>CM073775.1:14918941-16208518 GCA_037158775.1 Hetaerina titia
CCCACCCTGAAGCAGTGAGGGGACCTGAGTGAGGAAGTTCAAAGCCAAGGAGCGCCAGAGATTTTCATGGAGTGGAACGAATATTTTCCCTCCGGGAAAGAAAATCTTAGAACGAAATGAATATTAATGTTTTAGGGGATTCCTCACGAGGTTCTCTCGTCACGGCGTTAATATCGAAAATGAATAAGTAGTAAAATGGAAACTTTCGCTCCCTTAACATGTAAAAAGAAATAATTAAATTGGAAAACAAAAGGTAAGAGATTTTAATGAGGCTATTTGAGGAATATTTCTAGAAGGTTAAGTAAAAATTCTCAGGGAAACACCACAAAGATTTCTGTTGCCAAGGGAATAAGTGAGTATATCTTCTCTGGAAGGAAAAGGCTGTTGAAAGTTTTCTTGGGGAACAGATGCTACCTTTAACTAAAATTTAAACAACTAATCAATGAAAAAGTAAATTAAAACCTATACTGCCCCCTACAGTTGGAGCTTGCGCAATCAGCCTGCTGAATTAAAAAATATTTGTGGCAATTCTAAATCTTTTCTGCCCATTGGAGTAAGTAAGAAACGTACGAAGCAAAAAAATCTTCTGTGAGTTATTTAAAAATTAATTTGAAAGAGTTTTAGAGGAGAAAAAATAATAGCTACCACTATTTTGTGTGCGGTTGAGGGGAAGTTTCGAGATAATATTCGACGAAGGCAAAAAAGAGAGACGGTGAGAAATGTGAGAATGCTGAAGAACGTGATAGATGGGATCCTTATGTATAAGCGGAAATAGGAAATTTAAAAACAGATTCTTTGGAATTCATGTTGGTAGAAAGTTAACAAGCTGAATAGGGAAATGCCAGAAAAAAGCAAGCCAATATTTTGGATGAAGTCCATAGGATAAGTGGCATGCAAAAATTATTATGGAAAGCCCCTTTTGAAAGGAGTATTGATTCGGAAGATGATGACTCCCCATGATGAATCAAATGAAACCACCTTATTTGAGTTCAACACGCTTAGATTATTGTCCGTCGCTGGTAACATACAACCGAAACCTTAATTGGCTATGAGAATTTTTACAGGGGTGATATGTTGATTTTAACTGTAAAATGAGAGGAAACAAAGGAGTAGGATGAGAGAAAAGTAGTGCCAAAAGAGAATAACGCGAACCCTAGTGGCACGATATATATATATATATATATATATATATATATATATATATATACATATATATATATATATGTATATATAGATGATTTCTTCGAAGTAACACGGAAGTGTTGAATAAAAAACTTAGTAACACACAGCACGAGAACACATAAAAAGAACACTCACAATAATATCTTGATAATTTCGACGGACTCGAGCTCCGTCTTCTTCGGAAGATAAGATATGACTCATATGAGTCATATCTTATCTTCCGAAGAAGACGGAGCTCGAGTCCGTCGAAATTATCAAGATATTATTGTGAGTGTTCTTTTTATGTGTTCTCGTGCTGTGGGTTACTGTCTAATTTATATATATATATATATATATATATATATATATATATATATATATATGTATATGTATATATATATATATTGTGTTATATATATACATATGTGTGTGTGTGTATATATACTACCTTGATCAAAAAGTTCCCGGAATAACCACCGTGTGGCGCTCCTATCGTTCCGATTTGAGTTCTGTTTTTTTTGTTAAATTCATACATCTGTTGTTGATATTCCCTTTAAATCTTAGTGTCATAACATGACATTTGCAAAAGTTACGTAGCCAAGAGTACATCTATCTCTGTGTGTGTTGGCGATTTTTTACAATTGCAGAAATGGATTTAAATTTGCAACAACGAACTTGTATTAAATTTTGCGTAAAAAACGGATTTAGTGGCGCACGGACGTTGGAAATGTTGGAAAAGTGTTTCGGCAACGATTCTCTAAAAAAAACGGTCGTTTACCAGTGGCACGAGCGGTTCAGAAGTGGTCGTGAGTCAATCGAAGATGATGAACGCAGTGGCAGACCATCGACATCGAAAGTCGGTGAAAAAATTGATAAAGTAAAAGAAATGTTGGTCTATAACCGCAAATTAACCATCAGAGAAATAGCGGAGGACTTGAACATTGCCTATGGATCCGCCCAAGACATTGTGGTTAATGATTTGGGTTTCCGTCGTGTAGCAGCAAAGTTGGTGCCAAAAGACCTCAATTTCATGCAAAAAAGAGACCGTGTTGACGTCGCAAAAGACATGATTTGCGAGGCTGAATCCGATCCCACATTCATCAAAAGGATCATTACTGGAGACGAGACGTGGGTTTATGAGTACGACACGCAATCCAGACATCAGGCAAGTGAATGGCGTTCACCAAATGAGCCGAGACCAAAAAAACCACGTCGTTTTCAGTCAAAAAAGAAGGCAATGCTGACGGTTTTCATGGATTACAACGGTGTAGTGCATCATGAATTTTTGCCAGAAGGCCAGACAGTAAACAAAGAGTATTATTTGGGCGTTATGAGACGTTTGCGTGAAGCAATTCGCCGAAAGAGACCAGAAATTCGCCGAAAGAGACCAGAGACCGTCGCACAGTGCTATCATTATTCGTAATTTTTTGACGAAAAATGCAACAAATATCATCCAACAGCCACCGAATCCACCTGATTTGGCTCCCTGTGACTTCTTTCTGTTCAATCGAGTTAAAAAACCATTACGGGGAACGCGTTTTAGCAGCCGAGAGGAAGTAATGGAAAAATCGCAGGAAGCACTCACTGATGGATATACCGAAAACCGAATATAAAAAATGTTTCGAGGATTGGATCAAGCGCTGGCATAAGTGTGTTGCAATCGATGGGGATTACTTTGAAGGGGACAATATAGATTTAGATGAATACTATATATATATATATATATATATATATTTATGAACACTCGGATAATAAATATTCCACACACAGAAACATAAAGGAAGGACACTTAATTTTTTACACACATATTTATGTATATATGATTTCTTTGAAGTAACACGAAAGTGTTAAATAAAAAACTTAGACAGCAACATACGACATGAGATTACATAAAAGAAACACTCACATGTAAAATCTTGATAATTTCGACGGAGCTCGATTTCGTCGAAATTATCAAGATTTTACGTGTGAGTGTTCCTTTTATGTGTTCTCATGTTGTGTGTTGCTGTCTAAGTTTTTTATACATAAATATATATATTTATACACACATTCAAATTCGACAAATGGCGAACACACATCCATTTCTAGGATACAGATATAAAGAAAAGGGATATGACTCAATACATGACTCGGTGGTTATAGATTCTAATATTTAGGGGTGTGGTACACTGTCCAATAAAGAAAGCAGGGCAAAGTTGGCACTTCGGATGGTGAACTGCATTGCTGGAGGCACATAAGGAGTAGGGAATTGGTGGGAGAGAGTTAAAAAGCGGGGGGGAGAGGGATGGGGTTCGGGTCTTCAAAATAGGATATGTTTTGCATCTAGGAATTTTGCAAGGCATCGGAGTAGTTTTGGGATAGGGCGGGGATTTAAGGAGTAGATTGGTTGATTTGAGGACATCCGATAAGTTGGCGGGGCGTTTGAAAGTAACGAAGGGACATTTGGAAAAAAGGTCGGCGGTGAAATTATATATACTTTATATAGAGATATTATTTATATTTATTTATATAGATATCTTTATTAGAGATCGAGCTTGGAGACCCTTGTAATGTGGATGTGGTGGATAGTTCAGCCAACGTTTTAAATAGGATATGCCAAGAGAGGAAGTCGCTGAGGAAATCCGAAAGAGTCAGTGAAAGTGGCTGGAGGAAAAGTTGAAATGTATAGGTATTTTGGTGGACGTAGCAGAACCTAGAGCATTGGTTTGGTGGAGTGAATGAAGGAAGAGAGTGGACTTTTTGAAGGATATTTCGAAATGAATAGTCACTAGGAATCGTCCAAGACTTGCGTTAAATATAAGAAGGATATTATAAATGAATGGTCGATAATACACCCTTGCACAACGTGTTACCGTGAGGGAAAAGTGAAAAACTTCAATTTAATTTGATTGAAAAGGAGAAGGTTGAAATTTCTTCGCATAAAATCGAGATGGTCCCGTGAGGAAAATCAAAAACGACAACGCGCAGTCAACCAGCCGTCTGTGAACGTGAAGAAGATATCCCGCAAGTGAAGGGGAGGCAGTCGGTGAAAATGTCGTAGAGGCGACATCAAATTTCTCCCTCACTTCCCCCCGTCGAACTTCGCGAATCGCCCGACGAGCGGTGCAAAATCGATACCTCTCCTTCTCTTGAGGGAAATGATGCGGTGGCTGCGCTAATTCTGGCGAGAGCGGAAGCCGGCGTTAATCCAGCCGGAATGGGAATCGAAGGCGTCGCGAGGCGGCGCTACTTTCAGTATGTGTATGTGTGCTCCCCTTCCTAACAGCTGTGGACACCAGAGTGCGCGCTGGTGTGTGTGTGTGTGTGTGTGTGTGCAAGTTCTCCGCTAGAACAGCTCGAGGTTAATCTAACCCGAAGTGGAGACCGACGACGGCTCGAAAGTCCTTGAAAGACGACAACCCGGCAAAAGACGAGAGTGAGATATGTTCTCATCTGTATGCACGAAATACGAGCACAGTTAACACTGCATGCAGCAGTCGTAGGAGGGTTTCCGTTGCAATCCGCTTCGGGTCCAATTCACCAGCCACGTCGTAATTTTGGCGAATTTTCTTTATAAATCACAAGGCGGAGGTAAAACGTTTCATAACTACATCCTCTACTTGAACATCTTATTCTGTCTGCAAGTCGCCGAGATGGTCTAATATGGATTCGTATTTACTTATCCCGATTACAAGTTTCAGGAAGTTAGAATTGGCTTACTTAATGCCTCCCACTGTTGTTGGTGAAATTTGAAGGGAAATGGGACATCTTATTGAGCTCTGTTTGGAAGTCAATTTCTCTCAAATCCTCGCGGTTTTCTGAATTGAGAATACCATGCAGGCTAAAATTATTCCAGCTATTTGGTTTCATATTTTTTCTAGTCTTACAAATTGAGACTTGTATGCGGATGGTTAATTGAATATTACGTGCCATTCATATATTTTGCACCTTGTAAAGTACTGAAATTACATAATTTACGTGAAGTCTGGTTCCAGGGGTGTTATGACCACAAGATTCCTCGACATGTTAACGAAGCTGATTTTTCCTCCTGGGCGCCTTAATGTAACTATTATACCCGAGCCTGTAAGACCACTAGGATTACTTTTTCCTCTCTCAAAAATGCACGCATAAAATATTTCGATTGAAATAGGATCATATTTTTACCCTCTAATGCCAAAAAGGGCATGTTGTGTGCGTGTGTGGGAAGGGTGGGTGTTAACTGAACAGCCATTAGTGTGCTCGGTGATTGATTGGCATTCCATTTTATTTTCAGGAAGGTCAAAATTTCGCCCCTGACGATCTATTCTTTCACGTGTTATGCGAGCGAAGAGAATTATTTTTATCCTCCCCTCCGGCGGTGTCCTATTACGTCTCGCCGATCTAAATACTTATTGATCCGTTAGAAATATATCCTCTGTTTCAGCATCTAATCGAAGAGATTTATACTCATCTGTAAGTTAATGTCCTGAATTAGATCAAAATGTTCTCATTGGTTCCGAACCCATACTATATATTAACAATGTGTCGCCTTCGGTCCGTACTTGACGTTTCACCACCAAGCGGGAAACTCTTTAATACCTTTCAATGTTACCATAGTATTTCAGTACGCTTCAGTATCTGTTTCAAATCCGAAATTTAGTCTTTCTGTAAAGACTCTCCAAATGTTCAAAGGGATGTCAAGGCGAGGCGAGTCATCGGAACAGCATGAAAAAACATCTCTCTTTAAGTTTTGTATTTGTACATGCCCCCACTTCGAGGAGAACGATTTTGCTTCCTCAATGCTACTCCACCGATGCTCTTAACATGCTTTCTCCGTCTTTTTGTCCACGTGCGCATGACTCTAGACAAGTATTTTACTTTGTCCGATCTTCCAATGTCTATCACTCTTGAGTGTGAGTTTTTAGATAGAGAAGAAGAGAGAAACCATCGATTGTTTGAAAATATACGACAAACAAGGGTTGAGGGATCGATACTCATGTCGTGCATAAGCATTTGTTCTGCGCAGCGTGTTATCGTCACCCTCCTGCCCGCATATACGTCTACTTTAAAAATGTAAAGCCATCTATTTAGCTCCTCTCTAATAATAATAATATCTCCGGATTTATTCAGTGAAACACGTATTACAACATTTAAAAAATCTATTACTCAACGCTTCACGTTTTTGTAAGTCAATAAGCCGTGTGTAATCTTAGGGAATTATTCAATTCAATAAATATTTATGCAACATATTTATAATGGATTGAATAGATATATTTTTAATTCCAGAGTTAAAAGGGAAACAATTTGGACGGAAACATACTGCTGTGTAAATACTGATACTGCATATATTACTGTAATTATCCACAAAATTCAATTGAATTAAAAAATCCATTATGCGATATATTTGAGGGAAAGGGTTTTTCAAAATTTGTTGAACGAAGCTTAATTTTTTTATGAATACATTTGTTGATCGTGAGAATTTACAAAAATAAAGCCTTTCACAGAACGTTTTTTCACTTTCATTATTTAAAGTTTCGAGGGAATAATCAAAATAAAGCAATTAGATTAGATAGAGTGAATATGACAACTTCTCTACGTCCGAGTTTTACTCATTGGTGAGGAAGTAATGACATTTTGGAATTCGCATAAATTAGTACTAGTGGTAACTGAATTCTGACATCGATTTTTACCACCATATAAACAAACTCTAAAATCACCAAATGAATTGATGAAGAGCAAAATGTTTTAATGCATTTAAATTGTGCCATAACTTTCTCTGGTGAGTGTTTATGCATTATAAGTCATCTAAGGGCCAAAAGGAGTTCTTTACACAAAACTGAACCTATATTTTACCTATAATATAGTGTAAATATATACATTTTTACAATAATTCATCTCCTAATAATATTATTTCAACTGGATCGTATCTTCCAAATGAGTCCCTTAAGTAAACCCATTTCCATCACCATATCATATGGGTATTACTACGCAATTTGCTCACCTGTTGAAATTTACTGAGGTAAATGCGTTGTTTACATTCTTTCAGAGTCTACGAGTGTAATATTCAAGTTTAATGGAACTTTAGAGTACACTTTATAAGAAAATGAATTTTAAATATTTATTGTCACATGAGATGATTCTAGTCTCGCCCTCTCTCTCTCCATCAAAGTCGAAAGGACTGATTAAATATTATCTTAAATGAATCGTAGGCATATATCAAATCTGTACGGTATGGTCACAGGTATATTAAAGTGCCCGTATATCCCTAAGCGACCCATCCGTCCACTCTGAGCCTCCCATCCTCCGACCGTACACCCACCCTCTCTCCCATCTCTCCCTCATTTAAACATCTCCACCCCCCGCTGCCATTCATTGAGCAAACATTTGAGTGATTATGCCAATTACCGATTAGCCAGCTAGGTTCGGCGCGGCAATTAACCTAAAGCCCCGCAAAATCTGCAAGTGTCTCCATGGGAACAGCCCCACCCTTCAAACCACTCCCACCCCCTCGCACCCCCTCCCCTCGCTCCGCCATTTTCACGTTTCATTAACAACGCCGCCATCAATTATAAACCTAAGCCCCCCCACCCCAGCCTTCGATGCAATTCCTATGCCCACCCTCAGGGTTGTTAACAAGGGAATTCACAGGAAGAATTTGATTATTTTTTTAAATTTGAGGAGAGGGAGGCTGAAGGGAGGCAATGAGGGGAGGAGATTGTGACCAAACTGAGAGTGAGAATGAAAGGATATCCGGATACGGAAATATCCTTTCTTCCCACCCCATTCCCTTCTCTCATGCAACTAATACTACTCAGTTGTCGAAATCGTCGCTCTTGTGACTTGATTGATGTCCAACTAGAATCAGGGACCCAGAGGTGAGTGAGGGCAAAATGTCTCCCTCCGATTCGAGGTCTTTCCCGAACCAAATACGATCCTCCTTGATTGCACCATCTACCTCATACAGAAGCCACCGCAATGGGTTTTGGCAGAGACTGTTAGATCACACGTTATTTCTTGATAATTTAGAATGAATTTAGCTCCGTCTTCATCAGAAGATAAGCTAGGACTGACTGCTGAGCTGGGGAAATTTTCTGTCGAAATTATCAAGAAATAACGTGTGTGTTTTTTTTATGCTTTCTTATATTGAATGTTGCTGTCAAAGTTATATATACATATTTTTATTTATTATAATTATAATTAACCGTTAAGCTTGCCTGCCAAGAGACGCGCTGATTCTATCCTTGATGACATTGTATGATTCCCTACTATCCTTTCCTCTTGTGTCCTCGTCCATATTTCCTTTGGTGGGTGAAATAGCTCTCGTTCATCAACTCTTGGCCAAAGAACCCGGGCACTTGATCGCATAAAATTCAACGTTAATCAAGTTTTCTTGATAGCAATGATAAAAGTACTGACCCGGGAAGTCGAAGATGCGTGATTCAAGTCCTGGTCAAGGAAACTATTTCCTCTTGTGACCTGCATCCTTTCACCTTCTCCAACTCCCCTGTGTTCGTCTTTTATGTGTGTTCCCGTCCATGTTTCTTATATCTAATCCATATGTGAATATATGTTCGCCATTCGGTGGGTTTTTGTGTTTGAATATATAGTATACATGCGTTCAGTTTCACTAAAGCTTTCTAATCTATCGGGTAACAGACCTTCCTGAGAAATAACGGGTGACTCAAGGAAAAGAACTTGCCCCTTTGCCATGTTATTTGATTTTCAGAGTCCCGGCTGCCTATGGTTTGGTACGAGTAGAGTTCCGACATTATCTATTAAATAAATTTTCGGGTTGATCACTAAGATTTATAAACCATCACGTTGCTAAATTATTTGAGGTTTCACTATAATAATCGGATATATATCTATATAGGTACCGTTGTGATAGTTTTCCGAGAGAATTTTGATAATTACTACAGGGGTATGTATGCAAATGATACAACTCGTCACCTTTAACTTCATTCAAACGGGGTAATTTTTATATAATAGACCTTCCTATGAAAAACAGTCATCACAAGGAAATGAATAACTGAACCCTTTATTTAGAACACCGGGATCTGAACCCTCACCCATTAAACGAACCTCAAGATTGATTGTCAAAGTTTTTTATTTTAGTTGAGAGTTAAGTCTTTTGCTTGTATGGCATGCGTGAAATATTTCAAGCAATTTGCATATGCTGGAGTCCACCATCTGAAGGCCGGCTTGCAAATTCCGTGTATTTCTAACCAGGATGAACAGAGCGGGGTGATAAGGGTGCTGGAGAGAGATGTGTGGAAGCTTCAGGTCCAGTGCGAGAGAAAAGGGAATGGGTGAAAAGGTAGGAGAGCGGAAGCAGGGCGGAAACATTCGTCCAGGGAGTCGTTCTTATGCACGCGCCGTTACGGAGACGCGTTGGGGGAGAGAGGTGGGGGAACTGGTCCATCTTCGTTTACTGGATGGGCCGACGGAGAGCACTAGAAACGGGGGAAATGGAGGGCTTCATAAGAGTCGTCTCCTGGGGCTAAGGGGGAGAAGGGTGGAAAATCGGAAGTCAGGGGAAGAAGGAGGCGCCTTCATGGATTACGACTCTCGTTTTTTAGCGCCGCGTCTTCCGCGGCGAGTCATTCCCCCTGGCCACTGATTCACGAAGAGGTAGTTCCATGAATCCTTCACATAAACCTCGAGCTGAAGGCCC
This sequence comes from Hetaerina titia, assembly GCA_037158775.1. Taxonomy (NCBI): domain Eukaryota; kingdom Metazoa; phylum Arthropoda; class Insecta; order Odonata; family Calopterygidae; genus Hetaerina; species Hetaerina titia. Next base: position 14,928,735 of record CM073775.1, read on the forward strand.
ATATATTACTAGCAGTAGGGTAATTTACCGTTTAAGGTTTTGGACGGGCACAATGGCTAATCACCATTAAATCTCCAAGCCTCGCCTACAAGACACAGCCTGACACCCTGCACCACAATGAACTCCTCTTCAATTCCGCATACGATACTTCCTGCCTCCATATCCATCTAATACGCCCATTCTTGTACTTCCCTTACCAATACTTCCAAAAGTTCTTCTGTCGGATAATGTCTTCATACATTCCATCGCAAATTAAAAAATATACCCTTCCCAATTTTCTTATCTCTTTATTATATCTCCCGACAACCTACCATGGCAAGCATTTCATCTCTCTGTCCATTTCACTTTTTCCATCCTTCTCTACACCCACAGTTCAAAAGTCTTCAATACCCCTACCATTCTGCTTCAATGACCATGTTTCCGCACCGTACAACTCTACACTCCATATCAGCAAGTATCAGCAATCCTTTCTCGATATCCTTCCTCGAAGTCTCTGTCATTAACTCCTTCCTTCTTGTAGATGTTTCTTTGCCTATGGAAGATCTTCTTCTCATGCCCCTACAGCCCTGACCGTTTTGGTTCAACAAAGTTCCTAGATTAACCACTCTCTGCTTTTTTGATGCTCCTTTTTTATCATGTTTAAAATAGATATCTAATCTCTCGAAGATCTAATAACTTTTATTTTGTTTGCGCTTTTGTTTTTCTCAACGAATTTTTTTCACTTATTATTATGAATAAAACTTGCTCACAAAAAGGAATAGAACTAGTTAGTTTGAACTAGCAATGCCATTAAATTTATTCCCCTAAGCTGAGGAATAATCCACATTTTACGCGGAGGATTAACAGGTGCGTATTTTTGATCCCGTAAGTGCGTACAAGGTGTCCAGCAAGGTGGACGTTGACGTAAGATAAACAAGATTTCCAACAGCCGACGGTTGCATTGCCATCCAGACTCTGGATCATTGCGATTACGTAGAATAAATAATTAAACTTGACTGCTGTCTTACCAATTCATTTGATTCAATATTTTTATAAGAATAATATTAAGGTTTTTCTTTATATTTAAAGAAAAATACCTTAGACAAAAATCAGACTCAAAGAAAAACCAAAACGCCCACGATAGGTTATCGAGGTAAAAATGTGGTACCAACTTCGAATATGCCACCTTTTAAATACTATTCACAATTAGTGTAGTTTTATATCCGAGTGGGAACTGTCACTTGTGAAAAGACATACTGTCTATATTAAATTAGGGTTTTGGCTGGAGTATCGCGGCGGTTTCCTAGGTTAAACTTAGATATGAACTAGTATAATATATATCTACATTCAAAGATGCTCTAGCAATAAATAATAAATGAATAATCTATAATAATTACATGAGTGTATTAATACATGCGCATAAATATAGACACAAAAATTAATAAAAATTAATGGGAAATTGTGCACCAACAAAATGTCTGGTTTTAATTTCGATCGCTTGCGTGATTAATTTTAATTACTTGCATGGAATATTACGAGACAGATATTCATCGCATTAAATATGAATGCTTGCGAAACATTGACATTCCTGGCATTAATATTTGAATGGAAGCATGTAATTAAATTTATTACAACCCTAATTTTTATAATAAGGCAAACAATGCCCTTTCCTTTGTAGAGAAATAATATTTTCCTTGCGTTTCGATGCACATTCCAATTTTTATTCACTAATTTATTATATTCGTAGAATTATACTCTATCAAATTATAATTTTTGTTTTGACTTTCCCTCTTTGGTTGCATTATTCAAAAACGCGATTCATATTTACTTTTGTAACTTGTAACTAATTATATTTTCATGAGACGAAGGAAAAGCCAATCCACTACCTCCCTCAATACTGACTGGAGTGGGGCGAGGAAGGAACGGGAGGGGATGAAGCTACAAAGCGAGGACTCGGCTATATAAAAAGCGATCGTCTAGTTGAAGCAGATTAAAAATTTCTTTTGTTTCAAAATCCATTCCACTCTTGTGCGAGCTAGAAACACTACGAAAATGCTTTTAAAGATGCCACGAATAGAGCCACCTCTCTCTCTCTCTCCCCATCTCCCCTCTCGAATTATCCTGCCAAAAGTCTTTCGGTTACATTTCGAGGTGTGTGCAAAAGGGTTTTGTGAGACGTTGGAAGAGAGGAGGGGGGTGGGGGAGGAATGAGGCGGCGGAGAAGTGCGGATATTTCCGCGCACACGAGAGAGGGTTTTCGTCCAAGGAGGAGGAGGGGGGAGGGAATGGGAAGGGTGCGTGCATTATGTGTACCCATAGTGTTTTTCGGCGCTGGTGTTGGGGTGGGATAATTTGTGAGCCGCGCTACCGAACACGGGGAAGGGAAGGTTTGGGCGGAGGGGTGGGAATGGTTCCGGAGGGTGCAGAAGGCCAGCTTTTCCATGGATACACACCACCCTCCCCAGCGTTATCCGTTGCGCCTCCATTACCAGGAAGGTTTTGCTACCCCCCCCGTCCCCCCAACGCCCTCTCACCAATCGAAACTGCCGCAATCAAATATGGCGTCCTGGGAGGAGAAGGTTCCCCCCACTTCCCCATTCCACAACCCCAGCACACAAAACCCTTTTATACCCGTTGATGGCCGGCCGCGGGCCGCAAATGGCAGAAGCGAGGGGGAGATCAGTTTCCTTTAATTGATTTATTGGATTCCGGCGTGTTTTCGGGCTAATTTCTTACCTAATCTCCGGGGAATGTAGGATGATAAAAAACAAGCAAGCGCGGTTAAAGTGCATTTCATGAAAGCATAAAGGCAAAAAATTATATACGTTTATGGGCATAAATATGTGTGTATATACAAACACACACCCATACATACATTATACATACTCTGACCTCAGAGAAGCCTCAGACCTCGGAGTATGCCGAAAGCTTAAACAATCTACAATGTGAGTGTCCTTTTACGTGTTATCTATTTTATTCTGTGTTCTAATGTGCCGTCCAAATGTTTTATATATATATATATATATATATATATATATATATATATATATATATATATATATATATATATATATATAACTGTTAGTTAGGGAAAATCTATCAATAACGATTATTACATGAAGTTATTGGTGCTTTTGCACGATGAAATCTCAATTAAAACGACCGAACATGAAGAATAAAATAAACATCTTTCATCAAGACACTGCTCTGTGCCACCAGTCAATGAAAAAATTGGCCAAATTGAACGAGTTGGGCTTCAATCTGCTTCCCCCATCCACCGTAATCTCCAGATCTAGGCCCAAGCGACTACTGCCTGTTTGCTGATCTCAAAAAGATGCTCCAGAGAAAAATATTTGGTTCAAATGAGAAAGTCATCCCTGCAAATGAAGCTTATTCAGAGAATAAGGACAAATCGTTTTACAAGAATGATATCGATTAGTTAGAAAAGCGTTGGAATGATTGTACTATAGCTCTTGAAGGTGATTATGTTGATGAATAAAAATGAATTGAAAAAATACTCTTTTCTTAGTTAGTCTCGGGACTTATTGAACGATGGTTATTCATATTTTATATATTATGTTATTCCGAATAAAATTAGCAATTGGAAGTGGTCAATTGAAAAACGATGCTTGCTAGCTTCAACGTCAGACACGTGGACTGTACTTATCTTAGAATAACCGAAGAGAAAACCTCTCAAACTAAATTTCCGGTGACAGCTGCTAAAAAATAAGTTTCACATTAGAGTTAATCGAAAATAGGTATTTTGAGGCAAAGCTAAGTCTATTTTTAGTAATTTTCAAGAATTCTCTTTCCACTGTTTAGAAACTAGCAGGGAGTAAATTACTCGTCCTTCCTAGTGATCAATGTTCTTTGGGTTTTACTACCTGATGCTCAAGGAGTATCTACATACTCTTTATTTTTGCTACTGCACATTAAATTATATAAAATATATATGCTCTATTTTAAATTAGTATATTTTAAATTGTATTTATTAATATTGATGCATATTTAAGGTTCATTATTAAATATAAAAAAATTAATGAGGTATTTTCCATAAAAACCCGTGTTGACCATGCCATTTTGAATGGGAAATACAAGGAAACTAAACTGAGAAAAGCAGTTATTCAAAATTTTAATGAAAGAAACTTGACCTTTCGCTTATGCTAATTAAAATTATATCGAAGTTTGAAGCTCTACCATCAATGCTTTTATGACATTTTCAAAATTTACCGGCACATTCGGCTTCTAGATAATACCATCCTATCCTTATCCAGCCCATTCATTTGACTATTAGTCGCAATTATTGAAAAATGTTTTCAAAACTGGTTAATGCCGAATTACGTTACTTCTGGGCGATTAGACATTCATTCAGACTTTTTATTAAAAAATCGAAAAGGTAGTCAATTAAAATTCCGATGGGGTAATCTCTACGAAACGAATTGTATCCTATCGAATTACTCCAAGCACCTAGTAACGCGAGGCTATAACGCGAAGTAAGCTGTTGCCTCGCGATGCTTCCGCGGGAGTGAAGTGCTTGGCAAACCGCAGGCACCACTACCCCTGCACTAAGCCAGAGGGGTCGTGAAGTGATCGGGGAGTTTATGGGGAATGAGAAGCAGCACTCCGATGGTCTACTTACTCCATTGAGAGATATTCTCTCTGCTCTTGACCCACGCCAGTTCCGCCGTAAAACTTAAAAACAAGACTGATCCACTCCATTTTCAAGGAGTGAGACGTTAATTCATCTTTGCAAGAGAAGATGGAGATTGAAATCTCCTACATTAATAAGATGAAATATTTCCATGAATATCAATAAATATACCCTAAACTATGTCCATTTTTATCACCAATGTTGCCTAAAATTTAGTAATATTATTTAGAATGATAAATGGGACATGCGTTACTATTCCTTATTCAAACCAGAAGTTACTCTAACTGCAACATTCATTGTTACTTTGGAGAAAGTGAAAATATATCTATTTATTTAAGTTTAAGAAAGAAAGTTAAATCTGTCTATGGTAGAATTGGCATAATTTAATTTAATTTGGTTATTTAAAGGCATGGAGCAAAAGCCGATGCTAGGCATACTCTGAAATAAAGTCGCCAAGGCGGCAAGTCACTCTTGTGGTATAGTTTAAAGTTGTCAAGTATTCAGAATTAGTTATTATTATATTGATATTACCTTTACTCAATTTCAACTGGATTGTATTAATTAGAAAGAGATATCTTGGTGAACAATTACACAGGCCAACAGTGGTTTTGGTGCCGGAGCTTTTAATGCTGATTTAAAGAACAATTGGGGTGCTGAATCCTATTATGACACTAGTTTTTTCCTATCAGCTATAGTTTTCAAGATATAGATATGTTGTTACTTACGTAAAAGAATCTTCTACATGATGATATGGAAATATTATATTAATAATAAAACCCACTAAATATAAAGACTTGATTTATTTTTAGGGCTGTTAAATCACCCACAAACACAACAGAATTTTACAATACAATTGAACACAAATACTAAAATGTTTTACTGTAATAAAACAAATTGAAAAGAAAAAAATACATAAAAACATCACTCAACACATCGGAAGCTTCTTTTGCGCGATTTTCTTGAGTGCACTTTGTTCAAACAGTCTCGTTTTAAGCACCAGCAGTAATCTGCCATCATATGGTTATCCCATCTTCCTTGGTAGCGAGCTTCCATTGTTTTTATATCCTGGTGAAATCTTTCACCTTGTTCTTCACTTGTGTCTCCTAAATCTCCAAGAAAATTGTCTAAGTGGCTGTGTAGGTAGTGAACTTTTGTGCTCATATTATATACAAGTGATTTGAAGTTACTGAGCATAATGTTTACCAGCTCAATATAATTTTCACTTTTTTGATTTCCTAGAAAATTTTTTATGACCTCAACAAATGACATCCAACTAATTTTTTCAATCTCAATCATTGACTAGACAAAAGCAGGATCCTTTGTAAGTTGTCTAATTTGTGGCCCCTCAAAAATACCAGCTTTAAGTTTTTCAATACTTGTATGGGGCTTTAGTCTTAAGTAGCCGAAGCAGTGTCCATCCTTGTCAAGAGCCTTTACAAATTGCTTCATTAGGCCTAGTTTAATATGTAGAGGCGGTAAGATGATTTTCTCTCTTTCAACTAAAGATTCAGCAATGATGTTTTCTTTCCCAACAACCAAGTTTTCTCTCTTAGGCCACTTACTCGTTCTTAATCCAGTGGTTTTGTCTGTCCCTGCTATCCCAGAGGCACAAGAAACAAGGATATTTTGTGTAGCCACTTTGCTGCCCAAGAAGAAAGTTCACCATTTTTAAATCTACACAAATCACCCAGCGATGTTCCTGGTATTTTATCTTCTGTAAGACCAATGCTATTGTATCGTATTCTTCTTTCATTTTAGTTGAATGAGCGATTGGTATTGCGCCAAACCTGTTACCATTGTGAAGAAGTACACATTTTAAACTACGCTTGGAGCTATCAATAAACAAACGCCAATCACTAGCATCATATTGTGATAGTAGTCCCATTTTTTCCAAAAGACCCTTAACGTCTAAACAAAATGTAAGATTGCCTTCTTGAGTAAAGAAGGGTAGCATATCCTTTTACCTTGTGCGATAAAAACTTATTTTTGTGCCGGGTTGCAGTAAATTCTTTTCATGCAGTCTTGATTCTAGTAGTTCGGATGCTTCCTTCGATAAGTTCAGTTCTTTAGCAAGATCGCTTAGTTCATCTTGATTAAATAGTTGAGGAATTGTTGATACCCCCTCGTAGTCACTGCCACTATCGCGAATAGAATGAGAAATGTTTTCAAATAACTCAAATTCTGTCTTAGATATATCTGGTAACGTCTGAAATATTGGGATCGGTATTTCTTCTGAATGGGGTACCGGGCGTCTAGCTGAAGGCAACTCTGGATATGTCCACTTGTGGCGATTTTTTCGATTAATTCCCGAAACATTTACTATGCAAAAATAACAGTCGTCAATATGGTTCACAGGTTCTCTCCACATCATTGGCACACCAAATTTTAGACTTTTCCTTTGTCCTGTTGTCCATTGCCGCTGATGTTCAGTACATGTTTTACACACAAAATGCGGTGCCCATGTTTTATCTTGGTCACCAAGCTTAACACCAAAATATCCCAAGTATGCACGTTTCACAAAGTCTGTAATATTTTTCCTATTTTTATTTACCATAAATTCCCATGCATACTTATAGATTTATTTAACTTTGAAAATTATTTTCCGGAATATATCAAATATTAAAACAACTAAACGTAAGATGTGCCATATCTAAAAAAGTAGAGCTGTTAAATAAAAACGGATTTCATGTTTGGATTCAACTTTACAAATATAGTTAAAATCAACACAAAGATTCCCGGCACCAAAAAATATTTTTTTTGTAGGCCTGTGTTATCTGAGACTCGATGAAGTCCGGAAGTGTGTTCATTGAACCCTAAAGCCCGTTTTAAAATTACAATTATCAATGCTGAAAATAATGAAAACTGGTATGAACAGGGCTTTGGAACAAATTGAGCTACATTAATTTTTTACAACAAAATCAGGCCAAAGAGTCTTAAAAAATATATGTCAACAAAAATATCGTAATTCCACTACAGCAATGCAATTCTAACAATGCAAAAAGGAGAAATTCAAACATTTTCAGTCTTAAATATCATTGTTTAATAATTGTAGGTGAACTAAAATAATGTTTTTTTTTGGAAGAACATGATCAATAGTATTCCTATATTTTGTCCATGTTATAGGACAATTCAACAATAGATGAGTATCTTGTTAAAGTGGTCCGACCTAAAAAAATTACTCTAGATATTGTGAAAATTTCCCCAAATCACAACTAAAGTTATTTTCATTTATTATGAATTGCAATTAATGAGTTTATCGCTGAAGTATTTATTATATTTATAAGTTAAAAAGATTTTTCAACAATTAAAACAATAACATTCATTAAAAAAATTAAAGTACGTCGACATATTTATAAAAACAAAATTTAATTGATGAATACATTTCAGTAATTTGTTAGAATTGTCAGATGATAGTCGTATATAACCATTGCACATCATCTTGGGAAATATTACGGCTTACATTTTTTATACGTCGATTAGATGCACAAACATTCAATTTACCTTGCAAAGATGAAAATGTGATACACATGTTCTACCCGTATTTCACTGCTTTATGCGGAAAAAATAACTCTTTATGATACACTTTCCTCATACATTAAAAAAGTATAATTTGGAATTGAATATTTTACTATTACTTAATATGTACATAGGCCATGTGACTACTCCTTAGAAATCCAAGAGATGGCATTCTCAGAATGGGCAAAGGTTTGATTTTAGTATGTTTCATCTCTAAATTGACTGTTCTCTTAGCTTCATATCCAGGTATATCGCGTGGTTTTATTCCCTTATTCGATTGAAGCAGCAAACTTTTGTTTATTTCGAAAAATGAAAAAAATTAGTTTCGTGCGGCGAGTAAATACATCTCTTTAAAACGTCACCAAAATAGACAACACCCGAGTTGGATATACGTAGTTCATGGCTCATCTGCTCCTGTGCTTTCGATTAATTAATATAAATGAGTTTAAGCGTGCACGTACTCATAAAAAGAATGGACGTCGTCGTCCAGGGCAAGTGATCTCTCGAAATAATTGGAAAAATCTACAATATGGTTTTGAGTCATCGACTAATTAAAGTTTGAGAAAGACTTGAAGCCACAGTTTGTTCAATTTTGCACGAAACGTTCATGGAAAATGAATCTCTGGAAGATGGGTGCCACGTTTGCTTTCAGTGAAGAATGAACGTAATCGCGTGATCAATTCGGAGGCTAATTTGACGCTTTTTAGTAGCAATCTTTAAGGGATTCTGCATCAATAAATAACTAACGATGGAAAATGGATACACTAATGGATTCCAGAAATAAAGTCACTGTCAAAACAGTGAGTTTCTAGAAGCGATTCGGTTCCGTAGAACGCTGAAATCGGCCAAAAAGGTGTTGGCCAGTTTTTTGGGATGTATTTATATCGTTTGCTTGTAAAAAGGGCCAACGATAGTCAATGGAGAGCATCATTCGTGGTTATTGCACTGAGTGAGCGGAGGAATCAAGATAAAAGCGTCCTCATTTTGCAATGAAAACATTTCTCTTCCACCAAAAACAGGTGAAATTGAATCTAGATAAAAGAAGATAATGCTGAAAAATTAAAAAAAATCAACCCAAAATATATCTTCTTCTATTTTTTCTTTTATTAAATTATGGAATGACTAACGTATATTTATGTTTTATTTGAGAAAACGTATTTCAAAAGCAATGATCAGTTGTGACGAAACTAGTATGATCATATTTGGCAAATGATCTTTGAAATTTAACCATCATTCTGTTAAAGGTAATTCCTTAAAGGTAGGTTTTTGATGTACACATTCCGTACATTTCTACAATTCTTAGCTCCATTTAAAAATGTACAGACCGACTCTCATACACTTCTACAAACGCTTCTCCAACTCCGTATACTTCCTTCCTACATGTATTGCGTTCATCATGTTAACTCTAACATGAACATCATGTAAATTCTAACTTTCCCCCTCACCTCATATGCCTAACGTTCTCCTATATAGATACATCCCACTCTTCAACATCCCATCGATAATTCAATGGTCTGAATTAAACTTTTCTGCCTTCTCTGAATTTCTCCCAGAAATAATTTTATTTAATGGCTTCTCTCAACATCCCTCTCATCAACTCATTCCTTGTAAAATATTATTTGCTTTATGTAATTTGTCTTCATATATTTCTACTGCCCTCACCGTTTTGGTCCCAAGCACTACCTAGATAGGTTAACTGCTACATCTGCTCTAATATTTTCCCTCCTATTTTAACGTTTAGCTTAGCATTAAATCTTTCTCGAAAACCTCAATCTTAGTGTTGTTTAAATTGATTCTCATCTCATGTTTGTAACACTGATTTTATAATTCATTCAGGAATGATTGAAATCCCCACCGTGACTAGCAAACCACAGTTTGAGCACCTGTAAATTTAACTGATTCTATGGATTCCCCACCGATATTCATTCTTATTTTCAGTTCTTCCCTTGCCGCTTTTGTTCTAATTACCATTGTTTTAATTCATATGAATACAATATAAAACCCAAGTGTATCCATTACCCTTTTTCGTCATTTGGCCAAGATTTACTTTCAGTGGTCAGCTGTTGGTCCTTCAATTGAATCTTTTACTTACTGTTATATAATTCATCATAATTCGTCAAATACGTTCAGTGTATAATTTAGACGGCTATAAACTAATATTTTTAGGATAAGGATTAAGGATTTTAATATGGCATTAACAAAAATATTTAACGTATAAAACGCTCGCTGACATTGAATAAATAATATAAAATTAGAATGATATTATTTCTGGACAAAAATGTAAAGTATTAAATAATCATTAAAGCTATCTTGCAAAAGCATCACTTAACAGTGGAAACGGCTTTGGCAGAATTGTGGCCTTTCGGCATTTGACGATCAAGTGTTAATCTTGTTATACCTGTTAGCAAAGACTTAAAGCTTATATCCTTGTGTGGTTCAACTTCGTTGCCACGCATTATGCATTCCATGATCTATTTATCAAAATCTGCGTCATGCATTTACTGAACGAGTAAAAAAATATTTTAACAAAAAATAAATCGTTTTTGATTTTAGTAAAGAAATGATGCATTCCATCATCCATCATTATTCCATAAAATGGAAAAGATGACTGCAGACTTAAATTTTATTTTATCATTTTATTTGCCATTCGACGTTTGTTTTACTGAATTCTAACACGGTCTGTTGAGCATAAAAAAATATGAACTTCCCATGCAAACTCGATTAACAAGCGCAAAACAATAAAACCTAACAGTAATCCAAATTAATCAAGTTTAGCCTTTTTAAAAACCTACATTTAATGAACTCATTTTATGGACCGCTTTGAGTACATACGAGCAAATTTACCGGATGCAACTGCTCACGTTAGGAAAAACCGTAATTACTTTTCATTTTCAGTGGAATATAATTTTACCTCCATGAACCATCACACGGACGTTTATACCGAGCCAAAGAATTTCTCAAAAGCCATGTGGCATATTATTTTTTTATGAAGGAGAAAAGATAGTTTGGCAAACATTTGGGAATCGCCCTGTACAAACGATAACCCAAAATTTACGCTCACAAAAAATATCACAAACCACAAAGAGGAAATAACATGAAATCAAGTTGACTATAAAAAGAGGTATTGAGGTAAAAATAGTAAAAAATAAATAAATTATACTTTATTTCGAATAAAAATTGGATTTGAAGCTGAAAATCGTAAACATTTCTTTTGAATTACGATTTGGCAGGCGAAATAGAAAAAAAATTATTATTTTAATTTGAACAATGGCTAAATGATAAGAGCGTATTGAGAGAATAGAAGTGTTATGGGGATAAAAAATTAAATAAATAGTGTAAATACTGACAGAAATGTTTGTAGCAAGTGGAAAGTGTCGAAAGTCTAATTGTCTGAGGAAGCGGAATGGAAAAACGTTTTTAATCTCTCTTATATATATATATATATATATATATATATATATATATATATATATATATATATATATATATATATGTAAGTGTGTTTTTATATATTTTTTGAGAGAATGGATCTGGAGAATAATGGTCATTATAGTTTTATAAAGTGATTTTTCTCAGATAGTTAACTAATAGCGACATTGTGTCCCTTTTATCAAGACTAATCTAGGCAAAATCGTGCAAATCTCAGGAACTCCCGAGTTGTTGTTACATATTGCTTTGTAATGTAATGGAAATGTAACGTAATGGAATGGAAACGCAATGGAAACTTATTATCCAAAGTAAAGGACACAGATAGTTCGTCAATCCCTCAATCTACTCTTATTTTCTACAATATTACCTTAAGTCTACTAAATTTACCCTATTAAATGACTTTAAAAATCTACTGAACAAAGGAATTCATAGAGGGATATATATATATAACTTAGACAGCAACACACAGCACGAGAACACATAAATAGAACACTCACAATAATATCTTGATCATTTCGACGGACTCGAATTCCCTCTTCTTCGGAAGACAAGATAGGACTATAATATATTTTATATATATAACTTTTGGACGGCACAATAGAACACAGAATAAAACAGATAACACGTAAAAGGACACTCACACTGTAGATAATTTAAGCTTTCGGCCTACTCCGAGGCCTTCTTCAGGTCAGACTCTGCCATATATATATATATATATATATATATATATATATATAGATTGGGTTTGTTGGATGTTACAAAATATTTATTTGATAGTTGTGTCCATCCAAAAACCTACCTTAGCCGGTAGTTAAATATACATATATTATAACTTTAATTAATATTAGTTCATAAGTTCATATATTTTTAGCAAAATATATCAATATCAATGAGGCAGCATACGTCATGTTTTATGAGTAGGTACCAATAATTATGTAATGGAAGCGAAACTTCTCTGTGCCTCGGTAAGTGTGAATTTCGAACTAATTCGACACTTTACAATGTAAGCTCAAGTATCTGTCAATCATTAAATGTCAATTCTCCAATTCTCAGCTTGCCGTTGCCTGCCTACGGATAGGTGAACATTTTACTACAACCATGGCTACGCGTAATGGAATAAAATATATGTACTGACTATTCCGAGCATTTTTGTTCGACCTAATTTAATTCTCGCTGTAACAGAATGTGAAAGCACTTAAAGTTCGATATACATGTATGCCCTCCGATATTCACCCGCTCCTGTACCTATTCTTCACAGTCTCTCTTTCCCGGCCCAGAGACGAAAGAAGTGACGCTGTTCGGGGGATCAAGGCATAACAACAGCGGGGAGAAGCAAAGAGGAGGTAAGGGATTTGGAATTACCGCCGTTCTCCTCAATCACGAGGAGTAACCCTGGCGCCAATTCATCGAAGCCCCCTCCCCCGACGGGACGCAGGCATTTGAAATCCAATCAGGTGAAGAATGTTCGAGAGTTTTCAGGAGGGGGGAGCAGAGAGGGGGGTTGCGTTCGAGGGAGACGGTTGGGGAAGGGCTTGAGGATTGCGAGGGTATACAGGGGTAAGGGTTTTTGGGGGGCTTGGAATGGGTGGCGATAGAATGCGCTGTTAATTAAGGGCACTCCGGCCAGAGCAATTACGTTCGCCTTTAGTCAATCTTTTTGCACTTTAGGTATCCATGTAGATGGGAAAACACATCGTCACAAATAAAATAAGTAGTACATGCTATCCGCCCTTGAGCAAGGCAGTGGCACAGAACGAAGTAAGAAGCTTAAGGGGTGTGGGTCGTCACTGTGCGAGTTGCCAAGTCACCTTTGTCCATGCGTAAGTGAAGAGCAATGAAAGTAATACGATAATCATTCATGCATGATTCGTAAACAGATATGATACGATTATGCAGTTTTTATGCACTCTAAATTTTATATCAATTTTTAAAATGATCTCTAAAACATATTTCGGATTAGTTCCGAGACACTAATTTTATAAACTACGTGATACCAACTGTAGTTTCTTATTAATTATAAAATATCTCTTGAACAAAACCAGAAAGTTGCTGCTATATTAATATTATTACGATTCTTACATAATGGCGGATATCATCTTCGTTTTTCGGGAGAATGAATAATATTTCTACAATGTCATTTTTTAAATCAGATTAAAGCCTAGAGATACCTTGACAGTAAGATTTAACGGAGTGTTTGATTTACGGAGGCAAATGATTTTTATACTGAAATTTTGGCATTGTAATGTCCTTCCGGTCATTCTGGTGTTAGTAGTCCTCCAATGTCATAAAAGCATCTACAAAACTAAGACGTTCGAAGCCAATTTAATGATGAATAACGTCAAAAACCGTAATTTATTCTTATACTTTGGTAGAATGCACGCAGCCCTAAAAATTAGAAAATTGTGTCAAAGTGAAGTATATCTGACTTTTCGATTATACCGACTTTTGGTAGTTCTAACATTAGTATTTACTCTCATATTCGCAGTCATACACTTGTAAATGATATTTAGAATCCTGAACATGGCAGTAAGCGAACACTATTAAACTAGAACAGAACTGATTAGGATTTTTCAATCTGAAACTGAAATTTATCACAACATTTTGCCTGGACTCGAGGTATCAGTCCACAAGCTTGAAATAATGTCAACTCCAAAAACTTAGAAATTAAGACTTGAGACTCCCAGGTAGAACGATCCATTGTATGTAGAATTTACGTGACTAACTTACTCCGTTTACTCGGTGCTGCGATTGAATAAAAATGAGAATTCCGCAGTTTATAACACCATCACCTTACATTAAATCAATATTCAAGACTACCTGTTCCTCAATAGATATATTTATGTATTTTAAATCTAATTTTGGTAGTAAAATCATATTCTACATCAGATCTCAGCATCTTATTTCAAAAATAAACTTCTCAATTTCAGGGAACAGGTAAAATATTTTGAAATTAAATAAAGTCCAACAAGAAACTGCATAAACAGTAGAAGAATAAATGTTATATCATAAAAATCAATTAAAAAAATAAAACTCAGGAGAAGTTGTGTCGGTGAATACCTGCGTCGATGATCCAAAAACTTTCCGAACTCAAAATGAAGATGGCAGCACTCTTAAAAAATATTTATGTAATGTGTTTGTTCATACGTCGATAGTTACGATTGAGTCGTCGTGAGGGTGTTTATGAAAATAGAAAAAATTGAGTATCGAGCCATAATTGAATATTTTTGGAAGATAATACGCCTACGTAAATCAAAGACGAGTTGATTGCTGTGTACTAAGACACCGGAGCATCATAGATGACCGTGAAATTTAGGACAGCTGAGTTTGGACGTGGCCAGACTAACTTGGTTGATGATGAGAATTCGGGACGGTCAAAAACTGCGACAAACTTGGAAACCAAAAAAGTTCATCAATTATACTAGACGACCATCAAATTAAGGATAGAGTGAAAGCAGAGGCTAGGGGAACATCTAAAGAACGTGTTTGTCAAATCTGTATTGACTAAAGGAATGAAGATACGTAAGTTATGAGCGCTTTGGGTACCGGGTATACTCACTTTACACAAAAAACGATTTTGAATGAACATTTCTAAGTGTGCACTGTTGGTATGGTTTTAGCGTAGCCAGTTAGATATGAAGCGTCGATTCATTAAGACCCTTCGACCAATCGATCGACCCTTAAAGGAAAAAACATTCATAATAGCGGAATACAAAGGATGAGTCTGCTCCGAAAAAGGCGAAGATGTATCCTGGAAGATGATGGCGACTGTTTTTTGTGATAACCACAAAACTTCGTCCATATTTTATCTTCAAAAAAGCAAAACAATAATAAGAGTGTATTAGTCATCATTACTTGACAAGTTGAAGGTTAAGACTGAAAAAAAACACAACCGTATTTGGAGAAGAAGAAAGTGCTTTTCTATTTGCAGAAGTTCCTGCTCACACTTTGATGGTTGTCATGGCTAAAGTTCTCAAATTGCACTTCGTATCATTTAACCGCTCACCGTATTCACTAGAGAAGCACCCTTAGCAACGTTTTTCTGTTTTTCTAACATTTAGGTTGAGCCTAGAGGACAGAGATTTTCATCGGACGGGGAGGTTATCGCTTACAAAACGCTTATTTTGCGGAGAAAGACGTCAGATAGTATTTGCAAGTTTAAAAAAAATTACAGCATCGCTGGAAAGAAGTACACTGACTAAAAAGAAGACTGTACTGAAACTAAAAATAAATTTGAAGCAAAAATGTATTCTTTATATGTCAGGTCGGATACTTTTCACAACTACTTGTGTGTTATCATCGAAATGCCTTAATCTCTCCGGAGTAAAGAGGCAGATATTTTCAGACTCTAAGGACTTTGATTATACGAGTATAAATTTTATACTCAGGACATCAAGGGAAGATATACCTTATTCCGAAGCCTTCGTTGCGTTCTTTTTCTCGATTGAGTGTGTTGCTTAGCCAAAAGTATTCCTTACTGTAAAGACTTTTGGGTAAAAGAAAATCTTCAAGACATAATCGACTAGCTCGCAAGGCATTAGGGAGATTTTGGACAACATTTTTGCATATGCTCATGTCAAAGTTACTTTCTCTTTCTCCAAAATAATATTTGTCCATTTGACGGTTGAACGTCATAAGTACGAAGAGACACTCGCGAAGACCTTTGAAATAGATTGTAGCTTAAGCAATAACAGTCAAGTGAATGTTAACTCATATAAAAAAAAAAGATCCGTAATTTTATGTGCCGAATTTTTTCAAGGTCATATGGCAGATTTCATTACTGGTATTAATATTCAAAAATATACGAACAGTGTCACCAAAACACGGAAAGCTGTATCCTAGGCTAAAATATGGTTTATATATGACTTATATGGTATGCTAAAAATTTATTCTGCGAAATTCAAAATACCAACAAAGAAATCGATTCATAGTATACGCAAAAGGTCACAATTATATAGGTTTTTAAATCCAAGGAAGCAATTACTAACACACGGTAACATGAATTTGTAAACAGAAAGATAAATCACAAAATAATCAATTGAAACCCACATATCATATTCGTGAAATATTGTAGCGCTATGAAATTATTTTTAAGGAATAAATATAATGGCAGGCCATTATTGATGATGATGATGGCAGCTTTAGCATAACTAAGATTCCAAAAGCGGTATCACCTATAATAGAAGAGTTAATCAATTTTCATGATCACACTATAGTGATCCTAGCGAACATTACCGTCATAGTAGGATACTTGATGCTATCAATAACTTTTAATAAGCAAATAAACCGAAACTTTCAATAAAATGGAAACTTCCTGATCAGTTCTACTAGTATTAATTCTAATCATAATCGCTAGACCATTTCTACGACTTCGTATTTCTAATAGACGAAGTAGGAGAACCATCAATATCAGTAAAAACAATAGGCATCAATGATGTTGAACTTATAAACATTCAGACTTAAATCAATTGAACATGACTCATAAATAATCGCAACTAATCAATAGGTATTTGGAATAATCCTACTACTAAAAGTAGATAACCACGCAGTAATACCAATCAAATCTCAAGAACGAATTCTAAATGAAGCAGCTTCTAATTATTCAGGAAATAAAATTAAAAGAAAAACTTGAAACTTTCTATCGCCTCAGATGTGATGAGAAAGAGCAATTTCCGAATTTAGATAGTGTTAATTAAGGGATAATGTTGGTGGAATTCGGGTACACGAATAATCGGAGCAATACAGCGAAAGAAAGAAAGAATATTTAAAGTTAAATTAATCGTTTAAATAAACCATAGAAACACTGACTCACATGGATGACGTCAATTTGACACGTCGAGAAAATTATATTATATTATATTGAGACACATATCTTGCTTAAGCACGCGAGCAAAAATTGGCTTTTTGAGTGATCGCCCAATATATTGTTCTTCTTCTAAGAGTTTCCAGTCTATAGTTTTTTAGTGATTGAGGAGCAGACAAACGACCAACTATCTAAATATGCTCGTTTACAAAGGCCGAACAAATAGTGAAGGGGGGCCAAACAGGTTAACTAATCATACGGATGCCCTTTGAAGCCGAAGGATCGTCACAGTTACTCCATCTGGGGAACCCGTTTGAGTTGTGTACTAATCTTCAAAGTACCATCGAAATTATTCCGGGGACCTGCAGTGTTCTAGTCACCGCACTCAATGATTGCACAAACGGAATGAAAACGAAGTCCATTCTCTACAAGGGTTACAGGGTTTAGTATGAGTAATTATGTAATAATTTCGGAGATAGCGGATGACTGCTAATGAGCAATTGCCTAAATTTTCTCCGCTACAGTTATCATAGACGACTCATAAATTCCCAACGAAGCGTGGATGAACCTGGCATTGGAAGAAGACCCACGTTCGACCAAACACATCAGTAATCGAGTGAGCATCCCGCGAAACTTGGACCGAATTTCCATTTCCTACGCATCGATCCAACTTTCCGGGCGGATTCCTGCAGATCCAAATGGGCGAAACGGTCTCCGCAGTCCTTTTTTTGTTTTAATGATTCATAGATAGGCATTGTAGAGAAGTGTACACATGGAAAAGGGTAGGAAAGATTATTTTATATGAATTAGGTGGTCGTTTCGAAAGATAATTAGCTTTTGATCTAATAATTTTAAATGACGAGCTGGTCCATGACATTTCTCTAGGTGACAAAACCATCATCAATATTCCACATAAAATAACTTGCTTAGTTAACATTTAAAAAAGTGAACCATACGGTTATTTTTCCAAGAGTAAATCTAAGAGTATCAAAAATGAGCCATTTTTGCATCTGTGTGTGTTCATTCCCTGTGTGTGTATTCACGATATTCACGAATTCAGCTATATTCACGAATGTATGTATTGTACATAATGTAATTCTATAAACGGGGAGTTTAACCAAATTTTAACCTCTTCGATCGCTGTGATTTTCAGTTTTAAATGATGAAATGTTCATCAATCATTGTCGTTTCATACAGAAATTCATTAGCTGTCGAGAGCGAAAATTTTGTTAGGAGTCCATGAGCTGAAAGAGGAATAAGGAATATTTTTGAAGGAAAATCTCAATTTTCTGAAAAGTTGGAAGGGAAGTAATGGGTGCAACAAATGGCGTAGTTCACTTATTAAATTGAATACTTAATTAATTATCTGTTAACCTTAGATATATATATTAGATATAGATATTTTTTTCAATTCTTAAACTGTTAATACAGCGTAATTATTTAATTTATCATTAGCTTTAGCTTTGTATTTTTGCATAATAAATTACAAAATGAGTGTCATAAACGTTAATCACTGTTTAACATAATCAAAAATAAAAATTTTGTTCTTAGATGGGTTATAAACCCTTAATATTTTATTAGCATAAGGAAATAAACCTGAAAAAAAACTAGCTGGAATATTTATCTATTATAATTCAAAAACTTTAAAAAAATTGTTAATTGAATCCATTTTGTGAAATAGAATAAATGAATAATGTTAGAAAAATTCTTCTTCATAATTTGCGGTGACATTATTCATTCATTTGAGATATGGTGTGACGTGGAAAGATTAGGGAGCCACTGTTATAGAAAAGTGCTAGAAATATCAGTTGAAAAGACGTTTATCAGCAAGTTCTCCATACAAATTCAATTTTCGTGGATGCCCAAGTAGTTTGTATCCCTGTTGTCAACATGGCTGTTGTAAATTCTTACTCCTTAAGCGACTACGATACTTAAAAACTCGTCTAAACATCACCTGCTGACTTGAAATTTCGAACCTTAAAAGGTATGATGACGTCATTCTTACATTTGAGATAGATTGAGACTTCTGTTACCATGATATTGGATTGAATAATAAGGCGCTTAGAACGAAGTAAGACTTCTTGAAATGCTTGATTATTATTGAAGACCTTATCGGTGAGCTACAGAAAGGATACTACTGTACTCCAAACACATGCACTAAGCATGGCAATAAATAATTTTTTAATCAATTAAAGTAGTTCCTTTAGCCTTTGATTATGTTACGAGGCGTTTTCTTAAAGTAAGTACCGTTTACTTATATTTAAATATTGGCGCTTCAGAACACAGTTTTGCTCCTGCAGCGCCATCTACTGATTCATTGAAAAGCTATAGCAGCATTTGTTTTGCTTTAGAAGTCGTTTGCTTGTCCGTGCATGCAACAATGTCCGCGACAATCGTTGATCCCGCCAGCTGTGAAGTGCGTTCTGTCATACGATTCTTGTATGCAAAAAGATTGTCAGCTGCTGAAATTCATCGGGAATTATGCCTAGTTTATAAACCTACAGTTATGAGTGAAGGAAAGGTTAGACAATGGTGCTGTGATCTGAAAATGGACGAACAAATGTCCATGACGAAGAGCTAAGTGGTAGGCCCAGTATTCTGACCGATGAAATTGTTTCGCAAGTGGAACAAAAACTGCGATGTGATCGTCGATTGACAATCAATGGCCTAGCTGAACAATTTCCTCAACTTGGACGCACTACTGTCTACAATATTGTTACGGGAAACCTCGGATACCACACATTTCGTGCAAGGTGGGTACCGAAAATGCTCGCTGACCACCACAAAGAGCAAAGAATGTCCAGTGGACGAGAGTTTTTGGGTCGTTGGGAACTCTTTAAACCACCCACCGTACAGTCCTGACCTTACATCCAGCGACTACTTCCTCTTCTTGCACTTGAAACAGTGGTTCGGTGGACAACGTTTCGAAACCGAAGAGGAACTGAAGAATGACGTTGTCGATTGGTTCAACCCTCAGGCGGCGAGTTTCTATGCAGAGGGGTTAAAGAAGCTGGTGCAGCGGTACGAAAAATGCTTAGAAGTGAACGGCGATTACGTAGATAAGTGAAGTAGGTTTGTAGCTAACTAAAAGTGCCAATAAAATGTGTTTCATACGAGTATATTTTTTCCTGTGACCAAACGGGTCTTACTTTATGAACACGCCTCGTATTTAGTAAATAGTCAAGGAATACATCTTGAATCAAACTTTGAAGATCAACTTCCAAGGATATTATTGTTGAACTTTGAAAAATAAAGAGTTTCTTAGTGCCACTGATTTTTTAAAAACGACTGATATTGTCGAACAGTCCGCATCACCATTACGGCCTCGGCTGTCTCGTTTTAATTGATTCACGACATTCTATATTTAGATTTATTTTTCAAATGCATCATGGGGTTCCACAGAGTTGAGTCGAGTAAAATATAATTCGATAGTATTTTTGTTTAGGAGCATTTTACTAGTCTTGCTTTCCAATAGTGTGTGCATGGGGCTATTTATAATGAAGCGGCCTCAAAGTGAATTAAGTATTCTCTCTCTGTCCAGCGTGCGTTATTTTTGAAACACCAGACTTGCTGTAAGTGACTATCGAGATTCTTACAGAAAATATTGATAATCATAAGTGCATCGCGCCGGTGTAGCTTATGTCTGTGACGTATTTATTCTTTTGTTGTCGATTATTGTTGCTGCTGGTCACGTAAAATGCAATTGCGCCTGGCAGCTCGTATGTCTGCGAGAATATTAAAGGGCAAATGTATGCCGCTGGTGGTGGAATTGGTCGAGGGAAGACGGTGGGTTCTCAAAGCGATTCTGGCGATTGCTTGGCGCTGTGGGGGGAGAAGTTGGAGATGGGTGGAAGTCCTGGACAGGGTGAATGCCGAAGTGAACGGAGCGTGATCGAATGCGGAGCAATCAAGTTACGGATGGGAGAAAGGACGGAGCAAGACAGGGAGAGGACCGCAGATGGTCCATCCGCTTTACCCCTCTCACGCCCCTTCGGACGACTGCGGGACGATCGTAATCGCTCGGGAACGAATGTCGTTAATCTGCGACAAGGGAGGGTTATTGAAAAAAATTACAAATAGATAAGTCTGATTGATATTGCCTAAGTCACTATTACATTCCGAGCACATGGAATAAAGGAGGACGGAAATATATCGGTTATAATCTCATGTTAATACTCTTTTAAAGCCATTATATTCTGCAAGTATTACACCGAGACGCGTCCATAATAGCCTATATTTTATGCTTAGTAGGAGAACAACCAGGGGATATTCTACTGAGAAACAAAATACGGAATATGGCACATGGAATGACTGATGTGAAATATGTGAGTTCAGAACGAATCTCTGAAATCAATAAAAAAAAAGAGCTTAAAATTTTTCACACCCCTTTTTTGCAAAAAAATATGTAGTTATCTCAAACACTTAAGAACTTATCCATTAATATTACTGAGAGGATATACAAGGAGTTGTAACTGATTGTGATGCAATCAGGGAAAACGTGTGTAGTATTTCAGTTAAAGAATACTCTTGTGAGAAAAGAGCCGAATAATCTGAGGAAAAGTGTAACTGAAAAAAATTCTTGACATTTTTTGAAAAAGCATCTTTTCTTAAGGTAAAAATAGCAGATATTCTACAATGAGAACTACCAATTGATCTCTCGAGAGTCCACAACCGGTCACCGTAGATGAATAAAAGCAAAATCAATAACAGTATTCCTATTAAAGGAGTGCATACTGATGCGTGGATAGTTAACTGAACGTGTACAACTCTCATTCTTTGGACATGCAATCAAAGTTTCACAAATCGTACAAATAGTAACTCAGGTTAATTTCAAATTAAATACAAATTTTCCAAAACAACTCGTAAGTATTCCTTCTAAATATGAATGGACCAAATATACTTATATGCGCGCAATTCGAATCGTGAAAACCTTAAGTAAATCATTAAAAAAGTGTTTTTGCTTAAATTATCAAACATTTATCACTCGTCAAGTCACCTTATCTTAATCAAAATGGCTAGACTTCGATTTTAATCATTGTACATATTGAACGGATTCTAAAACATAGTGATTCGAATCAAAGTGAATTTTTTCGAGAGCTCTCCTAAAAATGAGAACCATCCCTTGTGAGGCAGTGCAAAGCGCACCGGTCCACGATAGATTCCAGAAAAAGGACACAGGCATCATGAAAAAGAACTGTGCCGCAGGCTTCCACCCATGGCGGCCGAGTCGGTGAGGGACCATTGTAGGAGGAGGATTGCTAAGGGGGAGAGAATGGGAGGGAAGGAAGTAATGGAGAAGGGAGGAGAGAAAGTCGGGGGTGGAGGAGTAAGGCTGGTGGCGGAAGGAAAGGGGATATCTTTTTCAAAGTTGGCGAGCCTGGAGAAAAGAAAGCTTGTTCTCGTCCAGGAGGGAACATTTCCACGCAATTAGGAAGCGGGCGGGGAAGAGATGGAGGAGGAAGGGGTGAAACGGGTTGGAGAGGGGGGTAAAAAGGGGTCGGAACGATTTGCATTTGAAAATAACGACCGCGAGGGATAGGGCGAGCGAGAGAAAGAAACGTTTCCTCGCAAACGATAATTGCGATCCCATTGCAAACGCTATCCCGGGCTTCCCCTCGCCCATCCCCCTTGTTTATTTCAACTAACGGGGAGAATGTGGTAAATGTAAGGGAGTAAGGATATGCGAGGGGTGGTAGGCCAATGAGGAAATCCGTAAAATGCTCCCCCTTCATTCACGCTCCCATAACAAGTGTAGGAGCGTAATTAGTGCCAGCGTCACAGATAAAGTAAATAACGGAGCATTTCGTCATTAGCTGAACGAAAACAGCGAGCGTGTGAAAGACCCCTTTTCCTAACGTCCCAACCCATAACGAATCGGAAAACAGACCGTCCTTTCCTCCACAGGGACTTTCACCCCACCCCGGCGGATCATCTGAACGAGGTGTTACGAGGGCCAGGGAAATGGAGCGTTTGCTATTTCCACGGGTAAAGTAGCAGAAAAATAATAGCTTGTGTCACACAAAATTAGAACTGCATGCAGAGATAGCGAAGTTGAGCTTTGACATACGATTGTGCCGAATCCTAAGTTTATAGAATATAGGGTCAGGGTTCTTTTATGGAGACACGTCTAGGAACCTAAGTCCTTACCCAAGACGTTTGAATTTTCAGAACATAGATCTATTCGTAAAACAAGGGGTATCACATTGAATGAAACGTGCAAATGTCGTTATTACTACACTGAATATGTGAATTTCACTCTACTTTAACGTTGAATTAGGTAAGGTCAACTCAACTATCAAGCCTACATCAGAATTGATTACTGTGGTAATACCTTGAAGAAGTTGAGCCGACAGGTTTATGACCACAAGATATGAAAGAAAGAAGGTACTCATTTTGCATCAAGACAGTTCATATCCACACACAACAGTCGTTACAATTGCAAAATACGTCAACTATGACACGAATTGTCACCACAACCGCCTTATTAGCTTGATTTGGCTCCATCAGATTTTCATCTCTTCCTCAAGGTCAAACTTTTCCTTTGTGGACAGACATTCTCTTCAAACAAAGAACTAACATCCGAAGTAGAGGGGTATTTTTTAGACCAGAGGAAATCTAATCTTTGAGATGGAATCAAGACATTGTAACATCGCTGGACCAAGTTGCATTAGTGTATAGGGAGACTAAAATGAACCTTAAAAAAGTTTCCCTGAGGTTAATCATTTATTTCTATTCCATTCCGGGAAGTTTTATGATTACCCTCATGCTATAAAAATACTCGGAACTCATTATATCTTACTTTGTTTTTTTTTATAGTTTATATATATATTATGTTTTTATTATTATGTTTATATATATCTAGTATGTTTTATAATTATATTTTACAGTTACTTTGGAAATAAGACTATAGGTACAGCTAAAAATATGCCTAACTACGGATAATTAACGGAGAAATCCGATACATGTAAACATATTTTTGATATGTTTTTTTCATATTATACGCTCACTTCTTTTCGCGCATCTTTGACTTGTTTAAGACATGGACTAGATTCTAATGCATCGAGATCCAATGGAAATTTTAGGTAACTTGCCGTCAGCTGCAGGTATTCCATTAAATATCTAAGGTCCACAGGACTACGCGATTCTTGGTGTTTGATAGCATTAGTTTTGAAATATGTTGACACCCACCGAGATTTCTCAACCGTGATATTGTTGCATCCTCCGTCTCTAACGGATAATTGTTTAAATATCTTTGACGCGTTCTTGATTGCTACAAGTCTCTTTACATATCTTTGTAACATGCACGACCGGAGTGTGCTTACGACGATACGCCTTATCACCTGCTACTTGATTATATATTCCACAGACTGCCTTTTTTAAATGATCATCCCATTTTGAAGTCTTTTTTCATATAAAATCAGCTTGCGTCGAAGGGATTTTACTATTCCACTCACTGTCGTTTAAAATATTTAAAAATAAAACTAGTTGTGAGGGAGGACATTTAAACGCATGGTGTCCCGTGAGTACAAAAAGATCATGTATAATATCTTGGTGCGCTTTGACCTCAAATTTTTACGATTAGTTTTATAATTAGCACAAAATAAATATATATTTATACGGATTTGTTGAAAAATATTTTTCTTTTCCTAGGTAAAAGTGGTCTGCTCAGAAGTTGCACAGATAAAGAAGTTGATCAGATCTTCAAGACCATTAAACGCATACCATGTCTATAATGCAAGCCACGGTTGTTATGGATGGGGAGTAGACGGAAAATCATTGGAAATATTGAAGATGTTGTAAAAATTAAGAATTTTTTGTATCAGTAGTTTCGACTAATTGATGTCTTTGCAAGCGTGCTTTGGTGGTTGCATCTCAGGCCTGTAGAGTGAAAAGTGGATGGACCGGGAGCGGATGTGTAGAAGACCATGTGCACACCTGAGGTCGCGTCTCCTGCGCTGAGCATGGTGACCACTAATCCAACAATGGTGGACGTGCTTACCGCCGCGCTAATTCCCTTGTGAGTTTCCGACATTAAGGGAAAACCTCGATAAATAGTGACCTAATCGACCAAAACTCACTTTACTTTTTAAAAGTAATCAAGCGTGAGAGGAAAAGAGAGTAAAAATATCACGGAAAATGCTCAGAGTGGAAGGCGAAAAAGTGTAGTCGTTCTTCGATGCTTGCAAAAAAAACTTCAACCAGGTCAATACGACCAATGGATAGTACAATGAGAATCAAAGTATTTTTCCTTAAAATCTTAACCATTTGTATTCCTTTTGTGCTGGTTTGATTGACCGAATTACATAAGAGATATTTAATGCTTGCATACTTAGTCATCGCTCAGAGGAAAACAAAAAAAATACCCAAATATTTTCATCACGTTACTTCATTAAAATCATGTAGCCGTCGGAAATAGATTTTTAGGACACCAACGTAATAATCAGCAATGGTGAATCTATTTTATGTAGGAATAGGTAGTAATTGTGTATCCATTTCTCTGGTGGTATTTAGCCAAATATAAATTTGTTTCTAAAACATACTGACCTCAAATTAACGAATAACAAACATAAAAGAAACATTAATAGAAGAAGGCAATGCCAGGACATTTGGCACGTACTTTGATTAAATTGATACAGTGTTTATTGACTGGTGTTATGCTATTGACAGTCAATATCTATAAAGGAAAATTTATTTAACATCAGAGGAATACTGAGGGATGATTTGTAAATACATGTAGGTAAGATCATGACATTTTCATATCTATTGTTACATGGTCTTATTTTAGATGAAAACTGGAGGTTGTAGCTATATCATTTCGTAACCTGATTATTTATTATTAGATGCCAAAATGAAATAACACTCAATCATTTCCTTAAGCAAATAAATATGATAATTATACTATGCATGCATGCTTGCATGTATTTATAAAGTTTGAACATTTTTAACCTAATAGTGGTTAAGAGTATTTTCAATTAAAATAAATGGGAATGAAATGCTAAACATTTCTTCATAGTCAAATGATTACGACAATACAATACTTTTTCTTTTCATTACTTTCTAGTGTTTAAGATCAATATAAGTCTCTAATAAAGGACCATACATCTGTAATTTGTAATGTGGTCATAAACTATTGGACAATATCCGCAAACTGTTATGGATTGATTGTTGAATTTTTTAAAGATTAATTTTTATTCTAAAACATTAAAATAAAATAAATTCCTTTTGAATAGCTTTACATTATTAATCCCTATTTTCCAATATTTTTTTCCCTCTGTCTCAAGCTGGATGCATTATGAAAATGTTGACATAATATTTGAAATTATATCGTTCACCATGAAAGTAATGCAGTATGTTATGCACGAATAATATTACGCAATCCTCCCAGAGTCAGGATTATATCAAAAAGAGATAAATGAAATCTGAAGATTCCGAAGAAGACCTTACCTCAATCGGTTCAATCGCCCACGAATTTCAACGACACGGAGTGCCATCAACCTTCCTTGGTTATCAGATTGCGGCCTCCTACGTGCATACAGGTACGCTGTACACCAAGAGACTCACCTGAAAAAAATAGAGAAAAATTGGTTGCTTAGCTGTCAAATGGTTAATTATTTTATTTTTATAGAAACATCGCTACATTTTATACTTTTAAATAGTTGAATGTTTTAGTTATTTGCTAAAATATGAAAAATTATATTTTATATTAAAATAGAGATCGTATTGAACTCTGGGAAGTAATCCACTACGAACGTAACTCTGGTAGCAATTGAGGCTATTTTATAAACGAAACAATGGTAGTTTCCCCTCTACTCAGATTGGATATAATTGAGAATTTTTTTTAAAACGATTATATCTATGACAAATTAAAATAATTATCATAGTTTTCTATTAAATACAATTTTAACACATATTATTACCGTAATTGCTATTACGGACGTCAGCAAATGTACAAATATTTGCAAAAATTGAGTCATCCATCCATCAAGTCTTATTTTAGTGAGGAAATAAGAAATATGAATGTTTTGTGATCTCAAGTATTTACACACATCAGTAAAATATTTTACTGCAAAATCGAAGAACTTGGAGTGACCATACTGGATGAGCAAATAAGTTTAGACATTGTAAAACCGAATTTTGAAAAATATAAATATTTGTTGAGCAATGGCACTTATTATAATCGTTTTTTGGTATTTTTTGCATGTTAAACTCCCACCTTAAATTACCATTTAAAATAATATTAAATAAAAAGATAAACTGTGATATCATCAGGGCTAGTTCTACTATTAAGTTGTTGTGTATGTTATAAATAATTTAACCAGTTTGTTTTCAAATTAAATATTCAATGATCTATACTAAATAAACATATTTTGAATAGTCAAACCAGCTTTTTTCATCGCAGAAGATGACCTTTAGTGTAAATGGATTTCTATATCTATTTACAAATATCTATTAACGAATAGTAACTCATAAAAATGTTTTTATCATGAAAACTATTAAATTGATCATAGACACATTAGTCAACGCGAAAGTTAGTTTCGTAGGTGTCGGTAGAGTTCACCAAATACTACAGATGCAAATACTACTACAAATACTACACCCAATATCCAGTCTATTCAACGGCGTGAGAGATTTACATGCCACGGGTAGGGGGCCAGATTCTTTCAGCGGAACAATATTCATATGCATTTGTTCACCACCGGTGGATTCCAAACTTGCAGATACGAAGATTTTTCTCTCTCAGGTTGGTCTCCTTATTTTTCTATATCTATTTTCATGGTTTTATTATTTTTACCATATTGACTATCAAGGGTAGACTTTTATCCCATAGTTACTTTTTCATCTGAAAATATTGGGGCAATGGCGCACATTCTCGTCACATTAAAAAAACCGTGAATTAATCAATTCCTAGATGCAACTACTAGTACAATGCCATAATCTGTGGCTTATTGTGGGAGGAAATGTGCATTAAGGTATATGTAATTGGTAATGTAAAAAGTGTACATTATAAAAATTTACCAAAATTAAAATCATAAATATTAGTCATAAATGTGTTTTTATAACATATTTACGTGTTATATGACACATTTCTCAAATGGAAAGACATTTTTTTAATTAAAGCGTTATAATTTCAAATTGAAGATTTTTATTTGACTAGCGTAGTTATAACTACTAGGATCAGAATGAAGCACGCTGTTGGTGTGTTATAGCTGAAAATATTATTCATACCAAACTTGTACAACCAGTTTCAGCACCGATGCATCTTATTACATTACGTCTAAGATTGCCTTAATTAAGGTATGAAGACATTGATTTGTGGATTGTAACTGTAAACATTTGCTGTAAATATTATAATAACACCACTGTTGCATCCCAACTTTATCCTGAATTACTATTTTTAATTAGCTTATGTTATCCTAGAGTTTAGATAAATGTTTGACTGTTATGTTACTTATATTGCCTATACACCAGGATGACGAACTTTTGCCCGGAATTTCCCCTCAAATATGCTACTCTTATGGTCTAAGAATATTAGTATGCTTGGGAAAATGTGGGGTGGAGAAACAGTCAAACTCAAGGAAATTATCGGGTTTTGATTTTTGACTTTTCCGCAAAAAGGATCATTTTGAAGGAGAAAATTTTCCCGCCTTATTCGCTTGATTTGCTTCCATCAGATTTCCATCTCTTCCCAAAGCTCAAATTTTCCTTGGTAGACGAAGATTATCTTAAAAAAATAACTAACAGCCGAAGTAGACGAGTATTTTGCAAGCCTGAAGAATATATTTTTGAAAATGGGATCAAGACATTGGAACACGGCTGAACCAAGTGGATTTAAGTACAGGAATGCTACATTGAAAAATAAAAAGGTTTCACTGAGGCAAGTCGTTTATTTCTATTCCATTCCGAGAACTTTTCAAATTATCCCATTATATGTATAGGGTAAACAGCGTTGATGTGGAAACGAGTTAGATATGGCCCATTCCTATATTCTTTGCTAAAATCATATTTCCCACGAATTAATGAAAATGTATCGAGGATGTTCAAATACTTTATCCTTCATTTTTAACCTCAGAATTATTCAACCAGCCATTGACTACCATATCAACTAAGTAATTTATTGTTAAATTGTGGAATTAATTTATATTCAGCTTTTATTTATTAGTTTCCATAAATATACACGTCCTTATCTTCTATTCAAGGAAAAATAGGAGTATATTTTATTATTTTCCATAGCATTAGTTATTGTTTTGTAATTCAGAATAAAAATTTGGTTATTTTATACTTCAATGGTTTTAAGGTAAGCTTATGTTTAAATTCTCCAGAGTCACTAAAGTTTATATCATAAACGGTAAATTAAATTTAACTAACATTTTTTCCCTGTTCAGTTTCTTGTCGATCAAAGGAGTCGTGAAGGTTTTCCTCTTAAGAGTAGATAGGCAGAAGATTGACGCTTAATTAAGGCCTTTCCATCACACTGTAGTGTGGCAGAACACATAAAAGTAAAATAATAGAATAGCTTGGTTTATTAAATCCCCTGAGATATCTTTTGGAACCTCTCCATCTGTTTATAAAATATTAATACTCTTGAAAAATGGATGTCTGATCAATAGTCTTTTTTCAAGTAATGAGTGAATGAAATACGGTTCAATGTAAAACCAGCCCTTTACAGGCCAGTATGAAGGTGATTTATCCGGCAAGTTAACATTTTGAAATATGGCCTCACGATAAGGAATTCAGGTGGATAAAGAATATGGCTTGAGGGAAGGGAGAAGGCAATTGAAGTAAATGGAGGTTGAATTCATGAGGAAAAAATACAGCGCAAAATATTTCGAGTTTACGAGGGTAGTCTGAAACGTTTCCGAACTGCCAAATAAAGGAAATATTTTGAGTCAAATGTATTTTTATATGTCATCATAACCTCCTTTGAAGTAGATACACTTTTTTCCAGCGATGCTCTAACTTTTTCAACCCTTTAAAATAATATTCGAAGTCTTTCTCCGAAAAATAGGCGTTCATGCATTCGATAACCTCCGTGTCCGATGCAAGTCTTCACTCTCTAAGCAAAAATTTAAGTTTAGGAAACAAAACCCAGTTAATGCGTGCTGAGATGGGGTGGATACGATTATTGTTCAGCCGATTTGAAGTGTAATTCATGAATTGTAGCCATGGCGACCCCGCAAAAGTAAAAAATTCCGTTGTCCAGATTAAAAATCAATTTCTTATCCTTCAAATGCGGCCATTTTTTTTCAATTTCTACCTTTAGGTTGCCAAACAACGATGCGTAATACTCTCCCATTATTGGTTTAGTTTTTTAAAAGTAATCGAGGGACAAATTTCCGTGTCTATCCCAACAAACCGTCACCATCACTTTCCCGGCCGTTTAAACCTTCTTCCCCTATTTTGGAGCAGGTTCAACCTTTGTAGCCCATTGTTTTGACTTTCATTGATTCTTCTCAGGAGTGTAATGGTAGATCCAAGTTTCATTTACAGTAATGAATAGATGCAAATAATCTGACCCAAAGAAGTTAAATTGCTCTAACGTGATCCTTTGAATGCGTTTTCGGTCCAAAAAGAGCAAACACGGCACTTAATACGCGGACATAATACGCATGTCCAATTCCTTAGTAAATATATAAAACTCCTTTAAAAAGACGACTAAGAGTTTCCTCATACCTCCTACAAAAACTTTGCGAAATTCTAGTACGAGATCTCGTATATCCCTGCTTTAAGCTGAATCGTAGATGGCCATTTTTAGGAGTGACCTCGCTTATGATATTGCTGTCATTGTTTCAATGCCACAGTTATTCACCTCAAGACTGGAAATACCTCTACGAATATCTATTGAATGATTCTACAAGAATATTTCAAAATAATGGGACGAATACCCTCTGATCGTAGTTTGGAAGTGAAATAAAAGTTATGGGGAACTTTTTTTGACAAGGGGGCAAAATTTATTAGAAGGCTGTTGGGGTTTATAAAGGGATTTGCACCGGACGTGATGGTTGCTCACCCCTCCTCACCTCAACCAAAATATTCACGCCGATTGCATGGTAAGAGATGGGGACCCATTTCTAATACACCTGCTGTTGCCACTGCATGAAAGCGACGTCACGCGTTCTCGGCTCTCAACTCTTAAAACTTCGTTCAAAACTCAGGACTCCTTCCCCGCCCCCTGACCTCTTTCAACACGCCCTGTGGGCACCGCGCTCACTCTACAGATGACTTTAGACTTATCTATACTTTTATTACCTCTTTTCCGAGCCAGCCAATGGTGTACGATCGTCCCAGGTGATGCGAATTACGAATCCCTCAACTTCGAGCAAGAGTTACTTGGGACGTGCATCGCTCATCTATAATTTTCGGGTCGGGTCGCAAAAGTTAACGCCTCGGATTTATTATTGATCGACGGGAGTTTCCTCAGTGGACTGGAACGAGCCATTTGCGACACGTCAGAAAAAAATTGAACATACGTGATCCGGAGGTCTATTGCGATAGCATGAGCATACGCCATGTTCTACGAATATACCATCCAAAAGGCCGAATCACAAAATAAATGTTAGGAAACTTTTTTATTAACTGAAAAGATAACTGTACTTCAATTTTTGACGTGAGAAAAATTATTGCTAGAGCATAAAATCTTAAAGGAGGTAAATGCGCAAAAAATGCAAAACCTTTTTAAACTAAGAAAAGACAGATAATTTACAAAGAATTAATATTTTGGATAAGACAACACATGTAATAGGAGAAGAATAAATTAAAATTTGAGTTTATTGCAAAACAATCTTCGAAAAAACAATTTTCGGGACTGCTTCTGGTGCTGATAACACTGAACGTACTAATACGTTAGCCACTTTAGTTTATTTTGCCAATCACTATTTATGACCCATCATAGTTTTTGGGAATATAATATTTCGTTTTCATCAATTGAATTTCTCCTTGACTGATGTCTCTTATCTTTCGTGAGATCTCTACAGCAATATAAAAACAAGCATTGAATACAAAAGTCTAATCTAATTTTCAAGTAGATAACTTAAATATTTATTAAAGAACGTTTCTACCATATTCTATGCCAATAACGAACTTCAGGAACGTCATATAACAAATACAAACATTTATGCGAAATCGTATAAATAGCATAGAATTATGCGAACATATATAAACTTTCACAGATAATTTCACATTACACTCTTTAATTGGTGCTTTTACCTAATGGTCTTAACATTCACATAACGGAAATGGACTTTCAATTATCCGGCCAGCTTTCAATTAAGGTCGACTGCCTCAATTATCCTTGCATACAAGTATACTTTTCAGGAGTGGAAAAGTCAACGTTACCATAAAGTCGGAGTAAATTTAAAATTAGGTTATGTCTATAGAAATAAGTGGTGGAATTTTTCACTCCTTACAATGTCATGTGTACATATGTTAACGTAAGGATTACATCATTGTAGTTGCATTGTAATGTCTTTTTCTAAATTGACATCATTATTTTGACTTACTCTGTACATACGCTTTCGCAAAAGTTTTTCACCTCTAATAATATTTTGGAATTATAATTACATTCCCCGGTTCACTCTTTCCTTTCCAAACATGGTCCATTTGTATATGATGGCAATCTTCGATTTGGGATCATTGGAGTGACTCGTGGTGGCTAATGCAATGCATGAACGGTCCCGAATACTGTTCCCAATACTGAGCACTGACTTTTCATCATTTCAATGACGGCGAAAAACTGTAAGTTCTGGGAGTCAAGGCGCTACACTTCCACCACTCATCCGTCCCCTACTTTTCCAGCGCCCCCCGTCGACTCCCTCCCTTCCACCCTTTGATGAATGAGGGATCCGTCGTCCTGCAGAGTATTGGCGATGGATAGGGAACAGAAGATAATGCGATGCAAAACAAGCGATTCTCCCCGGGATTAATGACGGCCGGAGAGGATTGGTGGAACCGAAGTAGTGAGAAGAATCAGATAAAAAATCTTTCGATGCCTCCACCAACCCACTCGTCTCCTTTCTTAGAACATCCCCTTTCACCTTGCCCCCCACCTCCCCCCATCATCCTAAAAATGTTTTTTTGATCACACGCATTGCATTATTCAGAAAGAGATGAGAAGGACCTCTCATGTCGGGGGAAAGGAATTACAAGGTGCCCATTCCACGCTACCTTCCCCATGACAAAAAATACCCCATTCCTCCATAAAGGGTATACGGGAGCGTTTGATTGGCGTTCGAAATCAACTCGGCGAACGAGAAGAATGGTTTGGGGGTGGAAAAGGGGAAAGGGAGCGAGGGATAACACTCGCGACCTTAAAAACAAAAGAATGCTGGAATCCACAAGGAGGAACGAAATAAGATAGGGGAGGGACGATGCGAAGGGAGTTGGGGGACGTGGAAAGAAATTGACTTGAATAATATCCTTGAGGAGGAAGAAAAGTGAAAGGAAATTCTTCCTTAGGCATCAAAGCGGTCCTGAGGACTCGCGTCGCTAACGCTTCACTTTGTGGAGCGGGTATTAATGCAGAGACGTCGTAATGACGTACTCACTTTCAAAATTGGTAGAGCCACGGTAAATACCAGATTAATGGAAAATGGTAGATTAAAAGCTATCCTTTAAATATACTACTCTGGTTTCTATCAAAATTCAACCTTTCTTCTTTTAGGCAATGTGATACTTGTTTGGCCCGATTAGACGCATTTCGCCAATCGTCTAGGATTGATTATTATTAATGTTCGCAAAATTTCTAATATTTCTCAATCACTCATGTAGAAGAAAATAAACTTTTGAATATCTTTAGAAAATAATTGGAATACAAGTATTAAAACGCACTTATTACGATTTATCTTATATTGAACGTACACATCGATTTTGTCGTCTTGCGTCGTCTTTGTGAGTGCTTCCGTGTGTAAATGTGTTCAAGGTTTGTATGATAAGTACCGGTAGCAATTTTGTTCCTGAATTGT
Organism: Hetaerina titia; assembly: GCA_037158775.1. Classification (NCBI taxonomy): domain Eukaryota; kingdom Metazoa; phylum Arthropoda; class Insecta; order Odonata; family Calopterygidae; genus Hetaerina; species Hetaerina titia. Next base: position 14,963,068 of record CM073775.1, read on the forward strand.
GCGTAAATTGCTGAATTCAGAGCTTCGATTATGTGTACATGTGTACACATGATTGCAAATCGTATTACCATTGATAAAATGACAGCTCACACCATTACCACTGACAACTTAGCATTGCGAAAGATCTGCGCTAAACTCGTTCCGATGGTATTGACGGACGACCAGAAGCAGAGTCGAGTATCTGCCTATAAGGACCTAATGCAACGGCATAGCGACGATTTCCCAACCCCCTTACAGCCCCAATTTGGCACTAGCAGACAATTTTGTATTTCCAAAAGAGAAAACTTCCCAGCCGTAGGACCTTTAGTGCCGTCAAAGAAGCACGCGTACCCTTAAGAACCTTACGGGATCAGTCTACGTGAGAACAGCCAGCCTTTGAGTCGTAGAAAACCCGCTGGCAAAAGTGAGTTGACGCTCAAGGGATGGACTCTGAAGAATTTTGAGCCATATTAGCACTATCTTAAATAAATCTATTTCTCCAAAACTTTTTCGATATTTCTCATACCAACCTTGTATGTATTATATACGTGTATAACTAACTGAAGTTAAGCATTGGAAATAAAAATCAAAACATACAATTTTTAGCATTTCGACGGCTCTTCAGGAAACGGGGACGGTTTACGCTTGCCCGTTCGGGCAGTCAATGAACATTTCGCGTGGAAAAGTAAGTGTAAATTAATCAATCAGTACATCAGATCCTATCGGACCCTTAAATTACCTCTCAGCAAAGCCCATCATGCCTGTATCTAACATAAATATGAAATAAATGGTATTGTGAACCAAAAATATATTTAGCAATGCTTATTTGACGGTGTTTACCCTACAAAAACCTGTTTATTGGCATGAAAAAGTTTAAAAAAAACAAATTTAATTTACGTGCGTTCTCATCTTTTTCAGGTGACCGTGTACAAAATTTACAGATTTTTTCATGATTTTACTACAATCAATCACCAGATTGCGAGTAAGATCTTTATAATGGACCCTGCAAAGAAAGAAAGGGTGAATCGAAACATTTGCCCCCTTTTTCAGCTGAGGCAGCAAAAAAAACTACGGAAGTGGAGTCAGAGAAACGGCAAGAGCGTCGGACAGGTGCACCCAGATGGATTGTTTCGCTTCGTAACGTAACTCCGCGTTTTGCAACTTGGGACTTGACACGCAGTCAGTGGGACAGTAGCCTCCTTGTGTGGGTCCGCGGTCACCTACCGTACAACCCCCTCAACTCCCTCGGATGCAAGATACGGAAGAAAGACTGTCCAACGCACACTCGTCAGTCATTATTCAAAGTTTTCCATGACGCGTGATTAATTAATTCGAGCTTTGTTTGTGTCTGTTGTTTTTTCCCCCTCGAAATTTTTCTGCAATTGTAATGGCGCCTCAAATTCTCCATATAGTCTTCTAATTCATTAAAATTTTCACTTCGAATTGATGGTTCACTCACATCTGCGTCGGTTAAACGAATGACGAATTTATTAAGAATTACCAAAGTATGTTCTATCACTGCGGAAGTTGAAATTAGGTCAAACAGAAAGGTATTTTGATACTATGATATATTCTCTCTTGGAGCAGATAAGAAATGCACTAAAGCTTGAATTTTAAAAATAGAATCTCTGCTGCCATTACCCGAGATTTGAATATAAAACCATCTGGGTGGTAGTCGAAAGTTATACCCACACCCCTACATCAGCTAAGTATATGTATTGGTTTCCTAAATTTAAATTATGCGTAATAAGAGATGTAATAGATATTTTTTTCCTATTAGATGATTTCACACCCAAGTAATGGAAGCACAAAGGATTTGACACTTATAGAAAAAATGCCAACTTTTGCATTTAGGTCAATCGGTGGAATTGTTTTTTAACACTGATAATTCAATGGGATTAGAAATTATTGAAATGCAACAGAGAGCTGTGAGGAAGCGGGAATCCCCATTTAAATTTCGCAGTCGTGTTTATTAATAAGTAAACAACGAGGTCCGAAATATTTACACACTATCTAGAAGGATTTTGTGTGTCTAAAAAATTGTCAAGAATTTCAGCATGAAAAAACAAACACGTTTTTAATCATAGAGATGAAAAAATCTGGCATTGAAAATTATTTAAACTTTTAAAATTTACTTGAATCAAAAAGGTCAATAAATTTTGGTCTTGATGGAAGTCCATCGCATTGATTGCGATTTTTTTCTGCTTATAAGAGTGACCACCGAGTTGCTAGCATTACTCCAAGTAGTAAGTTTGCATGTGATATTATTCACCCCTGCATAAGTTTAAAGTCTAACATACATACATAAAGTTTTCTCCGTACGAGTACAATGTCGTATTTATTATTTATTTAAAAAATCTATTGATTATAAGTTAACAATAAATTGAAATGCACCATATTTTTAAAATCCTACACATGAGGAGTAATAGTTAACCAGAATCAAACATTTTCATCATCAACGGTGAGAATTTATTTCGTAATTATATATTCCATAATTATTTAGTTGCTCGTTGAAAGTAATAAAAGTTTCCAAGTTTTTTAATATAAATGGAAGAAAAAATATAATGCGATAAATCATAATATTTATAATAAAATAAAATGTTTATATGAGATATACTTTTATTGATTTGAATTTTAAAACTCAATATTATGTTTTTTTAGCAAGATAATTCTTATATAATGCGTGTCTGCATGCTAAATAGGATGTAACAACTGCAATAAAAGAATTTACTGGAGCAATCGTTAGATTTTGTGTATCAATAAAATTCTGATATATGTCCTGAACTTCTTTTGCCATGACAGAGACTCCACAAAACAATCGCACAACTACTGGACAGTATGGAGGATGGGATCTAATGCCGAAACTTTCCAGACATAACTCAGGAGTCGAAGTCCTGGACTCGGAGGGAGAAGTCAATCTGCGAATAAAACTATGCTGCAGAAAGGATTGAGGTGCGCACGTGGAGAATAGGGAGACCCACGGAGTAGATCAACGGCGGTTCATCAATCACAATATTCAACCCTCAACGCTTGATGATCAACGCGCACGGGGTTGTCAGGCGTAGGGTGGCGTCATATATCATTTGGTTTGAATAATTCGACCAACGAACTCCCTCCGGGAAATTTTGAATTTATACAAAGGTACTGAATTTTCCGCTTGCGCAAAAATCTGAGTAAAATATTTTTAAAAGAAATTGAATTTTGTATAATAAACTTAAAAAATGAATGCCTGAAATGAAAATTAGTCTTCGCAGCAAATGGACACAAAAATTAAACACATTTCCGACCAATACTACCAAATAAATTATGGTAAGTTTTCTTAGAATTTTGCTTCACATGAGATATAAAATCTTAAATTGCTTTGAAATCAACCATTGCACCGAGTTATAAATTGGATGGAATGAATGAGGAGAGGTCTGTCTACTGATTCTCAAAATCAAGAGTTTCGTCTTTTCACGATTTGCAGTGCTTCTTGAATGCATAGGGATTATGCGTAGATGTGGGGAAAGCAAAACAAAAGTCATAGCAAATGATCCTTAGTTCTAATCCTTTTCCTGTGGCTTTGGAAAGTAAATGACAGGGAGGCTATCCCAGCGCTGCGAATATTAATTTCAATTTACTTACAATGGAAATTTGTTTGTAATTCTAACTTGCAGGAAAATTAGAAAAAAATGTAAGATTTCTCCGTTGTGCTTGGAATTGATTCAGGCGTGATTTTTTTCTAAAATAATCAGGGAATATATGATTCAATTCTGTTGGTCACAAACAAAGCAAAAATTGCAATAAAAATTGGTACACCAAAGGTTTAAATGTTTCCTGAAAATAAAAGAGGTACGCTGTATTGGCGTACTGGATAACAATTCAAGGAAAATTATATCTTTTTGCAATATTATCCTTGGGTTCTTCGAGCTAGCTTAGAGTTTGTTACAAAATCATATATAAGTTGTAATGAAGTTTTGAGGAAATGTCACAACGAATATATATTTACAGTTATTGATCAAAATTAACGAACACTAAATTTAACTATATTTTTATTATGCATGTTTAGCAAGTTCCAAGTCCTTAATGGGTTACAATGGCATCCACAAATACTTGGGATTTAATGATGCACCAAACGCACGTATCAGTTGCGCCAAAATTGATTTTCAAGAATGTCTGCTTAACTTCCAATCCGCATCTAAAAATAACCTCCCATCACTTGTCCGTATGAAATGCAATGGATTACCTTGCGTCTGTAGCTCAAAACTTTTGTGAAACTTTTCTCCTTCTTTCTCCATTTGTTGGCATTGTCAGACGCACAAACACACTCACCAAAACGCCAAGCCTACCTCTTTTCCTTAAGGAAGCCTCCTTCGCCCAATAAACGTGGATATATGCATGCCGTTCCAAATATATATGTATATACACCGTTAGCTCCCCGTAAATACGAGGAAAGGAAATTCCATTGCTTGCTTCCCTCTCCCCATGTCTTCCATCAAAGCGTTTCGCAATAATGGGATACTGGGGGGTCCTCACTCCATCCCCCTCTATACTTCCACTCCCCCTTTTCCTCGAGATGATTCAAGAAGAAGGAGGGACTCTTGCCTTCTCAGGAGAAAGCCTTATGTAGGTGTGGAGGGGGGACCGTGGGTTTAGGGTCGGGGTGAGCGCGGCTGTGATGGGGTGCTTTGTGGAGGAGGGATGGGTAGATGTTTGGGGAAGCGAAATGCCCACCCAGCTCTCCACCCCCTCCTCCCTCCACACTTCCCTCCGCCCACATTTCTCTCCAGTCACCGCGCGGTTGGCCCCAATCATATAAGGCCAAATGCGAGGGCCACTTTTCGTGAGGCCCAGGAACGGGATTTCCCCAAAAAAATGTAAAAGAAACAGGATCGAGGATCTTCTCCTTAATATCCGTTACTACAGAAGCACGGCCGTGAAATGAATTTTCCCTGCAAGTATCCCGCGTCAAAAGATCCGGGGAAGGCCCCCTTAACCGGTGAACGGTGAAGAAAGGAGGGGTTTGCTCCTGGAAGACGAATTCCGGCCAGGCATTACCGAAATCTGGAGTGAAACCCGTTGGTGCCGTTTAATTTTCTATCGTTTTTGGCGAATGAAACAACTTAAGAACTTTGAAGCAGAATGTTCCTCGGAGGTCAGATTTTTATAGGACGGTTTAGGTATAGCTAGGGCAAGCTGTGACCGGAAGTTGAACGGAGGAAATCCGTAGAGGTTCAGTGTTTTTGATTAATCGGTTATTGAAATTTACATCCTTAGTCTACGAGAAGTGAAGACCTAGAACAAGATGATTTTTAACTCCTTTATTTCCTAAGAAGACTTGCTGTAAGTTCCCTACCAATCTTCATACTTATACTTGTATCATGGCAAACGGAAAGGTGCGGGGGATAACGTAAAAGTTTCCCACCGTGAGGGTCCGAGTTTGAATCCCCGAGGCGGCTATTTTTTTCAGTAGTATCCCGATTCCTACTTGAGGTGCTTCGTGGAGAGCACTTTAATTGAGAACGACGTCCGTCGAATGGGACGTTAAGCTGCGGACCCCTTAGTGCCTTTTGATAAGAGTAGACTAATGCCGACGTCGGGTTTCTCTCCACACTTTATCCTTTTCTGTTCATCCATAATGGCGCAAATACCTCAGCTATCGGCCGCCTCCCCTAAAACCACTAACATTCGTACTACTTGCAGCATGGTAAGATTAATTATTTCACAACGATAATTTTCTATACTACGATTTAATACTCTACATTCTTATGCCCTTTATATTAGATACATGGTTTTTTGTTCAACTAATCACCAAATGACAAGCTACTAAAGGAACATTTTGAGGCTAAATGATTTTCCCACATGAAAGCGATTATCTGCAAGTGTTAGGTCCTCAGATCCTAAAAACCAACCACCAGACCAGAAACCAGACACAAAATCCAACTTTGGGGAAAATTGTTTTATTAATGAGGAACATTTTATCTTTTTATTGTTGAAAATTAATACAACTAAACACTACAATTTTTGCGCTGAATTCTACATATAATTAGATTATAGACAATTAAATTACCCCTTTGATCTTACTTCAATAATATTTTATTCCCAAGATGTCTGAGGGCTGAAAAAGACAGATAAGAGTTTGATCAAATTTTCATTAAATTCGACAAATTGTGATTAAAGATAGTTTGTCGCTGCACCCATTAATCATTTTTGGAAACAATATTGGTTAGTCCACCCGACGAGGTAGGCTTTGGCTGAACACATGCTGACTCTCAACCACAAAATATCCAATCCTCATCTAATTTGACCAAGTGTGAGACCCTCAACTACAGTTAACTTTTATTCAACTTTGCATGCTTTCGCCCTCCCTTCGATTCATCGAATGCGCTTACTCTCTCTTTCTCCCCGTAGGTTGTACGCCCACCATTTTCTCCAGTATAAAAATTATTCAACATTACATCGTGAATAAAAATATTTTGCATTTACTTTTCTTACCTCTTATTAATTGTGGAATAAAAATTTAAATCCTAGGAATAGAAAAATGAATTACATCATGTAATGCATCTCCAATATTATGTCACCATTGTCTACTATGTTGATGCCTGAATTTATTTTTATAATGCTCCACATCAGTATTTTCTAAGGACCTTCAGAATGTAGTGATATGTTCACCACCACAAGGGTGCAGCACATGGAACGGGTTATCAAATAATGAAGTGTAACGCAATATTTGATCTTCGAGTTTCCTTCGTTTCAAACTATCCCAAATTATACATTTAGCTTTTTGTTTCTTCCTTTGCAATAGATCACGGCGCTCCGTTCAGATGAACCAAAATGGGAGCCAAGAACATCATAATCTTTCGCTCTGTCCAACTTTTGAAAAGAAGACTTTTTTTTTTAATTCGACCGTGACACAGTCGAGCGGCGTCCTCGTGTGAAGTTATCCCGACGGGCCGACGGCAGATGCGTGCGCACCGCGATTTCCGAAGTTTGGGAGGAAACCCAATTTCCGAAGTTTGGTCCTAATTAGGCGCGAAATCGTTTGGCGGTACTGCTGTGGTGGTGGTGGTTCCACACAATTCGGCGTTCAAATGTTTTATTTTCACATTTCGTCCTTCCATTAATTACTTCGTGGTCGTCGGTTCTTTCCGGGCGTCAAGGGTGTTAAATTTTCACGTCACTTGGAATGAAATAAAACCAAGGATTGCTTTAACCATTAGGCATCGATTCTGACTGATTTCACTATTTCATCTACATCATGGATAACAAAGTTTACTCGATTAGATTTCACGGCTAAAATAATTTCGGCAACAAATTTTCGAAATAAGCCATCACCTTTGAACGATGGAGGATTTCTCCATTCATTATTTTCTCTCCAGATTGTTAGAATGCGTGAATTATCTGAAATCTCGATCTTAAAAAGGATATTTGCAATTATTTTGAAAGCACATCTATTACAAACAAAAATGTCGCTGATTGTTTACGTAAAAATATAATTCATGGAAACTAGTTAATAAAACGTGATTACAGTGAAAGAGCCTAATATTTTTTCATTACTAATTTGCACAGTTCCAGAATATTTGAACCGCCACCGTAATATATATGTTCAATTAAATTATTATTTGACTGTAAATCGCCCCCTATGACAGGGATATGCTTTTGACCGAACTGCTCTTAGCTGCTGAAAATATATTCAGTACGCATAATAACATTTTGTAATGAATTACAGTCATTGGGCCGATACTCCGCACATAAATCCCAGCACGCGGGAATAAACGTCACTCAAAAAAATATTACTGCTCCACCAATATATTGAAAATACGACGAAAATCGAGACGAGTTTTATTGAAGAATATTTATTTGGATATTGTTTAAACGTCCCCTGACCAATGGTATCAACCCCTACCAACGAATTCAGTTGAAAAAATGTTTATGACAGATTACAAATAACAGTGTATGATACTTTAACACCACAAACACATTTCATAACACGTACATATGGCGTGAGGAAAAATCAAAAGAGGTTTAAAATATAAACCTATGCAGCTATTTTTAACGTGTTTTAACTTTTCTCGAACAAAGTTCTCAAATTCTCCAAATCAATTTACTGAAAAGAATCCGAAAATACAAAGTAGCAGTGGAAAATACCTAACACAAACACCACCTATCTGTGTCACATACCTAAATTGCGCACACGCGAATCATCAAAATTTCGCATTCACACCCGATATCCTCCGTGGTCATGCAATCGTTCTACGTACGTTCGTCGAGCTTAGTGAGACGGAATCGCAGTATGGACTTATTCGGTGAGTTGTCCTCTTTTTTTCATTGGAACTTCAAAAGAATTTCCATACCAGTAACAGATCATGGGATGAGTGGAGAGAGGGTAGTAATGGAACAAGTCACGGTGAGAGAGAGCGCAGATTCCGTGGCCCGTCACTAAATATTCTACTGGGCTAACTGTCGAGCGAGCCAAACGGCGTGAAACTCGGGCGGAATGGGCACGCTTAGAGAAAGAGCCACCCCCATTTCGACAAAGGGAACTCCATAAGTAATTTACGGATCCCGCGGTGAAGGGAGTTTCTCCCCGCCACCATTTCTGTCTGTTTGGTTGCCGAGTGAAGGGAAACGCGTCGCGCGAGTCCATTGTCGCAGAGCGAGCGGGCGGGAATTGTAGCCAAGCCCGAAGAGGGCGAAATTTGTTCGAAAGCGACTGGCGAAAAAAAGAGCAGCTCTCCAATAAACATCTTGACTCATCGAGCGTTAAATTATGGTTGATGTTTGCACTACCGTGAAATTTGGGCGGGAATCAAAAATAGTCAGCTCTAGACACTCGATTTTTTCCCATCTCACCCATTATTATCATTATATAAACATCGTTGCAATTAGGCTATTGTCCTGGTGGTAATGGGCAAGCCTGGTCAATGGCCACTCTTACAATGCACTTACATACATACACACACAAGAAGAACAGATACGAGACAAAATGATGTTACATACAATGGCACTTTTAGATTACCAACCGCTCCTTTACCATCACACAAGGGTTAGTTTTACACCATACGAGTACATATCACGCACCGACCATCACCACACTCCGTCTATAATCCCCCACTCTTCAATGTAATATACCGTTCAAAATCACGAACCGTTAACACATCATTCACTTTTCCAATACAGTTTCTCACTCCGTTCACATCACATTTATGCAATATTTTAATAAGTATAGTAGTATAATGATCACTGATCAATGAAATTTATCACCCAGAAAAAGGCTACTGCAAGTTATAATTAGTAGCCTACAGGTCAGAGTTGATTTTTTATGAACCCAGTGAACGATTTCACTTTGACCGCTAGAGCTATGTGAATTTGTTACAAGTCACAAGTAAATCCCGTTATTTAATGCTTATGCCTAAACTTAAAAAAAAACATTTCTGTGGTTTTAAATCCCCATGTAAAAATTGGTAATTACACCTTTTTGTATTCCTTCCTCAAATGTAGGATCAGGCAGATATGGATTTCACTCCCCAGCATACTTAAAGATGGTTCTCATTATGTGTGACTATATCAAACATATTTTTTCCTAAAATAAGATAAAGGTACAATTAGACTTCACGAAACCGTTTTTCACCATTATTAGGTATTGATTCACAAAAAACACACTATTCAAAATAATAAATTTTACTGTTGTACTGAAATGCATAGATGGAACTGTCACAAACCTCACGACTTATCATGCTCCCTTCTACGATCAATATGCCTTTCTGTTGTATCAATACACCTTTCAATATTTTTTATCAACACCTTTCAATATTTCCTGCTTTTACTGGTTCTTCCTTCTTCGAATTTCACTCAGAAGCTACCTCTTTTCTTAAGCCACATTTTAAACTTTGTCGCTAGTTGCCCATCCGTTCAAATAATTTTGTCATTCTTCATCCACTAAATTGATTTTAATGTAGATTCAAGTAAGGGATTGATGGCCGTGGCACGTTTTGTAGGTAAAATAGCTGTAACTGGTAACTTATGGTAAATATTCAAATTATTTCAAGAAAAATTACTGTTAAAAATTTTACTTCTATGGCAGATCTCGTGTTTTCAAAGTTGGCTCGTGATTGGATTTCACAATAACCACGAACATATCCGCTCTCTGCACTACAAACTAATTTCGAAACTACAATATAAAATTTCATAATTTTATTATTTCCACTTTTTTGTGACATACTATATCACATATAATATCGCCATAGAAATAATGAGACGATGCATTCAAATGGCCTGTAAATATAAAGGTGAATCATTATTCGGAAACCTATCGATTAATTTTGTTTTTAGATCTGCACAAATTTAACTCCCTCACATTATCTGACCGCAAGAAATGTGACACCTCACATTACATTAGACCCTACGCCACTTCCATATACTTCCTTCCTCCCATCATTCCGTCCAACATTCCTATCTTATTTTTTACCCATTCATCGTTTGTCCAATATTCTCCCCTCTATCAAAGTCTTCAACATCTCAGTGGCAATCAAAATGCTCTGGACCCTCCCTTCCTGCCTCCTTTGGGGATTTTTGCCACCAATCCTATCCCTCGCCAACCATGCTTCACACTTTTTTGTTTTCCTTTCAGGCTCTATTATTTTTTTTCACCAACATATCAAATCAAATTGATGAATCTTTAAGGAAAATTTGGAATTATTAAAATCTTTATCTTTTAAAATTACATTTGATGAAATAATTTATCAAATTAAGATATAATTCATCAAACAATACTGTTGATCTTTTGGTGAATGCATTGAGTCATTTTTTTAGTATAAAGCGTGTAAGTCTTAATCTCTCCCAAATAATCCGCAATTCTTTATTCCGCCAGAAGCTACCCTTCCATTATTTGAAAATCCTGACTTCTGTTTTATAAACGTCGTATTTTCCCACCGACCAATTTTCAATCTTTTATCGCCTCTAGCAAGTCTTCGTTCGTCAATCCAAATAGCACTCTACAGTTGATGAGTGGATTCACTTCTTTCCCTAAAACCTCTAGCCCTTTAAAAAATTGTCCAATTAAACAGAAAAAAATTATTATAATTATAATGATTAAGATTTAACAGTTAGGTTACTTATCTTCAAATACATTTGATCTAAACCTAGTGCATCAAGATTTTTTATTCTTAGAAAAAGAATTTAAGGTAATAGTTTAATGAAATAAAAAATACTGTTTACTTTTTTATTCTGAACCACTAGCAGAGAGGTTCACAAAAAGGTGGCCAGATTCAATTTAATCAACATTTCAAAATTATTACACTCCTTGATTCTATTTTTAATGTTTTCCAATGATAAATACGGTATTTAAAGATTTTCCAAGTAACGAACTCTGTACTTCTATGCCTCTAGAATAAAAAAAATACTTCCTTTCATTTTCTATTTGTTATCATCCTTGTAAATTTCTATACATAAACGTATTTATCTATAAAGATTGGTTTTAAATATAAATGAATACAATGGAAAACTCCTATCAAATAAAAAGAAATAAATAATATTAGTCCCTCAAGGGGAAATAAATAATTTTTAAGTCTAGGAATGAGAATAGAGAAATACGCTTTAAAATTTTACTGCAATTTAAAATTAAAATTTCGTGATCGAATGAGAAGCTATTCAATAAATGAGAATTTTACAATCAGGTATATCTCATGAAGTTATACCAACAATATTAATTAAACATCCCAAGAACATCCAGCGGTAATGACAATGTTAACAAAGATAGCCAAGTGAAAAAAATTAATTTGCGTTTATTAAACGAATCCTATATGAAAAGAAATCGAAGGACTCCGGAGAGCGCTCATGCATGTATAATCTAAACAGCACGTACAGAGAGCATTATTTTCGGTCGTTAATGTCCGGAAGAAAAAAGCATAGGCAAATTACCCCGCGTGCAAAAAAAACATGGCAACCCATGAGAAAGTGGCCCTTCACGACCGTGAGAACAAGCCCATTTTCCTCAGCACCCCATACAGCACGCTGAAGAGGTAATTATGTTATGACTCCACCCTAAGGCGAGGACCTTTTCGACCATCCATCGACTTTTCACCGAGAAGAGGCATGAGGGACGAGGGTAGGCAAAAAAGCGGAAAAAAGAGCGCTAAAGAGAAGAAACAAAAAGGGTTTGCGAAGGCTCCCGCGAGCGATTACCGGAGAAAACAACTTCTCTCGCTTTTGAACGAACTGAGATGAAGGAGGGGGTGAGATGGGGAGGGTGTGAGGGGTTGTGTTCTCGTGGAGGATGCGAAGAGGGCGGCGGCGTGCACTATCCTTCCTCCGCCCGCTCACTCCCCGATCTGGGGGACCAATATCCATCTCCATCCCTCTTTATCCTCCTCCGGCACCCACTTCTCGTCCCCTCTCAATCCACACCCTCCTCATCCAACGGCCCACCCAAATGGATGAACAGTGGAGAGTAGGGATTTCAAAAGGGTTGACGTGATTGATGACACTATTAATTGCCCCCCTATCTCTCGCGTCCCAACGTCAGAGACCGATTAGCAGACAACGGACCCTCGTGATTTAGCCGAATTTCATAGTTTCCGTGCGGGATGGATAGAGGGAGGGGGGGTTGAAAGGGTTCATTTTAAAGGACTCCAAAGCGAGGGATGTGGAAGAGGGATGAAGGGTGAGCGGAGAGATGCCGATAAAAAAGATCCGCTGTGGGCGTTGGGTAAGGGGGGGGGTGAGGACGAAGCAAAGAGGAGAAAGGGGTTATGGGAGCCACTGGCACCACTTGAAAGGACCTCTGGTTCCGCACTACTCAAACAACTACTCCGACCATTGTTACTACTCCCAGACTCTCGCCGGAGTTTGGAACAATTTTGGGGATTAGACAGTCAAGTTTTCTTGCTCCATTATTGATGAACTCCATGTCCGGTCGGTGAGGTGAGCTTGCTCCACTAGCTACTAAACTCTTGGAAAAAAATATTTCCACGAATCAGCTTGTCCTGTTCTTCTCCATTGAAACTTAATTGTAAATAATGAGGTCGCCCTACGCGTGTTGCCATTTATTTGTCGTGAGACTCAAAACTGAAAGGTAAAAAACATCGGTCCCCGTCAACGGAAATTTACGGTAACAAAAGAATAGCTTTAACAACTGCATCGTTCATTTTTTACCATTTTATCTAACGTAAATTTTCAAACAATTATTGAAAAACTTACATCTCATTATTAATGTGCGCATAGGCGTATGTGTGTGCATATATGTATATATCTTTATATATGGATGATGCGGAAGTACTCACGAGAGCAATATAACTTATGGACGGCACAATAGAACACAGAATAAAACAGATAACACGTAAAAGGACACTCACACTGTAGATGATTTAAGCTTTCGGCCTACTCCGAGGCCTTTTTCAGGCTAGACTGACTTTCTTATCTTAAAAAGTTATCTTTATATATGTATATATATAAATATAAATACAAATATATGTAATTAAATGTACAGATATTTAAAATATCAGTTTCTCATTAATAGCCATTTATTCCAGTGAGCTTACATAATTTAAAAAAATATTATTTGATGTGTTAAAAACAATGATTATTATTACTGGCTTTAGAAATGTTTTTAGTTTCACCGAAAACAGCAGTTAATAATTTTATCTCGTTTAGTTATAGGAAGGAAAAAGAAAAAGACCTTTGAATAAATAGTGATAATAGATAAGCACTCACTGTACAGACGAATTTCTATGGAAAAAATGGCGGATTCGGGAATAATGTTTCCAAACTTGGAGGAAAAGAATTAATGATAATATTAATTGATAAATACGTGAGAATTTGTGATCCAGCGTAGAGACTTACTCCGAATTGAAATCTTTTCTATTAATAAGTAGCGGTATTTTATACTTTTTTGAAGGAAATTCTACTGATCTAAAAGATAATCATATGCGTAACCTTAAATGCTGCAAAAAATGGGGTAAGTTGTCATACGGGTGCCTTAAAACTCCTTACACCTATCCCTCCTGGGAAAACTGCCAAAAGGGACAACGTGACTCAAATGATACCACTCACATAAGGTTTGCAATCAAATAGGGGTAGTTTCCATTTTATTTGATTCCTTCACGTTGATGAAAAAACCAAATCTCTTTCAAGCGCGAGTCCTCGTCTTTTATTCGCTTTAGAAAATACCATTGTTACAGGCATGGCATATTACATGATCTGAATTAAATGTCATTGTATATTAACAATCATACTCTATTCTATGGAATTATGGGAACGTTGTTTGATCTTAGACAGTTCAACAAAGATGAATAGATATGAAATTTTTTAGAAGTCGTCCATAAATGCCATACCGTAATGGCATAACATTGATCTACCTTAACATAATTATTGCTATGAAAACCTTGTTGCGATTAATGTTGATCACAAATTAATAATGGCTTAGCCTTATGTCGAGTCACACTAAACTTTGGCCACGTTTTCAATACGCAGGAAGTGTTTGGGATTCATGGGGGGTAACATCAATTCAAGAATTGGAAAAATTCTCAGAGAGTCAGATTAGTTATAAATAAATATCTGCGAGAAGAGAGTAAGCGTGGCTGGTGTGTTGTAGGAATTAGGATGGAAGTATCTTAATTAAGATAGAGGGAAAGATAAGATATATAATAAGAGAACGGGCCACAGGCACTTTTAGAAACGTACAGGAATCCTATGCTTTCTTTTGATAAAAAGGGAGTCATTATGGCACGAACTAAAAGTACTAGATTTGACCATCGGGATAAATAAAGAGAGAGATAGGCATAGTTACCGACATATTTAAGTACTCGTCATTCTCTCGTTTGATACGTAGTCAGAACAATATTGAACCCAAGCGCCAGACTGTAATTCATTTAATATCCAATTTTGATTAATTTGTAAATTAAATGCATGATATGTCTGCATGTATGAGTACGAATCTTTTTGTACATAAATATCAAGTACATGCATAAACTAATAGTTATGCATACATAGCTGGTAGCTTAACATTCTCGCCTTAAAACCTTGCGGTGGCTTACTCAGCTTTGAAATAATACATTACGCAGCTTTGAAATAATATATTACGCAACTTCCGAACTTCCGGCACTAGCATTGTACGGTTGTAAAAGTTGAAAAAATACACACACATATTTACGTGAAATACGCCGCAAAATTATCGATTTCTAGACTACTATAATTCATATTTCAAATAATACGATTAATGTAACAGTTAATCAATTTAAACGTTTATAATTTAAAAACAGCTTGAATTGTCTCTTCAATATTTTAGAATTAAAGGAAGACAAACATTTTCGTCAGAATACCTACTTAAAGCTATGGCAGCAGCCATTGCTTTAAGTAGGCCATTAAAATACATGTTTAGCATTAAAATCCGCATTAAGTATGCCAACTAGAAAAATTAAATAACATAATTGATGAAAATGAAACCTTAATATTTCTAAATTTACTCATTCTCGCTTATATTAATTGTCCGGTGACTATAAGTAGTAATTTGAGGAACACCTTTCCACCTAGCCACCCGTGAATGTATGCAAAATGAGTCTGAATAAACGATTACTTCCCTGAATTCGACGTCCAATTGGATATTTCCACCATAAATTTCCACCCGTGCCCCCCCCCCCCCCCACCCTCGCCATGTTCTCCTCCCGCTCTGTGTACAAACGATGATTCAACGCGTTTGGAGAATACGGCCCTGAGGGTGAAAGTCGCTTCCCTTTCGAATGATTCCGACTCCGGATTAGACAAGGAGACTCCCCGCTTGCGATAAACGCGCCATCGCCGCCCCTGGCACCGACTCCGAACAGAATGAGACTGACTGGTCGCCAGGAGTGGTTCCATGAAATCTCGATGGTATGTAAATGGTAAAGTTTATCCAATCATTATCATCCCACATGACACTCTCTAGATCCCTTAAACCGGTCCGCCACAACGTGAGATCATTCAATCGGATACTGTTAATCGCTATCACATAACAGTGGACTACCGGGGCGATAATTGTACAATGGTTTAAAACTTTCTTGTTTATTCCGCGTAATTGTCAAAAGGCACGCTAAGGCTTAAGGTACACATACGTAATAATGTATGGGGTTAAACATGTACATTTACAGGAGTTTTCATGTAATGACAGAAACACTTACTATGCATACGTTAATATGCGATGATAAACATTAGATAATGTTTCCCCACCAACCTTATTTTCCCTCTAGGCTTACCATATGTAAATTTCCCTAACTTTAGCGTCCATATCAAAATCATTGGAAGTACGTTTTTACCTTTACGTGGATTTTTGCGTACAATTTTTCATATGTGTAAGTACATTAAACTTTGCATGAAGTACAGAGAAATAATGCAAGAAACATTTCTGCCCGAAGATTTGGGTAGTTGATTGGCTTTGTTTCTTTATTAACAACTGAAGTTATTTCAAAATAATTTTTAATGGACCATATGAATGCAAGACGTTAAAAAAATGGAAAAATAAATGGAAACACGAAACCATATTCCCATAGGTTTGTAGCACATCCCCTAAAAATATCATGCTCCATACTTTGCTATACTATTTTTATAATTTATTACATTTTAGCTATTTAAATTGTTAAAAATATAGCAAGTAGTATGTGCATATGAATTAAAATGCTTACCAAAACAAGGCTATTAATTACCTCGTGAGAAATAATGAAATTGATTTAAATTTATTTTTCGAATGACATAAATAAGAAGATTTTTATTTTTTTATTTCATTTGAAATTTTATAAATTAATATCTACTTAGAGAATAATGGTATTTTTAGTTTTAATTTTCCCATTTCAAAATGATAAGTTCTGGGATAATCGATCATTTGAAAATATACTATAAGTTAAGATTCTAAAACTTGATTTTTCAACATACATAAAATGAAAAAAATCTGTATAAAAAACCTGTATAAAATATGAATTCAAAAAGTATTTCCAAGGAAATTAGGCCGCAATTTATTTTGTACGATTAAACTGAATTTAAAAGGATATTTCATCGAAGAGTCATAAAGTTTGTCTTGTCTTCCATTAGCCGCATCAATATTCATTCATGTTTAACGACCATGACAACGGCTGACCTATTGGGGGATAAATTACTGTAACTGATCTCATAAAGCTAGTTGACAGAATTAAAGCACGTAAAAAAATTGAAGTAGATACTGCGTGAATGCTCAAAGTGAACGAAATGCAAATGAGAGGAGAAAACGATCCAATGTCTAAATTAAAACAGTATATACTTTAAAAGCATGTGCATATTTTGAACGAAAAACACCCAAACTGTTTAAAGCTTAAATATAGAAATATGCTGGAGTATATAAAAAAGTGTGACCTCGAGCCATCTTTGGGGTATTTTGGTGCAATTGAGGCTATTTACCATCTCGTGAAGCAACAAAATGAATTAGAGGAACCGATTTACATTACGAAAAATATACACGCAGAATGTGATTGGTGAGATTAGCTGCCGCATCAGCAGACGTCATATTTAGAAATTCAACATTGTTTCCTGCTCTCTATAAATCTGTATCTACTTTACAAGCTACGCTCTTACATACAAATATACTCGTTTCTTCGTATTTTCTTGAGCTGAGATTCTCATCACTTATTGGATGCCTTACTTTCTTAATCTTCTTCCGCATCTTTTCTTCCACGAATTGTTTGGCATTTTGTGTCCATCCAAAATCTACCTTAACCGGTAGATTACCTATAATAATACTACGGTATTTGATAATCCACCACACCGTGAGATTGTACTCAAATACTTCCAAATAGCTTCAAATATGTGTTCCTTAATCTCTTTAACTTGTTTCTTCAAACCCTTGGACAAATTGCAACTTCATCATTTCCCAGTGCCATCAACCTCTATCCCTTTTAATATTCTTTTCAATTACACTTATAACATCATAATATTTCACATTCACATAAAAGCTATATATACCTTAATTGCAAACGAATCGCTTTCTCTAATACCAAAGACCCATGTTTCCTTTAAGATTAAATTTTAAGCTAAGCTGCTGGTAAGCAAGAACCACAAATGCTAATTTGCTATCTTCTCCCATAATTTTATTCTTGTTACTTGGTTAAACATGAAGAGATGTTATTAATATGTACCAAGGATATTTGACATTTTTTTATAATCAAATATTGACAGTGTTACCTATCACGTAGCATGATTTAATTAAACTTTTAAATGAACCATATTTTGCCAATGGCAATTACTAAAAGTGGCACCAAGGTCTAAGAGTATAATAAAATTAAATTAAATTTCTTGGCGCGATGAAAAACCAGCCAGTAATTCAGAATAATAACCAAGTTCTTAAATTTGGATAGTTACATGGCTCCTAAATTACCTAGCCAACAACAAAGTACTCATTAACTGACCACTAGAAAATAAGGAACCATTTGTCTTTAGAACTTCACATGTTTGCTCTAAAACCTGCAATTCTGATTTTATGAATG
Source organism: Hetaerina titia (assembly GCA_037158775.1). Classification (NCBI taxonomy): domain Eukaryota; kingdom Metazoa; phylum Arthropoda; class Insecta; order Odonata; family Calopterygidae; genus Hetaerina; species Hetaerina titia. Next base: position 14,981,505 of record CM073775.1, read on the forward strand.
CTCTTACTCACTGGGCATAAATACCTTTTCCAAAAGCTGCCAGTTAATGTCACCGTCCTCCTTTTATAATTGACAAAAAATTTGAATCTTTCTTGGGGATAAGTTGATATCATGCATATGATGGTGACCCGTTTTCAATAGTTATCCAACGTCTACCGATTAGGAAAAGCGAGTCTTCTCCAACTTACGTGCCCCTTGTGGGAAAAGTCAACCCTTACGTTCGCGTGACAAATGGACATGAAAAATATATAACACATTTGTTGGGATCGGTGGCATGTGATTAATGTTCCCGTTAAATATACCTATGAAAGTTTCCTTAAGAATTTCCTTCAGTCCCTGTTTTCTGGGAAATCATAGGAAGTAGTAGTCTATTATTCATTGCGTTCCGTGTAGGAGAGCACTCACGGGACAGCTGAGGAACACAACACAAATGCCATGTCGCAAATGCAGTAACTATAATTTTCTTTTCTTGAAAAAATACTCTATAATACCTTTCCTTAGGAATATATGCTCCAAGAGACATTCGAAGACAACCATAATTTTTTTCCTGTTATTTATGAGAAATCAAGTGTCAAATTTAACACTGACTCATTAATAGCACATTTTATAGAAAAAACGCCCTTTCATTAGTATTCTAATGAGAGATCAACTGAAGATAATGACATATGTGCAATGGCCAACTTAAGTGGCTAAATTAATCCAAGTAGGAAAAACTTATCAAGCTAAAAACTAGTCAAGCGAATAATTCCATAAATACTGTATACATGATTTTACTTGATGAAAACAAATGATGCTGAATAAACTTTATTCCCCTTTTTGAAATAAGTAATAGTGAGCGATAAAATTATAATGCCATTGACACTTTTATTTATGCTTGTTCAAATATGATATTATGCAGATGTTTGTCTGTGATGTATGCACATGGAAAAACTCCCAAACCGATACTTGACCCTGGGGTTACATACCTGTAGACGTGACACACAGAAGAAAATGACAGAAACACTAGAGTACAAACAAATATAGAACACCACAAGAGGATTCATTTAAGACAACTCTATCACAACTATCTTCAGAAGCAAAGAGAGGATCCCTTTTGAATGCTCTCTACTTGTGAACTATGTCTCTGTTACACACAAACGCACACACACACACATATATTAATATTTATTATATATATATATATATATATACATATATAAATATATATTACATATATATATTAATATTTATATATATATAAATATTTATAGTATTAATATAAATAAGTATATATTAATATATATAAGTATATATATAAGGTAATCTACCGGTTAAGGAAGGTTTTTGGATGGACAAAACTACCAAATAAATATTTTGTGACTCCTAACAAAACACAATTCAGCAACCTTCTCTTCATGAAGTACTTCTTCATCTCTCTGTACTTCCTCCCTTCATCCCGTCCAACATCCCTATCCTGTTCCTGCCCTTTCCTCGTTTGCCTAACATTCGCCCCTCTATTACAGCTTTCAGTATCCCACTGCCGATCAGTACGACCTTCATCCATTTTTCCTGCCTTCATCGGATTTCTCCCAATGAGACCCTCTCAGTTCCTTCCTTTTTTTCCTCGAGAAAGGTGGCTTGGCCACCGACAATTCGAAAACATGTGGGTTTATTTTCTTTTTTCTGTAGGTATACTAAATATATTTATATTGCATTTTACGGAGACATGATTCACAAGTAAACAAAAGAAAGAGAGCACAAGAAAGAGACCTGTCCTTCCTTCCACTATTATAATCTCAAGTTTGTGTGAATATATATATATATGTATATATATATATATATATATATATATATATATATATATATATATATATATATATATATATATATATATATATACACGATTATATATATATACACATTCAAACACGAAATCCGGCCATACGGCGAATTAATATTCATTCACATAGAAATAGAGATAAGGAAATGGGAAAGGAACACACATGAAGAAACACACTTTTTGTGTGTTCCTTTCCCATTTCCTTATCTCTATTTCTATGTGAATGAATATATAAAAATACATTTATATATATATATATATATATATATATATATATATATATATATAAATCCTATGGAGGCAGGAAAAATGGATGAAAGGCGTATTGAGCGGTAGTGAAATGTTGAAGAGGGTAATGGAGGGGAGAATGTTGGGCAAGTGAGGTAAGGGTAGGAACAGGATAGGGATGTTGGACGGGATGAAGAGAGGAAAGAAGTACACCGAGATGAAGAGGGATCTGATATAGATTAGTTTACTAGGTGGGGAGTCACAAAATGTTTATTTGATAGTTGTGTCCATCCAAAAACCTACCTTAACCGGTAGATTACCTAATAATATATATATATATATATATATATATATATATATATATATATATATATATATATATATATATCTTGAAAATGACGCACTCCGGCGACGCACAAACACACAAACACTAGGTTAATAAATATTAAACACACAGAAACATAAAAGAAGGACACTTACAGTAGATATTTACGTTTCGACGGCACGGCCGTCGTCATCAGAATCTGATGACGACGGCCGTGCCGTCGAAACGTAAATATCTACTGTAAGTGTCCTTCTTTTATGTTTCTGTGTGTTTAATATTTATTAACCTAGTGTATATATATATATGTATGTATGCACAAACACACTTTTTATAATATATGCTTGCATATAAGGATATAATGATACTTATTTATATACATTTGTGTTAACATGAGATTACAAGTTGAAATCCGGATCTTTGATGCACTGAGCAGATATGTTTTTATTCAAAAATGAAGTTTCACACGAGGGAAATATCGGGACGCCTACTTTACCTGGTTCACTCCCCTTCGAAGGGATTCCTTGCGAATGTGAATTCGACGCGGAATCGCTTCCACTGAAGTAATTGTCACGCGACCGATCTCGAATTCACTGATACTACGTATCCCTCCCTCTTCACCTATTTCTGCGCTTTCTATTAAATGGATCGGGTGAATTGGCAGCCGCTGCCTGCTCAACAAATCTGCGAGACATCCATGGTGACGGTGCTTCAGGGATTACGCAATTTTTTTATTTCCTTTTTTTAAGTCTGCTCGCTGCCAGCAGAGACTTCATCCGGAAAATCGTGCACCCGTCTCGATTGACACGAATACATTGTGAGACGTTTTCTCGGGAAGAAAATCCGACTTATTTTTTCGCGCAACATCGGTTAAAGGATTTAGTGGATTTAACGGATTTTAATTTGTCGAATATCGACGAGAAATCCACATTAGTGTTTGGGTCAGAGTTTTTCAATAGCGGAATGAAGTGCTGTGGAATCCTATCGAATTCCTGAACTTTTCTCATGGAAATCATTCTGAGAAACTTCGGGAAAGCAAGTTTACAGAGCCAGAATTTTAAATTAAAAACTTTCCTGTGTTTTCAAGTGAAGATTTTCCACCAAAATTCTAGATTTGGCTTCATATAAGCGTGCAATTATTTTCCTTCTTTTTTAAATAAAAATATTGTGTTAAAAATGTCTTGCAATGAAAGCCATTCTTTTAGTTTACCATCATATGCTTTTCTACCTAGTCTATTCACTCATTAGGTCAAATATTCATACTTTAAGGGTAGAGAAAGTAGGAGGAACCCTTATTTAGGTTATCTAGTATATTCTTCTTCTTTAAAGTGGAGTAAATAATTCCACGTGTTAGCATATTTTTTCCACCTTGGACAAATTCACTGATTTTTTTCATGCACAATCACATGTTCCAGAGGCTTAATATTTCTTCACTTGAGCATTTCCTTGAACACATTCCGCCAAGAAATATTCGACCTCCCCTCCGCCGTTCGTCCACTCAAATCTTTAAGTTCACCTAAAACTGTTTCAATCCCACATTTTCGCAATCAAAAAATCATCGGTAACTTCTGTCACACTGATCTACATCTACTCAATACCCCGCAAGCTGCCGCAAAGGCGTGTGGCGGGGGGTGTTAGGGCACCACCCGTAATTTAGAAAAAAAACCGCATGTAGAGACCACAAATTTATAGTTCACAAACCAAACATGGTAAACATTCATGCAAGAACCCTTTCGCCCAAACCCTTTCACACACATGCAAACCCACAAACTACCAACATACATACACATGCCAATCTTTGAATTTTTAATTTTGTTCCGACTTGTAACTTAAATCTTTTTAATATTTCTAAATGGACTTCGGATTCTTACTATTATGATTTCTGATTGCTCTGGGGAAGAATGAGCATTAGAACTGATGCCAATATTATCACACAGATCAATATTATTTCACACACAAATCACTTATCAACCTTTTCTCCCCTTCATTTACAGCAAAAACTATTCAAGTCCTATCACATTAAGTCGGCAATTACTCAATCTATTCTTCAAATGCATTTAACCTTGGTTTAAAAAAATGAAACGATTTTTCCTACAATGCCTTATTGAAGTAAATTAGTAACAATTATTCACTAAGTCTCCTTACAGTGTTAGCATTAATGAATCTGTTTCCATTTGTTTTGCTGCATAAAATTTTCAACACCGTCACAATGCCACGCACTGAATACTACTCGGCAGTACCAATAAATACGAGCCATAACTGAGTAGATGTTGCTGAAACTTTAAAGACCGAAAATTTAGGAATTCGCTGTGTTTTGGATATATCATTTAGTGGTCATTCTTATCAACATTGCCTCAGCTTTAAATGAAAAAAGTTGAAAGAATAAGAGCGGCAACTGCGCATATTGTCCTATGAACTCTGTTAAAGACGCAAATAACGCAGTACCTCTATAACAAAATTACTTGTGCATTTCAAAATTCATGCAACACCATGGATTGCATAACTTCGGTTCAGGGTTATATCATGAAATCGAGTCACCACGCAGTAGATTTCCAGATGATCAAAAAAAGGATTTTTAATTCGTGTTCTGAATAAAAAAATAATGTTTGCAAGTTTTGATTGGATGAGAGATTAGATAGTCAATTAAATGATTTTCCTTTAGGATTTATAAAAAAACTTACACATTCTATAAATCTTTTTTGCGGTACCACAGGTTTCATCACACAAGTGACATCTTCTGATACCTATCTACAGAAGACTGATTGGTAATTTTTTCATAAACCAGGATTGTTTGTATAGAATTTGGTGAAAAGAAGACGAGGGTTGATTCGATATCATTAGGCAGGGGTACTGTTTCTCTCCCACCGTCTTCACCCTTTATGTGGAAGAAATGGTGAGTACGTACTGGAGAGAAGATCCAGGTGTGTCAGTTGTAAAAAGTAGGATTATGTGCATCAGGCATGTTGATCACATGATAATTGTGGCTCAGGAAGCAGAACAATTAAACAGGATGTTGCAACACCTTAATGGCATGAAGGAGGAGTATGACTTGGTGATAAATAGGAGCAAGACCAAAGTGATGAATGTTTGTGGAGATGTGAAAATAAATATGGAAATGTAAGGAGAAAGGCTGAAACAAGTGAAGAGTTAAAAATAAGTGGATACGGATATAACAGAAATTTGGAGGATTGAAAAGGAAATTAAAATGAGGATGGCCAAGGAAGCGTTCATTAGGAAAAGTGCTCTGTAGCAGAATGGATATTGGGCTGGGAAAGACACTAGTTAAGTTTTATGTATGGAGTGCTACGTTTTATGGATGTGAAACATGGAATGCATTGAAAAGAGTCCGGAAAAGATTGGATACGTTTGAAAAGTGAATATGGAGATAGATGCAGAGCCTAAAGTGGACAAACTGGGTGAGAGGTGTTGAGGAGAGTGGGAGAAGAGAGGCTTGCTGAAAACAATCGAAAAAAAGGAAACAAACACGTGCTACTAAGGAACTGTTTCTTGAAGGAGGGGCTGGAAGGTACGGCCGAAGGGCCAGGCAAGAGAGGGCAGAGGAGGATCAAAATGATGGACAATGTGAAAAAGGGTGATTGGTATGAGAAAATGAAGAGGAGGGCACAGGAAAGGAAAGCATGGCGGAGAAGAGGCCTCAACGAACCTGCCAACCACGGCGGACGGCCTATGATGATGAGTGTGATGGGTTGTCCCTCCCCTTTGACACGCACCCACAGTGATGTAAATATTGTTATTCGAGTTTCAATCATCCTTTTTTGAATTAGTCAGAACATCCTCACATAATCCCGCTCCCTGTTATTAAATTTCACGATGTGTATTGTATGTGAGATTCACGGGATTATGCTCATTTTAAAATATTTAAAGAAGATTCTAGCATTTTTAAGAATATAAAAAACTGTAAATTTTCATCTTGAATCACATTTAATGCGATAAAATGGCACAAAATATCCTTAAGCCGCAAACAATAATTTATCATTTAACTCATTGTACCTAATTTCTTACTGCCAATATTTCCAAGTAGATTTATTTCATCGGATGTCACTATTATTTTCTTTCTTTTCCACCTCGCTTTATCTGCATTCACCCCTCTCTTGCTTTCTTTAGCATCTCGTTACCTCTCAGTATATACTACATCCACTAGTCCTACTTTCCTCGATTTTTTCAAAACAGACTTCTTTATTCCCCTCCCATGCCTGGATTATCCTCATTCGTTTTCCTTTCCGTCCATTTTTTTCCCGCTATAACATAACCGCACTCCTGTATAGGGCTAATACACCGGCCAAATAACGAGGAACGTAGGACGGAATGGCTGTCGGGGCAAAAGTGAATTAAAATGAAATAACAAAGAATGGATCGTTGCATTCTATCAGTCTTTGAGCTAAAGGTGTGATGAATGAATTATTTTTCCAATTCCCGTGAATTTTTGGATTGAAAGCAAACAAAATCGATAAGGCGTTTGTCCACAGAGTGATCTATATCGGTTATGGAGAGTTTACGAGGACACCACGCTGCGCAACGGCTCATTCATTAAAGAGAGAGACGCAATGCATATATTTGGCTCCTTGGCAAAAATATTTTTCGCATCAGTCATACATTTTGTTACAAATGACCCCACAGAACAACATATGGATTCAGGAAGCTTTCATAAAGGGATGGGATGGGGTTTATAAGCAGGCACGTGACTAAAAATCTGTGACTATAAACCCTCACACTCTTCGATAAGGGTGCCAACATGGTCAGGGGAAAAATTAAATTAAGATCAGACACGAAATTATTTCGACTAAAAATCACAAGTAATATTGTCTGGAATTCGTGACTCACATATCATCCGTAACTAATTTCATACCATTCATCTTTTTTTCTACAAAATGAATTAAAATTGAAGTTTGCTATTTCAATAAATACTGCTGTAATATATGCGTTATTTACACATTTTATACTTAATATTTCTAGCTATGACTTACCAATAAATACGCTCAAATCAAACTCATGATTTGACATTTTTTAATTTTAATTTTAGAAATATCTACATAAGTGTATACTTAAAATACTTCAAAATTAAAAATTTCAGTACTCTTGAAAATGTTTTCAGGTGTTCAGTTAAGTTAATCAATATTACATATCCGTGGAATAATTTCCCGTAAACCACCACAGAGGGTATTCTTGGTTGAGAGGTTGTGTTTTGGTCTCTTTCGTGGTTCCCGCGAAAAACCAACACAGCAATTAGTCTGACGAGAGTTGCGACTGTTGTTTACGGCCGTTTGGAGTTTCTTTCCCCCCTTATTATATTACATATCCATGTAAACAATAAAAGACCGAGACCATAGCCTTGATTGGCACTAAGTCTCGGCCTTTCTTTGTTTACATAGATTCACAACCGTAGCTAAGTTCATGGTACATATTACATGTCCATGTTAACTCACAAAATATATGATGATACAAAACCATAAACACAGTAATTAACCCGAAGGTCGGTCGGTTTAGTAGATTCACCCAGTACCATGCCCAACGGCGAGTGAATAGTCACATATCGAGGCAGGGGGGGAAGTTCATTTGCCTTAGTGGTTTCCCAGGAAGATCTGGTACCCAAAAAGTCACATTTGGGTGGAGCTGCCCGTGCACAGAGTGCCTTGCCCGGGAACCGAACCCGGGACCCTCCGGTCAGTAGTCCAACGCTCTACCCCCTGGTCTGCCGCGACCAACATGATGATACAATTAAATTAAAAAATAAGAATTAACACTACGAATGGATTTAACACGCTACGGCACAAACACATTCCCATAATTGGATGTCCAAAATTTATATTGAATTGAAATCGAAAAATAATATCTAGCTTGGTATCAGGCGTATGGCTAAATTATGAAAAATATTTCCTTCACAAATGCCCGAATGAAATAATGATTATGAGATTGCGATGCGAAAGTTTTTGATGCCAACTTTGGTTTTCGGTTGGTAGTTGTCTCCACCTAAATAGCTTCCGAAATTTTTCATGTTATTGGATACTTTTAAATGTAGAGCTATTTTCCGTATTCAGGCAACTATGTAGAATAATCCACGATACTTAAAAAATTTAGTAGAGACTAATTACACTAGTAAGCAAACCCACTCCATAAGATATGAGAACGAATGTTTCTTTTGTAGAATTTTGAATGAGAAATTTGATGGGAAATTTAAAATGACCTCACTACATTAAATTGTAATATAATTGCAGTTTAAGTGTAAAAATATGCTATTGTTCTTTTTTAACGATGTTTTTACGCAAAAACAGCATAAATTGCGTAGTTTCGGGCGTGAGGTAGTGCAATTGGAACATAAAGATGAACAAATTATAACACTTTTCCGCTAAATATTGATTTATTATGCGACCGGTTTTGATGTACTTCATCATCTTCAGGTCCCTTGAAGATTATGTATACCTGAAGAAGATGTAGTATATCGGAACCAGTCGTGTAATATATTAATGTCTGGCGGACAAGAGACAACCTGGGTGAAGTTTCCTTGATCGGGACTTAAATTACGAACCTTCGACTTTCCAGGTCAATGGTTACCCAATCAAGCTATCAATGAAGCGTAGTTACTACTGAAGTAGTTTATGCAATCAGGTGCCCCCAATTCTTTCGCCAAGAGACGACTCTCTGGAACTGTTCCATTCATTGTAGAGAAAGAGACAAACACAAACGTGTCTGTCTGTATGTATGAATATTCATACACCTGCGTTATGATGATGCATCTAACCTTAAACTTGCATGAAGTGGTTATGATGATTTAAATTATGCCTAATATCCTATCCTTCTGCTACGCATGAACCGAGGTGTACATTTAGATTTCTTACCAAGGCCTAAGTGGTTCAAGATACTATGTGCATACATTTTATCAATAAATACAAAGATTTATATAGTATATCATACAATTGAATTGCTATTGAAACAGTGCTTGCTAATTGATAGTAAACACTGATGGACTAGCTTACCGCTTCATGCCATTGTTAATAGTGCTACATTTCTATGGGTTGAGGTGTTTTCAAGCTAACATTTTCTTAAGAGAGTTTTAAAATAAACATTATAAAAGTCCAAATTTAGTAAAACAATTCCGATTCGGGTGCGGTATACTCGTTGCTAAACGATAGGTAGAAATAATTCGCAAAAAAGTTGTTAATCTAGTGCCGGTCTTAATTATTTATTAGCAGTGATTATTGTAATCGTAATTTTTTCAATTCAAACAGAAATAGGAAGGAGGTAAGATACGAAATTGGGACAGATAATTATGAGATCATATCGCACCTAGGTACAACAACAAGCCGCTTATATTTCAGGGATTTTTGCCCAATAATTGAGCCTAAATAATGTTTTGCTTGACTTTTAATTCCATAACCTACCGGGTTGCCACCCTTTCAGAGGAGTTAACGGGTTGATAGACGCGTCTCCACTTATTGAACCCCTCCCCACCCCTTTGTAACAGCCTCCTGTACACTCTATTTCATGATGGAGGCGGGGGGGAGGTCGAAAAGCGTGCGCAGGGATTCGTGCTCGACGGGTCAAACCGGGGGCCGCGCGCGAACCCTCAGGAGTTGGGATGCGGTCGGAGTGGGTCAGGTAGGCAGGGGGGAGGGGGCAAATTGTGTACGTGGAATCCGCTCGAAGGGTGAGTGGGCAGTCAGTGCATTAACTCCCTTGGCTTCTAAAACCCACCCTCACTCACCACCACCCCACTCCCCTCTCACCCCAACCTCTCCTTCCCTCCCTCCGCAGACCCTCTTTCCACCTCCCCTTCGCCGCTGCCCGCCGCCCGGCAAAAGTGATTTACGGCTCCGTGGCTCTGCTCTTGATCCCATTCGTCATTGCGTTCAATTACGTCACATAATTCATCACACGCCCATTGGCGGGGGGGGGGGGGGCGGGAAATGGTGGCGGGACCCCGGAAGGGCAGGGTGTGAAGGATGGGTCGAGGGGCGTGGGGGTATAGGAGTAAGGGGCGAGCGATCGGTTGATGGCTAGATACGGGGCATGAGGGGGTGACAACAATGCCAATAATAGTAAAAACAATAATCAACAACGGGGGTGAATGAAGGGACTCCACGAGGTCACCAGAATAAGGTGAGTTCGACAGATATACGATATATTCTTGAGAGCCGCTTGTTTGCGGTATCCTGGGCTAGTGATCATCGCTGAGAGTTGAAACTAGTTATTATCGTGAAAAATCGGTCTCATGTATCAGAAAACGTCATTTTACTTTTAGAGAACCTGTATTGGGAGCCATTTAAAGCTTGAAGATTATACGTATGCAAGATTGAAACTACTACATAAATAAACATTGAGAATTGTAAACATTGAAAATTGAGAGTGTGAAAGAAGTTGTGAGCAGAAGGAAATATGGAAAACCATTCCTATAGTGCTATACTTAACAGCAGCGGTACGAAACGTATTGAACTACTCGAAAATAAAATGATGCTAGCTTACTATAAAAATTATGCCGACGATTGTTAACATAACGCCACAACCCTCACGCATCTGGGGCGGCTTGAAAAGCAAATTTTTAAATACCATCACGTATCTAGGGACTTGGGTGCTACTTGAAAATACCTTCATTCTCATATTCTAATTAGTAATCATATAATAGCCAATTTATTTTTAAACAAATTTCAAATCATCTCCCATTTGAAGTTTATAAATGTTTACACCTGCTAAATTTGTCTTCAAACTCAATTACATCATGGCCAATCTGTTTTGGAATCGTAATAATATTGTGGCGTGTTCTTCGATGTGGTTTTTCGTCATTCAATAGACTCATTTCCTCTTTCAATCTTTCACGTTGTTCTGTAGATCCCCGCATTGGATTTGTATCCGAACCTCTCCCGGATGATTTCATTTCTCTTTTTTTAAAACACTTTTCCGGGCATCCTAAACAGCCAAACTCATCTGTAATTTGTCTTAATCATGGCTTTTTCTTTCTGCAGCTTTTCAGTTAGCCTCAAGTAGTTCACGCTTTATATATTCCATTGTTCCCACCATTGTGTTCAGAGGCCTTCAGACACTTCCCGATCATTTGATGCAGGCCCAGACTTAGTGGATGTCTTTCACTTTTTTAATGGGTATAAGTATTCCATTGGCTATAGTCTTAATTTCAGCCAACTATTTAAATCGACTTCTAATTTTTTATAAAATTTTTTCAATTGCGTATAACTTAACATGGGGAGTTTTTGCAACATATTAATTTCCTTCTGAATGAATGCTTCTTAAATTTTCCGTGGATTTTGCTTCATATGGTGATCAAGCCCATTCCAAATATATCTTTGTTGGTTTTTGTTTAAAGCCGATTTGTTACAACTATTTTTTTCACAAACCATCCTCGGTTTATATTACAATAGCTTTCCGTTTGGGCAGCCTGAATTTTAGATTCAGCAATCTTCAAAAATAATTGGACCTCCTTCTCCTTTCCCGATCTTAAAATTAGCATTGTACATTTTGTATACACATTTAAAAGGGTGTAAGTTTATTTTCAAATAAATGGATGACCTTTGCTTAAATTATCCTTTTGTTTAATAGCGAAGAAAGTTCTCTATTTCCATTTCAGTAGTCTTTCTAAACATTTCCCCCATTCCTCGATTTACTTTCATTTGACAAATTTATTTTTCATAGTTTCATTAGCTGCCGCTCCCTGCAGTTTCTTTCTTAAAGAAATGCCCGCCATGTGTTAGCTCCGTACCCGACTTTAAGTAGTTATTGATAATTACTTAGCCATACGTATTTCACAAATTTCAGAAACTTTACTTTAACGGAGGAATCAGCTGATTCGTGCCGGAGTGCAGGATTTTCACAGGATCAAAATAATTCACCGGGTTCGACTCCCGGTCAAATCGAACGACTTTTACTCTGCTGGATTTCTTCATGCACTTAAGAAAAACAAATATCGGCGTTAGATTGACAAACACGAAAATAAATCTGGTCTTCAGATGCGAAGAATTTTAAGATATTTTCAATGGTTGGATTCGGAGTTGGATTTATAAGTATGATTTCATAACCTAAAACACTTTTTATCTTTTTATGTTTCCAACACTTCTTCAGTTCATATGAAATCATATAATATACATAAATAAATATGTATATCATTATAACGCACCGTAGACGAGAATATACATACATGTGTACAACTAAATGAATAATCCGATAGAGAATCAAGTCCAAGATGTTTCTCAGCTTCACCCGGTACCTAATATTGCGTTCAAATACAGCTTCAACCACCGATACCGTCTTGGAGGGCCGGGGGAGAAGGATACTGGAGTGGAAAAATATGAAAGGGGAAGGATCAGGGATCTGAAGGCGGGAGGGCGGCGAGGAACCGCGCTGGGGTGGGGTCGTTCCCTTCCCTTCCGCCCCTTCACCCCCGCCCCACCGTCCTTTTCATCGCTCCGGTTGGCAAGAACAAGAGAGAAGGCCGGAGGGCGATGAGGTATGACTTCCTTGGTGGCTGAAGGCATTTTTCGCCGCCGCCTCCTCCCGTCCCGCCTTCCTCCCGTCCGCTTCCTTTCCCCCAATCCACCCACTCCCCCCAATACACCCTCCCTGTCCCTTCCTCGCAAAACCCAAAAAGCCGCCACCCTCCCCCTGCCTCCCCCTACCACCCCTCCTTCCCCCACTGAAAGAAAGGCTGCGCGTGTTGGTATTGGTTTCCAAAAGAAAAGGGAGTTATTAATGGCCGCACTCTCCACTGAATTAAATCGACGAGGGTTGTTCTTAAACACTCGTAAATGGGTGTTTCCCGCGGGGTGTGTTTTGTGCGGGAACCAGAAAGTAAGCAAAGTCCTGACTACGGCGCCGTCCATTTTGATGAAGGAAGAAGGGGTGAGTGATGGATATTGCCAGAGTGTATCGCGAGAGGGCGCTTTGAGAGTGCGTCGTCGCCCTGGGTTAATGCTAACCCCTCGCCCATCTCTCTCTCCTTAAGTTTTCGACGGGGATCAAGTTTTATTGCTCACGGATGGATTCTCCAAACTACTCTGCTTAGGGCGCTGATATGATTAATGATTTCTTTTACGTAATTGCGCCTTCATCGGACAGCGTTCCTGATCGGTTGTTCAAAAAAACTTTAATTTATTAGTATTTTTTCTGGAGGCCTTAATGCATCCAGCACACGATTTTTAAGAAATTACTTGTAAGGAATAAGAATTTTGTACATATAATTCCCCGAAAAAAATGTTAGCAAACTTAGAGTTAAGAAGTTATCCATGCTTTTTTAACTACTTGGAAATAAGGCTCAACTCTGGATAATATTCTGTCAATATCATACTCATTTATTAGATATGCAAAGATACCCTTGAATAGTCAGTGAAGAATTAAAATAACCAAATAGCTAAACATAGAAAGTTTGGATTTACGTACTTGCGAAACTGAAGTTATTCGGCATGTAGTTTCTCATTTTAATTCCATTACGATAGTGACAACGTACAGCCTAATAATACGCCAACACCTTTATCTAACCTGAATGTAAAGAAACATTATTTCCACTTTTATAAAGATATATTTTGAATGGCATTAATGTTTTCATTCCTACAGATTATGTTTCAGTACCATTCAGTACCGTCCTGATAGGGATTCGATTGAATGTATATAAAAATTAGCTAATGCATTTCAGAGGACAGGAATGGGCAAGATGAATAGTTGAGTGGTCCGAATCCTATATGATCCAGATTGTACAATAGCGGCTATTGGATGAAAATCCAGGTTGGGCAGTATTAGTAATGGCGTTAGAGTTGGGTTGTCCTTATCAACGGTGCCTTTAAACATACTTAATTGTATTCGAGACTCAAATGGTAAAAGTGGAATAAAACGTCCTTAGAAAAGGAATGATAACAGGTTAGGTAACATTCCAGTTAGATTATCAATGGCCAAACATTAGCTGGTCAATATGTCAAGGGAATAAATTCCTTGCTGAGGGGGAAATAGAATCAGCGTGACATAAACAAAATGATAGTTTTTAGGTTTGCCAGTATTTAAGACGTTCAAGTGAATCATTTAGTTTGGAGAAATAAACTAGGTGGAATAGTTCACATAACTAGAAAGTGTATTATACCAATATAGGCAAAGGATTAAGGACTTGAACACTCGGTATTTCTTAACTAAATAATCTTTTACAAAGAGGAGGGAACTGACAGACCATCAGCAAGAAGAGTGAGGCGAAAAAAAGAGATTTGAAACTTTGCTTAAGAACTATGTTTTGCGCCACTCTGATGCTTGACCGTTGACGCATTAAAATAAGAGTACTTAAAGTGAAAACTTTGTAAATAAAGTAGAGCGAAGAATGGAAAAAATCGGATGCAGTTTTTCTCCAGTGGTGGAAAATAAGAGACATTAGTAGAGAGAAATTAGAGAGCAAAGAAGAAAATGCCAGGGAAAACATAATGGGATGCTGAAATATATGATACAGCGCTCAGAGAGGCAAGATAGAAGAAGGACAATATTGACTTATCTGGTATTTGAGAGAGGAAGTATTAAATATGAGCAACAGAAATACGGTATATATACCGAATATACTGATTGAGTTAATGTACAACAAGTAAAAAGTGATTTATTTTTACAGGAATTTGCATCAGTGCTTCAGTGGTTTTATTGAGTGATGACATTCAGTTTATGCATAAGAATGTTTAAAAAATAACCTACATGATGTTAACAATTTAGCATTGGTCATGTGGGTAGATTCTTAGCGACTCGACTAACTGAACTGTCTTTTACACCAATCGAATTCAAATCGCAAAGTTTTTGGGAAGAAATGAAAACCCACTCATTATTTGTAAATTTATATTTTGTCATCATATATCAGAGATTAATTCTAAAACGCATACGCATTGTCTTTTTAACTAAAAATATTTACCATAGTATTTCCAGGTAAAAACAATATATATATATATATATATAAATATAAATAAATAAAGGAAATATTTTTACCTGACCTGAAGAAGGCCTCGGAGTAGGCCGAAAGCTCAAATCATCTACAGTATGAGTGTCCTTTTACGTGTTATCTGTTTTATCTGTGTTATATTGTGCCGTCCAAAAGTTATATATATATATATATATATATATATATATATATATATATATATATATATATATATATATATATAGATTATTTCTTCGAAGTAACACGGAAGTGTTGAATAAAAAACTTAGACAGTAACACACAGCACGAGAACACATAAAAAGAACACTCACAATAGTATCTTGATAATTTCGACGGACTCGAGCTCCGTCTTCTTCGGAAGATTAGATATGACTCATATATATATATATATATATGCTAAATATATATATGCTATATATATATTTATATAGTTTTAACTTTATCAATAGCCTCACGTAGATAGGAATGACGATGGAAACGATTGAAGAGAATGCCAAAGTATTAGTCAGCTGCGCAATCGATTTTGCAGTGGCAAAATTGAGTTGAATCGTACACACGATTACAAAGGTCTACTTGTTTCTGGTCAAAGATGGCTCCGTAAATACCCCATTGCTCGCTCGACCAATAAAGCTGATGCAACCAACTCATGAATGAAGACACTTATGGCAGCTACTCTCCGTAATGTGTTTGTGAGTTTCGCTCAAGTTTATTGCACCAAAATATAGTGAATTGGTTAGAAAGTCTTTTGTTCAGTTTTAATATAAATAGACATCTATAATTGCAGTAGAAAGTTATTGAAAACATTATTAAATTTTGAGCGTTGAATAGATCCGAAGAGTGGAGTCGAGAGGGCGAGCGTAGTTGAAAACTATTGACACGTGGGAAAGGAGAAGGATGAACCAATTGTATTAAAAGATTTGTTATTGCTAGTATTATTATTTTAATTATTTGGTACTCTATCGATTAAGTTAGGTTTTGGAGAGTGGCAGTCTGAATGGGCCTACCCTTCTTAACCTCGCCCCTAACAATGTCCAACCTGAGTCCCTATTTCCTTTTTCAACTTGCCAACCTTCCTACGAGCCCTTCATTTAAGTCCAAAGGATCAAATAAGATTGGCCTGGGAGTGAATGAAGGAATAAGTAAAGTAATAGGCGTATCTTATCACGGAGATACCGGAGTAAGAAAAGGTCAAGAATGTAGAGAAAAAATGATTCCGGTGATGAATTGAAAAGAAAATTATATAAATAAATTAATATTCATGAAATTTAATTAACACATGCAGGAAGATTCCATGATATAGGAAAACAAAGCACCTCGAAAATTGAAAAAAAACATTATAAACAGCAACAAAACGAAAGACAAAGATACGAATAGAGGAATACAAAGGGTTAGGAATAATGTATGCGTATACAATAATAAGATGAGACCAAATATAGTGATTTGAAAATAAACAAACAACAACTTAGAAAATAAATAGTATTGAATGGGATGAAATCAATAGGGTGATTTTGAAGTTTGGTTTGACCAAATGGAAGGATACATGAGACGATGACCACTTATCTGATCAAAGTAGTTAACGTCATTCCAAAGAAGAATGAACAACAGAATAAAAATGAAAATCAATTCCGTATTTTCGGTAAATATGTAAAGTATTGCTGATTTAAATGATTTACCTTGGTCCCCTGGAGCACCGTTCCAAATTCTTATGTCTTAATGGTGTTGATCTTCGCTCCTAAAAAATCCTATTTGAATCGTCAAATTTTGAGCTCACAAGATAGATAAAAGTGAACGGCTGATTCAAGAGGAATTCTTGGTGGACTGTACATCTTAGAATTGAATGACACGTCAGTAGACGAAAGTGCATTCGAAATTTTAAATATTTTTTCAACCAAAGCGAATGACGCGTTGATCTCTGAAAATGACTCGAAATAATTCCTCCCGTCGCACTCGGGTTACGGGGGGAGCGAGGGTGGCGGGGCGTGATTCTACGGGTTTTTCTTTCCGCGTTCTAACGAGACCTTAATGAATGACACCAGCTCCCAATCGAGGCATCCCCAATCGAACTATCGTCGCTTGGGTAAAAAAATTGAATATCGACGTCCGCTAACCTTTTCCCCGGCGATATTTTATTTTTTCATTTTTTGGACCCTTTATGATAAAAAAGGTCTCGGGACGTCCACCGAATCGACCCCAATTCAGCAGCTCCGGTGCTTTTGTGCACCCCTGCGTATTTTTTATTATTATTATTATTACCAGAACCATCATCATTGAGGAGCAAAAAAATTATAAAACGATTTTTATCACCACCATTCTTGCATGTTTTTTTCTTTAGCTCTCGCTTCCCACGTCCGGGAAATGCTTTTAATCGAGGGAGAGAGACCCAGCGCTCTTTTACAGCTCCGCTCTCTCGGAGTACAAGGAAGCTGTTCGGCTGAATGGAAGGGGAGCGGGGGGGGAAAGAGAGGTCCAGGCGGTTCCAGCGGCCGGACGATGCGTGCCGTGTTTCACCGCAGCGAGGTTAAGAGAGGGTCGGAGGAGGACTGGAGAACGGAAGGGGGATGAGGAGAGGATAACCCCTAAGGAGGGAGGGAGGCTCGTAATTTTTATTTACCCTTCTTTTTTTTGACTGAAGGGCAAATTGGAGAGGATGGGTCAAGTTATTAAACGACCCAGGAACAAGGGGGCGAAAAATCATTTGATTTTTATTCGAAAAATGACGCAAGGGAGGTAGTGACGGAGAGGGCGACAGTTGTGTGAGAATGTGGGGAAAATATTCACCTACGAATGTTCGGAAGTCTGCACATATGGGCACGACGTTTTCGCGAATGCCTTTATCGCGATGGTTTCTTTGCCATGCGAAATAGTTCAATGCGAGTAGGTCGCTCAAGTTATGTGGGGATTCCTTACTGTCACTTTATATTCACAAGATTTCCTCGGCTTTGATTTTAAGTTTACCACCCCGAGAGGGTTATCTGCCAATTTTTATCTCCTCTAAGGTATAATGATTTAGCTTTCATGATAGTCAATGATTTTAATGGAGAGGACAGTGGGAGTATTAAGGATAAGAATTTCATGCCTGTATGGTGTTTATAAAAATAAAAGGAAGTCGAACACTTATTCGATTAAAAAATGTTTGTAGGCTAAAAATCATTTGCTTGACCGAGTCTTGAACCCAGAACTCCTCGATTTTTGGCCAAATCCTTTTACAAATTAGGTTAAGGTAGTGTTCTCAAACAGTATGAACCTCTGAGGGTTTTAATAATTTAAAATACACCATGTGTATATACCGTAGTTAAGATACACACGATGTGTAAAAATATTATGAATAATTAAATTATTAACATGATATATAAAATATTTCTGTACTTCGTTGTCATCCAGTGGATGCCTCTGTTAAAATAAATGTCGCGATATTTATATAGTTATTTTAAGAGAACATATTACTATCAAATTTACGTAAAAAACGAAAGCTTCCAGAGTAAATAATCTAATGGTGGTTCATTTCTTCGATTTGTTAACTGTCTTACACCAAGGCACAAGACATTTAGCAAGCCGATAAGCGCATATGCACGACAAACTAACGTAGGGGTTTATATTTGGAGAAAAAGTTTCGATCGGAGGATTTAATCTCACAGCACGACATTCTTTATTTCAAGAATATTCCTTATTATGATGTTGCAAATCATCAATTGTTTATGTGATGGGGTCAAGTGGAGATCATGAAATCAAAATCAAGACAATCAGTTATTTTTTAAAAAAGGCAAAGGGATCATTCGCTCAACAGTGGATTTAATGTAGACCGACCTTTTTCCTAAAATAGGATTGAAAATCATGTTAAGTTTGAAAATAATTTCACTACTTTTGAGGGAGAAACTCATCCTACAATAGATATCTTTATGCTCCTGGGAAGCCTCATTTGAAAGTAGATTCGAGCATATAGCAATATAAATTTGCATAAAAGCAAGTATTTCCAAAGAATATATTCGTATATAGTTAACGAACTACCTTCTCAACCAGAAGGCCCAGGTTGGAATCCATTTTGGTGGCAGAATATGTCAGTGGTGTCCCTATTTCTAGTTGGTGTGCTATGCGAAAGGTATTTAAAGTGTAGTAGGATGTCTGTAGGATTGGAAATTAACTTTTGAATCCCTAGGCGCCTTTCTGTAAAAACAGGATAATGCCGGCGCCGGGTTTCTCTTCACCCTTCTTCTGTTTTTATCCACTTATGAACTTATCTGTCTTGCACGTCCTCTACTAACTCCTCTGTTACTGACAATGGTGCCCCAACTAAAAACCCAACTTATATCCAGATCTTTGTTCACAAAATATGTTTCAACTGAAGGTTTTTATTAGAAAATATTAGGAGAATAACTTTTCCGAACTTTAATCTCACCAATTTTTCCTAGTTTAACGGTTTTTATGGGGAAGTCTAAACATTGTGCCCACAAAAACCAATATCATTCTTAAGACGGTCAAAATGAGTTAAAGACACATTAAAAATGTACAAATTACCGTTAAAGCCACAAAAACAAATATTATCATAATGAAGAAACTTTTCTATGTGCAAATATGGCGGAAGTGAATACGTAAAATAACGACCACAATCCATGATTATTGGCATAAAATCTTTGAGTATTTAAACAGGGATGCGGTAAAATACGAACTTCATTCACGTGTTTGAACTGCGGAACTTGTCCATGCAATTCGGACCTGATCAGTTTTTCCTTACTATATTACTAGTTTCGCACAATATATGGAAGGAAAGTGATTCGCAAAAACCAAAGATTTAGTAAACTGTGTGCTATGGGGAATCATGCGACAGCAATGACGAAATATGGAGCAATTTCCAAAAAAATGTTGATTCTTAAGGTTCACATACACACATCATGACATCAGACGGACAAACAAACACGCTGACTGGCAAACAGATTAAACATTGGAAAAATAGTCATAACTTGTAAATTCGACATGAAAAACATAAATTTGCATTAAAATCCCTGAGTCAATAATTTTGTTGAAAAACAAGAACGACTGTTGCTACATATTTATTTACAAAGTGAAAATTGAGGTTCCGGAGATCGCGCAGCTTTGCATGACGTCTGAGTGTACTTTTCCCGGTACGGACTGTTTACTGAAGTATTTCGTGCTTTGATTTACTCTCCGCAATGAATTTTCGAGAGTGTTTACACTGATGGCGGCGCAACCGGGTTTTTGCGGTAGAATGCGCGCGAGATCACGTGGTGAACATGTGCGCGCGGCTATGTGCGACCCTTATGGAGAAAGACCACGAGGGTATTTGGCCGCGGGGTTGGAGGGGGGGAGGCGGGAGAGGGTGGGGGAAGAGAGTTTTTGGTGGCCGTTTGATGGGATTTATGGGCACTTTGCAGGTGGGTGTCATTCTTCCAATCAATTGAATTTATGAGTGACAGCAAAGGCCATTCCGACGCACAATTATCCCCTCCCTACCCCCCGCCGCCCCCCCCTCTCCAAGCCCTTCGAGAGCGAGGTCATCGATGGACGAATAGCAGAGGGATGGTGTCGGAGTGGAAGAGGGAGAGCATTTAGACATGGATGCCGGAATACGTTCCCAACGCACACATTTAGAGATTAATATTATAACCATTAACCCTCAAAGTAGTTTTAGATGAACACTAAGGGTGCTTCTAAGCCCTTCATAGCACAGGTCACTAAATACGTACACCAAAAGCCGAGTTATGTGATAGCTGTTGCGAACTGGAGCTCAGGCTACTTATTCGTTATAATTGCACATATTGAAAAGAGGAATGGAATTCTGGAAATGAGTCCAATTCGATTTCCATTACTGAAATCAGGAACAAGTACGTACGATGCATATTTTCCAGTCAAGTTTTTAGTGTAAGAGTCAATCACGGAGGAATGAATAGTGACCTTTCAATAGACCATCCATAGTTGCGCCGGAGTTAACACTATTTTTCAATCGATCCGGGCAACGACGGAAACAAAAAACAAAAGCATTCGTGGGCATGCGCGAAAAATGGAAATCGAAAATAAAAAGGATGTTATTGAAATGGGTTCAGTCACAAGTGTGAATCTGAGGTTGAATATCCTGATTTAAGTACTTATCATTTACTGAGTTATAAATATATGAATTGAATTCGTCTTGGTCGGAAAGCAGCACTTTTTTGCCTTTAGATCGGACAACAGTGGCAACACAAGAGGAATAACAATAAAACACCCTAGCCATAGGTAGAAAAAAATCCCACCCTTGCGGGAATCGAACCCGAAACCATTGGATAGGCAGACGAGGACGTTACCCCGCCGCCACCGGGGCCAGCCAATTCATTGTGCATCTTTCAAAACCTGGAAAACTGTCAAAGTCTTATTTGATGACTCACGTACTGTTGCTATTGCCGTTTTACACTGCAATAGGAGTATAGCGGGATAGTAATGAACTAAATTTATTTTTTATCCTATAAAACATTAAATCATTCTCTGAGCTCAAAATTATTTGATCTTCTACTATTTATTTTAATATAATAATCTTTTATTGTACCTCTAGATCAATTAACTAATATACTTACCCTATTCCCTATAAACACTCTGCAAAATTCGTTATTCCACGTGTGATCGGTATCTACATTTTTTCCCTTCCTATCTATCCCGGAAACCTCTCTTTTCTCTGGCCATATCGTGAGGGCTTCCTTTATTTTATTTCCCATTTCGGTAATTTGTTTCCATCAGCCTCCACGCACACGTCTTATAAGCTTCTAATCTACACTTAACGTTTGGCCTTAAGGACCAAGTTTCGGACCCATACAGAGGGAGGCTTTCGATAGTCTATAAACTTTACTCAAATTCCTTCCTCTTTACCCAATCCTTGTAAAAGCTTCTATACTTCACATATTTGTAATTTATATATATTGCATATCATCGTAAATAAATCCATACTGAATTCATGATGCATAAAACATTTTTTGCAAATTGCCAGAAACTTCTGATGAAATTCTCTCAATATCCAAAATTTAAGGAATTAAATAGCCCGCGTTTTGATGGCTGACTCCACCATCTTACTCATGGCATTGAGTTTTGAGTAAAATTAATTCTCCATAGGCTATATATGAAGCAAAACATTCCCCACAATGATTAAACCGGGTTAACTACCGATTGCAATTCAAACATCACAGAAGAAACAAAAATCCTAGGGAGAGCAGGATCATAGAGTGTTTGTGACCGTATACGTTGCTCATGAGAGATCATAAAATATCAAATTTTAAGATAAAAACAAAACAAAAAAACATAGCTTATATAGATTGTGCAAAAATAGTAGAAAACGCTTCCACTATTTTACATGCGATTAGTGTTTGAAAATTGGTGAATATTCTATTTGAAAAGTTCCAAGTAGCAATACAATAATTTTGATCGTTGACTTACCTTCAATGAAGATATGTAACTCCATTTTATGGTATATTATTATTAGGTAATCTACTGTTTAAGGTATGTTTATGGATGGACACCACTATCAAATAAATATTTTTTGACTCCCCACCTAGCAAACTAATCTACATCAGGTCCCTCTTCATCTCGGTGTACTTCCTTCCTCCCTTCATCCCGTCCAACATCCCTATCCTGTTCCTACCCTTACCTCACTTGACCAACATTCTACCCTCTATTACCTTCTTCAATCCTACTAACACTCAATATGCCTTTCATCCATTTTTCCTGCCTCCATAGGATTTCTCTCAACAAACCCCTCTCCTCACCCACCATCTCTAGTACTTCCTCATTTGTTTTCCTTTCGGTCCATTTCACCTTCTCCATTCTTCTCCACACCCACATTTCAAAAGCCTCCAATCTACGTCTATCCTCCTGCTTCAGCGACCACGTTTCCGCACCGTACATAGCTACGCTCCATATTAGAGTTTTTACGAGTCTTGTCTTAACATCCCTTCCTGCCTTAACATCACTCAACGTCCCCGTCATCAACTCCCTCCTCCTTGAGAAAGCCTCCTTGCCTAGCGAAATTCTTCTCCTTACGTCCCTACTACTTTGACCGTATTGGTCCAAAACACTTCCGAGATATGTAAACTGCTCTACCTGCTCTATTTTTTCCCCTCCTATTTTAATATTTAGCTTAGCCTTTTTCTTTCTGGAAAATCGCATAAACTTTGTTTTATTAATATTGATTCTCATCCCATATTTATCGCACTGAACCTCCAATTCACTCAACAATGCTTGCAACCCCTTGGCTGACTGAGCAACTAATGCTTGGTCATCAGCAAACCCAACCGATTTTACGAATTCCCCTGCGACTTTCATTCCTACCTCCAGTTCTTCCCATGCCTCTTTAATCATTTCCTCCACATATACGTTGAACAGTACCGATGACAATGGGCAACCCTGCCTTACCCCTCTTCCTAACACTGCCCATCCGGACTCTCCGTTCCCCACTCGCACCTGAGCAGTCTGAAACATGTACAGGTTGCGGATCAGTCTCCTGTTCCTCCAATCCATTCCTATTTTCTGCAATACACGCATTAATTTTTCCCAATTTACTCTATCAAACGCTTTTTCGAAATCTAAAACAGGCAAAAACGTCCTGGTTGTACTCTATATTCCTCTCAATTAGTGATCTTATTACTGCAATGGTATTACGCGTACCTCTTCCCTTCCTAAGCCCAAACTGATCATCCCCTAAGTAATCATTTGCCTTACTCTCTATCCTTTTGTTGATGATCTTGAGAATTACTTTAGCTTCATCGGATATCAAATTTATTGTTCTGTAATCATCACATGATTTAGCCTTTGTCTTTTTTGGAATAGGAACTAACACCGATCTCACAAAATCTTCCGGCCAGATTCCTTCTTCATAGATACTACGATTCAGTCCATATAGGGCCTTCTTCCCGCGTTTTCCTAAACATTTCAACAGTTCTACAGGGATGTTGTCCACCCCCACAGCCTTATTTGCTTTCATCTCCTTTAATGCCCTTTCTATTTCATCGTCGAGTATGCCTGCACCTAAGCTACCTTCTTCTACGTGATGCTCCTTTCAATGTCTAACCTTGTCGGCCTAAGTTCTTTACCATACAGTGTTTCTATATATTCCTTCCATTTCTCTTGGATTTGTCCTGGTTCAACTATTATCTTATCCCATTTATCTTTAACTTTATGTTATATGTTAACAATAATTAATTATTGATATTATTAATAAAATAAAAAAAGAATTATAAATAAAAGCAACACATCCACCATAAAGTGGAATCGAAAGGGAAGTTTGGGGTGGAATGTGAAATTATTTATTAACTCTTATCATTATCTCTACGCAAACTGTAAATAGCCTATGGATCAAGAAAAATAACCTTGGTATGCAGCGTGTGAAAAGGGAAGGAAATGGGAGCACTATCAATTTGAATTAGGCAGCATCTCCTTAATCACCAAGGACTTAAGACGTCAAAGCGGAAACGTGCCCTCTGAAATATTCCGTGAATTCCCATGACAATTAGTACTAGTGCTAAAGATAAGATAAAGGCTTGGTAAGGTGATATTAATATTGCCTGATTGCACACAATAATTATTATGATATATTATGACATTTTTTATGTAAAGCCACACTTTTACAGTGCCAATTTAAGTATTTTTTGTGAAACCAGAAGTAATTGCTATATCGATAACAGTCAAAAATATACATCATAAGTGCTGATTCATTCATATTCATTGCAAACGTTTAAAAAATGCATATAAATTTTTTGTTCAATTTAATATTGTATCGAAAATTAAGTGACCTATTGTCTTTGAATGAAGACATGATTATGATTAAGTTTGGGAGAATATATGAAGGAATGTAAAGAGGTCAACCATGAGTAAACCCGCCAAGCAGTAGAACAACCAAAGCTGAGGAGAATGTCTTTAACTCGATGGTGACCAAAAGTGTTCTCCTAAATCATACATGCTCCTTATGTTC
The DNA here is from genome assembly GCA_037158775.1 of Hetaerina titia. Classification (NCBI taxonomy): domain Eukaryota; kingdom Metazoa; phylum Arthropoda; class Insecta; order Odonata; family Calopterygidae; genus Hetaerina; species Hetaerina titia. Next base: position 15,006,727 of record CM073775.1, read on the forward strand.
AATTTTGGGTAACAATAATGAAAAATACAAATTGCAAGTCAAAAAATTTTCGCTGATATTAATTTTGGAACAACTACTTACGACCGAGTTTTTTATAACAAAAAATTTGGAAAAAAGAACTTAGTTATATTGGTACGGGATTGTAAACAGTGGTGAACATCCAACAAGTGCAAATAAGTATGTTAAATTAACGGTGATCTAAAAGTATTTCTTCAACTGTACCCTATGTGAAAGCCTGATCAAGAGTAATTAATGAGCGCGCCGATTAAATTAAGCATTTTCCACTTTCGGAACGAATACATTACGATGCCTTGATATGCACTCGACATATGCTATGCTATACACTGGCGACTTGTATTGACGAATACGGTGCAGCCTACCTAGAATAATTAAGACGACTAAGTAGACCTGGATAACAGGACACCCAATCAAGTTGTGTTTGGAGGATTAGCTTAGTGCTCTTTGAATTGCCATCTCCAGTTGTGGGGATTTCTCTTGGATTTGGCGTTTCCAGGAAGCGCCAATCGCATGTGATATTTATTCATATTTAGACGTAAAGAGGATTGAAGAAGGAGCGACAAAGTTCATTTATTCGAAATCATCTGCATCACCTGTTGAAGACATTACTGAAAACCATTTCGTCTCAGCACTTCTTACCCCATGTTAATTTAAACCTCGTCTCAAATGTCACTGAAACCATAATTTCCATTAATTTATTTTTTCGAATACATTAATAATACACCAGTTTATCATTTTTGATAAAACACATAAAAGTTTTTATATGGGAACTGCTAATGATTCTTGAAACAATATCACTACATTCTAGCGAATATGAATAACCATCTTACGGATATACGTTTCCAAGAAACGCTAAATTCAGGAGATATCGCTGCAAACGGAGATGGCAATCAACAGAGCACTTAGCAAATCCTCCGACCAAAAGATGATCGGGTGTCCCGTTATCCAGATACGCTTAGTCCTCTCAACTTCGCTAGGTACGCTGCACAGCATGCGTCGATTTCAATTCGCCAGTTATGCAGTGCCGAGTTCATAGAAACCCTTCATAATCCGTCTATTCTGGGATCAAAAACCCCTTAAGTAATCGGATGCAAGTCTGTTATATTTTAACGAGAAGGACCACCCAAATTTGGGGTTGATTGTACTTAAGTAAACGCTGGCCTGATAGAAAATGAAACACCAAACAGCTTCGGTAGTTTTACCTTTGGGACAATTAGTACACTTATAGAACGGTACGGTACAGTTATATCTCTTCCATCTTAATGGTAACTTTTAAGCAAAGCATCGATTTCAATAGAAACTATAATTGAAAATTGAAATGTAACGTTTGATACCTGTGAGCTCAATTGGTTTAGCTTTAATCGCATTCGTAAATTAACTTTTCATCCAAGCGATTTGCTTTATAATACATTGTTTGAACGGTACTCGGGTTATTAAGTCGCATGTGACACCTGTCCGAGTTGAGTTAAATATCAGTGGTAATGATTAGATATCAAGTGTTTCTCGCCAAGTTATTTTTACAGGATTACATAATCTTAAGAGAACATCTTCCTATTTTATATAAAAATCCCAAAGATCAACAAACGTTAACTTATTTCAAATTCGTTATTTCTGGAATTATTGTAAACCGTTAGCATGAGTAAGTTTCGTTCAATCTATGCTGATTTATTAAACCAAAATTATGAAGTTCTTGAAAGTTGACAAATGGGAGCGTTAATCAAGAACTGGTTTTTGAAAAACACATTTGTAACTGTAATCACATTCGCTCACGCAAGAAACTTATTCCCTCTCAACAACATTCGCACATTGAAATTGATCGATTTCTTGAAACGAAACACACTCTTGGAATCAGAGTTGAATTACTCTATGGTATACACGTATTGGGACTAATTGTAGTTGAGCGTTTAGCGTGACAAACAAAAAAATTTTAAAAAATCTGTCATAACTAGTGAAAGTATGAGTGTGATTACTCTATTGTACGAGGGTCATCCGGAAAGTAGTACCCGTTCGTGCCGCATGAAGTGCTGACGACGCGAGTAGCCGCTGGATGAGGTCAGATAGCTTCAGTGGCTTGTCTGCCTTCTCTGAGCCAAGTTGCGTGACGCTAGCATTGCCTGTGTTGTTTCTGTGATTGTTTACAATGTTTAAAAAAATTGAGAACGCCGCCAGTTGTGAAGTGAGGGCAGTGATTAAATTCCTCAATGCAAGAAACGTTCGCCCATGTGATATTCATCGCCAATTAAAGGAGGTGTATGGAGACAATGTAATGGACGAGTCGTCTGTTCGGCGGTGGTGTCGCAACTTCAACATGGGGAGGGGGAACACACACGACGATGAGCGTTCGGGGAGACCGTCTGTCATTACAGACCAACTGGTGAGCTCAGTTGACGAATTCGTGAGGAACGATCGGCGCGTCACAATTGATGACATCTGTGAGCATTTTCCCAATGTTTCTCGAACAATTGTTCATGAAATTGTTAAACACCATCTACATTATGCAAAAATTTGTGCAAGATGGGTCCCTCGCATGCTTACAGATGAGCACAAAACCAAGCGTATGGCTGCAGCACTGACGTTTTTGGGACGTTATTCTGATGAAGGAGACTCTTTTTCTTGACTCGCATAATTACTGGTGACGAAACATGGGTTTGTTATGCATCACCTGAGAGTAAACGACAGTCAATGGAGTGGCATCATGCTCATTCACCAAACAAACCAAAAAAATTCAAGACAGTTCTGTCCACCAGGAAACTCATGGCAACCATTTTCTGGGATCGACGAGGTGTATTGCTTATTGATTTTATGGCCCGTGGAGACACTATTAATGCCAATGCGTATTGTGAAACATTAAAGAAATTACAGCGGGAAATACAAAATCGGCGGCGAGGTCTATTGTCTACTGGTGTCATTCTCGTTCATGACAATGCCAGGCCTCATGCAGCTGGGATAACACAAAAACTTTTGCAGCAATTCAAATGGGAAACTTTCGACCATCCACCGTATAGCCCGGACTTGGCCCCTTCAGATTTTCATCTCTTTACAAAGCTTAAAGACTTTTTGGTAGGAAAAAGATTTGACAGCGATGAAGAACTTAAAGAAGGAGTGACCCTGTATCTCAATGAGCTGGCGGCGAAGGACTATGCAGCAGGAATACAGAAACTTGTCACACGTTATGACAAATGCCTTAATTTGCTTGGAGATTATGTTGAGAAGTAGTTTAAAGTATCCTCTTTCAAATAAAATTTTTTTGTTTGTTAATATTTACTTTTGTGTCTTTATTTCACGAACGGGTACTACTTTCCGGATGACCCTCGTACATATCCGATCACATTTTAAGATGTAAAGAAAAAAAAATATTTGTAAGATGTCATTTTGCAAACGATGCTGATCCCATCGCTAGTAACCCCTAGTAACCCTAGTACCCTAGTACATAAGGATTAACGGCTAATGAGCTAAATGGTGTTCTCACTCGAACGAAATCCTTATGACAACTTACCCACATCTCCTTTCACCTTGTAGACTCAAAAAAATCATGAATCCCCCTGAATGACACGATCGAACAAATGCCTCTCTCCATCCCCTACGAATAACCATTTCCTCCCAACTCAGTAAGACAGGTTTGACAACTGCAGGAATAGAGCCAGAAAAAGTCAAACGACAAGAGTCGAATCGTTCCACTTGTTATTATAAAAAAGAAGAAAATAATAATAATGTGCGTCTCCCCCAACCCCCTTCAACAGAAGTCCGCAACGGCGTAACATCTCCAACGGAACACAAAAAGAGAAAAAAGAGAGCGTGGGGCCCACCCGGGGGCACTTGGGGATTTATTCCTTGTCATTTTATTTTTTTACTTACTTATTTATCTACCTATTTGGAGATGGGAGGGTGGACGGAATGATGGTGGGTGGGGAGAGAGAGAGAACTCCCAATAATAATCGTGGCGGGAAGCCCAACTTGAGGACAAACTTCGTGTTCGCGCGGGAGGAGACGGGTGGTGGTTGGGCTATCTTTTGGGGGAAGCAGAGGAGGGAAGGAGGACTTTGGGGAGCGAAGGGAAAGAAAGGATGAGAACGGAGGCGGAAGGGAAAGTCAACAAGGATGGGGAGTATAACGACATATTCGAGAATACGCGCGCATGCACTCGCGTAATTGGCTTTCGGCTCAAATGGGAGGGAGGACGGAGCGGAGAGTGAGGGATGAGCGGCGCAGGCGGAGGGGGCGGAAGAGAGGAATCGGGTGGTCACGGGAGACTTTTGAAAACCTTCTCGCCGGACAGCCGGGGCAAATGACTCACCCACACGTACGGACGGAGAAAAAAGTCTTCCAACGAAGTGAGCGACAAGTCGTTCACTTCCACGGTGGCTTAGAATCGCTATTTCGTGATCATAATCCGAAAAATATCCATCTTTTGTTGTGTGTGCACATATGTGTATGTATATGTGTGTGTATATACATGTACGAGTATGTTGGTTAAATATATATATATATATATATATATATATATATATATATATATATATATATATATATATATATATATATATTTGAGAAAGGTGGCGTGGATCACCGAAAATTCGAAACTTAGTGAGTTTCTTTTCTTTTATTGTTTCAGTGTTTCTTTTTTCGTTTCAGTATTTTTGTCTTTGTCCACTAGTGCTAACTTCATATACTTTATATATATTTATATAATGTAAATGGACTAACTAGTCAACACAAACGCAGAAACTGAAAAACATAAAAGAGGGACTCATTGGTTCTCGAATTTTCGGTGGTGCAACCACCTTTCTCAAGAGGAATTAGGAACAGAACTCTCAGAAGTTCTGTTCCTAATTCCTTTTGAGAAAGGTGGTTGCACCACCGAAAATTCGAGAACCAATGAGTCCCTCTTTTATGTGTTTCAGTTTCTGTGTTTGTGTAGACTAGGTAGTCCATTTACGTGGATAGTTCATGGGATTTTCAAGAAATATATATATATTTTTTCTATATATATATATATATATTGTATATATATACATATTTCTATGACACAATATCTATATATAACACTTGAATGAAAGTCTCACCTATGTGAATAATAATGTACACCAAGATAGCAGTATCAAACAAAAACTCAGAGAAAAACACAACTGAAACTCACACGTACTCGTATTCCAAATTTTCGGTGGCAATCCAACCATTCTCAAAGGAGAAATGGAGCTTCTCTGCCTTGAGAAGGGTGTCACTCTGGCCCTCACTTGGGTAGCAGCCAAAGCGGGTGAAATAGAGGGAGCGGTGCGCCAAATTTAAACCAACGCCAAAGTTCACAGAAAAAAATCTATTTTTATTTAGTGAAATGGATTCTTCTGCTTAAATAAGGTGAAACTTGAGTACTTTTTCCAAAAGTTTAACCATGGCCAAACTATATTTCACATCTTTCTTCATATGATTTCACATCTTTCTTCATATGAATGTTAATTTTCCAAAAGTTTCCGTGAAAATTTACATAAAATGTTTAAAATATAAAGAATTATTAAAAACAATAATTTGTTTATCATTAGTCAGTAACTATTACTGCGTGTTTCGTCAAACACCATCGAGTAATGAAACACAAAAAGAATAACATCTAAAAACTGTCATTTATTTTCCATGCATTAAAAGGGAAATGAAGCACGTGAATATACTGATAGTGCGCAAGAGCGTACGCGCGTTTTTGCCTGTCTCCATCTCTCACCCTGCATGAATGCAAGTAATTGAAAATCATCTAATTAAATAATATTAAGCAGCTGCATTATAAATTGTACACATCAGGCTATTCAGGTATAATCGAATGAACGTGTACACCGAGTTCCACTATATGCACATTCTAAAAAGCAAGACTCTATCACGCCGGGCATTGCCAAAGTACAATTCCACATTATCCCGCGATAGCGATACGGTAAAGTTCGAAATCACTTTAAATTGCCCTCATTTAGTTGACTGATCACGAAATTAAACTTAGTAATATGCGAACGTAGCATTATCCATGAAACGAAACCTCGTAAATGTTGGAATTGCATAGTTCCAGATCGCTTTTCATACGCGCGCGTTCGTTAACATGAAACTATTTGACCCTTACACAACCTGTCCATTTATCCATAATACTAGCAGTCTTATGGTACTGTGCTCTTTGCCTCTGTGTTTTGCCATGGAATGGTGCAGATGGACGAGAGGAATGGTCACATCCGCCACCTGTTGTCAGTGTGACCGACGATACGTGTGTTATGCCAAGAGTGATGAAATGAGTCCCGTGGGCCATTTTCCTGCTGTTGCATCACAGGACGACAGGTGGAGTTACATTGAAGTCCCGGACGACCCTTTGCGCGAAATTTTCCGTCAGCGCTCATCTGACAAGTTGGAAAATCACGCTATTCATCGCATAATATGCTCCCTCATCAGAATACTTCAAGCAAAACCCGGAGATAATTACTAATGGTGTCTCAATTCCTTACGAATGTACGGCCTACGATAATAGGGAGAATCCGGACGGTTTCCAAGTATGCTTAATGATATTCAGTCTATACATTACCTTTACATTTTCGACAAACCTCAGGTTGCATGGTTTTAGCTGCAATTAAATTACACAAATTTTGCGCCTACTAAAGGAGTTATCTAAGGGAGGCAATGGTTCTGATTTCTGGTAACTTCAAATCATTCCGGGTCACTAACGGGTTGCTAGCAGCGGGTTGCCACCGTGAAGTGCCAGCCTGACGACTTTCCAAAATAGAACTGGGCTCCTCCCTTAGGTATGGTCAAATGCCCAATGACACGTGGCACAAAAATATTCAATGCAAATCCCTTCATCCATTAAGTTTAAAATAAATTCTAAGCTGCTCATATCTCAAATAATTAAATATGTACATAAAACAATGTTCAGCAAATAACTGACTACGAGTCATTAATTTACAGCATGAATATTAAGAAATGACGCATATGAAGAATTTTTGAAAAAAGATCGACATGGAGAGTACTGTCCCAAAACATATTCGTGGAGGAATGTGAATAAGTGCAGTTGAAAGCATTTTAAGATGTGGAGAAATGGAAATGGAAATATAAAATAGACGGAGGACAAAATAGGGGAAATGCGCGTAAAATATTCGTGAAATAGGGCAGTGAAGGAGTATAAAATGGAGTAGATTTCAAGATGGGAGGAAAAGTGGATGCAGGAGATATTGAGAGGCAATGGGACGTCAAAGAATACTCTAATGCGAGTGTTCATTGCCATGATAGGGGTCTTATAATTAGAAATGTAGGATATTTCCTGTCCCATGGTTTCATCAGAAAACTACATTGACTGGTAGAACAGAGATAATATGAAAGGAAGACCATTCAATAATAATGCTTGATATCAGTTCAGTTACATTGTCTTTTCCTAGACTTCCTGATCACCACTGGCCAATGCCAAGTCACACCTGCTAGACACACACCTAGGGGTTTACATTCAGGTATCCAGGTTATCACTGCTTGAAATCGTTAGGGCATCTATTAACACCCCTAATCTTACTTATCCTGCAATAACGCTATATCCATACCACCAAGCAGCTTTTAATTTTGCGTAAGAAATTTTTTAATTAAACTTTGAGGTGTGAAAGCAAATGGAAAAATATTCAATACGCGTGTTACCACTTTTCAAAATACACGTTTTTGACAAATTTTAGTTTTATCCACGGCATATTCGTTGTGATGTCACATTTAAAAGTCTAACCGCACGTAATTTATTGATAATAGACATCATTGCAAATATTTATGCGTACGAATATCATAACGATACACCGCTCTTGCTCACAACCTTTGTCATTTCTTTCATCCTAACATATATACATACAAGGTTTGTATAAAAAGTATCATCATATAGTGTACCATCAATTTTTTCCTGATGTGTGAATGAATTGCTGAATTCAGACCATCAGTTAAGTGTTTGCAAGACCTCAGATCGTATTGGCATTAATAAGATGACAGTAGACACCATTATCACTGAAAATTTGGTGATGCAAAAGATCTGCGCTAAACACATCCCGAAGATTTGGACGGACGAACAAAGGGAGAGTGGAATGTCTGCTAGTGAAGGCTTCTGAAACGACATCGTGACGATTCCCCAACCTACTTACAGTTCCAACTTGGCACCAGTAGACCATTTTCTTTTCCCCAAAAGTGAAATCCTCCCTCAGAGGACACTACCATAGGACTCTAAAATCCATCAAAGAAACTTGCACGCGTACCCTTAAGGACCTTCCGGCCTACCAGTGAGCCTTAGAGTCGTGGAAAATCCGCTGGAAAAAGTGTGTCGACGCTAAAGGTATGTACTTTTGAAGAATACAGAGGCACTGTAGCAATATCTGAAGTAAGACTATTTTTCCGAAACTTTTCTAGGTTCCTTTTATAAGCAATCATGTATGTTTGATTCCGCTTCGTACTGACATTTTTCTTTTATGCGTGATTATGCAAGTAAACTTTGAGTTAAATATGCTCTTGGAAAAGGGCTATTTATCTTATATAGGAGCTTGCTATTAGTAGCCGTTTGGGAGAGGTACTTAGTACGTTTTGGCCGGGCTAAGAATCCAGAGCAATTTCGTAGAGAATGCCCTAATTAGATGGGCAAGCGGCAAGCTAAGAGTTCCCAATCCACCTGCCTTCGCTTCCAACACAATCCACCTTTCGACCTCCAATTTTTATACGAACCTGACCTCGGGATCAACCACCGTCGGAGACGCGCGACTCCCCCCTCGCCCTCATTCGGTTACTTGCTCCTTTTGAGCCTCCAGGGGGTTGCTGGGGGGTGGATTCCCCTTAAAGTCCCTTCTTTTCCAATAACCAAGCCTCCGCTCAGCCCCATACTCCCCACTCCACCCCATTTCTTTCCCCATTCCCCGGCTCCTTGCATTCTCAAGAAGGACGGACGGATACAGTCACTTGCCTCTCCTTCCTCTTATCACCACCCCCCCTGCCGCCCTATTTCACCCTACCCTACTGCGTGCTTTCCTCCCTCTTCACCCCCACCACCACACAGAGGTCCGCCTCCCCATTGCCCTCTCTGAGTGGCACCCGGGTGAAGTGTGTTCTGGGGTCTCGATTGAGGAGAGGTCTGAGTTAGTTGGTTTCTCCTTTGCTCCTCCAACCGTTTCCAGGGTAACGGGCCGCGAACTTGCGAGGCTGGGAGGTGTAGCTGTGTATCTTTTCTTTTGTCCGGATGGGGCGGGGAGGTTGCAGATCCCCTTTGCCGTGGTCCACCCCCTCTTTCTCCCCCACTAACCCCAATCCTAGTCCACCAACATCAATTCAAATAAGCTACATTTGCTCACCTATATTATTATATAACCTTTTTGACATACTCTATGTTATTTGTAGTGTTACATAAATTATATATTCCAGATGTACAATTTATATTTTACCCCTAACCTCGAATTAGGAGTGCGGATTAAACCGATTTTGAAATCGGGCCATGTTGATGGTCAAATTTTTCAAAAATATTTATTCCACAAAGTTGTAAACTTTGTTCTCCATGTTTTTGAATAACGTGATTTTTTGCTGCACATGTTCGAGGCTTGTTTGACAATTATGATGAGATATTGGTACTACTCTGAAATATTGGTGTGTGCGTCCAGAGGTCCTCCTCATGCACCTCGACCTCCAATAACTTCCGGGTGAGGAATTCCATTAGGTAGGGATGCAGCCACCTCTCCGTGACCCTCTTTGCCATAGCGTCTGACACGCCCCTTGGCGCATTCAGGGTCGGAAACATAACACCCATTCACTGTTACAGTGCAGGTCACGGCTAGAGAGGATGATGAATAAAATATCCAGGAAAGTTTTAAACATTCCCAAAAAGTTAGTCAAAATTAAACCGGCATCGACTTCTTTGTTAAAGAGAAGTATCCCATCGTAATCAGCATCACTCATTTTACGATGGCTCCCAACTATGCCAAAAATAAGCGTGTGCAATCTTAAGTGAAAAGAAAGTGCCCTATAACCTCTCCCACTCCTACCCATCACCCAGACTCCTCCCCCCCTCCCTCTTACTTTCTCCCCAATCCATCCCCCCTTTCTGACTGTGTATATATACCCACCCTATACTATGTATGCCTTCACCTGAAGATGCCACGCAGTGGTGAAACCATGGTCGCCTAATAAAAGTGTAAATGTGGAATTGCCGTGTTTTCTTTCTTTCTTTACGAAAAGAAAGTCGACTTGGAAATTGTATAAAATTGCACCGACGTTCTGTGACACATCAAATGAAGAAAGAATAAGCTTTCATTGATACTCAACATATTGAACACCACAATCAAACTTATAAACAAACTTACATTGCATTAATTTATATTAAACAAGCCATAGCTTAAAATATCTGACTTTTTTCGTTCCTATAGATTATTCCAGAGTGACATACGGGTCAGATAATGCAAAACACTAATTTGCTGACGTGGAATGTATTTCCTCTTTACAGACAACTTAGAAAGCCGCCAGAGTTGGGAAGAGTAGTTCTTTAGGACGCGAGTTCTAAGCGCAAGGTTTTTTTTGAAAAAAAGATTACCAAAACTATTCTTCAATCAGGGCTACGTTTACACCATACCCACAATACTCCGTCCATCGCCGAATTTTCCTAGCCTGAACCGATCGTATAATGGTGCATAAATTATGAACATATTATAGAAATATCAGAAAACGAGGACAATTATAGCCAGGTAAAAATATACAGCTCTAATACAAGCAAGAAAATCCATATTTTACCGTCCTCTTGTTATTCTATGCTATTTTTTAGTTTGTAAAGTTTGAATAGTTTAACACTTTATTCTGAAGAAAGTGCCTAATCACCTCCAAACTTCCACCACGTTATAATGCACCTTTAGCCTTCATCCCTCTGTAAAAGGACATGGGAATCAGTAAGAACTTTTGGATTATCATGACTGCAATATCTGCAAAGTTTAAGCTTTCTGCACGAGTGCGAGCCATCAAAATCAGCTTCATGTATCAACATAAGCTTCCTCGTATGTCATTAGGGTCTTTCAACGTTTTCAAAATTTTAAACGGATTATATTGAAAAACTTCATGGGCATTGTTAATAGTTACATTTTGAAGTTCCTATCAATCAAACCACTTTGATTTTCCAAATAAATTATGTGGAAAAGCAAAGTGGTTTGATTTATAAAAACGTCAATATGAAGATTTTCCACCAAGTTACGCCTGAAACTGTTTTATTTATTTAGTTACATTTTGCATTTTGAAACTAAAAATTTCAACTGGAACTTCCAGCAATAGAAATATTTTTATTCATTCAGGTTATCCACCAAAACATCTATTGGCCTTTAACTGTGAAATAGTCTCTTAGAATATAATAAAATCTTATTTTGTTCCAACCAAGCCAGGCGGTCATATATAATTCAACTTAATTAATTCATACAAATTTTCCGCCTATATGTCTTTCAAAAAAGCTATTAAAACACCTGAACACACACGTTTCATAACGTAATGTTGAAATCCACCCTTGTAATTAACATATAGTGGTCCATGTAATAATAATAAGACATTGACGCGTAATACACCCTCAAAAAACCGCGACAAAAGTTTAGAGAGAGAGTGTTACCATTTATATCCTTTGAACTAAAACTTACTCCTATGAATGTAGGTTATTATTACTTTTCTCTAGGCAGAAAGAATTAGTCATGCATATCGTTGAAAAATAATAAATCCGTATCCTTTTCACCCTCCACCAGGAATGGGAAAAGTAAGTTGGTTGGTGGGTTCGCAAAAACCCCACCTTCGAATCTCCTCTCAAACAAAAGACACACCCGACTATTATTATCCTCCCTCCAAATTCCCCATTATTTTTCTCTGCTTTCCACCCGTCTCATTTCCTATTATTATCTTCGAAAAAAGACGGCTTGCATTTCGTAGGGTCTGTCTTTCCCCTTCTCTAATGGACCGTTCGCCGGGAAGGAGCGCGTACTGGAAGGGGGTCGGTCCTGAGCGAGGAAGTACTATTTCAAATATCCAGTAAGATGCATTTATCTATATATAAATATAAACATATAAATAAGTAAATATACATTTATTTAGAGGGAAAGGTCCACCCTACCCTGATGTGTGAATTTCACACGCTGTTGGGCTTAGCACAAGATGAACTCTACAATTACCTAAAATAAGAACGTTTGGGTTGATAACAGGATTTGTGGCTAATATATACGAATCAAAACACCCAACAGAACATCAGAACACATGGCGAACAATTGGATACACGTAGGTATAAGGAAAACGAATAGGAGCATGTATAGGTGGGGAAGGCGGAATAGATTCCTCCTCCCCCCCACAAGCCAATCCACCAAGCCTCTTTCCAAATCCCCTCCCACCCCCAGAATCACACCCACTCCGTGCTTGCGAGCTAGATGCAAAACTTGTCCTATTTTCACCACTCCACCCCTCTCCATCCCACCTTTTAACTCTCTCCCGCCCTTCCCCCACTCCTCATGCACATCTCAGAATGTAATCTATCTTCTGACTTGCAAACTCTGCCCGGCATTTTACATAGGCCAGTGCTCTACACCCCTGAACCTCAGGGTGAACAATCATCGCGCCTCATGTAATCCCTCCTCCCCGTCCGCGGGTCTTCCCATCCCAAAACATGCCTCCCACCACAACACCCCCTTCAACCACTGTTACAATGTTTCCGTGCTAGCATCCCTTCCCCCATCCGATAACCCTATAAAATTAAAAACAATGGAATTGGCATTTATATGGCTGTGTAAAGCCTATCAACATCCGGGTCTCAATGTCGTTCACTAAATGGGGGGGTGGGGCTGAGATGGATGGAGGTGGATTTGTTTCTTGCGAGGTGGTGGGACAATTTATTCATCCGCATACATTTTGTCATCCTTGTCCTGGGTTTTGACTTGTCAAGCCCTTATGATGACTTGGTGAGTTGATGCCTTGGTCATGGGTGTTGTGGGATCTGTGGATGAATTGTTAGTTTTCTGTGTCGCTTGTTACTATTTCCGCATCCTCCTTATTCCATCTCCGCTCCCCTCTGGCCTCCCTTTCCCCCTCCATAACCTCCTCCTTCACCCCTCTTCCACCACCTGTTCCCCGCTCCGCTTTCTCCCCCTCCATATACCCCTCCTTCACCCCTCCCCCACTACCTGTTTTTTCCCCTCTCCCTCGTCCCATACTCTCTCTGCACCGCGTACCATTTTCCTTAGTCATATCTTATCTTCCGAAGAAGACGGAGTTCAAGTCCGTCGAAATTATCAAGATAATATTGTGAGTGTTCTTTTTATGTGTTCTCGTGCTGTGTGTTACTGTCTAAGTTTTTTATTCAACACTTCCGTGTTACTTCGAAGAAATCATCTATATATATATATATATATATATATATATATATATATATATATATATATATATATATATATATATATACATATATTTGTGTGTGTAAAATCAGCGTACTTTTAGCACTTTACTTCACAGCTTGACCGCCTGTCTCTTGTGTCTACATGTGGCCCTGAGCGAGGGGTGGCACGTCGGCGAGATAGAGAGAGGGGAACCGTCCAAGGTGGCGAACTGGCGACGGGATCGGGGTTGGGGGATGTCGAGGATGAGAACGGAGGAAGGGCCCTAGAACGGGAGGTGAGGTGCGGGGAAAGCCAGCGAGGGAAGCTTCAGGGGTCACGCAAGGCAGTAGGGCTTGTGGGGCGCCCAGTCGGAGCAAATGCGATTTTCTCCCTGCAGCCCCAATCCCCCCTTCTCCTCTCTCTCTCACGGGGCCTTTCTCAGCGTCCACGTGTGGGGAAGAATGGGGGCTGGGGAAGAGAGGGATGCTGGAAGGGGTCAAGGGTGTAGCAGCGGGTGTGCCCTCCACCGGACTCTGGATGCTGCCTTCTCTCCCCACAGAGCCGGGAATGAGGGGACGCTGAGAGGGTGGAATGCGGGGCGGGAGAGCCCCATCACACACGTCCGCGCTTTTCCGCACCTTTTGCCCTGCCTCGTACCACTTCTCGCTCGCCTTTCCCGCACCCCTTGCACCCTTCCAAGACTCGGGCCGAAAGCCTTACCCGGAAAACCAACGTGGCATTAGGGGTGCGGACCCACCCCCTCTTTATCTCGTCTGCCTCCGTCCATCTTCTTTCACACCCCCTGCCCCTGGCTCTTTTCTCGCTCCACTCTGTATTCGCGGACGGACCCGTGATCAAATAACCGTGGAAAGGGAGGGAGAGAAAGAGAAGGTTGGAAGATGGTGGGAGAGTGTGTGTGCTGTGAAGGTAGAGGGTGCCTAAAAGGCGTTCTGGTCGAGGCATCGAATTACAGCGGGAAGGCGAGGTCGGTCGGGCGATGCTGGAGGGACGGGGTGAGTTTTGCAAGGGGATTTCCCTCGTGTCCCCCCGCGTGAGTAATAACTTCCCCCACCGCCGCAACTCTTCTCTCGGTCGACCGCCTCCCCTAGCCCGTCCAAGTTATTGTATTAAGTGGAGGGAGATTTCGGAGTCTCTCACGCTCCACTCAAAAGACGAGAATGACGTTTTGGTTTGGAATCCCCAGCACTTGGAACACCTTAGATTAAGGTTATGAGGTGTAACTATAATTCACCACCATGTCGAGGTATTTTTCAAATTGAATGCAGAAAGCTCATGAACGGATTTTCGTTGCTTCATGATTATAATAGATGTTTTAATAGATTCCATATCCAATAAGTAAATATGAGTAATGCTGAGAAATTTATTTTTTTATGAGCTTATTCTCGTATTTGGTACGAATATATTGAAACTAAATCAAAATGTTTAGCCTAAGAAACCATTTTTTCGTGAGAATTTAATCATCGTTTGTATGTACACATTAGAATCATGTCGAACTCCTCAATAAATGAGAAATGCTAAGCTATCGGCTTTTGGTGTTTTAATGATTATAGCCTAGCTATGCTCCCATTCCAACCGTACTTTCGATATGAGGTTACAATAAATATTAAGTTAGCAATATGATGGTATTTTGGTATTCTTGGATTTGATCGATGCTACTCGGTCCACATACGGAAATCACAGGTAATTACTGTATAATGTAAAAAAGTTATCGCCAACTCTCTGTTTACTTCAAAACAAAACTTGTTTTTGAAAATTAAAAGATATTTCAGGAGCCCGCCAATTAGTGACTTTTGTTCACACACACCTTCATGAGCCGGTAAAAGAATAATTTTTTGCGGTACTGCAATCTATATGAAACAATTTTAATTTTTCACAAATTTTTCATTGATGAATCTCGTGAACCAACTCAAAGCATTACTGGTGACTTCTGGAACAGTTCTCCGTTTTTTCACGCAATAAAAAACTTGTTTATGATCCGGATATCCATTTTTAATCGATTAAATGCCGATAAGACACCATTCGCTTACACTATTAAGATATTAGTAGTACATGTAGTTATTAATGGGAGGCGACCGGCATCTGAGGTCATTTATGCCATTAGGGATGGACATGAAAGGAGGAAGGGTGGAGAGAAACCCGGCGTCGGCATTAGCCTACTCTTAACGAAACGCTCCAGGTGGTCCGTAGCTTAACGTCCCATCCGATGGACGGCGTACTAACCCAAAGTGCCCTCCATAAAGCTCCTCAAGTAGGGATCGGGATACCACTGAAATATATATCCGCAGCCGCCGGGATTCGAACCCAGTCCCTCTCGGTTTTCAGTGTCAAATCAAAAGCAAAACATTAATCTCCTAGAGCGAATTGAAGAACAAGGATTGAATCTGACGTCCAAATAATTCTTCATCACACGTAGTATTTAAAGATGAATCAGTGCGGCGTTTTATGCCCATTAGGCACTTAACTAAACCTTATTTAGGATCATGTAATTTAAAAAAACGCCTTGTTCGTTGGTTTATTTTTGTTAATTACTTGCAATTTTGTCCTGCGTACACCGTGTGACACGATTTTAAACCTTACGGTTTTACTCGAAATGAGGAAAAGGTGAATGGCGGATGTGGCGAGAAAATTAGAATTTCCCACGCACAGTATAAAAAGAAAATTCATTCCATTCCATAATTATCGAAGCCATCATTGGCTTATAATTAGCACAATGCGACAGTACTCTACCGGACATGTTATCTATTCGTTTTGTGAAAAAAATATTATGTCAACAAGGTCACCCTTAGTCAATTCCACCAGGAAATGGACATGAATACCTATTACGTCAGGATTCGAATGTAATATTTAACATTTTAAAGAAAAGGAGTTAGCAAATAGCCATGATTGGCAAAATCTTACTAATCGTTTCTTGTTCGCCTCTCAAATGGTTCGGCTGTAAAGTACAAGCAAATGAAGTATGAAAACAATAATAAAGGTATGAATTATATTTTTCCTAAACATTTTAAGTAGTTATTTGGTGCTCATGGTGGATAAGTAAAAAATGTTAAAAGGAAAACTATCAGTACCGATTATTAATCCGAATTTGCGTATACGAAACAGCTGGATGTAAGAAGATTAAACGTACGCCTTCATATAATAGATAAAAAAATTAAAATTAGATTCACACTGACACAAAAGGAAAAACTGTAGCCCCAAATTCCTATAATAGACGAGATCGCAATTAGAAATTAGGCAAAAATAACTACCAAACTGAGAGATTAAAAGAAACTTGTTCCCTCGTGATTTTTGATTACCAGTTTAGAAATAATTATCAAGCAAGACTACAGCCCTAAATTACTCGTAATGTAATACCGAATGCAAGTAATCACCGATTATAGGAATGGCTAAGGGAAATCACGCTCTTTGTCATGAGTCTTCGCGAGATCTTGCAGGATAGAATGACGACAATAAAGTAAGTACCAAACCCTGCGAAATGCAGATTAAAGTGTTTGATAAATTTGTTGAAAAAATTGTAGACGTGAAAGAACGTGAAGGACGTGAAAGAACGTGAAGGACGTGAAGAAAAAGCCTCACAGGTGTAACAGAGAGACAAACACGTTAAGTAAAGAAATATTCTTAATTGGTCTATGAGGGAACAATGGAGTTAGCATTGTGAAGGGAATAGGGAAATGCTTCATTCAACCAGTCTTCGGATTTAAATCGGATGATCACGGTTACATACTAATTATAATTACGCGATGCAGACGACAAAAAATCCTGTATTTTACGCATCAAAGGTTAATGGGAATTAAAAAAAAATAATTATTTTTCAAGGATGTTTAGTCCTCAGTATATCCGTTCAATCTCTTTGCCACTCCAAAATTCTAAAAAGTTACTCGCCTCTCCAAGAGATCACGAATAACATCTATCTCAAATCACTCCTAGCAGTAGAACACCCTTGAGGTTGTCTTATCCGGGCATTTCGGCATGCCAACTCTTGAGTGTTGGAAAAAATTCCACTGTTGACTATTTTTACCCTTAGGTGTAGAAAAAGTTTCGAATTGCATGAATGGAGGATATGGAGAAAATTGTCAATGAATGTAGGCTATAGCGGTAAAGGCTCATTCAGAATGAATCGAAAACACTCCAAAATTCATCCAATTACGCAATGATACGATTTTACGGGGCATTAGACCCGATATCTCTCATATAATTCCATCCATTTTGTAATCGCCAGTTTTAGTTTTAATGATTTTCATTTTATTGTACCAGAAGAATAGGTAAAGACTGCAAAGTCTAAGCTTAAAGCTGATTAAAAATGTTATTATGTTTCCGATCGGAAACACATAAAAATAGAGGAATAATATTAATGGTAATTTTTCTGTCCCAAATAAAAAAAAGAGATAATAAAAGGAATTAATGAACAAAAATTATGTGGCGCTTTTGGTAATTTCGAAAGAAACATCCTGTTCTGAGGTTGACATCAGTAACAAAGCAATTGTAATGCGCGAAGTTTGAAATGAAAATAATTATTCCAGAGATGGAATTTGAAAAAAACTCCACCTACACGCCAACACACAATTAACTAATCAGACATTAAATTAATTCATGAAACATTTAGCCTCTAATTTGTCATTAAAAAAGTCCCGTGTTAGCCAATTTTAAAACAGAATATTAACTTCCATTTTGACGACAAATGAACATTAAATTATCGTTTTTCGGTCAAAATTGAAAATATTTCTTAAAATAAATGAAATTGGGCATAGGTAGCGCAATGTTTTCGCTGAACAGACTAGACTGAGAAGTTTACGTGCAAGATAGAATGACAACCACCTTATCGGAAAAGAGTTTAAAATACACAAACATCATGAATGTTCTATTGTAAAATAAAATGACATAGTTACTCATCAAAACACATATTTCGACGTGAGAATTGAAATATAGTATGAAAATATTAAACGTAAACATAAATATATAAGGAATGAGAATGGGTACGTTTGGGCAACCAAATTGATCGTAAGTCCAGAGTGTTTTAACGATAAGGGCATTGCGGAGTTTCCATGGCATCGCATTAAGTGCCGTTCTTGAGGGGTTATGGAACAATTTTAGAGGATTTGCCGGATTATTGTGACCACGAGTGATACGAATTAAGTGGAAGGGATCACTCTGCCACTATTCAACTCGAGAGGTGGGAAGAGAGAGAGGAAAAGAGAGAGAAGCGTGGGAGAGATCTCCAATTATTCCCATCGTTACGAAGAACGCATTCCTATTTCTCAACGGGGAGGGTACTTTCTATCGGGTTAGACCCAAACTCAGAGCATAGACCAACGGGCAAATGCACGCCGATTCAAGACCGTTCATCTACAGTGGTGTTTCCGATGAGCTCATGAATATGGTTATTTAAACAGTCATAAAATGATATATCATTGAGCAAAGCGTATTTCGAAACTGGTAAACAGGCTGTTGGGAAAGAAGTTACGAGGCGCGGTGACTATTGATGGGACTGAGGAATGTGGTGCATTGTGCAGAAGTTAAGAAGACGGAGAAAAATTTAAATTTGAGTTGTTTAATTACGAGTGTTGTCAAGAAAGTAACTTCAATAATTTCCTGACGTTGGGTAGGACAGAGAGCAGTTTACTAAAAAATAGATCATTTTAAAGCTATCTGTAAACAAAGAATCCGAGACTATTACATTTCGCATTGGCAAAATTTTATCATTCACGAAGCGTCCACTCAGATAAACTTAGCACACGTTTGTAAGAGATACAATAGTTAACTGAAGAAATCGACAACGTCACTGTCACGAGGAGACTAGATGCTTCTTCTTCTGGCTATTCGTGCAACGAAACGCATTGTTCCAATCCTTTATGACATTGTATAAATGCTTTAACTACTATATTTTCCTCTTGTGTCGTCCATTGGGTTAAACAGTTCCCTAACGACATCTCCTTACCAAAGAATCGGGGAAATTGGTTGGATAAACTCCCCGCAGATTTCATTGAAAATTACGTTTCCTCGATAGCTCAAGAGGTTAGAGCATTGACAAATTTTCTGTATATATATGTATATATATATGTATACACACACACACACACACACACACACATATATATATATATATATATATATATATATATATATATATATGGCGGTATTTCGTGTTTGAATGTATATATATATATATATATATATATATATATATATATATATATATATATATATATATATATATGTGTGTGTCCCATACCCTGATGTGTGAATATTCACACGCCGTCGGGCTTAGTACATGGGTGAGCTCTACCATCACCTACTAAACCGACCTTCGGGTTGATTACTGTGTTTATGGTTTTTTATATATGTATATATATATATATATATATATATATATATATATATATATATATATATATATATATATATATATATATATATATATATATATATATATATATATATATATATATATATATATATATATATATATTTCTATATTAACTATCAAATACGAAATCCCGCCATACAGCGAACAAATATTCATTCACACAATGGAAATAGATATAAGGAGAGGGGATAGGAAAACACATAAAAGACGACACAGCACAGGTGGGGAAGGAGGATTTGAGCAGATCTCTAATGTAAAAATATTTCCTTAACCGGGACTTGAACACCGGACCTTCCACTCCCCTTTCCTTATATCTATTTCTATGTGTGAATGAATATATATATATATATATATATATATATATATATATATATATATATATATATATATGCACACACATACAGAGGAGATCATGGATCTCTCTATCGCTCGTAGCAAATTGCCAACGGTGTGTCAGCCAACAAGAGCCAGTGAAAAGTTTTGCCAAATTTCTTTTTCCCTAAATTTGATCGCCACAGTTAAATGCAGAAGTATTACGGAAGCTATTGGCTCTCCACTTAAAACTGATCGCTTTCATTGTCACTTTTCGTGGAAGGGAAGAGATGGAGAGGGATTGAAGAACAGAACTGAGAAAGGCAGCAATATATAAAAAGAAGCCGGTGTAAATGAAGCCCGCGAGTAGACGAAACGGCGCAACTAATAATACAAGAAATGAGGCGACCTCACGCTTACTTTTCCGAGGTGGGGCAGTTGTTGCCATAGAATCGATTTCCAACGGACCGATTAAGCTTTTAGGAAGCTCCAAACTCAATGAGTCTCTCTACTCACGGACTATTTGGTTACACGGGAGATCTTGGGGAGGAATATCGGCGAGATTTTTCTCTGCTTCTCCGTTAGCGTCCATGGATGAACTCAGAATGCATACACAGCCCCACAAAAAAAACTTTTTTTCGCGTATCCGCTAAGTTTAGATAATGGCAACCTTTCTCATTAAATACAATGACCTGCTTGTACTGCAGACGCTATCGTTGCCGGTACCCGTAATATTGTGCGTTGCCGTGCTGGATTCTATTGGTTTGGTTTGCGAAATTTTTTCAAATATTTTTGGTTATTCCAAGTTATTGTTTTAAGGGCAAAAGAAGTAAATTATTTTGCTTATTTGTTTTCAGGTGGTGAACTTTCTGGTAATCGGGGAAGTAGGACAAGAGCTTAGATTATTCGCTCTAAATGACTTGTGTTCATTTGAAACATTACATATACATATATATGTGTGTATATATATATATATATATATATATATATATATATATATATATATATATATATATATATATATATATATATATATATATATTGTAAATGGACTAGTCGACGCAAACACAGAAACAGAAACACATAAAGAGGGACTCACTGGGTCTCGAATTCTCGGTGGTGCAACCACCTTTCTCAAGAGGAGTTAGGAGAGAAAGGTGGTGGAATATATATATATATATATATATATATATATACATTTACATTTATGTATACATACATTCCCCTCCCATGGACTACAACCTTGTCGTGGTGGAAGGGCTTGTGTGTTCCGATGACCCCTAGAGCTGTGCTGGCGGGAGTAATAATAATTACTCCTGGAAGGGTCACCCATGCCAGATAGGTCGAAGGTTAGGAGCCAGACGAAAGGTAGTCCACGCAGCGTCTGTTCCTCAGTGAGGCGGCTGCAATGGCGTCTGACCCCAGTGGGGCGGCCATTAAGTGATGGTGTCACGTTAAAAACACTATTGAGGAAGGCAACGGGAAACCACCTCAATTATCATTCCCAAGAAAATATGATGGACGCAAAACAGAAATTGAGTCCTGGCAACTGCGGGACTCGGCCCAAGGGGCCGTGTGTCGTGCCCGGCAGCGGGGGAGGCAAGGCTTCCGCGGTCGTCATCCCACGAAATCCTTGCGGGGGAGAAATAACAGCAGCAGGACAGAAGATGCAAAAGAAGACGAAAGTAGTTAGAATAGGAACCTGGAACGTCAGGACAATGTTGAGGAGAGGCAAATTAGAAAATATTAAGCGAGAGATGGAAAGAGGTAACATAGATGTTTTAGGCCTCTGCGAGGTGAGATGGAAGGATAGCGGGGATTACTGGAGTGACAATTATAGAGTAATATACAGCGGCGGGGACGAGAGCCAACGAGGGGTTGCCGTAATTTTAAATAAAGGGGTAGGAAGAAGCGTAGTCAACATAGAGCAAGCGACAGATAGAATTTTACTCGTAGAGATTAAAGCAGAGCCGACGAACTTGGTCATTATTCAGGTATACATGCCACCGAGCAACCACAAAGAGGAAGAAGTCGATAGGATGTATGATGAGTTAGAGGATATCATCGCGAGTGTTCCTGCAGGGAAACATTTGATAGTGATGGGAGATTGGAATGCGACGGTAGGCGAAGGAAGAGATGGTGGTGAGGTGGGGGACTATGGGTTAGGCACGAGGAAAGAATGCGGGGAGAAAGCAATTGAATTCTGCAGGAGACAGGGGTTAGTCATCACTAACACATGGTTTAGACACCACAAAAGGCGTAGGTATACATGGAAAATGCCAGGTGACTCAGAAAGGTATCAGTTAGATTATATTATGGTTAGGCACAGGTTTAGGAACAGTGTGATAAATTCGCACAGTTTCCCAGGAGCGGATGCGGACTCTGACCACAATTTAGTTGTTATGAAATGTAACGTTCGTTTCAAGAAGATAAGGCAAGGGCGGCGGGTTAGGAAATGGAATTTAGAAGCAGTAAATGAATTAACGAGGAAGGAGTATCAGGAGGCTGTAGAGAAAATGATGGATGACGGTAAAGAACTGAGTATTATCGAAGAAAAATGGGAATGTATCAAGAAAGGGATATTGGAAATCGCTAAAGACACTATAGGAACCGTTAACGGGAAAAGGATAAGGAAACCATGGGTAACGGATGAGATGATTGCAAAGATTGATGAGAGAAGAAGATGGAAAAATGTAAACACAGAGTTAGGCAAAATGAAGTACAAAGAGTTAAACAATAAACTGAGAAGGACCACAAATAAAGCAAAAGATGAATGGTGGAAAACGCAATGCGAGGATATGGAAAGTTTACAAAAGAAGGGTGAAATTGGTGCTCTATACAGCAAGGTTAAGTTATTTTCGGGAAGTAAGAAGGCAAGATCTGTGCTAACAGTTAAAGATAAATGGGGTAAGATAATAGTTGAACCAGGAAAAATCCAAGAGAGATGGAAGGAATATATAGAAACACTGTATGGTAAAGAACTTAGGCCGACAAGGTTAGACATAGAAAAGGAACATGACGTAGAAGAAGATAGCTTAGGTCCAGGCATACTCGACGATGAAATAGAAAGGGCATTAAAGGAGATGAAAGCAAATAAGGCTGTGGGGGTGGACAATATTCCTGTAGAAATGTTGAAATGGTTAGGGAAAGGTGGGAAGAAGGCCATATATGGGCTGATTCGTAGTATCTATGAGGAAGGAATCTGGCCGGAAGATTTTGTGAGATCGGTGTTGGTTCCTATTCCAAAAAAGGCAAAGGCTTCGTCATGTGAGGATTACAGAACAATAAGTTTGATATCCCACGCAGCTAAAGTTATTCTCAGGATCATCAACAAAAGGATAGAGAGTAAGGCAAATGATTACTTAGGGGATGATCAGTTTGGGTTCAGGAAAGGAAGAGGTACGCGTGATGCCATTGCAGTAATGAGATCACTAGTCGGGAGGAATATAGAATGCATTCAGGACGTTTTTGCCTGTTTTGTAGATTTCGAAAAAGCGTGTTATAGAGTGAATTGGGAAAAATTAATGCGTGTATTGCAGAAAATAGGAATGGATTGGAGGGACAGGAGACTGATCCGCAACCTGTACATGTCTCAGACTGCTCAGGTGCGAGTGGGGAACGGAGAGTCCGGATGGGCAGTGTTAGGAAGAGGTGTAAGGCAGGGTTGCCCATTGTCACCGGTACTGTTCAACGTATATGTAGAGGAAATGATTAAAGAGGCATGGGAAGAACTGGAGGTAGGAATGAAAGTCGGAGGGGAATTGGTAAAATCGGTTAGGTTTGCTGATGACCAAGCATTAGTTGCTCAGTCAGCCAAGGGGTTGCAAGCATTGTTGAGTGAATTGGAGGTTCAGTGCGATAAATATGGGATGAGAATCAATATTAGTAAAACAAAGGTTATGCGATTTTCCTGAAAGAAAAAGGCTTAGCTAAATATTAAAATAGGCGGGGAAAAAATAGAGCAGGTAGAACAGTTTACATATCTCGGAAGTGTTTTGGACCAACACGGTCAAAGTGGTAGGGACGAAAGGAGAAGAATTGCGCTAGGCAAGGAGGCTTTCTCAAGGAGGAGGGAGTTGATGACGGGGACGTTGAGTAGGGATGTTAAGACAAGACTCGTAAAAACTCTGATATGGAGCGTGGCTATGTACGGCGCGGAAACGTGGTCGCTGAAGCAGGAGGATAGACGTAGATTGGAGGCTTTTGAAATGTGGGTGTGGAGAAGAATGGAGAAGGTGAAATGGACAGAAAGGAAAACAAATGAGGAAGTACTAGAAATGGTGGGGGAGGAGAGGGGTTTGTTGAGAGAAATCCTATGGAGGCAGGAAAAATGGATGAAAGGCGTATTGAGCGGTAGTGGAATGTTGAAGAGAGTAATAGAGGGGAGAATGTTGGGCAAGCGAGGTAAGGGCAGGAACAGGATAGGGATGTTGGACGGGATGAAGGGAGGAAGGAAGTACACCGAGATGAAGAGGGACCTGATATAGATTAGTTTGCTAGGTGGGGAGTCACAAAATGTTTATTTGATAGCTGTGTCCATCCAAAAACCTACCTTAACCGGTAGATTACCTAATAATAATACATACATTCAAACATAGAAATAGGTATATAGTAAGGAAGGGGGATAGGAAAACACATAAAAGGCGAACACAGGACATGTGGGGAAGGCGGTTTTTTTAAGCAGATCACGAATGTAAAAATATTTCCTTAACCGGGATTTGAACACCGGACCTTCCACTTGCCGGGCGGATGTGCTACCAATTACACCACCAAGGAAACCTAATTTACACTGAGATCTGCGATGTTTTAAAACTCCCAAGTGCTCCGAATCATTTGCAAAAGGAAGGCTTTCGGGAGCTGTTCCACCCACCAAAGGAGAAATAGACAATACACACAAGAAGAGGGGACAGTTGGTTAGAAAGCATATAGTATCATAGAGAATAAGAACAGTACGTTTCATGGCACGCACAGCCAGAAGAAGAGATGAGCCACATTGGCCAGATACACAATACATATATATATATATATATATATATATATTCAAATACGAAGTCCCGCCATACGGCGCACAAATATTCATTCAAACATAGAAATAGGTATAAGGAAAGGGGATAGGAAAACACATAAAAGGCGAACACAGGACATGTGGGGAAGGCGGTTTTTGAGCAGATCACGAAAGTAAAAATGTTGCCACGAAACGTACTGTTGATGTTCTATATGATACTATATGCTTTCTAACCAACTGTCCCCTCTTCTTGTGTGTATTGTCTATTTCTCCTTTGGTGGGTGGAACAACTCCCTAAAGCCTTCCTTTGGCAAATGATTCGGAGCACTTGGGCGTCTTAAAAACATCGCAGATCTCAAGGTAAATCAAGTTTTCTCGGTGGTGTAACGGTAGCACGTCCGCCCGGCAAGTGGAAGATCCGGTGTTCAAATCCCGGTCAAGGAAACACTTTTACTTTCGTGATCTGCTCAAAAACCGCCTTCCCCATATGTCCTGTGTTCGCCTTTTATGTGTTTTCCTATCCCCTTTCCTTATACCTATTTCTATGTTGAACATACATACATACACATACGTACATATGTATGAAAATATACATTTATATATATTTATTTATCGATTTTAGTCTGGGATGAAAAACCTTAGGCATAATGAGTGTGAATCTACCGCTCCACAAGAATCAATTTTAATCGACCGACCTTCATATGTTCATGTAATGACATGAATAAAATTTGGCTTAAGAAATTTGTCTAAGCCCCATGGTGAGAATTTAGGAGATAAAAATATGTGCAGATAATATTAACACCATATATCCTCAATATAAAAATTATTGCTACCATCTGCACGCATTATTTTATATTGACCTTACATTCAAAAAGCAGACTCGCTTTGAACATCGCTTAAAAAAAAGAATCGGGAATAACACTCGTCAAAATAATTCATTAGGCTTTGCCTAGAAATTTCAAGTGACTGTCAAATATTTATTCCTTAACCTACAAGTCAAGAATGAATGAGTTTTTTGTATGTAAAAATATCAGTCAATACTTTTAAGTTATGAAAACCCTGTTACTCCCAATGATGAGAGGTTGATTTTACGTGATTTTCGCTTGAATTGGAAAGCGGTAGGAATGAATTAAAATTACTTTGTTTTCTTATTATCTATAATTATCCTCACTGTTTAAACCATTACAACTTTGGAACTTGTTCAAATTATGAAGAATTCACGCATTACTCTATCCAAATCTCTAAGTCAATTCAGCACGTCAGCACCTATTTCAAGTGGGACGTAAGCGCTAGTGAAAAGGCAATTTTGGAGACACATTATTGTTACATGTGTCCACAAGTGAAATCACCTGAGCACGTGATTGTTGCGCGAAGGTGAATTGCGCGGGGACGTACTCATTCTTCACTAAGCACACAGTACACGGACAACAGTGACGAGTGATACGTATTTTCCCAAACGGGTCGTTCGTTTATCTACCCAATCCTAGCCATGAACTCTGATAAACAATTTGTAACCGCGGTGAACTATTTTGATGTGGATCGAATTTAGCCGGTGAGGCACGGTGACAATGATTTCAATCGCTTTTCGTTTCAACACTCGGCGTAAAGGAAGAGAAGGGAATTCATATAGACACGAGCAAACATCATCTTGAACACCAATGAATCTAAATCTCGCTCCAGAAGACTTCGAGTCCTTCTGTGCCATGTGACTCTCGTATGAACGTGACGTTTACACTCCGCGGAAAGGCACGGGGAATATAATCCTCTGCCCGATCCTGATTGATGTCGTGTAATTATGTAATTACAGCACGGGAATAATTACTGGTTCGCCGCAATCACCGCGGTGACCCATGGGAGAGGGGTGGGAAGGGAGGGCCCTCTTCGCCACCTCCTTCCAAAGCACCCGTTTGCCGCGCCGGCGATATTGAAATGTCATCAATCGACCGACAGCGGCGGGGATAAGGCGGCGGGCGGGACACCGCTCGCGAGCGTCCGGGGCGACGCGCGGTGGTCACCCACTGGCATCCCGAGGCCTGACCGAGGGTCGTC
Source organism: Hetaerina titia (assembly GCA_037158775.1). NCBI lineage: Eukaryota > Metazoa > Arthropoda > Insecta > Odonata > Calopterygidae > Hetaerina > Hetaerina titia. The sequence continues at coordinate 15,033,827 of CM073775.1, forward strand.
GAGTCCGAGAGAGTTTGGTCAGGGGAGGGGGGGTCAGAGGAGACGGAGACAAACGTAGAGATGGGAATGTTGGCCAAGCGATATACATGGAGGGAGTGAAAGTTTTTTTGAAGGTAGGAAAATGTTCAAAACATTGAATCTCCTTCTGTGAGAAAAGGTAACACGCCACCTATTCACGAAAACGCTTACACATGAAAGAATAAAAAAAATCACATTTAATTAAGCCCAATCTGACATTAATATATTGAAGTTTTTATAAATCAAACCACTTTGCTTTTCCACTTAAACTTTTTATTTTCACGACCCAGGTTTCGTTATAGCATAACATCATCGAGTCAAACCTGGGACGTGAAAATAAAAAGTTTATGTGGAAAAGCAAAGTGGTTTTATATATAAAAACGTCAGCATGAAGATTATCCACCAAGTTACGCCAGAAACTTTTATTTATTAACATAGTGATTATTTGTGTACATGGATTTTTAATATTTTGAATACGGTTGCGTTAATGAAAATGTTAAAGATTGTAATACCTTTTTACTAATAATACAACAATTGAATATTGGCTAATGAAGACATTGAAATGTTTTTGAAATCAATAATTATTTCCTCGTTGAACTTATATCTTTTGTTTACTTTATCTTGCAAGTTTGTATGACCTCGATATTTCAATATGACCTTTTGTTGAAAATGTATTTTTTAGGTCCATCTTTTTTGGGTTTCCTCAGCCCTGAATTTTTGTAACCTACGACCTAAAGATATCAGGCCAAAGTGCACGGACAACATCTTACACTACAAGCAAACAAGAGAACGTGTCACACATGGGTGTTAGACACCAGTCAATAAGGCGTATGGGTACTATTTTTAAGGGAAAACTTTTACTTTCTTGAATTGGAAATTGTCCGACGCAATGCTAAATAGTTAAAACCAAATTAAATTTGAAATATTGTCCATTAGGCATAGGGTGTACATGTTAGCAAGAGCTTTTCATTCTCGTGAACTAATCGATATTAATGAGGTAAGACAAAAACTTCACAGTTTTCGTTCTCCAGAGTTTTCATAGTTAATATTGAAAACTGAAGGTAAACAGGATTAAGAAAATAAATGAATGTATGTAAATGAAACAAGGAAAGAAATATTGGCCAAGTTTAAAGGAAGAGATGAGGTTAGTGGGAGAAATTTAGAAAAGACCGGGAAAGCCAATGGCAGCAAGAGACTTCAATAGAGCGGAGATTGGTTTGTAAGTGAGGAAGAAATGATCAGTTTTTACGAGGCAATGATGGATCATATCAACTATGTAAAGATAAAAAATGGTCAACTATAACAAAGGGTTATGGGATGTTTCGTGCAGTATTAGGTGGAGCACAGAAGTACGCTAGTGTTTAGTCACTGATAGGTTGTTCCCATAACCGGTACCTAACCATGGTAAGGTTTTCTTACAAAACCAAGTAATATTAGATCATGGAAGAAATTAGGGGAGCAACCTGCTTCGGTAAAGATAGCATATTTCTGGAATTGAGAGAAATTGGTGGAAACAGAAACCTAGCGTCGGAATTAGCCTGACCTTAACGAGAGACGCCAAGGGGTAATAACATGTTGCGCTCTATTTGACGCACACTTGAAGTCCTCTGCAAACGGCACCCAAGTATGCATCGAGATAACATCGATTAATTATGCCACCGCATTTGTTCAAACCGGAAATGCTATACTATGCCATTCTGTGACGCTGCAGTTAAAAATTTCCATATATTCCAGTTAATACAATAAACGAGGAACGATAATTAATTTAAAATAAAAAGTAATGCTAGGAGACCCAACGATTATATGTATATTAGGCATTCTTTTCTTAATGTAAAATCATGAAAAAATGTTGTGTAAATTAACTTATATCCCGCAGAAATGAAGTTCACCATATATAACAACCCACATTTCAAATAAAATAAAAAAATAAACCTTTAGTCGATGAACAGAATTAATACTCTGCTCACGCGATAACCTTAATACCTGAATATTGTTACTGCTGTTGATATCACAATCACAAAGCCTCTGGATATCCTTCAGAACCTTTGTGGTAAAGCGGAGATTAACCAATAATTAAATTAACTTCACATTATAAGCAATATTTATATATGGTGTACCTTAAATAATCCTTGACCAAACAATCAACAGTAAATTGCTTTTATGAGTGTTAATTAACACATATCTGTCACACGCAAAGATATATCAAAATCACAACACTTTCTCAAAATTTTCCGGCAAAAATAATTGTTATCATTGATTATATGATAGGCAAATACCGGTTTGAATGAAATAAATATTAATTTACCTTCAACTTGTAATTGGTATAATGGAATGATGCCATACTTGATAGAAAAATACCCGAAGGCAAAATAACACTGATGCAGAATACATATACCCCTATAACAGCCTTTTGGTCGTCCTAGTGATTATTATCAGGGAAGAGAGATGTCGCGTAGAGTACACCAGAGAGTACTGATAGGACACTCGTGTTCTATCATGCATGGAAGCACGGGCCACGTGAACATGATCCGTCCTTCGACACGACTTCCTTCTCCGTTTCCCGGTGTTTTTCACAAAACATCTCTCCTCCCTGTAAACGACACTCGTGACGACCGGGAAAATAAAATGAGATTACTTTCTTCGAGATATTTATATTGGCTTAGGATATTTTAATATCAATTCATAGCCGATGGCTAACATCATTGATGATACCACTGCTATCAGAAAATAATTGCCATGTTAAAAAGGGTATTCCAAAGAAGATTTACAGAAATTACACCTAAATACACATAATACGGCCAAGTTTATTTCAAACTTATTGCAACTCCTTTCAGTGCTGATAAACACAATGCTACTTTATGGACACAAATTCAATGAAGGGAGTATTTCGTATTAATACATTTAGAGAGCCATGTAGCCAAGCCGGGAACTCCTTAAATGCCTGTGAGGGTATGAGTAAGGGAACATCTAGATACGTAGGAGTGTGTGCAGAGAGTGAACAAGTAGACGAATGACCTCGGAGGAAAAGATCCCACCATCGAAGAAAGGGGAAAGAGTGATCAATCCGGGCCAAGAGCGAAGGGGAATGGATCTCGCCCTCACCCGGCTATTCAATACTTTCTCTTGGCCGTCGGAATCTCTTCTCTTCCTTAGAATTTACTCCGTCGCGTTTTCAATTCAAATCGGACCACTATTTGCATCTGCCACGAAAATTAGGTTATTTCCATCGAGTAGACCTACATATTACTGTGCAAATAGAAACAGGGACGTGCGACAGGGGGTGTTAGGTCGAGCTACATTAAGAGAAATGTCTTGCTTGATCGCGATCGTTAGAAGGCAGTTACACATGGAATGACTGCCATCTTAATCTACACAATACCGCTACAACTGGCGCAAAGATTTATATTAGAGTTTTTTAAAGCACATACACATAATTTATATATTATATATGCATATGTAAATTAAATTTTATGAGATTTTCGAAAAGGCGAAATGCAGATTTTAAAATTGATGAGCAAACATTTTGGCAGGTAAAAGAGTTTTTTTCAATCTTGCAAGTTTTTGAACCAATATGGTCAAATTATGAGTAAGGATATTTGAAGAAGATCTACGTCAAGGAATGACTATTTCACTATGAAGAGAAATAGAATAATAACGTGTCCTCTATCTTTTAAAAATCCTAGTCTTGACCGGTTCTCTTCGTGATTAGTGAATTATTGCCAAGTGGTTAAAAAGTTATGGATAGGGCTTCACACTAATGCAACACCGAATGGTCGACTATCAGTTTTTTATATTTTTACCATGCCTACCAGTCAATGTCATGTGTGGACGAAATGTTTCCCTTTAATTACCCTAAAAAAGAGAAATTAACATTTTTATATTAGGTTTCCTTGTATATACGCGATCTGGTAGCCCTGAGTAGCTCCAGTTTGTTCAGAGGATTTCATAAGACTCGGCTTGCTGTTCTTTATCGTTCAGACCATTTTGCAAAACTTTTAATTGGCATTCTGGTATTACTCAAGTGTGTTTAAACTAAATGAAATCTTCAGCGTTGGTTACACAGTAAATTTATTCTTTCATCGGATAAATCAAACAAATATGAATAAAAACCTCTCCATAATATTTTAATCCGAGTACTTTCCAAGAAGTCGATTAATATAACGAATATTTATTTCCCAGTCAACTACACTAACTTTAACTTATGGACTATACACCCATGCACTGAGTTTAGGAAGAAACTCTTTTCATAATCGAAGATCACATTGGATTCTACGAAAAAGCTGAAAAAGGTCAAGATTTGATGCAGAGGGGCTGAGTTTCAGTGTCTCAAAGTATTCGGCAAGGCGAGAGAAAACTAGAGAAAAATCGAGTTTGGCTGGCTAGGAGGGAACAACTATTAAAAATGCGGGCCCCAGAGGTAGACGGTTGGACTACTGACCGGAGGGTCCCGGGTTCGATTCCCGGGCAAGTAACTCTGGGCACCTGCAGCTCTACCCAATCTATGTCATTTTTCGGGTACCAGATCTTCCTGGGAAATCATTACCGGGACAAGAATAGGAACGGCCCCCCCTATCCTGATGTGTGAATTACACACCACGCCGTCGGGCTTAGTACTGGGTGAACTCTATCATCACCTACCAAACCGACCTTCGGGTTGATTACTCTGTTTATATCTATTTCAATGTGTGAAACAACATATATATATATATTCTCATTAAAATACGCATGTAATTCCCTCTTCAACTCCGTATTCTTCCTTCCTTCCTTGATCCCGCCTGACATCTCTATCCTATTCCTGCCCCTTCCATGATTGCCCAACGTTCTCCCCTCAGTCACAGCCTTCAGCCCAGTGCAAATCAAATTGCGCCGCATACATTCTCCTTTAAATTACGCCAAACAGTCCATTTTGCCCAGAAATCCCTCGTTTTTTTCCTCTCTGTCTATTTAACTTTTTCCATCCTGCTTCAATAATCATGATTCCGCGCTGTACAAAATCACACTCTACGTTAATGTTTTGACGAGAATTTTTATAATATCCTTACTCAATGTCCCTGTCATCACTCCCCCCCACCTTGTGAAGACGTCTCTGTATAACGCACTTCTTTTTCTTAATTCTTCCGGTATGACCCTACTTAGTGAAGGGAAAGCTTTTCAGAATTGAGAAGGCAAAGCATGGGGGCAAATAGAATGTTTTACCGTGGTACATCAATTTCAAAAATGAGGTACATAATTTGAAAATATAATAGTAAGTTGATTTATCATGTCCCTGCATGCAAATTCAACAGTTTGACGGCCATCATCAGTGACTTCTATCATTATGGAATGAATAAAACCCACCAGACCACAGTGTAACAGATTGATGTTTTCGCAGAATTACATTAGTGGCAATGGGAAACATGAATTCGATTAAAATACTCGAGAAGCTGGTACGCTTAGTCCACCTGGACCACTAGACCACCTTTATTTTTATCGAATTCCAGATGAAATACAATGAAGTATAATATAAACGTTTTTGTCTAGGAGAAGGTTTTCTCCTCAATTACCAGGTCTGTCTCAAAAGCAGTAGAATGAGTTGATTAAAAAAACTATTTCCAAAATTGTTACATTCACTCAAAAATCTTCGAAGTAACATCCTTTTGCGTCCATAATCTGCTACCAGCGGGTTTTAAACCTCGCCTTATACGCCTTCTGGGAGGCGGCGCTCGGAATGCTGCTAAGTTCTCTCATGGCAACCTGATGTAATTCTTCCACCGAGCCGTGATGACTTCCTGACTTCAGCACGGATTTGAGACGGAGAAAGAGGAAGTCTGGTGGGGCATTGTCTAAAAAAATTGGATACTTTCTCACATGATCGAGAAGCTCTTGGCAGTTCCACGTGCGAGTTTCCCTTCGTTCGTCCGAGAGTACTCGCGGAACCAGCTTCGCAAACACATTTTTCATACCCATATTTTTCGCTCACATGTCAATTCACATCTCTCTTAAAGATACCAACTTCATTTTTGAGGTCAAAGGGCGTCGTAAACTTTCGGCGTCTTCTACATCTTCTCTACCCTCCAGAATTAACTTGTGCCACTCAAAAACCCTCTATCTACCCTAGGCGTTATCACTACAAGTTGCCTTGAGCATTTTATGAGTTTCTTACCCGATTTTACCCTGGGTCACGTAACATTTGATGGCGTGACGCTGTTCTAATAACAGATGATGGAGCGGAATGGGCTCACGTTATAGGGCTTTCGCAAACGAACGATCCGCACTCCGTAATGGCTGGGAGTCAACTGCCGCCGGCCTCCAGCCTTTCCTGAGACTACTCCCTCGAATCCAGCCAGTGAAACCGCCACTTGTCATCCCGTTAATTCGGGAAAAAATAAGTCATACAACTTTTAGGACAGACTTGATATGCCTAACCGTTCGCTGAATTCCAGGTTTCTATTGTGCCATGCATTATAAAATACCTTGCCGGGTAAGACTCCATCAGAAATGAAAAAAATGTCAAAAAACTAACTTTTGCCTTGAACACTATTTTAAAAGTCTAATGTATTAAAAATTTACTCTGTAATTAAACCTTCCGTTCGTCAGTATCCATCCTAACATACTAACTAAAATAACAAAGATACATTACTGAGATTACCATACACTTTTTTCAAATCTAATTCGCCACTCGAACAGAATTCGTGAGGAACCTGTTTAGTATACAGAACATTCTAAAGTAGGATTGAGCAGTGTAGGAGATCATCGCTCTTTTTGCCATTTCGTCAACTTTCACCAGTATTTTCTCTTAATAAATCCTTATTTTTTGTTAGTCTGTAGTACTGATAACCTAGAAATATTCCGGGACAAATGTGCCCGAAAAAAAGTGATATTTCTCTTTCGGGTGAAATCACTTTTTCCACGGCTTCGCGTTTTGGGCGACGCTTGTTGTTGGTTTGAGTGATATGCTCCTCTTCCAAGAGTTCCGCTAAGCCGCCTCGCACCCAACCACCAGAATGACCCTTCCCGCTTGACCGCTTCGCTTTTCGGGAGGTGGGCGGGCAGAGGGAGGGAGGCTGGGGCTGCCGCCTCGACCACCCTCTTTCCCACGCACCCCTCCGAGAGAGAGAATCCCAAGCGCCACCCGCGGCGGCAGATACAACCCTTCAGCACCTCCTCCACCCTCCGAACGCAGTGGCCACCGTCGGACAGTTGGAGAGGAGGGTAAATGTGTAGCGGGGTGTAGGGAGGAGAGGAGCGGTGGATGAAGGATCCTCCTTAATCCCCGTAATTGGCCGACTCTGACCACTTCCCAGCCCACGACAGCTGATCTTCGTTCCCGTGGACCGACCCTATCTCTGTCTCTCTCTCTCTCTCCACATGTCTGCATTTCACTCTTCAAGCTCACCCAGTCCACCAGTAGTTGTATACTGTATCAATAATATTATTCAAGTTTTGGTTTTAAAATTAAGCTTTGTTTTTTTATGATTTACCAACACTTGGAGGAACATTGCTTTAAATTAACACAATAATGTATGGAAACATTCACGTGGCATAGCATTTGACTGAGCGAGAGATCCCGGAAAGCGAGAGGTCACGGTTTACAGTTCCGGTGGGACTATTTCCTTGGAGACGAACTCAATTCATCGCGTTCGTCGGTATATTTTTCCAAAACCGCTTTTCTCTGAACGCTTAACTCAATACGTTTAAAATCTATTTCGTAAGTAATCCGCTGATTATAGTTTTCACTTTATACTGCTCTGTAAGATCAGTTTTTTTTTCCTTGTTATAGCTGCTCAATTTTTCGTCTATTCCTGACTAAAAACTTTCAACTTAAGTCTTTAGAATCCTCATACTTATAAAAATTACAATGAAACCTTGATGAAGTCGTTCTTTTCTTGGGTTTATGTTTCCATAAATTAACTTACAGATTGCTCTCTACTTATTATTTTTCTTTGTCCGTATATGTTCCCTAATCTGTTTGTCTTTTAACCGGAACGCATTAAGTTTTAAACCGCAGAGTGCACCTGTTGATTGATTGCTTTACTAAGGCAGTCCCAGTTAGGGTTATTTTATGCCAATATATGACAATTGAGTATCTCACTAATTTTCCACAGGTCAAACATCACTCGGAAGTGCGATTTATAGAATTGTGAGTTAACCAATTCTTGTTTTACACAAAATACTACTAATTTATTTAACAACTATGTCAAACAAAATGGGTAAGTTTATGTCTAGGAACGCTTAGGATTAGTGTAACAACAATAGAAATGTTATTTGAGGGATAGTAAAGCATGAAAAACTTGCGATTTATCTTTATAAATTGTAGGATAATCGGGGGGAATGTGATGCAATCATTTACTGAAGGAATCATTGAGAACAAACACCCTACAATGTATTTTGATAATGATTCAATATACGACATTTTTCATGTATGGTGAAAATGCGCGTAAACAATGTTATCTTCATTGATTAAAAGTTCAATTTAAGTAGCATACATTTTGAATATGGATCACTACTTTGTGCATTTAATTTTCTAGGGATTAATAGAGTTTGAATCGTGCATGGGGACGAGTCAATATGTCTTCTTGGTTCATGCATAAATGACGACCGATTAAACGTAAAGGAACACTTATTAATGCGTTTTTTTAACTAGGCATTCTGTGAACGTACAATTTTTAAGTACTCTCAGGCATCGATTATTATTTTAAGCGTGGCCAAAACTTATTTTGGGCTAGAAGGAAGAAGCCAATTTATAAAACTAAGTATTTTATCCATTTTTAAAAAAAATAATCAATGTCAATAAAAAAAGATGGATGGCATCTGTTATGTTAACACTATTACAAATCTCATATATTTTTGCACATGATATCAGTTTTTCGTGAGGATGACATGTGTTGTTACATCTCTAATCCATAATTTTTCTGCTGTCAGTCCAAAACTTTCATAAGGGCGGGTATACAAAACTTGGAATTAATTTCGATGTCAATTTCTATGAATACTAATTCAGGAGAACTATATTTTATCATACTGCTATATGTTGTACTTAAGACAAAAACTTCACGATATTTTATCAAAATGACATACACATGGCATCCCGATGCAGCCTTCTGAATAATGTGGTATTAATTTATGCATTTCTCATTCCATGAATACAATTTCAAAGAAAACCTAGAGAAAATTTGCATCAAATACCGCGGGATTTAAAATAAGGCTCTCGGATGAGATGAAACAAAAAATATGAAGAAACATGTTTGAGAAATTAGCACTCTCTTGTTCGATTCCCGAGGTCGCACAGCCAACTTCATCAGTATGAGAATAGCCATATCTAAAAGCAGCAATATCTCACTCTTATGAATATCGTTCGGTATCCCTATGATAAAAAAATAATGTTCTTTTTGTGAGTTCATTCATAGTTTTTGTCACGTCGCATCCTCGTGATGTAACCTTTGCAGGTCGCGATATTAATGAACTCTTGATCGACATGTATATCTCCCTATCTATCTGCTCTACGTCCCTTTCTCTCTCCCTCTCTCCACCTAAACCCTCCCGACCTTATAATACGCCTCCTCGTCGTAACAGACCATCCCTCGAGACACCAGTCACCCCGTCCTAAGCGACCGGGCACCACTGTGGTGGTGATGGGTGCCCTTGGGATCCCACGACGAGACTCGAAGCGGAAATTCGATTAGCGGATTCTCGGGAAAGCCCAGAGACATCTAGCGGTCGTCTACCGCGAACCGCTTCCATTCTGCTGTGCGACAATGCCATGCAAAGTGGGTGGATGGCGATTCTGGGTTTCCCCCTGTCGAGGAGTGAGTCGAGCCTTCCACGATGGATATTTTCAAGCAAACTCATGCCCCAACAATGTCCATCACCTTCCGACAAGTAAAAGAAAGTACATATCCCATAAAGTGGACGCGAATAATTAATCGCATTGCAAAGTTATTACAATTTTGATGAGAAAAATATTTGTTCTCGGTACTGATAATCTTAAGAGGTTTCCCGATAGGCTAATTGTGACATTGCTATTTAAATTTCTACCAATATAATAGGAAACGAAATTTAATTAAATAATAATAAAAATAATGAAGAGAAAATGAGAATTGTTCCAGGGATTTCGAAGAATAGAGTGAAAAACCCCATTCACCATTGCATCGGCTCACCCGTTTTCGAAACCTATCGATTAAATATTTCATGCAATAATTTTTTCGATGTCTATGTAGTATTTTCGTCGACTACTTACTGTGGATCCCAAGCGGATATTACGCTGATTCTTAAGCATTATTCGAAATAAAACGATATTTAAAGTCGTTTACCCTTTAGCCTTAGTTCAAATTCAAAAATACAAATATAAAATTGGCAGGAATCTTTGCATTCGGGTGATAGGTTGCCTTCTTTGGTTTTCGCCATTGTCTTTGAAAGGTAACTTTGAATGCCCAAACGGTGAGGAGGAATGTAAAATAATTATACGAAGGTAATAACCACCCTCACCAAAGAGCAAAAAGGATTTTATTTGAGATGCATAACAGGATGAAAGGATAACAAGAGGATCTTTCTACCGCATCGCTCAATTTAATCCCGCGGAACTCATGATGAACTAAAGACTTGGACCGTTTTAACCGACATTCCTCAATAAACATAACCTTCGAAGAACGCAGCTGAAATTATGATATACGAAAGCGACCGGCGCCTCCTCCGCTTGGCAAGTTGTTGGTTCGAATCCCGGTTTAGAACCAATTCATATATTCGGAATCTCATTTCTTTCACCCTCTCCTCTATACTTCTATCCGTTCTTTTATATGATCCCAATTCATTCACAAATCTAATTCATTGATCATATGAAGAGCGTGTGAGGAGAGAAAATTGATTGGAGAAATACAAGGGAGGGAGGAAATATGGGACGTTGAAGACTGTGATAGAGAGGAGAACGTTGGGAAAACGAGGAGGAGGAATGAATAGGATGGACATGCTGGATAGTACGAAGGAAGGAAAGAAGCATGCGAATCGAAGAGGGTCTAGTGCCCGATGTCAGATTGTTTTTCTTAGGAGAGGCATTTTTTTGTATTTTTGCATGGTGCGCACTGTCATGTTATCAATGCCAATAAAATATGTGATCATACGCACACTTGACTGACGCGACGGTCTGATTTCAGCATTTTACGCACAGGCCAGGAAATAAATGCTACCGATATTTTTCATGCCAACCTCGTATGTTTATATGAGTGTGTATGTTTGTGTGTACGCACGCTTATACATACACATACATTTCTATATTTATTTATTTATATGGATGAGAAATAATTTTTAGGAATGTTTAAATATTTATGAAGGGAATGCAGCTAATCCTTATGAAAAGTCCCAGAGAAGAAGTCAAAAAGCGGCTTTCATAAATATTTTTACAAGGAGGAGAGGAGGACCGGGACGGATTAACAGATTCAGTTCAGGGGAAAAAACGGCGAATTATGCAGCCGCATTAGGGACGTTAATGTCGATCCGTTTCCAAGACGCGGCTTTTGGGGAAGGAGGAGGGAAAGAGTGAGGAGGGCGGGGGTAAGAGGGGAGGGGACACAAGCAGCCAGTGACTCCGTCCACATCCGTCCCTCGGATACAATGTGTGGGCTCTCCCGAGGATATGTATTCAGTTAATGGAGGCGGGAGAAGATTAAATTCGCGTCGGGAGGAACGAAATGGGAAAAGTGCACAATCGAGAGATTGTCCGAGAGATTAAGGAGTGTGGGAGGAGGATGGGGAGGAGGACTCTTTTGCGTGAATAAGAAAGAGAATAAAGAAGGATGCTCCGGTTTTCAAACAAATGGAACGGACTGCGCGTTTCCCAAAGAGGAACTCTTGTCGAATAAAAAAAATAATTACATTAAAAAAGCTCCACCATTTTATGATGCGCGGTAAATTAAATTGTGCCTGGTCTTTCAGAGATATCAATGGCTCTATTAAGGACTCCACCGGTGCATTTCGGTTGACATGCGTCGTTGAAGCAAAAAAAGAAAAACCCGTCGGAGGAAAATCATGGAAGGAAAAAAGGTTTAAAATTTTTTTTGGAATGGACATCATACGGTAGCAAAGTTGTTTCTCTTCCGTCATTTCAATTTAAATGGAGTCGTTCTATAGGATGATTACTATTTCTTAAAGTGTAATTTTTATTATGTTAAAACACAAAAATAACGCATAAAATGTAATTGCTGAATGGTGAAAAGTAAAAAATAATGGAGACAATTATTTTTAAAAGTATAAAAACTATTGACCGTGGGTAAACCATCTTTTTTGGGAGAAGCCTTGGCCTACATCAGCCTGTGTTACTCTATAAGTAGATGAAAATGTCAACGTAATGTAGCTGCTGCGTTTAATAAAACGTATTTTTGGAGACATTAATGGAAAATGATTCAATTTTTATTTTAACATGGGACAAACTTGAATCTACCTGCTCCGGTACTGTCCACTTCATGTTTTCCGAAGCAAGTGGAATGGAAATCTACATTATTAAGTAACATCTGCTTTACATGCAATTTTCGTGACAGAGAAAAAGCATTGGTTTAGGAAATTCTATTTCGTTTGCCTGAAATAAATACATGATGAAAAAATAATTCTTAACGAAGATTTTTTTAAATATTCAGAGTCAATCTGAACAGATTTTCCTAAAATCCAGCGATTGGCGACGTTTCATTGAAGTTGTATATTTTTAAAATGAACATTAAATGATTCAATTCTTATGTCTCGACTTTTATGCAAACGATTAAACATTTTTCTTGTTACTAAACATGTTTTTTTTATCTTTTTTACTTTACTCCATAAGTAGAAAATTTTTGGCATGTTATCGGGATAGAAAATGTGCATAAATTGCAAAAGTCGATCTCCTCTCAATGTATTCACACCATCAGACTAAAAGAAACCTCAAACTTAAAAATGAGTGATATATTCAAGTTTCAAAAAGCCTTGAGGGCGAACGGAGGGGCAAGTTAATGAAGGAAACGGGGGGATTGGGGACGATTGCGGCGCCGAACACGTGCAATACACGTCATTTGGAGGGAAAAGGATGGAGGAATATTCCCTCTTGATATCAATCACTATCATAGCAAGAAAGATGTCATCTATTTATGGATATCCTGTAAGATATTCATCCAATATTGATTTCCAGGGATCGCACCGACTACGTGCTCCTTAATTTCAAATCGCCCGGAAAGAAAACAAGGATTATTAAATCCAAATGCGGTGATAGTTTGAACCAGTTCTCTTAAAGTTAGAGACTTTAATTGGCCACTAAATTTCCATTAATTTTTTTAATGTAGTTAGTCCAATTCGGAGTAAACTAATAGAAATATTAACGTTTTATGTGACCAACTGTCATTACCTTGTAATGCTTGCGTACTGGTATTCCATGTGTCTTTCTTGAGCTCATGAGAATAACTGATCAGTTGAATGAAACTTAAAAATTTTGATTTCCATTATAGTATTTGTAACCACTGCGATATGTTATTTCCTGAGGATAATATTTATACATTAATGAGATACAATCTTTGTGTGAACTCTTATGACTCGTTTTAATCATTGAATGATAATTTAAAGCATTACCTCATTGGTTATCTCATTTATTAATAAACGGATGCTAAACATTATCTTAACTATCGACAGTAAAATACGTCAAATAATATCTTTTCAAGTATTTTCCCTTTGGTTATTTCCCAACGTTTACTCCATTTACAAGTGACACTGAAGCTAACCAATGGATTTTAATTTACAAGGTAAGTACATTTTTTGCGCTTTCTCAATATATCCGAAAAAATAGTTGAACGCACCATTTAGGCAGAAGCGTACATGGTTTTTTAAACAAACCGTTAGAATTCAAAACATTAATGATGCCTAATTTGAATGCCAATTTATCCCAATGTAGGTTTACGTACACTAGTTTCATTTGAGTAATAAATCTAATCTGTAGCAAACCAAAGAAATACTAAAGTGACCTCTTATCTTATAACTTAAGAAATATCCTAAATGCCCTTTTTCCAGAATAATAACCATTTCAGCAAACATTGAATCAACGCAGATAGCAGTGATCATGGAAGCCCGACCGTTCTCTGCAAAGGAAGTTTTGGTATGTGTCTGCCCTCCGGGGATGATCTTAAATTACGTAAAGCTTCTAGAATGGAGTGTTCAATTTTATTGTTTCCTCACGGTGGAGGCGGAGAAGTTACAAGCCATCTTAGCTTTTAAATCTCATTTTTGGTTTTTTAAGCCATTTTTTTATGATTAAAGAATTTTAATTAACAGAGAAGAAAGTGGACAAATACTCGCTACTTAAAATATAAGGTTAGATTTATTTAAACGTTAATTCACCTAATAAAAGGAGTTATTTTATTGGGTCGATGAATTGCAAAAATAATCCACTGTACGTACCCTAATAGGGACAAGTAATAGTTTTCGCCAAAGATTTTTCCAAACATTTTTTAGGAAGACGATTGAGCTTATCAGGAACCGTAGTGACACACAATTTCTCCAATTTTAAGTGCGCTTATATTCTGGTTTTAATAGGATAAGGAGTTAGTTAGAAATTAAATGTAGCGCAATTACGTAAGAATCCACTTCCACCTTACATTTCTTTACAAACTGTTGGCGATGTATAAAGAACCAAAAATGGACTTGCGTCAGTTAATAACGGTCCCATTTCAGGTCCTTGGAGGAGAGGAAAGGAATGAGAAGAAATGGGACGAGCAGCTCAATCAAGTGAGGCAAACGTGCACCCGACCGAGGTCCTACATAACCAACCACCCCCCACCACAACCCCGACCCCGACCCCCGGTCAAATACTAGAAGGGAGTGACCCAAGGGGATGCTTCATCTTTTATCAGTTTTAATGAGTTGGGGCGGTATGGAAGGTTGCATACAAGTGCCGGAGGGTGGAGATATTAAGCAAGTAACTCCGGCAGCAGAAAATCTTTTGGAACCAAATATAAATATTCAGAGCCGATGGAAATCTTTACAATTTGTGACACACACGCATCGTTTGTAAAATCAGTTAAAAGAATTTTTGAGATCCCTATTGAGAATGAAATTCTATTCTGATAACTTAGGGGAGTAAACGGTATTTCCAACTTAATTATTCAAACTTGTCTGTGTCTTGAAAAAATCATACCATCATTTTATTTTTCTCGTATTCATCCATTTTTACCAGATTGTTCAAGGATGTAGCAACGGAATCAATTATATATAAATTTGATATTTCCCATTTATGCCCTCTATTTGTGGACCTCGGCGATTATTTGACTATAGCAAAGTGTATTAACAAGTTAATTTTTATAGAAGTTGATATAGAAAAACCAATATTTTTCGCGTGTTCTTTTGGTAATGGAAGACATCTAACCCCGGCAGAATTGCGGATTAATGGTGCAAAATGCCTGGAAAACTGAAACCATGTGCGCAGCTATTTTTGATCTAATATTTTTGATATGCGAGGGACTATCCGTCATTGTTTACACAATATTTTTCCTATTATTATTTTCTGAGGGAAAAACTGAAATTGATTATTTGAAACAAATTAGCCACTCCCAGCTAGTCGAAAATAATTTTTGAAGCACCTTTCGAAAATTAATAATAACTTATTAGAATATTTAAACATCTTATAGACGTATCATATCTACTTACAAATAACGTATGAATGGATGCTATAACGATTTCATCACTCGTCATTCACATACATGAACTAAGCTAACTCGTGCGATCACAATCAAACCTTCTCAAGGGAATGGGAATTAAGCGGACGTCTTTATGCAGAAACTATCACGTACTCAGAAATGACACAGATAAAACTATTCCCACTTCATAAATAATAGAATAATCCCTAGATCATTGAAAAAAGTCATGGATTCATAATAATACTAGGCACATAAATCTCTTCAAAGTGTTTCATCCGTTCCACACCCCCAAAAGGGATTCGCAAAATATTTATCATTCTAACTGTATTTTAGCATTGTATTTTTTCGATTAAAATTTACTTAACTTGGTTTTTTGAAAATTATCGAGTAATACATTAAAATTAAGCCTTAATCTAGCATAACACTAAAATAGACCACTAAGATAGTAGTTTCAAGTGTTTTCGAACAGCAGGAAGTTGAAAAAATAATTGCTTAGAAAAAGTTTATATAAGGACTTAGATACGTATATGCAAAACCGGTATATTTGTGAAAGTAATAGGACTGAAGGAAACTAAAGAGAGCATTTGGCCGCGAGTTTTTCGACATGGGCGTCCAAAAAACCTAGTTATAGTAATTAGACGAAGAAAGAAGGGTATAATGAAGACAACCGACCTTAACCTAATTTGGATTCATACATTGAACAGAAAGAGTTATGTTTACATCCTGTCCAATATATCGGGAATAAGAGTGAGTATTGAGCGTGACATTCGTGGACTAAGAGAGTGAAACTGAGGACGAATAATTAAGGGGGGAAATAAAATTACCAGAAAATACTTGGACTGAATTTCACACACCTGAGAATAATTGATGAACTCGACGATTTCAAACTGGCCACAACATTAATGAAATAAGCATAAAACTGGAGGGCAATAACAATGAGAATGAATGAATGTAACCTCTAACCAACGCTATTCTACGAATCCTTACAAAAGAAAATCCATGAACAGGAAGATAAATTAAGATGGTGATAATAGAAGAAAAGTTCTTACAAAAGATAATCAATGAAAACTAAAAGGTAAGGGAAAACAGTTAATAAGGGGAATAAGAAAAGAAAAGTTCTGACGAAGAAGAAATATGATGATTTAGCAGGCAACAAAAAGAGTGATATTAGATAAGATATATAATTCATGTAAGTCTCACGGATATGAATAATAATGTATATGAAGTTAGAACTAGAGGACAATGACAAAAACACAGAAACATAAAAAAAAGAAAAGAAACTCACTAGAGTTCGAACTTTTCGGTGGTTCAAGCCACCTTTCTCAAAGAAGAGAAGGAAGGAAATCTTGAGTTCTTTCCTTCCTAACAAAACGCTTGGTGTATTGAAAGAAATACAATATCAACACTAGTGAAATAATCGCCAATTTATATTTTATTTAAGTATGATGCCAGATGGTTGTAAGCCATACTTTAATCTTCGACCTTTTATAATTTTCACATATCCGGGAATGGTCCTGTGTCGAATTGAGGAACAGGTTTTTCTAGCTTAAAACTGAGAAATGCACCAGCAATCAATTTACATAATTGAGTAAGGGAGACATTTTTCCTTCCATGAGAAGAAAGTTTATAAATATTTTTGGCCTAAAAGTGCTAATTTCAAATGTTTACGCGTGACACACGAATTTCTTCACCAAATATATATTATATTAATTCAATATAAAATTATTTATCTCTACACTGAAATATTTGTTCATTTTTTGCGTAGCGTATTTTATGGTTTTTAGATAACATAATTAATTTATTTTACAAATCAATGTGATCATGACTTTTTAAAATAAATTTCTATATTACGTCATCTTCTGTAGAAAGAAGTAATTGTTGAAGCTTAGTAAGGAAGATGAGGATGATGTCATTGTATTATCATTAAAAGATGATAAGCTGAAAGTAGAGTTGAGAGCTAGACTATTTCAGTTGTGCGTCAATTAAAAGGAGTGTTGTATATCCCTATTTCACTTTTCAAAAAAGGGCTTCCAAAAGGTCACACTAATCCTGAATTATTACCCCCCCCCCAGAGTGCGCCTTTATGTGCGAGAAAGTCGCTCCAATCTCCCCAAATCGCACGAAATTCTTCCAGGTGAACTCCTCCATCGCCGACTCCCCTGGCCTCACCCCCTGCGTACGTTTGCGGGCCAATCTCTCTCCTCCGCGATCCATTTCCTCCCTTGTCCGCCGAGCAATCTCCCGACTTTACCCAACCCAAAAACCCCCCACGCAGGCAGGCGCCTTTGAAGAGCGGGAGGATTTTCGGAGATGCGGAGTGGAAAGGAACGAAGAGGAGGGGCAGTCGGCATTATGAGGAGACGTGCGCGAGGGTGTTGGAATGGGGAATTATTTTTCCGAGTTGGAAGGTGGAAATGGTGGTGGTCTTCGGGGGGGGGGGGCGGAGGTGGATGGAAACGTTGGAAAGAAGGTAAATTAATAACGGGGCAATAAATGCAGAAGCAGTCGGGGAATTTGGTCTCCTTCTCGTGAAATTTTGAAAGCGTTATCTCTTTCTCACATACACACACAAACCCTCCTCTTCCCTCCTCGTCGCCCAGAATGGCAAATATCTCGCTTCTCTAGGAGGTCCGATAGCACTGCCATCGTCGCTACTGCATTTTACCTTCGCCCCGACGACCACTTCGCACGACCCTAGAGTTCCGTACGCGACAGGAGGCAGGTGTATAAGCTGGTCCGGCTGAGCGGTGAACGACAGCGCACCAGCAACAACGCCTATTTTTTACAGCGGCGATGGACAAATGAAATACGCTGGGTGACGTACGCGTGTGAGGTAGGCGTCATTTTGTCGCGATTACTTACGAGCAAATTCGAGAACTACTACGCCAGAACTACTACAGTTTCCAATAATCGGAATGTTATTAAAAATATCAATATTTTAGAACGATGCTCATTTATCTTATTCAAGGTATTTTATCCACTAATGACTTCTGCCTGTCCTCATGCTATCTCAAAAGCCTATTTTACCTCCATTCTTAAACATGCTTACCTACAGTTCCTTTTATTATATATATATACAGTTCCATGGATTTCCATATCCTACAGGTTCTACGTATGTATTTGAAATATTTTTTCCCCCACTTCCTCTGACTTTTCGGCAGGAGGTTATATGTCAAGGCCTATCAATGGAATTGGTGATTATTAGCATTTAGAATTATTACATTCGATTTACCGTAAAGGACAATTGCTACTCACTTGGTCACTATTTGTGAGATATTATTGTGGTTAATGTGATTTATCAGAATTAAAAAGAGTTCATTATTAAAAAATGTAGGAACCAATTACAAATAAATGTTGGTAAAATTTAGTTACTTCTATCCTAAAAGTTAATAATTAAGCTAACGTCACTGTGATCAAAGTTAAAATTACCAACTATTTTTCAAATTTTCAACTACTATGTGTTGAAATGATGATATGGTGTGGTAACAAGATCAATTTTCTATATTCTCACCGAGGATCCTGAAAAATAACGGGACGAAATTCTTCAAACATAGTAGGGGTCTAAAAGCTTTCAATTCTCTACCATCCGTACTTGATGAATCAAAAAATGCTTTTCACGCACTGGAGGTTGGTTCACCATATCCAACGTTTTCCACTCAAGGTTGGATATGGCGAAGAGCATTTGATAGAGCCAATTCATTTCCCAAAAGTTTAAACGTCCAGAAAAACACTATTTCCCTAGCCTGTAGCCAAAATGGCCACGCATTAAGTATTAGCGTAGGTACGAAAGCAGAGTCGAAGTCATCGTTTTGGACTTGAAAGCAGAGCAATGTGTTCAGTGACGCTCAACAACTGCACTCAATATCATTTCTTTTTTGCCGATGACATTTTTGAACGATTTTGACTTAATATTTTTTGGCGCATCCTGTTTAACATTCTGTAGTATTTTGGGGTCCATTAAATTGGAACATTTAAAGAATATGCTGGTAACAGTAATAACTGTTAATATCATTATGACTATTCACAGCTTACGAGTAGTAAATACCCATATACAACCCAGCCAGTCATAATGGCTATGCTCAACTGTTTTTGCCAGTTAATTTGTTTCTGAACACTAAAACGGTTTGATTTGAAAATTTCAATTTCGCTACAGTACGATGGTGATCCAAGCATCTCACACTACGGCTGAATTGCAGTTTTGAGCATTCAATTAACTTTTCTATGCTTAAAAGGTTAGCAGTAAAGAATAAATTGAATGACGATTCGTTTAACTTCATTAAAGTATCGAGAAACTTGAATTCTTCGAACAAATATTGGCTGTGAAGACCTTAAAAGTATCATCAGATTCAGAAACTCGCTCAGCCGAGTTATTCGGCAGCAAAATCAGGCGTAGGATTTTATTTGACAGGGATATAAAGGAAAATCCATTAAATGTATTCGTCATGTCTTTGTCAAATCCCTTCCTAAAAGCAAGATGTCTCCGTAAGTATTTTCCTAAACTTTCCTTGAACTTTCATCCATGATTCAGGGTTAAGGGATGGGGACATGGTCAATGGGGGGAAGCACGGAGAGAGGGCAGGCTTGATGCTTTTCATATCCTAACCCGATCCCAGTCCCCAAACCCCTCCCCCTCCATCCCATCTGCTCACTCACTCCTCGTTGAGCGAGAAAGGGAGAGGCTGGCCTTGGAATGCCGGGGAAGAAATAAACTGAAAATCCCTTGGGGTCGGAGGGAAAGGGGGAAAAGTAGGGATACCTCCCCCACGCCGTTGCCCACTGAAACAATTCCAACAATGTGCATACAACGTCGACGCTGGATAAGTAAGTCATGCATATCACACGACGGTCTGGGCTTGGCTTTTGTGCTCCGAAAAATCACATCATTGCGGGTGATTGCAAACTTCGCCGACACAGCTTGTCATACTAAAACTTCGATGTTTTGAGAAAGGTTTTTCATGGTTTCGGGAAATTTTCATGCAGCATGTCAATGCTATTAACGTCTTTTTTAATTCCGCGGTAAAACTTTTACTACGCAGTATTATTTTATAAGTATATGCGCTGTACATTTTTTATATGATTTTTTACTTACTAATTATGATCATAACAGGATGATAAAATTCTAATGGTTGGGAGTGTCGTGCAATTCAAGCCGTGAATTGGTAGAACCACTAAATATCAATCGGACAAAAGAGATTCGTAATTTTCTGTATTAAGTGAGGATACGCTTTTTATTTACACGAATTTTCAAGGCATCAGAGTAGAGTACAGTGTTGAGGAACGCGTCGAGCGCTCAATGCTCAATAAAATTTTGAATACTTATAAAGACACCTTTTCATTATGGACGTAATAGATACGCTAATTGTGGTTCTTTTTGGTGACGGAAAAACTTGAACCACGATTAAACGAGGTAATTACACTCTCTAAAATAGTACAGCAAAGTGTGATTACATCATTAGTAGAACCATAAAACACATTTCCTATCATGATTAGGCTATTAAGTTGAACTATGGGGAAAAATCACTTCAAAAACTTATACGCTTCATTCACTACGCATTACTCGGTATATATGACCAAAATCTAATCCACAGTAATCAACGAAAAGGCTAGCTGAGCTCACTTTACAATAAAAATCTACATCCACCTTAAACATTATCTTACATTTTATCCCTTATCGTTTACGAGAAAAATGACACCTCAAATTTATCGGATCGGTAGTTAATCCCTCGGACCCTATGATTTTCCTCTCCATAGTATGACAAGGAAAGATACATATGTTTAATTACAGCGCAAAAGAGACCAGATGCCATGCGTGAAAGAGATGCAATCTGTCATGTAACCTTCACCGTTCCCAATGTATTTTCTCTAATAATCTATCCACCTGTTTATCAACCTATAAATAAATAAATAAATATAAATATAAATATATATATTATATATATATATATATATATTATTAGGTAATCTACCGGTTAAGGTAGGTTTTTGGATGGAAACAACAATCAAATAAATATTTTGTAACTCCAAACAAAACCCAATACAGCAACCTACTCTACATAAGGTCCCATATATATACTATATATATGGGACCTTATGTAGAGTATATACCATACCATATACCATATATATATACACACATTTAATTATGTACATATGTGAGTTACTATGAAAAGGTCTTGTAATCTCAATACTCAAATTTGCACGCGTTCCTACTAAACCGACTGTGTGAGGATCTCATATAAACATATACCACATACTCTAAATGACTAACAAGTGTACCACGTAACTATTTTATATTCTACTTACAATTCACCTATAATGTTTATTAGCTTATATATATATATATATATATATATATATATATATATATATATGTGTGTGTGTGTATATGTATGTATATATGTATGTATGTGTATATATATGTATATGTATATGTATATGTATATGTATATGTATATATATATATATATATATATATATATATATATATATATATATATATATATATATATATATATATATATATATAAAGGATTTTATCCAATGCTGCCTAGAACCACTGCACTCTTCTGAGCGAATCGGTCACCGAGTCCCCCGCTAAAGGCCCGGCCGCTTCCCGACCAAGTCCTTCCAGCTCTTCCCCTACCGCGGCAACTCTACCGCCCCCTGCCATTTCCCCCTCCCCCCACCTTGTCCGCTTCCCATTGGCCCCTTACCTCTCCTCCCGTCACCCTTCTCCTGCACATGTCCTCTCCGCTCTTCCCCGACAACGGCATTCTGACGACGACGGCCGTGCCGTCGAAACGTAAATATCTACTGTAAGTGTCCTTCTTTTATGTTTCTGTGTGTTTAATATTTATTAACCTAGTGTTTGTGTGTTTGTGCGTCGCCGGAGTGCGTCATTTTCAAGATTATATATATATATATATATATATATATATATATATATATATATATATATATATATATATATATATAATCTTATATACAGGGTTCGTCCGGAAATTAAGTGTAATAAGCTCATTGTCTTTTTTGATAAAATGGGAGTCGTCCACTACGAATTTGTACCTGAACGACAAACTGTAAATGCTGCATTTTACGTCCAAGTGCTCGACAGGCTTCGAAAACGAGTCGCCCGCGTCCGGCCATCGATCAAAAACATCTGGCGGCTGCTTCACGACAATGCGCCGTCTCACTTCGCGCTTGTCGTGTCGGACTTCTTGGCCAAGCACGGCGTGGCAACGCTGCCGCACCCGCCCTACAGCCCGGACTTGGCACCACCGGAATTCTTTCTGTTCCCGAAGATAAAGAGGAGTTTGAAAGGAACGCGATACGGGACTTTGGACGCCGTCAAAGAGGCCGTGGCGACGTGTCTTCGAGAGGTTCCCGATGATGCCTTCGCGGGAGCGTTCCAGGAATGGGAACGCCGCTGGAACAAGTGTATCGACTCACAAGGGTCCTATTTTGAGGAATATTAGCTTAAGATATGTAAAAGTGTAATAATTTTTTTTCCTGAGCTCAGTACACTTATTTTCCGGACGAACCCTATATATATTTCTGTATACATCTTAATTCTAACTCTAGACTTCTCAAATTTTATTTACATAATGTCGCCTACCGTAGAATGATGGGGTAATATTATAATTTCAGCATCACAACAGCACTGCTAAAGAGACATCCATCCAATTTCTCGAACATTTTTTCTGTAATTTAACCTTCCCTCCATCAGTCATCCCCAGCAAAACTCCTGTATTATTTTTAATGCGTTACTAAGTTTTTCAGAACAACGTTATACAGCTGTAGCTCCTATATGTGGCACGCGATCCAATTCGGCAATTAAATAAGCTTCGTGAGGATCTCATACACTAACAGCATATTATACAGTAATTAAGCATAAAATTTAAGCAAACAATGATAAAAACAAACAGATAAAACCTAACAAAATTCTATATGAATACATCAAGATTTATTTCACTTTTAGGGTGTAGAAGTGAAGAAATTCAGTGTTACCCTTCACATTAAGGAAACTCCGGGATACTGGGAAGATTGTTCATTATCCTGACATAAAAAGGGTAAAGAAAGAGCAAGGGGTCGTAATCCGTGCGTGGAATGAAATCGGATTTGAAGGCGCATTCTATCCTACCTTTAAATGGGAATAAATTGGTATTTTGTTTGTTCGTATCAGAGTTTCGCGTAACGTCTGAAGAGCAATAAATTGACTAAATATTGTTCGTATATATTTGGAACGCCTATTTACTTCGATTAATTTGTAGATCAGGTCAAAATGTAAAATGAGCTTCAAATAGCGTCATCTATGGATACACATTATAGACGGAGAAGTACACCAATCTGCTTTCATCACTTTTTTCCTTACGGTTTTGACATAATTCATGTGCTTCGTAACCAATAATCTTTGCCATCTACAAAGCCATCCAATTGTTATGAATCATAAACTGTCAAAAAGTCATGCATATCGATTGTACTACCGTGATTCAAGCTAATAATACCAAATAGAAATTAAAAAATCACAGAATCACCATTTAGGAAACAAATCGTAGCAGAATCAAATTAGCAAGCACGTAAAGTACAAGTATAGCCTATAGACAAACATATTTCTCATTTCGTACATAGCCTCTCACTTTTTTTCATTGCAAATCTTTTCAGCTTGTACGATAAATGTCTTTCTCAGTCCATATTTTGCATGAGTAGTTGAAGTGATTTATTCGAAAGCCTATAAAATATTTTTTTATTCCAGGCAGTTCCCAAACGCAATGAGTTTCGCCAAATAATGTTGTCTATGATTATTGTATCCCAATTCAAATTCTGTGAATATTGTATTTACGTAAAAAAAACTGTTGGCTTTTCCCATTACCTTAGGTAAAACCGGCCAATTTTTATTTGCCGAAGAACTTAATTTTTCTCAAGTATCTTAATTTAAATTCAAATATTTAGATAAAAACGTAACTCACTCCGTAAACCTGTGAATTTTCAGCTTGGTAGAGAAAACTTTTCGCTCACCTGAAAAAATAAGAAAAAATATTTAGAAAAATGCAAACCATTTATAAATTTACCCAATATTATCGATTTACATATCACATCTAGGAGTTTGATAGTAATGGAAAATAAGTAACAGAATAAATCGAATGAAGGCACCAAGATGGTCAAATAAAGCAAAATGGGAACGTAAAATGCAGATGACAGAATAGTTTTGTTCAAGAATAAATGGTAAAGAGATGGTTTGAAATAAATGACATCATCCATTGATATACTTCCTGTACTGTTCCATAACATTTACAAAGATAAATATAAATGAGTACATACATTTATCTAGACATTTCCAGTAGTTCGAATGAAATTATTAATAACTACGTGAAAAAGAGCAAGATTAATTTAAGGTTAAACATTAAAATAGTGTTAAACAAAAAAGGATACTAAAGTTAAAACCCACCGCTCAGGGACGAAAATTTGCTGCCATTTCCCTTCGAGCAAAATATGAGCGGAGATTTTGGGAAAAAGAATTGTTTGAATAATACTTAAGTTTACCTTGATAAAGGTAAAATATAATGTCGATTTCAACTTGATGACTAATGTTGGTTGAACGATAACCCTGGAGCCTAGTATATGTATATATATATATATTACTTCACACATAGAAATAGGTATAAGGAAAGGGGATAGGAAAACACATAAAAGACAAACACAGGAAAGGTGGGGAAGGCGTATTTGAGCAGATCACAAATGTAAATATATTTCTTATCCGGGATTTGAACACCGGACCTTCCACTTTCCGGGCGGATGCTCTGCATTTGAGCATCCGGTGTTCAAATCCCGGGTAAGGAAATATTTTTATAATGGTGATCTGCTCAAATTCGCCTTCCCCACCTTTCCTGTGTTTTCCTATTCCCTTTCCTTATACCTATTTCTATGTGTGAAGTAATATTTGTTCGCCGTATGGCGGGATTTCGTGTTTGAGTGTTCATATATATATATATATATATATATATATATATATATATATATATATACACACACATACATATGAATAAATTTTTTTTATATACATATATCGTATGTATTTATTTTCATAATATAGAAATAAATTTTAACTGCGGGACGCGGTGGTCTAGTGGGTAGAGCGCTGGACTACTGACCGTAGGGTACCGGGCTCGATTCCGGTCAAGGCATTTTGGGCACCTGCAGCTCCACCCAAGCTAGTTGATATTTCGGGTACCAGATCTTCCTGGGAAACCATAACCGGCATAGGGAAAGGAACTGGCCCCCCTACCCTGATGTGTGAATAATAACACGCCGTCGAGCTTGGTACATGGGTGAGCTCTACCATCACCTACTAAACCGACCTTCTGGTTGATTACTTTTTTTTTATACATTTAACTAATTGCATCAGTAACTCAATATAGTGTTCATTTTTAACACTAACTTAAGTACTAAAGATAGCCTCTCAACATTTTGTCCTTGCTCTGGTAGTCTTGAGGCGTGTACCTGAAATATTAAGATACACATAATGTATAGATATACTAAAAATGTCACCTTAATTAAGAATTCTCGATAGATTTTGAATAGGGAGCCCTAAGTTTAGAAAAAGCAATGGGTTGACCAGTTATTTTTAAATGAGATCAATTGATGCCATGAAATCAATATGACTAATAAAATGTAGACTTCGGTATTTTACGATACATTCAGCTAATTTGGACGATTTAAATATTGCAGTTTGTAAACATTTAAAATGTTTTCACCAGATGAGGGAAATGATTCTTAGCAATCATTCAGTCAGAAGTCTTCTTGACGCCAGGGAATAGTGAAAGTGTGAGAAAAAACGACGGTTCTAAATAATAATTCCCTCCATACGCTTCCGAAGGGAAATCTTTGCTTACTCTATCTCCTTGCCTGGAAATCTACGTATTCTGCATCTCCTTGCATCTATTTTAAGCAAGCAGAACTCGTAAGAATTACATATATCTTTATAATGTACTAAACTTCTTGCCGTTTGCCATTTCATGATTTCACTGAGAAGGTGTTTCCTTGCCAGAAATTGAAAGTCAATGTCCATTCTTATCGATTCACCGAAATCAGCAGAATCTCAACTCCTCAATTCTTTGAGGATTTAAAAAATAAACTCTGCTATTTACTACATATAGGGTCGAACATTTACAACGAATTCTTGTCATGAATAGGAGAGGATGTAATTACTGATTGCATACATAATTAGAGTAACAATTTTTAAAATATTTTAAAACACAGTAAAATGCCGTTTTCGCCATTTTGCAATTTGCTGGACTGATTCTGGGGTCTGACCTACCCTCGGTCGGAAAACACTAAAGCATTTAAAAGGCCTGGCCCACGCAAACAAAAATAGAATTTAAATCACGTTTTTTAAGTTCGGCTATTTTCCCAAGAAAGTAAAACCAAAGGTCAGATACCATCTCACTAACACACGCATCCATTTCATTATTCTGCGTTGAGAAAAACTTGTAAACAATGATGACCTTCTCAGGTCCATGGTTCTTTAAAAGATTCCTTGTGGTTTCCAGTTAATCTTCCGTAAAAAGTAAAGGTGCAAATAGACATTAATGGAGATGTTCGACCGATTTTCGAAGCTGAACACACCATGATTTAAGCACTGATATGCATAAAAACTCCTAAGAGATTTAGAGAGGAACATCCAATGTTTGAGGTTCTGATAAAAATAGGAACCATGGAAAAACTTGGTAATTATCCATGCAATTATTTGTATTGAAAAATGAAGAATTATTATATATAAAAAACCTCCTAGGAAGTTCAAATAACGGCACGAAACGTAGTAAGAGTTATTTAGCGAGTTATTTGCTAATTTTACCTCAAATGCGAGACATTCAAACTGTAAAAATATTTGCCTTGACCTGGAAACGAACCCGAATCGTTATTATTACCATTGAGATTACTTTTTGGTCAATGCCAGTTTTCTTTGTCACCCTTCCGTCTACGTTAACATACTATATGTAGGATCGGGGTTATTTCTAGTTCCCAAACTCAGGACGGGTCGAATTGAAGCAGGAGTTAAGAAGACGACAAAAATACGAAGCAATCGTCTGTCGTAGTTCTCCTCCCAAAGTTTAAGCGGCTGTCTCTTCTAAACATAAACGAAGAGGCGAAGCACCTCTTGATGTGTACAGCAATTCACGTTTGATCTATCTGGAACCGCTGGAAACGAGGTCGAGGGGGCCCTTTTGAAGGGAAAGCCCGGGTGAAAGGGCGACAGACGGCCTTTTTTTGACGCCAATCAGTTCACCCCCCTCGGCCACAGAAGCGACCGCCAGCCATTCACCGAGAAAGTTCTTCTCCCGAAAGGACTCCGAGAGGGCGTATTGACAAAATGAGTGAAAACAGATCGGGAAACAGCAGGTTTCTTCTTTCCTCACCTGCCCCTCCCACTCAAGAAAAAACTTCAATCCCTTGCCCCTTTAAGACAGTCGCTTACTATTTATCCCCTTTTGAATGCATAACCAATTAAGCCAAAGTGTTACAAAAATACCATTAAGTTCAAAGAAAGACGAATTATTGATTTTCCGTTCAGGAACTTTTTATGCTTGTAATTTGTAACCTTTTACTCTCCCCAATCAACATTCTTATCTTTCACGTGTGTTACCTGTCCCTCTATGTTATATCCCTATATCCTTGTGAATATGTATTGTCATTCGGCGGGCTCAATGTACGAATATGTGTATGTATATTTGATATTTAATTATTCTTGCAAAAATTTATTTTCCGCACAAAGTCAAATAAGGGAACCGACTAAAGATCATGTGTTCTTTTTTTGTGTGTTGGACTTGCGTTGATTTTTTTCTTTAATTTGATATATATTCGGGGGTTTGGATTCAATTTTGTAACGATTGTGCATTGTGCAAGGCAACAACAAATTCTTGATTGTCTCCGACGGTCACTCTTATTTAATCCCGGTGGTTGAATCCACTAATAGAAGAGGAGTATTTTGGTGAGTGATAATTCCCCTGGGGAGAGACATACAAAGCTAGTCCCTAGAGTTATTTGTCTTTGTAATTAATTCATACTTGACGTTTTTCCTTCCCATTCGACTCATTCACTATTCATTTAGATTTTGATGCGAATCAACGGTTCAACATTTCTTTTCTTCGATAGTACTACAATGAATAATGAAGAAAATTCATGTCGATATCTCTCTTTAACGCGTGAATAGATCTCCACCTTTCCTTTATCTCCTTCGAAGTGAACTAAAGGAATAAAATTGGATCCTCTAAAAATATCATTCATTATCGCACACCTAGCTATCGTATTTTCTCATATGCAAAGGTGACGATCCAAGTTTGAAAGTGCGTTGCGTATAGCAGCCAGAGGGTTCAATTTCTGTTGTGCGTCACTTGCGCCTCTGGGCACTCCCCGCTTAAAATTTTCGGAGATATACTTGGGATACCAGTATTTTCTGAAAAATACAGAGGCGACACAGCGTAGAGAACTGAATCCCTTACCATGATTCATGTTAGGGCAATGGAGTGATCTCAGCCTTCACACATCCAATTAATCACCAGGTAGATGAGTGTGGATTTTTATTATAAATTTAACCGTTCTTTGTTTACAATAAATTGTTCCCCCCTGAGTGCTCACATCCAAAGCCAAAACTTTCTGTTGATGCAGGGCGTGTTGATGTAAATGAAAGATTTCCTCAGCAGGTTTAGGAACAAAGGGAGGGGGGGGGGTCAAGGTGGTCCGAAAGTGCTGCCCTTCTGTTTGTACTCGGAGGAAGGGGGTGGAGAGATGGGGTTCGCATGTGCGTTTGTGCCTGGGGAAGCGTAGGTGGGGGGAAGTAGGGAGAGAAGGGCGACTTCACACCCATTCCCTCCTCCACACTCACTTCCTCCACCCCCGCATCCTCCACCCTCCTCGCTCCGGACCCGGAGTTCCCAGAGTCGGCGGGCGTGATTGCGCGCTTGAATTTATCATGACCAATTCCCCCTCCACGCACTCACTCCCCCCCTTCCACCCGGTCCCCCTCCTGCCCCCGTCCAACCTCATCCCCCGGCCTCAATCCCTTTTATTATTTTTTCCCCGACTTCCCTCTTGCGGTCGAAGGGACCAAAAACCTCCCACCGTCCCCCACCTCCTCCCCCCTCTTGCATTCTCTTACTTTGTTCGCTCCCTCTTCCACCCCTTCTCCATCCCACCCTTCCGCCGACTCTTCAACTCGGACTCTTGCTTCCTCCCTGCTGTTATTTCACCACCGCCAACCCACTCTCTCCTTCCGCGTTGCTGCTGGCCGACCTTCCTTCGACACACTCTCACATGTCCGCTAAAGGGTGGGATGGGCTTTCTCCCCGGCCCTTCGCTGCCTCTCTCACCTCGGCAAATTCTAAACTAGTGGACACAAATAACAAATCTTCCACCTGCCATCTTTCGATTAACACCACCCTTAGCGCAACGCCTTACACTATTGTATCCCGAAACCCAACCCACCCCCGCATTCCTTACCATGTTCTCTCCCATACCCAACCGATTTCATTATACCTCCGCCTCCGTCCAGCTCTCTTCCCTTCCGGGAGGTGACATGGGGTCGTCCATCTGCGAACACTCTCTCTTCCTCTTCTCTCTCCGTCGTCGGTCACTTCCTTCGTCTATTTTCGTCCTTTCATTGACTTCCCAACGCGCAATAAAACTTGTCACGAACCGGAATGATGTTGTTACGCTTCGAAGATTTTTTCCCATTTACTAAGCTCCCTCTATATATGAGTTGTTTTCTCTTTATCTTGTCGATCAACTTCCGAAATTTAAAATTACCGGTACGACTTTTGCTGATTCAAAACCAAATCATTTTCATATAGGCCTTATTAAAGACCCTCCTTAAAGACCTTTAACCACCTCGAAACTTGTGAGAAGGGCAGAGCGAAGTCCCCATAAGCCTCACGGATTATTTTGCTAGTCTCCCCAAGAGATTTTGTCACTTTAGCACAAAACTTAGTAATCGCATAACGTTACTCGATCGTTGACTCCATTTTTTGGTGGCTTGGTCGGCGCAAAGAAGCCATAACTGACGTCCTGCCGCTTCCACAGCTTGGAGAGCACTGAGATCTATTTCGCGGCAAAGTTTAGCGTCCTCCAACCTACTTCAAATAAATTAGAAGAAGATGATCAGGACTGAAATCAGGACATTGAGTCAAAATCCGTCAAAATACAGTGACATTTCTGAGAGAGATTTTAAAGGACATTTCACACTGCTCATGAACTGTCAGGTGTCGTGAAAGGTTTCCATTACTCCAAAGCGTTGTAATTACTAAAATATGAATTTATTACGATATTTTTATAAATTAAACAACAGAATTGTAGGAAAAATCGTTAAAAACTATATTCAATTAAGCGTCACTGCTTACAGAAACGAAGTTAAACGAAAAATGCAGCTTTTTAGAATTGTGTGTGTGCGTTTGCTACATGATTTCCAGGTGAACAAATAAAAACAGTTCAGAATTTGAGCCGTCGACTCTTTGCCAATACTGTCATCTGTATAAAAAGGCAGCTTTATTCGATGGAAATCTTTTTTGGTGAGTCATCATGCTCTAATTCATCGGAACACGGATCCCAACACATTATAAAATATATTAAATATATTGTTTAAGGTCCAGTTTTTGATAATTTCAAACAATTGGCTATAATCCGAAAATGAAAAAAAATTTCATGCTATATCACTTTCAAGCTTCACACAGGCATATAAAACATTTTTCGATGAGTTCTAATTACAAATTCATAGGAAAAAATATATTGAACGAATAGGCGAGAAAGGTTATACTCCTCCAGGAATTAAAATAGTTATTCAGCCTAGTTACTATTTCATTTTCGTCAAAAACCTTTCTAGTATTAACGAAATGAATTTTCGAAGATGCAAAACTAAGGCCAAAATTGCTGTGGGAATATCAATCATTCTTCAAATTGAACACTGCCTTTAGGGGAAAATTTTAAGTAATGACATTTAATTTTACAATCAGATTATGAGAATTAGGTACAGTGTCCATATTGTAAATAGAATAAAATCAATTACGTGCTGAAGGCGGCATTCCTGCGGATGGCGTGGCACTCTTTGAGTGTTGGAAACTTCATCTAGACTCTGGAAAGTATCAAGTTAAAATCTTTGGACACTCCTGTTAAAACCTTTACCTCTTTGCGAAAGAATGCTTTCGGAAATCTTAATTGGGAAATCGATAATCATGAGGAACTTGGTCGAATTGTGTGAACTTAACAAGCCATGGGGCTTTGTAATCGAGCGATTCTCACCTATGAATTGAAGTCTCGTGCAGAAGTGACCGTTTTAAAGTTCATCATCTTTTTGCATAAGGAACTGCAACAACTGCGCAACCACATTCTCAGAAACAGTTCCTCGGTGGACCGAGCCATGTAGCTCAGAAAAGTCCATAACGAAGAATCGAGTATCAGTCATATAGCACCATGAGTTAAACTTGTTCGATATCATTTCTATTCTCGAAACAAATAAAGGATATAGCTCAAGTTGGAAGTCACGGAGGGGAATCAAGTGAAAACAGTTAAAGTGCTTCCTAATTGTCTTATTCGTCCAGATATTACTGACGAAATAACGGGGGTAATATAAATAGAATAATAAGGTTTCTATATGAATTAATATAGTCCAGCATCCTATCATGAAAGACGACCACTATGCCTTCACTGAAAACTCAATGTAGACGAAGAGAAGGCATAACACAAGATTTTGTAGGATACCATGGGTCGGAGGCCAACGCAAACAAGAAAATTACTCAAAATACTATGAAAAATAGATAAATTTAATTTTTTTGATCGAAATATGGTTTGGAGAGAATAATTTTAGTAACAATAGAACAATTCTAATTGGTAGGAAAGATCCCAAAAAGAAGCTGACAGCTATTGACTCATAATCAACTAATATAAAAGATTTCTCTCGTAATATTCTTGATCCAACTCTGTAAGAATATCACGCATGATAATTTCAACTAGGTATCTTAAATAAAAAATTATTCTGAGTGTCTATGATCAACGATTAATGGCTGAAGGCCCATTTTTCAACACGTGGTGACTTAAAAAGAGACGTTTCAGGCGTGATATGGTGGAGTATCCTGATTAATTAAAATTGGCATTGACGGGGGGGGCAGGGAAGCACTAGCGAGGGCACCCTCGCTCGGCTTCCCTCCCCCCTCCGTCTCCCCTTGGAACCATATAGACATTGATCCCAATGTTTACTTTTTTCGCACCCTTCTTTGTTCATGGATATCTGCGCGCGGTCAATGACGGGGAAACCCCGGTCTCATCCCCTTTCTCCACGGCCCTAGGAGCTTGGCGCCGCACAGAGGGTCCACCCTCAACGAGACATTCCTTCCATCCAGCCACAAGGTTTTTCCGGACTGTGTTAATTTTCCCCCCACCCCTTTCTCCTCACCCGCACCTTTTCTCCCCTCTCATGTCACCCACGTTGCCCACGTTCCACCTCCCCTCCCTCTTTCCCCCATTTTCCACTACCCTCCCCTTACTTGCTTTACAGCATATATAGTAGACAATGAGAAATGACTGTTACCAGAACATGATGTAGTTATATTGAAACCGGTCGTATTAATAAAATTTTATTTTGTGGAAAATTGCCAATTTTAATTAAATAAACGTGGTGACTTGTAGCGCATCCATTCTCTCACGATTCACAAGTGGACTGAATGAAGCAATTCTCCAAATGTAGCTGTAACAAGCCTGTAAGGTCAACAGAGACAATAACCAAAGAAGCCTCGAAAAAGATAAACTGGGTGCTAACTAGAAAAATGAATTAAAATAGGGAAAAACCCAGTAAATTTAATGGATTATTTCGGCTATTCACATAGAAAAAAACAAAATTCAAAATTATTAAAACTACTCTCCCCGTAAATCCACTATAACGTAGTCTAGGATTAAAATGCCACAAATTGTAAATGTAAAATTTATTCTACATGGCCGAGATAAATGATTTGGATTGAATTTAAATGAACGATTATTACGCTTTGAAATTGTTGCATTTTAATTCGCATTAGTGGATAACCCCTTTAAAGTTACCGTCAGGGCACCTCCCATAGTTATTTTAATTAGTCCAAATTTTAAAAAACTATAAATTTCAATGAGCAACCTTGGTGACACATGCACTGAAAATAGCAGCTAATTAAATGAATGAATACTTGTATCTCGGAGTTAATTTTGCTTGAAAAATTGGGCATCGCGAAAAACCATAAATGTGGAACGAATTCCAAAAGGTTTTCAGCCAACGACAACGATTTCCAAGGCTTGAGAATCTCTTATGTTTAATGTATATTAAATAAAAATAATTTCTTCAGGGGAAACATGTTACCAAAGCAATGGACACTGGTATGTACGTGCGCGGAGCGCGTTTCAAGCCAAATGGGCCATGAATTGGGGCTTAGACACAGAAACCGTTGCGATTCCGAAAAAAAGGTGGCGGAAATTCGGCAATAAAAACCCCACAGAGGAGTGTTAAATAAAACTCAAACGAGGAATAACGAATGAGTGCAGGGATCGTATTAGTCCTGGGGACGGTCGTCCGCGCCGCGATCCACGTTTCTTTTTTAACGTTTCATTAATTGCGAGAATTCCGTTAAGTACTCCCGGCTTGAAGAATTCAAATGGACGAATGCGAGTCCACTCCAAAGAAATGTTTGTGCATGTATATATGTTATATATATATATATATACATATATACATACGCTAACATATTGAAATTGAAATACACATATTGAAACAACCTCCCGGTGTTTCACGAATATATTCAGAGTACTTGTAGAAAGACAGGCCAAAACATTGGCGGAGCTACCAACAAATATACATATCAACTTTAGACTAAGCTTAATTTTGGATAATATATGCATGAACACAATATATTCATATGATTTAAATAATATTTATATATAATTTTTTTTGCAACTATATATCCTTGGTGGCTGCGTACAGATACATATATGTAGATCACATGTAATATATCTGCGTGTGCATCTCGTATACATATATATATATATATATATATATATATATATATATATATATATATATATATATATATATATTATTAGGTAATATACCGGTTAAGGTAGGTTTTTGGATGGACACAACTATCAAATAAACATTTTGTAACTCTGAACAAAACACAATCCAACACCCTAATCTACATCAGGTCCCTCTTCATCTCTGTGTGTGTATATATATATATATATATATATACACGTATATATACACGTATATATATATATTTATATGTATACAGATACAAATATATGAAAATATATATTTATCTATATACATATAAATGAGTACATTTGTACTATATATGTATATATACAGGCATATGTATATATCAGACAATTGATGCCAGCAGCCTTTCAACAACGCAAGTGATACCTTTAAGATAGTACACAGCAGGAATACACTAGAAAAGCAATATTAAGTAAACAAATAAAATGTCCGGTTACTGACACCTTTTCAAGACGGATGAGGAGCAGTTACTATTCACGAGCTTCTAAGCTACTTTGAAAAGGGTTATAAGATCGAAAATTAATTTGTGTTCAAAGTTCAATTTCTCTTCGTTTCTGCTACTTGTTCTGTTTACAGGTAATCATATACGTATATATATATATATATCGATGATGCGGAAGTACTCACGAGAGCAATATAACTTTTGGACGGCACAATAGAACACAGAATAAAACAGATAACACGTAAAAGGACACTCACATTGTAGATGATTTAAGCTTTCGGCCTACTCCGAGGCCTTCTTCAGGTCAGACTGACTGAAGAAGGCCTCGGAGTAGGCCGAAAGCTTAAATCATCTACAGTGTGAGTGTCCTTTTACGTGTTATCTGTTTTATTCTGTGTTCTATTGTGCCGTCCAAAAGTTATATATATATATATATATATATATATATATATATATATATATATATATATATATACTCGTACATACATTCTCTACACACATATGTACATGTATATATAGATAAATAATATATATTATTCCTCTTCATTGCCGGGGCTGGACTACGGAGCACACAGCCTTTTTTATAAATGCTCGTCTGGGGGAAGTTAGTACGTACATACTTCCCCTCGTCGAAATTAAGCGACATTTCAACCGATCGCTCGTTCGTCACAGTAAATGCCCGGGTAAAATAGTTCACCGAGATCGTTTAAAACCAGATTCTGTTTCTCCCTCGCGTAATCTCATCACCGAAAATGCTCCGATCCTGGAACCCTACGTTGTTGAAAATAATTATGACGAAGGTGAATGATCCACCGTGATGAATTTAAAACTGAATTGAAAATCAATTATTAGAGAAAAAATATAATTCAAAATTTGCAATAAAAAATGAAACATTTTGAAAAGTTCTGCTGACATCTGATGCTCAATGAATTAATCGAAATTCAACCTAATTACGACCATTACGGCGGCTTGTTCGATACTTGTGGAGAGAGCTAATCTCGTGCTAAGTCAAACGGATTTTGAATAATTATCTCCTCGGTTTGTTTTCATCCATTAGATATTCATTAAAAAGCAGTACAATTACTGTGACGCATATTAAGTTGATCATGCCATAGCAGGGGATATTGGTTGTACACTTTTAACAAATTAATTTTTATAATGAAAACACTTTTACATTACTCAACAATTTAGCGATTTCACCAAGTTACCCCTAGCAACCGTAATTAATATTTCCTGAGCCTCTTGAGGTATTCCAGATAGATATAGTAACCAGAAAAAACAGAGATGTTTATTCTATATTGTTTAGGGGATAGAATATAGTTTTTAGTAAATTAGTAGTGGGCTCGTAGAATGAAATATTTAAACTAAGGAATTAATGGTTATGATAAAATAGATTAATTGCAAAACTAATCGGTTAAGTTGACGTGTTTTCCAATGAAATAAGAAACAAATATCATTTAACAATGTCAAGTAGGGAATTAAAAAATCAGTTCATAGTTAGGCCATATGCTTTATCGATGTTATTTCTTTTTGTAAATAAATACAAGTACCTTTATGTAGAATTATTGCTTACTTCTTTAGCATGTCGGTTACGTGATCATAACTTTTTGCATAGTGTTAATGCCTGGTGTGGATACACACCCTATCAAACACGCTAACTAATAATTGTCACTAGAGAATATATTATTAATAATTAGAACAAAATAAACAATAAGAATAAAAATAATTATAATTATTATGAAAACCGTTTGTTGGGGTGAGATTGAGACAAGATAGTCCTCTCTTCCACTTAACCCCTCGTCGTTGGTATGCAAAAATACGTCAATAGACATTACAACAAAGAGTTTAGACCTTTTTACGAGGGGGGGGGTAATGGTTACGCACTCGTTCCTATGCCACTCGAACAGAAACGCCGTCGCACGCTTCCGTTTTGCAAGAAATATTTTTACACCCAGCGCACGCTGCCAAAGCGGGGACGGGGCAGGGAGGGCTTGTTTATCGAGGCAAATGCGCGACGCGCGGCGGGATGTCTGTTCTCGTCCCGGGCTCCGTGCTGTTCGTGTAAAGGCGGGCACTTCAGACGACGGCAGCAAAGGCGCAGTTGAGCATGCCGCTGTGAATACGCAAGCAGTAACTACCGGCCCTTTTTCGCCCCACGACCGACGTGCATGACCATCGCGTGCCCACAAAGGGGGCCGGCTCGTACTTCGCGGCACGCCATCGACGTTCGCGCTCTCTCTCGAAAATAGACGCGGTCTGGGGATTATCTTAGACGGATCCGAGAATTTCGCAAAATTATACGCTCCGGTCCCTGGAATTGGGACTCTTACACGCTGACATCGAAAACCAACACGATCGCAGGAATTCACTTTGCACGCCCACCGAAAAAGTTTCATGGAACTTAAGTCGGCCGCGGAGAGGCAATACGTGTGTGCCCTTGTGAAATATTCAACAGGAGCACTGGAGGAAAAAAAATGTTATTACGGTCTTTGGATTCACCGAGAACCAAGATTGTTCGCAACACGGGAGTAATTTATTTGGAGAGTTAATATCTCAGCATCCATTTCCGATTCAAGAATTTGAGCATATTTAAATTATTTAAATGATACTAGTCATCCATCTCTATCTTGTATAAAACAACTTTCGAAATGACGTGGAAGACAAAAAAATGATTTCCGAAAATTTGTCGTTCATTCATATTTGGGAGGATAGTCGATATACATGTAAGCATTTCATGACAACCATCAATTTTTGCAATTTTCATGACCAATTTTATTTCAGAAATCATCAAAGGAGGCTCTTAAGCAAAGAAATGATATGTCTTATACTTCGACGGTGATACTCAAGTGTCTGACACTCATATTTAAGATTTTCATTCAAAATATTTACAAAATGAGAAATTTTTTTATTCTCTTGACGTGTTATAGTTCTCTTCTGCGCTGTTCTCTTTCCTAGGCAATTATTCATTTTACAGTACCTTCTTCTGATGGGTTCAACAATTATTCGTTTTCTATACCGTTCCATAAAGAGTACAATCTCTACAAATCTTCAAATTGCTACCCATTTTTTATTTCACAATCATTAAAACATTTTTATTTCGTTGACAGAACGAGAATGAATGTGATTGGCACGATTCGTTTATCTTGACGTGAAGACATCTGCGCTACCAAACCATGCGGCAGAATTTCGCTAAAGGAATAAAAGAGCAATTTAAATTCAGTTACCCGCTAATGGTAATGAAAATATAATCCGCTAGATTCATCCGTCCCCTAAGTGTAGTTTAGAATCTCATCTACGGCTATGCAATTTTCATTTCCGATGTTGACTCGCGATATTAAAACAAAAACGTCCCTCATATCGGGTTCACCACCCCGTCGAGAGTCGCGTGCTATACGCACGATGCTTGGCAGAGGCTTGAGTGGAGGATGCACGGATGTCAATGGGAGAATGGGAGCGTATGATGTGTAGGTCAAGTTATGGAACCAGTGAATTGGAAAAAAGAATTTTTAAAACCATTTAGAGAGTAGGTACATTCACTTTTCCTACAGGGGATAAAATCGACGTCTCGGCAATCGCGCAAACTCTCTTCCCTCTGCGTGAATGCCATAAACTTAGTAAAGCCTACAAAACTTTTATTTTTCATTTTCAGACCTAAGGTGTCAGCTTATAAGAAAGTCATTTTCAAGTTAAGACCAGGATTATAATCTCGGAGTCTATATATATATATATATATATATATATATATATATATATATATATATGCGTAGGGGGAGGGTGAAGGGGCGAAGTATACAGGAAAGTGGGCAGAGGATAATTTCTTACTTGTGCTGGTCAAAGTTATGAATGAAGGAAAATGAGACGAGGGGGTGAGAAAATGGAAACTTGTGACAGGTCACCAGGTCACAGTTCGAGAAGACGTAAGGAGAGCCGGAGTGAAAACGTTGTTGGGAGAGGTTAGAGAAGAACGGAAGACTGTGGTGAATATGTGAAGGGAAAATACGTATAATCATTAGAAAGTTTTAAGTTACTTTTGGACGCAGCTATAATCTAGAACTGTTCCAAGAAATCCAACTTTTCACCTTTCTTACAGAAGCACCACCGGGAAAAAGTCACTTGAATGTTTTTTTTCCATTAAATGTTTTGAAAAGTTTGAAAATTTCGAAATAATATCGAGTTCGCCTTGACAATTTTTGTGCTCCAAGATCCGGGTGTCTATGGGCCGGAAAATAAAAAATCTGGAATTGGAAAATATAAAAAGCTCTTGTAGACTAACGAACAAAAGAAAATCTTTTTCCACCAGAAGTTAATTTACTCCACAACCGGTTTCGATGTACTTCATCATCTTCAGATGATCTGAAGGTTTTAAAGTGCATCAAAACCAGGCGTGTGATAAATCAATATCTTCAGGAAAAATGTTAACATTTGTTCATTATTAAGTTTGAATTCCACCATATCACGCCTAGACACTACACAATTAGCTCTTGTGGACTCCATTATTTGGATATCATGCATAAAATTGAAATTAATAAACCTCAAATGTCAAGTCCTGCGGTTTTCCACACTCATATAATATTAGACCGCACAAATTCATTCAATGTCAACTGTCGAAGCATAAAAAAACAAGACATCAGACAGTGAACAGTTTTCCAAAAGACACGAGAGCAGGCAAAGGGACCAAAAGATGACTAATAGAAGTTGTAGCAGAGAGCGACATTATTCCAAAAGGCTATAGATGGGAAGGTAACATCAAACATCAACTGATAGGATGGATTTTACACACTCGGTGAAGGATTATTTATTGCATTTAATTACTAATTCAGTTTAAAACGGGTTTCCGATGAAATGATTTGTAAAACTTTGTATTAAATCCAAAAAATATTATCTTTTCAAATTTTCATAACGTTGACTCCAATAATATTCCCACTCGCGCTCAATAAATTATTTTTCCTGGAGCACTTATAACAAAGAAAACTTGGTCAAACATCATGTTTCCCGTGCAACGACAGTTAAGAGACTGAGGTGGTAAAACGGAGAAGTTATAAAGTCGTTAAGACGTCTAACAGTATTACTCTCAAAGTTCATAAAATAGCTAAAAACACAATTGGGTAAGGACAGAAATTTATAAATACTAGGGTGGTAGAATTATGAAAGAGGGACTAAAGGCTTTTACAAAAGCTCTGGGAATATTCAAAATCAAAATATCTGCTTATTTCGAATGACTCACAAAAGCATTCTTAGAGTAATTCCAAGAGGAAGGGAACCAATATACCCTATTGAGGGACAAAACTGGAGAATTGTTAGACGAGCGTCAATAAAGCCAATATCCAGAACGAAATTTTCCAAACCGTCGACTCTAAAAACACTAGCTCACACAAAAAAGTCCATAAAAACATTATGAAGGCAGAAGTTCCATAGCAAAAGCACAGAACTGAATAGAAAGACACCTTGAAAAAATGAAGCCTCAGGTTTGGAAAAAATACCAGCTGGAATACACAGTTTGTCAAAGGAGGGAAAGACTTAGAGTGGAGCATGGAAGAAAAGCATAACAAAATACGAAGAGTGACGAGACTACTGGTGGAAACAAGGAGGAACTTCTTCTTGTCACAGACCGAGAATATAAGAATAAGACTTAAGAATAAAAGGCAAACGTTTGCTCGTAGCACCGGATGAGTTAATTGCGTCGAATGGTAAACCAGGATAAAACATGTAATAGATAATATTAGGTAATACGTAAAAAATAATTAAAACGCCGACATTTTGAAATGCACTTCTTCACTTTGCAAATTTGCGAACACTACAAAAATTAAGTTATCAGACCAAAATATTTATGAGATAGTTAACCATTATCGTAAGCCGTCATTATGTTAGCCGCCTCCTCGGAGTTCTACCCAAAAAGGTGAAACCATATGAGTGCATGGTAAAATATTTTCGTTAAACGTCTCCCGAGTAGTACTCGTAGTTGTAGTTACTATAGCAGGTGACCGACGGTTCAGATCATTTACGTCAATAGGGATAGGCTGATAATATGAGAGGGAGTAGGATGTTCAAGGAATGGAGGAAGGGTGGAGAGAAACCCGTCATCTGCGCTGGCTTACCTTAACGCAAGAGTTCTCCACAAAGCACCCAAAAAAGGGATCAGGATACCACCGAAATATTCTAGCATCCCCGAGATTCACATCCGGGTCCTTGGAGTGGACCATCACAAACCCTGTTTTCCGGATGTACAGGTTCATACGTATGCCTACACACATGTATGTGTATATATATATTCGAAGAGTCGTGTTTCAAGTTCAGGCAAGGCAACTTTTTTTGCCTTTATGATTTTCATCATAATAGCTTTCGTCTTTCTTCCTTTCATCCTTCTAGTACTAGGTTTCGACATTTCAAAGCCGATTTTTTTCACGCCATCCTTCTCTAGAAAGAGAAGGACAGAACTCAGTTCTGTCTGTCGATATCATAAAGGATTGGAACGGTGCGTTTCATGGCACGCATAGCCAGAAGAAGAGACGAGCACCATGGGCAAATATATATATATATATATATATATATATATATATATATATATATATATATATATATATATATATATATATATTGATATAAATTCTTGATTACGAATTTTGAGCTGAGACAATAATATCGACTATGAAAAGGACATATAACCATGCTGAAACGTTACTCAAAGCAAAACTTCTAATCTTCGATAAAAAATTTCAAAAGTCCTAAATATCGATATCACTGCGTCCTGAATATTCTTCGGTATCAGGACGTCAACGTCGACAGGTTCAACCTCTTTCCGGGTCGTCCGTTAGGATAATGAGATGGAGGTCATTCTGCCTGGAGGGGAGTGATGGGGAAGGAGAGGAAGACATGGAACGGTGGCCGCTTATTGCCACGAGATAACGGAACGGCGACAATCCTTCTCGGGCGACTTGGGAACGAGAGAAGGGAAGGAGAAATGGAAGAGGGGAGACGACGAAGGAAAGAGGAAGGAAAAGAGGGATGAGGAGCGTGACGGCTGCCGGGCAGAGGGGAATAGTTTGGACTTGATCCAATCAAGTGACGCATACAAGCGCCTTCGTCAGCAAACCTAGTTAAGATCAAGATCTCTCAAGTCTGGCTGAGTGCGGCGTCCAAACGCAGCTACTGGACAGAGCAACAGAAAACGCGTGGAATCGGACGCAAAGGGGGGTGGGTCCTCCCCCCCCAGGGGGAAGAGTTAATGAAACTCAAGCTGCTCCTCTTGTTTGGGAATAAGTTTGCCTAGAATAAAATATATAATGAATGTTACTTTTTAGTCCGATAATACTATTTAATTCCTGCTGTCTATCGAGTATTAACTTATTTTCTGCAGGGTGTGTTGTGATCTCAAAAAGTATGTGATGCTGTTCAAAGTTCACACTGACTTCGATCCCCTTTTTGGGAAAAATATATAATATTATATTTGTTCATATTTGAAAATGCTTCCTTTCGTCACAATTGACGCTTTCTATATTAGTTCCTGCCTTGAAGATACAAGACCTCGGCTGGAGTTCACCATACTGACGGAGGATTAGGACCTTTGGAATCTCTTCCCGAATGCACTGAATATAAAAGCACTCCCTCCGGTGCTACTATGAAATAGTACCTACCAATTCAGGGTAAACTAATAAAAAACAAAAATTTTTGATGGAAAAGATGTACTTTAAAAAATGACGTTAAATTAAGCATTCAAAATCTGGAAGAAGTAGGGAAGCTTCGTCGCATAGATAAACAAAGTTGGAATTAGGAAATAATAGTAAGAATGATAGTCCGGTCAGCGATGGCTCTCCTACAGAAGATCAACCAAATACACTATATTGGGAGCATTGAAGAAGTTCCTTAAAATATTTATCTCTAGCAAGTTTCTCGAAAGTAATAGGCAGGGACACGTACAGCGGGAGCAATGGGGAGACTGGAGACGTAGGGAAGGCCTACGTATTTGAGAATGATTAGGATCAAATATTTGGACCGGAATAAATTGGGGAAATGGTACGGGATGAGTATTAGAAATATAGGCCTAATAGATATACTGAAGCGGGTCGCGGTGGTCTAGTGGGTAGAGCGTTGGACTACTGACCGGAGGGTCTCGGGTTCGATTCCCGGGCAAGGTACTTTGGGCACCTGCAGCTCCACCCAAGCTAGTTGATTTTTCGGGTACCAGATCTTCCTGGGAAACCATAACCGGCACAGGGAAAGGAACTGGCCCCCCTACCCTGATGTGCGAATTTTCACACGCCGTCGGGCTTGGTACATGGGTGAGCTCTACCATCACCTACTAAACCGACCTTCGGGTTGATTACTGTGTTTATGTTTATGGTTTAGATATTTTGAAAGGCGAATGGATGGCCTTATCGTTAATCTAACGGATTCATTACATTATACCAGTGAACAGAATACTTCTTACGGTTCTGAGAAAACCATAATGGTGAGATTAAATTCAATATTTTGTGGAACAATCTAGGTTACGAGAATATGCATACTTTCTTCATCGACGTTATAATGTCAATATTTTCAATGTATAAGCGTAATAAATCAATATTTATTATAATTTTTGAGCTCTAAAGGTTTAAATAATTAAAGGTAGTAAGAAAAACTCAATGACATTAACAGATAACGAGAAATGCAACGGGGATTGCAGGCAACTAAATTCCGCGCCACGGCCCAACACTTTTATAATACATCCACTCACACGAATATCTATCCATTGCTAGTGCTTTCATCGAATATTTTTGCGAAAACCCCATTTTTTTCAATTTTGGGTATTTATTAAATTGGTCATTTGGAATTATTGTGTTAGCGATTTATATTAAATTAGTATATTTAGCTAACAAATAATGTTCCAAGTAAATAACTCTTTAGCTTTTCTTTATATTATTTC
Source organism: Hetaerina titia (assembly GCA_037158775.1). Lineage (NCBI taxonomy): Eukaryota > Metazoa > Arthropoda > Insecta > Odonata > Calopterygidae > Hetaerina > Hetaerina titia. The sequence goes on from CM073775.1 coordinate 15,077,854, forward strand.
CTTCATCCTTTTAATAGAACACGATTACTTTATGAGATAAACTCTAACCTATAAATTGGTATGTTAGAAAGAAATTTGTCCATGAAAAAGGCCCCTAATAAAGATAATTTTATACTAATACCAATCCTCGGCAAAAGAGGAGTGTATGGATGAATTTAAAAATAAAATGTTGCTTTTACTTGTTTTTTTTAATGTAACGTTTCTTTAGGCCTTATTTAGAATTTTTTTTCAAATATTTAACAATAATTTTACGAGTTTTATTGAGAGCAAAAATATTTTTATCAAACTTATTTGAGGATTAGCCTCAAAAGTTACTTTTTATTTAACTTAACTCGAATCAAAATAATTTCATTAGCTTTAACATACTTCTCAGTTAAAAATTGATTCAATTTACCGAATTACAATTATAAATTATCTTACACAGGCTTCATAATTTCAAATGTACATTTGCATTTTCCGGCGAGATCACAGTAACAGCTTAGAGTAATTAAAAGTTATATTATTCGATCCAATGGATTCTTTCTCTCCACTAACATTGAGGAATTACGAAATTAGAAAACATTGTGCACATCTCTTGAAGCTTATTGGAGTATAAAACTCTCACCTAATTCACTGAAAACACGTTTGCAGTTTCCCCACGTAACGTAATATTGCAACTAATTTTAAGTTTATTTTCCCCTTGTAAATTAACTCCCTCGATCCTTTTAATTTATCATGTAACAATTTCACCACCCAAGCTACCATTCCACCTTTCAACAAGTTAAATTTTTCCCCGGTCCATGCTCGGTTCTCGTTGTTATTGTTATGCTGTTATTATCCTTTCTGTCCTCTTGTATGATTGTTATATTTTTCACTGTAAATTGGCGCTACTGCTGTATGTGAATAATGTTTTAAAATAAATAAGTAGACTAGCCTACAATAGCCATTTTAAAACAGTATTTGCGGGCGCTCCATGTTGACGAGAAACTAAATACTGTTACATGTCACTAACAGAGGAATTCCAACAGAACCCACCAACGAAATGTATCCCTGTAATTAATTTCCAAATTCCATGATCAAATCGCAAATTCCCAGCAAGGGCCGACGACCCTTTTACGCATGACTTGATTGAGCGATAGTAGTTGGGGGATCCGGAAGATTTAAATCCGAAAGAGAAAAATCACGAGGAATTGTGCATTCGTCTAGCGATGGAAAGAGATAAAGGGAGACGTGACGGGTGATGGGCGCCTAAGAATGTGCTGCGCGAAAATATGGGACAGGATTCGGCGGCGTGGAGAGTTAGTGGGTGGGGGTGTGTACGGGTGTAGATTGGGGTTGGTTTAGGGTAAAGAAGAGAGAGTGGGGCGGAGAAAGGTAAAGGGTTTTTGTGCATGTGTGAGGGCTTAGTGCATGTGCGTCTGGCGAACTTGTGGGTGTGGTTGAGTGTGGGACTGACTAAAACCCACTCACGTTCGAAGTGGTCGGACCATCCATTGCAACGGGAAAAAGGGGAAGAGGAAAGGGAGGTTTTAGGGGGGAGAGGGTATAAAAGGAGTGGGGCGTGGGAGAGTGGGGGTGAGCGAGTGCGCGTAAGAGTGGTGCGGGCGGTAGAATATTGGGGCGAGGAGGTGGTTAGAGGCACCCTCGTTCCGATGCTTTCTACTAAATTAACAGGAAAGAGTCCTGGGGAGCGGGGTGCATTGGGGAGAAAGGGGGATGGGGTCGGGTGTGGAAAACGGGTGCATGAGGGGTGGGGCGGGAGGAGGGAATTGAGCACAAAGCGGATTGGGTAAGGAATGCGACTGGGGTGGCGGGAGAGGGTGGGGGCGGAGGTGGAGGTAGAGCCGGGGGTTGTGATGAAGATAAGTTGGAATAAGATTAGGGCCTGGTGCGGGGAGAGGGGGAGGGAAGAAGGTAGGTGGTGAGTTTTGAGGGAGGGGGGTCTGCCGGAGGGTGAGGGTTCCGCCCCCGGGGGCCGCCACAAGTGAGACACTGGTGCGTGAGGATGGGGTAGGGTGGCACCGGGACGGGCGAACAAACAGACGGAACAGAACGGAACGTCCACTACTCCTACTCCCGGCACACAGGATTGGAAATACCCCTGAATAGAGGTTCTGCGCTCCAGAAGCACGCGTGCAGGGTACATACGCGCCTACATACCTGCCTCTCTTTTTTTTTCCTTCGCGACCAAATGAAAATCTCAAAAGTTTCAGTTCAGTGATAGAAATTGCGGCTCACAGACAAGGGTCTCCTAGATATCTTCGTCTCTTGTGTTAGAAAAAAACCAGATAGGGTGAGGGACTCTAGTAGGCAGGGCACTTGGCTGCTGACCGGAGATTTGAACTCGTGCTCGATTCCAATTGACGTCTCTGGGCACTCAAAGGATCAGTAGTATGATTTTTCTGAGAACCCTCAGGCTATTTCTTCTACTGTGGAGCTAAGAGGAGTGCAAACTTAATTAATTTAAATATAAGTCAGCTACTTTTATTGACACAAGAAAAACAGACTTCCCTGATATACGCTCGTCCAATGTTATTCACATAACTCTGCATTGTTGACTATTTTGATGTCCATATATTTTGTATCCATTTTTTTTTAACATTTTCTTTATGTTAACAGACATCTATATGTTAACAGACATCTATATGTTGCTATTATGTATGAACAATGATTGTATTATCTCCTTTAACAAATATTGAGGCCCAAAAAATGTATAATTATGGTTTTTTATCATTGTGAAAATATTCCAGCCTTTTCCGTGAATTTTTCAGCTTCTAATTTTTTTATAAACTCTATTTTGATTCCTGTCTCATGAACCAGTAACTTACGAAAATAAACGGAATAAGAATAATAACTTTCCCAAAAGATATCATGCATAAAAATGATTTACAGTTAAAAGATAGTCTCAAATGTAACAATAGTATGCCACATTCTGTCTTGGTAGGTGAGGCAAAGAAATGTAGCGGCGATTAATCTGTGTAAATCGACAACCAACAATAAATGGAAGACTACAAAATAATAATCATATTCATATCCGATTCCGAAGGCACTGTACATTGGCTTATATATCTTATTAGTAGGTACCAGAGAAAATGAGAGCAGTTAAACTTCGTGATTAAGGCCTAGTGTTATTGCGAATAAAGAGATTATACCCCGTCGTAAAACTCCTGGCTCATCCTCATTCAATCTATCGCTTTTATTATTATTCCATTCACTGATATTTATTGCTGGTGTTCTGCTTTTTACATTAGAGCACATCTACATTTCTTAGCTCCTTCAATAAGAACACAACATCCTTCTTCAGTTCAACACATTTCCTTCCTCCCTTTACTCTATTCCCCATACTGATCCTGTTCTTCCACCTAACTCGCCTGCCTAACTTTCTCCCTCCATGTCAACATCCTAACGCCAATCAAAATGCTCTTCATCCACCTTTCCTACCTCCTTTGGATTTTTCCCAGCAATCAATTACTCAGCCACCATTTTAATAGTTCTTCGTTTGTTTTCCTTTCTGCCAACTTCAACTTTTCCATCCTTCTCCTAACCCATATTCCAAAATCCTTTAATCTACTCCTATTAAATAACTTCAACGGCCATGATTTCACGCCGTACAAAACCACGCTTCAGATTAAAGTTTTAACAAGTCTTTTTTTAATATCCTTGCTCAATGTTCTTGTCAAAAACTCCCTCCTTGTAAAAGCTAGTGTGCCTAAGGCGATTCTTCTTATGTTATTACTACTTTGAATTGATTTCAAACTAATAGCAAGGCAAATAAATTGTTTCTGCTGGCCTAGTTTATGTCCTTCAATTTTAGAACTTAAAATAAACACCCTCTCTTAACCAACTCGTACATTTTATTTTGTTTATATTGTTTATCATCCCATACGCACCATACTCACTTTTTAATGCGTTCAAAAATAATCATTAAATGTTTTTTATTAATTATTTCAAAGTCGCTAATATTGCTTTTAAAAGTGTACATTGCAGTGGCATATCATCACGAACATATCCCTGTCAGAATTAACTGGGCATAACATCTTATACTTTCACAGTCAATCATCATGGTATAATGGGGCATCTGGTGGGTACCGATGGCTTAGGGGCAGTGTCTCCGAAATGAAAATTCTTCGACAATACGGCGATATTTGTTCCAAATTGAACAGGTCGTCATAGATCATTCATCGTCACAAGACATCGATTCACTAATGGGTATATAATTAATGTGAAGAAGGTGTTATAATATTGATGGTGTTGTCGGGATTCCAGATATGGCCGGCAATACTCGACATACTAACACACAAATTATTACTATGCATTTCCTCCCAATATTTATTCCATATTGAAAGTCGGTATTGAAATATAAATATTGCATTGGCATATGATTTAGATGATGTCGGATATTGCATTTGAACCGTAACATTTGCTGATTGGGCCTTAAAATTTCCAACTGAAAAAAATATTAAATGCTTTAAAATCCTCATTTCATTTCATATATCAAGGTAGGATTTTTGAAAAAGCCACTTAAATTATGAGAAAACTAATTTACATATCAAGCAACTTAAAAAAAACAATAATATGGTAACATTTATATAAATAAAAAATATAATCCTATAAAAACGTGCAGTCGGAGTACATCTAATAAGCTTTTAAGTCAAATATTAATGCAATGCTTTGTTGCAAAACTGTGTAGTTGTAACGCTATGATGAATAAAAGACTGAAATACGTAGTACATTTTACAAGAAAAAATTGATTGGAAATCGAATATAGCTATTTAAAAAATTATTTATGCGCAGAATAACGGTAAATGTAATGAATATTCAATAAAAGAAGAGATAAAACTATCCAGCATAGATTTTCGATACAACCAGGGCTCATTAGTTTCCTTGGCATCAAAAGTAAATTCAGTCATCCTGCAGATTCATATAGGCTCGTTTGCTTAGCTTGCAAGCGAAGGGACTCCATACTCTATCTTTATTATATCTTTGAAGTTCTTCCTTAGTGTACCTAATTAATATTGACAAAGAATCTCTCCTCTGAACTTTATCGACTCCCTAAAATAATGCCTGAATGATTTTAAAACAAGCTATATTTTTCCGGTCCTTGTAATGGCAAAATAATAAATCCTGATTCTCTTTATCAGTGAACTTGTGCCCATCACTCATTAAATGAATTTTCTTAACGGTATCGAGTTTTAGCCCTATATTTTGCTTTATGTACGAAGTAATAGGTTATCATGTGTGAAGGTAATCATTTCTCATTAATTCGGGAACTGGAACACTAAACCCAAATCGAAATCATAATACTATGCAATCATTATCAATAATTTATTGCCATATTTATTTGTTCTACTCTCATTTTTAATAAAGTGCTAACATTTTCAAGTATATTTTTCTGCTTTTAACGGATCGATGTGACTCTTTTAGAGGCTTTTAATGCAGTTCCACATTGCCATCCATAGTTGTGTAGTCGTAAAATTTTTATAAAAATGATAATTTATAAAGTGCCCCACATTGGCGTCTTATATATCAGGAATCCTGTGAAAGTATATCTTGTTTCCATGGATACAACCCGGAGAAACTCTAAGCCAATCAATAAAGTTTGCATTTAGTAGAAACAGCTTTCGTTTAATTGCCATTAAATATACAGCTAAAACAAATTTTTTGGGGAAATTTTGATACAATAACCAATTATCGACTTCGGTTTCCAGAGCTGCCATTCCGCTCCTTTCAGGATACTGTCTCTATAGACCAAACAAGAAAATGTCTCCCACCCATATTATTATTGTTCGTTGCGCTAATATATATATCTTCCGGCAGAAAAAATATTATGCAGTTTTACGACTAAAAATATTGTCGGCACCGTGTAGTGAAACAAGTAGTTTAAAGTAGGATTTGGATGCAAGGTCAATTTCACCCAATACTCTACGTACTGACGGAGCATAAAATAGAGCAAAATGTTCAAAGAAATAATACTTCCAAAGCCAGACAAATACTATATGTCTATGCGTTCGACTCCTCTTCCTTTCTTTGGTTTACGCAGATATCTTCCCTTTCCCAGGCTAGCAAGAGTTACTCTTGTAATTCAATTTATACTAGTTATCCACGAAATTGAGACTCCTGTATCACATGATTCCCATTTCTTCCAATTCCTTATTCTTCTCAATCGCCAATGTGAACATCTGACCCAGAGAGTGAATAATGGCATGTATTCGAATATTGGAAAGGTTTAGGTGCACCCTACTCACCTGGAGGAGGGCTGCTGGAAGGTGGGGGGGAGGGGGATTTGACCCAGTCGGAAACTTAAACTGCGGGGGCACGAGGGAAGCAAGAAGGAAAGAGTGATGGGACGGACAGGGCCGAAGCGGGCGGAAAGGGAGAGGGAGGGGGAAGAAGATCGAGGGCCGCCGGGCACAAACACGCACGTAAACACACGCACACACCTGAACACGAGGCGCACTTAACCGCTCCGGGGTCGCTTAACAAGGCCCGCCTTGCCGCCGTCATTTGTCAACGACTCTGAAACTCAAAGCGCTATCCTATCCCTGAGGCCACGCCGTACCGCCGCACTCACCGCCACACCCCCGGCCCTGTGACGATACCTACGTCGCACCCCCCTCCCCGTACGCCCAATCCCGATCCAAATCGTAAGGCGCACGCAATGAGATGCGTAAAAGTGCGGAGTGGGGCTGCGTGCTTGCACCTTTAACGGCGGCGTCCTCCCCCGACTCCTTTCCTACCCTCCGCTTCCCAACGGGGCGGCCGATGATAAAAAAGGAGAACGGGACGTCGGTCGGAGCGGGAGTGTGTCGGAGTGGCTTGCAGATAAAAGGAGATTTGCTCATTCCCCCGTGGGCGTGATAACCGGAGGGAGGAGAAGAAGGGGGGCGGCAAGGATTGGGAGGATTTCTTTATTTATTTTCTGTTTTTTTTTGTGAAGGGTTCTCCGTGTGTCTCTCTCCGACGACGGGTTGCAATCGGGAGCGGACGTGACGTCTGATGATGGAACGACCCTGATAAACGCCTCCTCCTGCGCGAGTGTGTCAGGACGTGTTGGTAAGGTACCCTTTGATCCAAATGTTCCCTGTTCCCCTCTCCCATCCATTTGCCACCCTTCCTTCAACCCCACCCCGGCCTCTCCCCCCTCCCGGTCGACTTGAACTCTTTTACAATTTTGAACACGCCTCTCCAAAATACCTTGATGGAGAGTGATGACGGGATTCCACGAATGCAACAATTTATTCAACGTCACACGAAGTTTACATTAGAGTAGAAAGAACTCAAACCTGTGACCGCTTTCAGCGAGTCAAGGCGAAGGCAGACGGAAGGTTTTTCGGTAGACCTTCGAATTGGGCAGGGGAAGTGGATCCGTGAGGCGTTGAGAGGTAGCGATATGGAGAAAACAACGCTAGCATCAACGGAGTAGATCAAAGAAAATATTAGGCATCTTATGGGAGGAAAAAATACGCATAAGGAAGATTTTTTGTAAAAATAATATTATGCCCACGCAAACAAATGAAGGACAGAGTTACACATGGAGGGTAAATCAATACCAAAGAGGGTTGGGAATAAATAATAACGATGTATAAATTATATCTTGGGTACAGATGAGTGCTGGTTTCTTATGGAAGATTTTCTTGGCTTGTATAATCGGTGCTTAAGACAGACTTGCTAGAATATTTTTGCATCATAACTTAATTATTTATCATACAGTTTGACGGATTCTATGTTGAAATATTTCAAGAAAAAATGAATATGATATTATTATTTGGATCTGAAAAATAGTTTACTGCAATGTTGTTTGTTGTTGTATTTAGCGTATTGTTTTTCGCTGGTGTGAAGAGGATAACTCCTTAATCTCTAGATCAATAAAAAACCTGTATTGACAATAAAATTAGGGTTAGTAATCGATGGTACAATGACTGCTACCGCTATGGCTACATGAGACATACGATTAAACAGTTAAAAACACATATTGCAAGGAGAAATATATAACCCTTAGGGGTATATTGTTTATTATACGAGTTTATGGAAAATATAGTATAATGACCTGATTAGGTGTTGATATTATTTTACCTCGATGAAGTCACTTATGTATCATGTACGTGGGAGGATTTTTGGATAAAATGAACGGAATTTTAATGAATAAATATAATTTAGAGTAGTAAACAAGTATTACGGAAAGAAAGTGAGCGGATTGGCTTATGATAAGGAGAAGATATGCAGGATGGTCAGGATCTGAGGGTGTGGGCTCTGAATCAAAGAACTCCCTCCAATGCATTATGACATGCGAAATTTTCACGTCAAAGGCTCCCTTAAGAGTCCCCCACAGCTGAGCAGGGACTTTAAATACGGACGCACGACTTTTGGAAAAGTAGAGGACGAATGCGTTGACTTGCGAGGCCGAAAACGGAGTTATTATGGAAAAAGATTGTACCTATCTCTAGATTAGACCGACCGGAAGAAATAATGGAAATAAACTCCGCCACGGACAAATTCAGGCGCTCTTTCTTCCCTCACAGCATTTACGATCACGAAACCTTATTGTAATCTGACATTCATATTAAGGGTGTATCTCATTCAAGAAATTCAAATAAAAAAATGTCGATATCTCCCTCTTCCTGCCCAAGAGTTCTTTGACATGTCGGCAGGATATAACGTAGGTGGCCTAATTGGGAAGTGATAAAATTCAAATGATGAATGAACGTGGCAATAAAATAACTTTATGATCACTGTGTTGTAAACTATTTCATATTCATCTGAGATACAACTGTAGTGATTATTAAAATACTTTAGTAGTATTCTTGACTGCAGCCTGACCTGAAGAAAATCTCGGAAAAGGCCGAAAGGTAAAACTTTATTAAATGTATCCCTTTACGTGTTATCTATTTATATTTGTTTTCTATTGGGCCATCCAAATGTCATACATGTATGTATATATATATATATATATATATATATATCTATATATATATATAAACACACAAACACTAGGTTAATAAATATTAAACATACAGAAACATAAGAGAAGGACACTTACGGTAGATATTTACGTTTCGACGGCACGGCCGTCGTCATCAGAATGCCCAGGCATTAAAACCTGGGCAATGCCCAGGCATGCAAAGAGGCATTCTGATGACGACGGTCGTGCCGTCGAAACGTAAATATCTACCGTAAGTGTCAAGTGTCTTTCTTTTATGTTTCTGTATGTTTAATATTTATTAACCTAGTGTTTGTGTGTTTGTGCGTCGCCGGAGTGCGTCATCTTCAAGAGTATATATATATATATATATATATATATATATATATATATATATATATATATATATATATATATATATATATATATATATATATATATATTTATATATACTCTTGAAGATAACGCACTCCGGCGACGCACAAACACACAAACACTAGGTTAATAAATATTAAACATACAGAAACATAAAAGAAGGACACTTACGGTAGATATTTACGTTTCGACGGCACGGCCGTCGTCATCAGATTCTGATGACGACGGCCGTGCCGTCGAAACGTAAATATCTACCGTAAGTGTCCTTCTCTTATATATATATGTATAATCAGTCATCAGTAGCATAATTGCTCATATAATTATTATTATAAGTCCCTAATGATTGGTGATTATTATTACTATTGGAAATAAGAGTTAATTAATTTTGTCCTATGATGGTTTATCGATTGATTGAAGATCAAAAAAATTGGTGCCAATAGATATAGGTTCAAAATGTCATTTCCTAAAGTATAACGTTGACGATTTCAAATGGCTCCTCGGGTTTTTGGCTACCATGTTGTTTGCGTATAACCACTTTTAAAAAGTAATATTCAGCTCTCATTTGAATGAAATTAATCTACCCTCGTCTGAGATTTCATAGCACCTATTGAGTAACCGCAAATATTCTGAAATAAACAATCTATAGTTAGGTATTCTCTAGGATGGGGTAGGTTGTTAAGTATCCATGCGACTACTCGCTGCTCTAATCCTAAGTCCTAACCTACGTGATCAAACGCAATCTTTAACCTCATGCTTCAGCGAAATTCAGAATTTTCAATGAGTAAAAATCGTACTCCTTGACCGAAACTCGAATATGGAATCCTTAATTTCCGGTTTTCTTTGAAGCACTCTTTCAGAAGTAGAAGGTACCGCGTACGAGTCCCAGTCAAGAGAATCTTTCTTAAGCATTGAAATTTCTTCTTTTGGATACACATGAGCAGATTATTCCGATTAAGTAAATGTCAAGGCGTCACTTCTAATCTCCCTTAATTCCATCCAAGAGGCCTATTGTTTTACTCAATTAACCGCCCTTACTTTCCCAACATTCGCCTCTTTGATACGTACCGTCTTCAGTATCCCATTGCCTCTCATTATCCACATCCTCCTTCATCCACTTCTCCTTCCCTTTCCGAATGTCTCCCGACAGCCGTCTCTCTTCCACCATTCAGCCTAGATCTTCACCCTTGCGTCTTTTCAATTTATTTAGTTTTATTCGCCATGCACTGCATTTACACGACAAAAGTTTACATTTTACGCTAATTGACTTCCCGCGACGATCAAGTTTCTATGCCAGAAAATACTGCACTCAATATTTTAGTTTCCGTTAGACTTTTTCATCTACTCCTGCATATAGTATTTTGAAAACCTATTTGTCTAATGTAGTTCTTCTTATAGTGTCCCTAATACTCTGTCCACCCTACTTTAAAACACTTCCTCGATAGCTAAACGGTTAAATTTTTTCCAGTTTAAGCCCCTCAACTTTGTTCCCTATCTCAACCTTCCTTTTTAATGAGAATCTAAAAATCTTAAGATTAATTCTCAGCTCGTGCTTGTTGCGCTCTTTCTGCATGGCGTCAAGTAATATTTTTAAACCTTACGGATAACAGACTGTTTGCGTAGAGTTTAAAACATCGACTACATGTTTAACGGACGTCGCCGCAGATCTAAGTATCATAAAAATTCAAAACGATTGGGAGATACAAAAAAAGAGATGAAATTTTCTGAATTAAAAAATCGCAAATGCTAGGAAATTGCTAATAAAATATTTGGAGCATTTCTCAATACTGTTCACATGAACTTGAAAGTCTAATTTGAAAAAAACTCATATTAAATGCGAATAACGACGCTAAATATTAAATTTCGTGTTGCTCACTCTTCAATATCTTCTGTGTAAGAGTCCGAACAGAATCCAATCGAACGCAGACAGACTGTTGGAAATGGTCAAAATGAGTTCAGGAGATCTCAAAATATTTATTCCCATTTAAGTATGAAATTCGGATTTTTTTTATGAGAATCAATACTTGCACATATGAGGGGAAAGTAAAAATGCCTAAATTTAACGAATTGATGGAACTGGTAGCAGACTTTAGAGAGCAACATTCATTGATTTACAATTATTATATCTTACGACATAATTCACGACGTGTTGACAGAGTTCAATAATAATTATTTTTGCTTTAAATCATTATCACTTCACACAAATGTGTGTAATCAATGCAACAAAAACTATATAGTCAATGAAAACATTAGCTATAAATATATTTAATTTGACATAGAATAATGAAACCAACCGCAATCCTTCTGAATTCTATAAAACCATAAACACCACAGTAATCAACCGAAGATCGGTTATTGGTAGAGTTCACTCAGTGCTAACCCCAGCGGCGAGGGAAATTCACACATTAAGGTAATTAGGGGGGCCAGTTTCTTTCCCTGTGCCGTTTATGGTCTCCTTGGAATGTTTGGAACCTGAAAAATAACTCATATCGGGTGAAGCTGAGAGTGCCCGGAATGGCTTAGAGGATTCTATATTAACATAAAAATTAAAATCTGATGAATTGGAAGTCCACACGAGCGAGCATCTTTCTCAATCACCGAAGTGGATCCCCTGTGAATAATTAAATGCATATTTGAACCCATTTAAAAATAATCAAAGTGCATACGCTTGGATTGAACTATGCATAAAATAATAAATCAATATAACTATAAACCAACACGCATCACTAATTCGACTGATTACCTCCTCGACGCTGTCATTATTATTTCATTTGGAACTCTATGGGAAGTTTTTCGAAGAATCATCTAACCGGGCTCAATCCACAAGCCCTTATGGGAACACTACAAAAATGAACAACGTGGAGGAACACTTTCATAAGTGGGCGTGGTGCTTTCCAGAGGTAGAAACACATCGGTGTGGATAGGCGTCGAACGGGGGGGGGGGAGACACTCTCCCCGCATAATAAGAAAGGCAGTGTGGCTTACCGAGGATCATAGCGGAGTGAGAAATGGGCGCGGGGGGAGAGCCCCGAAGTCGGAGAGGAAGTTATGGTTTGAGAGAAGATAAGGACTGCTGGAATACCTAAATTCAAGGGAGATGGAATGGAACAGAGAGGATAACGGAAGACAAGAGTAGAATAGAACGAGGAAGGGAAAACCGATTCCTAGCAAGGTGATAATCATTTCTCCGGATCATTAATCATGCTCGCGGAAGCTAAATCCCACAGTCAATTGCATCTGCTTTAAGTGTTGCCAGTAAGCAATATATATGGTGGGACGGAAATTTTATTGGAATATTTATATTTTCCGAGCGAAGTAATCTGTATTTGTTTTAATTTTCCTTCCTACTAACAGCTCATTCAGTATGCGTATGGAAATAACTTACGTTAACTGCGTTAAAATACGAGTAAGTAAATACTTAAGTAAATAATTAAACTTCGCGATTGGTAGCCAACATTTTAGTTCTATTTAATATTCATTTCGTTTACCTGATGTAAAATCATTCCACCCTTAATACCAGCTCGTTTAGCATGCGTGGAGGGATATTTTTAACTCAATAAACGTAGTATTATTACTGTCTACTATTATAATTAGTGCAAATTATAGGTGTATATAAATTGTTGAAAAATTATTCCAAATCTACGAATTATTTAACTTCTTCTTCAGGGGCAATCTAACATTGGAGTAGCATTTTATTGCCAAGCCAGTTTATGAATAGTCCCTTCACACATCTCTGCTCTGGTCTAGATAGGATAACAAAGAGATGCAGATGAACTAAGATTTAGGTAAAAACTGATTTTGAGTTTGCACTTTGTGTGGTAACGCCTTCGACCACACATTATTGCGTTGGATTTGCATGTAATCATTTTGATTTAGATGAATGCAGATCGACCTAAGAGGTTGAACCTAATTGCAAACGTTATTTGACGTTCCCCTATTTAAAATACCAAATAAATTATAACTGGCATACATTTGAAATAGGTACCACAGTGACTTCAAATATCGCACTGAATGGGGGAAGGTCAAAAGCAAACCGGCTTCAAGGCTCCAAAATACCCCATTTTGGAGCATAATCAGAGGAAAGTTTCTCAAGTATACATTCCTCTGTAGCCAGATCATTGCAGTAATTTGAAAAGGCCACGGATAGTTGAGAAACCCGGCGTCGGCATTAGCCTACACTTAAAGAAAGGTGCCACAAGGCTTCCAGTTTAACGTACCATTCGACGGACGGTGTACTCCACATGAAGTGCCCCCTGTATGACATCCAAGTAGAAATCGGAATACCATCGAAAAATCTTGCCAACCCCGGGATTTAAACTTGGGTCATCTGGGCGGGAAGCTAAAACACTTTCCATCTCAATGAATTTGCCCCTTCTTCATCGGTCCTTTTTGGCTTGTATCTACATTACGGGTTTGTTGCAGGCGGATTTATCTAGATGTATAGATACTGGCAGTATAGGAGGTGGATTTTAGAAGATACCTTGAGCATAAGGGTGGAATCAGACGTGCAACATCTCCTGAAAGCCAATGGATCCATCATTAAAACGATTTAAAGAAATGAGCATGATTCCTCTTTCAATGTAGCAATGTTAAAGTATAAAAATCATTCGCATTGACCGGGATTCGGACTTGGATCCCTCGATGTTCAGCTGATTGCTTTAACCAATTATGTTACCAAGGGATCCGGGTTGGTATCCCGGTCAAGGAGAAATAATTTTTATGCTTAGAAATGTTTGCATTTTAAAACGCATTAGTGGATGAATCCGTTGAAATTTACTGCCGCGACATCTACTGCAGTTTCTCTGAATATTCTTCCTTTTAATTTGTTTGCACAGCATCGGCCAAATAACATATATTTGGCGAGGTAATGACTGACAGCAGAAGAGAGAAGAGGGACCTTAATCTTTAGGGCGTAATAGAGTTCCGCTCGTTAAAAGAGTTTTATGGGGTCATGTGGGGGAAACCCGGTGCTAGTCGCCGGGGAGGGATGGAGTTGGGGAGCTCGTGCCGGATGGGAAGTGCTCATAACATGGACTCACGTCCCTCTCCTACGACCGGGGGACGGGTCAGATTGATTGATAACGACAATTACATTACCGAATCCATTCACATAACATCCACTTCCCAGGTTTTGAGAACTCCGCCGGTGTCGGGAGGCGGGTGGGGGCAATGGGGAGGGAAGAGGGGGAGTGGGGGGGTACACACATCCAATCTTCCTCCCCGGCCATAAATCCCGACACACGGAGCACGGATATCTTCCTCGCAGAGGGGCTGACTTATTGGTCGACCGACGCAATAAATGATGGAAAATGTTCTCCGGTTCACTCAGAGGGGCGCCGAGGGGTGTTTGGGGGGGTCGGACGGAGCGGGGTTTGAAATGCTATGGGCGGGCGGGCGAGCGCGTGAAATGCAGCGAGGCATCGGGAAACTGCGAGGCACGACCGCCGTCTTCCTCTCTCGCTTGCATTTTTTCGCACATCAAACAGGCCGTGCAGGGAGAGGATGGGAAAGGGCATGTAAAGGAATGGAAGGGAGAGGTAGGAATGGGGGAGTGGGGACGACGTAAATAGGTAAACATTCACGCAGCAAGCTCGATAAACATCCCTTACTTTTCGATCGGGGCGTTGGGGGAAGGAATATTGAGATCGCCACTCCTTACCGATAGAACGGTTTTCTCCTACGGATCCGCGTAAGGTAATATCTTCAGTTACCTCCCGGTGCACTGGATAAAAATATATAAAAAAGCGTCGAAAACCTTTCCTTGGATTACCGAATGTAATGAATGAACAGTTCGAGGGAATAAAATAAAAAAGAGGCGAACTTGCGCGGGGGTGGGGGTGGAATGATGGAAGATGGAAGAGAAAGTACCATGGGGCACGATAAGAAAAAGCTTAAAGATGAAGCGGTTAACGAACTTAAGTAAAATGAAAGAATCATGAGGGTAATGGGAGGTGTGAAATGGATGGAGAGAAATCACGAAGGTGAAGCAAGCGGTCGCCGGGGACGATTATCCAATTCTGACGATGAATTATGACAACGGGTTTATTTTTTTCAACATCACCTCTAACCTTTTAAGTTCAAGCTTACCAAACTGAGGTGCTAACGCCTTATTAGTGAAATGTTTTTGTGCTACGCAGGTGGTTTTTTTGGCTTTCCATCATACAAAAAAATCACTAACGGTAAACAGTTTTATTCACCGAATAAGTATCTGTTATTTTTCTCAATAAATTTCATTTCAACGACCGGTTTCGACCTGATGAAGTTACATATGCGTCCGAATCGGTAGTAGTGTAATGAAGTTTGGTGTGAAAAAATGAAGAGTGTACTTATTAGCGATCATGAATTTTAACTAAGTAGAGCCTGAAAACGTTGAATCTGGCAGTTTATAAAGCATCAGGACTCAAAGTAATGATTCATTGAACCTTAAATGTGGAAGTCTACTCTCATGTGGATGTGAGACATGGATGATAGTGGGAGAAGAAAAGAATGGATGCAATGGAATTATGGTTAAAAAATTGATATAAAAAATAACAAATGAAGAATTCTTTGAAAATTGAGTTAGGAGGAAGGGAATTTTATGAAGAGCAACGACACTAATTTGGCACAACGAGGTAAAAAAACGAAAGTATATAAGCGAAAGGTCTATGAATAACTATGAGAATCCTGAGTTTCATTACAGCAAGAGTAGTTATATCAACCCGAAGGATGAGATCATCTGAGAGAGGTTTTTGACCATACCAAAATAACGTCTAAAGGGTGTCAGATTCATGAAGCTGAGGTAGTGCATGCATATTATCTACCCCTCCATGTTCCTCCATTAAATTTTACGAGAATTCCTAGCAAACAAAAATTCTCTACAGAAGGTTTCTTAGACAGGTTAGCCGAAGTACTCAGCGCGAGAATTGAACCTGGGACACTACCTTTGGGAACCAGATTCTCCAATCCTTAAATAACAATCTACACGCAGAAGTATGCGGATTATAAAACTCAATCGCAAATAATAAGCAATTCATTTTGGATTTTCCATTGTAATACCAAAGTTAATGACTCCACCATGAAGATCAATGAATTTAGCGCGTATTGAGTGTATGTAAATGCAATTCATGCCGTGAGAATAAACCCCGTACTTACTTCACTTACACTAGTCAAATTGCAACCGACCGCGGCTTCACTTCTTGAATTCTGAACGAGTGATAACCAGTACCACACTTATACACCCGAAGCTTGGTTTGGTAAATTAAAAGAACAGGAGAAGATGCCGCGACAGTAACTTTTAACGAAGTCCGAGCAGGACTACAGACCCAAAACCCTAAATGTCGGAGTACGAGAGAACGTAAATCACCTGGATAAAGCACTCGGTTTGGGCTACGAAGGATCCGGGTTTGAATCCCGGTCAGGGCCAATGATTTTTACACTTAAAAATTCTCGCTATTGATTTGATAGGTGAGAATTAAGCTAACCTAATATTATGACCACCTTTATGATTAATATATTACCGATGTATGATTCATACTTTGGAGTAATGGTGAGGCCAGTTCCTTTTCCTGTGCCACCTATGGCTTCCCAGGAACTTCTGGTAACCGAAATATCACACAGCTTGGGTGAAACTAAGGCTACCCAGGGGCTTTATCCGGAATGGAAAGAGCCATCCGATCGCCAGCTAAGCGCTTTACCCACTGGACTACCACGACTCACATAAAATTATACAGCATATCTTCTAAGACCCGTTGTCTTGAAAGTCACAGCAAAAATCTTAATTTTTTCGTAATCTACTCTTAAATGTAGATTTTTGGATTAGGATACTGCTCTTTGGCGTAAATTCTACCTACACCCTTCATTTCATCCAACCGACCTACACCGTTCCTACCCTTCTTCGTTTGCCAAACTACTTCCCCTCTGTCACAGTCTTCATTTTCTCGTTGCCAATTAGATTGTTCTACGTCCCCTTTACGGCCTCCTTTGAATTTCTCCTAACAATCCCCACTCCTCCACCCCTATTCGTAGTTATTTCCGTTTGATTTCCTATCTGTGGATTTCACCTTTTCCATTATTCTCCACCACCACGTCCTAAAAGCTTCCTATCTACGCATATCATCCTGCTTCAATGACAATATTTTCGTAACGTAGATAACTACGCACAATACCTAAGTTTTTTCTAATATTTTTCAAAAACCATTACAAAACGTCCACGCCATCAATTCTTTCCTCTTTGTGAAAGCTTCTCTTCCCCACTCAATTCTTCTCCTGATGCCGCAGGTCGGTTATTGTGGGTTTCAAACTTCAACCATAAGCATTAAAAACTTTTCTGAAAGTGAAGAATATAATCCTCTCTTTTCAACATCTAATATAAGGGGATTATTCTTAAAACGTTAACTGCACGCATTCAATTTCAAAACTTCAAGGCCAAAAGTACGAGGACGCTTAACATATACAGGGTTCGTCCGGAAAATAAGTGTACTGAGCTCAGGAAAAAAAATTATTACACTTTTACATATCTTAAGCTAATATTCCTCAAAATAGGACCCTTGTGAGTCGAGACACTTTTTCCAGCGGCGTTCCCATTCCTGGAACGCTCCCGCGAAGGCATAATCGGGAGTCTCTCGAAGACACGTCGTCATGGCCTCTTTGACGGCGTCCAAAGTCCCGTATCTCGTTCCTTTCAAACTCCTCTTTATCTTCGGGAACCGAAAGAAGTCCGGTGGTGCCAAGTCCGGGCTGTATGGTGGGTGCGGCAGCGTTGCCACGCCGTGCTTGGCCAAGAAGTCCGACACGACAAGCGCGGTGTGAGACGGCGCATTGTCGTGATGCAGCCGCCAGATGTTTTTGATCGCTGGCCGGACGCGGGCGACTCGTTTTCGAAGCCTGTCGAGCTCTTGGACGTAAAATGTAGCATTTACAGTTTGTCGTTCAGGTACAAATTCGTAGTGGACGACTCCCCTTTTGTCAAAAAAGACAATGAGCTTATTACACTTATTTTCCGGACGAACCCTGTACATATGCATCGAAGATCGCTATTGGTCAATTTCCAGACCATTGGTCTCGGAAGTGTACACGAATAAATATTAGTCCAGGGTGAGTTAATTAAGCCCAAGAATGCACAAATAATTTATTACGTGAATGAAATTTATAGAGAAATGCGGATGGTTTTCTACGCGAAGCTTTCAAAGAAATAACAAGATTACACTGTTCCAACATACGGCTTTGGGAAACCTGATTGAGTACCCAGAAGCAGAAAGATAGGTGGATGGGAAAAGTAATCCAAATCGAAACATACGTGGATAGTTTCAAGGGGAGGAGGAATGGAATGGGTACCTACACCACTTCGATGATGATTCATCCCTCATGTGGGACATAAAACAGTCCAAGGAAGTAGGGGTGCCGTTCGCCAAATTGAAATTAGATTTCACTCCCTTGAACTACTATTTGGACTTGTGAGTCAGTTACAGAAGTGTTATTTCCAACATAACTTATAAACATCTCCTGACATAACTGAAAAAAATAAAATAGAAATATAGGGATAAAAAATTTGTAATCAATAAATATCTAATAGTTATTATCCACTGAATTTCGTATCATTTAAACATGTCTTCTTTTATTTTCCATCTTCTCTGAAACTCTTTATACGTAGATATAAATTATTTATTTAATTAAATTATGTCAATATGAAGTGGATCAAAGTAAACTATATTAAATTACAATAATTAAGTCACTCACGATATATTTTAATTAGAGTAAGGTCAATTTTTATATTTTTTATGAAATATTCTGGATATTCCTACGCACTGTAGTTCCCTTATCGATTTGTATTGCCGCCGGGTAAATATTTATAAATATGCATATTTGACCTAATAGCACTTAATGCCTGATGAAAAAAGTCAACAAATGATTTGGTACTTGTTGTGCAACTAGTCGCTTTACGTTAGCTGCGGCGTACAGAAAGCAAAATAATATATTTCTATGGCATCATACATCATTAAGAAAAAATTAGTTGAATACTGTAAAACTGAGCCTAACTAAGTGTAAATATTAAGCATTACTGCAAAGCTTATAATAAATACAAAAGGTCAAAAGGAATATCTGACGAGAAAATTAAATATGAAACAACGAATTTATGCATCCCTATGATATATATTTTCGTTCGTTCATATCAAAATCAGCAAGTTGCTGCTTCCATTTCTCGGGGGAAAATACATTCGTTCACAGCCTTTTTCGTTTGGAATAAGAATGCCAATTGACGTTAGTAGTAATTTTAGAAAAAATAAAAATATAATTCTCCTTATCATAAGTTGAAATAATTTTATTGCGAGTTTTACAGATTATTTTTTCTGCATTCCTGAAGAAATCAAACAAAAAAAAACCTTGATCGATACATTTGTAAATGTGGCAATTGCTATATGTTTTTCCAAGACCTGGTAGGTAAGCATCTCGAAATGGAATGGCATGTATTTTTGATGTACCTGCTTAATAAAATATTTCTTTTAATTATACTTACTTGATGTTTTTCTCCATTTCCGCTGATTTATGAAATTTAGGATATCGACTCTTGAAACCCTGCGTAAAACAGACAATTCCCTCACAACTCAAAGTTTTGTCATCGATTCCACTTTCTTATGGTCTACTATAACAATTGAATCGACACAATTGATCAAAGCAATGCTTTTTGTGTACCTTTCTATTGACTTACAAACTTTTATTATTTTATACCACTTTCCTGGATTATTGACGTATATCAAAGTCACTTAATGGGGCACTTCACGAGCCAATCGTGCTCAGAATCCAGTGATCATATTTCGTCTATCATTTTACCGCGCATGAAACGAAATACACGGGAAAACATTCACCTCCTATGCCGCACATGAAAGATTCAATTATGCGGAAAATCGCCATACCGAACGAGTTATGGTTTTTTTTAGTCTCTGAAAAAAACACACTGAATTGCTCCGACAAAATTTTCGGGACAATGCAATGCTTAAATTATATTTGATACACGTAGGACATTAATCCATGAATGAGAAACGCCGAGCGGAGGTTGCGGTTGGGAAAGAGATGGTTTGAAAGTGGGCGAAAATCGGGAGGAGGCTGAGAGAGAGGGTTGGTTGTAGCTACGGAGATTGAGAATAGGAGTATTAGAGGGATGAGGATGTGAGAGAGGGGCGAGGGAGGTTTGGAGGGGGAGGGGCTTTTTCACGGAAGGAAGTAAGTTTGCGAGCAAGATTCCGACTCTCGCCATCTGGAATGGTGGAGTGGAGAGTTCAGTAGGGGGAGGCTGGTAGGGGACTGAGTGGTGATGGGGGGAGAGAGACGTTGGTTTGGCGGGGCGAAGGGGGAGGGGAAGTGGGCGAGGGTTCGGAGGAGCGGTGCTTGGCTTTGCGGTGAAGAAACATAAAGCAAGCTTCACTCGATGCTGCCGCCACTGCGAGGATCAAATATTTATGCTCGTGGAACTTCGCTCTGGATGGGAGGCAAGGGCGCGGGAGGGTTTTTAAAGTGAAGGGGCGAGTGGGAAGGGAAGGCAAGGATGTGAGGGGGAAAGGCGAGGTTGAGAAGAGAAAAGATCTTAAGGGCACTGAGAGAATGGAGGCAAAGAGAGAGAAAGAGAAATAAATGGGGCGGGGGTTGGAAGGGGGAGGAAAAGCTTGAGGTTAGTCAGGGCCCGAAGAAGAGTAATATCCCGCGTTGGCTACTGAATTTAGAAATTAATATTCCCATCTCTTTCACGAAGGTCACCTCCAGGTTACTCCCGCGAGATTAAAATTTGGGGCATTGAGGGGATACTTAGTCGTGAATTTGAAAACCAAAGAACGTGTCGCACAGAAAATACAGGTGGAGTGAGATATATCTACTCGTACATATCGTGACACCAGTCTAAATAAAGGCGTATGGCGGGAAGTGTCAGATCCCTAAATATTAAATCTATCATATACGTGGAATCCGTGGTTTCATCATCAGATCAGTAGAATTTGTTCATTTAAAGAAGCAGACAAATAATTCTTTTCCAACCCTGGTCGAAGGAAAGGTTGTGGGAGTTTACGTTTGAAGGGATAGGATGAGAAGAAAGATCCCCACTGCTACTGTAATTCTGCTTCACTCCCTTCCCTTCCTAACCATTCACACGCAAATTCCTACTCCCTTTCATTTGACCAGTAGTTTCCCTAACCATCTTAGAAGCACTACCCGATTCTGCCACCTATATAGAGGTGAGAACCGGTCAAGGAAATATTCTTGCGTTAGTGATTTGCTCGATTCCATCTTCCCCACCCCTCCTGTGTTCGTCCTTTATATATGTTCCTATCCTTTTTCCTTATATATATTTCCATGTGAATGTATATTTTTTCGCCGTATATATATATATATATGCAGTCACATGGAAATAGATATTAGGAAAATGGGATAGGAACACATGTGATGAACAAAGGAGAGGTGGGGAAGGCGGAATTGAGCAGATCACAAGTGTAAAAACATTTCCTTGATCGAGGCTTGAACACCGGATCTTTCCACTTTCCGGCGAATGCTCTAACTGTATGTGTTCCTGTCCCTTTTTCCTTATATCTATTTCCATGTGAATGAATATGTGTTCGCGATATGGCAGGATTTCGTGTTTGAATGTATATATATATATATATATATATATATATATATATATATATATATATATATATATATATGTACATGACAAGGGCTCAACAGTGGTAGTCTTAAACACCACTGATTACCTAAAAGAAGCCAACAGACTACTCGCAGACACTTCTTCGTATAAACATATTCCGTCTAACCCTAACCCTGCATTCCAAGAGGATATTATCGCTTTCCTCCGCGACAACGGCCCTAATGAAAACCTATCCCCCAGTGACATCTCCCTCCTTTCACCTTCCCATCCAAACACCCCCCACTTCTATATCCTCCCCAAGATCCACAAACCCGAAAACCCAGGGCGGCCTATAGTCTCCTCCCGCAACTCCCCGACCGAAAGAATTTCCGCCTTCGTCGACCACTTTCTCCAACCTTTAGTTCACTCGTTACCCTCGTATGTCAAAGATGCCTACCACTTCCTCAATCTGCTCCACTCAATTTCCCTCCCTTCTGACACCAAGATCATCATGGCCACAATTGACGTCACATCCCTATACACCTCCATTCCTCACGAAGAAGGCCTTGCTTCCCTTCGCCACTTCCTCTCCAAACGCCCTAGCCCTCAAACTCCAAGCACCGATTTTCTCATTGACCTTTCTAACATCATCCTCACCCGTAACTCTTTTTCTTTTAATGACAATTTTTACCTCCAAATCAAGGGCTGTGCCATGGGAAGTAGATTCAGCCCGTCATACGCTAACCTTCACCTCGGTGTCCTGGAAGAGAAGTTCCTTTCCAGTTACCCTCTAAAGCCCCTTCTGTGGCTCCGGTACATTGATGACATCTTTCTACTCTGGCCACATAACATAGACTCCCTCAATTCCTTCATCTCCCAACTTAATGATTCCTCATCTCTTTCTTTCACCTCCAACATCTCATCATCACAGATCACTTTCCTTGATGTAAATATTTCCCTAACTAACAACAAATTTCTAACCTCCGTACATACTAAACCTACTAACAAACAACAATACCTTCATTTTAACAGCAGCAACACCTACCACACCAAACGTTCCCTCCCTTACTCCCTCTCTATCCGTGGGCACCGCATTTGCAACCATCCCTAATCCCTCAACAAATACCTCAACAACCTTCACCATTCCCTCCTCCAACGGGGATACCCAGATTATCTTTTTCACAAAAAAATCCTAAAACAATCCTACACCCCCAATCCTCCCTAAACCACAGACTCCCACCCTCTCTCAATATGCATCACCTACTTCCCTGGCATCCAGTCCCTTAAATTCATCCTCAAAGACCTGTACCCCATCCTCAAAAATCACAACGTTTCGTCCAACCTTCTTCCTAAATGCCCTTCTGTTACCTTCAAACGGCCCGCCAACCTATCAAATCTCCTCAAATCCACCAAGCCTCTTTCCAAATCCCCTCCCACCCCCAGAATTACACCCACTCCGTGCTTGCGAGCAAGATGCAAAACTTGTCCTATTTTCACCACTCCACCCCTCTCCATCCCACCTTTTAACTCTCTCCCGCCCTTCCCCCACTCCTCATGCACATCTCAGAATGTAATCTATCTTCTGACTTGCAAACTCTGCCCGGCATTTTATACAAGCCAGTGCTCTACACCCCTGAACCTCAGGGTGAACAATCATCGCGCCTCATGTAATCCCTCTTCCCCGTCCGCGGGTCTTCCCATCCCAAAACATGCCTCCCACCACAACACCCCCTTCAACCACTGTTACAATGTTTCCGTGCTAGCATCCCTTCCCCCATCCAATAAACCTATAACATTAAAAACAATGGAATTGGCATTTATATGGCTGTGTAAAGCCTATCAACATCCGGATCTCAATGTCGTTCACTAAATGGGGGGGTGGGGCTGAAGTGGATGGAGGTGGATTTGTTTCTTGCGAGGTGGTGGGACAATTTATTCATCCGCATACATTTTGTCATCCTTGTCCTGTGTTTTGATTTGTCAAGCCCTTATGATGACTTGGTGAGTTGATACCTTGGTCATGGGTGTTGTGGTATCTGTGGATGAATTGTTAGTTTTCTGTGTCGCTTGTTACTATTTCCGCATCCTCCTTATTCCATCTCCGCTACCCTCTGGCCTCCCTTTCCCCTTCCATAACCTCCTCCTCCAGGTGGTGGGAGAGAAGTGAAGGAGGAGGTTATGGAAGGGGAAAGGGAGGCCAGAGGGTAGCGGAGATGGAATAAGGAGGATGCGGAAATAGTAACAAGCGACACAGAAAACTAACAATTCATCCACAGATCCCACAACACCCATGACCAAGGCATCAACTCACCAAGTCATCATAAGGGCTTGACAAATCAAAACAAAGGACAAGGATGACAAAATGTATGCGGATGAATAAATTGTCCCACCACCTCGCAAGAAACAAATCCACCTCCATCCATCTCAGCCCCACCCCCCCATTTAGTGAACGACATTGAGACCCGGATGTTGATAGGCTTTACAAAGCCATATAAATGCCAATTCCATTGTTTTTAATTTTATAGGGTTATCGGATGGGGGAAGGAATATATACTTATGTATATATATATATATATATATATATATATATATATATATATAATCTTAAAAATGATGCTCTTCGGCGACGCACAAACACGCAAACACTTAGATAATAAATATTACACACACATAAACATAAAAGAAACACACTTACGTTTCGACGGCACGGCCGTCGTCATCAGAATGCCGTTACCGAGGAAGAGCGGAGAGGACGTGTGCAGAAGGGTGACGGGAGGAGAGGTAAGGGGCCAATAGGAAGCGGACAAGGTGGGGGAGGGGGAAATGGTATATATGCATGACGAGAATCATTCATTCCGTGTTAGAAAAGAATTCAAACAAATTGTACCTATCTGATAGTTCGAGTTATGCAAGCAGTACTTGAGCTCCCTGAGGCTCCAAACCCGGGAGTTCCAATGATAATAAATAATACCCCTCCATAAGTGTTTTTAACCAATATTGATGAGCCCAAGTTCCCATCATGGAGGGCTTAGTACAGGCCTGACGATGGTGGGCTCCCATGTATGTGACCAGGATACGGCGTAAGAATTGAAACGGAATCAAGACGTCTTCCAGTGCTACACGCTCCCCCTCGCTACTTGAACGATGAGAACGTGTCGAATTGACTTCAAGTAGAGCTCCCGCGGGATGCTCTTAAAGAATTGACCCAGGGGGATAGATGACATACGTCCACCAGGAGTTGAGTGCATGGAACAAGAGAAGAAATATGAGAATTTGGAAAAGGAAGTAATGTATTAGTGGAGAAAATACTTCTCTTGGGTTACTTAAGAAAAGAACCTTATTGGTTGACCTAGGGAATTTTTCATTATGGCGCAGAGAACTTAACTATATGAGCCGTACTACTGGTAAAAAAGGATAAACATTGCTAAAGCCTAGTCAATAATAGCTGCTCAAAGTCATTTAGAATTACTTCCCATTCCATCCCTGAATTTACGCTGCCATTATTCTTAACAAAAAATTTAAGAAGTGAAATATTGAGCTAAATCTGATAGGTTTGTAACCAAGCAAGAAATAGCTGAATAAAAGAAATATTACGGAAATATTCATCGCTAAACGCACATAAATAATCGCTCGCCTTTTGAAAATTCCAACGTTGCCGATTTAGAAATATGAGTACTCATTTATAGTTTTAACAAATGGAAAAGCAATATCCTGTGCATATATGTATGATAATTTTTTTTATTATTATTAACCTAACGGATTAGGGTAGGTTTTTGATGAACTATGGCACAACACATTGTACTCCTAAAACCAAACAAATATATGTGAAATATTCTTAGACCCTATACCTTAATTTTTAAACTTTTATGTCGTTCTGCATTTGCTAAATTCCATCCAAAATGCTTATTTTATTCAACTGCAACATCGCTTACTCAGCATTTTCCGCTATAATAACACCGCCATCACCACACTTCCGCTTAATATCTTCTTCGTCCACTTTTTCTGCCATTGAATATCTCTCAACAGCTAAATATATCTGCTTCTACCGTACCTAAATTTTCTTAGTTTTTCATAACTTCCGTCTATTATACATTTTTTCATTCTTTTCCACACCATCTCAAAGGTCTCCGATCCACGCTTGTCCTTTTGATTCAACGACCTAGTTTCTGAGCCGTACTAGCAAAATCTCGTACAGAAGTAAGCTCCATATTAAAATGTTCCCTGTTCTTTTCTTTAGGTCTTTGGCAAAGGTGTTTACCATAGTCTCTCGCCTCTTTTATCATGAGACTTTTATTATCTTTTTTGCAATACATTCAATTCTGATCACAATCGTGCCTCATTGATTCTTCAACGCGCTAAGTAATGATTATGACAGTTGGGCTGCCTGACTACATACCGCTCGGTATTTGGTGAATCTATTGGTTTTGAATGATGCCTCACCTGATTTCTCTTCAGCTTTTCCCATGTATCATTTGCCATTTTATTAGCAAACGTGTTGGAACTAACAGGTAATACTGGACACCCCTGACTTTTTCCCTGCCTAGCATTGCTAATAGCATCTCTTCAATTGCTAATCGCACCTGAGCAATCTCGGACATGTACAGGTCCAGGATAATTTGCATCCAGTTTACTCCAATATTTTGAAACTTTTTCATTAATTTTACTCAGTGTACTCAATTGAACATCTCCTTGAAATCCACAAAGCAACTTAATTCTGATTGTACTCTTGCGAGTATTTACTAGACTTACTCTCGCATGGCCTTCTTCTAGTGACTTCATTATCCAAATGGAATCACGCATATAATCCTCTTTATACATTTTAATTGATCCTTCCCTAACTCTATTCCATTCGTGAATACAGAAGGAAATTTACACAAGAGTGTCTAATGCTGTGAATAGTATGACAACACTAATTTACAATGTATTCAAAATTACAAAACGTAAGGATTGAAATAATCAAAAGTCCATGATCAAATTGTTAATATAATATCACATTATGCGTCGAAAGTAGTGATGAAGTCTAAAATAAATTTAAAAGATTACAAGAATGTCCATCATGGTCATTATGAAGTGCTAAAAAATATCTTCAAGACCTACGAATGCCTAGATATTAGACGAAAAAGCCACTTTGGTTTATCTCCCACGAATTCACCATTTATATCCGCCTCAAGGATAGACTCTGACTTCGGGGTTATATATTTTTCTTTAATTTATCAGAGGTACGCTGAAATAAGATACGCCACCAAACATTAAAACCAATTAATAAGATTTCTACTGGCATTAAATTATTTACTCCGTCCTGTAGTGGGTACGCTTCCCTCTAGTGAGAAAATTTCTTAGGCAACTACGCCGGCAATTATAATATGTTGGAGGTAGTCGTAATTAGTGTTCTTAACTGTCACTTCTAATACACTTCTTCGTCTTAAAATATCATGTTTCTAATTTGGTAAATCAGATAATATGCTTTGAAAGCGTTGTAATTTCCAGTTGCAGGGGATTTCGCGAGTACGATTCACATGAGGGTGAAAAATATTTATCTCATTGAAACGCATTTTAATCCATAACATTTGGAGGAACTTAACCTCCTGGCCATGTTGGGATGGACATATCCTATTCCATTATGAAATCATTCAAAATTCAGTGCTATACGATACCGAGGAATAAATCTTTTCGTGCGGGCCATGAAATCGGGATTTCACCTTACTTCTTAGCCTGTCTTGGCGTCTAATAGTCCTGCAGTCTATCAATCCAAATTTATATTTGATGACAGCTCCTTGGTTCGCATACCCCTTTAACAGGTATGAAATTCTCGCAAATCAATTTAAAGGTGTGGATGCAAGCCGGCTGTGCATTCCGTGACCTACCGAATTAGCGAGTCGTGACATCAAAAAGATGCCACCTGACCGCTCGATGGTGACTCTCAGAGCCACCATCGAGCGGGAGTGATAAAAGATTTTACGAGAAAAGCACCTCGGCGAGGACTCTGGGGAACGGAGAAGGAGTTGATGGGCCGGCGGTCGGTGCTTCGAAGCCCATTATCCTTATGCAGCGGTGTCCCAAGGCGAAGTGCACTGGCCGGTGCGCGTTTTACGGCCAATGGGACGAGTGTCGGCGGAAGGGGAAGCACACCCCACCCACCGGAACCTCCCGCGGGCGGGGACGAAGGCCTTCAAGTACTGCGAGCGATTGACTGGGAATGAGAGCGCGAAATGTAATTTTCCTTCGATATCGATAGTCGTTTTGAAAGAAATATCAAGATGACACCGATGAATAACATGGAGAAACCGGGGTGAGAAATTGAGTGATTTCCGAAATTATTCCGTGCCGAGAATTTAAGAAAATATTCTTCGCTGTGTAAAACATCAACCGTGGTAAAGCAACTGAATTGTTGTAGAATACAATAATGTCGGTTATAAAGCAATTACCAAACTAATTAAATATTCCATTTTAATGAAGTTTTCATAATAACAATTATCGCCATGGTGAAGATAACCTACAATTCGTCATGACAAATAAATCGTTCACAAATCTTCCTTTCTCGGGTCTACTCCTTCCCCACTCCCGTTTTTCTATATACTCGTGTGTGTACATATATATATATATATATATATATATATATATATATATATATATATATGCAAATAGAAAAAGACATACATATATGTATATATATGTGTATGTATGTATGTATATATATATATATGTATATATGCGTATACATATGTACAGGGTTCGTCCGGAAAATAAGTGTACTGAGCTGGTCTACATCCTGGAACGCTCCCGCGAAGGCATCATCGGGAACCTCTCGAAGACACGTCGTCACGGCCTCTTTGACGGCGTCCAAAGTCCCGTATCGCGTTCATTTCAAACTCCTCTTTATCTTCGGGAACAGAAAGAAGTCCGGTGGTGCCAAGTCCGGGATAGGGCGGGTGCGGCAGCGTTGCCACGCCGTGCTTGGCCAAGAAGTCCGACACGACAATGCGAAGTCTCACACCGCATTGTCGTGTCGGACTTCTTGGCCAAGCACGGCGTGGCAACGCTGCCGCACCCGCCCTAGCCCGGACTTGGCACCACCGGACTTCTTTCTGTTCCCGAAGATAAAGAGGAGTTTGAAATGAACGCGATACGGGACTTTGGACGCCGTCAAAGAGGCCGTGACGACGTGTCTTCGAGAGGTTCCCGATGATGCCTTCGCGGGAGCCGCATTGTCGTGAAGCAGCCGCCAGATATTTTTGATCGCTGGCCGGACGCGGGCGACTCGTTTTCGTAGCCTGTCGAGCACTTGGACGTAAAATGCAGCATTTACAGTTTGTCGCTCAGGCACAAATTCGTAGTGGACGACTCCCTATTCGTCAAAAAAGACAATGAGCATCATAAACTTATTTTCCGGCCGAACCCTGTATATGTTGGTAGACAGAAAATGAGACTCAAACAGAAATAGGTATAAGTAAAGGGGATAGGAAAACACATAAAAGGCGAACACAGGACATGTGGGGAAGGCGGTTTTTGAGCAGATCACGAAAGTAAAAATATTTCCTTGTACGGGATTTGAACCACGGACCTTCCACTTTCCGGGCGGATGCTCTACCAGTTGAGCTAATAAGGAAACCTGATTTACTTTGAGATCTGCGGTCTTATAAAGCGCCAAAGTGCTCCGATAGATGTTGCCCGAGAGATGGCTTTATGGAGCTGTTTCACCCACCAAAGGAGAAATAGACGGGACACAAGAAGGGGAAAGGATGGTAGAAAAGCATTCATACGATATTATAAAGGATAGGTTTTACTTTCGTGATCTGCTCAAAAACCGCCTTCCCCACATGTCCTGTGTTCGCCTTTTCTTTGTTTTCCTATCCCCTTTCCTCATACCTATTTCTGTTTGAATGAATATTTGTGCGCCGTATTGCGGGATTTTCAAGTTTGAATATATATATATATATATATATATATATATATATATATATATATATATATATATATATATATATATATACACACACACAAACACTAGGATAAAAAATATTACACACACAGAAACATAAAAGAAGGACACTTAAAGTAGATATTTACGTTTCAACGGCACGGCCGTCGTCATCATATATATATATACATATGTATACGCATATGTATATGTGTCCATATATATATGTGCATATGCATATGTGTATATATATTTATGTAAAAAATATATGAAAATGCATATGTAAAATGCATATATAAAAAACATATCGGTTATACGAGGCTTATTCTTAAAGTAAACACCGTTTGCTTATATTTAAATATTGGCGCTTCAGAACACAGTTTTGCTCCTGCAGCGCCATTTACTGATTCATTGAGAAGCTATAGCAGCATTTTTTTTGTTTTAGAAGTCGTTTGCTTGTCCGTGCATGCAACAATGTCCGCGACAATCGTTGATCCCGCCAGCTGTGAAGTGCGTTCTGTCATACGATTCTTGTATGCAAAAGGATTGTCGGCTGCTGAAATTCATCGGGAATTATGCCTGGTTTATAAACCTACAGTTATGAGTGAAGGAAAGGTTAGACAATGGTGCTGTGATTTTAAAAATGGATGAACAAATGTCCATGACGAAGAGCGAAGTGGTGGGCCCAGTATTCTGACCGATGAAATTGTTTCGCAAGTGGAACAAAAACTGCGATGTGATCGTCGATTGACAATTAATGGCCTGGCTGAACAATTTCCTCAACTTGGACGCACTACCGTCTACAATATTGTTACTGACAACCTCGGATACCACACATTGCTTGCAAGGTGGGTACCGAAAATGCTCACCGACCACCACAAAGAGCAAAGAATGTCCAGTGGACGAGAGTTTTTGGGTCGTTGGGAACTCTTTAAACCACCCACCGTACAGTCCTGACCTTACACCCAGCGACTACTTCCTCTTCTTGCACTTGAAACAGTGGTTCGGTGGACATCGTTTCGAAACCGAAGAGGAACTCAAGAATGGCGTTGTCGATTGGTTCAACCCTCAGGCGGCGAGTTTCTATGCAGAGGGGTTAAAGAAGCTGGTGCAGCGGTACGAAAAAGGCTTAAAAGCGATTATGTAGATAAGTGAAGTAGGTTTGTAGCTAACTAAAAGTGCCAATAAAATGTGTTTCATATGAGTATATTTTTTCCTGTGACCAAACGGGCCTTACTTTATGAACACGCCTCGTAGCATCACTCGGTTATTGCAAAGATCCGGTGTTCAAGTCCCGGTCAAGGAAATATTTTAAACACATGTGATCTGCTCGATTCCGCCTTCCTCAACTCTACTGTCTTCGTCCTTTATCCGAGTACCTACCCCTTTTTCCATATCTAACCACTTGAGCTTTCGAAAAAATCTAGTTCACACTGAGTTCTGCGATGCTATAAAGCGCCCAAGTGCTCCGATTACGCCGGCAAGTGGTGAGATCCGGTGTTCAAGTCCCGGTCGAGGAAAATATTTTTACACTCCTGGTCTGCTTGAATCCGCCTTCCCCACCTCTCTTGTGTACGTCCTTCATGTGTGTTCCTATCCCCTTTCCGTATATCTATTTCCATGTGAATAAATGTGTTCGCCATATGGCGGGATTCCGGGTTTGAATGTCTATTTGGTCAATGTGGCTCATCTCCTTCTTCTTACTATGTGTGCCACGAAACGCACTCTTCCTATCCTTTAATATGTGGTATGATTGCCTACTGTCTTTCCTCTTGTGTGTCGTGTATTTCTCCTTTGGTAGATGAAACAGCTCTCTGACGCCAAAGAATCGGGACAGTTGGCTACTTGCGTGTATATAGGCCGCAGATTTCGGTGTAAAGTATGTTTCCTCGAGAGCTGGACATGGCTGTGTTTAACGAGTGTCTGATTTCGACGGCGACCGCGGCATCGGCCGACGGGATTTTGAGAGCGGCAATGCCGAACAGGCCGGAAATCGAGGTTCCTATCGTGTTTTGTTTCGAGCGGCGGTTGACCGCCTAGTTCTTTCAGAAGCGTGAAGTTTGACTCTCGACTTTCTTCCGGAAGACCGCGCTTTCGTTCAGTTTAAGGGTTCAAGGCTGACCTTATCTCATAGTGTAGATCTTAGGCTCCTTTTTGTTTTGCAACCGCCGGGTGCGAGTAGCGGGGAGGGAGTGTACACGAGTGATTGTTTTTGTCTCCCTTTGGATTGGTTGTCATTTTGGCCCACTTTCCTTTCTTTCGCGCAGGCGTGCTCAATTTTACTGCTTTTCAAAATGGTCATACGTCGCGTAAACACGCTCGCCTTGAAAGTTGACGAGAAGGCGAAGCCCCTTACTCCGTTGGAGGTCCACCTCTTCACGATAGAGTCGCTGGGGCTCACTCCCGAAGAGATGGTGGCGATCCAGTTTGGATACAATCGTAATTTGATATTCCTGAAGTTGGCAACCGAAGCTACAATGACTAGGATTTTATACAAAACTCCGCGAAAACTACCGTTACCGTCTCTCAGTAACCAGAGGACGACAACAACTATTAACGAGACTTCCGGCAGCCCATGTATGTCAGGGTTCTTTGTCTCCCAGTGGAGACCCTGTTGGAAGACATAAACAGCGAGCTCCAACGTTTTGGTAAAATCCATCTCTCGTGGGAGAACAGGTGGGCGGGACAACAGATGGCGCGGGTATTACTGGTATCAGGGTTGTGCGGATGACGGTTGAGAGGAATATCCCCTCGTACCTCCCCATCGGCGGTAACCGGGCCATCATCATTTATGAGGGTCAGCGCCGCACTTGCGCCCGCTGCAACCAAGAAGGCCACGAGCGCAAGGCCTGCCCTCGGAATCAGAGAGGCAAGAGCTATGCGGAGGCAATGGTTATGTAGTGAATCACTCAAGAATGATTTCCAGGGAGTGGACACCCTTTCAGTGTCCTTCTCTGATTACTGCACGCGCTGATCATGAGTGTTACGTGCCCGGATACAACCCCGGCGGCGCGAGCCCACCGCTGCGGTACCGTGTGGCGAATGGACCTCCGCGTGCTGGAGGACGCGACTCACCGCGACTCCATCCTCACCCATGTGTGCGAACTGATCGTGGCACTCCATCTCGGTGCAGACCTCGCGGTATGGTGGGACGACGTTTTCAAACCCCGAATTGTCACCCACATCAAAAGGAAAACTTTTGAGTGGCGTAGAGAAAAAATTACATCATCTCCTTCTACCGCCGGGTGCTGGAAGAGCTCCTCCGTAAGGATGTTGCGCCGGAGGATTTCCACGCCCAAGTGTCGTCCCTAAAAAAATTATACTCATACGAAACGGACGCTCTCGAAAAGTGGCAAAAAGAACTGGACACAGATATAGGGGGGCCCATAACGCTTCGGCGCTCGATGAAATCTAACTCTGGTTCCACCACAAACAGAATTCCTGTCAGACAATCTGCCGCCGGCGACACCGACCACCTTAGGGAAGCGGCCTGGCACTTACAAAAGACTTTTAACAAGTACCCTCCATGGAAGGAGGGAGACACACCCCCTCTCCCTATGCTGTCCTCAACCCAAAGAGACGATTTAGCTGGAGACATAAGTTCAGACGAACTGGATTGCGTCTTCTCTATGTTCCCAAAGGGCAAAGCACCCGGCTTGGACGGCCTACCGTTCGAATTTTATTTCGCATACTGGGATGTTTTAAAACCTATTTTAACCCACCTTTTTAATTGCATTTTAACTGGCGGCTCCCTGACTGCAAATCAGCAGACCTCCTTAATAACCCTTGTATCAAAGATGATGCGGCCCAAGTCGTTCATCAACTTCCGGGCAATCGCCCTTTAAAATGCCGATCATAAAATATTGGTCTTGCGCTATAGAATGACGGTTGTTGCCGACATCGTCCTCTCTCCATCCCTGTACGCCATGTCGAAAACACGAAACATTTTCGATGCCGCACTTCTAATTCGCGACGTTATTTTTCCTCACCCTCGGATGGCGATCGTTTTTTAGCAGTGCTTGCCATCGACCTTGCGAAAGCATTTGATCTAGTCCGGATGGAATGGATCCTAACCGTGCTCAAGATGATGACCTTCCCCGAGCCGTCTCAACGATGTACACCAGTACATCTTCTATAATTAGGATAAAGAATGCCACCTCACCGCCCGTTCCCGTCAGTAACTCCGTCCGGCAGGGATGTCCGCTGTCAATGCTGCTGTTCGCTTTTGCCTTAGACCCACTAGTCAGATGACTGCAGAGCAGTGAAATCGGGGTGCGCCGTCACGTCTGCCTGGGCGTCACTTACGCTGAAGACATAACCCTTTTTATAGACGACCTGTCCCACATGGCTCTCGCCCACAACATCTTGGTGTACATCCCCTTGCTGCACTTCCCTCTTCTGGCCACAATGTGCCCGATGTCGAGCCCCTCCCACTATTTCTCCTCCTCTGCCCAGGTCTCCTTATCGCCTCCCCGCCCAACCAAACCCGATCCACCCGCGAGCGGCTTTCCGCGCGAAAGAAAAGCGATTTCGGTTCCTCTATTTTCCCCGCTCGTGGATCTTTCACACGGCGCTCGGTGAGTGCTAAAATGGAGGAAGACCGCCAAGCCGCTCGCTTAAGCCCGCCCTCCCAGACGAGCGTGGAAAAAAAATAAACGTTCATAATAGGGTGAGTCGCGCAGCGTGAGGAAACAATGGGCGGACGATAAGATCCTTTTGTCACTTTTTCAAAACGTTTCATTTCATTTCACTCCGTAATTTTACGGCGGGGATGTGAGAATTGAACGTTTTTCCATCGGGGCGAATTGAGAAGTAAAATAAAAGGATAAAAATGGCCAAAAAGGCTTCAAAAACGTTTAAGTTAGAAGACCTAGATATTACTAGAATGATTTTAAATTAGAGCATTTCATTACCATTTAGAATAGAAGAAGACAGTAAGAAAAGAAAATGGTATGCGAGGAGAAAAAGTTGGCAAAATGTGATCCAGAAACTGCCTACAAAACAACGTGAGATTTTAAATTTCTAACATTGGGAGAAAAATATGCAATTTGATATTTATTAACACCCACAATAATAAATTTTAGTCCCACACATTTAATGCCATTTCTTCGCAATGTAAGGCAATTGTCAGATGATGCTAAGAAATGATTTGAGGAAATTGTTGAAAATGGGAAAATAACCTTAAATTTTATGATATGACACATGTTTTGATTGAAACTATATTCTAAACATTATATTGTTTTACCTTTTTATGAATGAATACTTTGATTTGTTTTGATTAAGGACAACTGTTGCAATATAGAATATGATATATGTTTTTGTTGCCAATTTACAAAAGATTTTTGTTTTAGAAGAAGTTTTTAAGAGTAAATTTAGTGACCGAGACTCCAATTTCTCAAGGTTTATGGACATTTGCAACCATATTACAAGTCGCATGCTATTTTTGTAATGTCTAAAGATCAATTTTCAACATTTATGTTGACAGTAAATAAGTGAAATTTCTCATTTAGATTGTTTACCTCCAAAATTGGAACAAAAATGAAATGTTTGATATCACGGACTGGGGGAATCGCCACCCTATGAAAAATCCATTAATTACCAGCTAACTATACAAAAATTCACAAATTAAACGCTGCGAAGAAAAAGAATTTTCTTAAATGTCATATTCTGTTTTGTGTGACAGGCGTCAACTCATGAGAGTAATATTTAAATCTGGCCTATTTGTTTCTTTAACTTTTCTAGGGTTTTTTTAAGTCTTCATTTACCCTTCTCCGTATCCTAAGGCCCACTTTTTGCAATAAAACAGGTCTCTGTTCTATTTAGCAACATCATTATAATAAATAGTGCAAGTTTTTGGGTCTGCTCTTTTTCATTAGCACGCAGGGATAGATGGGGCAGAGACAATTTTCCTAAGTACAGTAAAAACCTTAAGGAAAAATATGATAAAATCAAGAATGCATTTTAAAATTTTCCTGCCTCACTGGAAAAATATATTTTGATCAGCAAGGAGGCGTGAATTGAAGGCAGCAAAGCTTGCTTGAAACCTATTATATGTTACTACTACTTTGAGAATTTGTAAAACGTACACTCGAGTCATGGATTAACTGCAAACAACGAACTCGTAATTAATCTGTTGTCATTAAATGCTCTACGCTAGAAACGGGTGTTGATTGATTTTCTTTTCAAACGCATTAATTCCGTATACATATAATTCACCAACTGCCTACAAAATTACCTAACGGCGCTCGGTAAGGCCTTTGACCTCGAAAAACGACAGCGCTTTAAGGTACTACAGAGGAAATTAATTAGGAATTTCCGCCAAGCACAAAGTCAGCAAGGTCGAGGGAGAGATGGGTGGGTGCTTTAATTCTCTCGCCGGAAAAAAATCAATTGACAAACAATGCACGTTTACCCCATTAAAATTTTGACAGCAGGATATAACTATTTTTACTTGGTCCCTTCGTCGACATTCAAGGGCAAGGATTATTAAAGTTTCAGAAATTTTGATGCTTTCACAGAGACTTATTAAAAGCTTAAAGAAAGGAGCTAACCTCTCCGTGCCAAAAGGACAGTTGCCTACACTTCTACAGCTGTATCAAATTTGCATTTACACACTGCAGTAATATTCAATATTTTTACTTTATTTTTCTTTAAATCTTTTATTTCATATTCATTTATTTATTCTTAGACCAAAAATAGCACTTTACATCGGACTATTAACAAATATAGAAATGGACAAGATTACAAACACCCAAGCCCTAAGTGGAGGAAAACCCACCCAGGCGGGAATCAAACCCGCGACCCTTGGGTTGACAGACGAGGACGTTATCCCGCCGTCACAGTGGCCTGTTAGACTAGAGAAAACTTTAATATGAATCGTACCTATGTATGTTTCAGAAACTTGATCGTTGAGGCAAAAGGTTCAGCGTTGACGGAAGCTTTTTTGAGATTCGAGTGTGGAGAAGAATGGATAAGATCATGGACATGAAAAGAAACGATGAAGTTCTAAGCAAGGTGATGGAAAGGATACGGGTGCTGAACGAATTTCAGAGAAAGTAGAACAAGTGGATGCGGGAGGTACCAAGATACGATGGGATGCTGAAAGCGATCATGGAGGATATGATGCTGGGAAAGCTAGGTAGAGAAGAGACATTTAGGTTGGAATTAGGGCGGTAAAAAGTATACAAAGCTAAATAATGAGTGTAATTGTGATGTAAAATTTGAGGTTACGGACATTTTTTGTCAAATTGATTATGGTCTAAAACTACAGCAATAAATGGTGACAGGGTTTGTCCAAACCTACCCTTACCCAATGGGCTGGGATACTTCTAATATTTCAGCACATTAAACTATGGCGTCTCTCAAAGCCTCTCCACTTACGTACTCGTCAACCAATTAGCGAAGTAGGAAGATTTTAAATTCGCTCGAGTGTGTCGAGTGCTTAAACCGAAAAATGTGATCATGGGTTTAACACCTACAAACTATTATGGTCAAACAGATTAATTTTCATGTTGACTGTCAGGGAAAAGGATAACAAGAATAATAATGAAATGCAAAAGCTGGAAAATGTAAAAATCATTCGCCTTGCCTATCACCGAGTGCTTTAGCCTGTTAAGCTACAGAGGCGACCTCTTAAATTCCAAAATTGTTGCATATTAGTGGTTGACTCCGTTTAAAATATATTAGAAAGCTTTATACGCTTTGTATTGCTAGAAATACTGAAAACTGAGAATAGTTAAAAATACTAACAATACCAGCATGTCATATGATGTCGAAAGACAAGATTCCTAGAAACAGAGGGAGATACCACGACAGTAACTTTTAACGGAGTGATCCGCTAAACTTAAACTTAAAACTAAAGTTGAACTAACTAAATCACTCTGTCGGGCATCGAAGGATTCGGGTTTGAATCCTGGTCAAGGCGAAGGAATTTCACGCTCTGAAATTGTTGAATTGGAAAGAGAACATCTAATGCCGGGAAGAGAGACTCAAGGAATAGTTTTTCTCGCGGGAGAATCACAACCATATAAGAATTGGTGGGAAACGTAAACATGGAAAAAATGTTTTTCAATTTTACAGACTTTTTTATCTATATTTTCACTGTTGCCAACTTTATATCAGAAGAATTTCATTTAGGAAGATTTGGCACATGTGTGAGTTATGTTCTTCAAACAATGTCAATTTCGAAATTCAAAGGATGCCAGTAAAATATCGGTATTTTTTTATTCCCCAGTTGAGCTACCGTTGAGAAAAATGCTATAGCGTAATGCTACTGCTGCAAAATGTTTAAAAACTTCCAAATCTACTACTATTTGTTTCATATTTCTCGACTAGTTGCTACCGCGTGACTGCTGAGCCTGTAAATAATACCGCTCGCTTGATAACATTCAAATACAACCTGCGGCAGAACATTCGAATAATACACATTTTTCTCACGTCTATTTCAATACGACAACTTTAAGTTACATTAAATACTGCAAATTGAATAACCCAATGTAAGGTATCAGCAATTATAAATACTCTTGATGGCTAACAACCCCTGCCACACGAAACCGCGATGACTAGTGGGATAGAATTAGGATACAGATATATTTCCGGCGGAACAGTCTCGCAACGACTTGCGGATCATTTCGAGTACGCACCACGTACAATCTAACGGCGGAGAGATCTGGAATACAGTGTTTTCCGACTTAAGGGCACCAAAAAGTAAAGGCAACAGTAATTTTCTACTTGGCGCAGGCTCAACGCTTGTTTCTGTCCGTTGGTTACGGGATGACGTCATCGTTTATTAATCTAGATCAAAGGTCGCAGATGAATGTCCCCCCTTTTCCTAATTTGGTTTTTTGCCACACTTAAGGGTGGGTGCTTTACACTGACAGTATTAATACGAGTATTTACCATATTGTTCATAGTATACGATATGGATCTAACTTTTCATATTTTGGATGATCAGTTTAAAATCAATTAACAACTCTACGTGCTATTAAAACAGGTATGATTCGGAGTTTGATGTCTGAGTATTTTTCTCTTCATTCAAAATTATGCCGTACGTAATAAATTATTTAAACTTTACTTCAATTCCAATGGGGTAAAAACTTCAATCTGGAATGCTTCAAAATCTACTATAATTTGCAACAGATTTTTTGGGGAGTTCCAACCATGTGACTGCTTAGCTTGTACATAATTCCGATGGCTTGATAACTAATAATTTAAATTACGCTCCATATATGTAAGCTTTCTTTACATTATTACTCTTCCGAGCTTTATACTGGATAAATAAAACAGTTTCTGGTGTAACTTGGTGAAAAATCTTCATATTGACGATTTTATAAATCAAACTACTTTGCTTTTTCACATGAACTATTTTAATATATAAGCTTATGTGGAAAAGCAAAGTGGTTTGATTTATAAAAACGTCGTTAAAGTGGATATAAATAAATGGTGTGTTTTCTATTTTCTTCAATTTTAACTTGATTTTCACCCATAATTAGAAACTATTTGAGGACGCTGGCTGAAATAACTGTTCTCAAAGACCACCTGTCATGTCTTAATAATAGTATTGCTGCTGCCTACTGAAGGGTCTTCCGTTAGATTTCCGGTGGCTCTTATAGGAATTCTGGGTGAAACCTAAGATACGTGAATTAATTAGGCAGGAATTCGAATCGTGTTCGGTGAAAGAAAACAGTCGCCCATCATTGCCCTGCTAAACGCGTGAATTTCATTTCATGGAACGACTTCAGTGGGAAGGGCTTGGGTTAAGAACATTCTTCAGAAACGGGACAGTTGTCCACGGGAGGTCAGAAATAAGCTTGAATATCGAGATAGTCGAATCCGTTGTATTGGCTGCACCGACTGGAGCGTTGAAGGGAGCGTTGAAGGAAGCGTTGAAGAGCCGACGGGCAAGTGGACAAGGGGTCGCGTCCCCAGAGACCTTCTCTTCTCCCCCCTTAGCCTCAAATCCCTCCCATTTCCCCTCTCTGCCACACACGAATTCCCTTAGGGATTATTGGTCATTCGTTCCGCCGCTTCCCAAGGGCAACTCCCGCTAGGGACCCCTGTCAGTGCGAATGACCCTGGGTCTGATCCCTCCGGTGACACAGAAACCCTAAAGGACCCACTGAGGATGGTCATGAGGAAAAGATAAAAACGAACGGTTTTTCCCGCACTCGGAGATCATAATGGAACATTTACGGAAGCGTTCACATGCATATGAATGCTCCCAAAAATGTGACATTTTTCCTATATATCTTAAGTATGTATGTATATATATATATATATATATTCAAACTTGAAAATCCCGCCATACGGCGCACAAATATTCATTCAAACAGAATAGGTATAAGGAAAGGGGATAGGAAAAACACATTAAAGGCGAACACAGGACATGTGGGGAAGGCGGTTTTTGAGCAGATCACGAAAGTAAAAATATTTCCTTATCCGGGATATGAACCATAATAATATATAAAATATTTTTACTTTCGTGATCTGCTCAAAAACCGCCTTCCCCACATGTCCTGTGTTCGCCTTTTATGTGTTTTCCTATCCCCTTTCCTTATACCTATTTCTGTTTGAATGAATATATATATATATATATATATATATATATATATATATATATATAACTTTTGGACGGCACAATATAACAAAGAATAAAACAGATAACACGTAAAACGACACTAACACTGTAGATTATTTGAGCTTTCGGCCTACTCCGAGGCCTTCTTCAGGTCAGACTCAGAACCTGTCCATAGTAGGCCGAAAGCTCAAATAATCTACAGAGTGAGTGCCCTTTTACGTGTTATCTGTTTTATTCTGTGTTCTATTGTGCCGTACAAAAGTTATATTGCTCTCGTGAGTACTTCCGCATCATCGATATATATATATATAAAGAAAAATATATACATATATATATATATATATATATACACATATATTTATATATATACGCCAAGTTCAAGCTTATATATACACGCCATTTGTTCAAGGTAGTATATATATATAATTAATTAATTAATTAATTATAACTTCCATGTGCAGAGAGACAATGTCAGGTGGCACACAAGTTCCAAGTATTATAATCAAACTTGCCTTGGGAAAAGAACATGATATCTGAAATCCAATCAATGTCACAAAAGATGATGAATAAAATCAGTTGGTAAAAAAATACACTAAAAGGAAACTTCCTTAAACAATTTAATAACACAGAAACAAAAGAATATCCGCATCTCATTAATATCAGTTTCCCAATTAACAAGAAAAAAATAAAAAATGAAGCTTTTACACACAATTTTACAAATCAATCAAATTATTACATAAAAGTACACATACATGAATATGTGCACACATGTATTTTTGCTTATGTTTCATGCGATTGCTATTAAAAATATATAAATTTGACCATCGCTTCTGTCTGATGTGCAGTCCCTCTTTAACAATTATCGTATTGATTGGATATTGAAGATACGTATGATGATGCACAGAAAACACACTCAATGAAGTAAAATGGAAGAAAGAGCTTCATTCAGGCAAGAGAACATTTACTCGTTTAAGCAAAGTAAAAAGAAGTTAGGATAAGAGAAATGGGTCTGGGTATGGAAACTGGAGCATAAAATTAGTATGTAAAGCCAAAGGTACTCGAGGAGTGAAAGGAAAATGGCCATATTCCCAAATGTCTCCCCAAGAGTTTCTACGCCCAATAACTCATTGTTTTGGAATGCTCTGTATATGAGCCGCAGTAGTTACATAAACATGCGGGTTATTAGCCTGCTTGGGTGGGTGAACGTTTTAACGGAGGGGAATCCAAAAGGAATAATGGCTGCACCCAATCAATCAATCAATGTGTACATGCCTGCCCCGCCATTCAGTCCAGGTCATATCTACTTGTCGAACCGCCATAGATGTGGTAGAACGTGTCAGAACACCAGCCTTTAATTATGTCATTCTGAGCAATTTGCTACTTTTAATTCTCGCTCTTGTTGCCCAAACAGCCTTGAATTTCATTCCATTTTGTTTGACGATCTGAGGCTCTCCTCTAGATTATCAGTCCTAGAAGGCCCTTCATGGGCTTCAACTTGTACTATATCCTCCCAAAGCTTCTGCTGTCTTCTCTACTGGTCTATCATCATTAATTGGGCTATCTAATGACCTCTCAGGCAGCCTCTTCTCTTCTTTTCTGGCCGCATGTCCAGTCGATATCAGTCGTGGTAATCGGATTAACTGTGTCCTAATTGAATTGAAATAAATCAAACAAATTATTGTTGGCCCTCATTTTCCGGATATTATTTTCTGTAATAAATCCTAGAATTTTTCTCTGTACGTTCTTCTCAAGGAGATAGAACATGAATTTTGTCTTCTGTCGCGATTCAGGCTTCGCTCTCACAAGTTAAATTGGGCCTTATAATTGTTAATAATAACTCAATGTCTAATTACG
Organism: Hetaerina titia; assembly: GCA_037158775.1. Lineage (NCBI taxonomy): Eukaryota > Metazoa > Arthropoda > Insecta > Odonata > Calopterygidae > Hetaerina > Hetaerina titia. The sequence goes on from CM073775.1 coordinate 15,120,056, forward strand.
GTGGGCAATTTCCGATTTAGAATGCATGTGGCATCGCGGCAAAGGCTTCGTCCACTCAAGCGAATGCGGACTTCTTCAACTTCATTATCATTTGCGTTTAATGCCACCCCCGGGTAAATAAACGGACTCGATAGAGCCTTCTAAAACGATCTCTGAAGCTTTGTGCCTCTTTTCAATGACAGCATTTTTCTTTTTCATTGATTAATATCGAGATAGATATTCATAGCACGCATTTTATTTTGCCAATAATTTCTGCTTCTCCTATTTGGCTCATATTGTGCTGTTTCATTTGTTAATATATTTTCCCTTCCTACGTTTATCTTAGTGCGCACTCCAGAGCTATGTTAAATATAGTAGGAGGCAGTATATTTCCTTGTCTCAGACCCAAAATTTAAACGACATCTGGCAGATTTAGATATTTACCTCTGCTACTGAGTATTTCATTGCCTTTTTTCAGCCAATCTTAATTGTTTCCGTAGAATTTCCAGATCAATAAATATTTGTGTTAACTTTTCTTTAGTATGTCGTAATATCTGTTTGAAACCAATGCATTTATTTTAGATATCGATGTCATACTTCGACGCTTTGTGTAGAATATTTTTACTGCAAAAGTTTTAATCAACTGTGGACCTACCAATCCCACTTTATAAAAGCCAATAGGATTCTCTGAGTGAATCTGAAGTCGTTGTTTAATTGCATATATTAATGTATCGTATACAGTGGATAGAAGAGAGATCCATCTTTAAATTTCACATTTTAAATCATCTCCCTTCTTGTGTATCTGGAATAGGTATTCGTTCCCCTGTCACTAGAGATTATCTCATTCTTCCATGTGTTTTAAACCGGAGCGTTTATTTGTTGCATTAAGCCCTCCCTAGGTGATTGATTCTACACTTCATAGGACATATTCGTCTATTTCTGTTACTTTATCGTTTTTTATATGTATTTAATATCTGACCGTTCCGGAGATTTTATTTCTTCTATCGATTCATGTCATACCCATTTAATACTTGGTTTTGGTTCTAAAGTAAGCTTTAAAAATATCTCGTATTTTATAATTTTTAATATAAGTTTCCGTTTTCCCTATAATTTTCGTCCGGTGTAGTTCGAGATTAAGAGCCCTCTCTAATTCAAAACGTTCTTCTTTTAGCCATCGCTATTTATTTCAGAGTGTTTTTGTGAAACTGAAAGTTGACTTTGTACTGACTGATTGTTTTGATGAGAGGGTTTGAGGATAATTCGAATCCATCATCAGGAGAATTGATTCCCTCACTTTAACCAGTTGTGTTTACGTGCTACAGGGATGTTAACAATCCCTTTTTTGGTCTTGGTATTGAAATCGAGTATCCTGTTCCTTGCTAAGAGTCGTGGTAGGCTTTCCACTAAAAAGTGACATGAGAGCCCCATCATCATATTTTCCCGGTTAACGTATCTAATTCCTCCTTTAACCTTTCCAGATCAGAGAGCGGATTTCCTTCCCTGAGGGGCGTGGAAGGAAGAAATAAGAGGCACTGCAAAGATATCGGGTGTATAGTCAATCAAACGCGGAAGGCTGTTGGGTAATTGAAGCAGGGGGGGGGGCACATACACTATATATTTATTTGGTATGTGATGGGCAGACGAGACGGCAATCGATCACGACGGATATGGGACGGAGGTTATGCGATGAGCGGAAATGTTGCAGCTCGCTGTCGTGCCTAGTTCATTTCGCGGCGTTAGGAGCATTTCTATTTCAAGGAATGGATTCGCATTTACATTTTCCCTCTGCATAAAACTTACACGAGATCGAATGATGCAGTCGCGAAACCCATGCGGTCGTAAAGTAAAGATATCTCGTACCAGATTACACTTCTCAAGGAAATATAAACTTGAAAGCTCGAAAATCACTTCTTGAAAGGTATTCCCTGGAAAAAAATAATCAGTCGCACAATTCTTTATTGCCTTCTTAAAAACATCAAGCACTCTTCCGTCCTCAACACATCATTCCTTAATAGCCTTAATTTTCCTTAATACGTTCCGTCAACGAAGTACATTGCTAACAGATTCTCATTAATTTAATGGTACGTAATAATATACTCATCAAACCAAGAATCAAAACCGCAATGCAATAACGTTCCATTGTTGATATTGCTTAATAAATGTTATGAAATATTTCTAGACAAATTTAACGCGCCGCAAGAAAAAGAGGGACAAACATTCTTCCCAGAAGACAATTCCATAAAAACTTCACGACTTCAATTAAGCCAAGGGCAGTTTTTCTTTGGCACAGATCGTTTGGCACGCACTAGGCGGTGCTTAGCTTTATTACATCCAACTTCTTCAATTAATCCATACGCGGTAGACTTATATTTCTCCGAGGTAGTGCATTCCACCTTGTACGCTTCAATGCATCGTAATACGTTTAAAGATTGAGAACTTCGTATTAAATAACTTTGGTAAAGAGTTGGATGTGTCACGTCACGTCGAGATGAGAACAAAAAATATCATAAAATAGGATTATTATAGCATACTAATAATGATTTCCGTTAATATTATCGGAAGTTGGACACATTTATGAGAGTGCATTTTGTCCAAGCGTTCAATTATGAATAAAGGTATACATTAGTCATACAAATATGAGGCTATGAAAATCAAATCCCTAATTCAGTATAATCGTAATATAATAATGAAACATGTAGTCAGACTATGCAATGTCTTACATTTCGTAATACTCGTCATGAAGGAGCAGATAGTTTGACAGTATAATTTTAATGCGTTTACTAGGGATACTTGATTTACAAAAAAAGTTTGATATTTTAAGAGTTTACTTGAAATAAGAAGATAACGTGCATGCTTAAGATTTTGGAGAAGTACAAATAAGTCGAAATTGAATTACCAATAGAATTGTTAAAATGGAGTATGTATTTTAACCCATGTTTCAATTTATCCTACACCAATTTATTACTGTAATAATAGAGAAAGACTTTTATTGCGAGTATTTCACAAAGCAAACAGCAAAGAATACAACCATGAGACATTGATCAAGATATTTTAGACTTTAACGGTATTTTCCTTCGATGTGTAACGATTAAATATACGTTAAATTGCAATGGTCAGCACATCGCTCACATCTGAAATCATACTTCGAACTGAAGAAGCATCCGGAAAAGATGGACCTAAAATGATGACACTTAAAACATTGTACGAGAGGCAGGCACCAGGCACCTATTGGTAACAAGTGCCAATGTCACCATAGTAAACAAGCAAATTTCGTTATTAACAAAGTATTAAATCATTTGACGGGGGATAAATTTTAAAATGAATGTGAAAATACTAAGAAAAAATAAAATGGATAAAAATGGTGACAAAGCGAGCAAATACAACCACCCTCGGCTTTTCCCCTACCCACGGGTTTGTGAGTGGGGAAAGCTACACCCTCTGGCGGGATTTTCTCCACCCACGATTTTACCAGCTGCAAATTCATATTGAATTTTCCCATATGTCGTTCACTTTAAATGGACCATTTATGTTCCTGTCGAAACACATAAAAATCGATTTACAAAACCGCTAGTTAAGCTAAAGCCAACCGCCAGAGTCCCCTTAGCGATAACCACCGGAGAAAGTGCGGTTGACGAATTAACCGACATCTAGAGGATCAAGGTGAATGGCGAGAGTATCGTTGGAATAACGCCATTGCAAATTCCCGGCATTATTGAGAAGCTATATGCATACGAGCAAGCGCAGTGAGCGGCGACAATTACGTCAACTGCCGCGTAAACCGATGACTGGATTTGGGACGAGTTTTAAAAACACGAGAAATGATATATGATGGATGTCGTTTTTTCCTCTTGATATTCGCGGGTAATACCTTGGAACTTTGTTGAGAACAGTGGCAAATCTCGGATGCTGAGTATTTGTGGTTTTGACCAAATTGGAAATCATTATACATTTTTCGTCCAAAATTGCCTTAGAATAGATTTTCTGCATTGATTGATTCATTATAAATTACTGGCTGAGTTTCTGCCCCAAGATAATTGCGATTAGTTTCGATATTTGATGCTTTTCGTCTGTATTTTGAGAAGAACATATCCCTAAAATTATTGATATTTATGTATGTAAAAGAATTTCGATTGACGATGGGATGTTGAAATACTATGAAAGATGAGATAGTTTTAAATAAGGGTATGTATGCTGGACGGAAAGAAGTGAGGAAGACATTATACTGAGCTGAAGGATTTATTGTAGTGTCAGATTCCAGGTTGTGATTTGTTAGGAGAGGAAAAGATATGGATAACTGCTGACTTTGTCCGTTCATAACTAGCCTTAAGTGTTGAATAAAAAACTTGTTGGAAAAAAGGACTCCTAGCGAATCTTCTGATGAAGACGTAGCTCAATTCCGTCAAATTTATCAAGAAATAACGTGTGAGTGTTCCTTTTATGTGTTCTTATATTGTTTGTTGCTGTCGAAGTTTTATTTATGTATGTATATATATATATATACTATATTTTTTAACTTTAATTTCTTCTTTCCCCAGAGGAAGGCCAATGAACTTTTGGAATACATATGAGTGTCCTTTTTGTATGTTTCTTTGTGTTTTTGTTGTCTAGCGCTGTCTCCCTTCTTCGTTAAATATATGTATATATGTATATATATATATGTATATATATATATATATATATATATAATATAACGGGGGAGAAATAACAGTAGCAGGACAGAAGACGTAGAAGAAGATGAAAGTAGTTAGAATAGGAACATGGAACGTCAGGACAATGTTGAGGAGAGGCAAAATAGAAAATATTAAGCGGGAGATGGAAAGAGGCAATATAGATGTTTTAGGTCTCTACGAGGTGAGATGGAAGGATAGCAGGGATTACTGGAGTGACAATTATAGAGTGATATACAGCGGCGGGGACGAGAGCCAACGAGGGGTTGCCGTAATTTTAAATAAAGGGGTAGGAAGAAGCGTAGTCAACATAGAGCAAGCGACAGATAGAATTTTACTCGTAGAGATTAAAGCAGAGCCGACGAACTTGATCATTGTTCAGGTATACATGCCACCGAGCAACCACAAGGAGGAAGAAGTCGATAGGATGTACGATGAGTTAGAGGATATACACGCGTGTGTTCCTGCAGGGAAACATTTGATAGGGATGGGGGATTGGAATACGACGTTAGGCGAAGGAAGAGATGATGATTAGGTGGGGGACTACGGTTAAGGAACAAGGAATCACCGCGGGCAGAAAGCAATTGAATTCTGCAGGAGACAGGGGTTAGTCATCACCAACACATGGTTTAGACACCACAAAAGGCGTAGGTATACATGGAAAATGCCAGGTGACTCAGAAAGGTATCAGTTAGATTATATTATGGTTAGGCACAGGTTTAGAAACAGTGTGATAAATTCGCACAGTTACTCAGGAGCGGATGAGGACTATGGATTATGAAATGTAACGTTGGTTTCAAGAAGATAAGGCAAGGGCGGCGGATTAGGAAATTGAATTTAGAAGCATTAAATGGATTAACGAGGAAGGAGTATCAGCAGGCTGTAGAAAAAATAATGGATGACGGTAAAGAACTGAGTACTATCGAAGAAAAATGGGAATGTATCAAGAAAGGAATATTGGAAGCCGCTAAAGACACTATAGGAACCGTTAACGGGAAAAGGATAAGGAAACCTTGGGTAACGGATGAGATGATTGCAAAGATGGATGAGAGGAGAAGATGGAAAAATATAAACACAGAGTTAGGGAAAACGAAGTACAAAGAGTTAAACAATAAATTGAGAAGGGCCACAAATAAAGTCAAAGAAGAATGGTGGAAAACGCAATGCGAGGATATGGAAAGTTTACAAAAGAAGGGTGAAATTGGTGCTCTATACAGCAAGGTTAAGTTATTTTCGGGAAGTAAGAAGGCAAGATCTGTGCTAACAGTTAAAGATAAATGGGGTAAGATAATAGTTGAACCAGGAAAAATCCAAGAGAGATGGAAGGAATATATAGAAACACTGTACGGTAAAGAACTTAGGCCGACAGGGTTAGACATAGAAAAGGAACATGACGTAGAAGAAGATAACTTAGGTCCAGGCATACTCGACGATGAAATAGAAAGGGCATTAAAGGAGATGAAAGCAAATAAGGCTGTGGGGGTGGACAACATTCCTGTAGAAATGTTGAAATGGTTAGGGAAAGGTGGGAAGAAGGCCATATATGGACTGACTCGTAGTATCTATGAGGAAGGAATCTGGCCGGAAGATTTTGTGAGATCGGTGTTAGTTCTTATTCCAAAAAAGGCAAAGGCTTCGTCATGTGAGGATTACAGAACAATAAGTTTGATATACCACGCAGCTAAAGTGATTCTCAGGATCATCAACAAAAGGATAGAGAGTAAGGCGAGTGATTACTTAGGGGAGGATCAGTTTGGATCATGATAGATGTGCTTGGTTTGTACCAAGCACATCTATCATAGAAACGAAAATATTATCTAATAATAGCAAATTGAACCCCAGGTAAAAATAAGATTTTCAGTTCCCCTCCAGGTCTTGAGGTATTTGGGGATCGTTTCTGAGAGGTGGGGAGAAAAGAAGTATGCAGGGTTTCGTTGAGAGGGAGATACGAGGTGGAGAGGGCGCTGAGGGTGGGAGGGGGGGATGAGAGTGGAAGGGGGATGATAAAAAGGGGATGGGAGAGAGAGGGGGGCGTAAACGCAGGAGGGAGAGAGATTCGCACGAAAGGGGCCTATGTGCAGCACCCACGCACGCACGGACGAAAGCGAACGCACGCAACAAAGCGTGCATCCGCGGCAATTATCGAACGTGAGAGAGAGACTGTAGGTACGCTTGCCTCGCTCCTCATAAATATATACCTACCTTCCTTCCCCCTACGACTTGTCACTCCGGTGAGCCTTGCATGCGTGTCTGTGTGTCAGTGCGCTTGTTTAAAGTGAAAGCTCCTTCTATTTCCATCCCTCCGTCCTTACCACCCAACCCTCCATCCTTCGCCTCCCCGCTTTTCCCCACTATCTCCTCTCGACCGACCTACTCCTCCTCCTGACCCCCTCCTCCCATTCCTCCCTGCACACCACAAAAACCACCCCCTTCCTCTCTGGATTTGCATGCGAGTTGATTTGCGATTGATTGCCCTCCCCCTCTCCCCAAAAATCATCTTCCTCACCCCCAGTGCCTATTTCCAACCAAGCTCCTCCTCCCCTCACCGCTCCATTCCTAGCGTCACTTCCTCCCCGATGGATAAGACAGATTCGATGTTGTTGGTTAAGAAGGAAGTAGACCGAATCGATTAAAATTACCTATGAGTTTTCTATGCCTACTGCATGACGTCAGTTCTTGAAATCTGGGAATGAGGGCGAAGGGATGTTTCCAAAAGCAATGATAACTTTAAACTGAGATGAGGGCAAAAAATAAGGAAAACTTTACACTTCCACACACTTTTAATACAATACGACCATGGTTTCGATGCTGCGAATCATCATTGTCAGGTCAGGCTCCTGATGATGACGCGCAGCATCGAAACCGTGGTCGTATTGCATTAAAAGTGTGTGGAAGTGTAAAGGTTTCCTTATTTTTTAACCTCAACATGAAGGAATTCCACGAAGTTAAGCCTGAAACTGTTAGCTTTAAACTGAGGCCTATGCAACGGTTGATTTTATCCGAACGAATTAATCTCCTATGATTGCGTGCTACCCCGATGAACTCTGACTGGGCGGAATTCCTGAAGGTATCAGCGACACTTCCCTCACGACAATGAAGGCGGATAAATTTCTCAAAGATCCCTTGGTGTATCCGAGAGACAGTTTTCATACCAACGGTAGATTTCCTAGTGGTCATTTATGTCCATTTACTCAGATGGAAATCGAAGGATTATAGCATAAGGGTCACCGCGAAAATCTCAAGCAGATGTCCAGAATAGAAAATATTTCAAGATATGTATAATTTCCTGATAAAAATTTTCAAATTCTTCGAGAATTCCTGTTATGCTTTCAGGATATTTTGAAAGGGACTAAACTTTTCGTTTTATTTGAAGGGTTCATCGTCAAGAGCTGACTTAAGAGTTCTGCGAGGAAAAACACGAATGGACTAATTATAAGTAATAACGGACTACTTGAGACTCTTAAGAATTACGTCTACAATTTAAGAAGTGTAGTCAACAGCAGCTAATGTTCATCTCAAAGAAACACATTGAAGGGCGACAAGGGGAACAATCTCTTTTTTGAAGGACCGACGACGATCTAGGTAACATTGAGTGCGTTCATTCACCAAGCCACAATTCTCCCTGCCATTCTATGCCATTGACTTTCACCATATTCTTCCTCACTTGCCATCAAAGGACTGAAAGGCATTTATTTATGCATGATGTTTATATCGGTGACTTTAATTTAACATAAAATAAGCGCAAGTACTTGCAAAGCCGTATTCGGAGCTAAATTCTTACCCTCGTTTTCATAATGCTACTTTCAACGCACAGTAACCAGCTGTGTGGATATTCTCAAAATCGTTCAATTCTGCGTTATTGTTTAGAAATTTCTATCGTGCAAAATTTAATACTGACTGAAAATTAGTGATTAACATGAGGTCGCGGAGATTAAATTTTCATCTAATAATATTTGACTGCTTTGTTTATTTTCTGATTGTCTTCAACCGCTTATCGTTTCTATTTCGCTAACCTTCGATTTGTACGCAGATAAAATAGAGATTACAGAGTAATATAACTTCCTTCCATTAAAAAAATTAAAGTAATTCCAGATTAAACGTTTTTCACCTCATCACCCTTAGAGTTTGCGCAATGGATTGACGAAAGGCTTTCAAATGTTTCGTGAGCTGTGGAAAGAACTTAGTAACTTTTATTAATGGCAGAACTCTTTGCAATAATATTTCTATGATAGAAAACACAAAAAATTTGCTTTTTTATGAGAGCGGATAATTTCATTAGCTTGTTTTGAGTCGAATGAATTGATTATCAGTGAATCTCTATCCAACCAATTTATCGACAACCGAACAAGTGACTGATTTTAATTGTGGGCAGTGGATGACGATTAAAATATACTAAATGTATATAATTAATCGTATATAGACTAATTTTATGCCATATGTTTCTCAGTAAATTTGGTAAAAACAGTTCTGTAATCTTTTTTCAATATAATATTTTTATTTCATCACTCCGTGTCAACTAAAATACCTGGGAATGAAAATGGGCTGATAATATAATACTAAACCGGATTTTAAAATTTAAAATTTTAAACCGGATTGTCAAATAAAAAGGTGAACATGGGAGTGCATAGAAAAATTTACTAGACTTTAGCAATTTGAAATTACGAAATAATATTAATGGTATTCTACAGGCTAAGGTATGTTTTGGGCAAACAGTGACTAACCATTTTTACATTTCTAAATACCACAAAATACATAAAAGCGTGACTACCTACAAAATGGAAACGTTCTCTTCGTTTACGAATGAAAGGACGTAGAAGGTATTTAGAATTGAACGTTTTTTTTTGTAGCGTAGGACCACACGTTAGTTCAGGTGAACTGAAGTTTCAAAATATCATTGATGTGTCATTTTTTCCATTGAAGACCTAACTTAAACAATGGAAATGTTTAAGAACCGAAATTATACTCATAGATTGGATGCAAGGGATAAATTTAAATGGGATAGATATAGAAGAGAATGATTCCGTGACTGACACATTGAAGTATTCATTTTCCCTTCAAATCATACTCAATTATTACAAAATTAAACCCAAACAACTTAATGTAACTAATTAAAAAATCATATTTTTTAAATTTAGCTAAACAAACTGCTCAAAAATCTTTGCACGATATAAGGAGACCCGTATTCGTTAGTCTCGTGCTTGTGTTCGAAAACATGAACAAAATTGTATTCATATGTATGTTCATACATTTCATATTATTTTATTTCATTATTTTATTAATTATATTCATATGTATGTTTATATTTCTCATTTTTATGAACGGATGTCTATCTGGTGGCACGACACCCCCCGCCACACGCCTTTGAGGTGGCTTAAGAGATACTACGTAAATGTAGGTGTAATATTTATGGGTGATTTCTCCAAACTGACGTCTATTTCTGTTCCTTTCCAGTCTCTTGCATTCAGTATTTAATAGAAGAGGTCTGATGTTAATTTCATACAGAATAAAAATCCTTCGCATTTATGGCAAATACGGATCTATTTCACTCCTTTCTACTCCAAAATCATACTCTTTATTTTGGCGAACCACGTATATGTCAACGCCCCCCCCCCCCCTGTTCCCCGTTCTTACCCCCGATCCCCGTATTCTTCGAGAGCACCGCGCGGCGTCGCCTACCACTATTTACATCCTGGTCGGAGGACGAGCGATCGAAGTCGTCCCACTAGGGTCTTCTCCCTGAGCCCCCTACCCCCCCATAAGCATTCCGCACATCCATACGATATCCGAGACACTTTTTACCCGACCCCATCCCAGTAATCGGGTGATATTTTGTCGTTTTTTGACAACTCGGTATCCCCACATGTCCTCCTTTCTCTTCTCAATTTTAGGTTCTATTATTTTGTCGTTTTTCATATTTGTTTGTTTTTCTGAACGCTGAGCGATTCCTCTGAGCTTGTATCCCGACTCGCGATCAGATATATGAAAAATCGTGTCCCCCTTGGATGAGAAACGTTGAAAACAGGACCCCGGAGATGTTTCAGGTGTGAAGGACCAACGTCTCAGGGTTCAGGATAAACTGCGTCGACTCAACCGTCACTTTTCAGAGATATGTGTTTGTTTATTTGGTCATTGCCACAGGCATGACTAATGATACGATGACTCGTGTGAACACGGTGAAGTTGAATGAATAGTTCTTATTTCGTGGATAGAAACGTTATTTCACAAAAACAATCACACTATACATAGGAATAGTTTGCAAGAGACCACCTGCAAGTGAGAGAAGATGGCTCTAGAAATGATAAAGCTACTTATAATGCAATACTCAATTACATCAACTCAAATTAGAATGAAAATACGGGTTTTCTCCAACTATCATCCGAATATTCTTTTTCTCATCCAAAAAATTATTATTATCAATGAATCAGCCTTCCAATTTTCATAGGGACATAACAGGTTTGGGTTCCGACTAATGAAAGCCGAAGTCCTTCTATTCATATTCATGTGTTGGACAAGCGGTACGAAACTCAGTCGCCAATCGGACGCCCTGCAAGATACATGAGAGCACACTTTAGCCTAAAGAAGGGTCCCTAGTCCGGAAATTCGGATCCCGGTCTGGGCGGTCAGCCGGCCGGCCGAATATACGATCCCAAACGGGCTATCCTGTCTGATGCGGGGCCGCAGTCACTGGAGTCTGGTCTTGCTGGTCGCCTCACCGGTCTACGTAGAGCGGCGCGACACAGAATGGTTGATCCGAACTGACCTGAAGTCCCCAGACTAAAGCTCACTCCTTAGGGATAGTTTATATATAATGTCTTATCATGAGATGGCCAGCACCCTCAAGAAGTTGCTACGGTTGGTAATCTCCAAACGGTCAATGGCCCCGAAGAGCATGACTCGCCCGTGGGAGGAGGGGTAATGTCTAAGGGTATGACTCGTATGATGAAGTAAAAACTTTGAGTGTGTCCTTGCGACACAATCCAAAAAAAATGTCTTTTTTTCGATACAGATGTTTTCAAAGGAGCCAAATACATTTTATCCGTAAAACACATCCTTGGGAACTGTTAATCAATATTTAAACATTTAAGAATAAATAGGGATAAATAAAAGAAATCGGCTTTGTGGGAAACCCAAAAATAGGAGAAACGCACAATATTTACCATAAGAATCGATCAAAATTCCTTTTCAAAATCAACGAACCGGTAACAATGAATACAACTGTAGGATGTAATTGATCTAGCCACTTATTTCGACTACTTGAAAGAAAATGACAATGCATTAAAGACTGAAACAATTACGGGCAAATATGAGAAAGTTTTCGCGACATGTAAAAGATAAAATTATTTATAAACCGCCCAGATACGCTTTTAATTTGCATATAGTATTATTTCCAGGCAAATTCTAAAATTAAGGAAAGTTTTCATGTATATATATATATATATATATATATATATATATATATATATATATATATATATATATATATATATATATATATATATATATATCGATGATGCGGAAGTACTCACGAGAGCAATGTAACTTTTGGACGGCACAATAGAACACAGAATAAAACAGATAACACGTAAAACGACACTCACACTGTAGATGATTTAAACTTTCGGCCTACTCCGAGGCCTTCTGACCTGAGGAAGGCCTCGGAGTAGGCCGAACGCTTAAATCGTATACAGTGTGAGTGTCCTTTTACGTGTTATCTGTTTTATTCTGTGTTCTATATATATATATATATATATATATATATATATATATATATATATATATATATATATATATATATATATATTCGCCTTTTATGTGTTTTCCTATCCCCTTTCCTTATACCTATTTCTATGTTTGAATGAATATTTGTGCGCCGTATGGCGGGATTTTCAAGTTTGAATATGTGTTTGGCCAATGTGGCTCGTCTCTTCTTCTGGCTATGCGTGCCATGAAACGCACCGTTCCTATCCTTTATAAGATCGTATGAATGCTTTTCTACTATCCTTTCCCCTTCTTGTGTCCCGTCTATTTCTCCTTTGGTGGGTGAAACAGCTCCATAACGCCATCTCTCGGGCAATATGTATCGGAGCACTTTGGCGTTTTATAAGATCGCAGATCTCAATGTAAATCAGGTTTCCTTATTAGCTTAGGTGGTAGAGCATCCGCCCGGCAAGTGGAAGGTCCGTGGTTCAAATCCCGTACAAGGAAATATTTTTACTTTCGTGATCTGCTCAAAAACCGCCTTCCCCACATGTCCTGTGTTCGCCTTTTATGTGTTTTCCTATCCCCTTTTCTTATACCTATTTCTATGTTTGAATGGATATTTGTGCGCCGTATGGCGGGATTTTCAAGTTTGTAAATATATATATATATACATATTGGAAGGTCAGAACAAACTTTCATGCATACTACGCCAACTATTGAATGTTTCCAAAACCACTGAAGTTAATGTTTTCATTCATCAGTCGTTTGCCTGTAGTCGAGTGTAGACAAGAATTTCTGCGAAAATCATTGCTCCCGCAATTTTCAAAGTGCGTGTCGTGATTCGATTTTCAAATGCAAATGGATCATCAGCTCCCCAAACTCATTGAGAGTTGTCCGTATTGTATGGAATTACAGTAATGAGTGAATGAAACGTCAGAATTTGGGGTCGAGGTTTCAAAAATTGCCACACAAATGTGTATTATGAAGAGTGGAGAGGCTGGTTAAGATCCAGGCCGATTAAATCGTTCCAAAAATGAACCGATAACTGCGACCTAGTCGACAATTGACGATTAGTACTTTGGCTAAGGAAATTTCCCCTTGTAGGACGTATACCAGTATATACACGATTTTTAGAGAAAAGCTCGAATATCACAAATTGTGCACAGGATGGGTACAAAATTCTTACCGACCAACACAAAGAGCACAGAATTTTGGGTGGACGAGAGCTTTTCGACTATATCCTTTTGACTTGACCTTGCACGTAGAGAATTTTTTCCCTTCTTGCACTTGAAACATCGGCTTTGTGGACAACGATTTGAAAACGACGGGGAGTTCAAGACCACCACTGTCAAGAGGTTCAAATCCCTGGCGGCGAACTTCTATGCTGAGGGATTAAGGTAGAAGGCGTTACGTGAAGTGCTTAGAAGTGAACGACGATCATGTTTAAAAGTAAAGTAGGTTTGTAGGTAGTAATAATCGTCAATAAAAACGAATGTATTTGTATGACCAAACGGACCTAACTTAAAAAATAACCGTTGTAATTTATTTTTATCTAAGGGAAAATATAAGGTTTTGCAATATTTGGAAAAAATACAAATAATTATTATATTCAACCACCCTAGACGATTCTTTAAAATGATCATATTCCCTCATAAAAAGAGACAAAATTAAATGGTTTAGCCCATTAAACTTTACTTTCAGCAAACGTCCACTCCAGACATCCAGACTCTTGGAAATTAACTAGATCAATTTGAGCGCGTTTGAACGTGCGTTTTAGCCAATCTGTTCCCTCGGAAATGAAGCTGACGTTACATTGCATCAAGTCTCCCGAGGATTGTGCCACTCCGATTAAAGTTGGAAATACATGCTGTTACCAAGAAATATCCATGCCGCACTCTAACATTAGAATGAAAAAAATGATTTAGGATTCACTTTAAAATCAAATCAAGACTAGCTTATAGACGCTCGTTTTTAGACGCATGTTAGAGTAGCACGTGACTAATGAGTGTTTAAAGCGTATTATATTCCAAATTATTGAAGAATATGTAATTTTTATTGTACATATAAAGAGTTGATAGACATAAAAAAGTTTACGTTTATACTTTTCACATCCTTTTCATTTTGCTGGTAACGAAAATGCCAACTTTATTTTTCATTACTGTAGAATATAATGATCTTGAGAAAAATCTACATTCATTTAAATAAATGTCTCTTTCAACCTTATTCTAGTGTTTTAATAAATCATCAATATTTCTGTAAAATATTAGAAAGCTTTGGGAGGAAGGGAAACTAATTTTATTAAAAAATTCAAGTAATTCATCAAGTATTTAAAAATACAAGTTTTATCTTCAATGGAAACGACTGTTTATTTTCAAGTGCATCGAATATTATAACCATCAAATGGACCTACTGAATACGGCACCATCCAGCAACTATCGACAGATGCAATTACGTGACAACGAAGGGATTACCCGAGGATGAAAACAACTTGACACTTGTCACGCAATATTAGCCCCCCGACTTCTCAATCGCAATCGCCGTAAGTGAGTTACGCCGGTGATGCTCACTCCCTTCAACAACCAAACTTTCCCAAGCTTTAATACCATTAATATGCATGGAAAAAAGCATTCATTTGTCGTATTTTTGGCGAACTGCTAAAATTTCCGAGGTGGAAGAAATGGGTCCTTTTATCCGACCTTAAAGGCTGGTAATAATTAACAACGCACCCTCACTCACGAAGGGCTGAGGAATTTACGAAAAATTTTCCATCTCAGGGAGATTGAGGGCGTCGACATTGTCGAATCCAATCCCCCCACTGCTCTCCTATACATCCTGCCCCCTTTCCACTCTCTCGCTCGCTACATATCAACCACCCCGTTCGCCATTCCATCTCCTCCCCTTTCCGTCGCTGCCCCCCCCCCCCGACGCAAAGTATCGCTAATTCCGCTTCTCACGCTTTCCTTTTCAGTCGCAAGCACCAACCCGCACGCTCACCCTCCCCACCACCCCAGCCTCTCCCCAACCCAATCTTCCCGAAACAAAATTCCACGGAGGCAGCCGAGTTGGCGGCGATGCGTCGGAAAAACACCCTCCGTCTTCCACGGGAGGGAAAAGTTGGAAGATGCCGAAATGTGCGGGGGGGATGAAAGTGGGAGGAGTGGGGATGCCAGGATGCACGTGACTGGAAGGGGGGAGGGCAGGAAGTGTTCGAGCAAAGGGAGAAGGGGAGAGACTTGGCAGGGGAGTGGCAGGGAAGGGGGATAGTTAGGGGAGAAAGGAATTTCCCGAGGCATCCCGTGTGTCTATCGGATGCTAAAGGTTTTTTTTAAATTTATTTTATTTTTCTAAGGCTGTGGTGGAAATCTGAGCCTCCGTTTGCCTCCCCACCTGCATCCCCTTCCTCCATCGCCTCCCTCCAAGGAACGAGAGACCCACGCGGAAGAGGGGAGGAGCGTAGGAGTACGGTTGCGAGGGAGGAGAGGGGATGATGAAGAAGGCATCGCCGTCCCTTGACGGGAACATCTCCATCCCCCCATTCAGCCCTATTCCAACTCCACTTCCCTTTCCGCTGCCTATTTCCATGAGGTGTGAAACAATCCACGAACTAACCATCAAGTTAGGTTCAATAAGTGCCGGGAATTATTGAAGGGAATATTATTTTGGGATGCACAAGGTATAATTTACATCGACTGCCTTGAAAAGGGAAAATCTATCAATATCAACTATTAAATTGAGTTATTGGCGCTTTCGATGGACGAAATCACAAAAAACGACCGCACAAGAAGAAGAAAAAATCATTTTTCATCAAGACAATGCACAAAACAATAGCCAAATTGAACGAGTTGAGCTACAGTCTGCTTCCTCACCACCCACCATAAACTCCAGATCTAGCCTCCAGCGACTACTGGCTGTTTGGTGATCTCAAAAACATACTCTAGGGAAAAGATTTGGTTCGAATAAAAAAGTAATCGCTGAAACTGAAGCTTATTTTGAGGACAAGGACTAATCGTTTTACAAGAATGGTATCGATAAGTTAGAAAAGCGTTTGAATGATTGCATAGCTCTTGAAGGTCTTGATGAATAAAAATGAATTTTGCGAAACAAATGTTTTCTTAGTTAGTCCCGGGACTTATTGAACGATGGTTTATTAAGGGCTGCAACCATCACCTGAGTTAATTTGGGTCATTAGTAACAAATGGCTATTTGCTTCAAGGGAACGGGGGAAGGGTGAGGAGAGAAACCCGATGCTGAAATTAGGCTACTCTGAATAAAAGTCTCCAGGAGACCACACACAATTTAGCGTCCGATCCGACGGATGGAGTATCACACCTAAGTAGCTCTTCTCATAGTCCCCAAAGTGAGATGCAATTGAAAAAATCTGTCACTGGTTGGATTCGAACCAAGACCCTCTGGATAGGCTCCGACCGGACCCCCATTTTTGCATTAATAATACTATGCGAGGCACTAATGTTGAAAATGAACATATTCGTTAAATCGAGCAAATCCCAGTAATTTTATTGCGAGAAATTTCACAGGCGAAAAAAGATACTCCAAGATCTGGATTCGAATCCAGTTTCCTTGTTTTCCAGGCGTGTGATTTCAGCATAGGCATTTTCTGCAGATCAATTTAACCTTGGGATCTGGGCACTGTGGCGGCCAATATACTGCTCCTCACCTCAAGGGTACGTGTTCGATTCCAGAAGATGACAGAATTGTCCATTAGTATCCCGATGATATCGATTATCGATATTATATCGACATTTTTATTCTCTGGACATACGGCTCTGAGTCTCTCAATAATTTATTATCGGCCTTAAATTCATCTTTCACTGTCAAATTCACTTCTTCCATTTCAGACTCCACCATTACCTTTCTTGACACAGACATCTTACTTCACAATAACAAATTCACCACCTCAGTAAATATCAAAGCCACTAATTATCAGCAATATCTACACTACACAAGCTGTCATCTTTCCCACACCAAGCGCTCGATTTCCAACTCTTTCACTATCGGCGGACACCGGAATTGCAACACCACAACCACTCTCAACAAATATCTCTACAATCTACATTATGCACTCCACAAACGATATTATCCAGAAAGCACTTACAGAATAAAACACACCTCTCCACCCGAACATGCATACCACAAAAAACAACACCATATCTGACGCAGGACTCAACTTTTGCACCATCTATTTTCCCGGTTTCCACGGACAGAAAACCTTTCTTGTAGAACTTTTTCCTATTTTACACGACAATTACGCGACCACGTCCTTACTGCCCTGATGCCCCTCTCTCTGGTATACAGACGACCCACCAATCTCAAATACCTTCTGAGATCCACCAACCCTTTGGCGCCTTCCCTGACAAATTTCCCCATATTTCCCCTATTTGCAACCGTCCCCGATGTAAAACATATGTGCTTATCAGATCTGCTCCCCTATCCCCAAATTCCCTCATTGCCCCCTTACCTCATTTCCACGCTAATTGATTCTCGAAAAACATTATCCATCTTTTGTCATACAAACAATGCACCTCATTCTACATAGGCGAATGCGTTACCTCCTTATCCATTCGAATGAAAATTCACCGCTACTCCTGTAATTCTGCCTCACTCTCTTCTCTTCCTATCCCTGCACACGCAATTTCCCACAACCTTTCATTCGAAGAATGTTTCTCCCTAACCATCTTAGAATACCTTCCCGATTCAGCCCCCAACATAGAGGTGAGAACTCGCGAATCCGCATGTATACTGGCTTTCCGATCTTTTAAAATTCCCACCCTTAACCGCCATCTTTCATTCCCTATCTTTTCCCCACTTTCCCTCACAGACTCCATGTTTCTCTTCGAGAACTTTCAGTCTGACCCGAAGAAGGCCTCACAGAAGACCGAAAGCAACAATCTACAATTTGAGTGGCCTTTTACGTGTTATCTGTTTTACTTTGTGTTCTATTGTGCCGTCCAAACGTTATATTGCTCTAGTGAGTACTTATTTATTATTAGGTAATCTACCGGTTAAGGTAGGTTTTTGGATGGACACAACTATCAAATAAACATTTTGTGACTCCCCACCTAGCAAACTAATCTATATCAGGTCCCTCTTCATCTCGGTGTACTTCTTTCCTCCCATCATCCCGTCCAACATCCCTATCCTGTTCCTACCCTTACCACGCTTGCCCAACATTCTCCCCTCTATTACCCTCTTCAACATTCCACTACCGCTCAATACGCCTTTGAGTACTTATATAATATATATATATATATATATATATATATATATATATATATATATAACAAACTATATATATATACACTCTTTATATATATAATATATACACATACTATATATACTCGTTTACATACACACACAACGAAACTCCATAATTTGTGTCTGAAGATGCCGAAACACCCTAAATCCGTCATAACAATAAAAATCTGAGGAACAATATACGATTGTATCAGTGTTTTAAAATTTACTTTCAGGAATGCGTGAAGTGAGTCCTCTAACAGTTTAGTTTATTTTCATTTACATGTAAGCGCGCATTTGATGCCTTCGCAACCCCCGCCACACACCCTTGAGTCATTTTGTAGCATACTGTATGGATGTTGACCAAAGGGAGGATAATCCCTCCCGAGGAGCAACCAACACATCGAGACGGGGGCTAGAGGAGGTCGATCGACGTGCTGGAACGCAATTTTCAAAGCGAAAGCGTCGTTCTCTCATCGCCTCCAATTACTTCATTTCGTCGTGGGTGGAATGTTTCTTTATCCCCGCTCCTTCGGTTTCCATCCTCTCGCTCCGAGCCCTCCCTCGCTCCCGCGTCACGCCTAACCCATCACTCTCTTGTTCCTTGAGTCACCCTCCCCCCCTTCCCGGTCTTCCCTCCGTCTTCCTTTAACGACTACACGCACGCACGGTTTAAAACAACGCACTCTTCTGAGAGCCCCGTCTCCCCCTTTCCCACCCTCCAGCGCGTGCCAACTCGAGAGCGCACTTCTCTCCTTCCCCCATATACTTCTTCTTCTCCTCCGCCCCCTTCGAACATGGAAATCTTTCTCATGAATCCTTCCCTTCACTCTCTAACTGAGATCATCTTCCGACCCATCTCACCTGTCGCCTTATGAAAACGGTAAACTCCCATACTCCCATAGTGGTCGTCCAGGGCCGCCAACAAACGACTTTCTTTTGTAGGGTAGTCCGACGATTAAAATGGTGTGATACTGGAAATAATCGCCAGTCCCCGCATACGAGTGGTATTTCATTCTCCTAATATTTACTGTGAACGGTGATACAAATATAGTTTAAGTCTTACCAGCTTAGACTATTAATGTGTTTTAGACATAGTTTGACAATTTTGTACTTCAGTATATAAATCAAATTTACTCACAATATATTAATGTTAGAGAATATAGTCACAGTTGAACGTAACGCCCACTGGACCCACAAGATCCAGGAGAATACTTAAAAACAGTTTGCAAGAAGAAAGAGGAAGAAAAGGACAGAAACAATAAACAATATAGATTGAGAAAAATATGACAAACCTAAGCGTAACCGATTTATCTACTTCAGTGTACAATGAAGTATGGCGACATTGGCTAAATATGAGATCTTTTCGGATCGATTTTGGGTCAAATAGCACAACAAAATTTTATTTTCCTTTTGCACATCCCCAAACCCCTTTCACGGTTTCTCACCCCATCGAGCCCTCTTTTAGTTCAATGAGTACCCAGACGTCCTTCTCTCCCCAAGGCACAATGCTTTCCTCTCTCGGCAGCAACGTCCCGTTCGAACATGCTCGGGGGTCTCCTCGCCCAACATCCTGATGCCTCTTCTCAGTCGACAGGGGAGATCCCTTTAAGGAATTCCCTTATCGGTACGTTTTTCGTGCGAAGGGATGTTCGTCGAGGGGGTGGAATGGGGTGGGGTGAAATCCACAACAGAAGCAATCAGGGGTGGAAAGGAGGCAGGAAAACGGATGCCACAACTTCTTCTTGAACCCTTTACTCCTGGTATCCGCCTATCTATCAACTCAATGCTCTCTCATTCGTTCTTCACCCGAGATCACCTTCCTCCTGTTGAGCACCAAACATGGCGGAGATGAAAGTAATGCCTCCAAATTGTTTCATCCCTAATTAAGCGGCGGGGAGGGCTCCAGAAATAATTTCCAGTGAGGGGAAGTAAATTTCTGACTGATGGTACACGAGCAACTACTCTTTCCCTCTCTCGTTCTCACTTGCTCTAACCTTTCTTACACCCTGCATAGGTTACCATGAAAACACCAGAGTTTAATAATTGCTAAGAAAAAGTTAGCCATACAGGAAAGCCGTCGTTCGGAAGAGACCGACGTGAAAGGTGACTTTGAAAACTGTCGGTTCATGAGGGGTAGCTGATGGCAAGAGCCCAAAAGTCAGACATAATTCCACATATGTCTCATTTGCTTATTGTGCAATTTTTTAATATTGCCATTTTAAAAGCGCAAATATTTTCCCATTTAACACAACTTCCCTAGTTATTTCCACCAGTGTCTCAAATTTCAACCGAAAGGAGCTATGGGTATTCTAAAGCGATATCTTTGATCCAAGACCTGATTATATCCACGAAAAAGATCATAATTGCTGAAGACAGTGGTGACACTAATTTAAGTAAGTTTGGGATTCCATATAACTTCTACCGAAAAAACAATCATGTTTACGATTAATTTCACACCAATTAATTTTCTAAAATGGACATTCGGCTATAAATGTTTTAACACTACATACTCTTTACAGATGTAGAGATAAGTAACTATTCTCAGGTGATACTAGAGGAATGTTCCTACAAACCTAAAGGAAATGGAACGTTAGGCTTACGACATCATATCACTAATTTTACGAAGGTTTAAAATTCTACTATTTGGGTTTGATAGCATTAGATAAAAACTTAGAAATAAAAAAAATTGAATTTAATCTGTCTCATGGCATTAAAATGGGCGCCATTAACGTTGAGATTGACTTGACATGTTCACTCTAACTTTTTGCTTGTATTCCTTCTAGATGCGTTACCCGAAAACTATCACCAAAACATAGAAATTTTATGCTATGGATTACGTATTTCCGCTGTGTAGGTTTCTGTTCTCTTACGAAAAATTTATCAATTAAAACTCATATCGGATCATTAAATAATATAAAATAAGGAGAACCCAAAGCACAAAATCCATTAGTTCATCAAAAACTATCTGGCGTGAGGATCAATCCCGAGTTCTTTTGCTTAGGAGACAGGGTGTGGGGCTAGTCCTTCGTCCACGGTGTCGATGTGTTCTGGCTTTAATCAAGTCTCGTTGGAGTCGCGAGGAAGTGGCGTTTCGGCGGGTAGCCCAGCGATGATTCGCAAATTTGCCCACTTAATCGTTCGCTTCTTTCGGATGACGTTAAGCAGCTCAGCGCGTGGCTCCACCCGAGAGAGCCTTCGTGCTGTGCCTCGCATAGGTTCACACGCGTAGGAGCGCTGCCCTCGACGGATGGTGCGCTGTCGAGAGATGCGGGCGGTGGCGCGGTTGTCTCTCGTTTCGGAGCTCGGTGCTTCGAGTGGCGCTGATGCGACCGTTGACACACACTTCTCGATCCTTTGAACTCTCTCGGCCTCAGTCATCACCTTGCCTCTCTCGCGAGATACCACGGGTTTTGAAGTTTATACCCATTATCCGCGGAGATGGAAGAGGAGGCTGGTGGTGCGACGTTGATCTTTCCTCTCCCCCCTTGCCTTCTCCCTTTTGGTTACGGCCAACGTCGCTGTACCTGCAAAACCACCCGGCACGCGTGCCATGCTGTTAACTCGGCTATCGATCCCAAAGGCGGAGTGGATCACAAAAAAAAAACAAAATCACCAACTCTGGTGCCTGTCACCGCAAACGACTGGGAAAGACGCACGGATCCCACCTCAAATGAACATGTTTTTACTCTCTTCAATGATTTTTAAGTTGACGTGTGTTTTGTCTTCAAAAGAGCGGCACATTAACGAAGAATATTCACCAACCACTCAAAAATTACGGTTTGAATGATTTATTCAATCAAGCTATCCGTATTGTTGCTGGACCGAAGCACGAATCTCTTTTCGCTAAAAGCTGATATATACTGTGTATTTTTTTAATGTCATTAAGAAGCCTGCGTAACCCTATGAGTCTTTGTCAACTGAAAATATTTAAAGATCACCAGGTTAGAAATTAAAATTCGTACAATGTTGAATGCGATGTCAGACTGGGATATTTTTACACTCTTGTTGCAACCTATCCTGAATTCCTATTCCTTATTATTACGAATTCGTAGACATATCAGAAATTCTGGGAGTGCAAGGAATCGATACTCATTTCCAGGTTACGCTCACTCAAGAAAAACGTCTCCGTAGATATTCATAACGTCAATCTCAATTTTTAAAGAGAAATAATGTTCAGTGGACATTCAATAAAAAAGGAAATAAGAAACCAAAAAAGGGAAATTGAAATTTTGAACACAAAACATTAATTATGTATTTATTTGTGACTTAAGACGCTTGTTATAGTTAGGCATTTTATTATTTCAAGCTGTTGTCCGAATATATCGTTGGGTGCAACGAAAGGCATGTGGTCTCTAATGCACAAACTAAGCAATAATGGTTATGGAATGGTCATTTGGTACGATCAGAACACAAATTCGTAGTAGTATCTTCCAGCCGGGTGCATTACTCTTTAGCACAATTATCAAAACATTATTTACACAGCAAGATGTTTGGCTTAAATATTACAATTTCAATTTAACTTTTACTCAGTTTAAATCAGCCACCAATCCTGATGGCGGTAGAGTAATGTCCTTGCTGGATAATCGCTTGGTTTGATTCTCACCTATGTGTACAAGTATTTACCTCCACCTAAGGCTTGGAAATATTTAAATACCCTTTCGTTCTTTTACTCTACATCCGATGTAAAAGGTCTAAATATAAAGATGTTTTCAGATTAGTGCTAAATTAATTTTAAGTGAAAAAAATTAATAATGGTTTTAAATTTTTTCCGGGAATTACCGAATTCCTATCCCATTCAAGTCAGGCTTTAATTCCGTGGCGAATCACTAAACAGCACTTCGTTACATTGATTCATGATGCTGCAATGATTGAGCAGGTTTCGGGATTCGCTAAGTTTTGCATTACTTGCTCTCACCCTTTGAGAGAGAGAGAATACATTAATAAAAAAAGCAATACCGTGGGTTATTCTCTCGTTTCATTCTCTTTTCTGACCTTATGCTAAAAATGTATCGTTTTTGTATTTTATTTTTTTAACTCCTCATCACCATGTGCCCTTCCCTTTTCCTTTTCCTTTGTTGGCCTTGCCTGCGTCATTCACTTTCGCGGCCGGGAGGGGGCAATCTCGCGCACGAGGCCGATGAAATTAGTTTCTTCGGGAGAAATTGCTTGGCCCCTCTCCCAGATCAGCAGTTATGCTTGGGAAATGGAATGCTTCCTTCACCAAGGCTTTTGGTTAGAGCCATCGAACTGTAGTTTTCGTCCCTCTTCCAATGTGATACGCTCCGCGATGGCCGACTTTCCTCAATGCTTTTCGTTTCATGCATCAATTGCTCTTGTGAATAATAAAAAAAACTGCCAAAAAATCTGAACAGCAACTTCAGCTGAGTCATCATTTTCTGTGCGCGCAAATGCGAGAATGCGCATGCGAATGTAATAAAACGTTCGCTTTGACGGGTTGCTCAAATCCGGATTGCTCGTTTTAACGGCCGAGCGCTTTAGCCAATAAAGCTACCGAGGAGTTAGAAATTCACACCAAGAGAGGACGCCTCAGTAGCTTAACAGACTTAAGCAATAACCAAAAATAGAGGGAGGGGCCCATGTTCGAATCTCGATTGAGGCAATTGTTTTTTGTTTACTCTTAGAATGAAATTCGTACAAATTCTGATTTTTACCGGTCATGCACACCTGGGTCAGATGGTTACCACTTATATTTTCTGCATGGCACAATCGATTAGAAATGATGTCATTGGAGACCTTCTCAAACACACTCCGTCGCAACTGACACCGTTGGAGAGAATCGGAAAATGGTTTGTATAAGTTAGTTAAGGAAACATGGATTAAGCTGAAATATTTCATTTCGCCTATAAAAAACAGGAAAAGTCAATTATCAAACAACAAGAACAAAACTTTAGTTATTTTAAAACAGTAGATAATTTGAACATGGTTGATATTGTTCGGCATTTTGTCGTCTCTGGTACACATCGCAATACTATATTTCTCAACGTATGGTAGTGAATGATGAGCCCAGGTAAACGCACACTAAAGATAAATCCGAAATAATCAACACAGAGCAATTCCAGGTAAACTTTTGGGCCTGTCATCCTTATTTAAGACGCTTAATGGGTGACTACCGGCGTGGGTTCAGGAAATGCGTTGGAGAGGTTTAAGTGGAGTTGGAAAAACCTATCTGTATTTACATGCCAGTGTGTTAGTTGTGGTTTTTTCCTCGTGTTCCAGGTACTGTCCTAACCTCAAGTCCTCACATATGAACATGTGTGCGTGAGTGAGTATGTGATATGTGTGTAAGCTTTGCGTGTAGCTCCATGGGTGAGGAAAGGGATGCTGCAAGGGATAAGGTATGAGATGAAGACGCACATCCAACCCAGGGACGAACACGTCAGGGAAGGGACTGAGGGGGCGGGCGGGGAATTGACTGCCGTGGGGGCGAGCATTCTCTCGAATTGACTCGACCCTGGAGAAGCAGTTCGCAAGGGGGGGAGGCGAAGAAGACGATCTCGTAAAGAGACGAAAGGGGGGTGATGGGAGGTTGGCGTTGCGGGGTGAATGAGATTGCGGGGGAGGGGAGATAAAGTAGGGTGGGAGGGCGCAGCGGGGAGGAAGAGGCGTTGTCCCCTGTCCTCCCCTCTCCTCCTCCTGTCCACACATCGTCCCCACCGCCGCTGCTCGTCCGACTTCACTTTATACTTTCGCCTGTGCCAGCTTGGATTTTCGGATCTTTCTAACTTCCCTTGGCGCCCCGACAAAAGAAACGAGCGCTTAAATCAACACCAACCACTTCGAGAAATTACTGCACAGAAAAACACTGGTTCATTGACTGTAATGACCGTGGTGATATCTCTGTGAGGCGATCCAAGTTGTGGGGGAAGGGACATCAACGCAAGAGGAAAGAGAATGTAAGGTGATAGGATTTGCAGTCTTGTAAGTTCTTCAAAAGCGTAAAAAACTTTCCCTCCACTATGCCCAAATTTCAGACGACAATTGGTTTGATACTAGGTGAACCCTATTCTCACTTATAAAGCCAGCCTTCGGGTCAATTTACTGCAGTATTGTTTTATTTTCATTGGAAAAAAGCCACTCGATAGCATTTCCGTCTTAAATGTATTTTTCTTCGTATGGAAAGGTAGTATTTGGAATATGAAAGACACAGCTATCTACATACGTGAACCTGAATACATTAAATTTCAAGCAATTGCGGGAGATGCCACAACAGCAACTTTTATCGGAGTTATCCCCTAATATGCATTTCAATGCAACGATTTACTTTTCATTAATTTCAAGAGATAACTATTCCTTTGTCCGTTTTCTCCGATTATGCCGGCCCCGGTGGCGGCGGGGTAACGTCCTCGTCTACCAACTGAGAGATCACGGGTTCGATTCCCGTCTGGGTGGATTTTTCTCCATCCAGGGCTTGGCTGTATGTAATTGTCTTCAATGTAATGTATGTAAGGGTTAGGTGGAAGAAGGGACTATTAAGTCTCAACCTCGCCCAATTAAGTCGATAATAAATAAATAAATAAATTAGGGCAAGGAAGATAATTGAGACGCTTATCCCATTACCATAGCAATTTAAAATCACCTAAATGACAAGTATCTAACAATTTGAAGGAAAGTCAAAAGTCCTCTGCGTACCAACAGGAGGATTTTCATTAACAGCACAACAGCTGAAGTCATATCGCAGTATTATTGAGCTATCTTAATTATCAATATAACAATCAGAGTAAGGTCATTCTCAAAGTTATATATTGGCGTTTTTCATCCTTTTTACGATTCCTCTTGTAACTAGAAATAACGCTAACTTCACCCACATGACGTAATTGCTGGGAACGCTAATATAGTATATGAATGGTTGCATACGAAAATTCAATGCTTGTTATCCTTTGAAGAATATCGTCGTGAAGGTAACCAATTTGAGGCTGAAACAGATTGCCATACATCAAATATTCTCATTGTGAAAAAGGGAAGTACAAGTGATACACACGTCAAACTCCAGTTTTTGTCTTTTAAGTCTAATATGTAGGAGGGTACATGAGTAAGCGCTGCATTTTTCATGTTCAGAAAAATATTAAGAGCGGTAATGGAGATTTGAGCTCTGCATGAAAATTCCTTTATCTTATCGCATGACATAAAAAGATTGAGTGGTAAAAATCATCATAATAAGATCTCGAAACTGTCTGAAAATTTTATGTAGAACGATCCGATAGACAATAAATATTTTATAACAACACGTTCATTTAATAATAAAGACACATGAAAATAGTCCAACCAATTTAAAACCACGCGTCTGTACACTAAATTTCACCACTCATGGATATATTTCGGTGGCAATGAATGAATTAAATATGGTCCGAAGATTCTTGCGAAAGTAAATTGACATCATATGTCATTAGATTTCCAACTGGTTTATCTTAGGAAGTTTTTACAAAAATCACATTTATTTCTGTAAAAAATTACAAGGAAAATAACTTTTGAGCATATCATTAGGGTGTATTTTTTTCGCTTATCTTGTCTTCCATGGTTTGTACGTATAATCATCATATACATTTATAATCTGGTGTTTACACAAAGTATAGTTTTAATAATTGAAAATAAAGTTTTTACAATCACATGATAGTTTCGATTGAAATTGTTGAACTCGTCGCAAAATTTCACTCCCCGTTATAGAACGCTAGAGAAGACCTCTAGTCTTAAAGGGCAGTGGTTGAGTAAGGGTGCTCTGATCGGAGGATGCGCGGTCTGTCCCTCCACTCTTTGCGACGGTCACGCTAAGTTGGGATGGATCTTGAAGGTCTGATAGGGGAGGATCGAGGGACGGACGACAAGTGTTCTGGGGGGGGAGAAGGGACGGAGAGCAGTGTGAGCGGGGGTGAGAGGGGAGCGAGGGTTGAGAGGAGATCCGACTCGTCATCACACCGGGATGCCTTAAAAGTCACCTGTGATGGCCGCACAGGCTGTTTGTGCGTCCGAGGGTTTGCTGATCGTTTCTCGGGCAACGGGGGTGTGGAAGCGAGGAGGACATCTGGCGGTTGTGTGGGAGAAGGATTAAGGGAAGGCAACCTCTGGGAAAGGCACAAGGCGCCAGGAGCCAACCCCTGACAACACTCAGCCTCCCCACCCCTTTCCTCCTTTCCATTGGCACAGATAGTGCTCCTGTCGCCCAACTGCCAGATTTGAGCGCAACGGACACGCACATACACACACGCGTCGCCATTACCTCTTCGATCAGAGCACATTGCTGAGCCAAGGCGAAGTTTTTTTATTGATCGGGACATTCATTAAGAGTCCGCGATTCAGATTTACATCTACCTAAGATGCTAGAAATCAATTTATCCTCATCTTAGATCTTTCTAAACTCGTCGTTTTCTTTTGGAGTGGAAGCAAATCTTTAAAGTTTTACGTTTATAAAAAATAGCATTCGAACAAAACGCTTAGATGGAAGAAAAACTTTGACTGCCGAATTATACTGGTAGGGACGACAATGGCGAGAAATCGACCGAAACAATGTCCACAAGGAAATAATTTTTCCCAGAACAATTGGTGACCGCGAAAATTGTGGAAATATATTACGGCGACATCAACTTCCTGAAAATTAAATGATAAGGATCACCATGAATGACCAATACTACTAAAATAGCTGGTAATTTGACACCCCAAACCGCAAGCCCTTGATGCGGCTTGCAGAGAAAGATGGAGACGTAAGTAAAGTCTCCAGTACACCCTGAAATCGTGTTTTTTTCAATTGTGATAAGTGGTGTTTTAATGCTAAGTACGTAGTATGTATTCGTTGAAATGAATAATTTATTTTTTATATAAATATAATGAATTTTATTCCTTCAGGCTGACAACAAACGTATGCCCATACTCCTTTGGAACAAAACTTAGAAATGGCAACTATGTTAGCAACAGTTATCAGTTGTGACGCAACCGTACATGCAATATGTAATAACGGAATTCCTAACCTGAAAATGATCTTGAGGTAAAATAATAACGCAATGGCATTTCCGGGTAATTAATGGGAGAAAAACATCTGTCATAGATGAAATCTGCTGGATGGCGACGGGGAAAGTTGGGTCCCTTAGGCCTCTTAGAGTTATTGGAAAGCTGAAAAAGGTGAAAAGGGGTATGAACAACCTCAATTCGCTGTATCCGGCGTCAGCGAACTTAAATGAACTGGGGCGGTTGACTTTAAGAGCGACAGATACGGAGTGACACGTGCACTCAGGAGGTGTAATGATACTCAGGCGGCAACCAGAAGAAGTCATCGGACCGAAGAAGGGAATGGGAAGGAAAATTGAAAGCTTAGAAAATGCTCGGTGAGAGGATTCTGATGATTAACACACAAGGGAACACCACACAAGCGAAGAAAGTACATGTAAATATGAGAAATTTCTAATAATAGAATAATATTCTAAGAGAGAAGAGTGAATATATGAAGTATTTGAACAACTGGAAGGTGTTATAAGGGAAGAAAGAGGAAAAGAAAACCTAATCACGATGGGCAACTTGGACGTGGTAGTCCGAGAATACGGTATCAGAATATGGCAGGTTGGCCTGGGGAAATTAAATGGTAAAATAGAGATAGACCATTATGCATAAGAACTGCCAGGGGGCAAGAGAAATGGTATGAAATTGGGAAAAGTTGATAGCTGTACTAAATTAATCTTCCGATTGATGGACTGATGGCGATGTTGCTCTAAGCTCAAGCAAGCGATTTTAATGCCATCATTTGGTAGTCTACCCTTTAAGGTACAAGGCTTATATCAAAAGTACCTTAACAATGTTTTCGTGATTTATGCGTGAAATGCTGAATTCAGGCCGTCAGTTAAGGGTGCGAAAGATCTCAGATCATATTAGCATTGATCAGACAGTGCTCACCGTTATCACTGAAAATTTGGCGATGTGAATCAACTGCGCTAAACTCGTCCCTAAGGTCTGACGGACGCCCAAAAGCAGAGTCAAGCGTTTGCTTGTGAAATCCTTCTGCAACGGCATCGCGACGATTCCCCAACCCCTTACAGTCCAGAATTGGCACCAGTAGACTATTTTCTATTCCCAAAAGTGAAATCCTCCCTCAAATGACACCTCCATGGGGTCCTATGTGCCGTCAAAGAAGCTTGCACGCGTATCCTTATGGATCATCGGGAATCCACCTAACTGGGAGCTGCCGTACCTGGCAAAAGTGTGTCGACGCCCAAGGGATGTATTTTGAAGACATTTGAGGCATTTTATCAATATCTGAAATAAATTTCTTCCTCCGAAACTTTTCCCGATACTTTTTACACAATTCATAGTTTAACATGGAGACTGAACGCCTCTAAAATTGTTATTCTCCCTTAAAGAAAACCTGGCCTCACCTTAATAACTTCAATTCCAAATTAATTCTATTCACGTTCATTACTTGGGTTATGCCTGTCCCACTCCTTTTTCTTCATCGCTCCCCTAATGTTCTCTTCTCTTTCACTAACGTCAATATTTCAGCCCCTATCATAATGCTATGCATCCACATTTCCTGCCTCCTTTGAATTTCTCACCACAATCCTCTCTTCTGCCACAAATAGTATAGTATGTATTCGCCTGTTTTCCTTTCTGTTTATATCACTTTTCCATTCTTATCCACTAACACATCAATTTTAAAAGCCTTCTCTCTACGCTTATCACCTTGCTTTGGCGTTCAACTTTCCATAGCATACAAAAATACGGTCCATATTAATGTTTACATTATTAATTTTTTAATATACTTACTTAAAGTCTCTGTTATCAAATCACTCCTTGCGAAAGCTTCTTTGCCTAATGCAATTCTTCATTTCATATTCCAACAACTTTGACCATCTTGGTCCAAATCACTTCAAAGATGAGTCAACTGTTTGACATGTTCTGATTTTTGCTCATCAATTTTAACGTTAAACTTAGCCTTTCTTTTCGAAATTCTTTCTTTTGACGATATAGAAAGAAATCTTAATTTCTAAATTATCCATGTTAATTTACAAGTTCACTTTGATTTTTCATAAAAATATCTCTTGTGGATATGCACATTCTCATGAGGAAACGCGAACTTTTAAGGTTTGCATCATTTTCATAGAAGGTAACGCACTACTTTTTACAAGACGCTTTGATTTGATTTTATAGGATTTGCCAAACTACATATGACTTCGAAAAACTGCACTCTGTCGTTTATTACCGAATAAATTAAAAGGTAAATAACAAAAAAACACATCTTGTGTTTCATAAAGAATAGTGTTCGATGTGTGAGTAATTTCACCAAAAATGGAATCCTTCTGTGCAAAGATGACTTATTTCGATGATAAATGCATACTATTTTGATAGATTGAACTAATTAACACCGATGCAATGACATAAAAATATTCAATAATACTAACTCAGACTCGATGCAATTGAAAGGTTGAAGATAATATGTTATTATACTGGCAGAAAATAGCTTATGCTTTTCTCATTCTTCCCATTTGACCTAGGAATGTTTAATCAGCCCACAACCGCCCACCCATCTACCACCTCTCGTCTTACCTACTCCCCTTTCTCTCGCGCCCAATCGGTCTGAATGCGTGAACATAAGTTAGATCCACAAACACCAGAGTAGTTAGTTGATTTATTTGTGCCTTTAGAGCTAATCATCCCTTTCTTTAAGTCCATATTGAACTTTTGGAATAGTAAATGCAGAGCGTAGCGCTCGTTATACGGATCTGAATGTTTTTGGAAAACTAATAGTGCTGTAGAACGACTATTATCGTTACCTAACTTTTATTGATCTAAGTCTCTTTAAGTGTTGAACATTAGATCAAGTACCGAAACACCCTGATTGAAATGGTTCCGTAACTTTAAGTAGAACTAAGGTTGCAGAATTATTCTTTCCGACCTTACTGAGGCAAAAGTATATGCATGTTCATGCTTGGAATTCTCGCTGAAATATTGCCTCCTCCGGCACAGTGAGTGAAATGATCGTCTTACAAGGAATATGAGAGAAACGGCGGAAGCATATTTACATTAGCGCGGAGGTGGTCTTTCGAACGGAAGACCACTACTCACGTCGCAAAATGATTCCAAATCCCTCATTTCGAATTCGCGAACGCACGGAATGCTGCGGGCTGATTTTCTTTCGTTCTCGTTTCAAATCCAAAGAGAAACCCAACCTCCTCACGCTCACTCACTTCCGTCGTCATGGAGTGGAGAGACAACAAATAAAAAAAAGAGACTAACAAAAAACTCGACGAGAAAAATTTCCACGCATTAAATCAGCGCTTTGTTTTACAGCTAAAATTAAAACAAAAAAAACACAGAACGAGATGGAAAATTAAAACAAAAAGGTACGAAACTCCACTTTTTTGTCAACTCCTTGTTTTCTTTTAGTAATTCACTGTACTACTACTAGACTTCGGTAGTGGGTGTTAGGAGTGACGTAAGGGGAATGGGAGAAATGCGAGTCCTCGGTTGATAAGAAACCATTTCCTCTCAAGTGGAAAGGGAAAGAGATGCTCTCGCACAAAACATTACAGCATCCGCTTAATACTCATCGCTATCGTCTCGCCCTCCCTCCCTCCCTTCCCCCCGCCCTACCTCTTCAAACCTTCCCTGATTTCCTCGTCAACAACTAGCGAACGCACCTGAATACCAAAGTAGAGAGGATTTTTGTCCGGAAAGATTGGGTAAATAAGAAGGGCATTCGGGGAATGCCCTAGGTTCCTTTTTAAGTGCGCGTAAGGTGAACAGACAACAAATACGCATGCGTTCACGTTTTTCCAAATGTAATTTATGGCTGGTTATCCACATTTGAATTTATAATATGCAAATCAACTCGAAATTCGTCGTTCACTCATAGACATTTAATTTTGAGGATTGGTTAAATAAATCATTTAGGTGCCTTTTTGTCATATGGATCTGAACGCTCGTCTTTGAGGCAGGGGGATGAATGCAGATTGGAGGCTTTTGAATTGTGGGTACGAAGCAGAATGGAGAAAAGGATTTGAGCAGTGAAGATGACGAATATTGAAGTTTTAAGCGGTATGGACGGGGGGAACATTTGTATTACTCCTCTACACTACAAGTTTGAAAGTTAGCACGCCATCTTCTGGGTTACTGTAACTGAATATGATGCAATAACGTCCTCGCTGTACATTGCATAAAAAAGTCTAATGAAAAAGCACAAACCTAAATATTTAATTGAAAACACATTTCCATGAATTGGAGTTTCCCACAGTATCAGAGTTTCGAAAATGGTTTGTTTGCCTTACGGTCATGCATATCCATTTTTGGATCTTTACTTGATGTAACTTTAAAATTATCTCATTTCCAACTACAAATATTCAGTAATTCCTATAACAACGTGTACTTCTCATCGTATCCCTTTCATCTTTTTTGTCAAAGTTCATGGTAAGTACACGAATGATGATTCTTGTGCTTGCTTTTCTTTTTTAATCAGTTGGCGTTCCAATGTTATATATTCTATGAATTCATTCTATTTTTCCTGAGGCAACACAATTGCGCTCTCATGTTTTTTGCTTTGCACCCCTCGATACTAGTTAATAGTTAAGTAAATAAAAAATCCGAAAAATGTAGGCAGTGTATGGAGGAAAAGTTAAAAAGTCGTGTTATTTGGCGGCCATGGTATCCAGAGAAAAAAGTTAGGGATAAGCAGAGCAGAGGAAGAGAGAGAGAGAGAATAGATTTTTGAAAGATCAGGAAGACAGGTAGAATTTACGAAGAACAGATGGAGGAAAGAATGTAGGGTAAACAAATAAAAGTTGCTAACACATAAAAGATAATAAGATTAGGAATTGTTCAAAACCTACATTAAATAAATAGAAAACCTCGACTGAATGAAGATTGTGAAACCACTCGCGTAACATAATGTTTTAAATAAAGTAAAAAGTGTTTTATCAAAACTGCTGTGACTGTCTCTCAGGTAATCAGATTAGAAGAAGAAGGAGAAGAGAATTCAGGAGAGTAGGTTGTTTAAACCAAAAGGGTTAATAAAAAAATAATGTAGTTCACATACAAGGCAGTTATCTCGATACTCACAAGATAAAAGAGACAGACCACTCAAAACCATCTTTTAATAAGTTGAGTACCTTTTAAAAATGATGTTTCCAGAAAAGAAAATTCTCTATGGGCATTGATATTAGCCATAAAATATGCATGACCACCGAGTCACTTGCATCTTAATTTCTGAAAACATTCGAAATTTATATCAGTTGGGCGTGGATATGTTTTGTATTTTTTCCAGCGTGTATACTAAAAAAAACCAGACGTTTCTTCTCCAGCTTGAGGTCTCTTCAGGTATGACGAAAACAATGCCAAAAGTTTTTATGGTTATTCAGTTTTCTTCATCATTACTATCCTTTCATTGTTATAGAGTTACTTCCAATTAACATTTGAGAACCTAAAGGCAAAGCCTAACTTGATGATAGTTCATGCCATTACAAATTAATCCTTCTAATAATGAATATTATCTACTTGAAGAAGGAAATATTTTTATTTGCCTCTTAAGATTTTCTATTCCCATTTTACAACAGATTCACCGTGAGACTTTATGCACTCTCCATTACTGTACTTGTCTATTACAGCAGTCAGGGCATAATGACATCATACATCCGCGTGTTATCACTCGCTTATCGCTTTGTTGGAAGTTATTCCATTTCAGAGGCCATTTTATGAGCCCAAATCCAAGGGTGGAAATCCCCCGTTTCGAGTGTTGGCCGGGCGAGACGTCCACAATGAAATTACGGCGGCCTGCACACGCTCTCACGTCATTAGGGGACAGGGGGTCCCCCCCCCCTCCCCGAGGAGGAGATGTGAGATCCACCGAGCACTGCCTAGGAAACTGCTTCCATAGTAACGGAAATGTAGGTGACAAGCTCTGCAGTGACAAGAATATCAAGTACTTTTACCTACGTTGGCGCGATTTAAAGAGCATCAGGATCGTATTTTGGTTCTGAATATTCCTGGTATAATATGCAGTTTCTTATTATTGTAACTATTTATAGGGAAGACTTTGCAAACAGAAACTTACACTGACTTTTAATAATCAAACCACTTTACTTTTCCACATAAACTTTTTAATTTTTACAACCCAGGTTTCGTTATAGCATAACATCACCTGATGAAGTTATGCTATAACGAAACCTGGGTTGTAAAAATTAAAAGGTTTATGTGGAAAAGTAAAGTGGTTTGATTATTAAAAGTCAGTATGAAGATTTTCCACCAAGTTACGCCAGAAACTGTTTTATTAGAAACCTACACCTTAGATTTTGCTCTCCCTTTCTGTGTTCCTCCCATACCATGGCATCGCATAAACGATTAACATACCGGCAATTATTGGCGAATGAATGAAATCAATTCGGCAGAGGATGATTATTTAGATATTTTAAGCACCGCTAAATATGAATTACGTTTTCGAATAACTAAAAATTATCGTTATATTTAAACAATTGTAACTATTACTTGTAATATAGTCGATATATTCAATGCCATAATAACCTTGGGTGATAGTTACATTTGATCAGGTGTTGCAGCATAATTTTAACCAAGATCGACACATTAAAAGTCAGTATTTTGGGAATTGTTACCTACCTTTCGAAATATCGAGGTATTCGAAATATATTGCAATAAATATAGAAGATAGAAGTACCGAAGTCAGCCTTTCCCAAAGTTTCATATTCGGCGAAATTGAGATGAACAAAGTTGGCGAATCCGCACATGCAACTCAATAAAAGAATTAGCAGTATTCTTAGTAATCTGTACTTGCACATAGATGCATTAACACTTGGTTGACACATTTAAATAGGATCATAATGGTATTATAGGAATATTATGTAAAGAACATTCAAACATGCCTGCTCAATTTAAACTGATCACCTAGATCTGTTTAATGAATATCAAAAGGGACTAAACCTTTTTTATGGTAACTAATTAAGTACTTAACAAAACTCAACTGATATTTGTTATTATTTACGCTTTTACATGATTAGGAGTGACTGAGTACAGTAACTTTTCCATCACTCTTTCAGTCTTACGGCATGTGATTATGTGTGTCATTGTGCCATGGTGTATTTGTGTTTTTACGAAGATTTATGGAGACTACTGCTAAACGAGCGAAAATGTAATATTGCATTGAATTGCCAAATCCCCCCCCTGCGTTCTCTCCGCGGTCGACGAATGCTAAATAAAATGGAAAATACGGAAAGAAAAATGTAGCAAGGGTGGAAAAGTTGTCCGTTTGAAGAGGACTCAGCGGTGGAGAAAAAGAAGTTGCATGGAATGATGATGGTGCGGGGAATGACTTGGCACTGCAGAGGGGGAGGGATGGGAGTGAGCGTTGGTTTTCTTGCGCTGGGGACGGTTTCTTGAGTCTTCAAAATGATGGCAAGGGGAAGCTAAAGATGAAAGAGCATACGTACAAACACTCACCGACATACATAAATACACCCATACATACATACATATATGTATGTGTGTGTATATATATATTTATATTGTCCTGTGTTCGCCTTTTATGTGTTTTCCTATCCCCTTTCCTTATACCTATTTCTATGTTTGAATGAATATTTGTGCGCCGTATGGCGGGACTTCGTATTTTAATGTATGTGTGTGTATATATATATATATATATATATAGATGATGCGGAAGTACTCACGAGAGCAATATAACTTTTGGACGGCACAATAGAACACAGAATAAAACAGATAACACGTAAAAGGACACTCACACTGTAGATGATTTAAGCTTTCGGCCTACTCCGAGGCCTTCTTCAGGTCAGATGAGAGGTTTTGAGGGAAGAGTGCCTGGGGAGGGGAGAGGAGGGGCGGAAGGTTTAGGGACTGTTGGGAAGGAAATTTAAGATGGCGGTTAACGGTGGGAATTTGAAAGGATCTGAAATATAGGATGTATGCGGATTCGCGAGTTCTTACCTCTATGTTGGTGGCTAAATCCGGTAGGGATTCTAGAGCTGTTGGAGAAAAGCATTCGTCAAATGATAGGTTGTGTGAACTTGCGTGTAAATGGATAGGAAGAGAAGAGAGTGAAGCAGAATTACATTAGTAACGGTGATTGTTCATTCGGATGGATAAGGGGGTAATGCATTCGCCTATGTAGAATGATGTCCAATGTTTGCACGACAAAAGATAGATAATGTTCAATCATTCATTCAATTCAAAAGTTATATATATATATATATATGTATATATATATATATACAGAATTATACATGTATTTATATACACACGAGTATATTAACATAATGAGTAAACAAATTTTCTCTTTCCTGCAAGTTTATTAGTAACTTACTACGCATCTTGGTTCACAGAGCCATCATTAGGTTCATGACTTGTACCTGATGATGGTTCTGTGAATCGAAACGTTTAATACGTTACTAATACACCTGTATAGATGTTGAGTGTGTGTGCGTGCATACGTACACATACATAAATATGTACTTGCAAACGTGTGCAAGAGTAGAGATTGAATAATAGCGCATTTGTATGGATATTTAATTTTTCCCGGAAACTCATTTTTGAAATAGTGGGGACCCATGACGCAAAACGTATCCCGTCCTCACATCTTAGTCCCCTTAGCTCAGACGCCTTTATATCTACTCCGGCTCTGAAAATCCGCCAAATGTAAGTGCTGAATTCATTCTGCAGCACGCTTAAGCATGAAAGACAACGTTAGAGACAATTTTCCCTTACAAAAGTCTCAGTGTCATTGTTTCCTGGGTTGGAAAATCCGTTTTTAAGACCAACAAGTAAACTGAGGAACTCTGAGTCAATGAATTGAACTATTAAATCTACTCACTGTGATAATATATAACCGAGGGTGCGAGAAATAAATGTTTTAGAGAAATAACTGTGTATTCAAATTATTTCTTGAAACTTAAAAATTTTACTGAAGAAAATTCCTAAAAATGGTTACCTATACGAACTTAATGAAGTGTCATATTTAATTAAAATAGCGTATTAAACGTTGAATTCAGTTAAAGAATATATTTTAAGCGATTTAAAAGTTAAACGAAGAATTTGATGTCCCTCTAACGTTGCATGGGGCGGAAAATGAAGCGGCAACTGTTTTTGGGGCTTGTCAGAAAACAACCACTTCTTGAGCAATGATTACGATGATTTCAATACAGCATCCTAACCTGAAAATACTTGGCGTCAGTCTACCAAATATCATTAAAAAGTGACAAATTTCCACTAAATACCTCACTATCACCCCTGGTTTGTTTCCCTTAAATAATTTGTCTCTACCCACCTACAACACCAAACATCTCCGTCACAGTTCCAATTCACTGTTCCGCCTCTTTTATTCTCGCTCTTTTTAAACACCCTCCTAAGTTGAAATGAAATGAAAATTATTTCACCGTCCAGTAGAGAGTAATTAACAAATCTCGTATTTCATACATTTTCAAAGTAATTCTCCAACGCTATAAAATTAAAGCAAATTTGTCTTCTCTCTCGTGTGCCACAGTGACAATCCTTATTATTTATTGCAGCGCCGATTTCATTTATATCTCAATGCAAATATGGGTAATGACTGCGAATAATTGATATTTTTTCATTAAGCTCCGTTTGAACTGAGCGGTATATTGAGCATAACTGAATAATACTGAACGCTTGACTAATTAATAGCGTTGGTTTAGCATTCAACATACCATATTTAGGCTATGGAGCGTCGCTCACACCTCATCCGGCTTCCCTCGAAACCACCCCCACTATCTTACCTCCAACTCACCCACCCGCATCTCGCCGCAGCGTTTTACTACCCCTTTTTAGCGCCACACCCCTGCACCCCCCCAGCTATCCTCCCCCTCGAGAGAAAACCACTCTCCCATTTTTCTCCAACTCGCCACGTAATGCCCTATCCATCTCCAACCCCTCCCACCCACTCCCCCCTCCCAACTCGTCCATTTAAACCCCCCTCTTCCTCCAAACAACCCCCGGGTACCCCCACCCCCCGCGGGCACCCATCATCGCCACAACCACCAGAACCCGCCCTTAAGTCCTTCCCTTCAACCCCTCCCATTGTGGATATGGCGGGGAGACGACACACGCACACTCACTCTCCTTCATACAGAAGACGCAAAAACCTCACCACCGAAAAAATAAGGAAGGAGAGAGACAGAGAAAAAGAGTAAAAGAGAAGGAGGGGGATGAAGATGGAGGGGGTGGCAAGAAAGGAGGAGCTTTTGGGGGGACGGGGGAGGAAAATACACGAGACATCAAGATGCCCGATTTTTACGAGCCTCCCCCTCTCCTCCCGCCGGCATCTTATGGCCCCTGGGAAGAGTGCGGGATGAAGGAACGGAATGGAAAGGATGGGACGGTGGCGGGGAAAGGGGAGGTTAAGGGCGGTGGGTGCCATCTAAGGGGAGGGTGCAGTGGAGGGAGGGAAGAGGGGGAGGGGTGGGCGTGGGGGATGGTTTTCTGGACAGCGAGGGGTGAGAATCGGGGCAGGGCGGGCAAAGGAAATGACGGGAGATCGTGGGCAGAGATTTGCTGCCCATTGGATGAAGGCCTTTCCTTCGGCCGAGAAGCCAGGGGACGCGGACAATGGG
Source organism: Hetaerina titia (assembly GCA_037158775.1). Classification (NCBI taxonomy): domain Eukaryota; kingdom Metazoa; phylum Arthropoda; class Insecta; order Odonata; family Calopterygidae; genus Hetaerina; species Hetaerina titia. Next base: position 15,159,234 of record CM073775.1, read on the forward strand.
ATATAGAGCGGAGAGAGGAGACGAGCAGAGAAGGCTGTTCCCATTCCTCGTGCCGGCTCCATCGCAAGCATTCCCCCGCCCTTTGGGACCTCACCCCAAGGTGCCGGCTGCGTCCTAGCCGAGCGACGGAGGGCATCCAGCCGTCCCTAACCGGAAAGCGAGGTGACCCACCTCCCACCCTGTCTCACTCATTCAAGACCCAAACTCTCTCTCCCCCATACTCTCTTACATCCCACGAACCTCCCTCTCTCTCTCTCCACTTAATGGACTAATGTTCCTTCGTCTCCGAGAGCGGATCAGTCCACCCGGGAAATGGATAAGATTTTTCTTAGCACCGTTCACTTCAGAGTTTCTTTCGGTTTGCAGAAGGGATCGTTTCAGTGGATTTTTTTTGGTGTTGCGAGAGGAATGGATTTGAATTTTCTAGTGGTTTGGTGGGGAGTTTGGGGAGGGAGGATGGGCAGGAGATGGTTCTCCGCGACATGTGTAGTTAACAATGGATTCCATTCCGTTTTTTTATTCAGAAACCGTACGAGACAGGTTTTACTTTTTAGCCAGTTACTCCGAGGCATGGCATCGAATTTGATAACTACTCCACAGCAAATTGCATTGATTTTCGAATTGAATTTTGCTGGATGGATTGCCTAAAGTTGACCCGTAAAAAACTATCACATATTACGTGGTGAACACAATAAAAACAGAGTTCATGGATCGGGAGTAATTTAGGGAATGCATCTTCAAAGAAATTAACGCAATAGTCTAATAGGAACGACTAAGCTGAGGAATTTCCATTTCAGAAGCACAAAGGGTAATAATTTCAATAGCATAACTAAAATGAAGCAGCAGTTGCGTGCGTAAAGTGGAAGCTCCGTTATCAACTCAACGCAACTCAATTTACAATTTATGTAATTGCAATAAATTGAAGATTCAGTTCTGCTTTGAAGCATTAGATTCTCATTTAATAGTTTTCTCGACTCAAACTCAGTCGATCAATATATTAAGAACATTTGAAGGTGAACTACTATCACTTTCGGCCTAACCAGAGGTGGCATGAAAAGTGTTCTAAATTGGTGGAGAATAAATACATGACAACGACTGCTCCAACTTTTCAGTTGAGGTAATTTTGGTGCAGCGACTAGGAAGATATTTTAATTAATGTCTATTTTAAGTGCAATAAATGCATGCTAATTAGGGATACAAACGGTATAATGGTCGAACAACGCATGCTTGAACTTTCCCTAGATGGTAACACCCCACGACTCATTAAATCTGTGATGTACGATGAATTTTGTTGTTTCTTTATAAAAATTTGTAATAGTTAAGGAATTATGCTATTCACAGTTTCTTATTTTATAGTGATATGTACGTATGGCGCCTACAAATGAAAGATAATTATTACCTATAATTCTGTCAACAGATTAAATAAATGCAAAATTAAATGTTCACATTTATGAATGAGTAAATTAATAAAATGTATCTACTAAATAGATAACCGTTCCAAATTTTTTTTAACCTCTGCATTGAGATTTGAGTGACATTTTCATTTTGAATTCACGTAATGACCAAGGGAACCCATCATTTAAATAATAAAGAAATAAAGTTACAATTATTAGGTGGTTGAATGGAAGTCACGTATTTACATAAAAGTGGCTCAATTACTGTGATCCGACAATAGCATTTCCCTGGGGCTAACAAAAATGTGACATCAGTTAAAAACATATGTTCACTCTATGAAACATTCCATTAATGCTGTTATGGTAATGAAAACGATGTTTGGTTTTGACGCGTTGCAATCGCGCAATAACTCTTAAAACCTAATAAAATATTGCGTGAATAATTGAATTTAAACACAAAGAAAATTCTCTTCGGCGGCCCTTGTTAAGGGCCCGTAACCCATTATATACGTTTTTCAGGTCAATAAGTATCATAGTTACCGTCCAAAGAGGATATAAAAACACAGCTCGACTCTTCGTTCTGATTATTAGGCATTCCTTCAATTCGATCATCTGCGCTGACTACTGCGGATCCTGGGGCCTCTCCTGAAGGCGGGGACGTTTCGGTAGTTTCGTTCTCGCCGATCCAGTCCCTTTAAGTCGTCAATGGGCGTTCCACGCGAGCGACAACACACTCGGAACTAATCCAATGACACGTCTGCCGGGAGCGCGGGTCGACCGACACGGTGGGGTCAAGGACGTGTTTACCAGAAAGAATGCACCGAGGATGAAGACACGTTCGCCCGGGAAACGTGCCCTCTGGCGGCTGGAGAAAATATGAGACGGCACGAGGAAAAAACAGCGGCAAAAATGGAGGGAAACGAAACAAAAACATGGAATAGGGCATCGCGGGTGACGTGCTTCGAAAACGCAAATTCAATCTCCAAAAAACGAACCCACAACATCCAGATATTCGTGAAACTTCGACACCATTTAGTGCGACCAAACTGGAGGGATTTGAAAAATGCGGTCCGATAAACTTCTTCTCACCTCTCTCCCAAATGACGTGCGTTTATCCTAAAAAATCGTAGTCCAGAGGACAACTAATATAAATCCATCATGGGAACCCAAACCCATCTCTCCCAAGATTCTTGAGATAAAAATGGAATACGGATAGAGATTACAATATTATGTGCATACACTACATACAAACCAACCACGTAATTACCTACATTCCGATATAGGTAAACACGAAAGTACGGGTCACGAAAGGAAGCTTTCTTCGAATAATTTCCTTCAATATTACACAGTTTTATCATCGCGGCACCACGTCCATACGCACTTTTATACACTAATTTCTGTTCTTGATATTCCTCAACCCTATGGTGGTGGTGTAACGCACTCGTCTGCCAACTCATAAATCGCGGGTTCGATTCCCGCCTAGGTATGTTTTCTTCCACCTAGAGCTTGGATGTTTGTAATTGTCTTTACTGTATAGGGATTAGATGGAATAAGGGACAATTAAGTTTTAGTCTCGCCAATAAAATATATAAATAAATATAATGAAAAAGTCCTAAAAGTCTGTTTATTACTTAATGAATGCACTTTACACTTCAATGGTTCAGTAACCGATTTTCATTTAAGGTATTCTCTTCATAAATATAGACTTGCGGACGGAATCTAAAGACGTTCATTTTCTTTCATTGCGTTAACTATCTTTATTCCCTTCGTTATTTCTTCCTACATTTCTTCTCAACTCCCACCTACCAACACATCCTCTCTAATGAGCGTGCTCTATTCCTTCCTATGCCCCGTCCACCCAGCGTCCTCCAGGCTTTAATGGTCTTCATTACACTATCATTTGGCAATATCTTATATTCCTGCCATTTTCGGATTTACCTTAGCAGCTCTCTTTTTTCGCCCTTCATATTAAACACCTCAGTCTTTGTCTTGCTCTCTGTTTAACTTGTTTTTCTCCCCACTAAACATTTATTAAAATCCCATCTCTTAACTTCAGTACCCTTTGCAGTTAACCTTCCATCTATTAACATCTCATTATAAACTCTGGCTGTAAAGAACTTTCTCACTTGTCCTCCCAGTTCATCTTTAAGTTTTTTTCATGATAGTCTGGCCTGAGGGCATAGCAATAGCTCACATCAATTCCTCAAATCACTGCCCCATAGTTTTAAAATGACACATTGTAGTAACCCTCTGAACGACCAGTAGGAAATGGAATGCTTCTATTCACGAATTCCAAGACTCATGAGGTCTATTCGTAATTTCAATTCAGGTATTATTTCAAATAATCTTTATGTCACAAAAAAAGTGACCAGATAAATTTTACTCTCAAAAGTTGAAAAACTTACCTACTAGATAATATATCATTTTCAATTATACTTTTTGCGTATTTTTCGTTACAGCTTCTCCTTCTATCAACACCTATTTTTTAACTTTGCCGACAAATTATTTTGTAATTGCTTACTAAATTTATACCAGACTTAATTGTTTCCTCAGTTGCTTATCAATTTTTCCACGTAATATCACTCGTTTTATGTCCTTTCATTAAAGTATTGAACCTGTCTCCACGGAAACAATTAAAACGAATTGTCAAATTCACACAATTTCCGTACTTATGCCGACAATAATTGCGTTACGATATTAAAGTTACGCTAATGTTTGTAACAATATAATCGAGTGAATCTCTCCCTCTCTCTCTTTCTCTGGCCGTTGTTTGAATCAATACTGGAATACAGGTGAAACACGCTGGTTTCTAATTGATTGTATTTTTATGAACTATTTGTATTTGCGTTAAAAACTACATGTGAGCACTGGTGTCACATTGATTTGAATGCCAGTGTTATAAATACACAGAGTAGTTTAAAGTATTAATAACGACTATTATGAGAGTAAAGTTAAAGGAATGATATGTGACATAATTATTTATGCATACCAACAAACGGGTGGATTACTGAAGCTTCACATTATACCTTTTCATGCATGGAACTATAAATTTGACAACATAAATTCATATCTTTCGCGTCGTTTCCTTTTTGGGATAGCCAAAGTAAAAAATAAACCTGATTTAAAGTCTTTCGTTTCACCACCTTCCTCCAAAACGCTCCGTCACATACTTTTTCCTCCTCAATTAAATTTATACATTATGTTAATGTAAAACGGCTTATATTTATTTTACATCAAATTTTTGACTACAGGTACGTGTAAATATTTTTTTACATAAAAATACGCAAACGCAGGCTACGATGGAGGGAGAAATTGTCGACGTCGCGTCGGTTCACGTGATGGGAGGTGAGTGGCTGTAGAGCGGAGGTGAGGGGGTGGGAAGGGAGGATTGGGGGAAGTCGAGCTGAGGTGACGGGGTGAGGAACGCGGATGAGCGGAAGGAGGGAGGGTGGAGGCGGCGGGAGGAGATTGCCCCCGCCAAACCCACGCAAAAGACGGGAGGCAAGAGCATGCCCACACACGACCCTAGAGAGTCTCTCCCCTCCCTCCGTTGCCCCTTCCAGCGCCATACTCACTCCCTCCACCCTCTTTCAACCCCCCAAAGCGGAAACAATGAGGTGGGGGTGCGCGGAGAATGAGAGAGTTCAGAGGGAGAGGAGAGTCAGAATGAAGGATTTCATTTTACGCTTGTTAGGACGAATTTCCTCACAAGAACAAGGCACGTAATCATTATTTTAATATTAAAGCTTTCAAATTCATAGGGAAAATTCTTCTGCAGGAACTGTTCTTAATTTTCTTCAGGAAAAAATACCTACGCGAGCAAAAGCTGAAGGGAGGCCTATGTCACCGAGATTATCGTCTCAGATTTGGAGATCGCAATTCGAATGCGTCTTATATGACTCGGGCCTGCCTCGTGTTCTTTAGCACACACTTGCTTCTTCTCTCCGACGTGGCCAGATTGTGGCAACGGAATTATTCGACCGCCAGTTTGAAGTATGCAGAAGCGGGTATATGCGAGGGTAGAGAATCGTTCAATGGAATGTTCTGGTAGACACACAGGTAGTTTTGAACCTGAAACCTTAGACCCAAGGAAGAGAGGACCAGGTCAACAGAAACCGGGGTCGTGAGGAATTGAATAAATGGTATTTAAAATTTTTCCAAGAAGGCAGTATCAACAATTATGTTAGACATACTTATGACATACTCGTCAAAACGACATCGTCAAAAGAGTAGTTCAGGCCAAGAATAGCAATAGGATGATATAGATAAGATGTTATCGTGACAAACACGCGAAAGCACATAAAAAGAACGCACCTAAGGAAAACGGACATAAACGGAAAAAGATAAATGACATTTGAAACTCGGTAATTTTAACAAATTCATGACTACTCGTTGTGTACTGACCTTCTCCCATTCTAACCAGTAGCAAAACCACGTGAAAATCACACATCAGGGAGGGGGGTCAGTTCCTTTCCCTGTGCCAGTTATGGTTTCCCAGGAAGATCTGGTACCCAAAAAATTACATAGCTTGGGTGACGCTGCAGGTGCCTAGAGAAGCTTACCCGAGGATCAAACCCACGCCCTCCAGTCAGTAGTCAAACGCTCAACCCCATATTCGATGGCCCCTGGCGCACCTTTGCACCAACGCAATATCGTGTGACGAACAGATTAGGATTTACTTTTTATGTAACCGATATTTTCTTCAGTTATCAAAGAAATTTGACGGAAAGGACGATAGTCATGACCTAAATACTCTATTAGGAGATACTTAAGTCAAATAAATGCTAAAGGCATGAGCTATATTTATAATCCATTTTTGTGGAAATTTGCAGAGTTGTCAATGAGTGAGTGTAAAGGATAGAAAATGAACATGGAAAGCTAAAGAATTAGTTCCAGGCAATCAAGGAGATAACATAGAATTTTTGGGAGATTTGCAAAGAGGGCAATAATGCTGAATGTTGGCGATGGAATTTCGAAGAATACTCTAGGGGGGAATATCTAACATAAGTAAGGGGAAGCTTGGGAATGAATAGGCTTGTGAAAATGAAGTGAAAAATTGTAGAAAGAACTCGTAATCGAAAAAGTGTTTAATGCTGTGTTGCAAGTTTTCTTAGTGGTCTTGTTAGATATCTTTGAAAGTTAGCTGTTGTTAGACACCGTATCCAAGACTCATATGTAAAGGTTCATAAAAGACTCGGTATCTTTAAGTGAATAGACACCGAATGATGGGCTTCATCATGATTTAACGACCTCTTAACAAATTTTAAATAAGGAACATATTTTTATAGGTTGATATACGCTAGAAACTAAATCTAGGGTTTTGGGTTTTTTTGGACATATTTTTCTCGTCACAAGCTCGCTGTAAATACAGTATCTAGGTAAAACCGACAAGAGTAGAAATACTCAGCGAAAATCAATGGTTTTGTGATGCCAACGAAGACTTTATCCTCCTCCTTACCTACTATATAATAGCAGCTGATGTAAAAATCTATTGTCTACAACAATTAGCTAACTGTGAGTCTTTATGCTTTTCCACTCATCGCATCGCGCAGTGGCGTCGACTCGCAGGACGTGATACAGAGGCAGATCCGCTGGAGGATAAAGGAAAAATATATGAGGCTCGTAAGAAGAAAATGAAACCGTAAAAAGAAAAGAGAGAAAGGGAAGTGGATAAGGGGATGAGGGATTTGGGAGATAGAAATGTGAGAGGGGATAAAAAAAAACGGGGGAGGTAATAAGAGGGGGTTTTGGAGGGTGGAGTAGGGGGTGGATGCGTGGGTTAGAGAGGAGGGTTTTGGGAAGGGGAAAGTGGGGGGGACGCATTTGGGGCCGAGTGGGGGTGAAGAGATGGGCGGAAGGCCGGAATGGCGAAGGGGGGAGGGGGACGGGAGGGTGGAAATGATTATTCTGAGAGAGAGCCGCGACTACTCCACCTAATGATGTGTGTTCTTTCTTGGGACGAGGGGGTGGGTTGGGGGGAGCCAGAGGAGGGAAGGGAGGAGGGGGTGGGAGAGGGAGAAGGGGCGGAGGAGAAACTGGAGACGGGGCATTCGGAAATGGGAAGAAGCTGTGCCGCTGGCGCCCATAAACAGTTAATACATAAGAAGAGGACCTTTCACGGCCGGCACTTCATGAATTGCATTTCACGAACGACATTTCATCGTCGAAATTTCGTGAGCAGATACGTAGCTCGCACTCAAGGAAATTCTAAAAACTCTCGAATTCACTGCTTACAACCAACTTTTTGAGGTAGAATACTATAAACGAAGGGATTCATATTCTAGAAAATATATTTTGATAGTTTTTTTATCGTTGAAATTTCGTTTTCGACTTGCGAATTGAAACTAGGACAAATGCACTACATTTTGTGTCATGTAAATAAGAGAAATTGAAGCTGTTGTTTTTATTTAAAGGCAAAATTTCTGCTAATGGAACGCGCCATCTTGAGGCTCGTGTTTTCCTGGGATGCTATATAATAGTTTTGCTTTTGTCATGAATGCAACTGAGAAAACCTGTTCCGATTCTATAAAGGTTTTAATTAGGAGTAACAGCACCAATTCAATAACAGCCACGGAAACGAATTCGTATAGGAAAAAGTGTAATACAGGTAAGATCACCATTTATTGACTTCACATTTCCTCAATTTCCGCCTGCGATAATAACATCCCCACTGAAATAATTTACTCAAGTGTTATCTCAAAAAGTAATAAATGAAATTAAAGCTGTTATGGATCCTGTAAAGTTTAAATGATTTGTTGAACCTTCTGTTTCTTTTCAACACATTATTGTGATTAGTCATCGCGGAACAGCTCAGCGCAGTTACGAAAATAATTTTTGGTAGAGTTTCCTACCTTCAACATTTAATATTGAGTCAGATAATACAGTTGATGAATTATAGCCCCAACTGCCAACCTTATGCTAATTTACAACAGTGAATAATGGAGAGAACATAAAAGAAAAATCGAAAACAATGTTAAAAAAGTATATTTATTTCTACTCTTCTTCTTGTAATGCCTCGGATAAGTGAATCTCTCCATTGCAAGGAAAATACCTGGATGCAGCAAAAACTTTTTTCCGGGAAAAAAGGGATAAACGAATGAAATATCCGGTAAGCACATCGAATAACCAAGCAGTCAGTAAGCCAATTGGATCAAAGCTCACAAGTGTTGCGTTGGCTACGATAAGTTCCCATTATCCTTTTGGCGGGGCGAGAGAAATAAGCAAACGAAATCTTATCTCAACTCTTGTCGCGTGACGACATTCCTTAAGGGGATCCATTCCACCGCGAACGATGACGTGGAGATCTTCCAAGTATAAACCGGAGTGATTCCTCAGTTGAGAAATGTGCCCTACTCTTTTATCAGTCTCGGGTTTTATCGACTGGGCGAGACTGTGACGCGACTTTAAGGAGATTCGACGCAAAAAATACAAAGAGCCTGTGAGGGTGTATCAAATATCTCAAATGGATGGACAGCATGGAAGTCAAATAACTCCTGACTTATTCATGGGGAATCCCAAATATTCATATATCCCCGTTTATATCTTCGCCTCAAGGAAAGAAAACAAAGGAATATCTGACTAAGTGAAATAAAATACGATATTCCAAAAAAATATTATTAAAAAATTATGAAAGTGGTTTCCCCAGTTTTGATGATGAGTCCTTTAATATGTATTGCATACATGAATATGGAAAATGGTAAATTAAATTTTAACTTTTCTGTAATTCCCTTTATTAATTAAAATGCCATGAATACGTGTAAAGGTTTCAAATAATTATTACACGCTGATGACACTGTAAGATTACGAAAGCCACCTAATGGTTAAGAAACAGTTTCATAGAAATTAAGGCCATAAGCAAGATTGAAAGGGGATAAATATAATCAATGACCAAGCTGATTAAGACGGACACTGAACTAAAAAGTTTGTTGACCTATAACTGAGCGGGTTAACCTCCTTTATTGTCGGATGTCCTCTCAATCAAGAGTGAAGAAGATCATTCCGAATACCACAATGAGTCTCGGTAAACGTCAACTGATGTAATATGCTGATAGAGAAAGTGAGTTTGATGTGTTGAATGGAAAAGCAAATATAATAGTGACAAACGAAGGGGGAAAGCGACGGGAAATCATTTAGACCTTTCCAGAAATTTGGGTCTACTTGCTACCCATTAGGATTATTAGGAACTAGTAGACCGCCACACCACAAGGGGAGGGTGGATCAGATCACCCGAATGATGAAATAAACACCCTTCAGTGGGGATGAGTTCAAGTGCTTCTCCTCTACTCGCAAAATTCATGACCACACGGAAAAACCAAAGGTAAATGGGTATCCAAAAAACTGTCGGCCTACTTAACTGAGATCGAAAACCCAAATTCTAACCTGCTGTCTTTGCTACAAATACCTCTCACACAGTCAACGATACAAGGTATAGACTAGCAACCTATTTCAAATGCCATCTCAACTGTTGGCATGATCAACTTATCTTAGATATTGATGGATAAAAAATAAAATAAAGAATTCAAATTAGTAATCTCCAAGAAGAGTCAACCATTTTTTGATAGTTTATAATCACGTAATTAATTCAATTAGTGAAATTGCACATGCATCCGATTAAAAAATACTTGAATTCAAATTAAAACCATTGTAAATATCATTGGTTTCGTATGGAGAAGCGTGAATGGTTTATATATGATGAAACCCATCATCACATAACTACTAAATTCCATAGGTATGGGACGTGCTCAACCTCAAGTCAAAGCCCTAGGGTTTGTGAAATGATTCATTCAGTGAAGGGAGCAAGAAGCCTTCACTACGAACCACCGACAGCTCCCCAGGTTGGCCCGTGCGCCCAGAAAATCACAGGGTTGGGGATTTAGCTTAACGCGCCCTGACTTGAGTGCTCTGAGGTCCTGAGATGCATTCCTGGACCCTCCAAATGGCAGACGAATTCATTTCTCATTCAACTGTCTCAAGGGAGAGAAGGAACCGAGTTCCTTCTCTTCCTTAAGAAATATGGTTATCACCACCAAAAATTCGGGATAAGAGTGAGTTTCTTTTGTTTGTGTTTCTGTTTTTATTTTTGTTCGGTAGTGCTTTCTTGGTGTACATTATTATTCACATCCGTGAGAATTACATATATATATATATATATATATATATATATATATATATATATAATTATATATATATATAATACATATGTACATATAACACTTTTTTGAAAGTCTCACGGACGTGAATAATGATATAGTATATATGAAATTAGCACTAGTAGACAAAGACAAAACATAGAAACATACAAAAAAAGATACTATCTTAGAATATAAAACTCTCTTAAAATATGAAATTTTGTATTGTATTATGGTACTTAACAGGATTTTAAAATGTTTTACCCACGTAATAAAACAAAAGGCAAGCAACAAAGTTCTTTCTAATCGAAACGTTTCAGTTTCATTTTGAGCATTACTTGTATCGTCTATAGTTTCAAGAAGATCAGAGTGCCGAATGTGGTGACCTCTTGCCACTACTTGTAACTTACATCTATATCTCCACTACTTCAATAATTACTTCATCATACAATACCCCGCAAGCCATGGCAAGGACGTGTGGCAGAGGGTGGTAGATCACCAGCCATTCTACGTGTATTCCCACTATTTCCCCGTGCATCTGGCATCCCGCGATCTACCCAAAACCGTGGGGAAAAGCGGCGACCGAAATATCAACCATGCAACATGCCCACATATATAACGAGTGACATATCATATTACAAGCAAACCTTCTTTAATTTTCCATTTAATTCTTGAATTTAAACTTCACGAAACTCCAGGATCATGATAGGAGGCGTTTTACTTGTCGTGCGGTCCGTTACGTCATCGAATTTAACCATTACAACACTAATTCACTCGGTACATTTTGTAATCTAAGGGGTAAACTTGAATTGCCTCGGTAAAGGAGTTATACCGGACGAAGCGTGTTCGAAGAACGAGTCGCACCGCACACAAAGGTTGCCAAAGGGGTAAGGACTGTGTAAGGGTAAAGGGTGCTTTCCAGGATACCTGTCTCTACTGCTCATACTGATTACGGTAATGTTGTGAGTGTACTAAAAAATGCCATATATTTCTGGTTTTGCAGAATATGTGCACCTATTGAGCGCAAACTGGTACCTGTAACATTGCAGCTCGTATATATAATTGATCTCATGAGTTAAATTAAAAACCATGTTACGGAACCTATTACGTTATGTGGAATTCGTTACGTCAGCTACACGTTTCTGCTGAAAAACTAAGAAAAGACAGCACGTGAAAGTGGGAGGAGGATATTTGGTATTTTCTCGAGGTGGCAAATACTTTTCTACTCTACTGACGTCTAGGCTGAACCCTTACAGAGGCAATACTTGCGCTCTTTAGAGATTAGAGGAGACGATCGGTTAAAATCCCACAGTAAAGCCAAGGACTTTTTTGGGATAGAACTCGGAAATTTATCCCTCCTTCCAGTGAATGATTTAAAGGCCAACGCATTATCAGATATAAGGAACCGACAATACAGACGTTTTCCTCTCATTTCTCAGATCAATAAAAGTATATTGATAACTAAAGTAAGGCTGAATAATATACATATATAGACTGAAATGACCAATTCCTCGACATTTATTGATTTAGCATAGTTGTAAATAAGAGATTAATTTTTATCGTGTGAAAGAATAATAAACGGAAGTTCCAAGAATAGGGCAGAAAACTGCTTTTTTTCGAGTTCTAGCAGGAAGCATTAAATGTGGTGTATGTGCAAAACCATCTAGGATTTTATCATTTATGTCAATTTTTATTCACCATTAAAATTATGAAGTAATGGAACGGGGAAACTCGTGAGAACATCGGCGATTGTAATAAATCAATCACACACACACACACACATATATATATATATATATGCATATATGATTATGATGATATCATATGATATATATCAGTTCTGTCCTCTTTCTTGAGAAAGGTGGCGCTGACCACCGACAATTCGAAACCTAATGATTTTAAAAATTTTTTTGTGCTTCTGTTTTTTCGACTTTGTCCACCAGTGCTAACTCGATATGTTTTTTATGTGTTTCTTATATATATTTATAAACACAATATTGCTTACCTGATATTCCTTCGTATGTCCACCATTCATCCCAGTTGGCTCTGGTCTCTGAAAATAGTAAAAGGAAAAATGTGGTCAGTCATATAAGTTCATTCTTTCTGTCTCCCTCTGATTTTCAATGTATTACGTCCAATGATGACGATACACTAGTCTTATTGGGTTATTTGTAATATAAATCGACTCATAAAAGCCCAGGCTTGTGCATGTTCTTTTGGCGGTGTATTCATTGATGACTATTAACACCAGTAGAATTGGGCAAAATTTCTGCAAATTATATACATATACATATATACACAAGCATACATATGTATTTAAAAAAAAATATATATATATATATATATATTTTCTATTATTTTACTCATGGAAATAGATACAAGGAAAGGGGATAGGAAAACACATTCCGAGCATCCGCCCGGAAAGTGGAAGGTCCGGTGTTCAAATCCAATCCCGGATAAGGATATAATATTAAATATAAATAAATAAATAAATAAATAAATAAATAAATAAATATATATATATATATATATATATATATATATATATATATATATATATATATATACACACATTCAAATACGAAATCCTGCCATACGCCGCACAAATATTTATTCAAACATAGGAATAGGTATAAGGAAAGGGGATAGAGGAAAACACATAAAAGGCGAACACCGGACATGTGAGGAAGGCGGATTTTGAGCAGATCACAAATGTAAAAATATTGATATTTTTATATAAACACAGTAATCAACCCGAAGGTCGGTTTAGTAGGTGATGGTAGAGCTCACCCATGTACCAAGCCCGACGGCGTGTGAATATTCACACTTCAGGGTAGGGGGGCCAGTTCCTTTCCCTGTGCCGGTTATGGTTTCCCAGGAAGATCTGGTACCCGAAAAATCAACTAGCTTGGGCGGAGCGGCAGGTGCCCAGAGTGCCTCGCCCGGGAATTGAACCCGGGACCCTCCGGTCAGTAGTCCAACGCTCTACCCACTAGACCACCGCGACCCGCATATATATATATATATATATATATATATATATATATATATATATATATATATATATATAAATTGAATTTACATATCTCGGAAGTGTGTTCGGCCAACACGGTTGTAGTAGTAGGGACATAAGAAGAAGAATTGCGCTTGGCAAAGAGGCTTTCTCAAGGAGGAGGGAGTTGATGACGGGGACGTCGAGTAAGGAGGTTAAAGAAAGACTCGTAAAAACTTTGATATGGAGCGTACGGCGCGGAAACGTGGTCACTGAAGCAGGAGGATAGATTTAGACTGGAGGCTTTTGAAATGTGGGTGTGGAGAAGAATGGAGAAGGTGAAATGGACCGAAAGGAAAACAAATGAGGAAGTACTAGGGATGGTGGGCGAGGAGATGGATTTGTTGGGAGAAATCCTATGGAGACAGGAAAAATGGATGAAAGGCGTATTGAGCGGTAGTGGAATGTTGAAGAAGGTAATAGAGGGGAGAATGTTAGGTAAACGAGGAAAGGGCAGGAACAGGATTGGGTTGTTGGACGGGATGAAGGGAGGAAAAAAGTACACAGAGATGAAGAGGGACATGATATAGTTTAGGTTGCTGGATTGGGTTTTGTTTGGAGTTACAAAATATTTATTTGATAGTTGTGTCCATCCAAAAACCTACCTTAACCTGTAGATTACCTAATAATAATTTATATATATATATATATATATATATATATATTTTTATACATATATATATATATAAATATATATATATATATATATATATATATATATATATATATATATATATATATATATATATATATTTATATATATATATATATATATCCATTATATGTATATCCATATATCCATTTTTATTTCATTAATATTATTTGATTTATGGGAAAAACAGTCAAAAACGCATGATTGAAAAAGGGGTACCCCAGAACTAGTCCAAAATAAGTTTTAGAGCGTTTAGAGTGTTTAAAAAGAAAAGGTTATATCTTTTAGTAGTTAATCTTTGTATTCACATCATATCTCTTTACGTGGTATCAGTGTCATAAAAATGTATCACTCGTCATTAATGCATTAACTAAGTTGACACTTTGACTCTTTTTGACACTTGATTGAATAGTCACCCACGATCGAACCTTAAAATATAATCGGAACCTTTCTCAGCTATATTCAAAGGATTACTTACATATTTCCTTTCCTGTGCCAAACGTTGTGACTCTGGTTTCATTCGCTCGGGTTTCACATTTTTCTGTTAATTTTTCCGTCTTCAGTGTCTGACCCACCAAAATTTGAATTATTTCAGTGTTCTTTTTTCTCTGTTTCATATCCTGTATCCGTAAAACTCAATTCTCTTTTGAGTAATCTTTAATCTTTTCTTCCATTGGTCTAAAAAATCTTGTCAATGATTTTTTCCTTAAGTTTACTAAATATTTTCTCCTGTGAATGTTTTTTCTTCTTACAAACCTTTCCTGACTCAAATATGCTATTTTCAGATTTTAATGGCATATTTAATCTATTAGAATAATGTATTATTATGAATCTCAATTATTTTTGGCTTTGATTAAAGGTAACTTTTTAAATTATATTTACTATCCACAGTAGAAAGGTTTACCTCTAATGACTTCAAGAAACTGTTTTTTTAATATCAATTCTCATATTATATTCATCGCTCAAAATGTAAGTCATGGTTCCCA
This sequence comes from Hetaerina titia, assembly GCA_037158775.1. Classification (NCBI taxonomy): domain Eukaryota; kingdom Metazoa; phylum Arthropoda; class Insecta; order Odonata; family Calopterygidae; genus Hetaerina; species Hetaerina titia. Next base: position 15,174,446 of record CM073775.1, read on the forward strand.
TAATACGCTATTGTTCATTTCAACATGCTAGCATTACTTATAATAGGTATTAAAAATAAATTGCGTAAGTCGAAGACAGCATAAGTCCAGGGAGTAGTGAGAAACGGCTGTTCGTTGTCTTCCATTCATTTAAAGCTGTATATCAAAGGTGAAAATATAAAGGTTAGGCAGAGGTTAGGAGTCCTGTAAAGATAGCTACAGGGCGCAAGTGTAAACATGCTAAGATTTTCGTTTGGTACATATAAAAAAACCTTGGTAAATATAACAAAACCTTGGCGGAAAGTGAAGAAGAAACTGCAGAAAAAAATTGTGAGAGACAAATGATATTGGAGTTAAATTTCTCCATCATTTTTTATATCTGAGTTTTTAAAACTTCTTGAGAATCTAGAAAAACCATTTCATTTAGTCCACATATAATGTTGTTACTCAATTTCAGTCGGTAAAAATAGTTTTTTTCTGAAATAATGGAGTATATACGGCTTTGAGAAGAGTTTATAAAACGGTGGTGTGTAATTCATTTAAAAAACGACCAATAAAAATCAAAGTTATTTGGGATTTCAACAATTCTACCGATCCTTCTGGCTGGATTCACGGCACGGCCTGAAACGTAAAAATGTACCAAAAAACACCCGCAGGGATGGTGCAGAAATGGGTTCAGTCAATAGCTAATTGAAATGAAACAGGAGATACACACAGACATATGAGAAACATTGAAATTTTGGGAGACATTATCATCTCCTTTTGAGAGAAGATTTAATGATGGTCTCAAAAGTCCCCTAATTTTCAGCATCTCGTGCACGTAATCTTACTCAACCGCAGTGCTTCGTTTCCTTCTTGGAAACACTCCTCATACAGCGAAGAACTTATTACTATTTCGGAGTCTCAATTTTAATCCAGAGCATAAAAATGAAACGACAAAAAGACACTTTCTCTACCCTTTCTTCGTGAAACACTGCCCCTCATGTTCATAATGTGTTTATTTTTCCATTTTCCTTGCTTATTTATATACATCTCTTTCTTTTCCTCTCTAGCTTCTCCGTATAAATGTAATGTAATCACTAATCTCAAAACTTCTATCTTGTTCATAATTTGATTTTCGAATTTTCATCATTGCAGCTTTATCTCGCGGGGGCCTAATTATTTTTTCATCACACCCTTCCTGCGAGCTCTCCACATCCCTCCCTCCTTTTCTCCCCCAAAACCTTCACCTCGTCTCCCCTTCCCAACTCCCTTCTTAACTCTCTAGCCCTCCCTCGACGCCCCCCAAAATTCCACTCAAAACTCCTCACACTCCTCTCCCCAGAAACAAAAACCCATCGTCACTTCGACTCCCCACCATTCTGCGTTACTCTTCTCTCTCGCAAAAACCTCCCTTCGAACCCTCCCCCTCCTCCTACTCGTCCCTTCCCCAGGGGGTTACTCACCCCTTTAAATCCCCCCTTCCTCCCCTCTACTTCCTTGTCTTCCTTTCTCCGGGCATTTTTATTTAATAATCCTCTTTTCCTTTTGCCGTTCCCTCAATCTTTTTTGCATCCGGGAGGGAAATCCTCGCCCCCTATCTCACTGTGAACGGATAACAGCGTATCATTACTGATAAACCCTTTCCACCCCTCCCGCCCCCTCTCCCACCCTCTCCACCTCACCAAACCTACGGCCCCTTCACCCCCGCGACGAGGTCCACTCTCCTCCACCCCCACTTATCCCTTATCCGCCTTACCCCTTCCCAGTCACTCCCCACCCCCTCCTCTTTTCACCCCTCCCGCTCGACCGGTCATCCCCTCGTCCTCCCCCGACGAAAAAAAATTCCATCCATCTCTGCAGGTTCAGCCATTTCTGCATAATGGGAGGATATTCTTCCAAACCGGGGGAAACATTTATTCCTTCATCCTCCTCCCGCGGGAAGCGAGTAGACTTCAATGGTCGCAGACCGTGGAGGAACCCGGAGATGGAAGTGAAATCGTATTCCCCTCGAAATCCACATCTTATCGTCGATTCTACAAAAGATGCATTTGATTCCAGACTATAAACGGAAGAGCACCAATAATAGCGCCTTCTTCTCCAGAAAACAACCATCAGAACAACCAAGAATATTATTATTGATTGTCTACGGGTTGAGGTAGGTATTAGATGAACACAATCTACACATTTCAACAACCATATATACGTAGATATATATTTTAACACCAGAGCAAATTTAGCATCTAATGTGAACGGCATTGAAATAAGGCTGAATTTATGGGCAACTTAATTGAAGGAAATATGAAGTTGAATAGTTACAGAGGAAGTCCAATGGTAATTTATGAGAATGAGGCAAAGGGAAATGTTGGTGCAGGGAACTATGTATTGTATGAGAATTGAAGAGATTGATGGAAAACAGTATAGTTTGGAGAACTCTAACAAATGATTCCTCGCTCCAATGCCTCATTATGGTGAATTTGTTCAATAAAAGAAATTACCTGTAAATAGGAACTCTTACACGTGGATTCAGTAGTCGTGGTTAATTAGTGAGCAGCTTATTTCGAAAATAACTCATATATTAGCCAATTGGATCGGAAATGCTTTCAATGAGTAGTTAAATTATGTTTAGGAATAGGCGAACGTGTTGCATTTGATATCATTAAAAAATCCGACGGTGATCAGAAAAAAGAATTTTAACAATAGATTAGGGCAAATGATAATTGCGTTGGCTAGTTTAAAGCAATGAAACCTATCATAGAAAATTCGTGTACGTGGATTTTGTGAGTGCTGGTAAATCATCGTTGCAGGGAGAGAAAAACATAAAAGGGCGCAGAGGGAGAGAAAAAACATGTATTTATCTACACGCTATCTTAAATAATTCAGTAAATATTCGTTTGCTTGGCCCAGTACTCGGGAAAATATGCGCAAATTCAATGCAATTGTAGTCATCCCGGCATTAGAGTCTAATACTAAAGATAGGTTTTGGATTCTCTAGCAACCACTCTGCAATACGCTTTGTGCGATGTTCAACTTGTTACAATTATAGAGTTATTAACTCGTAGGTTGGTATTATAGGTTATATTCCAGAAAGAACCGGTTTGCCAAAGAACCGTACTGCTTTGGTTAAACTGAGTGCACTCAGAGGCGTTGACCAGAATCAAACCTGAGCCCTCAGATCAATAACCCATAGCCCAATAACCCACTGGACCCACTTCCACTTATCAGCCTCATATCATCTCCTTCCTTACTTTTTCATACTGCTTGCTGTGTCTTAAAACAATCACAAGTGCCAATTTTCTTCCTTCCTTTTCCCACTTACCTAAAGCTCTACCCTCAGCCTTAGCATCGTCTCTACATCTCCTCCATCTAATCCTTTTGCCTCATTCGGATTTCAATTTGTAAATTCCTCTACTCTTTCACGATATTTAAAACTTCATCTGAGTTATATTCAAAATATTTATCCCTTCCTTCCTATGCCACAATTACCCATTATTCATGTCAATACCACGACCTTTAGAGTATCAATGCCTCTCAATATTTTACCACCGTATATTTAGACTTGCACGGAATTCTCTTTGCATCATTTTAATTATTCATCACGTTTACAACTTTAGCATTTATCTCTACCATCCAAATTATTTTATCCACTTTTCGTTTGCCCTAATATTTCAAAATCCTCTGACCTACACTTGTTACTCATTCTCATAGACTTACCTCAAGAATCAGGTTTCACATCTATTTAAGTTAAAGTGCTCTATTAGGCCTTTACACACAAGATATTATTGATTAGTATTATTGTATAGTCTTCCTCTCTGGCCTTCTTTTTTCTCATTTCTTGTCCTCCCTTATGGGAAGACGTCATATCCATCATCAACATCTTGTTTATACAAGATGTTGATCATGGATATGACGTCATAAGACCAGGTTTCCAATTTGCCAGTTGAACAAAGTATCAATTATTAATAATATTTTAGTTCTCTGCGTTCTGCAAAAAATTCAGTCGATAAAAAATTAATAAATCTAATTATCATCTTCAGGCCAATCGAACCAACAAAAGAAGCGAGTTATCTTCCATTTTTGCAATACTTTTTTCGTTTTTCAATAAAAACACGTGGGAGAACATGAACAACACAAAATGGCAAGAGAGTGAAAAGCAAAAGGGTCGTTCACGGAGAAAACTTTAGAGACGAAGGAGAATAACCTAAAATGAACGACGGTACCAAACAAAATGTAATTGTCACTTTCACTTAAAACTCGTTCTAGTGAATATTTTTCGAATGAGAGTCCCAGGGACCGAAAAATGTTTTCTGCCCTCAAGCGTATAAAAAATCTTAACCAAATCTCCAAAGTAGTGTAGCGGTGCCCAAACAAAAATTACCTTGAATGCTCTCCCTCTCTCTCACTGTAAGCAAGTGTTTTTGCTGGAAAAACCATGAACCACGTAAGAATCAAAGTACTCAACTCACCGCAGAATCTTGAAGGGTAAACAAATAAACGGAACACGCCTACATGCCTGCAAAACTGGCAAGGCCCAGACTGAATAAAAAACAACGAGCGTGTGTAAATACGCAGGTTTTCAGCGATTCATCGCAGGGTTGTGTCAGGGAGGATGGCGGGGCTGGGGGAAGGGAAGGGTGAGGCTCGCGCGGCGCATCAAAATGCGCGCACGTGGTTCGCCCGGGTGACGGGAGAGAGGAGGACTGCAAACAAGTGGATGTTGAAAAGGCGGGGAGAGTGAGAGACGGGTGAAGAGTTCATTAGGTCACGAGCGGTTTGAATTATGAGATTCATGCACGAGGGGTCCAAGATTCCTGCGGAAGGGGTCGGTGCATTGTGCATCGTTGGGCGAAATAAACCCTCTAACCCTGAAGCAGGGGCAGAAGCAACACTCTTTTCTACTATCTCGATTCTCATGGTACCCTCCAAGCCATCTCTGAAGTGGGTGGCGGGGTTAGTCTTTTACATACATGTAGTACACCTTTTGAGAACGATTATTGTATTCAAAAAGAAAAATAATGGTGAATCATTAGCTCCATTAAGTCTTTGTTTAAAAAAATATTGCGCTCAATTCTGTCAGCATATAGAGAAGAAAAACATTAGCTGAAATTCAATGAACTGCGTGCGCTGAATCGATTGATTATTAATTTCCCCTCTTCCTTTTATACGAGCGTATATATGTCAAATACATTTCCTCGCCGGATTCATCGAGTCGTTAGCATAACAGGAGTTGAGTAGCCATTTCTTTGCCAAGTCGTTGGTGTGGAGTTTTTGTTCTGGCCGTACACTAGTAAATACGAGATACACGGTTCACCGACCGATATGTAGAAGTGTCCATTGTGAGAAGAAAAGCGAACCCAATTACCAGGACGGTGAATTCTCGGCCCCTGGAAGGATACTTGCAGCAAAAACCTCCCCTGAAACAATTTGCTGGGTGTTAATTTACCGAGGGAGTAGTCACATTGGGGTCCAAAACGAAACTGGTGGCGTTTCTTTATTTCTTATTGCCATAATTCCATTTACTTTTTCCCTCGTTCTAGGAGCCCGTAGATATAACTAGTGTAGTGTATACTATATATATATATATATATATAACTTTTGGACGGCACAATAGAACACAGAATAAAACAGATAACACGTAAAAGGACACTCACACTGTACATGATTTAAGCTTTCGGCCTACTCCGAAGCCTTCTTCTTATATATATATATATATATATATATATATATATATATATATATATATATATATATATATATATATATATATATAGAAATATTTTTACTTTCGTGATCTGCTCAAAAACCGCCTTCCCCACATGTCCTTTGTTCACCTTTTATGTGTTATCCTACCTCCTTTCCTTATACCTATTTCTATGTTTGAATGAATATTTGTGCGCCGTATGGCGGGATTTTCAAGTTTGAATACATATATATATATATATATATATATCCAGCAACCTAATCTACATCAGGTCCCTCTTCTTTCCTCCCTTTATCCCGTCCAACATCCCTATCCTGTTCCTGCCCTTTCCTCGCTTGCCCAACTTTCTCCCCTCTATTACCCTCTTCAACATTCCACTACCGCTTAATACGCCTACCATCCATTTTTCCTGCCTCTATAGTACTTCTCTCAACAAACACCTCTCCTCACCCACCATCTCCAGTTCTCCCTCATTTGTTTTCCTTTCGGTCTCTTTCAATAATAACAATAATATATATATAAATATATATATAACCACATATAATGTGTATTAAGTTAGCACAGCCTAACAAAAGCACAAAATAAAGAAAAGAAACTCAAACGTTTTCGAATTTTCGGTCTTCAAGTGACCTTTCACAAGGAAGGGAAGGTTCATTCTCTTCATTGAGAAATCTAACTGAAGTGATCAACTAACGAAAAAGCTAACTTGATAAACATTATATGTGTGTGCATATATATATATATATATATATATATATATATATATATATATATATATAGTCATAACAAACACAGAAACCAAAACACACAAAAGAGGGAAAACTCACTGGTGTGTTTTGGTTTCTGCGTTTGTTATGACTATCAGTGAATTTACATTACACGTTTGTGGGTTTTCCAAAAAAGTGTGTATATATATATATATATATATATATATATATATATATATATATATATATATATATATGTATCCCTCCCATAGACTACAACCTTGTCGTGGTGGAAGGGCTTGTGTGTTCCGATGACCCTTAGAGCTGTGCTGGCGGGAGTAATAATAATTACTCCTGGAAGGGTCACCCATGCCAGATAGGTCGAAGGTTAGGAGCCAGACGAAAGGTAGTCCACGCAGCGTCTGTTCCTCAGTGAGGCGGCTGCAATGGCCTCTGACCCCAGTGGGGCGGCCATTAAGTGACGGTGTCACGTTAAAAACACTATTGACGAAGGCAACGGGAAACCACCTCAATTATGATTCCCAAGAATATAATGATGGGCACTATAGATAATATGAGTCCTGGCAACTACGGGACTCGGCCCAAGAGGCCGTGTGTCGTGCCCGGCAGCGGGAGAGGCAAGGCTTCCGCGGTCGTCATCCCACGAAAACCTTGCAAGGAAGAAAAAACTGCAGCAGGACAGAAGACTCAGAAGAAGGCGAAAGTAGTTAGAATAGGAACCTGGAACGTCAGGACAATGTTGAGGAGAGGCAAATTAGAAAATATTAAGCGAGAGATGGAAAGAGGTAGTATAGATGTTTTAGGCCTCTGGGAGGTGAGATGGAAGGATAGCGGGGATTACTGAAGTGACAATTATAGAGTGATATACAGCGGCGGGGACGAGAGCCAACGAGGGGTTGCCGTAATTTTAAATAAAGGGGTAGGAAGAAACGTAGTCAACATAGAGCAAGCGAGAGATAGAATTTTACTCGTAGAGATTAAAGCAGAGCCGACGAACTTGGTCATTGTTCAGTTATACATGCCACCGAGAAACCACAAGGAGGAAGAAGTCGATAGGATGTATGATGAGTTAGAGGATATCATCGCGAGTGTTCCTGCAGGGAAACATTTAATAGTGATGAGGGATTGGAATACGACGGTAGGCGAAGGAAGAGATGGTGGTGAGGTGGGGGACTATGGGTTAGGCACGAGGAATGAACGCGGGGAGAAAGCAATTGAATTCTGCAGGAGACAGGGGTTAGTCATCACCAACACATGGTTTAGACACCACAAAAGGCGTAGGTATACATGGAAAATGCCAGGTGACTCAGAAAGGTATCAGTTAGATTTTATTATGGTTAGGCACAGGTTTAGGAACAGTGTGATAAATTCGCACAGTTTCCCAGGAGCGGATGCGGACTCTGACCACAATTTAGTTGTTATGAAATGTAATGTTCGTTTCAAGAAGATAAGGCTAGGGCGGCGGGTTAAGAAATGGAATTTAGAAGCAGTAAATGGATTAACGAGGAAGGAGTATCAGCAGGCTGTAGAGAAAGTGATGGATGACGGTAAAGAACTGAGTACTATCGAAGAAAAATGGGAATTTATCAAGAAAGGAATATTGGAAGCCGCTAAAGACACTGTAGGAACCGTTAAGGGGAAAAGGATAAGGAAACCATGGGTAACGGATGAGATGATTGCAAAGATGGATGAGAGAAGAAGATGGAAAAATGTAAACACAGAGTTAGACAAAATGAAGTAAAAAGAGTTAACCAATAAATTGAGAAGGGTCACAAATAAAGCCAAAGAAGAATGGTGGAAAACGCAATGCGAGGATATGGAAAGTTTACAGAAGAAGGGTGAAATTGGTGCTCTATACAGCAAGGTTAAGTTATTGTCGGGAAGTAAGAAGGCAGGATCTGTGCTAAGAGTTAAAGATAAATGGGGTAAGATAATAGTCGAACCAGGAAAAATCCAAGAGAGATGGAAGGAATATATAGAAACACTGTATGGTAAAGAACTTAGGCCGACAAGGTTAGACATAGAAAAGGAACATGACGTAGAAGAAGATAGCTTAGGTCCAGGCATACTCGACGATGAAATAGAAAGGGCATTAAAGGAGATGAAAGCAAATAAGGCGTTGGGGTGGACAATATTCCTGTAGAAATGTTGAAATGGTTAGGGAAAGGTGGGAAGATGGCCATATATGGACTGATTCGTAGTATCTATGAGGAAGGAATCTGGCCGGAAGATTTTTTGAGATCGGTGTTAGTTCCTATTCCAAAAAAGGCAAAGGCTTCGTCATGTGAGGATTACAGAACAATAAGTTTGATATCCCACGCAGCGAAAGTTATTCTCAGGATCATCAACAAAAGGATAGAGAGTAAGGCAAATGATTACTTAGGGGATGATCAGTTTGGGTTCAGGAAAGGAAGAGGTACGCGTGATGCCATTGCAGTAATGAGATCACTAGTCGAGAGGAATATAGAATACAATCAGGACGTTTTTGCCTGTTTTGTAGATTTCGAAAAAGCGTTTGATAGAGTGAATTGGGAAAAATTAATGCGTGTATTGCAGAAAATAGGAATGGATTGGAGGGACAGGAGACTGATCCGCAACCTGTACATGTCTCAGACTGCTCAGGTGCGAGTGGGGAACGGAGAGTCCGGATGGGCAGTGTTAGGAAGAGGGTTAAGGCAGGGTTGCTTATTGTCACCGGTACTGTTCAACGTATATGTGGAGGAAATGATTAAAGAGGCATGGGAAGAACTGGAGGTAGGAATGAAAGTCGGAGGGGAATTCGTAAAATCGGTTAGGTTTGCTGATGACCAAGCATTAGTTGCTCAGTCAGCCAAGGGGTTGAAAGCATTGTTGAGTGAATTGGAGGTTTAGTGCGATAAATATGGGATGAGAATCAATATTAATAAAACAAAGGTTATGCGATTTTCCAGAAAGAAATAGGCTAAGCTAAATATTAAAATAGGCGGGGAAAAATAGAGCAGGTAGAACAGTTTACATATCTCGGAAGTGTTTTGGATCAATACGGTCAAAGTGGTAGGGACGTAAGGAGAAGAATTGCGCTATGCAAGGAGGCTTTCTCAAGGAGGAGGGAGTTGATGACGGGGACGTTGAGTAGGGATGTTAAGACAAGACTCGTGAAAACTCTGATATGGAGCGTTGCTATGTACGGCGCGGAAACGTGGTCACTGAAGCAGGAGGATGGACGTAGATTGGAGGCTTTTGAAATGTGGTAGTGGAGAAGAATGGAGAAGGTGAAATGGACCGAAAGGAAAACAAATGAGGAAGCACTAGAAATGGTGGGGGAGGAGAGGGGTTTGTTGAGAGAAATTCTATGGAGGCAGGAAAAATGGATGAAAGGCGTATTGAGCGGTAGTGGAATGTTGAAGAGGGTAATAGAGGGGAGAATGTTGGGCAAGCGAGGAAAGGGTAGGAACAGGATAGGGTTGTTGGACGGGATGAAGGGAGGAAAGAAGTGCACCGAGATGAAGAGGGACCTGAAATAGATTAATTTGCTAGGTGGGGAGTTACAAAATGTTTATTTGATAGTTGTGTCCAACCAAAAACCTACCTTAACCGGTAGATTACCAAAAAAAATATATATATGTGTATATTTTTTCTGATGATGACGGCCGTGCCGTCACAGCTGCACAACTACATATGCGAGTGTCGTTTCTTTGTGTTTCTATGTTTGAAAAATCTATATCTGTGTTTTTATATAATTAGGCGTCGCCGAAGAAGGTTCTATTTCGTTCCTTTCTGGACTGCCTTAATCTGATGGAGCAACAAGAAGTCTGTTGGGGCGACGTCAGGAGTATGGGGAGGGGGGTCAGCGTTGACACCTGGGGTTTAGCCAGGAACTCTCGGACTCGCAGCGCGTTGTGGCAAGGTACGTTGTCGTGATGGAGTTGTCAGGTAGCGGAGATGTCTTTTCTCGTCCTGACGACCCTTCCTCGGAGTCTTTCCAGCACATTCACGTAGCAGGCAGCGTTAACTGTCTCTGTTTGAGGAACAAACTCCTTATGGACCACTATTTCACTGTCGAAAAAGACGATGGGCACTATTTTTTCTTTTCATTTGCTCATTCTTGTCTTTTTGGGCTTGGGGTTCTGGTCAGTGTGCCACTCAAGAGCTATTGTGTTTTTTTTTGGGTTTTGTTTCCTGTGGTTTCGTCACCTGTGATAAAGTTGTCCAAATACTTAGGTTTCTTTTGAATACGTTGCAAAAATTCACTTGAAATTTCCGCTCGATTGTTCCTTTGTGACCCGGTCGGCGCGCAGAGGTTTGCAAAAACTAACGTTCTGCCGCTTCCTAGGTAATTACAGCAATTCATGTTAATTTGTTTTGCCTCTTGAAGCCGTAGATAGAAGTAAATCCTAGTTTGGAAAATAATAGATTTTAGTCTTAGAAATTTCTTTCATTTGAACAGTTACAGTGAGGGTCAAATCCATGATGAAGTCATAGCTGTTTATGGAAATGATAGTCTATTAAATTACACATATGTAAAGTGGAAAAGGAATTTTCAAGCTGACCTCATGTCTCGCACAAACGATACTAGAAATGGAACATTATCACTCATGAATGATGCCACTGTGAAGAAAGTGGAAAACTTTATCCTGTAAAACGGAAGAGCACCCATTTAAATGATCATGAATGAGACTGATCTTAATTACGGCAGTGCGTGGAAAATTATTCACGAAGAACTGCATATTTCAAAAGTGTCAGCACTGGGGATTCAATGACTACTGACTCGTTTTCAGAAGTAAACATGGCGCGACCTGCAATTGCAGCCATGGCGTGACCGGTAATCAAAGCGATATATGACTTTGAAATTTTGCCAAATCCACTTTAATTTCCCAATCTCGCCACAAACGTCTTTTCCTTTCACCTAAACTTTAAAAAATACCATTGCTGAGTCGGAGAGACTTTTGACGCAAACTGCTTAGTTCTACAGTGACGTCCTTTGAAAGGTCAAGATCGGTTGGAGTAATCAATAACTCTGGATATGACCATGTAGAGAAGTATTCAGAATAGCAAATAAAAATTAAGTTTCTATCTCATTTATTTTATAGCACTGGTTAAAAGTGTACGATTCCTCCTCTTTTACCGATTCGAAAACGTGTTGTGTTTCAAAAGAAGCCACCTTGGCCTTGATTCTTTTTGTGCTCATTTGGCTAGGGGGACAAATATACCAGTGCTATTTTCTAATATTCTGTTAACCATGCTTAACAAAAATGCATGCGCAGACTTTCATGTGAGATTAAATTACTATGAAAACCCTGAAAGTGAGAGTTTGTCAGAATGTTTAGCGGTTAAGAGTTTTGTCCAAAAAAACACAATATTACAGCGTCAGTGGAAATACCATTAATTTAGTATATATATATATATATTTTGCTTGCAAGAAAAAAATACGGAATTAAAGGAACTTTGGGAGATGTTGTGGCAGTAACCTTTAACAAAATCATCCGTTAATATGCATTAAAACCTAACAATTTCAAATTGTAAAACATCATTCGCTCTTACCAATATCGAGGAATCCGTGTTCGTGTATCGCTCAAAGCGAATAATTTTTACACTTTGAAAGTGTTGTACTTTAAAGCATGGAATTTTGAAGACTGTGATAGATTTGAGAGCATCCATCTTGAAATTTAAATTCAGGTAAAGGGTAGAATATATGTTGCACGAAATGAAGGGAGATGGAAAGCATGCGGAAGTCAAGACAAGTTTAGCGTAGTTTGCGATGCCAGATTGTGCCTTCTTAGAAGAAGCTGAGAAGTATAGATATAATCAGTGTTTGCCCATCCAAACCTACCGTAAGCAGCAGGCTATCAATAATGATGAGGGATTATGAACAAGTCCAAAAAGAGAAATGTTAACAAAAACTAAACGATTAACATATTTTCTTCAGCTTCTAAAACTAGGTTCCAAAAGAAAATGAATTTTTGCTGATTCCTAGTTATTTTTTTAGATATTTAGTTGTCAAGAACAAAGACAGCAAGTTGGACCAACGTCCGGCGACGTAGAGAATAATCAATTGACTGCAGACAACAGTTTGAAAAAGTAAAGAAGTGGGTGAACGACACTTGGAAGAAGATTTTTAACCCTGCGACAAAAACTTTTTGGCATTTTACTGTCATAATATGTGAAACTACTATGCATACTACTATGAAAGGAAATAATGACAGGCAAAAACCATTTCATCTAACGTAAAATTACTTTAGATGTGTAAGAGATAATTGGTCACAGACAGAATCGAAAAAGTTCCCATTTATATGTAAGGGGAGGAATATAAATAGCGGTATTAAAACAATGCGATGCTAATTTTTAGGCTCACTGGAGAGATATGACTGCCGAAATAAAAATTTTCCCAAGAATAAAAGAATGTATAACAATTATACTTCTCAAATTTCAATTTTTACCTAAATACCTCGTAATGTCTTGTAAACATGCATTGACTCGCTTGTCACGGCTTCAGCCATAACAACAAATTCAATTGCATAATCATTGAGGTTAGTAGGTACCCCCCGCCCATTCCTCAATAGAAATTCCTGCTATTAACGTTTTATGTTTATAACATTTTGTCATTTAAACGATAGATTCAGTTAAATATGTTCATACTTTGATCTCATAAACATCAAGGTAATTGTTCATCATTCATTATTAGTCATTATTTGATTACTTTAGAAATTATTAGGTTTAACAAGTAAAACTTAATATTAATTTGAATTTAAAACGAGTTTAAAACAAGGATACAGATGAGTTTTCATTTGAATCTAGAAAAATTTAATTGATTTTAAAGCAGTAATTATTATATCATTAATATTTTAATACCCTTATGATAACATTTGCCAAGAAAATTGGGACATTAATTAGAAAGTCTGTGGTACATTACTTGGCTGACATTCATTAATGAAGGAAGCATGCGGGGGAAGAAAACGGAGGAATTCCAAAGATGAACTACGAGAAGCAGATGACGGAAAAAGTCAGTGCTAGAAGCAGTGAAGGAAGGAAGAAACTATATTACTAGAATTGAGCTCTTACGGCTAGCAGTATTGAATGAATGAATTAGCTCCAATAGCCGTAAACAGTTTACGGCTATTGGAGCTAATTCATTCATTCAAGGAAGAAACTGGTTGGGAACAGGAGAGTAAAAACAGCTGCCACTTAGCAAACTTTGGGTAAACCATTATTTGTTGTGACATTGTGTACATGTTTATAAAATTAGATGCATTCTTTCTAATTACTGTCAGCTGCATGTTTGATAAATTTATTGGGTGTGCATGGGTCAATTAAGTAATGCACTTGGCCCAAAAATGATGAATACGAGTGTTATAAAAGCGTGTTAATCTGTGCTTGGTCATGTTGAAAAAATAAAGAAGGTTCAAATGAAAGAAAATATATGTATTTGAGGAATTAGTACATGGTTTGAGAATGGAAGAGGAGTGAGAAAATAAAGGGTTAATGGGTTGCAAATACTTAAAGACGAGGGATGTAGCTGATTATTTTTGGAGGTCCCAGGGGCAAAAGATCGCATACTAATATCGGTGAAGTGAGAAGTATGCAAGGACATAATGAAATGAAATAAATAAATGTAAGGACCTCCAGTGATGGCTCTATATGGAGACAAGAAGTGGAGAATACGCATTGCCACAAAAAGGTAAGCGTAAATATTGCATTGGTGGGCAATATTTCAATGTATCGATCCTGATAAAGAATATTCATGTTGCAATGCAATATGGAGCTACGAAAGATTGCGAAATATCGTATTTGAATATTATGCTGTATTCAATACTATGAGATGCTCAACATTATACAATATTCAAAATATTTCGACGCTCAACATACCTGTATGTAATTCCTACTTCGATATCATACGATTTTACGTGACATGTGTATGACATGCAAGTATATAAGATTTGGTTTATTTTAATCGTGAATGATATGGATAGTTTCCCGCACACAATTGACATGGCGATTCGATATTAAAGATCGAAATCCGCAAAGACCTAGTCCAGCGCGAGGGTCTGCCAAACCGTTCGTTTTTCCAGTCGAACCCTCGACATCTTTCCACAATTGAAACTTTCTCTGACTTTTGCAATTCCTTCCGCTCTCGAGGGCTCCACGGAAAGGGCCGGCGGATGAACCTTTGACGCGACGAGAGGAATCAGCGGTCCGAACTGCGTCGTCCTTCGAAAGAGCGGGGTTTCTCGCGACCCGACCAACGACGCTTCCGCTCCACGCAAGCGAATGCATCGTGGATGGATGCCGTGCCTGCGTCTGGGTGCGGCGAAGGCAGGGCGACCCACCCACTCCCTCCTGCACCCACAGAGGACGGGATTCCTTTCTTCCTCTCCATTGAGGAGGACATACCCGCAGTGTCAAGCGCGTAAGGAAGGGGAAAAAAGATTCGAATTGTTCTATTTCAATCATGACACCCTGGATATGAGAACTGAAAGAGCATAATTGGCCAAGCAGAACTGAGCACATGCCAAGACATAAGCCAGCATTCATGCAACTGTAGCGGTCCCACTATCTGGGATTACGACCGCCGGAAATCGACAATACATTTCCAATGCATGAACCATTCCTTTACATCTTTGCTGTGCTTCTAACTTATAGATAACTAATAAAATCTCGTCTTCCACCCTGAAATATTGAAATATACAGTCATGTTGAAGGCCTTGGATGACACACAAAAGGCAGAATGATGAAAAAGCTGGGTAGGAAATAGAAGAAAATCGATAAATTGGACAGTATGAAGGCAAGCCAAAGTTGCGAAGAAATTATGAAAACCATGTGCGGCAAACAAAAGTAAGTTGGCGCGATACGTGGTAGATGATAATGATTACGAGCCATTCAATACGTACATTTAATGGCTAAAAACCTAAATCAATAAATTAATGAAAGTGAGCCCCTTTCAATAAAGATATCTGAATCAACACCTATTTTTTTCTAATATTGCGATTGGAATTTTGCGATTGGAAACATTTACCTTTTAACCTTGGTCTCAATTGATAGAAATTATATCATTTAATTTTACAAAAACATAGGAAATAAATTCATCATAAAATTTAACGGAATTTAATCCCTGATTTGATGGATAAATTGTAAAAAAAGCAAATTCGAACGTGAGCAAGGAAATAGTTCTTGCAGGATTTTACGTGAACGACGGGCGGTATGAGTTTTGGAACCATCCTGTTGAAATCAAAAGGCTTCTGTGTTATATTCCTCACTATACTCTTTCATTTTTGGGAATAAAACGTTCTTCAGCATCTCACAATAGCGCACAGAGTTCATAGTAAGAGTTGAACATCGAGATTTAAAAAAGTAAGGCCCATTAATGCCTATGGAGGACACAGAACACCAAACCATCAATTTGAGACTATGAAGAGGTCTTGGGGGAAGTTCGCGGGGGTTGTCAGCCGCTAAGTAACGAACATTTTCCGAAGAGGTAGAAATGCGCTTCATCGCTAGACCACAGTGCCCTCTGCGTCCCCACCACTGTTATTGTTCTTAAAAAACGTTTCTACGACGAAACTTTGATACTCACCAGACAACCACATGGTAAATACTAAAAATAACGTTTTTTACCGCAGCTAAAGCCACTACTTTCACTCCGCTAATTTACCTGCGCGCACTTCAGTGATTTTTTTTTAAATTAGTGGGACCATTCTGACTCACCCTGTACAAGCAATAAAGTTTATATTTATCCTTATAAACCTACAATTAAACTCATATACTTCTTTTTAGACGAGTACTTTTGAAAGTTTTATATGGCTAAGTTGATTTGTTGCTTGGAATTGTGGTGTGAAAAGGATTTATGCTATATCTTTTACTTAATTATGAATTTATTTTGAAACAGTTGGTGCGGATATATAAAAATACTAGGCCATCGCCATTACACCGAGGCTGTTTTTGTATTTAATCACTCGATTCATCTTATTTTCATTTTCAATTATATAGTTTACAGTTCCCCACACATTGCATATCCAAAATATTTTCCCCCACACCACACCACTTCCCATGAATTACAAGAACGCAAATATGAGAGAAAAATATGGGAGATGAATGTAAATTCTAAGAGCATCTTAATCTTTGCTTTCAATGATAATATGATAATATTCTCCTCTGTCATTCCGACTCCCTAACCAGATCTCTCTTAAAATCCACTTGATTATTGCTCCCTCCGTTAGGTCTTCAAATTGGGTTAGTTTCCATGCATTCGGATGCAGAATTGAATTACTTGCACGGTTCGGCTGACTGAACCCACTCCACCTTCAATTCAATCGTACTATTTGTGCCCGCGAGGTCACTTTTAGATTTTGCGCCCTGGCGCGGTCAGGTGAGAACCGCCGTTGTTTTCCCGTGTGTGGACGCTTGAGTGTTTTCTGGCAAATGCCCGACGAGGGATGGGATTGCACCCTGGCCGGAAATTCCTCCCCGAGCTTCTTGGCACGGAGCTCGTTCTCGGCCGTCCAAATTGTCAAGCGGCTCCGAACAATTCTCCCCGATTCCCACTGGTCACACCTGGCGGTGCCAATTCCTAGCCGCGGTGAAATTCGAGAGGAACAGATCTAATTTGGGGGGACAAACATATTATTTATGTACCGTGATCAATACTGTCCTCCGCTGTTCCCTCGTGGGTGCCCCGTTGAGAGTATTTGTACCTCAAACAATGCCAGAGCGTTCGGAAATGTGTGCATTAGCATATTTTCACTAGAATTAGATGAAGACAGAAGAAACCAAAAAGGAAAATGGAATAAATAATTTTGATACATTAAAAAAACGGCGTAAATACTGGAAAGAGAAAGTAAACAGGTTATGGTGACTCAGTTATGTGAACAGGGCAAGAACGACTATTCAAAATATGGAAAAAAGTAAGAGGAAGACCACGTAAAATATTGATATGATCCTAGTCATTATCATCTGTTTACAAAAATGTGATCTGGATTGACGAAAAAAGATGAAAAATACATCAAGAACAACAAAGTGAAGAAATCATTTTAAACGATAAAACTAAATGTCAGCCTGTTTCAAATTTCCAAGATGCCAAGAAAATTGTCGTTATCACTTTTAATCGCTTAGGAATTCTCCCATGGATTAGAAAATGTCCAAATTTATGCGAAACGATTTTGAAGACAGATATAATGCTGGTGTACTATTTAGAGAAATATTTGTAAAAGAACGTTACGACATATTCAGCTTTGACACTAGATTACTGGAAAAAATGAGGTGAAGATCACCCTCTCCTAGAGGTTTAAAATATTTTCTAAATCTCTCATGTAAATTTGAGCCAGATCATTCCAAAAGGCTTTACTATTGTTATTTACTGCGCAACCATGGAAATACATCTGCATCACTCAGGAAAGAAGTTCGCCACATAGGAATTGAATAAATTGACAAAAGCTGCTCTTGAGTCCCTCATCATCTTCAAACCGTTGTCCTCAAATGCACTGTTTTAAGTGACTGAAGAGGAAATTAGTAGTCGCTAGATGCAAGGTCAAAAGTCATATCCGTCCGTTGATGGCAGTTCAAAAACGCTCATACCCTTAACATTCTGTGCTCTCTGTGTGGGATTTTAAGTTTCTTCGGTACCAGTATTTCACACAATTTTGTATACGAGCTTTTTCGCAACAATCGTATAGTATACGAGTAGTAATTAACGTAGACGTGCGTCAACAATAGGGCATTTGTCTGCGAGAACACTAATCGTCAATCTTGGATCAGATCGCAGATTTCATCGGTCTGGATAATGGGTCTGCCACTCCGATCTTCATCATGCATATTTTTGTGGTCATTTTTGAAGTCCGGGCACCATTTCTACACTCATTACTGTAGGTTCATAACCTAGGTACCAATTTTTATGAATTTTAGCAGCAGGTCACCCTTTATGCACGCAAAAATCGAGTAATAGCACGTACTTTGTAACTGTTTGTTCATCAATTTGCGCGGACCTTGTTAATTGCATTCACTGGCATGTAAATGACTGCAGATACAAATAATTTCTATGGATACGGAAACAATGAACATATACGTTGCATGCATTCAAATTAATTATGATCCACCAATATTTAAATAAATGGTTTGCATATAAAATATCGGAAAAGGTAATTTATTTCATGATATTGCTAAAATGCCTCAATATTCTTCAAATTACATCACTTGAGCGCAGATAAACGTTTACCAGCAGCTTTTCCACGACTCAAAGCTTTCTGTTAGGCGGATTCTGTAAGGTTCTTAAGGTTACGCGTGCAAGTTTCTTTGACAGCACTTAGGTATCCCATGGAGGTGTCCTTGGAGGAAGGTTTCACTTTTTGGGAATAGGAAGTAGTTTTCTGGTGCCAAGTTGGGACTGTAAAGTGGTTGGGGAATCGTCGCGATGCCGTTGAAGGAGATCTTCGCAAACGGACAGACACTCGACTACGCTTTTGGTCGTCCGTCAAGACCATCGGGAGGACGAGTTTAGGGCAGATCTTTCGCATCGCCAAATTTTCATTGAAAATGATTTGCACTGTCATCTTATCAATGCTAATACGATCTATGATCATGCGCACACTTAACAGAAGGTCTGAATTCAGCACTTCATACACACATCAGGAGAAAAAAGTTACCTATACTTTTTATACAAATGTTTTATAAGAACACGGATGTTAGCTTTGGAATATGTCACATAATATTAAATAAAACCTGCGCTATAGTTCTTTAAAACTGTTTTCGACCCACTTTGGGCCATCGCTTTAGTTTTTCGGCTGTTGAACAAATTCTCTAGTTCATTAGAATATTCGTGGTTCGTTTGATCCTTAGAAAAATAGGAAAAATAACTATTATTATTAGGTAATCTACCGGTTAAGGTAGGTTTTCGGATGGACATAACTATCAAATAAATGTTTTGTGACTCCTAAAAAAAACCCACTCTACATCAGGTCCCTCTTCATCTCTGTGTACTTCCTTCCTCCCTTCATCCCGTCCAACATCCCTATCCTGTTCCTGCCCTTTCCTCACTTGCCCAACATTCTCCCCTCTATTACCTTCTTCAACCTTCCACTACCGCTCATTCCTTCCTTTCGTCCATTTTTCCTGCCTCCATAGGATTTCTCTCAAGAAACCCCTCTCCTCACCCACCATCTCCAGTACTTCCTCATTTGTTTTCCTTTCGGTCCATTTCAAAAAATAACTGTAGTAGGTAAATTATGAGATATTTATACAATCTTCTTTCAGCTTGATATACATTTTCCTGCCTTTTAGCAACTTTTGTAAGCCGTCCAAAAAGTAGGATTTCGAAAGGTTCTCAAAATAGGAATCTGTGTTGGCGATGACCTCTTCGTTCGGCGTGAATTGTTTTTCCCGCATAGACATTTCTTCATGTTATATGGACATTTCACAATAAGACGGGGGCGTGCAGAGGATGGAGTTCCGCAATCAGTCACCATTTCGTAACTACACCACATCCCTCTTCCCCCCAATCACCATTGAAATGTATAAAATTTCCGATTATTTTCCCGAATTTCATTTTCGTTTTTTTCATATTTCCGAACGTGTTATTTCAAGGTGATTTGCAACATGGATCTGCAGATGTGCAGATCGAAATTTAAAGGTTGTTTTGTTTCCCTTACGGAGTACCGTATGACTCACGACATGATGGAAGCCGTCCGACTCAGTCACGTCTCAAGCCGTGAATATTTCAGTTGCAGAGCGAGTGTGCATTAAACGTTTAATGCCGAAAGTTGACGCTGACTGATGATGCAGTCCGTGCAGGTTATGACGAATATATTTTTTTCCAACCATAAAAAAGGGAAGCATCCCTCAATCACGCAAGGAATATTCCAAATTTCAAAATCGAAACGTGCAATGGAATATCCTCGAAATCACATTTACATCTACGGCAAAATATAATTTCGGGAAAGAAATTGCTGATGCGCGACTTACATCTGTGCAAAAACTAATGTGGAAAGGTGTCAGTCCCTAAAATGAAATGCTATTATTTTTAATGGATATCTAAATCTTAGCAAACATTGGATAAAATGATTTTTTAAGATTCCAGACCAGAATGAATATTTTAGGTATAAGTATAGCGCTAAAGAATTATATTACAGTATTTCGATAATAAACAAATAAATAAATACATATAATAGATATGCATAATAAATTTAACATACATATTTGTATCATATATTTGTATATGCATATATATATACATTCATTTACCTGTATATGTATCTATGTAAGAATGTAAATAGGAGTGCGAATCGATAAACTTAAGCATCAGCCTAGGAAATTTTTCAATCCGATATAAAGTATTCGACAAAATTTCTCAATCCAGCTATTCCATTCTTCTGATTATCTCTACTCTCATATTAAGCGTGACGAAAAAAAAAAACAATAATTTCACAAAATCATCGGTTTTGTCCAAGATTCGAACCAGAAGCACGCGATTTGAACCAACTGATTTAGCCAGTTTCCGTTTCGCCATTCTAGCTCTAACTTCCCACGGTATTGTTGGAAAAATCAAGGGATCCCGGTCCGGATCGCGCTCAAGGCGAATCGTATTTGCACTTTGAAATTCTCGTATTTGTGTTGCCAATAACCGAAGGCTTTATAAAAATCAATGATCCAGAATTTCCCGCAATGCTTTCATGGTTATTTCGACGGCCCTCCATAACAAGATGAGAGTAGGCGAGACTAAAAGTTTTTGAATTTTATTGGGTTACTAAGTTTACTTTCTTCAGAACTGATTTTAGTATCAAATGTAAAATAGCCCATCTAGAAGGATGAGGCCTTAGTCCCCTTCTGACTCATCAACCGACTGTTGGGATGACTGGGCTTTTGCGTCAAAATCAAAGCCGCAGACCCATGCCTCATCTCAACTTTTTTTTAAAAACATGGGTCATTTTTTGCGACTTGGAGCAAGTCCTCTGCAACTGCAGTAAGAAATTCTTGATGTTGACGAGATAAAAGGGAATGCGCCGAGGTTGCTAATCACCACTTCGAAAAAACACTTTGGTGATGGTTTTGAAAAGTGGAAGAGACCCTGGGATAAATGTGTGAGTTCTCAAGTGACTAAGACCTCATTGTTATAATTAGGCTATATTTCTCCAAATACAACGTAACTAGATTCTTTCCAAACACACCTCGTTATATTAATTATTAGGGCGTCATTTTACATGAGTACACCTGACCACTTGAGTAGAAGAAGGGCAATAGACCCTAGTGAGAATAGATTCAAATACTCTTCTTCCTTCTCTCTTTCAAAGTTCGCCAACAGGTGAAGTACCAGCGATTTTCAAAAAACTAAGTTATTTGAAAATCGCTTTTTCGAAATCCTTATTTCAACATTGACTTTTGAATTCCCATTTTGCAAAACGATATTACAGAAATACCTATACGTATAAGTCTGATTATATCAGTAGCATCTTTACACGAGTATCTCAGACCATCGCGCCAACTATTATCTGGGAAGAGAAACGTACTCAATTTCGAACCCTTCGGTGACTATCTTGATCTAATCTTGCCCGTGCGGCGATATGATGTGATATTAACAAATAAGACAGCATCGGGCAGCATTACAAGCGTTAATTATCGGAGTCAATTTTCCACCACACCAAAACCAGTTGCGTGTGTACTAAATACATATTTGCACCAAATAAGATACTGTTATTCCGTATGCATTAGAGTTATTGAGGGCATCAGAATGTTGCGGTAGTTAATGTAATGGCTTTGCACCTCGAAGACTCGGGTTCGAATCCCGGCGACAGATATTTTTCATTGGTATTGCAATCCCTACTTGAGGTGCTTTGGGGAGGGCACTTTGAGTTATCACGCTGTCCGTCGAATGAGGCGTGAAGTTGCGGACCCTTTGGCGAATTTTGTTAAGAGTAGGCTAATGCCAACGCCGGGTTTCTCTCCAACCTTCATGTTTCCTGTCAATCCCTAATGGCGCAAATGACCTCAGCTGTCGGTAACCTCCCATAAAAAATTAATTAACGAGTTATTGAGGAAAGAGGATAATCGTGAATGGGAAATTTTGAAGATGGTTAGGAGGGGGATGGAAAATGTACTATGAACGGAATGAAAAATAACTTAAAATGTACTGGGAGAAGTAGAGGAGAGCTCAAAAATTATATTTAAAACGTCACTTTGCATTAAAAAATGTATATTTTTCAATAAAATTTAGTAAGTCTAGAGCAATGCCATATATTTCCACTAGGGATTTGATTCATACCTGGTTCCCTTCGCAAATGCTAATAGATATGCTCTAAAGTGTGGGAAATACACGTAAAAAATTAATACTTCATAGGTTGGTATTCTTATTATTCAGGGTGAGAAAAATTGATTGGACTAGATTAAGTAATTTCCACTATCGAAGAAAGTTCACACAAGTCAGGAAAATAGATGAAACGCATCTGAGAAGCAGTGGAAAGCTAAAAACTAATATAGAACAGAAAACTAGGTGATCGTGGTAAAGGAATAGGATGATTTGGCTTGTTAGATAGAATGACTGGAGATAAGACGAACTTGGAGGTCACGAATAGTTACTTTAGTGAAGGGTGCCGTGGTGTTTAGGGTCGTTTGTAGAAGAAACCTAGAAATTTACCAGAAAGTAGTATCTGTGTCCGTCAAATATTTATTACTTGAGGAGGGAGACTGCTTTAATTACTCTTACGACCATATTACCTGATCAAGAAATTTATCAATAACATGAGGTCGCATCATACAGTATGCCTCAATGGATGCTGTGAGGTTTTCAGTCCGACCTATCTGAGATAAATGTTTTTTTTTAGCTTGGGTAAACCGTGGGACTTTTTAAAAGCTGAGAAGAGGAGTCCTAATTATTGAAAATAAATGTATTAAATGTAGGGTAATTGCTGAAAAGTAAAATACGAACAAAAAATGTTTCCTTACCGCTCTATAAAAACTCGAATTGATATTATGTATCAATTAATTTAACAAACGCGATTGCAAAGAATTAATCCGCGAAAAAGTGAAAATAAACGTGGAATTGATTGAATTACGTCAAGGGAAGGAATCAAGGGAAATGACATGTGAGTGCTGGCTAATTAATAATGACAGAGAAGCAGAGTTAACATACCAAATGAGATAAGTTCCCACCTAACGAAATATTGGAGTGATCATCAAAAGTAGCCTTCGTCAAGGTAGATTGCCTGTACGAAATCAATAATTGTCGTTATTTGCCAAACCTGTAGAGGAAAATATTTATGCACAACGTATCTTACGTAGAGATTTCCCGATAAATTCATTATAATTGTTTTTCTGCGCCAAAATGTGCTGTGCGCGATGGGATAATCAAACGAAGACTTCACGAAAGGAAAAACTGACAGAAACTGCTGAGGGAAAAGCTGAACAGTGAGGAAACAGAATTAAAAAAAAAGAAAAGACAAAGAAATTAAAAATATCTTTGAAAAACTGGAACCTGCAGCGATTCATACCATTTCTAAATTCTTTACTAGAGTGTTTAATTTTTCGGCATTTTCAAGTGCTAATTAATTAAAATTAATTCTATGAAGGGATAAAACAAGTCACATTTCATACATAATTTAATACAATCACCGTTTTCAAACACATAAGTCACATGAAGGTAAAATTCAGACTTTGATAAATCATATTTAAACAAAAATTCCATATAATGCGATTGCTACACTTAAATTTTACCCTGACAATGACATCTCGTGTTTAGAATATGCATTTATGCTGCATAAGATGTGAATTTCAATTTTAACCAGAGGGCCAGGGTTTGATTCCCGGGCAAGCCACTCTGGGCACCTACAGCTTCACACAAGCCAAGTGATTTTTCGGTTAACAGATCTTCCTGGGAAACCATAACCGGCACAGGGAAAGAAACTGGCCCCCCTACCCTGATGTGTGAATTTCACACGCCGTCGGGCTCAGTACTGGGTGAACTCCTCCCATCACCTACCAAGCCGACCTTTGGGTTGAATACTGTGATTATGGTTTTTTTATATACATATATACTTTTTTATGCTATGTAATATAATAAAGTTCAATTAATTCATATATTAATCGACTATGCTGTCTATTCCCGAGCATAGAAGATTAAAATTGTAGTTTGAAGTATACGAAATGTTTTTTTCCTTCACTTCTTTCCACAAGGTCCCATAATGTTACGACTAAGAACCTATGATCTCTATTTTCATTTTTTGGGCGTTCGTTACTTTGCGAAGTAGGTAATATTTTTTTCCATAACTTTATGAAGCTTCCCGTGGAAAATGGAGTCGCATGTTAAACCTAGATCGATGATTAACTTCCTCGTTCCCCCCATTCACCCGCCAGACCTAAAACACCGCACATTCGGTGAAGCACGGCCCAGACAAACATAGCACCGCTCCCCCACCTCCAGCATCCCCACCGACGGCCCCCGTACCGCATTGGGAGGGTGATCAGGGGGCGTAGAGGGAGAGCGAGCTAGGGGTTTGAGTGTGGACCCCTTCGGTGCTGAGCAGACGCCAACGGTGGCGAGGATGTTCGGCGTCGCAGTCGCCGGAATTGGCGCCTCCTTGTCCGGGAAGCGCCGGGAGTGGTGTGAGGCGCCAGAGGGAGGGCCGCGGGGCGGGATTGGAAGGAAGGGGGCAGGGTTTGGATAGGGGGTGCGGCGGAATAGGAGGGTGGAGGCGGGGAAATGATGCCAAATGTGGATGGCGTGCGGGGGGGGGTCCCAGCGTAGTCTCTGGTGGGGGGGAGGACTAGAAACGGGAGTCCCGACTTGTCATAGCTGTAGTTGGCGGATGCGATTTCGTTTGCCCGGGAAACACTGGTATCCCGGGCAACGACAGAGGGTAGGAGTAGGAAACGTAGACGAGAATGGATGGGATGGGAGGAGTGATGATGTCCAGGGGAGGGAGGTCGGCTGGAAGCAGAGCAGTGTCTGCCCAGGCAGGCAATTTGGAATGCTTGGCCCTCGATGGATGGAAAAGGGAAAGAAAGGTCTACCACAAGAACGCTAAAAAAAGCGGATATTCCCATCAACATGAGTCTAACTTTTGTAGTCTGCATTTTTTGGACGTGATACTTGGATGATAGGGGCCGAAGAGAAACGTGATTGGAGTAGATGAAAATGAGGAGATAAGGGAGAACGATGAAAATAAAATGTATGTACAGGGAAGTTAACATGTGGAGAAAGAATTGGAAGAGCGAGTTAAGGGAGAAACCTATCTAGGACACTTATAAGAAGATGAAAGAAATTAATTGAACATTCCCTGAAGCACGATAACTTAATTTGCCCCATAATTGAAGTGAATATAAGGTGAGAGGAAGGCCAGAGAACCACAACTTTCTATCGCTTACTTCTCGGAGTTAGTCAACAAGAAACGATCAATGGAAACTGTTGGTGTAAGGATTCATAAGGATACGTAGAGATCGACAGCGGTTTGTACAGCTGCTACAAAGAAATCTTCGGATTCAGAACTCATATTGATGAGCCCAAGAAAAGTATTTCATGAGCTGTGATCCATTGTTTAACTGCTTGCAGTGGTTTTTGCAGTGCATAAGAAAAGATCGTTCAGTTCCAATTTTGTTACCAATGAACACGTATGAGGAATTTATTTTAATCCAATCATTTAATCACCATACAGTCAATTAAATCGTGTCAGCGATGAAGATAGCATCGTAAATCCAACGGAAAATAACGAAAGTTTACTCACGAGCAAAAGGCCAGGCGCTTCCATGAAAGTGGGTAAGGATTTGACTGCAGATTTTGCTGGAGTTGGTGTTATCAAAGGTACCGCTACACCCACTACACAGCGGTACCACTTTTACGAATCCCCAGTAGGGTAGAAGAAATTATACGTATGAAAAAAGCATTCCATCTTCCAATCATATCATTTTGCTTCGATTAAATTACAGACTTACGCGTTTGCATCAAGAAGCATCCATTGATTGACGAAAGTAAATGAACATTTATTTGAAGATTTAATACAAAACACTCGAGTTACGTGGCTCGCTCGCTCACCAAAGATTGAACCATTTCAGAATACGAGTATTTCCAAAAAGGCATAGAGTAATTCGATGGACTCACAAGAGTTATTATTACAGAGTGTAATCAGAGTAACTGAAAGACTAATTGCAACCATTAGGAGTAATCAATGGCCAAGGTAGGTTAATGATTGATGCAATGCCAAAGGTATTCTGTATTCATTAACCCACTCCCTTAAACGGCAATTAATAAATACTCCTGTCATAAAGTGTTCTTCAAATCCACATGCCTCTCTCCATACCTTCCCACATGCCGCATTTATTTCCTGAATTTGCTTCGTCTTTTAAATATTCCACCCCTAATGACAGTCCTCTTCGGTCAAGTTATAGCTTAAAATGCCCTGCATTCATTTCGTCTGTCTTCTTTGCATTTCTTTAAATAACCTCTTCTACTCCTGCACCACTTCTTCATTTGTTTTTTTCTTTTAATCCATTTGATCTTTCCTATCATCTTCCATTCAGACATCTCAATAACCTCCAGGTAAGAATTTTCCTTTACTTCAGCGACCAAGTTTCTGCACCTTACGAAACAACGTCCAACTCATAAAGTTCATAGGTCTTTTTTTCATTTTGGCTAATGTTCCTCGTCAACAACCTATTGTTTAATGATTCTTTTCCAAAATAAATTCTTCTTCCAAAGCCCAAAAAGATAAAAGAACGTGCCACACATAATGTAGAAGTCAGAAGATTGAATCAAAACGCTCTTAAGGTACGTACATAAAGATAGGGTTAGGGAACGGGGTGTGTGGGATGAAAGATTTCAAAAGTAGTAATAATTCCTGGAATCTTAAGCTCGCAGTAAGCATCGACGCGAAGGGGTGGCACGCAGGCACTTGGAAACACGACGCATCAGATGTCAAAGGCCCTGATTCCGAGTCCAGGGGGAGGGGTGAGGAGAACCCTAGCTGGGAAGGGCGAAGTGGTGGGTGGAGAGTCGGAGGAAGGATGCGCGGGAGGGGGGAAGTGGGCGGATGGATCCTGGAACGGAGGACGGGGAAATATTTTCAACTGGTCTGTTATAGGGGCGCGATGAGGGGAGAGGAGGCGGGAGCGAGAGAGAGGGGGGAGAACGGGGGAGAAAAGGAATTTTTCCATCCGTAGAAGAGGAAGGGAGAGTGGAGCAGGGAGATGGGAATGGATCATAAATGGACCACGGTGAGAGGGGGGAAATGGGGAGAGAAGGGGAGCAAACTTGGCCGGGTAACCGAAGCGCAATCCCCCTCGTCCTCGACTAGATATGTCGACTCTCCCCCACCCGACACGACTCCCGCTGCGCTTACGGCGAGGGTTCGGGGGGCAGGGTGTTGGCAGGACGAAGAGAGAGCACGGGGGTGGGAGGTCCGCTATAGCGAACAAACAACAAAAAGTGGATCCGCAGCAGTGTAGTGAGGGCTCCAGGGGTGGAAGGGGGCGCCAGTCTCCTTGGCGCCGGATGAACGGCGCCTGCATACCCCCAAATTCACCCCCCCCCACTTCGACTCCCACCCCACGTGCCCTAACTACCCATCCCCTAACCCCCGTTGCTGTGCGGGGCAACGTTCTCTAACCCTTGGAATCGGCCGAAGGGCTTGGGAGGGAATCACCCGCTGCGAATGCACACTGCGAAGGTATCCTACGCATTAATTTAACTGGAGCGTGTGCTATGTATTTTTTGATAAAATACCTGTAAGCATTGACATTTGAAATATAATTTCACCGCACGATTTCATTAACACCTCAGTTTCACCCTACATTCCTCCTCCTATTGTTCTAATTCCAGTACATATTCCAAGCATTCATTACACATATTGCCACTATTGTGGTTTCAGCTTAAAAATATGGAATTAATTGAAAAATAGGGATTTTAAGAATAAAATTATTGATAAAAGAACAGGTATAGTTATTGTAATAATTAAAAGTACCATTTCGGATGAAAACATTTTAGCATATGCTATTATTTTTTTATTACAATAACATTATGATTATTAATATTTTCCTAATTTTTCAAACTGGTCTTGGATCCATTTCATTTCATAATGATTTATTTGTCCTCTAAGGTTTTAAAATTGATTCTCGTGGTTTAAAGGGAGGCATTTAGTTAGTAGAATAGTTCCAGCAGGTAATATTGCGGTAAAAATACCCCTAATATGGCGCCTCTCCTGGGAACATCTGTCTGTTATTCAATTGAGAGCAGGGGTGAGGTGAGGCCATTCAAAATACACAGATGTGTGGGATTTCTAAAAGTTAATGCAGATCTGCCATTCGAGCATATGAACTGGGAAGTACCTAAACATATGTACCTACGGAACACTATACCTTCAGTCAGATTAGATACACGGAGTCGCAAGAGTGTTTTGCTGTGACATTACATTTCTGGGACTCAAAACTCCCCGATTGATTTTCGCAAACATCCAAGATGACGAATGTGCCTTTTACAGTTATCGAACTCACCAGACCCGTATCTTTTAATTGACACAAATTTAGTACATACAAAAGTGTAATGAGAGACCTTGTCTTTCAGGTTTGACAAGGTGAATCAAGCTGAAGCTGGCCATGTTACGTATCAGTCAATTGACCATTTGCAGAAGTAAGCACGCACTTACATGAATGAAGCGCTTTCTTTTCTTAAACGAATTACAAGAAAAAAATAGTTAAAATTTTCATTTAATTGAACAATAAAATTATTATAATGGTAACTGAACTCGCCATTTTCGTAATTGATTGCTTAGGAGGAATCCGTTTTGAACATTAATCTGTGACAATTGGCCATCTATGGCTCGCGCCCATTATTGTGCCCATCAGATGAGTTATGACTGCATTCTTTTTGGGAAAATGTGTCCAAGTTGTTGCCGTAGAGATGGCCTTCAAACACATCGTCAATAATACGGTGTAGATCTCGCAAATGAGGTTTTTCACTCATTCCTAGCACTAATTTCAATCCTTTTAGTCAATGTCAACAACTATTCTCTTTGACCAAGCAACCCCCGCTGCCAATAGCCTAAAAATATGAAGACTAATAACAGAGAATTCAGCTCTATCAAACAATTCCAGATTTAATAGATATCGTCTGGCGGAATACGATGGAACCAATATTATTGTCGGTTAAGGAAAATTATGAAAGGATACACAGGTCCCTACTACAATTCTAAGTGCACAAGACGACACTTCACACTAAACTACCTTGAATATTTGAATCATTTGAACGGCATACTCCACCCTACGTAAATAAAATTATTCAACATTCCACCTCCAATTAATACGCCCTGCATCGGATGTTTTCCCAATAGCCCTCTCTTCTTCCCCACCATCCATAGTGCTTCCTCGTTTAATTTTTTATACGTCCGTTTTACTTTTCCGTCCTTACCCATTTCCAGATCACGGAATCCGCTAATCTTAACACGTATCCTCTTTTCTTACGATCACATTTCCGCACCATGCAAAACTACGATCCAGACAAAGGGTTTCACTAATCTTTTTTAACACCCTTGCACAAGCAGAAAGTCATCCACTCACTCCTTTTTATAAAAGCTCATTTACCTGATGGAATATATCATATTTCCCTATTGTGTATCCTATGATCGCCCAAAACACTATTAAATGGACTACCATATCTGCCATAGTGTAGTGCCTCCAGTTTTTACGCTCATTTAAGACTGTCTCTTTCTTGAGAACCTCATTTTTGTTTAACTTACACGAGATGGATTATCAGGCTATAGTTTTCCACGCAGTCATTGGGTTGCAAGCATCCCTGAGCGCATTGGAAAGTGAGTGCGATAGGCACGTTTAGAGAATAAAAGTAAACAAAAGAAAGGTTTTTCGATATCCGAGAATGAGGAGAGAGCTAAGTTAAAGTTTACAATTGAACAGCAAAAACCAGAGTAAGGGGAACATTTAATATGTCCAATTTAAAAAGACTAAAGTTGTAAAAGTTTTAGGGAGATGAGATGAAGAAGTGATTGTATTAGACAAAGAAGCGTTCATAAGGAGGAGGAAATTGATGATGGGAACGTTAAATAGGGATTTTACGAAAAGACTAATGAAACACTTGGTATGAAGCGTGGTTTTGTACAGCGCTGAAACATGGTCGCTGAAGCAAGACGATACACGTTGATTGAAGGTTGTCTTACCCATGGGTGTGAAGAAGGATGGAAAAAGTAAAATGGATCGAAAGAGAAATAAACGAAGAAATACTAGGCATGGTGTAGAGGGAGATAGGATTGTTGGGAGAAATCCAAGAGAAGCAAGATCATTTTGATAGGCAATGAAACGTTATGATAGCGGGTAAGAGGGCAGGGATGTAATTAAGGGAGGTGAAATGGATGTGGAATTGAAAAGGAGTTTAACATAATGAAGAGTCAGGTTGTGCCCTGCTGTGCGATGCTAAGAAATGTAGAGGTGTTAAGTGTAATTCCATTCAAAACATAAAGATGCTAATTAGTGATATCGGTAAGTGAATTTTCTAGCTTTTCATTACAAATTTCAATACAATTTTAACAGAGTTACCAGGATATCTATGACAAAAATCACTCAGAAGACAATTAGGGCAAGCAAGATTAAGATGTAGGACGCGCTGAATTTAATTGTGACAGCAAAATGGAAATTTTAACGGAGCATCAGAAAAATTAAACAATCCTAAATTACGTAAGAGAGAGTGAGATCCAGGGTGATTTAGTTCTCCTATCTTCTTCCTCTTAATCCTCCATCACAACAGAAACAAGTTCAGGTATCGTAAAGAATATGATCGGAAAACCAAAACCGCGTACAATATGAAATTCCTGTTCCGAATAAATCATCAAAACCTGAATTCATTTGACGAAAGCTACTACCACAAACTCCCGTGTCATTTGCTCGGAGGAGAAATAGACTCTATTTTGGTATGATGTAGACATGTGCGCGAATACTTTTATTTCTTCGATTAAGGAATTCCTTGATTCTAATCATTGCAATTTTAGCTCAACAATAATGTTACTTGTACAAAACTTACCACTGCTATTTCATCTCCCATCACCGGTGAGCTTTCCGAGTTGTTCAGTTCATTTTTTCCACAGTGTTCTTTGTTTTCCTTCATTTTTCCCAAATTGTGAGTCTCCTGACGCTCGGGGGGGGGGGGGGGGGGGGTAAAAAACCTGGTGAGGTCAGGGGTAGGGGAGAGGGTGGGCGACTAGTGTTTCACAGGCGCATCGCGCTAATCCGACTGACGCTGATTTCATCGCACAGCGCGCACGCTCAGGAGTCATCATTAATCTCATATCAATCTGCATTCCGAAATATATTTCCGGTGCTTAATGAGCGTAAACATTTGATTAGGGGGTGGGATGTGGTGGGATCGACCGGGGGAGGAAGATTATCTCCATTCCGAGCATGAAAACGCTCATTGGATCCCCATTGGTTGGGACTTAACCGCTGACGCGATAAGCCGATCGAGTGGGCACCTATTTGATTCCACGAAACCAATGAAAATTTCAAGAGACCCTCCCGCATTTATCCTGTTGCGAATGTATTCTAAGATTGAAATAAATGAACATGATGTGGAAAACGCTTTAAACCGGAATCGGGTGTGTTGTGTTGGCTCCCATCGTCAAGGATCTGTGCTCGAATCTCGACAATGACAAAGTGCTTCAGAAGTAACCTAAACCCTACTTGAGAGCCACATGGAGAGGTGGACGCAAGGTTCTCTCCAACCGTTCTCCCTGAACTCTCTGAAAAGCCCACCCCTACCAAATTACCCACCTGTCCCTGATGGCACAAATGGCCTCAGTTGTCGGTCACCACACCTAATAACTGCTATAACTGCCAGGCTTAAAACGATGGCGCCCAGTGCTTCTGGCCATGTGAGGATGTAGATGGTTTGGTGCGGATATCTCTCCGACCGTACGGCCACTTGCCCTCGTAGTGATGTTGGGCGTCAACGGGGTGAGGGAGTCGAACTCACAGAAAAGAACGGTCTTCGTCGGAAAAAATGATGCTGCGATATGGATATATTTGCAGTGGGATGGTTGCCGGAAACACGTTTCCATACCAATCGTGACTCATAAATTCCTTTATTCGTGGCTAACTGCAAACGTTTGCGAGATATGGAATTGTACCTGTTTGTTCGCTCTTTGTGAATTTTCATATCGTAACGAAAAAATTCGCTCTTCGAGCGACGACTCTAAATCCGTCTTCCCCAACCAAATTGGCCGATGGCCCTAAACCCACCCTCCCCAATCCGACTTTGTACAGAAAATTAATCCTCTACTGGTTCGTGCTAAACATCAGAGAATTCACAATATTCAATAACGACTAATTTTCAATTTTAGGTTTACAGTATTTATGAATTATTAAAAGAAAATAATAACACGGGCATGCAAATGTTGATACAATGTGTGCACTTAGGAAAGCGGAAGATTTCAAAACATTAGAAAAAATATTAATGTTTCCCTTGCATTTTGAGCATATTTTAAAGCAGCGGGTTTACCCCGTTTATCTTCAGCGATTGATTGATCAATATTATACGCAAGAGTGTTCGAAGATTTATTTTTTCGCCTGGTGATCTACTCGAGTGAAAAGGTTCAAACGGTCAAATATGACAAGAGGATTATTTGCAGATTAAAATTAGAAAATTATATAATATGCTGATATTAAATTATAGTAATTGACGCTGCTTAAAAAGTATTCGTAGTGACAACCAAGCTTGTGGAATTGGGAAAATATTTCTAAAATTCAGAGAAATCCTTAAAACCGCTGTGATAATTTTATTATTTATGTATTTTTAAAAGGTATTTAATCCATCTTAGGGAGTTTTACTTAATGATTCATTATTTTTAAGGCATTCTGAGCCAAACTTAAAGTCTCTTTCCGTATAATGTTCTTAATTCACTATCCTACGCAGGTGTTATTTAGATTTTAAACTTGCAGCATTTCTTTCAATTTGGGTAAGGAATCCAACTTTTTTACATCAGACGATGTTTTGTAAAACAGTAATGTCTCATATACATAACGGGGAAAACGTATTCTTTTGGTCACACATATAATATCCAACCAAAATATATAAAAATGAGTCCAGTAATAAATTCATATTTCAAGCGAAAGTACAGAGTTTTCTTCACATTAAGGTCTTAAAACATTTTTCAAAGGCAAAAGTCGCCTTTTAAACGGGAGCTGAACGATCGTGTGATGCACTGAAAAGGGAGATTCTCTCAATTCCCTAAGCGTTGCGCCTACAGAAAAACCTCCGTCCTTCGCGCACTGCGAGAAATACGTAATTTAGAAGTGCGAGACATCTCCCACACCCCGCGTATACTCAACACGTTATTGCAGCACCGAAAGAAAAAAGACAATTCCATCGTTTATTTCGAGCGGTTTTCACAGCAGCAAACGAGCTTCGACAGATTTCTAGGGGAGAAAAACGGCCGTAGAGAGAAAGAGAGAAGGAATAAGAGAGAGAGAAACAAAAGGCAGTATGGGAAGGATTTTGAACGAATGAAACAAATACCCCGCACTCGTTGCGCGCAGCGAGTCGGAGAAAAATAAAAATCTA
Source organism: Hetaerina titia (assembly GCA_037158775.1). Taxonomy (NCBI): domain Eukaryota; kingdom Metazoa; phylum Arthropoda; class Insecta; order Odonata; family Calopterygidae; genus Hetaerina; species Hetaerina titia. Next base: position 15,208,332 of record CM073775.1, read on the forward strand.
CCAATTTTCGACACCGGACGAATTAAAATAAAAGAAAAAAAAACAAAAAATAAATAAATAAAACGTATTTGGCCAGGCCTCTGCACTACACTGTTGAGGGATGGCCTATAAATTACATTGAGGGATGGGGGAGAGAGGTATGGCAATAGGGGAGGGCGGAGGGGAGGGGGGACGACAGACAGGAGACGAGAAGGGGTTACTAGGGGTCAAAAATGGAAGGGGGAGTAGGGTGAGGTCATGTTTATGGTGACGGATTGTTTACGAGGACAACTGGGGAAGGGATGAGGAAGGGTGTGAGGGGAAGGAGAGGAGAGTTCGTGGGTCGAGATGGGGTGGGGATGAGGAGACGGTTGAAGGAGGAGGAGGGGAAGGAGTTTACGCTCTTTCCCATGACTAACCCCCTCCTCCACGGGCCTACCACCGCTTCCCTTCGCCCCCTAACACTCGACGCCAAGTCACGCGCCGTGAACAATAAAGATTCACCGGAGAGGAATGAATGCAAGGGCACATCATCGATCGCACTTGAGCCGCGCGCTTTTGCTTTAAAGGGCCGCACCGCAAACGGATTAGTAAAATCTGCAGCTACGATTCCATATTTACGGCCTGCATTTTTAAACGCCCACCCCGGAAATACATCACCACTGCCCGAAATTTTTTTGCGCACATCCGTCATTAAGACTTGAAGAGAGCGTGGGTTGGATACAGAGTCAAATATTCATTGTCAATTTCAATGTTTTCGCAATGGAAATTCAAGCCGGTATTATGAAAAGCTGCATCAGAAACGGAAGAAAGACACGATTTAGTGTTGAAATAACGATTCGGGAATCCACATAGTCAATAAGATTTGCATAAAAAGTATCGGTAACAGTTTTTTCCTGAAGTGTGTGTGAAGGGCTGAATTCGGTCTGTCGGTTAAGTGTGCGTATGATCACAGATATTATTGGCAGTGATAATATGGCAGTGCACACCATTACCACTGAAAATTTGGTAATGCGAAATAGTTGCGCTAAACTCATCCCGATGGTCAATACAAAAGACCAAGAGCAGAATCGAGTGTCTGCTTGCGAAGACTTTCTGCAACGAGATCGCAACGATTCCCCAACCCCTTACAGTTCCAACATGACACCAGCAGACTATTTTCTATTCCTTAAAGTGAAATCCTTTCTCAAATGACGCCACCATGGGACTCTGTGTACAGTCAAAGAAGCTTGCATGCCTACCCTTAAGAACCTTCTGGAATCCGCCTACCAGGGAGACGTTGAGTCGTGAACAAACTGCAGGAAAAAATGTGTCGACACTCAAGGAATGTATTTTGAAATTTTTGAGGCGTTGTAGCAATATCTAAAATAAATCTAATATTCCGAAATTTCTCCCGATAATTTTTATACAATCTATGTTTATTGCTTCATCGCGTTTGTAACAAAATTTGACGTTCTCTAAGATTCAACCACATAATTTCATAACTAATGATATTGATAACTAAATGGTAAGTAATGTTTTAGTTTTATATTAATCTGTGTGATTGACGGGTCAATGGCGTAGGAGGGATCCTTATAAACCCTGACTGAGTGGTGTGTGAAATTCACAATGGTCTAACCCACCCGAGTGACTGAGTGACTGTGCATTCACGTAAGTCGTTTCTGTTTCATTACATCCTTTTATAATTTTCTTTTTTTTGTGTGATTGACGGGTCACTGACATAGGAGGGATCCTGAGTGTGTGTGAAAATGTGATTCACCAGAGTGAAAGTTATTTCGTAACACACCCTAGGGATCGAGTGGTTGTAAGTTTGTTATAATATTTATTTTGGATTTTGTGTGTGTTCCTTTTATTTCTTATCACTTAGTGCCAATTATGTCCACAGTCCCGGTATTCTGTTTTGTTTACATGGATTCACGACCGTAGCTTCGTTCCTTGTGTATTTAAACTAACTGGTAGCTGTTCTCTATAGTAACCTGCACTTTCATAAATGCAAACGAGGCTATCATCCAACGAGTAACATTTTCTAAGTCGTATTAATTATTCAAAGGCCATATATTTATTAAACCAGTAATAAGTATGTAACATAAAAAGGCAATCCGCGCGACGGTTTGGGAACTTTTTCATTTCAAATAAAATCTGAAGAGCAGAGCAGACTATGAGAAAATATTATGTTGAAATATATACAAAATACATCGGTAATTTCCAGGAACAGTACATTTTAAAGCACTTTAGTTCATTAGTACTCGAGGAAGCTGCTTCTAAGCAATTCCCTAGGATGGCGAAGGTTAGCTTAAGCAATCTAGCTCAAGTGTAAAGGTGTTCATCAACTACTACAAGCATGCATTTAACTTTATGAATATTAGCCAAATATCTGTATAATTGAAAAAAATAATAAAAATTGAAAACAATATTAATGATGTACCCATGGTAAAATAATTTATGAATACAAACTTTACATTTCTAACTCAAGATATTGTTGGAACATTTTTTTGTAACTTGCTTTTCATCATCAAAGTTAATGTTAAAGGCTTGAACATACCTTAAAACATACACAAATATCATGTAATGCAACAATATTCACTTAAAGTAAATTTCCATACCATTTCTTAATATCTGTTTCCTAAGAGAATTATGTTGTATCTTTGCTCTCTTTGATTTTGAATTTCTAACTGGTACTTGTTCTGAGAACTAGGGTGAAAAGTTATTGGTCTTATTACAAGAGTATCAATTTACAGCAAATAATGAACACTTATGATGGAATAAGAGATTTTTCTTGGACTTAAAATAGTGTCTTACCGTTTCTGTTAACTAAAATAAGGGAATTCAATGATATACCTACTAATTCCTAAACGTACTGTTATGGGATTAAAAATTAAATATTTTCTCATCATTGTGTTTCTTAGCACCCCGTTGACGTCTCCATGACATTGCATATTGCCCCGCCACACGCCCTTGCGGCGGCTTGCGGGGCTGATTCTGATGACGAGGGCGGTGCCGTCGAAACTTCAATATCTACTGTAAGTGTCCTTCTTTTATGCTCTTGTGTGTGGAATATTTATTATCTAAGTGTTTGTGTGTCGATTTTTCAAGATTATATGTATATATATATATATATATATATATATATATATATATATATATATATATATATATATATATATATATATATACAACCAGGACGTTTTTGCCTCTTTTGTAGATTTCAAAAAAGCGTTTGATAGAGTGAATTGGGAAAAATTAATGCGTGTATTGCAGAAAATAGGAATGGATTGGAGGGACAGGAGACTGATCCGCAACCTGTACATGTCTCAGACTGCTCAGGTGCGAGCGGGGAACGGAGAGTCCGGATGGGCAGTGCTAGGAAGAGGTGTAAGGCAGGGTTGCCCATTGTCACCGTTGCTGTTCAACGTATATGTGGAGGAAATGATTAAAGAGGCATGGGAAGAACTGGAGGTAGGAATGAAAGTCGGAGGGGAATTCGTAAAATCGGTTAGGTTTGCTGATGACCAAGCATTAGTTGCTCAGTCAGCCAAGGCGTTGCAAGCATTGCTGAGTGAATTGGAGGTTCAGTGCGATAAATATGGGATGACAATCAATATTAATAAAACAAAGATTATGCGATTTTCCAGAAAGAAAAAGGCTAAGCTAAATATTAAAATAGGCGGGGAAAAAAATAGAGCAGGTAGAACAGTTTACATATCTCGGAAGTGTTTTGGACCAATACGGTCAAAGTGGTAGGGACGTAAGGAGAAGAATTGCGCTAGGCAAGGAGGCTTTCTCAAGGAGGAGGGAGTTGATGACGGGGACGTTGAGTAGGGATGTTAAGACAAGTCTCGTAAAAACTCTGATATGGAGCGTAGCTATGTACGGCGCGGAAACGTGGTCGCTGAAGCAGGAGGATAGACGTAGATTGGAGGCTTTTGAAATGTGGGTGTGGAGAAGAATGGAGAAGGTGAAATGGACCGAAAGGAAAACAAATGAGGAAGTACTAGAAATGGTGGGGGAGGAGAGGGATTTGTTGAGAGAAATCCTATGGAGGCGGGAAAAATGGATGAAAGGCGTATTGAGCGGTAGTGGAATGTTGAAGAGGGTAATAGAGGGGAGAATGTTGGGCAAGCGAGGTAAAGGTAGGAACAGGATAGGGATGTTGGACGGGATGAAGGGAGGAAAGAAGTACACCGAGATGAAGAGGGACCTGATATAGATTAGCTTGCTAGGTGGGGAGTCACAAAATGTTTATTTGATAGTTGTGTCCATCCAAAAACCTACCTTAACCGGTAGATTACCTAATAATATATATATATACATATATATATATATATATATATATATATATATATATATATATATATATATATATACATACATAGTTCTGTTCCTAATTCCTCTTGAGAAAGGTGGTTGGACCACCGAAAATTCGAGAACCAGGGAGTCCCTCTTTTGCGTGTTTTGGTTTCTGTGTTTGTTATGACTATCAGTGAATTTATATATATATATATATATATATATATATATACATATATACATATATATACACACATATATACATATATATACATATATACATATATTCAAACTTGAAAATCCCGCCATACGGCGCATAAATATCCATTCAAACATAGAAATAGGTATAAGGAAAGGGGATAGGAAAACACATAAAAGGCGAACACAGGGCATGTGGGGAAGGCGGTTTTTGAGCAGATCACGAAAGTAAAAATATTTTATATATTATTATGGTTCATATCCCGGATAAGGAAATATTTTTACTTTCGTGATCTGCTCAAAAACCGCCTTCCCCACATGTTCTGTGTTCGCCTTTTATGTGTTTTCCTATCCCCTTTCCTTATACCTATTTATATGTTTGAATGAACATATATATATATATATATATATATATATATATATATATATATATATATATACTAGTGGCTAGAGCATTGGACTACTGACCAAAGGGTCCCGGGTTCGATTCTCGGTCACGGCACTTTGGGCACCTGCAGCTCCACCCAAGCTAGTTGATTTTTCGGGTACCAGATCTTCCTTCGAAACAATAACCGGCACAGGGTAAGGAACTGGCCCCCCTACCCTGATGTGTGAATATTCACACGCCGTCGAGCTTGGTACATTGGTGAGCTCTACCATCACCTACTAAACCGACCTTCGGGTTGTTTACTGTGTTTATGGTTTATATATATATATATATAGATCGTCGAGGAAATGTAAATTATACTGAAATCTTCGGGGATGTTTGATACCACTTGCCCCGATTCATTGGCTAAAATATGGCGTTGGGGAACTATTTCACCAACTAAAGGAAAAATGGACGAGGACACAAGAGGAAAGGATAGTAGGAAAAGCATTAATACAACGTTATAAAGGATAAAGTGAATACGTTTCGTTGGACGCATAGTCAAGAGCCATATTAGTCATGAAAACATTCAAACATGGAAATCATTCCAATATAAATACATACAAATGTGTGATATTTAAGAGCAATGATCAACCTCATGCATCTCGATATTGTTAAAAATATAATGTAGTAGTTTATCAAAGGCTTTACGTAGGGGACAATGGCCTTTTCCCTAATTTTTGATAGGGTTCCGTATCTTATCTGCATATACATTTATGTAAGGGGTTTGGCTAAATATAATTCATTTACTTTCTCAGGTATATTTATTGTAGTAAACCGATATCTTAGAATCGGTGACGGTTGATAACGGGCACTAAAGGAAAGGACGCTCGATATCAGAAAATGAGAATTTTACAAATTAAGATTTATGGTGGAACATATTCATACCACTTCCCATAGGCATGTCCGTTGTATATTTGCCTCCCTTATCTGAGAGCAGTTTCTGACGGCAGAAAAGTATTTTGGATGTGATCCAAGAAACTGGACCAAATTTTTTCTGGCTGCTATGTTCCTTTTTTTATATATTTTCACTGTCCTGGTCCAATCTCCGAGTATAAAATCGAAATGTAAAATAAAAATGTTTTTCTACTGTTCCGCCAGTTGAAAAAATAGTTTGGTTGGAGGAAATGTTGAATGAAAAGAAGAAAGGATCGTTGGGCTTCACTTGCTCCGTCAGCTTAATGACCGCTATATGTTGCAACAATTTATAACACCAAATTTTAACATCCTTCCGACCTGAACAAACCAATGAGTAGTGGCCTAAAAGAAAGTAATGCTATAGTCAGTATTCGCGATGTTCACTAGTATCTAGGTACCTTATGCGATTAGGAGTATATTTAAGCATATATGCATGCTTAAACTAAAGCATTTGAAAATTATATTTATTACTATGCATCCAATTTCTTAAAATTATTGAAATTTCAAACTATTTTTATAGATATTTTTCCTATATCAAGTTATCTTCAATTAGTTCCAATAATTTAATTTCTCTCCCTCATCATTTCTTGATAAAGTTCATTAATTTTGTCCCACGTTGATTTACGTATTGCCCTAGTCATTCGAAAGCAGTTAGTACTAGTCATATAAAGAATAAATTTCATAATATTTATCAATTATCTCAAAATAGTTTCCGTTCGTACTAGAGTCCAACGACAGTTTCCGCAACTTACAAAGCCACTCTTCAAATCTAAATTTTACATATATCCTTACTCATAAACTCAGTTTTTGTCCACAGGCGGTACTTGAAGGCTTTTGAAATTTGTTTGAGGAGAATGATGTAAAATATAAAATGTCCGAAAAGTAGAACAAATGAAGAATTGGTGAGCTTGGTGGGGGAGGAGACAGGAGTTCTGGGAGAAATGGAAAGAAGGCGAATGGAATGAAAAGAATGTTATTCCATACCAATAAAACCTTGTGCACCTCCCAGCAAATTCATTGAGACACTCAACCATATTTTCCCTTTAGAAATTAATTATAAAGAACGTTTATGAAAGATCGTATAGGACGGAACGATTTAATTGAACAAATGTCCGCCATTTAAATTAATGCAACTACTGAAGCTAAGCTGGGACTTGGAATATGACTACCCCTGGGCCATCCCAGCCAGTTTGAGGTTTGGCGACAATGTTTTGAGAAATATTGCTTTAAACTGTTACAGGTCGAATGTTCGATCCATTTCAACGGCAGGTCCGGGGCGTGAGGGGATTGGGCTGAGGAGGGGTTAGTGACAAAGCTGAGACGACACAACTGCCTGACTGCCGCGAGGAAGGTTTGAAATTCCCGAAAAAAAGCGATGATCGAATAGGGCGACAGGGATCCGTGGCGTTCGCCCGCTTTCCCTTTTGCGTCCATCCCCCTTCGGGACTCCATCGCTCCAAAAGAGGCGCTCGAGGAATTCACCGCCGATGTCGAGAGAAAGGGAAACACTAAATCCCCGAAGCACAATGCGCCGGCGGATCGCTTCCATCGCGAGAAACGTGAGGGGAGCGGGATCCAGAGGTAGCCAGCGGATTAAATGGCTTTCCTCTCACTCGTCCGCCACTGCGATAATTATATTAAGACCGATCTGCGGGCTTTTAACCAACAATCCAATCCCTATTTCCGACTTTAATTGACGATTAGAACTCATAAAATGAATGTGGGTTACAAGAATTTTATTTTTCATTAATCCAATCCCTCCTTTCTTCGTGGAGATTTTCCACTTTGTCGAAAGAATCCCTGTCCGGCAACAATCATTCTAGATTTCTCTCTTAGTTTAAAAAATTCCCAAGATTTTACGTGGGACGCCAGAGGATAGGGAATATTCATTCTTGAAACTATCTTTCAAGAATGCGTCGAAAAATTTCATCCCATTGCGCAAGATACTGAGATAATAACCTTTCATTTTTCAGCAAATAATGTTCTTCCTCAAACAGATCTTCTCATAATAAATTGTTCGTTTTCCTTGTCATTATCCGCTTCCTTATTTTATGTGAAAAGTGTTTTGAAGTAGGTGATTTATCTTCATCTCGTATTAATCTCTGTTTCTACAAAATGAGAAAGGGTGAACCATTATCCCCAGGCAATGTATTTGAATACATATGGTAGTGACTGTTCATTAAAAGTATTCTACACGCTTAGTGTAAATTTAAGATTTTCCAATATCTATTATTTCTATTGGCTGTTTTGGTATTATGGCTATTACCGACGGAATTATATTATCTTTCTTTCCTCGCAGAAACCGTACAGATATCAAAATCGAACTCTAGCGAATGAATATAGTCATTAATAAGACCAAATACGTACGTATGCATGAGTAGGTGTATGTGTGTAAGCGCATCTGTGTATATGAGCGAATATACGTTCAATTCCTGTACTAATGAACTCTTTTTTTTGCATGTATGGTTGGTGCCCTAACACTACCCGCCACTCGCCCTTGCTGCGGCTGGGCGGAGATTTTTAAAGATGTAGAAGGAATTCAATGGTCATGATGAAATATGAACAGAAGATATTCACATGATGAGTACCAATTATAATTAGTCAATAAATTGAAAGGCAATAAATGCGCAGCGTGGTGCCAACACATGCCAATAAAACTACCGTGTTTTTTTACGATACTTTCATTTAATATTTTTTGGGGCATAATAAACTTAACAGGATACTCTAAAACGATAACAACATACTCATTTTCTTCCTATTTTGAGCATGTATTTTATTAATATTATGCATTAATATTTATTTACACGTTTGTATCTACGCTGAAACGTCATAAAAATAAAACAAAATTCTTTTATTGCCCCAGTTTTACGTGACTATGGAAACGGATTTACATCGCATATTAAATTTTCGTCGTAAATATTTTGACGCACTTTTCGGCTTTAGAAAGGTTCGTAAAATATATTTCTACAATGAATTATCAATGTTCCTCTATTTGGATACACCAAATGACCACACTTAAAAACCCTGGCAATAAGTTACATTATAAGATAAGCACCTACTAGAGTCAAGATGAGCCCTGCGAGACATACAAGATAGAATTAGTTATGTAAGAATAATATAAGGTGGGTTATATACATCTCTTCTTAAGAAAATAATAAATAATAATATAAGAGAATAATAATAGAAGAAACATGAAACATACTCATAAATAATAAACATATACTTGCCCCGAACGCATGTAATTCGAAAATATTAATTATTTTAATGATCTTTTCATAACCTAATTAAATAATATTCAATCAAAACTCTCTCGTGGCTATAATAACCCGACGACTTCTAAGAAACCAGGACAAAGACATATTTCGCGAAGGTGCAACTAAATAAATTTGGATGTGATCAACCGTTATTTGAATATAATATACCAACTTCCTTGTGAAGCATAATTAGAATGGCATTTAGTGTTAGAGAATTCAAACCCAAAATGTGTATTTACATTTTACCTCAAACTTCAGCTACGTGAAATTGTAATTAGCCGACATTGTAATAAGTCAAACAAAAGGGGACTTATAAAATACAACAGTTAACTCGAGGAAAAATTTTGCTGTGACAGCAAAAAGAGAAGATCAACTAAACAACATCGTTAACGCTTATTTATAAAAGTTCGCACCGGAATTTTCAATATTGAATAAAAATGACATCTTTATAAGAAATTATGAAATGAACTTTTTGACGACCAATTTAGAAATTCTCCATCAAATTGATACTCAATATGAGTATTTATGCAAGTGAATAGATTAAATACAGCAAAATTAGTTGGGCATGGGCATGAGAGACCTATTTATTTTTGAGCAATAATGACGAAGTTATCATCTTTCTCTATCGCTGGAGATCCCTCCGCCTTTCTCAATCGCCGCCGTTCTCACTCTCCCTAATCCATCCACCCTTCTGCGATTGTTCCCCCCCATTACTTTTGGTTTGCTTCAGAGTTCTTTTCTCAATTCCATTCTTTACACTCTACCCTGCTCATTTCGTTGAACACATGGCCCTCCCTCCCATGATATAACGCACACACGATATAACGCACACAACGCCCGTTGGCAGATGATATTTTCTTAAGACGTGCGAAATTGAGAGCAAGCGAACACTGCAAGAGGTATCCAGGCATTACGGCTGGTGCCTGACGTCTTACATTTAAGTGAGTAAAATTTGAGTGCCTTATTCGATAAGGTTCCGGGGTGCACTGAATGTTCCAACTGGACTATGGGATTATCCCCTACATTTACGTGGGCTCCCCGATTCGAATAACGCGTGGGAACATTCAACGGAAAATAGATCATGTAGGATGTAGATTTGGAGGTTACCTGACCACCAACGCAGTGTGGTGTCTGAGGATCTCAATCTCCATGGAATAAAAACTCTTAGACAAATAATAATTCGAAACTTTCAGCAATTTTACCTAATCATAAGACGAATCCACAAGGCTAAAAGAACTGTTTTCCTACTGGTATAAAAATTTTCCTATTTGTTTTCCTTAAACTCATATATTCTTCCCCAACAGAATACCCCAATTACCAAAAAAATAAAAGAAATAATTAAAGTAGCATCCATTTCTCAAGAAAGTAGAAAATATGTATCTGTGTATCTTTAAAAACGAGTATATATTTCTCTTTACTGAAGTTCATAAAACCAATGGTTGAAAAATAACGAATAACTGCAATTCTTCTGCCCGTGTCTGATCTGTGTTTTTTCCATATTTTATAACATCAATTAATTACTTCAATAAACAAATTTCTTCAAGCTGTTCATGCAAAACTGAAATAAATTTTACACTTAAATGAGATTACTGTGAAACTTCTGCTTATGATAAAATTTAATTACACGTATAGTGAGTACGAATGAAGATAAATAATGAAATTTACTTTCATGTGTAGAACGGAATCGATGGGTCAGCTGATTGATTAAAATCGAGTTTTACTTGTGTACGAACAAAGTGGCATAACAAACGCGTGAACGTAAATGCCAATGCACAGAAATTCATTAAAAACATATTTCAAACACACCAGCGAACACTTGTTTCTTTGGGTGGAAACTAAATGAATATGATCGTTTTTATTTTATGCGTGATATGGAAGATAATATTTTATCCAACAAATCGTAATAATATTTAATTTACATAATTTGCAGAGAATACCGTGATGTGTAAAAAAAGAAAGGTACTCACTCGCTAAAATATTCCCCAAAATATTCATACAAATATTTACTATTACTGACCCCCTCCAAAGAAACAATACAAGTATTTAACACGATATAATATCCATCCTCAATTTTTCAAACATTTTCGTGGATAAAATACAATTGCATACAAAAAACAGTTATTTTTGCCGGTAACGGTTTAGTGTTTGCAACACATTGGAAAATTTGACTTTAATTTATTGACGTACTGGTAAATGTGTTTCATTTTGTAGGTGACCCGGAAAAATAAGTAATGGGATAAGGATTGCATTTAGCTGCCACATTACCCTGGGTAACATTAGTTGCGATAAGAATGCAAACAGCGGAATTCGAGGGCACCTAATGGTGGAAGGGAGAGATAGCAATCAATAGGGTGAACTCACGGTAGACGACCTTGTCATATTTATTTATTCGGTAAAACTTCGTACTCAATACCAGCTATGTCCTCTGGGACAGAGCAGAGTATGAAACACGAAAATTATTCTTTTTTTCGCTAGTTCTCAGAAATCATCCGCGTCTATTCTGCAATACCGTGCGGACATAAAAATCGAAGAATCGGGGACCTCTGCAAAAGGCACAAACGACCGTTTGTTATTCAACTGTCACACAAAACGGCTCTCTATATGTGCTTTCGGAGATCACTATACCTCTTACAGAAATCAAATTTCCCCTTTCTTTTAAACTTAATACACCATGAGGACGGAACTTTTGGCTAAACGAATATCTTCTACAATTTAGATACCGGTAAACTTACGAACGTAACAAATCTTATGGTTTTTAAAACCTCTTCTGCTTGTGTCGTTTTCCGCGATAGCCATTAAATCTACATTTCTCGTTTATTTGTCAACTGCGAAATTCTGGCATAATAATTTAAACTAACAGCAAGACAGATCTGAGATCTGCAATTAGCGAAAATTGAAAACATGAAAAGACTAATATGAAAGGTCAGGTAGAGGGAGAAACTTGATTTAACCACCGCATACAATTCTATAGAAAAATTTTTCAGTCGTAGAGCAAAAGAAAATATATAACTAAAAAAAACAATTACTTATGGGTCTGAAATGCCGGCAATAAGCAACGACGCGTCACATAGACTTATGGCAGCCGAAAGGCAAGAGAATAATGTAGTTTGACCTCGCTTGATGACGTTATATATGAAGAAATAGGACGAAGATCAGAGAGTGCAACCGATAAATACAAAAGATAAACGAGGATTATGAAATGCGGTGTGGCCAAAAGTATCCGTTGAGGGAACGAGGATAGCCTACTTCTGAAAGCAAGGAACGGACTTCCATATGAAATAAATACAGATGATGGACCAAGAAAAAGATTGCAGGAAAAAATTGATAGAGATATGTCTTTAAGAAGACAAGATCCCGGAAATTTGAGTTAAATTCAAAAATAGAGCGAAAGTAAAGAGTACGAAATTTAATGCAAAAAATACTCATTATATTTAAGTTCGCTCTGAACTAGGGTGGAATGAATTTTAATAAACTGATAATTGCCCTTGAGCATACATGAAGAGAGTTTAATCCATCGGAAGTTTTAATAAGTACCTTTACCACGACTCCAGTATCATAGTTTCCTCTTAAAAAAAGGAGTTAAATAGAATACTCAAACGAACGACAACATATCTTCAGTAAACAGGTTATATGAGTTAATTTAGAGAATTATACCAGCCAAAAATATTTTAACAGACTTTATTTGTGAAAAAAATATGCCTCATTACGTTACCTAGTGAGATAAAGTTATATTAAATCTCATATCCCTCCTAAGGAAATAAAAAATGTGTCTAATTAGAGTGAATAAGTTTCTCAATGTTCAAGCTTTAAAGAGATCTCTTAATAATTAGCAGCCAAATCGTGAGCTTTCTTTATAATTAAATTGATAATATTAATAATATTATAATTTTATTTAGCAGTAGAATATCAGAGAATAAGGAAGATAAAGATACTCTAGCAAAAATGACGCAAAGTAAAGATGTGAAGACAAGATTGGTGACAACGCTGGCAAACGGCATAGTTTTTTGGCTACGAAGCGAGATCATGGAGACAGAAGATAAGCATAGATTGGATACTCTAGGGAGTTGCAAGTGCAGAAATAATTTTACAAATAAAATAGAATAAAATGAAAACAAACGAACTGATAGTCAAGATAGGGGAGGATAAAATATTATCAGGAAATTTTGTTCTTCTTCCCGGATCTTTTTATAATAAGCCTCTGTAACCAATGCCTTCGTCCTTAGCCTTCGGTAGACGCAGTAAATAAAGAGAGGAAAAGGAATGATGAAGCCAGGTGGAAACAGAAGAGAGAGTAAAAAGAAGAGGGGATAGCAGGATAGAGGCAGGGGAAAAAGTGGAAAATTGAACTGTGTGAAAGAAGGCAAAAAGCACGAGAATTTTTATTATTTTACCGTGGCGTGAAGCTGATTAATATTATATATTCTACATTTACACCTAAATAATGACCCTCAAGCCGCCGGTAGGAAGTAAGGCGGGGGGGGGATTGGGGGGGCCGGTTAGGTCAGCAACTACATATGCACAGTTACAATTATTGCACCTGTATCAATTCGATCATGCACTGTAAGCATTGTTAATCACACAAAAGAAAGAACTTACATCCTAGAACGTTAAATAAACATGATATATTCAAATACTTTAGGAATAGTGTTATAAAGACGTAGTGATAGTGTTGATTTATAGAAATATGATTAAGTATTCGTTCTTCCCGCGCACTATTTGCGAAAACAATAACAGGGGAACAACTTAAGAAAATAATAGGTACACTCTGCCAAAAATATGGGTTTACAAGTTTAAACTTCCCACAAAAAACTCTACAAGCCTGGCGTCCTAACGCCCCCCCGCCGTACTCCCTTAAGGCAGGTGGGATGTAGGTGAATGCATATGAAGCCCATTGTATGTCTGAATTTTCCGTCCGGAATGTGTAGAATACTATTTGGTAATAAGTGTCTGAATTGCATGTGCGCACGCCCTCCTGTAATGATTTTTTCTTGTCCTCTTTGAGTAGGCTATGGAATAGCTGCTAATCATGTAATACTCGTAATATCTGTAGGCATGTTGCATGGTTGGTGTTCGGTCACCTCCTTTCCACGCGGTATTTGGTAGATCGCGGGGTGCCCGGTGCATGAGGAAATAGAGGGAATATATGTAGAATGGCTGGTGAGCTATAACCCACTGCCACGCGTCCTTGCGACGGCTTGCGGGGTATTATATAGATGTAGAAGATGGGTCTATTTCCAATTCATGCGGAATATCGGCAAAATACATACTCTACAAATACTATCACCAGTAAATTACGTTATAATTCTTCAGAATTTAAAAACGTCGGAATAATTCAAATAATTTGTCAAATATGAGGCATCAAAAGTGTAGAGAGAACGGAGAGTCCTTCGCAGTAGAATATAAGGTGAACTGCAGTGTGGTATCGGAGGACAGGATAGGTATGGTAACGGAGAGAAACATTCCAGATAGTGAACAAAAACATCAAAACACACGCACGAAGAGATAGGGTAGCGTAGTGGGAGAGAGATAAAGAGAGAGAGAGACAAATGAGTTTAGCTCAGATAGGGGCGAGGGAAGGGCAAACAAGCGGGGAAAGAACTGGTTTTTGAACGTGGATTACATTCTGGCTTGGGCCCGGTACGATCAATCGATCCACGACGGACACAGAGCGTACGCGGTTTCGAGTGCAGGCGCGTGAGTATATGGACGTGTATTTACATACGATATGTGCCTGTGTGTATATTACTTATGCATATACAAACAGTTCCTTCTTTCCCCAGAAGAAGGTAGTTTGACCACCGAAAAATAGGAATCTCTGCAAGTTTCATTTGTGTGTTTCTCTGTGTTTTTGTTCGCCAGCGTTATCGCCCAATAAATATACATATATCCTCGTATGTATACATATTATATGTATATATGTATGCATACGAGGTTTGATCAAGAATTAACGGGAATCTTAATTTTTAGGAAAATAATATTTATTTATTCTTATACATTGATGTTGTCACCTTCAAAGTAGTCCCCATTGGAGATTATGCACTTGTGCCAGCACTTATTTCAATCCCCAAAATACTTCTCAAACTTGATCTTTGAGATAGTCTTTAGTTCTTTCACCGATGCGCTTTTAATGTCATCTACGGCTGTAAAACGACGGGCCTTCAAGGTTCTCTTAATTTTTAGAAATAGGAAAAAGTCACACGGAGCCATATCTGGCGAATGTGGAGGCTGAGGCATTGTTACAGCATTGTTTTTGGCAAAAAATTCACGAACAATCAATGAAGTGTGAGCTGGTGCATTATCGTGGTGCAAAAGCCATTTTCGAACAAATTTTGCTGCCACGGATTTCATACCTAAAAAATTGGAAAAAATGTCATGATGATCCAATCGATATACCAACATCATCAGCAACCTCTGTAACTGTGATTCGGCGATCGTTCATAACCATTTATTTTTCTTTTTCCACGTTTTCATCGATTGTTAATGTGCTGGGGCATCCAGGGGGTTTGTCATCTTCAAGGTCTTCACGGCCTTCTTGGAAACGCTTGGACCACTCGTAAACTCTTGATTTACTCATAGCAGACTCACCATAGACCTTTGTTATCATTTCACACACTTTGCTACTATATATTTCATTTTTCACGCAAAATTTGATACAAATGCGATGATCCATTTCTTTTAACAAACGAAAATCGCCGAGCTCATAAAACACGTCTAACCATAGTGGCTGTCACAGACAAAACCCACAGTAAAAACAACTGAAAGCTTTATCATACTTCAGGTACATGTATAACAACATAATAAAAAAGGTTTGACAATCGGACTCTCCAAGCCCGAGAAATGAAAAAATTCCCTTTAATTTTTGAACACACCTCGTGTGTGTGTATGTATGTATATATATATATATATATATATATATATATATATATATATATATATATATATATATATACATATCAGACTGACCTGAAGAAGGCCTCGGAGTAGGCCGAAATCTCAAATAATTTACAGTGTGAGTGTCCTTTTACGTGTTATCTGTTTTATTCTGTGTTATATTGTTCCGTCCAAAAGTTATATTGCTCTCGTGAGTACTTCCGCATCATCTATGTAAATATATATATATATATATATATATATATATATATATATATATATATATATATATATATATATATATATATATATGCGGATTGCGGTGGTATAGTGGGTAGAGCGTTGGACTACTGACCGGAGGGTCCCGGGTTCGATTCCCGGGCAAGGCACTCTGGGCACCTGCAGCTCCACCCAAGCTAGTTGATTTTTCGGGTACCAGGTCTTCCTGGGAAACCATAACCGGCACAAGGAAAGGAACTGGCCCCCCTACCTTGATGTGTGATTATTCACACGCCGTCGGGTGGTACATGGGTGAGCTCTACCATCACCTACTAAACCGACCTTTGGGTTGATTACTGTGTTTATGGTTATATATATATATAGATATATATATATATTCTTACACATGGTAAGGGATATAAGGAAAGGGGATAGGAACACACATAAAAAGACGAACACAGGAGAGGTGTGGAAGTCGGAAACTATCAGATCACGGGTGGAAAATATTTCCTTGACCGGGACTTGAACACCGGATCTTCCACTCGCCGGGCGGAAAAAAACAGTGGTATGAAAAGTTTCCAACCTAACAAAGATTCAAGACATTTTTTCTGCAATATTCTGAAATTCAGACCACCCACGTGAATATATACGTATAAATGTGTGCATATATATATATATATATATATATACATATATATATGCATACATATACATACATACATATACATATACCTATACATACATACATACATACATATATATATACATATACACACACACACACACACACACACACACACACACACACACACACACACACACACACACACACACACACACACATATATATATATATATATATATATATATATATATGTGTGTGTGTGTGTGTGTGTGTGTGTGTGTGTGTGTGTGTGTGTGTGTGTGTGTGTGTGTGTGTGTATAAATTCATGCCTACCCTCCTCCTGCCACAGCAGCTCTCCACTCAAAACGCACAATAACCTCTAAACGGAAGACCCACTTTGTATTTATAAGCTCCTCCCACAAGAGGGAGAGAGAGCTCGAGCCGATCAATTATTGATGACCACGGTCACTACTGTTAATAGGCACTCGTTAAAAGTTTAAGTGATGGCATTTCGTGTACGAATGCGTCAATAATTCACACCGCACGCCGTCCGTCCTCATCCTTCCCCCCGCCCTCCCTCCCCGCTGGCATCCCTTCTCACTAAATCCACCACTCCCTCATCCCCCATCAATACCCCCATCCCCCTCCTTGAAACCCCCCCCCGTCAACCCCTCCACTCAGTCCATCTCCCCCCACAAACGCGGAACCCCCATCTTCTGCACTCCACCCCCTCCCGCCGCGCGGCTTTGGTTCGATTTTACGGTACGGAATCACGGAACCAGCGCACACACAAATGCCCACCCACCCACTGGGTCTTCCCGGCCCCCCATCCCGCTCTGTGTGTGCGTATTTCCCTTCCCAAGCAATCGCATACAAACTTCGTATTTTTGAGCCCGGTCACAGTCGCTCATTCGAGAGCAATCACCCCATTAGGACAGGTTTCTTCTCGGTCCCGCCGCACGATATTTCAACACATACCACGAATTGGCAGAAGCTTTTACAAAGAAGTGGGATTTGATGTGAAGGCACCTCTCGTAGAGACATAAAGAAAAGACGTGAAAAATTTTATGCGGACCGTGGTTTTTTATTGCTCGGGAACCTGGTGACTCATTGAAGAGGGTTCATGTAGATTGGAGTCTTTTGAGATGTGGGTGTGGAGAAGGATGGCGAAATGGGAATGGAAGAAAAGACAAACAGGCGATGAAGTTCTAGGCAAGGTAGCTTTAAAACTTGGAAAAAAGCAGATCTTATGTAATTCATCCATAAAGGACCTTTCTTGATCGGTAGACTACTATAAATAAAAAATAAAAAAATAAAAATAAAAAATCGCAGCCCATTTGGATGAACTTAAGTTTTGGAGTTTTATCAGTAATTGAATAATGGTACGTAATGGTGAAACTTTGAAAATATTAACTCTTTGGGAGATAGGTAGGGATATACAATTGAACGTGTGGTATACTCGTACTTGCGTTCAGACTCACAACACCTTAGAAGGACCCTCTATACGTGACTTAAACTATACGAGATATCCCGTACATCTTTAGTACCAGCATGACTGCCTTTTCTCCTAATGGTACGACTTTTCACAAGCCCTTGCCCTAGGCTAACCCAGAACCTAATGCAGGAATCAAATCCGCTCCAGTAAGAACCATTTTTACTCTTTATTGATTGATTTAATACACATCCAAAACCACATTTACAAAGTAACACGAATCTGGTGCCAATGAGTAGGTAATGTCATCATGTGAGACAAATAAAGCAGCACCTCTTTATTACACTAAACGAGAAGGGTGTAAAAATAGGAGTCGGGGGAAGAGGGAGAGGAAAACAAGGAGAGAGGGGGGGTTCTGCTCAGTAACTGCTGCAAGGATGGAGGGAAAACAGGGACAGAATTATTCATTGACAGCGGTCACTTCAGATCACTTAATATTTTTTTAAAATGCTAATTGTTTAAGAGCGTTAGACCCTTGTGGTATGCTCACATTAAAAACACCGGGATGACCACATTTTTCAAAATTATCCATAAAATTTTCATTAGTTCTTGTGTTAAATTTTTGGAAACTGTCCGACATGCATGTATGCTCCATCACAATTACCACACTTCTGTAAAGGAATTTCACTTTTCTCCTCGGGATCCACAGCATCTTTACATTTCTCGTATTACAAAGGATTATCACAAAGTATCGGTATTTTATTTGTGCTTCTACTATTGTCATTCTACTAAGATATCGTATGTAAGAAACTTAAGTTTGAATAATTATTTGTATAATTATTAAATAACCCATCGAGATTATGTACATTGTCTTGTGGTATTGGGAGCAACTCGCTGGCTACCACCTCGGTGTCTTTAATCTTAATACAGGCATATGAACAAACACGTGCGTGGATATTTGTCACTACGTTGAATCCTAAAGCTGCCATCATCTGTACCTGAGATTCGTGACTGAACTTATGCGTCCAGCATCAAATACATTACTACTCCTATGTTACTTGCTAATCCATTGATGGATGTGAAAGACTAAAATAATGCGAGGTCTATTAATATTAGGGTCCAGATATTGTAGCCTTCATAACTTGACAGTTTGTGTAAGACCGTAAAATAAAAAGTGTAAAATGCAACACATTCAGTGGTCTATTAACAACTATGATAAACTATTAAAATATACATAGGAACATTTAAAAACATTTAGATATTAAATATGATTATATTTGCTATTAAATAAATATTTAAAGCTGGTTTTAGCTCGAATAGTAACAAATCCGAGGGTCCATAAACCAGATTTAGGACCGAGTTGGATTGTGTGACATTACTTCTCGTTGTCATAACAGGGACAGTAAAACGGGTCCGGTTCCTCGGCAATGGATCATCTTTAACCTTTATCATTGAACTATGGTGCGTATTCTGTTATTTCAACTCTGCATATAATATCTTTGATTTTCATTAGAAAACTTTTATACCCACAACAAGATTTTCGTAGCTACAATACGTGCATCACAATGTTGCTTTCCATAACTAAAATTTCTTGAGAAATAAAAAAATGATTTATCAATTTAAAGAAATTTCACTAAATGACGGATAAAACCACACATTTTTCAAACAACATAAAACGTTGAAACATTTTTTTCACTGTGAGTAATTTCCACAAAGGAGTGTCGACTGTATTTTAAAATATTTATTTGCCCTAGGACGTTCACGCAAACACCAAAGGTAAAATATTAGATTCGCAGTGGATTAAAGGAAAAGACAAAGGAATATGTGGCCTCTATTCAACCCACATATTCAGAGGAAAATCAACAAATTTAATTGCCCTTCCATTCTATTCGCTCGCGTTGAATATAGCTAATTAAGCCCATAATATAATATGCATATATCGTATATGCTTTATATTGGGATATTTTAATTGCATTTCAAATTGATATCTAGACTCTTTCAAGGTATTGTGTTGTCGAAATGGAGAAGAGCAAAAGAGTCGTAGAGAGTTAATAAAGTTAAAATTTTCAATCCTTTTGCAAAGTGAGTTTGGACATCATCTTTTGTGAAACTAAGCTAAACACCTAGTTAAAAATCGCTGATTTTAAATAAAGAGAGCGATAAAAATATATTACTATATTTATCAATATGTCCTCCATTGAAGCTTTTCATTGTCTATGTAATTTAAAAGCACCATTTATTGCCAATAGTACATGAAAACTGCAGTGACATTTATGGTAGTTTTATCATTTAATTATTATGTTTTAAATTATGTAGATTATCCTCCAAACCTAGGATTTATTACTGCTGAACGATAAATTATAAACCAATTATTAAATTAATTATTAACCTAAGACATTTACTGCTATTAACATTAGTGTTGAATAACTTATTCTTTACAATTTAATATTATTTTGTAAAAGGTGATTTGTAGAAAAACTGTGACGTCATTTTAAATATTTAACATTGAGAACGAATGGGAATCAGCTTGGTGCGATGGCTCTTGTGCTGTATTGCAACCCGAAGGGTAATGACTTAAATTTCGGCTGAGGTAGAATTTTACAGTGGAGGAGTTATCAAAGGAGTAGACAACAAAATGCAATATTTTTTCGCTTTATAGCCAAGAACTACTTTAAAGTTGTAAATGAGGAATAGTATTCTGTTTCATATTTGTAGAATGAAAATACAATCTAAGGGTGCACTTACTGGTTTTACATGGCAATGAATTTCAGGTGTTCTTGGTAACAAAAAATTATTACGTGTCACATATCCGTCATTCTAATTACTCCAATCACGGAGACGGACAACCTTGGAAAAATCGTAAATAAAAAATCGCTTATACTTTTAAACAAAACGATTTTCTAAAGGTTTGGAAAATAGTTGATTGAAGAAATATGATGAACGTAGGTTCAAGGCTGTGTGATAATAAAATGATGTTAAATTAATCAACGATGCACAGTCCGCAAGACATGAGTCGAAGAGAATTAAGAAAAAGGGCTTGGACTCTTTTAAGGGAGTTTAAAACCCTGAAAATAATAAAAAAACCAAAACTGGAAACAAGAATTAATCTTTTATTTCCAATAAATATTGGAACATTAGGTTGGATTTTCAAGATTTCTGCATCAAAAAGAAGGAATTAAATTTTACGAAAAATTATATATTCAGACCTACTTTTTCAAATAGACAAATCTAGGGTTCAATCTAACATTTCTTCTCCAGTATAATAAAGCCTATTTTCCTTTCTTATATCCTATATTACTTTAGTGACCCTAGGAAGTGCGTGCCAATTGTAATTACTACTGACAGAACAAGTACGAGTCGAGTGCACTTCCTGTTTGAAAAATTGGCGCGTGCCCGACTGGGAATTGTAGGGAGCGCACGGTTCTTTTAAATGGAAGTGCATGGTACGTATTATAACCGTCCCTCTATTTAAAGGCCTCCCATCGAACGGTCGTGAACTCATAACACCCCCGTCCTTAACCCTAATGAGACAGAAATGCGTAATTAACGTCCACATCAATAAGGAACTGTTGTGCTCCGATTCCTCCCTCCCTCCCTGCACACATTGGCTGCGATGGAAACCCCTCCCCGCCGTGTCTTAAGGAGAATACGGGTTTCGTGAGAGAAGGGAGTAAAGAAAGATAAATTTTTCCAAGCGACCGCAGAAATAATTATCACCTAAGAACCCGCCAAAAGGGCCGCAAATCGAGTTTTAACAAGCGGAAGCAGGAATATTTCTCACGCACGGCACACACAAACAAAAATAATAGAGAGGAGCGTTGTAAATAGGAATAAATATATTACACGTCACGCACGCACCTTCTAAAATACCCGTCATTTCACGAGTACACACACACATAACCGAAAGTCCTGTATGTAAAAACGACTCCCTGTCCATCGCGGAACGCCGTCAAAAAAATAAAAAAGAGTGGGTCGCACGAAGAGCGTTGTGGGTCGCACGAAGAGCGTTATTTTTCACGCGCGGAAGCGAAATAACTGAATGACCGCAGGAAAGCGGACGGGAGAGTTAAGTAATGGTACTCCCACGCCAAAGTTGCTTTATCGTCCGCGCGGACAATTGGAGGCGCTACTTGTCATTCCGGGCCGAGTGCCGTAATGCCAAGCTTGCCGCGACGGTGTAATGGCTCCACGGACGCCGACCGACCAGGAAACCCGTTGCGGCTGATCGCACTGCGTTCATTTCTTTTTCTTTTTTGAGGGTACGATGGGAGGAAAATGGGGCCTCTGATTTTGAATTGTCAAGGCGGTTCTGTTTCGGAGGGAAGCGGTTTTCGCGAAGGGGTATATGTGTGTGTGTTCGTGTGTGAGGACTGCGGCGGTCTTTTTCATCATAAGTCGGTCAAAAATGGCGAGAAGCGGAGCAAAAAAAGTCACCAACGGCTGTGTTCAACGGGTGGTCGAGTTTCGCCACAGGTTGCGAAACTGCTATTCATCATTGAAGGGCGAAAAAAGGATTGTTCTACACATTAGTCGTGGCGGATTTACACCGAATTACGATAATACGAGTGCAGTTAATACGTAAAATAAATAATACGCTGTGCTTGCGCGACTCATTAACTGGTTTAATAATCAAACCATTAAAAATTTTGTAAAATAAAAGGCATACTCAGAATCTTGTAATATATAAGTGCATCATATGACTGAGAGAATACTCGCATGTATCCTCGAATGGTTCCAAATCTATAATATAGATAAATGAATGCCTTTATTCGGGCAAAGTTAGACCATAGGGTCTCTTCTTCCATTTAACCCTTCCTCAAGTGCATCACAATAATAATAATAAGAGGAAATATCGAAAAGAATGACAGAGCATATATCAAAACACGAAATATCGCCATTGGGTGAACAAATATTGATTCACATAGAAATGGATATAAGGAAAGGGGGTAAGAACACACATGAAGGACGGACACAAGAGAGGTGGGGAAGGAGGATTCAAGCAGACCACGAGTGTAAACTTATTTCCTCGACCAGGACTTGAACACCGGATCTCTCCACTTGCCGGGCGGATGCTCTAACCACTTGAGCTTTCGAAAAAATTTAATTCACACTGAGATCTGCGATGTTATAAAGCGCCCAAGTGCTCCAATTACGCCGGCAAGTGGAGAGATCCGGTGTTCAAGTCCCGGTCGATGAAAATATTTTTACACTCCTGGTCTGCTTGATTCCGCCTTCCCCACCTCTCTTGTGTCCGTCCTTAATATGTGTTCCTATCCCCTTTCCTTATATATATTTTCATGTGTAAGAATATTTGTTCGTCGTTTAGTGGGATTTCATGTTTGAATGTGTATTTGGTCAATGTGGCTCGTCTCTTCTTCTGGATATGCGTACTATTAAACGCACTGTTCCTATTCTCTATAATGTTGTATGCTTGCTAACCTAGTGTCCTTTCTTCTTGTGTGTTGTCTATTTCTCCTTTGTTGGGTGAAATAGCTCTCTAACGCCATCTCTTGGCCAAGGAATGGGGGCATTTGTTCGATTGAAAAGATCGCAGATTTCAGTGTAAATTAGATTTCCTTGATAGCTCAGATGGTAGAGCATCCGGTGTTCCATGGAAGATCCGGTGTTCAAGTCCAGGTCAAGGAAATATTTTTCCACTCGTGGTCTGCTAGATTCCGACTTCCCCACCTCTCCTGTGTTCGTCTCTCATGTGTGTTCTTATCCCCTTTCCTTATATATATATATATATATATATAAACTTGGAAAAGACGCTCTCCGGCGACGCACAAACACAAACACTAACACAAAAAACACCACACACATAGAAACATAAAAGAAGGACACTTACATTGGATATTTACGTTTCGACGGCACGGCCGTCGTCATCATATATGTATATGTATATATATATATATATATATATATATATATATATATATATATATATATATATATATATATATATATATATATATATATATGTGTGTGTGTGTGTGTGTGTGTGTGTGTGTGTACATGGATAATAAAATAAATGAGCCCAAGATGTAATTTTGTGGGAAAAACCTGGGGAGCTTAGACATGAAGACCTAAGTAAAAACCCACGTAGGAAAACACCCACAAAAAAGTATCTGTGAAAAACCTGCAAAAACCCTGCAAGATCGTGAAAATAATAATAATAATAAAATAAAAATAAATAAAGGCAAATAAATGCATATTTAACAGTGGGAGGTACAGTTCCAAATTTAATGGTAATACTTATGCAATATGATAGACAATGGAGCGCAGTACAGTACACACGAGACTTAAAACTGTGTCAACATTTTAGTTATTCCCACTAACGAGATTTTTTCCAAATTTTTTCTTTAGGAAAATAAATTTTATAAAGTGATAAAGGGAATAATGTTAGCTGGATAGGAAAATAATGTGTATTTTGGACGAAATGAAAGGTGGCAGGAAGCATGTGCTATTTAAGGCTGGCTTTATTATGGCGCAAAGCTTTACTTAACACGTTTTATCAGGTTAGGTGTCTTAAAATACATCAGTGGCTTAGTTTGGGTGTCCATACGCGACACACACAATTATACGCTGCATTATGATTGCTTCCGGTAAATTATTATTATATTCACTCTCAAGAGTCGCCCAAAGCACAGTAACGTACACAAAGTATTGGTTTCTTATTTGCCTTTTAAGTGGACGCTGTCGACGAAAAGAGAAAAGAAACACTATGGCAGATAAATTGGTAGGTATTGTTTTTGAATCCTGCTGTTGTCACCGACGAGAGAATAACTATTCCCTAAACTATTCTAGTGCGTTATATTTGGTTATATGCATGCCCCAGTCGTGGCCATCAATGTGGAATTACTTGCTCTTTGAATCACGATGAGCATTCCGGAATTCATTTTGGTTTAAATTCATATGCATGCTCTCTAAATTTTAATTACGACATCAGGAGTCCTTTTACCTTTTTGCTTATTTTAAATTAATAGGACCGTAAGAGCTGACGAGGCTCCATTCGGCCAGGGTACACAAAACAGAAGAACACAACATTTGGGATGAGGTAGCAGTACGATCGCAGCACGACAGAATGGACCTGGCGTGTGCGGAATGAGTGGCAGAGAAAAAACGAGGATTATCTGAAAGTAAAGTAGACATGATACGGAGGAGGAATGTTTATAAATAACATTCTCCGGCCGACTGAAAATAAAACTGAAGCTTAGGGAAAAAAACAGGAGCACCATTGTCTAAAATCCGGAATGATCATCAGACTCGCTCTTCCCTAATGCCCGTGCGCTCGTTTCCACGCGTCCGTCGCCCTGAAAATCTCCCCCGGAGTTTTCATTCGCTCGCGAACGGGCGACTTGCAAAAATAAACACCCCGGCCGCTCGTTCATTCATGCATTGGGTTCCCACGTGTCGCGGCTCGTGGCGCCCTCCCCTTCCCGTCCGCCCCACCGCCGAAGTCCGAGAGCCACTCGCCCGCCCCATTCTCCGCACCGCACCCCACTCTCCGTCCGCTGCCTGCCGAACGGGTCCGCCACGGCTTTCAATCCGCAAGGGACGCGGAGCTCGGATGAATAGGATGGATTGCTGTTAAAACTTGCGGCTAACGATTTCGATCAAAAGAACTGTTCCCCTTAAACGTGCACGATAGGGAATAATTTAAGCATAAACGTCAATGTGGTTCCGGCTAGAATTAGGGAGGTTAAACTTAAGATCGTCAGGCCTAGAGATCTCAAAATGCATTATTTTTCGACTCCATTAATAGCCAACGACTATTTGTTTTTAAAGATAGTTTCATTTATTTTTTAATAATTTGCCATTGAGGTTTTATATTTTGATTGACTTCTTTACAATTTACACACCGAATACATCTTTCCTGACTTTTTAGGATTTCTACCCATCTCTCTCTCCTCTCCAACCAAGTCTAGCACCTTCTCATTTGTTTTCCTTTCTGTTCCCTTCACCTTCTCCACACTTAGATTTCAAAGTCCCCAATCTACGTCTATGATTCTGCTTCAATCACCACGTTTCCGTACCGTACAAGACCATGCAATCGTTTTGACGAGCATTTGGATTTATCTCTATATGTTAACATAGAGCAAAAGCCGATTTAAAATTACAATTTTTACTTTCGCCTAACGCATTGCCAAGGTAAGTAATGTATCTATAATATATTGACTTGGAATTTCAGCGCTTGACGTTCCCTGAACACATAATGACCATTTTCCTGATAATGTCTAAACGTACGCGGGTGTTCTATAAAATTTATACCACTTGGATTTTGTGAACATGATGACCCAACAAATGACAATCTGATCAG
Source organism: Hetaerina titia (assembly GCA_037158775.1). Lineage (NCBI taxonomy): Eukaryota > Metazoa > Arthropoda > Insecta > Odonata > Calopterygidae > Hetaerina > Hetaerina titia. Next base: position 15,234,861 of record CM073775.1, read on the forward strand.
TTTGAAAAATTATTTCTAAAAACAGAAAAACATTACAATTTTGTAAAAGCCAATTTAGTTATAACTGCTTCAAATATTTAGTCATATTTATTTTTATTTATTTCATATTAATATTGTAATTGATATTTTACGATTTTAGGTAGTTTTTCGATGGAAACAGGTTTAGGAACGCTCTGTTCCTTTGCGTCTCCCAACAAACACAACAAGGCATCTGAAAATACAATATAACCTTCTTCAATGCCGCATACTCTGTTCCTCTTTTCATTCCTTTCAACAAGCCTATACTTCCTTTGTATATGTCTTATTCTTCTGCAGACCCACAATTTAAAAGCCTTCAAACTATGTTTATCGTCTTGCTTCAGTGACCAAGTTTCCGCACAAAATATCGCTCAATATTCAGATTTTAGACTTTTTCCAATAAAAGATAGAAACATAGAACTAAAATACACATAAATATTGAATTCTCAATTTAATCAATTAACTTTCCCTGAAAAATACGAATTTTGAATTGACGAGAAATGAAAAACACAAGAACTCGTTATTCGAATGTTAAGTATTTGAGACTGCGATTTGTGAATGGTAAAAAACATTTTATTTCAAAACTCGGCGCTGTAGCTTAAAAAAAACAATAAGACATTTTTTTATTGTTATTTTAAGTATTCAAGTCACCAAAATGTCTCGACATCCATCCTTAATCTCGGTGCAGGGAACTTTACACAAATACTTCACAGATATGCTTCGGATTGCATTCATCCGGGCTGAGTAAACATAAAGAAAGTTCAATCAAAACGAAAACGCAATCAGTTGTATTGAGAAATACTTTTTATGCAGATGTTGAAACTATACCAAGTAATTAAAGGAAATAATTGCTACTCTAAATGTAATACTGGTGTGATAACCGATTCGACAAGGCACGTCAAGTATTAGAGAGGAGGAGAAAAGAAACCGTGCTATGATAAAAAATAATAGGAAATATCGTTTTTTTAATATCTCTATTTATTTATCATTTAAATTTTATCACCGTCAAAACAGTCCAAATTAAGTATAATTGGATCGCTTTAGTTCTTTTTTCAAAATTTTAAACACCTCTGGAACGCAAACTTTTTGCTTTTTTTATCCTCAATATGTCACTGGAAAAATCAATTTTTTAAAGTTTTTTATAATCTGAAATTGAAGATTCCGCAGAGAGCCATTCCCGACGAATACTGTGGCCAGGATTTCATTAGCTTTTTCGATTAGCAATTCATTTCATTAAAGATGTTTCGGAAATCATGTTGTTTTGTTCAAAGAGTTACGAAAAAGAAACTGCGATGCAAATTCCAAGAGTAGTCATAGCCAAAGTTTGACCACTCATCTTATCATCAAAATATTTTAAAACATTACCAGACATGAGCCATATGATACTCGCTTGCAAACATCATTAGTAACCTCTCCGATAATGATTCAGCGTTCGTCCAGACTCATTTCGTCCTTCACTTTCCCGTTGCCTTCATCGGTGGCTGTGGTGTGTCGTCCACGACTCTCATTTTCAAAGTCTTCATATCCATCTTATAAAGATTTACCTCCACTTGTGACGTTTCTTTCGTTCACAGAAGATTTGCCCAAAGGCAAAGTACAAATTTCCAATACGGTGTTTTACTTAACTGTAATCCTGAACAGAGTTTATGAGAAATATTTTTTTCCCCAGTAAAACATCACCGGGCACACCTAATCACGTGAAACCGCTTTGAAAGTCCGCAGTTAACGTAAAATACAAAAGTCGCTTACTATGTATATATCCTCCCTCGTAGATGTTAATCCGGGTATTCCATTGACCTACACCTGGATATAAAGTCAGGAACGCGATTTAGTGTCCTCATGCGGGCTACCTGTATTGCACTCCATAACGCGATTAAACCCCATGAAGCTGTTCGCGGTCACAAATTTGTCTGTTCATCCCCACATATAGACTGGCGCAATTCGCGACACGCAAACCAGGAATCTACAAATAATGCACCGTTTTCTGATAACTAATATTCGTAACGCGTAAGTCGATGAGAGACTAGAGAGTTTGCCTTTAGAGACATTCGCAATCAGCCATCACGTAAATAACCAACGCGCGACCTTTCTCGCAAATATACATATAACCAGAGGCATTAGATCTCCTACGGTCCGACTTGCCAATTAGGGTTCGGAATTATTTTATTATATTTTTATTTCAGCAGCATGCTAAACCATTTGGTATATCTTTCGAATACATGCAGGAAGGTCCTGGGTACAAATATGGATGTTTCTTCACCAGGCCTAAGTCAGGTAAGTTTAATTGAGTTGAACTTTTCATCGGATACCACGTAGGACATAACAAAGGTAATTAGCCCAATAAATCTTAACAATTTATACCAATAGTCTACCAGACTAGAACAGGCTTGCGACGAACACAGAAACTACATAATACTGTATTTCTTAGTCTTCACGTGACAAATAATACTATATATCATTAAAGCTCATTCTACATTTTTCAATAACTCATCATTGTAATTGCCTCCAATGTAATGAATTAGGATTTGGTGTAAGAAGAGACGATATAGCCTCAATCTAACTCCAATAAAAAAGCCTTGAAATGAACAATTAGATAAATAAATGATTCGTTCTTAAGGACTGGATACATGCCCCGCCCCTTGATTTCCTCCGACTTGTTTATTCTTTTCTTCACTTGAGATCGTTATCCAGTATTCTCCTTACAATTACTGTCTTCAGCATCCTACTTCCCCTCAGTATTTCCTCCATACTCTTGTCCAGTCTTTTTCGATATTCTAGTAACAGCATCCATCTCTCTTCCCCTACCATACTTAAGCGCTTCTGCATTTGTTTTCCTTATCGTCCAATTTCTTTTCCATTCTTCTCCACACTCGAGTCTCAACAACCACCAATTCGCTTGTTAATTAGCCTCAATGACCAATTTTCCGAGACATAAACCACTGCCCTCCATAATAATGATTTTCTGGACTCTTCTCGACATGTGAACGTAAGAAGCCGGTCATTAATTCTCACCTAATCATTAAACTTGCTTTACCTAACTCACATCATCTTTCTATAAACTTATCACTATGTCAAATTTCGGAAGCACTTCTCACTTAACAATTTAAGCTTCACCATTGCCTATCAAATGATTCCTGCGTGATTACTTTGTTATTGTTATCTTTTACGCAGGCATTGGATTACTATATCTTATTCAAATCGCAGGAGAGAAATGTGCCACCGAAAAAGTTCCTCAATTCAATGAAACGCGTTGTGAATTGAAGAGTCGATTTCAACGGGAATGGAAATCTGAATCATGCCCGATCTTTGCGCGAGACGCGACCCTTTCGCCCGTTTATTATTCAGCGGTGTCAGGGGAAAGGGAGAATGCGGGGAGTGGGGCAGTGCCCGGGCCGAATGGGGGAGGGTGGGAGGTGAGGTGACGTAAGTGGCTCCGCCATCTGATGGAAACGGTGCGATTAGGAAACAGCATTGGAGTTAAAAGGGAGAGGGAGGCGGTCGTTGCGAATTAATCACCGGAGTGTCAATTTTGGGAGTCGGAAGGGTTCGTTAGAGAGAGGACGTTTTCCTCCACAGCCTTTCCCCTCCGTTGGTCGACCCAGTCCCTCCCCCCTCCCCCCCCAATCTCCAGGACGCACTTTCTATCCTGGAAAGCCGCGTGCCCAATCGTCACAGACGGTTGAGAGGGTATGGAACGGAAGAGTGGAAAATATTTTCTCCATATGCGAAACAAGTGGCACCACATATTAAAAAAAATTATTAAAAAACCTGGGGATCGACATTTCCCCACCGCACTACTTTTTTGCACTCCATTTCCTTTCCGTGCGAAGCAGGGGTTGAGTCATATTAGAAAGGATATGAAAGACAGAGGACATACAGGAACAAGTGACTGCATCAAATTAACATACGATTTAAAGCAGGCGCACCGAATGCCAGGGTACGTGCGAGAGAGATTTAATCAATTCCTACTCTGGTAAGAGGATTGCGTAAAATACTATATTGCTTTGTGTGTGTGTGTGTATATATATATACACACACACACAAAGTACATACACTTGTGTCGTGTATATACAAAGTATATACACGACACAAGTATGGATGACACTAATATTAATCATAGAACATAAAAAGAGGACAGATGCATTGCTTCACTTTCCGACTGCACAAGCTGTTCTCCTCAAAAGAGTAAATAGCACTGCTGCCTCAGAAAGACCTTACGGTTGGTGCTTTGTCTAGTTGTGCGAGGTGGCGTTCCGTTAAGAGCTCCAAAGGGACTCTTATCGGGCTAGTTAGTCCGGAGACGGATAATTGACAGCGCTTCCGAATTAAATTCCGCATTAATAACGCCAAGTCGGTCATGACATAGGGCCATTAAAAGGTGCCTGTTACATATGCAAACGTATATTCACGCGTGGGTGCTTAGGGAAAAAGTAGGGAAGGGGTGGTGAGTCCGGGGGCACGCACCTTCCCACGAACTCTCACCTCCCCTCCACCTCAAGAGACAACCGTCTTCCCCCGCCGTCCCCGGGCGCCTTCCCTCTAGGAGGGGTCGCCTCCCCAGTCCCATGCCGTCCACTGAAACACGTATATCTCCTTAGCATTTCTATGTACACATCCCCCCCAGCAGGTAAGAAGTCAATCGGGCAACTTCGAATCCCTCTTCCCCAGGGAGATTCTCTAGCCTCCGTACACCAGCCCCCCAGAGCTGACTGAGAAGACCGTTCTCTCCCGATAGATGCATGAGATCCCGAAAAGTACCGGACGTTGCGAACGAAATGTCGTGCGAATATGACCTGAAAATTTACGGCCACTGATCCCATGCTCGAAAGAACTCTTTTATTTTGTGCATTTCTTAATGCCAACTACTCTTTTTTCTTCCTGATACGAGTATAAACCACTAGTAAGAGAATAACCAATGCATGCACGTTTCCACTTCTGTCACGCGATTATTTGAATGCTATGTGGGAATGTATCAATCATCCGTGTTTATTTCTCCTGCACGATAAAATAAAAGAACTACCGCTGGAATATATTAAAAGGATTGCTGGATATTTTTCATTTGATCATAAAGTTTTAGGTTCAAGGTAACTGGAATGGTAGGTATGCAATCGATATTTTTCATTGAATAACATTATGAGTAATAATGATTTTATTAATTATTATCTACAATTACGATCACTGAGGGAAAACTCATTTTAATTGTAAAAAAGTTATTAAAACATCAAACTTTGTTTCTTCACGTAACTGCTTTCACGAAGTACAATTTACTTATCATTTATTTTTTTTAAATCACAAACCACAAATGATTGACAAAAAATAACGCACCCATTAACAGAAGACAATGCCAAATACCATGTAAATATATACCTCAATAAAGTACAATGCCTAATAAACACAGAAAAGGTTTTGTTCGTTAACAATAGCATTTCTACGTATTTTACGCACGTGTGTATTAATTGCTAGTTGAAAATCTGAGTCATCTATCACATACTTTTAGTTAAGGGTCTGTTGCTCCTAACATAAATATTATTTGCTTTTAATTTAAGAATGATAACTAAAAGTGTCCAATTTATTCATGCATGAACTGTCTTTATAAATAAGTTTATCCGTAAAAATGAATACGCATTTCATTTTGATTTATTTTTCTTGGTTATTTTAGCATTCCTTAATTAGGAATGTAGTTATAAATAATTTTTATGTCTAGAATACATGTAAAATACCTTTAAATCGACAAATTTTCTCCTCATATTATAACTTTAAGACAATCATTACATTCCTCTCTAATTCTCAGATACCTCTGATTTACCACATTTGATTTGCGAAGAACGAGCCTGTAATATATTTATTTCGAAGTTTTTAACGGCGCGAAAATATGATTGAAGCAAGGTGAGAGGCGTAGGTTGGAGGTTTTGGAAATGTGGCTGTGGAGATGGATGGTAAAGATGAGATGGACAGAAAGGAAAACAAACGAGGATGGGCTGGATATAGTGAGGGGGAGAGGGGGTTATTAGGGGAATTTCGAAGGAGGTAGGAAAGATGAATGCAGAATATTTTGATTTGCAATGGAATCGTGAAGACCCATACATTTATTTGCCCATTAAAAACCTACTTTAACTGGTAAACTGCCAACAATAGCATTGGGGAAAGTTATAATATTTGAGGAAATATTCCTCAATATACTAATAATGTGTTCAATATCTTTGTCTAACACGGTATCCTTAAAGAATTAACGTCTTAACCGACATTTAGGCCATCGAATGAAGTTGCTCAATACAAAATAAATTTAATAGAAAATTCTTTAACAATAAGTACTTTTCTAACTTTTTCTTATTGTGGCACACATGGCTTTATTTTATATTTTGGTACCTGGAATTATTCATATAATTTTGGGTACCAATTGTTTTGAAATATTTACAAATAATTTAAGACACGCTTCTATCTACTAGTTCAAGAGTACTTATGTATGTATGCAGCCATATAATAAATCGTGCATCATAACATTGTATGACTAAATAGGGAAGCCACAAGAAGATATTATTGGATTCTACTTCAGGACTACCCGGATTATAAATTCGAATTGCCCTTATTTTCCTTATTCATCGGCGTTACCCCGTCCGTTTGTCTGCCATTGATCACTCTATTTTCAAGTATGAAGCAAAGAGAACTCTTACATTTATAGAGGGAAACCTAGAATTCCCCTTGTGATAGATCAGCGTTCGGAGGGACAAGGAGACTTCAATGTCAGCAATCATGTGAGAAAGGATGAGGTAAACGACCCGTTAATATCTCCCAAATTTTATCATGTGTTAGGACACCACCCGTAATTAAGAAAAAGAAACGCATGCAAAAGCCACAAATTTAGCATAAATTAATGCAAAAACCCTCACATCTCAACTAATATACACATGTACCTTCAAATATGCCTGATGTCTTTGAAATATTTAATTTTGTTCCAAATTATAAATCATTTTTCTTAATATTTCTAAAGTGATTTTGGTTTCTTACTATTATGATTTCTGATTGTCCGGGGAAATAATGAGTATCTGAATCTATCTGTACTGGAATATATCTCCCTTATTTTATCTTTGTGGTCTGATCTATCCAAGTAGTGTGGGGCTATTATAATTCCTTTAGTGTCATCGTTCAACTCGTTGATTCTGAAACTTTCTAAAATTCTAATTCTCACCTGTTCCATTCGTATTTCAAGTGGCTCCCAGCCTAAATCCTCTAAGAGACCTGTCATACTTTTGTTCTTAATATAATAATTTTTAACGTATTTGGCTAATTTTTTCTGGACTTTCTCTAATTCGTTTTGCCAAATTTTCTCCCAAGGATCCCAAATACCTGCGGCATATTCCAAATGAGGTTTAACTAGAGCAAAATAACACATCTCTTTAACTTTATCATTACATTTCCCTACCACCCGTTTAATGACGCCAAGTTTCTTTAGAGCGGATCCGCATATTGTCTTCATATGTGCTTCCCATGAAAGGCGTGGTGTTAGAGGAACCGGATTTTGCAGCTCGCCACCTCCGAAGGTCTCATTCCACGTGGGCGATCTACTGCCGAGTCACGAGGAAATCACTTCGGACGCTGACCTAGTGTCAAATCAGCCGCTTCCGATCAATCGATACCGACCGCCCGTGCAAACGTTACTTGGCGAGTGTTCACAACGGCCCTGTTTACGTGTGGGACCCTCGGGAGCATGAAAGGAATGAAACCGAAACGAATAAATTTCGACAGATGGCGATGACAAATGCACGAGCTCATCCAATTAAAACCTTTTTCTCATCGCGGGACTGTAGTATAAGGATTTAACGGAAAAACAATGAGAAGATGAATCGTTGTCATCAATCTTCAGATGCTTGTAACCAAACGGGCGGAATAGATTCCTACCCGTGATGATTTTTTTGCTGATACAGCTATGGTAGTAGTTCGTCCTGATTTGAAACTACCTTATGTAGGTATAACTATTAAAGTTCCCTTGACGATGGTCGTACAATGGAGGTTTTTGAAACAAAATAGTTGGAAAAGCTATGTACAGTGCTCATTTGATGCTGAAAAGGGGAAAGAAAGAGGTAAAACCGCAGTAAATAGTTAAATTTAAATCGATGGTTCAAAAATAATTAAGCACTAAGGTGAATGTATGCCAAATTTACGTTTACCAAGCAACTAAATTTTCGTTTTAAGTATTATCCCACTTATCGCAAAACCAGATTCTCAAATGAAGAATGATTGGATTAGCCTGGCACATTTATAATATTGCAACACTCTAAATTGAATTTTACGTTGCGTTTAGTGGTTATCTTATTTTTTGATCAAAAACTAAAAATCAAATCAACTATTTGTGTATGATTGGCTCCCTACCATCATATTCGTACTCTAAAAAAATAAATTAAGCAAATCCTAAAAATTTGCTAGAGTCACCAACTCCTGGGCAATTGCGAACAGGAGTTTGGAAATAACTTTGCAGCTTCCACATAAAATAACTTATTTATTTTCTACTAGTTTCGCTACACTGTAGCATCTTCAGGAACGTACTGGTACGTTCCTGAACCAGTACGTTCCTGAAGATGCCACAGTGTAGCGAAACTAGTAGAAAATAAATAAGTTATTTTATGTGGAAGCTGCAAAGTTATTTCCAAACTCCTGTTCGCAATGGATTTCCACAAAGTCTCGGCCTCAACCATCAGTCACATCCTGGGCAATTGGTGGAGGAAACTGTGAGAAAGTCCGTCAGTTAAGTTTTAATCAATTACGACAATCAATGTTTCAAACAATCTTTGCCTTTTTACGTTTAATATTGAGTTTTTTGCATTCGCATAGCGTTTTTTCTCCTCAAAAGTGTGCAAATACGTACACATATCTTAAGTTTTATAGCAGTCTAGTAGTAGTTGATTTATAACCGACCACTTTGAATGAACAGAAAATTGAAAAAAACGAGAACATTCGCACCAAAAATGTAATTTTAAACATTTTGACTCTCGATGAGATCTTTTTTCACGAAGTGTGCATTTTTACATAAAAGAAAAATTACAAAAAACTGGTTGGCACTTTCACAGAATCAGTACTATCGAGAAAATTTATACAATAGAAAAAATTTCAAAGCACTAATTTTCACGAAATGGATTTATTCAATTAGGTGAATCAATGATAATGTTTTCGGGATACAGTGTTTTACGAGCATCAATATTTTGTTGTACATTTATTATATTTATATACACACACCAAAAAATGAATGCTTACTCCCATCATCCAAAACAAGAGTAATCCAAGTTTAGACGGTAACATTGCCATGAAACCATAATTCCAAGAAACTACGGGAGATGCCGCAACAGTAACTTTTAACGGAGTCATCCAATAATATGCACTTCAATGCAACAATTTCAGAGTGTAAAAATCATCATCTTGGTCAAGGCGAATGATTTTAATACGCTAAAATTGTTGCATTGAAATCAAACCATAACTTCGAAAAGCATTCTTAGTCAATATATTTTGATAAGAATACTCATTAACGTATATATATATATATATATATATATATTGTTAACTTTAATTGGAACAAGTATTAATACACTCAAAATGTGATTGCGAATCCTATAAAGAAAAGTAATACGTCCAACAAAATTCCCGTTAATCTTTTATAACGTAATCGTCAGCCGATCCTCCCTTTTGGGTTCAATAGAACTGTCTCATTAATTTGCAAATTCAACTATCCTAATGTCTTAAAATATGGACCGACTTAAGTTATATTTTGATCAGGTTTAGAATAACATAATGTAACACATTCCCAAGTATTACCTTTCTAGTTACGATATTCCCTATCTATTACGATGTAAGGATAGGACCTGAAAAGGATTCCTACTCTATATACTAGCAAGGGACAGTCAAGATAACTTCAAAGAGACAAATATTGGTAGCAACTCCAATGAATCTAAATCCTAAAGTAAGACAAGATATTGACTTGTTATCATCTACAAAAAATGTTGGGTGAAAGTCAAGTAAGAACAAATTAACGAGGAGATTACTGCAACCCAAGCAAGTTGAGAATCCCATTCCTTGTTCCATCATATGTAGAGTATGAAGTTGGACAAAATTTTAATCTGCATAAGGGGATAATGCAGTCGTTGGTCGACTGTTTCTACGAATTATCCACATTGGAAAACTACGACAATACGGTGTTGTTTCGCGTGGACTTAATTAACGTGCATGACTCTCAGTGGTGGAGTATCACGCAATTCGGGCCTTATAATCCAATTATTGCGTAGTTCCTTTACTTCGCCATGGATTCGCGCACGTGAAATAACTATTTGTCAACCATGGCAATACTCAGGTTAGTCTAACTCGTGGTTGGAATGCAAATGCTGCGTCTTGCGTTCGTACTAAGATGTTAAAAAGATCTTTCACTATTGTTCCAAATGTTACAAAAAGCACTAATACTCTAATAAGACGCAAAGTATGACGTGATTGACCATGATGATGCATATTTCAAATTAAGTTCCTCCGGCAGTCGGTGCATGTATCATGGGATCATTACTCCCCGAGGTACACGAAATGAGACACAAATTCTGATTCACTGTCACGAAATTTGGAAAGTTTCCACGGCTAGATAGAATAATGCATAGACAATTAATTGAATAACTATATTGGCGTCATAGAAAAAATGTAACCTCTATTTGCAAGTTGTGATTTATCACAGGTTGAATGAGTAAGTGATGAGCTTAGGATTCGATCTGATCATAAGAAAACGAGGAAAATGAGACCTGAAGAAGAAGGAAATTTCAGATTAATATTTAATTTGAGGGAAATATGCAAGAATAGGTAGAATAATTTATGATATTTTCAGATGTTCAGGAAATATTAAAAAGAAGAGAATGTGGACAGTAGTACGGATATTAAAGTAAAAATACTTTAGGCGAGGAACCTGCTAGTAAAGATTGACGATGATGATTTTTGAGCGATTGGCTGACATCTTAACTAAAGATGCACGATAAGAGTCTAGTAAAACTTCTAGCTATCCCGTAGAGAAGAGTCTGGTAAAGCTTTAAAGTTGATATTTATCTATGCTGTTACACCGCTCGGAAACTTGACGTTGTGGCATGAGGATAATCGTAGTGTGACATGTGAGATATGGGCGTAAAGAAGAATGGTAAAAATAAAATGGACTGGAAGTCCTAGACATGGCAGGGGATGAGTGACGGTTGGTTATTGGAAAAATTTCGAATATGGCAAAACAAGTACGTGCAAGAGATACTGGGAGGCGATGGGATGCTGAAAACGGTGATTGAGGAGAAGAGTACTGGGAAAGCGATTTAGATGGAGGAAATGCATAGGCATTTAGGCTTATCTATTGAAGGCAGAAAGTACACAGAATTGGAAAATAATTTATTCTAATTATACAGTGACATGATGGGGTTTTCTGTCGCATTATCAGGGCTTATCAGTAGTGTCTAGTGTCCACGAGTGTTGAAAACTTAACCTCTACCAAAATACTACTGTCAATAATAATTTTCAAGGTACAAATATTATACCACATAAAGGTCAGTTGATCGTTGTCCATGCTTACTTGTCGGTAGGAAGACCGAGACTCCGAGAACTCCCCTTAAACCACACCACTTGACCCACTCTAGCTGATTACAAACTGGCGAAGATGCGCGAGTTCATAAAATGCATCCGACTGCCTTCAAGTGTAATGGAGCAGTTGCCATGGTGGACACATGAAATTTCACCTGCTCTCCCGAGCCGTCTCAAATCCCTTTAAGAATATGAGCGATTTATTGGAATAGAGGTCTCCGCATGTCAAACTACTGCGTCGCAGGGAGGGGGGGAGAGGGGGAGGAGGGAGGGTGAAATCCGCGTCCACGATCAGACCGGCGAAATATTGGTATAGTGCGACTTCGCGTGAGGTCCGCGTCGCTTCCGAATCCATTCGTCAAGACCTTAATTCGTGAGAGTCGGCCTGGGAGAGCCGTCGCGCTCAGCTTCGTTTTGGTTTCGTTTTCGTTTCCCGTTTTCTCGGTCTCTTTTTCCTTTCTGAGAGGTCGTAAGGTGTGCGAGCTGTGTCCTCGCTCCACTCTCTCAACGCGAGGTCACCAACATTATTTTTGCGTTAAGGAGGAAACTTGAAGCATCCAATGAAATCGTTTACATTTTCAATGGTGGATCTGACCTCGTGACACCGTTCGCATTCAAATTATTGCTCCAGGCACAAGGTGGGATTCGTAATGTTTTCTTGTACTATTGAAAGAGCGTTTAAATTCAAAATAATGAGAATAGTCACAAATATATTACATGAAGGCTAGTTCATATTTACAACAACTTTAACTACGCATAAATTACAGATTCAGGTGATATGTGGTGGAACTGTTCCATAATAACAGAGACGAACACTTTTTCAATTTCCACTATATATTGAGTGAAAAATTGCAAGAGTTTTCATCCATGTTATTATTTAACTAAGTACTTTACTCAAACATGACTAGTTCTGGCTGATCACTGTAAGTGCGGCTTGTATTCCCAAAGTCGCCGAGATGACGTGCATCTGCCAAGTGCACTCATCCACAAAAAATTTCTCTTTCCGCTCAAGTTAACCAAAATAAATACTAATATCGGCGCATATTAATCATTTATAGTTGCTAGTTTCACAGTTCATTGTGAGAAAAGAACAAAAACAGCGTTTCCATGTACAAACCTGTGTGTTTATATATATATATATATATACAGACATATATCGTAGATATAGAACACTCTTCGGCGATGCACAGTTATCTAAAAACATATATAGATTTTGAAAACGCAGAAACACAAAATAAGGACATTCAGATATGTAGTTTTGACGTTTCGACGACACGGCCGAAATCATCAGGATGCCGTTCTCGGGGGAAGAGTGGAGAGAATATGTGTGTGGGAGCGGTGATAGGTAAGGGACCTATAGGAAACGGACAAGTGGGTGGGAGGGGATATGCAGGCGGCTATTGAATGTATTCAGTGGGTTAGATTCAACCCGGGAGGTTTAAATGACTGGAGTACCCAGTTATGCGCCGTTTCGCGGGTTCTCACCTCTATTCTACTTGGAGATTTGGAAAGGGTTTCAATCACCGAAACAGAGAAGCAGTCACCGAAATATGGTCGTGGGAAGCGGTGTCGGTAGGGATGGGATAATTAAGGAGGATGGGAGTTTTAGTGGAATAGTGGTATTTATTCGTGCAGAGGGAAAGGGTAGTAATGCATTCCCCCACGTAGAAGGCAGTGCAGAAGTTACAGAAGGGGATTTATATAAAATTTTTTGATGTTGTGGCGTTTTGTTGGGAATTGGTAGTAAGGCAGATGGCGGATCTTAGAAGATGGCAGAATTTGCAGCGTGGGCAGTTGCATGGTACGGACAGCCCCTACTCTCTTCTTTTTAGAATACTGCTTTTGTCTCTATCAATAAGGAGAAGGAAGAGTTGAATACATTTTTCAGTCCGTAGTGATAAATAAACAACGACAGTGAGTACCATACCTGTACATGTATCGCACTCGTATTATACGAGTAGTCAGATTTGGAAACGCCGAAGAAAAAATTGTGTTTTAGAGAATTCATATGAGAAGGAAGAATGTGGTGTGACTGAGTTAAAGGAATGATAAAATAAGAATTAAGAAGGGAGAATAAAGGTTGGCAGAAGTTTTCAGGAAAAGAAAGAGAAATAAATGGGAAAATAAGATAAATTTAGGTATATGTAAAAAAATAGTCGTCAGGGACCGTCTGAAACCTGTCTATATATGAACAGTGCGATATGCAATACGTGAACAGTGGCAGATGAAAAATAAAATGGAGCAGAAATGGACACACACACACTGTTTGAAACAGGAAAGCTATCACACATGAGGCTTATGCATTAAAGCGGATGTATAACATATCTAATAAAGAGCTGATCTCAATTTAGATGTAGACGGGGGCTAACAATGGACACTAAAAAGAGGAGAAATATACTAAAATGCTGCATAATGGTAGCTAGAAAATGTAAGATAATTTTAAAGAAAGTGTTAACGACAATAATTAAGAGAAACATATTGATGAGGAATCACTTTGTTTTCCGATTGTAAAAACCATATAAATAAAAAGTGGTCCTTCATTTAAAGTGACCTTTCATCGAAATTTTATATATTCAAATTGATTAAATATTTATCGTGTTGATAAAATGCTTCATGATCGATTTATATCTTCTGTGCTTGGAATAAATACAGGATTGCTACTATATTTTCTGGCACACCTTTGAAACTGAAGAATAAACACAAGTCTCCGTATTCAAAATGCAGTGATTGATTTTCCTTCCAGTGTTTGCTAAAAGAAATATATATTCTTCCTCATAACTTGACCTTAACAAATCATTTAGACCTTCAGCCATTGGATACTTGTAACACTTTGGAATATAATTAAAATAACAAGTATGTGCTGTGCTTAATGATTCAACAACAAAATGGAAGTAAAATTTTTGGATGGTGGGCTGTTGGATTTAACTGTAGATATTTTGTACCGAAACCGGCTACTAGATTTACTAATTAATTTCCACCAAAATATGGGTGTGTCATAAGTTATTACTACAATATAATCCAAATTTTCTCTACGTTAAAAATTATGCATGCAAATTCAAAGGCGCGAGTGACGCAGAGTTATAAAAAAAATATGGGCATAACCGAGGTCGATATCCCTTGTTTCCGGGAAGAGATCTTTCCTTTTTTATTTTCCTTTTTCCGTGAGTGTGTGAGCAGAATATAAGTAAATTTAAAAAAAATTACACGAACTTTTTGTGTAAATCAACCAGATCTAGAATTAAAAGTCGAGATTAATTTTCAAGATCATGGTGAAAAAACATCAAACAAACTTCCACTGACTAACGGAACTCCACTCATTCGGTAGATTTTTTTATTTCATGAACACCAATTTAATTCAAATTGCAAGGTAATCGTGCTGAGAAGCAAAAGGCATTTACGGTCGCTTACAAGTAAAGAGGAATCACGGTGAAGGAAAATGAGAAATTTTTGTTTATCGACAAGTCACCCGCGGGGAAAATGCTTTCGAAGAAATATTTTTATCTGAACCCTAAAATAAGTAAAATGCTCGGACACTAATCCAAAGGAAATCGAGAGTTAAAAAACTATTATTTAAGTATAAAGAGGAAGTGAGATTGCCACCAAAATGCGTGGCCGTGGGGGGGCAGAGCTCCCGTGCCTCGATCCCAGGGGGGCGTGGTTCACGCTCTCGACGTCCGTGACCGCGGAAGGTGGGAAACGCCGGACGAGGGTGGTGACTTTGAGACGCTTCGTGGAACGTTTCTCAAACAACACAATGGGAGTTCAAATATAGTCCGCGGAACAAATATTACAAATAAAAATGAAATACGTTTTATCACCAGAATGGGAACTTGCCAACAACTTATTCAAAAGAAATAAAACTAGTCATTGAGTTCTAAATCAGCTTGTTGATAAAAAAATCAATAGAAATCGAAGGCAGCGTCGTGCTGAAACAACACACGCAAGTTCCAAAATCTCCCTTATTTTCCTACGGGCTAGTTTTTTGTCTCTTCTTACGAGAGAGGGTGAATGGGTGCTAGTACCTCTTTGTGGTGACTTGCGTGCACATTAGTCTCGGCTGGGACTCAAATCAAAATCATCCAAACAATAGACTTCATTTTTTAGAAATGATTATCCAAGTTAGTAGACTATCAATGTAATAGATTTAATGGATGAAAGTACCACATTTCGTCGTTCACATCCCACATTGATTATTCCTGTATAAGAATTTTGATTTACCCTATGTTGTCATTATATTCAGTTCTATATACTCTCGATTCCCACTAAATGTGACCCAAAAACCGTAGTTTTTTATTTAAATTATATATATAATCAAAATTAACGAGCGTAACAAGACTTTCCACGTGAATTTATCTTTAAATAGTGACTGTTTTCGCATAATTGAAAGGGTGATGTAGTTGATTCGTTTTCATAACAGGTAACCTATTGATGGTCAGTTATTTTTAGACGGTCCCCAAAACAAATTCACTTAGCTTCGGCTTCCGGAGAAAACCTCCTCATACTAAACTATTTTGTTTGCCAAATGTTTGCCAAATAATGATTCCTTTCTCTGAGATTAATACTTTCTGACAGCGTTTAAAACGTCCGATACGTCTGTTTTTTCTTCCTATTCAATGTATATGTAGTGTTCCCCTTCTATTTCAACCTTCGACCTTCATACCCAGTCAAAATAATTTCTCCATACAACTTTCCTGATTTATTTTTTACCTCAACGGAAAGAGTATTTTCTTCGATAGAATTTTGTATATTATTCATGGCTTTTGAAGTCCAAATAGATGCCAACAGGGGTGCTCTTAAACTATGTTAAGGCCATGTTGGGATTTGGTACCCATTTCCCCGCTGAATGCAATGATCCCAATATATATATATATAAATATAGATTTTCTTAATAGAACAACTTAATGAAGTGATTTGAGTTACGCATCCTGACGAATGTGGCTGGGATCACCTAAATATTAAAGTTAGATATTTTTATTTTAATCAATCTTTTGTTTAAAGATTAATTAAAGCAATTAGATTCAGACACGCCACCTTCTCAGCTACGGAAACGCCAGCGCTATTATTATGCATTAATCAGGCACCTTTTCCTAAGCAAACAAATGAAGCGTATTTATGTTTTATGAAAGCGTGTCTTGCTACTAGTGCTGACCAGCTTAATTACACTTTTTGCACTAACATGTGCAATGTCTAGAAAGTCAACGTTTTTCATCAGAGAAACGATAATACATAAAATTAAATTAAGTTAAAATTACAAAACTTAATTATTAATGTTAATTTGATCAGCGTTTAAGAGTTTTTAATCATTACTTCCATTTTAAAATATTTTTGAAATGCGTTCTTTGGGAATTAAATACACTTTTATTCTTTACAGATTATGGCTGAAATAATTAAATTTTTAATTTTACCCAGGATTCCTTCTGTGATTCTCCCCTCGCGAAATGTAAGGAGTCGCAAAGTATTGACAGCACACTCTTTTTCCTTGATATTATTACGTATTAAAGGAGATCCCCTTGCTCATTTCTTAAAAACGCTGATTATGATAACAAAGAAACCTCCTTTCCTTCGTAAAATTTGTTTTTTAAACAAGATAAAATTTTTTTGGGAGATTAAAAAGGCAATCGCAAAATAATGTATAAAATATTTAGAACCGATGAGGTTCACTGGTGACAATAGCGTTTTTCATACAGAGCCGAGACGGCCGGGTTCTGGTCCGCATGAATTCTCTGGACACCTAGAGTGTGGGTGGTATTTGTAATTTTTCGGGTTCCAGATTTTACTAATATACCGAAGGAATCTGAGGAGGGGAACAGACAAGCTCTATTACCCTGAATTGGAATTTCACCCACCTTAAGGCTTGGTTTAAGGTAGCCATCCAGCCTCACATATAAAATGCACAGTATTTTTAGCATTATCACGTAAATAAATATAAAGAAATTTATTATATAACTATAATCAGAAATTTTATTTAAAAAGGAGCCTATGCAATTAAAAATGGATGCCATTCCCGCAACAGTTCATGCATATGCTAATAACTCTGATAATTGAAATAAATAAATATTTTAAATAAATAAAATAAATAAATAAATATTTTAAATAAATAAATATTTTAAATAAATAAAATAAATAAATAAATAAATATTTTAAATAAATAAATATTTTAAATAAAATAAATAAATAAATATTTTAAATAAAATAAATAAATAAATATTTTAAATAAAATAAATAAATAAATATTTTAAATAAAATAAATAAATAAATATTTTAAATAAATAAAATAAATAAAATAAATAAATAAATATTTTAAATAAATAAAATAAATAAATAAAATAAATAAATATTTAAATAAATGAAAGAACTACAATCTGTAAAATATAAGGGTTACCTGTATTACAGGTAACATATAAGGTATGCAGGTTAACCTTATAGGAGCTATACACCTTAAGCAGAATGTCAAGTTTTTTATAAAAATAGTCTTTATTAACTATTATTATTAGGTAATCTACCGGTTAAGGTAGGTTTTTGGATGGACACAACTATCAAATTAACATTTTGTGACTCCCCACCTAGCAAACTAATCTATATTAGGTCCCTCTTCATCTCGGTGTACTTCTTTCCTCCCTTCATCCCGTCCAACATCCCTATCCTGTTCCTACCCTTACCTCGCTTGCCCAACATTCTCCCCTCTATTACCCTCTTCAACATTCCACTACCGCTCAATACGCCTTTCATCCATTTTTCCTGCCTCCGTAGGATTTCTCTCAACAAACCCCTCTCCTCACCCACCATTTCCAGTACTTCCTCATTTGTTTTCCTTTCGGTCCATTTCACCTTCTCCATTCTTCTCCAGACCCACATTTCAAAAGCCTCCAATCTACGTCTATCCTCCTGCTTCAGCGACCACGTTTCCGCGCCGTACATAGCTACGCTCCATATCAGAGTTTTTACGAGTCTTGTCTTAACATCCCTACTCAACGTCCCCGTCATCAACTCCCTCCTCCTTGAGAAAGCCTCCTTGCCTAGCGCAATTCTTCTCCTTACGTCCCTACCACTTTGACCGTATTGGTCCAAAACACTTCCGAGATATGTAAACTATATTATTATATATTATATATATTATATATATTATATATATTATATATATTATATATATTATATATATTATATATATTATATATATTATATATATTATATATATTATATATATTATATATATTATATATATTATATATATTATATATATTATTATATTATTAACTATATGTCTCGAGAATTCACTTCCTACTCCGAGTATCTCTCACGCAAGATGCGATCGAATACACAATCTCATTTTATCACTATCCTACTCATCAAACACAAAACGAATTTTCATCTTAAGACATCCATGACCATGCTTTTTCTTTTTGAAATACGTGTTTCTCCCTTAATTAGATGTCTTTTCACACATCCTATCTTTCGCACGGTTCCCTCAAAATATCATTCTTGCCCACTACTCCTTCCCTGAACTCCTTACCCTCCAGTCCTTGATCGCTATCTATTCTTCTATATTGAAAGAAAATTTTACTGTTGTGCATGGCCGTTTTTTAACCTTTTTCCGACGGCCGTCATTTATATTTTTGCTATTTACACGGTATACTTTTTTAATAAACTCATGCTGGAAAGTCTAGTTGTGATTTTTGGGCACCAATTCTTTCAATGGCTTCCTAAAATGACGAGAAATAATTATATTCATCGGTCACTCGCTTCACAATTTCGATAAGCGGTTGCATGGAAATTGGTTTATGGATAGGCATCGACAGAGCATAAACACGCACAATTTTACGTGTTTACGGCACCAGGGTGCAGGCCATTTTCCACTCTACTCGAGAGGAACGCACCTCCCAGTCACGTCCAGGGTTGACAACTGCTCCATGTTTGTTGTTATGCAGGCGTACCACAACGATTTAGACGAGATCTACTGCCGTGACCGTGCATATCATTTCGCCGACGGGTGGAATTAGGTTAAGTAGTCGAAGTCAAGTTACCGTTCATAAAAGGACGACAGTGAGCTGGCGAGGGAAACAAAGGTGAGGACTCAACTGTTTCCTGGAACGAAAGGGAGGATCACCGCGCGAATTAACGAAATTTCACCTCACGGTTTCCAAACGCTGCCGTCGGAACACCCCAGAAAAGAAAGATGTGATTTTTTCGAGAACTGAGAGACCTGAAGTGCGTCGATGCGCGGGTATAAAATCGATTCCGGTCAGCGTGTCGGCCTAAAATTAAAAACTCCCAAGGAGGGGAGTGAAATATTTCACCTCATCTCATTTTGGATAGGGGTGGGGAGGAAAAGAGTAAATCATAGAGGCTTAATCATGACTCAATTGTTTTTATTAAACCACGATAAACGTACGGGGGTGCAGGAAACTAAGGAATGGTATTTAATGGGTTTTACGCCTGCATTTGTCATTTGCTTTCAACAATAAAAAGGAAATAGTCAGGCGTTACTTTGTGAAAATTAGAATGGTTAGAAATAAAAAATAACTTAAAATTTTACCAAATTCATTTTCTCGACACATTTTGCCAACCTGTACCTTTGTTATGTCACTATTAACCTCTAGTATGGATTTTTAATAATCAAACCACTTTACTTTTCCACATAAACTTTTTAATTTTTACAACCCAGGTTTCGTTATAGCATAACATCATCAGGTAAAAACTGGGTTGTAAAAATTAAAAAGTTTGTATGGAAAAGTAAAGTGGTTTGATTATTAAAAGTCAGTATGAAGATTTTCCACCAAGTTACGCCAGAAACTGTTTTATTTATCTAGTATGGATGTTTCATGTGGTCCAACTTATGTGTGCATTATAACTCCTTTGCCTTTCCATTGCAATAGTTGAAAAAAATCTTCAATAGAAGATTTGTTTCTATTTAGACGCTGTCGCATATTCTATAATGCGTAAAATGCAGGAGTGGTGATAAATTTGTGTCGCAAATACTTGAGGCATTCCTAAACAGTCCATTTATACACATCTTTTTACCTAGCAATATTGTGTTTCGCATTTTCCCTCGCATTCAAATTAGTTAATCTGATTTCCCTAAGATCAATATTTTGTAACTTAAGAATTCTTTAAATAAATCTTAGGTGTCTTTTAAAGCGAAAAGAAACCGTAACCTTCTGGGTAAGTTATTCCTTTGTATTTTATTGAGCCATTAATAAGCAATAAAATAACTTTCGATGTTTCCAGAATGCAGTAAATCACTTTCATATAACTCAATATCAAAATTTTAAGCGTAAGTACACAACTTTTTCATAAGATGCATTGTCTAAGGCCTTCGTAAAAATCCGATGCGAATGATTGATGGGCCTAATAATTCTTTTTCCAGACTCTTAGTGTCGTAAATAGGAGATTCAACTGCATTTAATATTTTCCGACTCTAATTTTTTGTCATACTACTGTTATATTTAGCTGCTACGGAAGGAAATGACTTGCGTAGAAATTGAATATTCTAAATGTTTACAGAGTTGACGGTTGCTTAATACCACTCTTGTTATTAAGCAGCTGGACCTTCCTTATTACCAAACCTATCGAGAGTAATTAGCCGAATTTCGGGAGACTTGAGACGATAGAAAACCTTCATCCATAGATTTAAAAGACTCGGAATTTATCGTCTGTGATATTTTTCCAACCGTTCCAGGCATTATGTTACACATCACACTCACTCCTCTGGTGCTTGATAAATTCCGCTTCGTGCATACATTTTTCTTAGCCAATATTTTGGAAGACATTTTCCTTGGCACACGAATGGTTTTATCATGTTTATTTTGCAGCGATTCCGAGATAAATTAAAAACTGACAGCAGTTCCGTGACTGTTTAAGTACACCTTTAAAATCAATGAATCTAACTTAAGTATCCTTTTTATATTCATACAAGATGCTCTTCTCATAGAGGTTACTACAACTTATTAGATATATATTTTATTATTACGCACTTACACATGAAAAACATGTTACCGATGAACGACAACCCTCAGCACCTTTTAAATCTTCCAGCATTTCGTTGACCACCATGGCCCTCCAACTTTCTCTACTTGCGAAGTAATACTTTTATACAATTTTTTTTATCAAATACCTTGTTCTTGCATGTGTATGACTCTAACTAATGCTGAAGGATTTCATGCAGAAATAGAGTGATGTTCTGTTCAGTTTAATGATATGCTGTCGCTTCAACATGTCTAGTTTTGGATCTTAAAATGTTGAACAGGAGAAATTTCGCTTAGAAAACACCATTCAGTGGGCGGGGATGGGTACTCGGATTCATCAAGATTTCCTGTATCGGACAACTTTGCCAATTTTTTCAGTCTTAACAAGAACTCAATAACGTTTTCCTTCCCTCAGTTAACTAGGACAAATGCAAAATCCATCACTTGACCATTATACTCACGATTTTTCATGACGTGCCACGCGCACTTCTAAACAGAAAAGTTTCAACTTAAAAAAATGATATTAATTATCCTGGATTTCTCCCATCAAAATCCTCCACCAAGTCTCGCATATCGTTTATTTTTGAACAAGTTCCAGGCTTTATGGGGGAAGAGAAGGTGGTATTCGAAAGCTGCGTCAAGATTATCACTCGCGTTACACAATGATAGAACTTTCGCTATCCATTGCGAAAATTTTGACAGTTGATAACGCAAATTCGTATTGAAGCTCGAGACTACGTCCAAGGTTATACACGTACATATTGAAATGAGAAACAACACTCCCGCTACGTATCTCTGGAACAAGGCGCGGAGGAAAATTGGAAGTAAAACTGACAAGGCGGTAATGCGGAGAGTGAGTAATCGAAAGAATGAAAGAGGTTTATTCTTCTACCGCCCACTCAAAACAAATGGAAGCGTGAAGGCCAATTCACGCTGGATATAGAAATTCAGCATAAGAACTTAGCCGTAAACGTGCACAGAAATCGATGCGTTGTTCGTAATACCCAACAGATTTTAGAGCTTCAACCATTCACAGAATGCATGTTTTTCTACCTACCTTACCTATTGCCTACCCTGCTTTGTTGCTTCTCCTTCCATCCCTCGTCTCTCTCAGTGGGAAGGGGACGCCTCACCCAGTCCGCTGCCTACAGCGATGTGTCGCATTCCCTACCTGTATGACTTTAGGGCCGGAGACTATGAGTTGCAGGCCCATATAATAGTAGAATTTCCCCTTCATATTTTTAAATTCTGCATGACCTGTCTTGCTGTGGTGGAGATCTGTCGTATAAATGATTGTGGTTCATTATTATTCCATTTTTTTATTAAAAATAATAATTTTATTAGGTTATTTAAATTTGTTTTGAATTAAGTCTTCCTCCACAATGTAGACAAATTTATACTTTATTTTGTAGTTTTTTACTCAATATTTTTCCCTTTTCTCTTTCTCTTCCATAACCTCCATTTACACTTACCCATCCCACCCGATGCATGCACCACCTGCCACATACCTTTTTTTGTTGGTTCGCGGAGTATTTGGTATATGGTGGATTAGAAAATATATTTTTATGATTAGATACATTTTTATTTTTATGTATTAGATAATTAGAAGTACGCCAATAGGGACCACCCGTCCATATCGCCTCAGGAAAATCACATGCAGAAACAACTGAAGCCGTAAGAGCGGTAAGACTAAGAATATTTTTTCGTAAAAAATGAATTAAGAGAATTAGCGGAGATTTATATAATTTTTTAGCTTTGTATTTATTGAAATCATCGTAATGGATATAATTATACATCACGACTTCATTTAACTTGATCTCCGTATAGAATAACGTATGCGTTTATAATAATTACTGCATGCGTTTATAATAATCACTACTGCGTTTATAATAATCACTCGTGAAGCTGGTGTTTCAGCAATGATCGTACGTGATTTTGTCTTTCAAACATGCACGTAAGAACACATTTCTGCGTCAAGAGTTCGTTCTTGCCTGTGGCTGGAAAATTAGTCGACTTAAAAGATAAACAGGGTCATCTTTCGCGTGGCGTCAAGCTCTCGAGACGCAATATGAACGTTCCAGTTCTCACCCATATCACTGACTCTAAAGTTCTTAAGTTCTGACGTCCAACGTAAATCGACCTTTACCCCTTTCTTCTGGACTTGACGCGCGGCCCCCCCTCCCCTGGCTCCAGTGTGATCGGAAAGAGAAGTATTACGAGACACCGCGAGAGAGCCGCTCGGCCTATATTACCCGTTTTTATCGGCAGCTGTATCCTTGTCGTGGGAGGACTTTTATGATGTTTCTCCCGTCAAAAATTTATTCCTTGAAGATAAAAACTATTCGCTACGGTGCTGTCAAATCTCTTGATGCTCCTTTATCACGTAAAACTTTGCCTATAAATTCATATTCATGCGTTCCACTTTCAATAAAATAGTTCTAGAAAAAAAAAGAAAAGCAAAAAAATATTCCCACACAGCAAGCAGAGGCTTCATCTCACATCCCATTTACTGAATAAGCATTCCCTTGAAAACAATGCTATAGTTTAAAATATATTGGTTTCAAATTTTGCGATAGTAAGTGATTAAAACCTTTGTAATAAACAACTCTTCCATGGTGAACTGTAAATATTCGATTAGAATGTGCTTCTCAGTTGGTAACTATTTATATACTACAAGGTACTCTTTTGTGATTTGTAATTTGGGTATTTAAAATCCCTTCATTACCATTAAAGATTTTCTAATCCAACCGCGCCCCAAAAATAAGCAATGTAAAAAATACCATGATATACGTAAGGAATAGGAAAACTAATTTAAACATTAAAGCTAGAGGAAAAAATAAAGTGAGAAATAATTTTACCTGTTATAAAAGTGATTTGGAACAAAATGGTAAAAAAATGAGATCAGAAGAAGAAATGTGTTTGGCAAAGAAAATTCCACAAGGGAGAGGGAGATTATGACAGAGACATTGAGTAGAGACCCTATGAAAAGACTATGGAAAACTTTGATATAGAACGTGGTTCTATGCGGCGAGAGCATTAGGTCGATGCAACGAAATGATATGCGTAAATTGGAAACACTTGAAATTTAGATATGAAGACAAAGGTATGCAAATTAAAATAGAAAGGAAAACAAACTAAGAAGTACTAAGTATGATTGGGGAGGAATGAGGATTTGTTAGGAGAAATCTAGTTTATCTATTCTACCCTAAATGGTACCCTGCAAGCCATCAATAGGGCATATAGGAGGCGGTGACTACACACTAGGCATACGACATCAAAAATTAAGTTTTTACGAAATACTATTTTTATACATATGTTGAAATAATTCAAATAATGTAGTTCGTGATTACTACAGGTGCATGCAACACGGTATTTAAGTGAGCAAGTCACGTATTTCGAAATTTTTGGTGGAACAACCACCTTCTTCTGGGGGAAGAAGGAACTGTTTCTATCTTCCTTTTGCCCGCAGAAGGCGGTTGTGCCACCAAAATGTTCGAAATGCGTGTGCATGCCCTTCTACCTCTATTTTTATTTGTATTGGTCCACGCCATCTCGATCCTTCGTTTGATTTATTATTCATCTCCGTAAGAATTTCGTAGCGTGAGAAAAAATGTACATCTACATACACACATGTGTGTACATATATATGTATATATATGAACACACACGTGTGCATGTACACACAAACCCACACACCTGTCTCCTAATCAAGAGCACATGCTCATTTAAAGCCTGTTTCAAAGTTTCTGAGGGACTTGAGAGAATTGCTCAACATTAATTCGTTACAAGTAAACTCCTACCAATCCAACTGCCCCCCAACCAAGTGGCATCTTAGATGGTGTCAGTTCACCTCGATCAACGTCTCGATAGCAACGGTGGCCACCGAAAGTGGTACGGGAGAAATTCATACGTATATTGCCACGCACCTATCACGTATATTGTTCAGGAAGGGGATGCCCTTAGTGTCTCTTACTGTGTGTAGGCAAACATATGTGCTCAAGTGTACGGTGCACTGTTTGTTATACCTTGATATCTCAGTATATATCAATTGCGTACAATTGTTACGATTCAATTAATCCTAGAACTTCCAGAAAAAAACATGCTGTACGATTCCTGTAAGGTAAAGGCATTCTACATACCTCGAGAATTTACATTCAAGGTCAATTGATGCGTTAGAAACTCAATTAGAAGGAGAAGGACAAATAGCGATATCATAAAAGATCCTGTCGCACATCCATACGTCTAATTAAGTATAAATAACTTTGAGACCTCTATGTGTTGCCAGCATATTGGAAGTAGACAGTATGCCACATTAAAGTTCTCTAATGAAAATTTGGAATGGGCAGCGCGACAGTAAATGAGTGGAAGGAATTTGTTCCAGAGGTTTGTGCGTATTCATTTTTGCAGAATTCAAATATAGTTTCTTAAATAATTTTTATCACTTAATAAATGCAAAAATGTGTATCAATCACAGAAAACAAGATTCATCGCTCTATCACTCTCCACTGATACATAAAAATATTTATTCTTGCGAATCGAAACCGAAGATTTACCAAAGGCTGCACCCAAACGGCAAAGAAATTATGGACAGTGTTCAACCGCAAAATTTCTAGCGTTGAAGGGGGTTGGTGAGGGGTGGAGGTGGGGAAAGTGGGCTCAAATGGAGTGGGAGCGGAGGAGAGTATGATGAGTGGGGGAGGAGGGAATGGGTCAAAGGAGAAAGGAACGAGAGTCAAGAGTATGGGATGAGGGAATATGCAGCCTTCTTACCCCAGAGGCACGCGATACACAATGTTTCCCGTCGCATTGAAGCAAATCATTCCCTCCGCCTTTCTTTTCAGCTCAACCCATTCCACACACCCCCACCTATCCCCCTCACGACACTAATAATCCGAAATTCCGCTCCGTCTTCTTAATGAGCGCCCAAGTTGGTTGGAAATTTTGCCCGCAACAGCGAAATACACATTTGCCCAGGTGGTTATTCGGGAGGGGTGGAATATCACGTGATCGGGCCCATTTCCCGGGCGGCTACGAAGGATTCGAGGCCTTAGAGGAAAGGAGGAAGAAGAAAATGGTTAACGAAACACACCACGGAAAAACTGAAAGCACTTTTTTATCGAAGCAAACTAATATTCCCCTGAGAAAACGAAAGTAGGCTCATGACATAGTAATTTAACGAAACCAATGCACATTAATAAATCTGAAACACGCTTACACGAAAGTATAGCAATGCTTCTTTCGGCTCATTTCTAGGAAGTCATTTGAGTTTACATTGACTTTCTAACATTTATCATTTCCTGTAATAATAAATAATAGCACTAATAAATTTAAATCCTTCATTGGAATTCATCTTTACCCTGTAATACGCCGTCGTCAAATTATTTTTAGAGCATACCGGGTTTTAGTACGTAAAATTGTTCCCAATCAAACGGAAAGTACCTAATATTATTTTCCACTTATTTCTTCATTTTTCACGTCAAGTTAATAACATTCAATGTGTGGTATTAGATCATTTTCGTAACTACAAGTCTTTGATGTTACGAGTATTTCATCAAGGGTCTTTATAAGTTATTTATTTTATATAACTATAGTATCACAAAAGTTAAAATTTTGTCCGTCAATTTTTTTGTCGGGATATTTACTAGTTTGATATATTGTGACACTAATTATAAATATAGCACATTGGCATAAATGTAATCTTAATGATATACGTATTCCAGAACTTGCAGAGACAATATATGAGAAGCTTTTAATCTATTCAGGCAACTGAATAGTCTAACGTATAACCACATCATCATTGTAGCTGAAAAGCTTTTTAAATAACATCACGTCAAATATTCATCCCCTTAGCCTAAATTATTTATACGATTATTAGAAATCAATGATTTTAATCAGACATAAGTAGGACTTGCATCAATAATTGTGACTGAAATGTAGAAAAGGGCAAATTACCAGAGTAGACATCAGAATTCGAGCATCAGGAAGTCTCGAATGACAATTAGAAAGTCTTAATAATTTTCTGAATTATTTTACGTAAATTACAATGTATTTGATTAATAAAAAATATAAATATATTCAGACAATTCTCCTTGCTCATAAATTTAGCATATGCGAACAATTTTTTTCCAAAATTGTAAATGTCACTGCCATACATTTGTCTTGCTTCACCTAGACCTTATCATTTACTGCAAAAGTTCAAGATTAAATTTTTAAGATTGGACAATTTCGACTGGTCATTAAAGCCTAAGAGGTAGAGGGGGTATCAATTCAAAGTAAAACAAGCCTAATTGGCTGGAACGGTGCGGGAAAAAAATTACCTTTCATGTACGAAACCTCGCAGACAAAGAAGTTAGAATGACGGATATAATTGTCAGAAAACTTAAAACAGAGTACGCTGACCAATAAGCCAAATTTACTCGGTATAACAAAGAAATAAGAGGCTTTAACTCAGTAAAATATTTTTAAGTAGCCCTGGAAAGTAGGAAAAGTATTCTTGGCCTCTAGATACTTCGGAACACTTATGAAAAATGTGAGACTCCAATGCGGTGGGATTCTTGAGTGGCCTAAAGAAGTACTGGTGTTACTGGGAAGCATATCACATCAGGCGTTATCCCAAGAAGGAATGCACACGTAGTAGGAAAAACAAATTGAGTAATAACTATGAGCAACTTTGTAATTATGCATACCGATTCTGTTCATTAGATGCACTTCCGCTACAAAAACCGTTCCAAGGAACTCGACTAAGACGGAAAACTTACCTGTAAAAGAAAAGAGAGGAAAAAATATTAGCAACTATCATCAAACTTTTCCTTATTTCCAACTGGTTATACCATTAAATTGAATAGCATACCACTAGCACGATATTAAAACTTATGGGAAAGCATGCCATGTAAATTTGGAAGTGTAATGAAGAAAAATCAAAATATGTATGAATATATATATAACTGCTCTCAAATGCACCCTGATTAACTTGCTAAATAGACCATTCTTCAACTCCACACACTTTCAGTCTTCCAAAATTCCGTCCGAATGGACTATTTGTCCCCCTTATAATTCTTTAGCACCTTATATTATCTAAATCAATTGGATTCTGTCTAAAATACTTGTTTTTCTTTCATCTCACTGCATCACCTTAACATCATTCTCCTTTACATTACCATATTTTTAGCATCCCATTGCCTTTGATCGCTTCCCGGATTCACTTGTACTGACTGAATTTCCGACTGCACTGACTAAATTTTTGGTAACAGATATCTCTCTTCCACTGCCATGCCCGGAAATCCAACATTTGTTTCCTTTATTATCTATTTTATTTTCTCATTCTCTGAATCGGTATTTCAAAGGTTTTACCGAAAGGCTACCTTCTCCCGCTTCAGGGAACAATATTCCAATCATGGTGATTTTGTAGTCATGCACGCTGACTGCAATTGCTAAACTGACAGGCTAACACAATCTTCCGTCATTCACAACTCTAAGATACGTGGGCATAACCGCGATGGTAAATTTTGACAATATATTAGTAGAAGTCGTTTGGATCCAAAAGGAGTCATCAGCCCTAAATTCTGAAATTGGATATTCTAAATGATGAATTATGAAGCAAATATTAGGAACATCTCATCATAACATAACGTCCTACTAGAACATATTAAAAGGTGTACATTATGACAAGTAGGATATCTACACGGAGTATACACCATTGCCACGAGCCTCTTGCAATGCAAGAATTTGAAGAGATTCGGGGGCGTGAAATTATGAAATGTTGAGGCGACTGTTTTGTATATTCTGATTGAAATTGACCTTGATGGTTTCTGGCTCAAATTTGTGTAATTTCATGTTCATTAAATGAAATTGACCTCCTTAAAATGACGCCAGTATAATAGCCCTGTGGTTTGTGCAGCTGTAGTCCCTGTAGGTTACAAAAGGAAGGTTATGAGTACCTATTGAAAACCGAATATTCAGGCTAAGTCCTATTTCAAGGGCGACTTTCAACGTACGAAAACAGGTATGCGAAACTGGGAACCGTAGAAATAAAATGAAGTACCCCTGACTCACATCCTTATTTAAGCAGAGTAAGTAGGCATACCTAGACATCTCAACATTTCCATAGAGTGCCTGCCCGGAATGCTAAACTGGAGTGAGTCTATGTCAAGTGAAGAAAAAGGTATCCCCTCTGAGGGCGCCTCGTCTCTCTCGAGAGCGCATTGCCGAATCCATCGAATGCAGATCACTGTTTACACATCCTCCCCTCTGCCGAGCGCCTTGGCCCGCCTCAGGGTTTCCCCCTGCTCCCGAACCCGCCTAATACATATCCCCGAATCTCAGCCTGGTTTCTGCGGATGAATTCCATTTGAATTTCAATCGACAGCCCGACCGCAACGCGCCACTTTGATTTGAATGTAATATCGTCGTCCCCATCGCCTCCCCGTTCCTCTGTCGTCTCCGCCCGAACCCTCCAGGTCCGTCCTTCCCACCGACCTGGCCACTCTTCCCGTATCCTCTTCCCGAAATGACATGGGTAACAGCGGTAAAATGAAACGCCACTGAAGGCAAGCAATTGGAGATCGTATTTACAGTCTCACTCAAATTTCGTGTTTTGTTCGTTCCCCTGACGGTGATTGATCTAGAATTGTTTCTCCGTGCAACAAAACCTCCATTGATCTGGTCAAAGTTTCCCTCTGTGGTATCCATCCATGGCACCAAAAACACTTTTTTATAGCTTCTAGATAAATGCAGCTTCCAAGATGGTGTCTTTCAGGCATTGTTCAAGAGATCACTCACTGAATTCAGGCATCGTACGAGACTAGCTGCGTTTGCAGGGTGCTCTCTCGGAAGGACACCATTCTCTTCCCTTGACTAGATTCACATACTCCGGGTTAACGTTCATGGCTAGGCAGTTAGTTTCCCTGAGGGTTTATTGATATGCCCACCACGCCAGATGGATATGTTATTTTCCACGTCCAATTTGACCGATTTGACGTTCTCCCATTAAAAGAACAGATACATTCATAAATTTAATATTTTATACAATCAAGTATTCCATCACATGAAGGTGATTTCCCGTTTGAAATAAATTGACGATAATCAGGAATATCTTGTTCTTATAAGATAAAATAATCCGGCGGAGGAGAAATTAGCAAGAGCGGTGAGCTCAAATCTGGATCTCCCATCACTCCCCTTCACTTCCATCGCCGGATAGCATCATAGCCTATCACAAAATATTTTATAAATTCTGACTAACTACGTTCACTGTAAGAAGTAATAACACTCAAAAGGTATTTCGAAGGGACTCTACTGACATGCCCAACGCGTTACCCGAAAAAATTCGAAAAGATGCCTCAATCTCACGTGCAATACTTAGATGAAAATAAGTAACTCGGGTCATAAACATTATTAAATTGCATCTACACGCACCCGTGACGTGAATCAAACATTTGAAGGAAGCGATCAGTTTCTGATCAGTTGAAAGAGTGTTCCACTCTAGTCGGGAGGGCTCCGAGTTCAAACTGCGGGTATTTCGACAGTGCAATCCTATTTCAAATGTAACGTTGCGGATATATAGATTCCAGAACGTAGAAGGCAGTTTTAAGTCCCATCGCTTTTCAAAATTTTTCTTTGGGCTATTCAATGTGAATACGGCTTGAGATATGTGATTATTGAGAGGCGCATTTTATAAGGAAAATATCTAATAGATGATTGACGCACTAAAATTTCAACAAACCTTGGAAAGTTGTTACGCTGTAAAAAGTAACTTGAGAATCATTGTAGTGTAATCATCTACCGTCTATATTTAAACGACAATTTATCCTTAACAGTCAAAATGTTTGAACTGGGCTGACACATTTCTCAATGTCTATAATTTAGCCTCCTCACTTCTTCATCTACTATATAATATTTTTTCCCCACACCAGCCAATATTTCTCTTCTTTATTTCCCTTGGAGCATCTCTATCATGTTTTTTTCTAAAAAAATCTTAAATAACCTATGCTTTCTCATAAAGTGCATTATTAAACCAGATTTTTCTTTTCCCGGGGCTTTTCAAAGGCTTTTTTTTGATCATTCAATCAATTCAAATGATTTAAATAACTGTCAAATCATTCCATTGTAATATTCTATGCCTGTCGTTCACTCATGCTGCTTTGGGGTGTGGGGTTTGCTGCATTTTGGGGTGTCAGGTTTTCTTGTGAGGTGAGGATAAGAATCGTAGGGGTCTTAAGTCTGTGTCCAGCCATAACCTACGGTAAACTGTAAATCATGGCTTACGAGTACAATAGTTTGAAATAAATGGGTCCAAAAAATCTAACCTAAGGCGGTACATTTCCACTAATTATAATATACGTATATAGGGTTTGAAAGGAAACGGTCGAAAGTCACCTATACGACCTTTTCCTTCTTTTATTCTCGTTTTTCTCCAATGAATCCTGATTTTATTATGTTTTGCTGTTTACTAGGGACATTTTATATCTAAATAAGCATCACCTGAAATTAGGCTTTGTTGTCAAATTTTTTGTTGATTCCAACGAATAAAAGTGATTGAACTAAATGGAATTTTAACAATACGAACTCATAAAAAATAAAGACCCATTTTTGTCCACATGGACAAGTCATCCATCGTCTTCCCCTCAAGGATAATTGATAACTTTCAGCAGGAAACTAATAGACGCTCTAACATACTTTTATGCCCTTTAAATTGAAGCACCAAAGTACCTGAATGACTTCATTTTTTCCATTAGGTGATGAAATACAATCCACAATATTATTTTATTCTTGATCCCCCATTTTTCCCAGTTAACTTGATCGGCAATTTCACCCACGATCAACGCTGATTTTTGTCGGTGAAATGCAATCAACGTATAGTATCCAAAACAAATGGTATCCCTCAAATCAAGAAATGATTTCCGATCAAAAATCGATTTTCGTTGGTGAATCAGAGCCTTGGCCTTTCTCTTCGCAGAATTGTAACGATATGCTCTGGAGAAACGTCGGCCATAAAATCAAAATAGGCCTTTGTTTATTCGAATTCAGGGATTTAGTGATTTCCTCCCGTATTCTGTTCGTGAATTCTTTTCCAGTTCCCAAACAAGAAAGATATTTCTTAGGAAACGAAATATATTACCTGGAAGAAAACATGAGAAGAATTCAATCATTAGTATTGAACTGTCCATGGAAAAGTACTCAATTATGGTCTTACGATGGAAAAGTATATAGAGCTAAATGTATGCTATAGCTTTACGTATATGCATATATTACTTTGCTAGGTGGCTCAAAGCCACGAGGAAAGAATTATCAAGGCACTAAACATCAAAGAAGACAGAGTTTGTTAAAGGAAATTTGCGTTAAAATGTTTAATATTTTGCATAATTTTTCCAATAATGTATCGCTGAAATCTTTAAACCTGACAGATACATATCGTATATCTTGAGTGTGTAAAATGAGCCAATTTTTCATTGATCCTTAAGACCTGAAGGGAAGGAACAGATTCCATAATGAAAAACCGGTGCGATGGAACACGAACCGACTCTCTTTTATTTCGAGAATCAGGCACCATAGTACAGATCTCTGTTCCGCACACTACACATTTACATTATCATGAGGCTCGGGTGGAAGTACTAAAAACCCTTCCGGAGCGAAGAGGCGCCTATTCGGAGAGCAGCAGCTGAATACATTTCCATCATGAAATCCCGCTCCGACCCCCTCCCCCCCATATCTCCCTCCAATTATCCGAGACGGAACGGAAAAATATTTCTCCCACCTCACCTCCCCCCCCCCACACTACTCCCACGTAAGCAAATACTCTGCCAGAGGTCGTTGCGTCGCTGCATAATATGCCCTTAATGTTCCCGGGCATTAACTGCATGCATCCTCTCCCGGCGGAAAAGTAAAAAATTGAAGGGTTTCGCCGGCTCATTTCGATTGGACGATACCACGCTGCATACATACTCCTCGTAGGTGCACTCGCACGTGAATGGTGAGTGTGAGATACGCAGACGCGTACCACTGGAGGGCGACTTAGTACGCCCCTTTAAAAGAGTCCCTCGTTCTCCCAAAGTGATGCAGTCGTTGAAGTCCCCTGACGAATCTAAAAAAAATCAAGAGGGATAGGGAAACGCGATGGGCCGAGCAACATTAACGACACCGTGTTTCCGATCGACAATCATTTCAGCTCCCTCCCCTCTCCTGTCCCCCCTAAAACTTCCGCCCACCTCCCGTTCCCCAATTTCTTTCCGTAACGCAACGAAACTCTGGAGAAAAGGTAGCCGAATGTAAATGCCGGGGCCCTTACGCCCAACCACCTTATTTTACCTACCAACTTTATCCGCCCCATGGCCGCGCTAATTACAAATTCAAATGCGATTATTATTCTTTCCCTCGGCTTTCCTTATTGCCGTTCTCATTTGATGAGAGTGGTCGCTTTCATAAGTGGCCCACCAGGCGGACTGCGTTTCGTGGGGAGTGCGGGTGCCGCCGGGTTTGGGAACTTTCGAGTGCCTGGCGATCGGAGGGGAGGAGGGAGGCAGTGAGGTGGGGCGGTAAGGGTGGCGGTGGGGAAGGGAGGGGTGGGGTGGTTCGGGGGTTGGAAAGGAAGTACGGCTGAGGAGAGGGGGAGTCGAGGGGCTGCAGAAACAATGGCCGTTTGGAAGTTTCAGCTGCTCCCAGACGAAATAAGGCCGTTAACGGCTTCCTGCTCTTGAAGATCTTTCCGTGGGCTGGCAGTACACGCTCACTAATCAACCGCGCCCGAAACGGGGCAGGTGCTGCGGAAGGGGGTGGAGTAAGGGTCGGGATAAGAATTGGAAAGAGGCAGGGAATGGGAAAATGGGAGGAAAATTGAAGGCGATTAGCAGGAAAACGTATACAACCGCACTAAGTGTGCAGAAACGTATACGGGAGGAGGAGAAAAGACGGACGCTAATAGAGACGGATGCAAACTCGAAAAGGTCGCATGGAAAGAGGAGAAGGGACGGTTTCCCATTTGGGAAATGAAGACGGGGAAATTTCAAGCTTCGGAAACAGGAAAATGAGTGCCTTTTTTGAAGGAACTGAAACACGGATATGAATTTTCCGCCCTCCAGGTTCATCAGGCAGGGAAAATGAGATTCTTGACCTTATAAAAATT
Organism: Hetaerina titia; assembly: GCA_037158775.1. Classification (NCBI taxonomy): domain Eukaryota; kingdom Metazoa; phylum Arthropoda; class Insecta; order Odonata; family Calopterygidae; genus Hetaerina; species Hetaerina titia. The sequence continues at coordinate 15,269,529 of CM073775.1, forward strand.
AACGTAAAAACCCTATACAAGGAAAAATGGCAACAACGTCTTTCAAAGAAAATTATTTGCATGCGTGATCAATGATTATTAAACCACCAATAGATATGCGTGTGTTAAAGAATTATTTATTTGTTCACGATTGAGTGCATGTAGACAAATTGTTCAGGCAGCACCCCATTCAAAAATAGTAGTAGGCATGCGATGACTTAAAAATACTCGTATAAAGATGCATTAAGAATAAGGTGAAATTCAGAATACTAATATAGGCAGTAGTTACCATATTAGCACAATATAAAACATATATTAGAACCATTACATGTGATCATATGTGTTTAACCCTTGTATTACATCTGTATTTGCATAGTAAACGAATTTGTTTTGTTTTTATTGATTGAAATTGGCACTTCTTTTGGAATTTTGCCTTGAGTTTTTCGCCAATATTCCTAAATTTGCATGTTTTTTAGATTTTTTAATGAACGATTTTTCCCTTTTCCCTTCCTCTTCGTTATTCGTTAACTATCCCACCTAGTGCGTGCATCCCCAGTGAAATCTTATCATGGATCGCGGGATATTTATATACATACATGTATAAAAATATTTAAGCTCGGTTAAAAGAGCTCAAATAGCATGCCAGTATTTTTTTGTTTCAGTTTAAGTTGAATCTATGAAGAAATGAAATATTTTTACATACATTACGGGTACTTAAATCAATGTATTGTATTGTTCTCAAAATTTTATTTTAAAGCAATTCCTTGGAATGTGGATTCTTTTACTTCCTACAATATAACTTATGTATTTGATACAAAATACTATCCGAAATCAAATGCCATCGTTGATAATTTTGACTGTCGGGTTTAGAAAATGAAATTACTTTGTTTAGCTGTAACGACGGTGATAAATTGCTTCTATAAAGGATATTTACCACCAATAATATTCATTATCATCAATATTTTATTTCAAATATTGGTTACTGCAATCCTCATCCTTCATTTTCTTGCTAACTCTCTTCCTTCCAATTAGACCTTCGGCCTAATATTTTCTTTGGTTTGATTGACCTACGCATGAGTATTTTGTATCATTAGTTGCCTCATCTCTTTTCTTTGTTTCAAAGAATTGTGGCTCAAGGTGTAGTGGCCTCAATCCAGTTTCTTCCTTTTTTTATCGTGTTTCCTCTTTTCTGTTCAGCTTTTATCCTTCTATATCTATTATAGGTCTAAAATTTTCTTTTCAATTAATATATCAGCACCCGTCTCCAGGAACAGGCTGTAAAGCCATCTGCTCTTCTATGACATTCCCATTCAAAAGTTCACCGCTCAATTCATACTCCTCACGACTGTCAATGCGTAGCTCTTCCTTGTATATATATCAATGTTTTTTGAGTACAAAAGGTACGACTCTTCGTATTCAGTGCTTTATTGGTCCAAGGTGATCTCTTCGAGTTTGTGATTTAAATGGGCCCAATTATTTATATGTTTTCTCAATTTTTTCTTTTAATCATAACTAATAATTTCAATCGAAGTGAACATTCCCTCTACTTACCAGTAAACATCAAACAAAGGGTGGGAGGAGGCGATGGAGAATGAAATCATCAGACTCATCCATGGTCTAATGCATTGACAGATAATACACCAAAAATGACGTTCCAGAAAAAATGTATTTATTAATCAACTAGTTTTACTAATCTGTATCATCTACAGGACTATTGATTTTTTATTCCTAAAGATGCTACAGTAGGGGGAAAATAGTTGATTAATAAATATTTTTTGACGAAACGCAAATTCAATATTGTATTACCTTCTTATCAGTATAATAGAATCCCAAAAAGTCTCGGCCACAACTATCCCCTACCCAAAAATGTTTCATGAGAACATGCTGCAATAATTTTACATTAAGCAGTTCAACCGCTTACGTCAAGAATGTATGGAATAAGTGAATTCCTAATTGCCTAGCTTCTGTTTGAACTTTTACCCGGTCGGCCTTATCCTTGCAAAGATCAGTATGGGAGTTCTGCCGTACTCTGTCTACCTGCTGTTGAGGCAGCCTGGGGGATGAAGCTCTGGAATCCTTGCAGGATAGCAGTATTTGGGATAACGGTGATACAACCAGATTACCCGATAGTGACCCGCTTGGAATTACATGTCACGTGTTCAGACCTAATGTTCGCAAATCAGTTTCATTTTCTAATGTTTTTTGACATGAATGCTGAAGAAGGGAAGAGATCAAGTTATTCGAAAGAGGTCAAGTAATTAACTATTACTCCTAATTTATTTATATATTAATATAAATAAATAAAATAATATATATAATTAAACAATAAATTTATTATGAGTACTATGCACTGGAAGGATTGGCTCATCCATCATAAGGAAACTTGGTTCCACACTAAGGAAAATAAAGAGAAAATGAACTAGGGAAAGTATAGTAAATATGCAATTTTACATGCTTGGCACATTTGGATGGTATTTTATATTTGTCAGAGAAACGTTTGCCAATGAATGGGATAAATTACAAATAAAATCTGCTACATTTGTCAGAAATAATTACGAATACAAAATTATTCGAAAGGCTGGGATAATGACCCCTTCCAAATGTGAAGTGGTCCGGCAAGCCATAACATAACAATCCAGAACTGAAGAGTTTTCATGGCATATTACGATGTAGATGTGCACGAAGAGACTTCAATCACTCTTCAAAAAGTGGCAAATTCGCGAAGGCCGGTATTCAATACGATCATACTTGATTCGTGAGACTCCATTACTACGAGTATATGTCCGCATTATTTCAAATGGGGATATAGACTCTCACGAATGGGCCCCAACGGGCCCTCCTAATTGAAGCGAGTACTGAATTTCACACTTATAAACCACCTCGAATATGATGGGGAGCTACAGTATGAGCAACAACGGGAGTCTCGTGATTAAAGCGACTCCAGCAATCCGAATCTCTGCGAGCCATCTGAGCACCATGTCCTTCATCCAGTGCTCACAGTCCCGGCGAAAACATTGAACGTTGAATCAACATCCAACTTCCTCATCACGCCATCTCGGCAGCTTGTGGGGTATTATTGTGTAGATTTAGATTAATGAAGCTCCTCAAATGTATGAAAGATGTGTAAGAGAGAGAGAGTTAAATATATTTTTTATGTGAATGGTTTATGCCTTCAAGAAATGGCAGGATATTGGGTAGGGCGCTCAAGACAGCGGCAAAAGCAAACGCATCCTCTTCTTAGAAGGGTAATACGTAATACTGACGTCTGACAAAGAAATCAAATGGTTATTTTTTATAGAATTGGTTATCTCCATAATTATCATCAAAATAATAAGTTAGTACCTTTAAAATTGTTGATAGTTTAATTACCAGCAAAATTCTTACGATTGATATTTTTTATTGGTTTTAGTTAGTGAAGCATGGCATGGAGCAAAGGTTTGTATGGAGTTGATATATGGATGTTGAGAGAATTGAGAAGGACTGGAAGCTCAGGTAGGTGTGTTAAAGAATGGATCGAGTAAAAGAGGTGGAAAGGAAAACAAACGAAAACAAAAAAAGGAATACTTGACATGGTAGAGGAGGAGAGAGTGCTGTTTAGAGAAATTCAAAGGAGACAAGAAATATGGAAACAGGGAGTTATGATTGATGAAGATAAGATTTTGACTGTAATCACGCACAATAATAAGCTTCTAGGCAGTTGGCCCAACGTGACTCTGTACAGTACAAACTGAACCCTGTTTTCATTCCGAATACTTTATTTCTCTCTCCATTCAGTCCATCAAGGATATCTTACCTCTCTAAGGACTCGTATTACAACCTTCTCCCATATGACATAGACAATATCTCCCATGTATTGTAGATATCCCGTCGTCAATCAAAATGCCCTAAAATTATTTTTATTTCCTTTTATGGGGTTTTTATAACAACCCTCTCTCACTCTCATCGCCTAATATACTTCATTTACTTTATCATAGACTCCAAAAAAACGAAATCTCTCATATGAACCATTTTAATTATTTTTAATGTCTCCATTGTCAATGGAAGGCGAGCGAAGACAAATATTCGAGACGACGACACTGATCCTTGACGGAAGTAGGCAGTAGGATAAATGTCGATGTACTTTTACGAGTCACGTGATGGGAATTTAGAAAATAAATTTTTACCTGATTAGAAACCTGAATGCATGCCTGTATGCCGAGCAAATTTCAGCTTGGTATTCAGTTTGGACCCCCTATAAAGAATTAACCACAAAGTCGGAAAGCACGCGATGATCTTTCGGTGCGTTTTGTGATTTTCTGCTTGAATATGGATGAATCAGGTAATTCGAGCCTTAAGGTCAACGTCAATCACTCTGCCTATCACCCGACGCGTGTAGTAGCGAACGTAAGTCCGGACGTCTCAAGCAGAGAGTGATGGCGCTGACCTCTTATTAAGCCACGACTACAGGCACAAAATGCGAGGGGAAAAGTTTCAATTTGATCGTCAAACCACTCCGGATTCGTAAGGAGGAATAGATAATGCAAAGTACGTCTACATGGCAACCGGAAATCTACTACCACGGTGTGTGTGGCAGGGGCTGTTTCCACACCAGATATGAAAGATCAAGCTTAACTTACATGTTTGCTACCACTAGAGATTGAAATTATTTCAAATTATATTAACTTCAGCTAATACACTATTGTGTGCATGTAAAATAATTCCCTCCAATATGCGATGAGCTACTAGTGACAAGAAGAAAAACGAAGTAAGGGTTCAATTAACAGTTAAAATATTCTAGGCTATTTAGAATTAAAAGGAATAACTTAATAATTAGTTTGATAAAAGTTAACTCCTGATCTCCCAAAACGTAAGGAGAGATAGGCTCCTTGTTAGGACACAAGAAAACGAACATTGAAAGATGAATAAAGGGAAGAAAGATAGACAAATTAGTGATTGAGGGGTAAAGATAAATGGATGACTGGTGTAGGCGGCACACAGCGTTTTGGGAAAGGAAAATTAGTCGAAGGCATGTTCAAGCATATAGTTCAGAAAACTCTAATTTTAGGGTTCCACGATTGGGGAAGAATGATTCGCAGGAAAATGAGTTATAAAATCCTTTAATTTAACACGGATTCATGAATATTAATACACCGTTCATGAATTTCAAATACCAAATGTTCTGAAAGATTATTGCCATGCAATTTTAAAATTTTCTTAAAAACAATTCACTTCAGTACGTACTTATTCATACCTAAAGAGGTTTGAAAAAACAATCTTTCTTTATGAAATTGATCAAAATTATTTTAAAAGTAAATTTCTCGAAAATTTCAGTCTCTTTAGTTTTCACTTACTTCATATTTGCATATTTTTCCGACAAATACACCTGTTTTATTCTAGAAATAAGCTTGAGTAACAATAAATGTTGACCAATAAAAATCGGTGATATTTCAGGTATAATTTAAAGAAAACGTCTTTACCTGGGTTTAGATTTATAAATTTCGTGACCAATGCTTCCTCTAGATAGAGATACGCTTTGTCTCTGTGTGACCTCTCCTACGATATGGAAACCCAAGTTATTTTTTTATTGTGTTGGGAAGGAAGTTTTGCGAATTTTACGCTTTTGTAGCCATTATTGATTACTAGTTGCTTTGCTCTTTTCCTTACGGAGGTAGATCTTTAAACGATCACACGAATTATTTTCTAAGGTAGTTACTTAGCAAAGATAAATGCATATATTATACCAATTAACATCAGCCAAACTATTGTATGGCTGATTTTAATTAGAGATTCATGGGAAAACAGAGAGTAGCTTTTAAATATAAATTGTTGGAATTTGCCTCATACCACGGTTAGTTCGCCGTACTTGATTCTCATTAGCTATCATAAAAGAGGTTATTGACTAATTTCATTGAATATATAAAGCATGGGATAAATTAAATCGACGATTGTTAGTATATTGATGAATGATCGGTTTTTTTCACCAAAGGAGTAGGAATTATCATATTTTTCAAAAACACAACATAACCCTAGGGTACAAATAATCGCACAGAAACCCTTGATTACTCGAACGGAGAAGTTAAATAGAAAAAAGATAAATCATTCAGATTTGAGTTGAAATACAAATACATATTAGTAATAGTAGAATAGGCGCAAATATTTTAATTAGAAAGCGCAAAAGTTTCATTCTGCAGATATTACGGTATTTCCGCCATAAAATATGTAAAATTAAAAACTTTTACTTCAACTAAATTTGATCTTATGACGTGTGCTGATTTTTGTGTTCCCGGATTTTTCTCAATGGGGCGACGCAAAAATTTTGGCACAATTCGGGACGCGATTAATACATTGAACGTCGTCACTATTCAGCAGTGTCACGCAACGTGGGAAATGCCCACGTGGCCTTATTTTAATCGCCAGGGATTTTCGATAGGGGTCGCTTTCTTCTCCCAACACTGGGACGTTAAATTCCTTGCTTTTCCACCTTGTCAGTTATTACACGCGAGATCAGTGAGGCACAGACACATGATATGGTTAAAAGCTCCAAATGTGCCAAGAAAATAATACTGCGCTGAATTTATCTTAAAAAAACATAAAACCATTAAGAGTTTGGCATAGGGTAAGCATAAAAAATTCTAATTACTCTACCAATCATTGGGTAAACTTAAGCAAAAATGTCAATTTAATAACATGCACACAATACTTTTTTTCCATTTTATCAGCCGCAGTCAAACTATTTTTAGTTTAGAGCCACTTTCATCTAAGATTTGAATTGCGCTTTGTGATATCAAGCGCTCTCCATAAGAAAGAGAGAAAAGACCAGGTCGAATGCGATGCAAACGTATAGTCAATAAAAGTTTTCAACAAAAACTTTAAACTCACTTCTTGGCAATTTCTACGCTAGAGTTAAAACTCCAATGTATCACTACTATAATATATATATATATGTGTATATATATATATATATATATATATATATATATATATATATATATATATATATATATATATGCAATAATGTTTTTCTTGCTGTATAGCTGTTCCACAAAGTTACCTTACCACCATCAATATCACTAAAAGCTATTGACTTGCTAGGCCAGAGAAGAACATAGTTTGACTTTCGGTGATCAATATTTATACGTACCACCTCATCAAGATAAGACCTCTGCAGCATGGTTTATGCATTTTAATGCATTGAAGGTAGTATTTCTTCCATTGATATTTAAAAAGGGTCAAACACAATCCTAGCAGAATAATAATGATAATTTATGGTTGATGTTAAGATCTACTACACAACCTCTTGTTTTCTGTGTTGAGGTTTTACCTGTGAAGGTGATACTTGCACTTAAGTAAGTTAAAGGCAAAATTCACAACAAGAAGAAGGAAAAAAATTTACAGAGTCTAGTAGCTTTATCGCCGACAGAAAACTAAAGCTGTCAATTATACTGATAATTGGCAGATACAATATTTTCTATTTCTTTACTATGGGAATAACCTTTACTTTTGGTTACTGGTGCAACGAAAAAATTTGAAAACAAAAATGAATATTTGAGAAAATATTTTCATGGCGTGCTTACAATAAAATTTAAAATTGAAATAACCATGGTGACATCAGACACAGCTTGAGGGAAAATTTAATGATGAAAAACATAATACATGTTTAATCCATGGTTATTTATGGAATACATAAGGGGTTATTTTGTGAGGAAAACCAAGATCGTGCGACGAACTAAAAAGGATCTACAAGGTCGTTCAATAAATACGCAAATTGAGGCCATTTAAAACTTTACTTTGCAAATTTTGGCCTACATCGATTTTGCCCCCTTCAAAGTACTCTCCATTCGTTACTATACACTTGTGTTATCTTCTTTTCCACTGTTTAAAGAACCCTTGGAAGTCCTCGGCAGTTAGGTTTTTTAGTTGTCTCGTCGTTTCCTGCTTTATTGTGTTCACATATTCCCAAAGATGTCAGCTCATCACAATTTTGCATTTTGGGAATAGGAAGAAGTCAGAGGGGCCGAGATCTGGCGAATAAGGAGGATGATCAGGGATGGTGATTGAAGTTTTTGCCAGAAACTGGCAACATTCAATGCTGAATGTGCCAGTGTATTGTCATGGTGAAGGATCTATCCATCGCCTTGAGTCAGATCTTACCGGCCATCTTTAAAATACTCAATCCACTTGAAAATTGATGTTTTCTTCCGAGTATTATCACCGTAAGCAGCTGTCAAAATTTTAGTTATTTCTGGATAATTTTGACCGCACTTCATCAAAGAACTTGATGCTGATTCGTCGCTCCGCGATGTCGTCAATTTCCATTTTCGACAAAAAATAAAAACAAGGACAACAGAAACTATCATAACTGGCATCGTACGCACAACTCGACGATCCGCCAAGTACAGATACCTCATTGAGCCTCTGGCAACTAACACCGCTAGTGGGCGGGGCTATAATCCGTGTCATGGCCGCCAGATTCCACTGGTTTTTGTATTTATTGGGCAGACCACGCATAAAAAAGCTATCTGGGGGTAAGGAAATCAACACTGAATCGGGCAAAATTGAAGGCTGTAGTAATCCAATCATCAAATTTATATACTGATGATGATGGCTTTAGATTTATACTCCTCTATCACGTAGCAGTTCATTTAAATGAGATTTTACTGATGCATGTGAAACGCACATCGCTAATTTTTTTTCTAATTATATAATAACGGACTGAAAAATAGAGTACGGTGTTATTTTACAGCAAGCATGAATGTAGCAATTTAAATTGAATATTTACTGCACTTGTTAATAATGGTTGGAAGTTCACTTAATTACGGTTTACCCAAATTTTGATAGTGGCCTCATCTCTCGCATTTGCTTCGCGATAGATAGCTAATTCTTTGACAGCTGATGCTCTGCTTTGGACCTCATAAAAACCTATTTAGTTGCACGCAGAATTGTTCCTAATCTGTTCTACTTTTTGAGGATCATCCATCCCCCGTTGCCTAGAGAGATTTCGGATTAAGGAGTAAACTGCCAGAATAACAATTAAAAGATAATTTTGAAACCTAGCCATTTATATTCTTTGCAAACACTCCTCAGAAAGCAAAGGTACGTATGCGCGCGACAAGCAATAACACCAACATGAGCTTACAAAATTTGTATGTAGGTTCAATTATATGGATATGAAAATATTATACGAATAAATACGTGATACCATTGCATATTTGAATATGCCAATATCATATGACTATCATCTATAAGCTACGTTTCTATTAGCGGTCTGCACCACGAAAACACCACACGACTTTTTTTACCTGGATTTTTTCATACATCTTCTTTATTTACATTTAAATATTACGAAACCAGCAGCAGTATTGAACAAACTAAGACAAGTATTTATTTTCTCCTGTTATTCATATACCCCTCTTACAGTCATGTTCAAATATTCTGCTCCCTAAAACTAAGGGTACTGTTAAACAGATTCTTATTCTTCCGTCCGGCCATAAAGTGTAATTTGTTGCTGTGGATGACTTCTGGTTTCGTCGTACATTACCGAAAATCAATATTTGACGGAGGTTTGATCTTTGACCGAGACTGATTTTCGTCGTTGGAACACATACTTATACGAAGAAACTATTCTTCAGCTGAACAAAAATGATCCTCAATCAAGTACGTTGGACGTGAGACTCGTGAATACATTAAAATCATTCAAATTTTTTAGTGATACTCGCAGGCACGGATATAATACTGTGACACAGATATAAAGGAACCAAAACAAGACGAGAAATCAAAAGAATTCGGGCGCATATAATAGCAACAAACTAATATCAAAGTATGTAGTTCAACCATGACGGATTTTTCCTACCTTCCACATCCCCCTATTATAGAGACATTTCACCTTCTTGGGAAGAGAAGAGGGCGTTAATTCGCACTCCTCCGGGGGCATAAACTCGTGCCCTCGAATTTACCCTCTGTTCCCTCCCCCTGCCCCCCTCGAGCCCCCCTGCCTCAACACCCTGCCTCGGATACGATAAAGCACAACTCGACGACACCCAAATTACGGGGCTTCGAAATCGCTCGCCCCTGCGCCTCCCTCCCCTTCCTCATCCCATAAATTCCAACCCCCCATCTCCATCCCCCCTCCCATTTCACAAATCCAGACGCACCACTCCGGCCGAAACACGAACGCGAAACCCTTTTCATCTTCGAACTCATTCCCGCCCTCCCTCCTCTCATACCCGTGCTCCGCCCCAAATCTACCGCCTTCCTGATCCATTCCCTTTCTGTGTAATCACTCATTAGCAGACAATAATCACCAGACAAGGGCTAAGAGCAGTATGCATACAGGCTGTTGCCGACTTTATCTTAATAAATACCCAGAACCCGTTGGAAAGGGACTCCTTAAAAGCTCCTAAGGTACGCGTATCAAAATATCTCCTATAATTGATGCAATTGTATTTTTGAAATTGGCTTTTGTTTAAGTATTCGGCATATTATATGTAGAATGCTCTTGAAATCAACTGAAGAATCAGTCAATAGTTAGCTAGTCACCCGAAGAGTTCTGACTAAGGAAGAGTATAATCGGTATGATAAATAGGGTATGAGAAATAATGAAGCAAATGAAGGTAAGGAGATTCCCTAGAAATAGGGTTACATAGTTGGGGCAAAAGAGTTCACATTTTTGGGAAACGTTTTTCATGTTGGTGGGCAGTATGGTGGCAGAATCAGGAGAACTGTTTTACGCAAGGAAGCGTGATTTGTTGGATTCCTTAAGTAAAAGTGTAATGAAATGACCGGTAAACACTTTTACACTAAAATTAGTTTTGTACTGCTCAGAAACCTAGTCGTTGAAGCAAAATATGGGCGTGAAATGGTATAAGACGGGAATAGAGAAGAATGGAAAAAATAAAATGGATAATAAGAGAAATAATCGTTGAAGTTCTAAGACCTAGCAGGGAAAGTAAGAAGCCGGAGAAGAAGTAGGTAGAAATTCGAATAAGGGCAACTCTGGAAGTAATTGAGTTAGAATGGTAGAATAAGTCATAAATTACAGTAACATATGGTGTGGATTTTGACTATATATATGCAACTTAATTAGACTACTTATGAGTAAACTAGTGTGCAGCCCCAAGGCTCGCCAGAAACCTACTCTAAGCCGGTAGACTACCTTCTTTTTAGGAAAACAAATTGATCAATCTATGTTGTAGTAGTCTTTGCAGTAATATTTTTGTAGCTGTTACCGTAAGCAAGCTCTAAGTTTCTATTATTACGAAGCCAATAGATATGAAAAGTTTGTCAAATGGTGAAAAAAAGTATGTTCAATTAGCAGTTTCTTTTTAATGCAGGCCCTTTAAAATGTACTGTCTTAACGTTTGCCTTCTTTTGACGTCGAAACTATGTCAAAATCGAAGTTTATCCATTGCGAAAAATAACAAATGTAAAAAATTTCAAGAGCCCCACTCGCATCTAGTTTTATTATTTAGTTTCCGTATTTTAAATATGAACAATTTTTGCGCTCCCCTCACAGAATAATAGAACATCAAAGGCATTATTTTTATTTGAAAATCATGAGGCACTAGTCAGTGGGATATTGCGCTGAAAAAAATTGTACATGAGAATTCATCACGTGGTAAGATTTTACTTTGCCATGCGTATGTAAATGCGTCGACCATGCTGACCAAATTAAGAAAGGTCGGTGTCCTATGACCGATTTTAGAGCGGTAGCTAGCACAGCTACGCAACCGTGTAAAGACCAATTTTGGTGATGGTGTGCTCACAAAGAGAGCAATAGTATTATTTCAATGATGTATATGTCCTTCTTTTGGATGGACTCTCAATCAAAATAACTTAGGTCAACTAAATTAATCAATATCAAAGCACATAGTAGCGTTAAATATTTGTTAAAAGAAATTCTTAAAAAGATAATGGTCGGTAATTAGCTCAAGATGGCCACAAATGAAAGATGCCACTGTCAGTAATCCTTGGCCATATTTATAAGTCCATAGTGCCTTAAAGAATGTCAATAGCAGGTTAATTATTTTAAAAATAAAACTTGATTGAATTTTGGTACAAAATAAAAAGTGTATTCAGTTAAACATTCCTCTGCAATACGTGCTATGGAAATAGGGACATCAGACTCTTGGGCGTTTGTTTATTTTGCAGATATTATGTTTAGTATTCGTTGCAAATATTTGGTCTATGACCATTGAGCTGTAGGAGTACAATACACTTTTCAAAATTTTCGTTCATAAATAACATTGATATTAAATTAAATACACTTATACAAAATATATTTTAAGATGAGCATGCAATTCTAACATAGATTTTAAATGAATCATTTTTCAACAGTTTATTTATATTTATTGAAATAGAGACACTTTGCGAAGTAAACTTGTGGGGGAGAAAATTGAGAGAAATAGGACACCGGAACTTAAGAGTGGCTTTCTTGAAGTTAACGAATCATGGGAAAAGGTAAAGGGCGGAGAGTCAATTAAAGATATTCGTTAAAGAATTATCCCTCGGATTACATGTATAGGAAATCGTGGGATAAGACCCAAAGATTATTTCAGGTTAACCGTCGGTTGAAATGCATGCAAATGTAAGAACCACTCATTGTAAAAATTGTTGGTCTTGCTCAGCCTATTTGAGCTTTTTAAATAGCAAAATCGCTCAAAAATTGAAGAAACTCGGTGAAGGCGTGAGAATTTTGCATTTTGGAATTCTCGCGAAACATTGAGTTGTAGTTACCGCGGAAGGTGAATGACAGCTCGGGTTATCTGTGCTATTGTGGAGATAAGCATATAATTTGTTAGAGATGACATTTTCTAGGAGAGGGGAAACAATGGTTGGACGGAAACCTAGCGTCAGTAATGCATTAAGTAAAGTAATCCAGGAGTCACCAAATTCTACACCCCATACGGATGACGCACTCCGTTTACATATCATTCTGCTTTCTGTTTAAAAGGCATATAAAAATAAAATGGGATCCTTTCGCGGGGCAAAGTTTGAGTGACCCCGGAGAATATTCATCCACTCCTTCCTGAAAAACGTTATATTTACGCTCAGCTTTCTTAGCAGCGGTCTTTCTCCTACAATTCTTTTCCCAGCAACGACGTGCAACTCTCGGGAAAGCATTTACATTTCAACCGAGCACAATATTCAACAACGGGGCGCAATAGTCTTGATTTCGCCCTCCCCCCGGGAATTAAGACGTATATCTGTCCGCCTCTCTTCTTCTTCTCCACGCCCCCACGGGGTAGAAGGTTAAACCTCCCACCACCCCTTCCAAGATACCCTCACTTCCTCTCCTTCCTTCCCTCCCCGTTTAGAGGTTTCGCAGGCGATTTATCCTCGCTAAACCATCACCCTTCACTCCCCTTGCTCCTCCACGAAAGCCCAACCCCCTCGAAAAGCAAACGTTTGCAATTAAGTGGGAGAGGGTGCGGTGGAGAGAGGCTATGTCCTTCCACATGGAACCCCACCCATCCCTCTCCCCATGCTCCCTTCTCTCGCCCACCCACCCCGACGCCGCGTCTCTCATATCCCCCTCCTTTCCGCAGATAAACGGGCGAAAGGGATAAACAACGTGACACGCCCACCTAAGGTCTCCCATTGCTTCACTCCCGGATACTACTACCTACCCCACTGTTTTTGGTGATGCATATTGTACACCATCTACTACGTATTTTCTTCTCGCTCCATCTCCCTCAAAACTGTTTTATTTCTTGCGCATGATTTAGCGGCGTAGGTAAATCATGATGCGGTTGCCTAGATTCTTTTTTCACACTATCGGTTGCGCTACATTAATTGAGCGCGCGTTGTGTATTATCTATATCTACATAATATCACTCGCAACCCGCCGCAGGGGCGTGTGGCGGTGTGCACTAGGTCACCAGCCACACATGCAAAATCACAATCATTTCACCTCTACTTAAATATCAATTTGATCGTTCACTCGAACAAAGTTATTACCTGAACACGCAATAAGGCACTTAATCGCTAGAATAGTCAATAATGCGTTTAATTAAAATTATGCGGGGACAGTGTTATATACATAGGTTTATTTAAAACGCGCGCAGGATATTGACAAAATATTTACATTATCCAAACAAATTATCCCCTTCGCCCCGTGTTCGTCTCAGTTTTGATATCTAATTGTAAGAGAAGTAAACGATATTTTAAATCCATCCTTTTTATTGTCTATATCCCTGATTTTTCGTACGTGGTCTGATCTACCATAGTAACTTGGAGTCTGTAATATGTCTCTAACCTATTCAGGTAAATGACTTGCCTAAACTTCAGGCAGTAAATTTAATCTTTCTTTAAACCTAAGATAAACTAGTGACTCCCATCCTAAATCTTTAAATATTTTCACAACCCTGCTACGTTTTTCATAACAACTTTGCACAATTCTACCTAATCTCTCTTTTGCACTCGAGTTATTTACAATATCAGTCTACCTCGTGAGGATCCAATACATCCGCAGCATACCTTAGAAAGGGCATAACTAAAGTAGAATGACAAAGCTCTTTAACTCTCTCATTGAATCTCCCTAAAATCCTTTCTATGAATCCTAACGTTTTATTTGCTCTTTTTCAAATTTTGCGATTGTGCTTTCCGCGGTAAATATCCTTAGTTAACGTAACACCCAAATATTGAACCAAGTCTACGTTTCTTATAATAGTTACCTGCCTGGTGAAATCATCTTCATCCAGAAATTAATCGAACGATTCATTTAAACCTAATTCTAGCTTCCCTGTCTCGCACCCTCTGTAACGCCTACTGCATTGAGGACACCGAAATAGATTGTATACACTCGATTAAATACCTAGGCGTTACCCTTAGTTATAACCTCTGTGAATCACATTCGGAGGATATGTGGACAAGCTAGCCACAAATAAGGATTTATTAGAAGGGTAAATGGGATGGAAAGGTCAAAGAGAATGTTATCTTTCGCTGGTTAGGCCTCAAATGGAATGTGCTGCAAGTATATGGGATCCTCACGAAGTTATATTGTTGAATGGGATGGCGTGCAGCGTAAAGGAGCTGGATTTGTAACACGTTGTTATGATAAACTTATTAGCGAATTCCAAATATTAGAGCTGCTAGCCTGGGAATCGCTCACGGAGCGAAGGTTAAATTACAGATTAAATCTGTCGCATAAATTGGAAGGAGGTCTCTTTAGCAGTGATGCAGAAAATGTATTATCACCCCCATCGTTCTACGGTAGGAGAGATCATGCTAATAAAACTTGACAGATTAAGTGTAGAACAGAAAGATTTAGGATGTCATTTTTTTCACGAACGATAGGGGATCATAATAAGATTTTTTGACCGCGGTAGGGTCATATTCGGATCAAAATTAGTCTGATGTGTATTAATCTCCTGCCACACAGCCTATTGGTTGTTTGCAAGGTCCTAAAGTAACTAATTAAAAAATAACTTTTTTCGTCCAAAAAGAGATTGGAAGTTGAGGAAAAGTGATTTTCTTTTGTAGCTGAGATATTATTGGCACTGAGAAGAATGGAGTTAAGGATTAACTAAAATTGTGATGGTCATTAACGCTTTGGAATTTTAAAAACAATGTAAAGAGACCTGTGCAAGTGGCATTCATTTTCCGTGATGTAAGATAATTTCATCCAAAAGAACAGTTTTATGTATTTTGAAAGATTAAAGGAAATCATGAATGTTGAGAGCAAACGGTCACCCAAATATAGGTGACAGTTTGCTCTTTCAGTTTCTTATTAAAACTGTAGAGTCCATCTTAGAGTGAACCCCTGAAAAGTAAGACAATAGGATAGAGCAAAGAGAGAGGATAAACTCGTTGGAAAGGGAAAAATTAATATATATATATTAATAAATAATTCAGAGACGAGACGTCCAATAGTACAGCCACATTAAAAGAAAGGAAATGTATGGCCAAAATCCCTGTTGAAATGGTCAGAAATAAAAAAAGGAAACTTGGAAGATCTAGGGAAAAAAGAGAATCGAAAATAGCCTAAATGATGAGGGATTGAGACTTGACTGGGAAAAACTGCAACGATTGAGCAAATCGGAGAATAGGATTCCATAGAAACCACTGAAAATTGGAGATAGCCTTGGAAAAAAATGTCACCTAAATATTGGCACAAGAATAAAATAGTTGGCATAAAAGAGGACACTCTACGACTTATTTCAGATTTGGATGAGTAAAACTACAAATAAACGAAAAGCAATCTTTAAAGAAACATGCAAACTTCCCTTAGATTTTAATATGGATTTCCCCGACGCGAGTGTCGCACCCTATCGTAATTGACCATATTATCCGAAATCCCAAAGCGGATTTTAGATATGCTATTGCGTCGTTGGCCTTTAATCAAACTAGTTCATTAGCTGCGTTCTACCATATTGAGGTAACCTCGTGGTCATATCTATATAGTTGAAACTCAATCAGTGGATTCAGGATCCATTCTTCATTTTTTGTTAAACACATTGAGTTTTGCCTAACATATTTCTTTTATGCTTTATTTCACTCTAATTAATCACCATTTGACTCAATTGCAGTGCATATTTTGATTTATTTACACGAAATATCCGAGGGCATATAAAATAATCATTCTATTCTCGCAAATGAAATGTAACATTGGTTTTTGTGAGTATTCTCCTTTTACTATCGTTAATTATTTTACTATACATTACATTTATTGATTTTTCAGGTCTTGGACATGATCGTATTAATATACGCGTATGGTGCGCCCTTTAACACTGAGTGAATATGCGATTCTTGGAGGCAGACGAAACAAATACTGGCCTTCTTTACCTCGTGACAGCTGAGAGAAGAACGACGAAAGGTGGGTTGATACCAATTCGTGAGGTAAAAGGTCGGAGCCGTAGGTGACCACTCTCATTAGTGGTATCGGAGGTCGAAATGGTGAACGAAAAAGGTAATTGGATCGGATAAAATTGTTTGAGCAATGCTCTCTCCTAAAGAGTCATTAGTTTAAGCTTAGCATAAGGATCAAATGCCATTTACCTGCTTATACGTACTTAATTTAAGATGCTGTGATGGTCGAAAATGAGAACCCTTAGCTAAGAAATTGAGCACACGAATAGGATGAACTTGCGTGCACTCAACTAATAAAAAAAGCAGTGGTCAACCCTAAGTCTGAGGGCAGAGTTTTGCGAAATTTTACGAGGACATACAGTATTGCAAATTCACATATAATAGTAATGGGGAAATTCTTCTCCTTGTTTCGCCTGTGATTTCCCAATAAAAACTAGTTTCTAAAATATCTAGCAAGATTCGTTAGGCTGAGGTTGTTCAAAGTCAATTTGAATCGTACCTGAAAGTTTAGGTCAGCAGATGGACGCTACTTTCTATGAAAGAGAGATCAGTTTTGTTTGCCGATCAATTTGTGAAGATACAATTCGCAAATGCAATAATGAGATGAAATACTGCTTATTTCTTAATAACGAATTAAAAAATTAAAAAGATCTAATAAATGATGTCACATATGTTCCTCCCTGAAATATTACAAAAGATATAATTTGACCAATATAATTTCATGATTTTGTCGTTTTGGTTCCAGTTTAGAGAATGAAATTCTTTTGGACCTACTCATGGCGTGAGATTGAGAGAAACTTTCTTTTTTAGTGACAATTCGCACTCTATATTGCACCATTAATGTTTCCTGAGGCTTTAAAAAATTCTCATTAGAAAATATGTAATGAAAAAGCACTTTTGAATTCCGCTTGGCTAAATGAATGACATTCAAAAAATATTAAATTCTCTATTCGATAACAAATAAACATTTTCAATATAAATGAGTAATTAGTAGAATAAAAGGATGATCAGAATTGTAGTATTATCTCTTCCATTCCATGATTCAGTGCCTGATGAAAGTAAAAATAGTTTCATTGGTGGAGTTTCTGCAGCAAATCATGAAATGAAACTTTATCATATGGTCTGCACGTGCGAACTAAAACACATGACCACATATGTTTTCCGAAACGCGAAATTGTAATGGAAATCTGGCCTGACAATTCTATTCTCCTTCAACGGGGAGGTGCAGGTGGAGGAATGGACCCACCCCCCGGGCCTGACATTTTTAGAACGCACCGGAACGGGAAGAAGGAGCAGGCGTGGGGGAATGGGTAAGGGATCAGGGTAAAAGGGACGGTGAGGCCTTAATTTTCGGCCGAAAGGGTCGCGAGAGGAGTATAGATAGTGGGGCAGGGTGGGAGGGCTCCGGGAGGGAGAGTAAGGGGAGAGAGCGATATTAAATCGCTCGGAGAGGGTTATGAAAAAGGGAGTGGTCTTCAGGGGAGGGTGAAGGAGGGGGAAAGAGGAGGGGGAGGAAAGTGAAGGGATTCCGAGGTAGGGGGGCATAAATCGGGAAAAAACCGTCCCTTCCCCGACCCCCTCCCCCCGCGGTTCTGATGCGAAGGCGTTAATCGGAGAGAACCCCTTAGGGCCGCCCCCCCCCTCTTGAGAGGGGCGAGATGGGAATCCGATAGATTAGGGGGGGAGGGGACGGCATGGAATCGTAATAAAAAGCACAGGATGAGGAAGAGGGAAGGGTGGGCGTCGTTATATGAGAGAATCAAGGAGAGAGGGAGCAGACCAAAGGGGATGGGGATTCGGGTATGGATACACCCCCGTCCGCAGGGGGTGGGGGTGCAAGAGGACACCATCACCAAGGGGGAGGTGGTCGTCTCTGGAAAGCGTTTATGGGCCGGGGTGACGGTGCTGCCTCACCTCCCTCCCTCCTTCGTTTGAGTGTGTTTTTGGAGAATGGCGGGGTGATTTAGGTGCATCCGAGATATCCAGGCGATAAAAGCGGACCCTGGCGGGAGAAGTGTTTATTACTGCTTCTGCCGTTTGCTAATGGAAGCGCGGAGGGAGGGGAAAGGAGGTCGGCCCCTCTCACCGTTTCTAATCTCTGGCCCCCCACCCTGCCATACTCTGTCCTCACCCCTCCCCCACTCCGCTCACCCCATCTTCCATTTTTTCCCCGTAAAATATCCTTTATTTTATTTATCCAGGACTCTCTTCCGCGAAACACTTCGAGGAGGGCGGGTAGGAAATTCGGAACGCCGTTCTTATGCCTCCAAGTCTATCATAATGCTAGATACTTTGTCCTATTTCACCTCTAGTCTTTGTCATAGTCAGTGATCTACGTGGTGATGAGATGACAGCTGACGGGAGATAGGAGATGAGAAAGAGCTTGGTTGGGTTAGCCTCAAAAGGTTTTCAGGAGATCGAGTTTGGCTAGTGGTGGACAAATGTCAAATTTTCCGGCCGATAAGGAAGGTACGTCATGGCGTAGGAACCAGGCGGAACTTCAAACTCATTCGTTTAATTCGTTAATGACAATTGAAAAGGGGTGACAAAGGCTTATCAGTGGGTCTCAATGATGTTATCTGCTAGGGGAAAAAGGGGAGCGAAAGGTTACCTAAAACTGTCCACTTTTTTGTTGACGACTCCTTATTCAAAGGGAAAAATGATTTCCCCAAAAGTGGAAATCAATCTGAGAGAACCTTTATGCTACGTAATTTTTTGTAGGCTGGATTTCTTTCAGTAATTATCAAATTTCATGTTTATTTTCATGTTCATTTTTATGTTCATTTATGTTATAACCCAAATCTTTATACACATTCTAAGAAGTTCACCACCATGGTAACTTCACACGGTAAAAGTGAAACTTGAGTGATGTAAACATGAGTGATAATTATTAATAAAACTCGTGTTACGAGATAGTAAATGATAGAAAATAATTAAAATTACATATAAATCAATCATAAACAAAGATGGCAATGAATGAAGAAATGTATTTAATACGTTTAACTATTACCAACTATTTAATAATAAAAAGTGATCTACTGAAGAAGATTTTAGATTTAGATTTTAGATGCACCTTACTTTGGTTGACCGGATCTATCATTTTGCATTATATTAAACACTCACGGGCTCCATAGACATTTAACCACTCTGCTCTATCGTCCAAAATACATATTTTTCCTGCCTGTACCGCGTCTACCAAATTTTCTCCTAACTATTTCAGGCTTTATCATTTCATTCTCAGCCAAGATGCTCTGCAATGACTTTTCAGGTCTCTAAATTTCGCCCAACAGCTTGCTTCCATTCCATCTCACTCATAGAGCTTGTTTGTTCGTTTTTTATTAAGCCCAATTAACTTACGTATTACAGCTCTTCCATCTATCATATTACGATCCCCTCATCATAGAAATCCCCTTTCCTCAAAGACTGTGTTTCAAAATCGTACAAAATTACTTTCAAACGTTTAAGTTTCCGAAAGTCTTCCATTAGCATCATTATTTAAGGTCCAAATAATAAACTCTAAAGTGTTTGTAAAATCATCTGTACGTAATGCAATTCTTCCGAAATTTTCTTAATATTTTCCCCATCTTTGTGTGAAACAAGTCCTATTCGTGAACCGTTCCATATGCTTGAGTGTATGCCCGAAACTAAAATGTTTATCTTAGTTTTCCAATTTATCGAGAATCAGAAATGCCTGAGTTCACGATGGGATCAATTATGAGCCATTTATGAAGCTATTCTAACGTTTAAGGAGGGTTTTGATGGACACTGATAAATCCCTAGATTTAGCCTAACAAGATCATACGACACATTGAACAACAATCGATCCATCAATATCGAATACTTTTTACTTCCCTTCATTATAGCAAATATTTCTTTATTCCTTTTTGTGTCCACGCCTAACACACTTAATCCTTCGTCATTATATCTCATGTCAACCATTGGCCCTAAAACATTTCGAAAGCTTAGGAGAATCACATTGAAAATATTGATCTGGAAACTGAAAAAAAATCAGAAATTTACTTGAACAAGTTTGAGGGGTGTCCTTGGTTTAATGATATTCAACGCGAAAACTCGCACTCATGCGAAAGTTAAAATAAGGTGGTGGTGACTTTGAAGTTGCTCTTCGGATTGCCTGCTTCAAGACAGAGTTAAGATCACTCTCACTGACGTCTGCAATGGTCTTTCACGAAGACGAAAGCAATTGGGACTCAGAGCCGGGATCCCGCTGGAGGCAAAGGAAATCCATGGACTTCTCCAATGCCCCCTCGAGAGGAGTCGCGGCTGTAATCATGGAGGGGGGAAAGTAGGAGATCTAAGTGAGGAACTGAAGTGCTCTGAGAGAAGGCTCGCTTCACAAACTGGAAGCAGGATTAGCCGAGGGGGTCTCAAGCCAGCCATCCCTTCTGCTCATCCTGCTTATAAGGCTGAGCTCCTCCGAAGTTTTTCCCAGCGCCAGAGCACGATATCGTAAAATGAAGCTGTCCGTTCATCATGGCCTCAGCTTAGCCGTTGGTTTTACGTCTATAATTAAGCCACTCATTTGGCTTTTCCATGGTGTCATTCCAGGTCGTTTCGTGCATTCTAGTTAGAACTCACCCTTGAATAAACATTGTAAAAGACAAGAAAAACTCTGGTACCCTCGTTATGGCCACTGCAGTCGGGATTAAACTATCAGGTTCCCGTGAAAACAACTTTGAGCACGGTTTACAATGATTTGCTTTTCTTTGTCGTGATTTGTATTTATTAAGAAACGTGACCAGGAATTGACATATTTAAAATCTACACAATTTTAATGTTTATTTATTTATTTTTTTGCGAATTTTAATACTTCATAGTAAATATGCGCAGATTTGACCATTTCTTTCATGCATAACTTATAAATTTACCGCACTATAATTGACTTTTCTTTTAGTAATTATGAATAGTAAAACATGTGCTGATACTATTTTACCACTAATCTGTTCCCATTTACCATGCCTTGTATGATTAAATGGATAATTAATTTATTTAGGAGTGTAATTCCAGCTCATTCCAATTATAGGGAAAGCCTGATTGAGCCACAGGAGTAGGGTCTGTGTAGTGTTTTTTTCATTTCTTTCAAACATTATTATTATTCCAAATAACCCAATAATAAATATCCTTTATATATACAAATATAAATAATTACAAAAACAATCGAGGCTGCCATGTTTATTTATTTCATCTTATTTGTTTGAGCCTTCACCATGAATGTGTACCCTCTGAGTCTTGTAAACTAAAAAATAATTAAATTCAGTGAACTCCTATTAGCTAATTTCCCTATTTGATATATTTAAAAAAATATGGTATGAATTAAGTGAACATTCGTCTTCATATGTGAACACAAGCAGTTTTTATTCCCTGTTTTAAATAAATAACTATGAATTAAGGCGAAAATCATAGACAACACCAATTTTTCTAATCAAAACGTTCTAACCTATTGAAAGTGTAGGTCTCCAAAGACTATTTACTGATATGTATGGCATAAATTTCCTCTTTTTTTGGCCCAACATTATTTTTCTTTTAATTTTTTCACAACTTCCACCTGCCTTTATAAAAAGCCCGCTCTATTCGTCCCCTACCCGGCTTATCCGTTGGTCCTCCTCCTTTAACGGTCTTCATTGTATCACTAACCTCCAAACATTTACTCCATCTATTTTCTCAGACTTTATCGGATTTCATCCAGAGAAATTTTGTTTTTGCTAGCTGTTTAAATCAATTTAACATTTAATGTTATTATTCGAATGTGCATGCAAATGAGTCAATTCTAATAGTGGGTCTGGTGCATGCCGATTTCCCTTGATTCAATAGGAATAGGAATTTTAACGACAAATTGTGTTTGTGTTACAAGCATGCAGTGCCGATTTTACCCTCATATCTAACGGTAAGAAAATAAGTTTTATTCGCTTCTGTTGCTAGCCATTTTTTGATTGCGTTATCCTTCTGATGAAAACGTAGTAAGTATAACCATTGACCAGAGGTGGGGAAAATTTTGTTCCAAGGGCGTTTTCTAATAAGGAATGTTAGAAGGAAGATCAAGATGTAATAAGACAACCATTAATGTGTTTATTAGACTTTTGCTCGAATCGCTTTGATTAAATTGTCATTGTAGTGATCGATATCAGTAAAATCCTACAATTATAAGCTCCAAAGAGATAAGATGGAAAGCATATGACACTTTACTTTAACTATGTCACGGATTGAAGACGCTTTAAACTGCAGTCAATAAAGTAATATAAATTTAAATAATATCAGAATACGAGATAATTTGCACGATTAAACTATCATGGATTTTTTCATAATTTTAAGTATGATTATTACTTCTTTCCTTCTTTTTTTCGCATCTATCTCATTCAAACATTGATTTTAAACTTATTTGACCTGATGATTTTCACCTCCCAATCCCCCTAACTCTATGCATATATTCGCTGTGTTGACTCATGCTATCGTCTAACAATTTTCCATCAACTGTCATATTAAGTTTTTCGGAAAATTTTGATTTTAGTTACTACATAGTATTCCATTAGGTTTAGGATTTGCCATTGTACCTTCTGTGACATTGAATTCTTTTAAGTACATCTTTGTTTTTTCCAAGCCAGTTAAACTTGATCTACCTTGTATTGATTATCTTAAATATTAATTTAGTGATCCCTTTAATACTGATTCAGTAGATATATTCACAGAAGCTCAATCTTATCTTGCGTACGTCATTGGCGAACCTCTACTTCTCGGTGCATACGATAGTCTTCTCCTGATTTAAATTCATTTTTCTCAAGTGGGGTCATATAGTATACTTTCCGGGGAATTTTCAGTTATTGCATTTCATCTCTGCATTTTAGAGTGATGACCTTAATATTCATCCTTTGCAATTTTAGCCTTACGCTTTTATCTCTTCTTTTTATTTTTATAATATTATCATCGCTTCTTTACAATTTTTATAATGCGTTCAATTAAGAATTCATAGGTTGGATTTGAAACGATTTAAACATACTTGATTAGTTAATTTTTGATCGAAACAAATATTTTCATCGAGTCGGCCACTAGAAACTTAGATCAAAGTATCACTAGCTATGCAGACCGTTATTTTTCCTCTATTTTGTTCTCTGATGTGAGAGCTATCTAATCCTTACAGGGCATGTCATTCTACCCATTTCAAATGCATTATAATGTAAATTCACACACCTGCAAGATAATGGAAAAGGTATTTTATCATACATAGAAAATTCTTCACCTTGTAATTTATTAGAGATCTAAAAATATTCTTAATCTCTGTTCGTTATGAGATATGAATATCAGAACCCTTGCAGAAGGGTACTGTTATCGATACACATGAATTTGACACCAAATTGATAGGATGAGCTGAATAATTTACTCGAAAATTAGCGATTGATAGTCAGAATTACGGTCTATGGAAGCACTTGCCATCCGAGTGAAACTCTCCCCGGGAGTATTTCAAACGCACTTTTCTAATCACACAGAATCCGTGATTTCAATCGCGAATTGATCCGATCGTCCCAGTGACAAGTCGCCTCTTTAGGCTTCCCCAAACGCTTGGGCCAGCCAACACCAACACGTAGTAAAGCAAAACAAAATCTAATGAGGATCGAGAGGACGAATTAAAACCAATTGCTAGAAAATAAATTTAACAAAGTTGAAGAAAGACAATTGGGGTGGCACCTAAAGAGTCTCAGGGGGGAAAGAAATCTCTCTACCACGCGTGCACTGAAGACGAGGACACGCAAGAGGGGGGGGATGAGGTTGTGTTATGAGACCAGGGGCGACGTTGGTGAGACGAGACAGATCCCCATCCACAGCTTCAAAATTCTCACCACGGCAACAGGGACACCAGATCATCGTTCGGGAGGTCGGGGGGGAGAGAGAGAGGGAGAACTGCGTGAGGAGGGTTGGGATAAGGAAGAAGAAACCCCTTCCGCTTCCCTACCGACGCACCCCTTGCCAGGCACACCACGACCCCTTTCAACCTCCTCACCCCGAGCGCCATCCCATCTCGCACTCTCCCCTCCACAGTCCCGGTGCCCGGCCAATTAATTTCCTCGACGCCCCGAAATGGCTTCAAAAAGTCCAAAGAAAGATCTCCTCCCCTCTCTCTCTGTTTCCACCCCTTTCCCCTCATCACCCTCTCCCACCCTCACTCCCACCCTCCCTGACTCCTTCAGACTCGCCCTCTCCAGTTCCACAGCCCACCGCCATCTCTCTTACGCCGCCGGACGGCACCCGCTTCCTTTATCTCCTCCTCCCTCTCACCGTCCCCTCTTTATCCTTCCGTACTCTCTTTCTGAAGGAAGAGGAAGGAAGGGGCGAGAGGGGAGGAGGAAGGAAGAAGAGGGGTGGATATAAAAGTTTCCAAATCCCGTCTCATTCCTCCCCCATCCCTTCTGCAGCACTTCCTCGCCTTAATTCCCGGGAAGGAGGATCGCGATGGGGGGATAGGGGAAGGGAGGCGGGAGAGGGAAGGAGGGATGAGTGGGGAAGGGAAGGAAGGGAAAGGAAGGCGGTGGATTAACATCTCACGGATTTATCCTCGATCCCGTGAATGAATCAGTCCAGTCCCGGGAATGTTCCGAAGAGTTTACCGTCTTTTGTAATAATGCGCCTATGTACGTAAAATGGCGTGAATCCTAATGCTTAAATTTTCCTGCATAAACTGAAATCTTATGAACGAAAAGATGGAATAATGATAACGAGGTCGCGATTGTGGGACTTATAATAATTCGCGAGTGCTCCCTTGAACCTCACCCACGTGACGAATGACAAATGCCTGAGTCACTGTCCTTCGAATTGTTAATACAAAAATCCACGCCACGTGGTTCCTGGCGTTACCAAGAGTCGTTACCAAGAGCTAGATCACGGGGAGGATATAAGATTATGGGAGACGCCAGAGAGGAGTATTGCGTAATAAATGCTGAAGGGGAAAAGGCGACAAATATTCCAATGCCACTCACCTAGGTTTGTCCCTACTTGGAAAATGAAATTCCAACACTTAATCAATCAGTCGAGGTAAAGGGGATGGGATCCTAGTGGCTTGCCATAAGAATGTTTTTTCTGCTAAAAGTAATGAGCTAATCACCATCTAGTGATTCACACAGTAAATTCACATAAACCGCTAGAATAATATAACTTAAATAGATGAAGTGCATTATTTATGAATGTCACCAACTCTTACGAGGTTTATCCTCCATATCATAAAAATATATTTTACTGCTCACCGAAAGAATGACTTTTGATTTGATGAATTTCAACCTTATTCGCACTAACACCACAGTAGAGCAATTCGCTCGCATATCAAGGCTTCAATTAAGACGTTTTAGAACAGAAACTTACAAACTTAAGATCGTTCTATCCATACTAAGATTTATATAATATTGGACTTCACTCAGGAGCATCTCACTGGGTTCTTTTATTTTAATCGGCGCACGTCAAATATTTTTGGTTGATTTTTTAAATTTTACTTGACAATTATTGATATAGTTTAATCGCTCGATTCACGTTACACAGATCACATAGTATTGGTCTTAATTGTAGAAAAAACAAACTAAGAAAACGAAATGACTGTTATGTAGTCCATCAAGTTGATTATAATAGGTAAATACGGTACATGCTTGGAAGAACTTCGTTTTCGGAGACATTATATTAATGCTAGAAAATCAAACGCTTACCATTAATCAATTCCCTTTTCACCACTTTAAAACCATCCTGAAACAGGTTTAATTGAGCGTTTTAAAGCATTTTAAATCAAATCGTTTGGCTAAAATACCTACATTATGCCTTCTTCAACCGTTTTTGACACCTTAACCCAAAATTCAAATATTTTCGGCATCACCAAAGCAACTACCAGAAAAACATTGGATAACAGACGGAATAAATATAGATTATGAAAAAATATGCTATTGAGTTGAACCTTTATTTGAAAACATACTTTAGGGGAAAATAGAGACTTCAAAGCTGTGAAGAGCATATCCGGCATACGAATCTTCTCAACTTCCCTCCGAGTGTAATTGTAGCATCATTTTATTATTTAAATATTTTAGGTTAAAACAATCACTCTATGAAAAAATAAAATATCGATCACCGCAAAAATTAATTAATTGTAAAAATATTATTAAGAGTTTCGCTTCGGAGCACGGTAATAGAATATAAATATTTTGTAAGAGAAGTTTTTGGATAACGTGGACTATTTCAGTCTCATTTAAAAATGGCAATGTAGATGCAAAAAATAACTCATGAATTGAATAGAATGCATAATAACATATTCTTGGCTCTAATAGTTAGCCATTCTGGGAGAAAGTGAAATTATTTAATCTATTAATAAAAGCAACATCTGTTGCTTTAAATACACCATTGTTCTTCGCTATCTTTGATGCGAAAAGCTCTCTAAACCCAAGTTCCATTGAATAATTTAAACACAGAAATTTAACGATTTCACCTATCGTCGCCATTGATTCTTTAGATTTCCATCCGATAAAGTTTGCTTGGTATGGCTATTAAAGATATTATTCCTTTAAAAACATTTTATAGGGCACTCTGGTGTAATCATGAATATCTAACCCTCCATTACTGACATAAAGGAATGTTAAAAAAAGTGATACTTTACTGGATGTACGAAAAAATCCTAATCCTTCTAGTTTCTTCAACAATTTCAATAATATACAATAGGTGATTGCACCAATCTGGAGACATTTTTAAAGTAGCGGCGAACGTTTTATGAATGCCTTCCTTATGAAAAAATCGTTTTAATGATTCGAAACCGTGCATTCCTGAAAAATTTCCTTTCCGTGAAGTTCCCCGGTACTTATTAACGCACGGAAACTTGGAACTCTGCTCGGGAAACCCTATGCAAAGGGGACGAGGCTGAATGGTAAAGAGGGGATGCGAAGCCAAGGGGATTTGAAAGAGACGCTTTGCCGGAGCACAGAGCAGGGATAGAGAGTCCTTCTCCCCACCCGCTATTCCAGCCTTATCCCCTTCCATGACTTCTTCCATCCCTTTCTCTCCCCCCCTTATCCTCAGAGACACCCTCCCTCCCCGCCCCGCCTCCCATCCCGCACTTCTCAAGGAAGCTCAGGGAGGAGGACTTAACTCTCCGGAGGGATTAAGAAATCACTCGACTTATCCTCCAAATAATACGCCCCCGCACACACCACCTCCCCTCCCTTTTCCCTTGGATGACACCCTTCCCGTCACTCCCAGCGACAGAGAGCCAACCGTCCAACACCCTCAGCAGCCCCCCCTCCGCTTCGTCGGATATGAAGCTGCCTGTCCAACACTAATTGCGAATAAATCCGCCCCGTCGGGAAGTGCGAAGGGATGGAGGGGTTGGTCCATGCGCGCCCTCCTCGAGGGAGAAGGGTCGGAGGCGTAAAACACCGGGGAGAATTTTTCACCACCCACGCAAATCATCGGAAAATTCCGGGCGATGACTCGGATAGGAGTGACTGACTGTTCACTTTTGGTCACCCTCAAGAGAGAGGGAGAGACGGAGGGAAACTTCTCGAAAACTCTCGACTTTCCCCAACTAGGGTGTAATCACCAGGACTACTCGTGCCTTGGGGTTGATAATCAATACTTCATGCACGAAATGCAGTGATGCATTACTTATTCTTAACTACGTGGGTCGTTCAATAAGTCCTTAGAAAAATAAAAGTGTTAAATCACCGAACTGAACTAATTTTTTTCATTTTTCTGAATAAAAAAGTTTGAAGCTTGGGTAATGTATCAAAATGATACAACGTGATGGCTATTGTTGAAACTTTAATAACAGCAGTCTAGTGAGTAGTTAGATTTCATATGAACAAACGTTTTCCGACTCTACGAGTGCCATCTCTTTGAATTTCTAAGGAGTTACTGAACTAGGAACTAGGTAATATTAGGTTTCCATTTGGCTATTTATCCGGTTGGAAGCAGAATTTTAAATAAAAACAAATCCACTGAGATACAATAAGAAGTTTACTTTTGCTGCATTTTTAACTAAACTACATTTTATCAGAGCGCAATAAACATATTGAAGTTCAAATTAACCAAATTCAATAATTTCTGTTTACAATGGAATCGAATACAATAAATAACTCATCTAGTGACTCTATACTTCGTTCTATTAGGTCTGCAGTCTTGCTATTACTATAAAAACGTCTCCTTGTAAACGATATTTATGATAGCATTTGTTTTTGTTGCATGCCTAAAAAATGCTTTCGGCCCGTCACACGTAAATGGTGGAATTCAGAACCTGGCTACGGAATACTGGATTGAATAGAACGAAACCAGGTGGTAAATTATCATTATTATTTAAGGGAAGAAGTGGTGCAAAAGAAATTAATGATAACATTTAATAAATCAAAAGAAAAATGAAATTCCAGAAATAAATTTCTGATCTTGTCTTACCCAGGACCACGATGAAACTGTTTTCTATCTAAAGCTCCCCAAAATTTGAATGTTTCAGAAATACCCTAAGTACTCACTAATGTAACAAATAATTAGAGAGAAAGAACTATAATAAATACTCGGAGTAAAACGCAGAGTCAAAATCTCGTACAATATATAGGGTGACTCAGAATAGTTGTAGTTTTAAAAACTGAAGAGGGTCCAGATAAATTAGTGAAGTGGGAGCAAGGGCGTTTCCTGGGAGGAACAACGCCATTTTTATTAGGTACCATGCAATGCTCTGGTTAGCATCGAGGCTTTGTCGTAGGAACGTTCTTTAAGAGTGTCGTGACGACACATGTGGTCTGGCAATGAAGCTCATTTTCACCTCTCCGGCTCCGTAAATAACCGAAATATTCATTACTGGGCGACAGACAACCCTCGCAAACTTCACCCAAGACTTCTTCATACTCCAAAATGACAGTTGAGTGCGCTGTGTCCTCCATGGGCATAATTGGGCCTTACTTTTTGAATCTCGAAGTTCAACTGTTACTGTGAACTCTGTGCGCTATTGTGAAAAGTTGAACTTCTCATTCCCTAAAATGGAAGAGTATGGCGAAGAAAAGACACAAAAGCCTTTTGGTTTCAACAGGATGGTACCACGACTCATACCACCCGTCGTCCACGCAAAATCCTGCAACAGCAATTTCACGGCCGCCTGATCTCCTCACTAGAGGATGTTCCATGGCCCCCTCGCTCCCCAGAATTGAGCCCACGTGATTTTTTCTTCAGGTATATCTCCAAGCTGAGGTTTACTAAGTTCGATCTAGGACCTTGGAAGCTCTTGAGGAGAAAATTATAGATGTCATCACTGGGATAACGAAAGATATGCTGAGAAAACTGTACCGTTTTGAGTGACTATTAATATTTTATATAATTATATAATTGAATATATATTTCAATAATATTTACTTTCTATTATATATATTTTATGAATTACATATTGACAACACAAAAAGTTTATGAACACAAACATTAACATTTGGGAAACTCAGAAATTGAACTATTTAACTGGCCTTTATTATAGATGAACCATAAACGGGTAACGGCACAGATAGTCTTAAAATAAACGTAGTCTTTAATAACGCACGGGGAAACTATTTGCAAAACTTCATATTAAGTTCAGAATATTTATTTTAAATAAAAAATTATTTAATGCGATATGATTCATACAAATAGACTTCATTCAAAGCCAAACTAATGCATAACTTGTACAAATATGAAGTAATGGGAACACGTTCATTTAAAGTTGATTGAAAGGGAATATCGTAGTACTGCCACTTTAACTGAACTATTCTACAGACAAACACTTGCGTTCTATAATCAGTAACGTGAATGAATGCTAAATTGTGTTGCAAACTTTACAAACAAATACTCGGCATATGTCTGATTTGGATAACTGCATTCAATGCCAAAAACCTTATTACTACAGCCACGGAGGTGAATCAGTTTACTCATTTAGCTGTTTATGCAGTCAAGTTATGGCAGTGCCGATGCTAAATCCTATCGAGTGATCAAACTTCCAGAACCCTTGTTTTCCAACGCACTCATTGACTTTAATCCGCGCTGTACTACATAAACCCAGGTGTCTAATATTGTCTATAATCAGTGATATTATTTTAATTATTTATCAACCTTACGATGAAAAACCATCATAAATGCTGTAGATTTACACGCTATTGCCACGAACATAACTCTCGCTTTTATTTAACAAAACTCAAGGTTCAAAATTGTAAAAGTAGAGACTGAGTAATAAATATTACATATTGAGTTAATAAAAAATCATGTTTCTTTAAAACACCCAAAACTACTGAAAATGTAGTTTCAAAACTACATCTAAATTTTGAATTAACTTTAACTTAACTTAACCTTAACTCAACGTACATTTTCAAGTGGCCAATTAGATGTTTACTACGCCATCCTCCCAAACAACGGTGCCTTATATGCGTACTAAATACCAAGTAATATTAACTAAGCTCAAACCTTACTCTGGATGAATTGTAAAGTGTTTTATGCATTGAAAACTTGAGCATGGACACCCATAGAATGAAGTCAGAGTTATTCCTTTAAATTTTCTCGGAAACCTAAAACAAGAGGGAAATGCAATTTTTCATATTTAAAGATGTAAAACAAGTCATCATGGCTTTATGTAATGTCCATAGTGATATACCGAACTTATCTGAAATGAACAACAGGTTAACATATTCAGGTTCGATATTAAAAATCTATTTAATTTCAAAGTGATATTACAACGGTATGATACTCACAAAGTAGCTCGTTTGGGAATGTTTAATTCATGAGGTAAGTCTCATGAGCAAAATCAGTAATCAGGAAGCTTAATTATATTAAAATGGGCCAATAAAATTTAATCAAAAGCAAATTTATACAGTAAAATTAGATTAAGAAAAGGATGAACGAAAAAAACAGGGATAATTAAATTAAGGGCGGATATAAAGATTAATAAGATGGAAAGGAAAAGAAATTCGATAAAGGCATTATGCACAATCATTAACAACTATACGATCTAGTGCGTATTTAAGTCCCTTTTATCAGCAATAACCCATATTTAACCATTCTCCCTTAGCAATTGTTACTCTTATAAACAATCTGAGATATTTCTACTTAATCATTCCTTTCGTGCCTGAATAACTCATTTAAAATATAACTAATTAGTGAATTGAACAAAATTATAACAAAAAATAGTAAATAGGCTACAGAGAAAATAATGTTAATGCTTAAAATACGATCGTACAGCTATATGTTTTACTGTGGAGCACGCTAACTGGACATAAACATTTTAAAGTGATATCTACTATTATCGGTCGGTTAACACGCACTATATCAGATGACAAACTACATGAAGGAAGAATACCTAAACCGAATACATTATATAAGAACATATTCTTGGCTCAAAAGAGTAGTGAGATTATTTAACCTTTTTAAGCTATAAGCATTTTAACAGTTCTATTGAATATTCTTTTTCATCGATATGACGCTAAAAGCTCTCTAAATCCAAGTTCCAATGCATAATTTTAAAACAAGTCATTAAAAAACAAAACAACACAACATTCCATCATCATTAATTCCTTAGTCTTCCGTCCATTGCATTACGATTTTTATGGTAGTTCATGATATTACTTTAGCAGCAAAGACAGGAGTTTCGATTAACCAGGAACATTCCCAAAATTAAGTTGAAAATTTTCATTTTTACGGTCACATCTTTGGATGGAATTTTATTTAAATCCAAGGACACCATTCAACCTTCCCCTGAATATGGCGTCTAAGGTGGGTTCAATTATTTAATGTAACGCGTAGTGCTTTGTGAATACGGGACATCCGAAAATTTACCGCAACACTTTTAATGACGTGTTGATTAAGTAACACAATACATATATCTATTTTACATTAATCTAAATTCAAGTAATTTTGCATAAACCACTTATCCTATATTATTAAATTGTTATTAATCAAGTCAGGCACTATTTAACAAACATGCCAGTGTATAAATATGGTATCTTATAAAAAGTATCTGGGCTTGATATTTTATGAAAACTATCAAGTTGGTTATCATCTATTTAAATTAAATGGTTTAATTAAATTTTATAATGAATATAATATAAATTAATAATATATTATTTATAATGAATTATTTTGATTAAATTACATAAACTTTATCAATAGATATATTGATAATTAATACGGGGTTCCTGAGACCAAAATATCTAAAGAGGATTAAAATAAATTAGAAAAAGATATTTAAAATAGTTTGATCCATTCAATATAATGGAAACGGACAGGCTACAGGCAATGCAAATTTCAAAGAGCGACATGTTCCACCCATGAAAACGTTATTCCAGTATGTTATAATTGCTGGCAATTATTATAGCGATAAATAAAATAGGGAAAGAGTTACAATCCTAAAGTATGACGTTAAATTGATATGGAACACCAACATAATGCTCAAAAGGGTCGTAAGCGTTTAAGTACTCCAGCCCCAAAATCATTTGACAATTTGAAATTTTCAAATGATTAAGGGAAGTCAAAAGAAGGATTAAAGAGCCGTTGTGGCTACAATTATTAGTATATGACTTAAAGGTTTACTATTTATAGGATTAAAATTACATCTGCTGACAATACAAGAGTGGCTCTGAAGGACCCTATTCCTGGAATATAATGCTGCTACATTAAGGCAAATATTAAATCACTGGTAATTTTGATTTTACATATAATTTTCTATTGTAAACGTTGATTCAACTGTAGTTTTAAAATGCTGAAAAAATTTATCATGCCCTGTAGCTTACGTTATGACATATTTTTACTAACGCAATGTTATGAAAATATAGCATTTCTTCTGAGGATGAAAAAAGGATTTATGTTCTGAACTGAAAGAACTTTTAATACGAATTTATGGTACGATCAATTATCCGCTATTCTGTATACACCGGCTTGAATAATTCATTTACTCGATATTTACTTTAGCATCCAAGATATCAATACCAAATGATTAATTCTTCTAGGATTGCACCAGTATATCGTTTAGTTCTCGCCGGAAACAGAGGAAAAAACTCCAAGAGTTCGAGAACTGTTGTAAGGTTCCCAGTTGGGGTCCCTAGCAGTTGTAGACCGTAAGTTCATTGCAGCGGATCAAACATCACACTATCTAACAGCTTATCGGTGTGTGTAAATCATAGTTGACTTGCATGCGCGGGACTCTTGGAACGCATAAAATCTTCAGCAGAAACCCATCTACTGATCAAATCAATCATTTTGAGGATCGACTGATTTTTCACGGTACTATTTTCTCTCTTGATGTTTTCTGACCCTTTGCTTGCATCAAATTCCTTTGCCCATTAGTTCTAGGTTGAAACAAATATCTAAATGATTTTCATACTCATCTGTCCTGTAAAAATATCACGCAGAGATGAACATTGCATAAGCATAATTGTAAAAATTTCTTTTCAGAAATGTATTTAACTTTAATGGAAACACCAAAATCTTAAATAAATCAAGATTATAAAACGCGTGCTTCGAAGTACTTTTGAAGTTATTCAATAGCTTCCAAAAAAAACCGCATGAAATAAATTTTCGTGATATACTTTTACTTCCTCATTTTTAAACAAGCTAACATGAATCCCATAGCAGCGTAACATCAGATGATCAGATCCGTATTAATGAAAAAATAAAGTAACCATTCCAGAACAAGTACATTTGAGTGAACCCGAGAGAAGGGTATTACATGATGCATCAACGCACTGAATAATTTCAAAACCTTTTCGTAATGATTTATAGTTTACGGATGGATGAATAAGTCAATTGTTATTTCTGTATGAGTTCCATTCAATATTTGCACACGGTTTATAAAAATCACTTTGAAGGGATCATTGCACTGCGTACAAAATTGTAGGGGACCTCCAATGAGAGCTCGAGCTAATGAAGAGAAATGTTGGGTTTATCACCGCTAACAATTTTTGATTGAAAATAGAACGAACATCTAACGGAAATATAATGACTAGTTTGCTCCCAATGAACGTTTAAAAAAAATGTAGCCTTGAATTGACCCGATCCATGCTGCACTCCTCACATTTGAAAGCCGAAAGCAACACGCGCGCATGATGATATTTTTTTCTATTTTCCCTCAATAATGAACTGGCACCGTATGGGAAAAAGTTCAAGTCCCAAAAAAGTCAACAGAAATTCTAAAAAAACACGCGCTCAATTTTGAAAGGGTCATAGTATCTATGAGACGCAATGTATAGCGGCTACGGCTCGCATTATTGACAGTTGCCAATCAAAATTTTGGAGAAATATTCTAAAAACTGCGGAATAGCGTCAATTTCCTTGACACGAAATCTAAATGCTTTATCTATAATAATTCCACGGATCACGCAAATTTCAATACTGATCGGCCATAGCCATTATTTTTCCCATTAGTTTGAAAAACGAGTTCATAGTCAATTAGCATCCAAGGGAACCACCGCCTTCATTACTGATGCACTTGCATGTTCATCAATACGTATTCTATGCAGTCAAGCAGGCGGGACGAATATGCGTTACGGAGCAGGTGCGCTGAATAAAACCTTCGAAAAATACGCTGTTGCTCCCTTCAAGAGTTCGGGGGAAGCGAACTAGATCGTGAATTGTTTTTTTTTCCCAGGATGAAATTGAGGCAGTGATATGCTATTTATAAAACGCTCCACATTATGCCACTTAATTCGACAGGTGCATCTCCCCTTCAGAATCCGTCCCCCAACTCCCTTTGCCCTCCTTTTCTCCCTTCTCCTTCACGGCCTCTCACTGCATGCCTATCATCCCTTAACTTGATTACCTTTCGATTCAAACATGCGGTACAATTCCAAGAGTAGCACATACCCGTTTCAAGTTAAAGGTAAAGGGATGGATGATGTGCTAGCAAGACTTGCATTCATTTAACTAATTTAATATGCCAGTGGTGGAAATCAGTATAAACGGTGAAAATAGCTAATATTTAAAAAGTAATTATTATAGATTTACATTGCAAAAGAAGGGTAGGGAGTGATGTTTCCCATAACAGAAACATACGGTTACAATTTGATCTTTTTATGATTTTGATTTCCTTTTAAAGGTAGTCAGACTTCTCTATTTTATCGCAGTCTTTAAAATTCATTACCCAATCAAAATTCTTTACATCTCTGCCTTTTTTGGACTTCTCTAAACAACTCTCTTACCCTTACTCTCCCTAGTACTCCATTTGTTTCCTTTCTGTCCACTCAACCTCATCAGTTCTTTATTCCGACCCCTTGAAAACTTCCTTAAAATGTTATCATTATTCTGTTATACAAATCCTTATTCAAGATATCCGACCCCGACACTTTCCATTAGGTAAAGGAGTTATTTTAGCTTTATTATGAAACGTACCACGTTTCTCATGCCACGACTATATTCACCTTCTTCGACCATAATATTGATTAGACAGGTATTACTAATTGTTTTATCTATTCTCGAATACACCCTTCAATTCAATTACTTGACGTAGCCTTCCTATTTCTTGAGAATTTAATCACTTTTGTTTTTCTACATGTTTCCCCATAAAAATTGAAATGTTACCACATGTGTCTGACTTTAATAACAACTCTGAATCCTGTTTAAGCCTGTGTAATCGCCCATAACTAGAAATCCATAAATTCGTTGACAGGAATGAGGGGAAAAATTGAATCGAAATAATATTAATAAAATAATTTTTTAAATAAATGAATTTCACTTTAATAAAAAATATATTTAATAGGTCTAAATACGAAGTTAAATTGGTAATATTTTTCCTTAAGGTGCATTTAATTAACTGCTGGAAACACTGTGTCGTGCGTTAGTGTTTTCAGCGTTGTTTCAGGACTGAATTTGGTGGGCGAGACACTTCAAGAAGGTGGATCATTGGATGACAACAAACCCTAGATACTCCAGCCCCGGGGCAGACTAATTTTTCTATTGGCAAAAAGTACCCTTTATAAATCGTTCTCGGTGGCCAAGGAATCACGGCGTTAAACGTCGTGAAAAATGCATACGTCAACGGAGAAATTATGTCGAGAATAAAGAGGGGGATGCTTCTTCCTGGTTTAAGTAGTTTGCCATTAGAAAAATGGGACACTTCACACTTTGAGCAAACCTCACATAATTCTGTTAAACACAACCTGCTTAAAATTTTAACTCTACCGATTATAGTTAGGGAGTACACGTAGGAATTAAATATTTTTTTATTTCTACCTTCATTTTGGTATGTATTACCGTACCACTAAGCCGTTTTCACACATTATATTTCCTTTTACTCTTAATAGTTTTGCGTCATTATACACCACTTTACCCATTGAAATGAAAACATTTGCCTTTTTTGCCCGCATATTTGTATTTAAGACTAAGATTAGTACAGGTATTTCGTCTGGGCAAACATGCGAGTACTACTAACACTTTTCTAATGTTGATACAAGGATGAAGTAACACAAGATAAAAGTTGAATAAACTATAATATCATCGCGCTTTTCTTCAAGAATTAATTAAATTCAGACCCGTACTTAATGCAGAAAACTTATTCTTCATACAAATCGGACTAATGTGAATCATCTGACTTTATCGATCTTAGTCTAATTTCACTTTCTTCAATACTATTAGTAATTCCTCCTATTCTCTTCATCTTCTCCCATCCTCGTCTCTTCCTTCATCCTACTAGACGTCCATAGCTTTCAAAAAAGTCCATATTTAGAGCTGCCTCTAAGTTTTCCTCTGCATTAAACACGTCAATATAATGTATGCCAGTGTTTCACCGAAGAGATTTAATGGGGGATGGAAAGGGAACGATTGATGCGAATTATAGCAAGTGAGGTGTTCATTCAACGGTTCGTCCAAGTGAGATCGATTTCGTTTGACTCGATTCTACTGTGAAATCTTTTCAATTAAAACAATAGATATCTATTCATATAAATCAGTTAACTTCTATTACCCCACCTTCTTACATCCTGTCCAACACTATCTTTTTTTCTTCCATTATATGGATTTAATTCGTTCTCTATTGCCTTATCATAAAATCTTTTCTTCAAGGCATACATTATTTTCTAATTCATTGCTATTTTCAAATATACTAAATGATTTAAAGTTAATAATTAAACATATCCACTTATTTTTACGACTGCGATTATTGGCAACGAAATTTTTTATCGTTCGAAACTAAGGTTAACAAATGAATAGCGTCAATAAGTGTTTGCAAATATTTTACGTTATGACAGCATGGATGGAGGACACTAAGTCATTCATGCAAGGAGTGGGAAACATAGTGTATAGATGATCATAAATTCGTGCAGCTCCCACTCAGCATACTTTAAGTAAATGAATTTCTATGGGTGCCCAGAAAGCCTATGTATTTCTTCTTGAAAAACTTGCCAGTAATGCAAATAAAAAATCGTATAATTCGTAAAACCACCATTGCATACGTATGAGTCTTAATGTATCACTCATCAACCTTCATCCACGTTTTAATCATTAAACACAAGTAGGTGTAAAAGTGGCTGAACACAGCTGTTCCACATGGTTATTATAAAAAGTATCGGGAAGAGTTTCAGAAGAATAGTTTTATTTTATTCAGTATTTTACGATGCCTAAAACTCTTCAAATTATATCCCTTGAGCAACGGCACCCTTTTACCAGTAGCTTTTCTACTTCTGGAAGTCTACCTGGTAGGTGGATTGCGGAAGGTCCTTAAGAGTACGCGGGCAAGCTACTTTTATGTCACTTAGGGTCCCAATATGGTGTCCTTTGAGGGAAAATTTAACTTTTAAGAATAGTAAATTGTCTATTGGTACCAAGTCGGGTTTGTAAGGGGGTTGGGGAATCGTCGCGATGCCGTTGTAGAAGATCTTTGCAACAAGATGTTCGACTCTGCCGTCAAGACCTTCGGAACGGGTTTAGTGCAGATCTTTCGCATCGCCTAAATTTCAGTGATTTTGGTGTGCACTGTCATTTTATCAATGGCAATACAAAATGTAATCATGTGCACACGAATTCGATGGTCTGAATTCAACACTTCACGTCCACGTCGGGGAAAAAGTGCTAATGATACTTTTTATACACACATTGTATGTGGCTATCGAAAGAAAAACGTTAAAAAATAACTTTGCAAGCTACGTTGTTGTTTATTATATTATATAATATGTTTGTGAACATATTATATAATGTTGAATATATATGTTTATTATAATAATATTTTTATGTGCATTACAATAATCAGAAAAAGATCTGAACCTAAATCATAACTAACTGAAAATCACCTCTTTCACAGAAATGCACTTAATGCATTCCTAGAAACTGCCGGAGATTTAAAACTGAGATTAAACTTTTAACGGAGTCATCCGCTAATATGCGTTTCAATGGAACAATTTTAGAGTGTAAAAATTCCAGTCAAGACGAATGATTTTCACGCTCTGAAATTGTTGCATTGTTATACATTCTATTGGGATGCAACTTCAAACGGAAGCTTAGGTAAACATTTCAGGTCATCTAAAGATTTAAAACGGTTTATAGGTGTTCTATTACTCAATTTTAAACAAAGATTTAATTTGTTGCCAGTTTTTCCACACCACGACATCAAACTATTCTGTGGCGACGGGATTCGAGTGGGGAAATTGGGTCTCTTTCCAAAATAACCGTAAGTAAGGGGCATTATATATTTGCGGCGTGGAAGAGAAATGAATGGAAGGGGAAAAGAAGGCTGAAGGGGGAGCCGTGGGAGGACCATCGGGGGGGGGGGGGTGAGTAAAGGGTTTAGTAGTTGTTGCGGCGGTGGCAGCGCAGGGATTATGGGAATTTCCACCACCACCGCTGGGGTAGCAAGACGGGGAGCAAAAAGGAGATGACTCCAGCTGATTAGAAGGCACATATCTCACTCACTCCCTCCCAGGCCGTCTTCCCGCTTCTGTTCCCGAAGCGGTGACAGGCGAAGCTTGCGAGTATAATGAGCGTTCGAATTGTCTGGCGCATCACCAAACCCATTTCTCGCATCACACCCCCATTCCCTCACTTCAACTCCCCCTCAATCACCACCCCCCGTACACACACACACGCACATACACACTCAATCTCTTTTAGACACTTGACATCCCGAGAAGTGGCTGCATTGTCATCCAAAGGGAGAAAATTTCTTAGGGAAAGCCGAATGAAAAAGGAAACAATTTCTACATGAATTAATCACTCATGTTTGGGCATTTCGTTTTTATTGATGAAGGGGATACCCTCAATGTTAATCAAAAGCCATTTCAGCAGTCAAGTTGTAAATGCATCACTTTTAATAATTCCGTTAAGTGAGTTCACATAAAATCTCCGAAATCATCTCTCAAGTTTGTTAGGAACAATAAATTAAGGAATATCTACGCAGTAACATAGCCTGGTTTCCACTCAATTCAAAGAAGAAGAAAGGCTCTTGGTCTCAATAGAATGAATTCTTCCCGAAATTCAATGAAGGAGTGCTTTTGTTTCCAAGTCGTTAGTTTATGAATTCATTCGGCAAAATTGAATTCTATGGCTGAAAGTGATAGGAAATACGGAATAAAAGGTATTTAGTCGTAATCTATAGTACCTAGAAGGAATCGTCAGAAGATAAGATGAGAAAGGCAGGATGATTTTATTATTTTTAGGTAATCTACCGGTTAAGGTAAGTTTCTGGATGGACACAACTATCAAATAAACATTCTGCAACCCCAAATAAAACCCAATCCATCAACCTAATCTACATCAGGTCCCTCTTCATCTCTGTGTACTTCTTTCCTCCCTTCATCCCGTCCAACATCCCTATCCTGTTCCTGCCCTTTCCTCGTTTGCCTAACATTCTCCCCTCTATTGATTTTGATATACGAGGTGTGAATTCAGGAAGGGAAGTGATTGAGTCAACTATATTTGAGCATGAGAAGAAGTTGATATAATGATATACTGTGACACGAAATAGACTCTTTTTTATGATAAATGAATAGTAAATAGGGCTCTAACCAATTATGGAGTAAGGATAGGCAAAGGATATGAGGGAAAAGTTGGGGGGTAAAAAGAACTATTACTCATAAGAGAAGGCTGGCGATGTTCGCTTGAAGGAATAACTTAATATTGAAGACACATTCATTTATGTTTGAGGCACGAAATAACGGATGGGGATGCAATAAATAGGATGATGATAATGGATAAAGGTTTACGGGGGATAAAAGATATCAATGGAGTATGATCAAAGAAAAGGAAAAATGAGAGAGAAAATGAGGAGGTTCTTAACACCGTCTCCACAGCCGAGAAATCTTAATCAGGCTTAATCATCATTGGGACAAGCGATTGTGGCACTACTGATCAAGGGGGAATGGAAAGTAGGGATCGGAGGAAAGGGAGTTTATAAACCGGAGGAGATAGGTGAGGAAGTGGGATTTTACGACTAGATTAACAGCACGGGGATAGTTGGAAGAGATGACAGACAACGTACTCCATGATCGAATTCAAATTGACGGATTTGCTCATAAAAATACATAAAACAGGGTCAGCGAAATGCTAAGTTGTCTGTAGGAGATACGGGGTGCTTGGTACGCTTGTGCGATGAAGGATTTTTTTCAGTGTATTTTACATTTGATGTCTTGTTTCTGGAGTAATTGTTACTTAAGTCTAATGAAGAGTTGACCTTTGTTTTCCCGGTGTATTTTATGGGTAGATGTTGGGCATCTTATATATTATGCATACACAGAATTTTTAAGGGTATGGATAACATTTTACAATGGAAGATGTTTTTGGTTTAAGTTTTCCTGAGAAATACATGTATGAATTAAATTTTCCTGTATGAATGAATCATGGAGATGAAATATATGATATGAAATGAATATATCATGGAGTATGAAATTATAAGGAATAAATTGGTCTAATGACAGAAATATAGCAGTTTAATTATTTTTTGTCGTCAATTGGGATGTGGTTGGAGGTGGATCGAAAAAGGTAGCTCCAATACTAAATATAGAATTGAGTAAAAAGCATATTTTAAATGAATATTACTTAACAGCG
The DNA here is from genome assembly GCA_037158775.1 of Hetaerina titia. Classification (NCBI taxonomy): domain Eukaryota; kingdom Metazoa; phylum Arthropoda; class Insecta; order Odonata; family Calopterygidae; genus Hetaerina; species Hetaerina titia. The sequence continues at coordinate 15,311,280 of CM073775.1, forward strand.
TTACTTATTTCGAAGTCCCTCGATGTGAGCTTTCGTTATACATTAATTCCAGTGTTCTTATTAGAAATATGTTTTTAATATACATCCTTCTTAATGGTATTTTTCGGGAGAGAATGTGATAAAATAATTATGTATTTTCACGTGTACGTACGTGTAAGTTATGCTCAACGAACAGATAATAATAAAAAATACCCAAATTATTTCCATCCTAATCCAGTCGAAAACCAATTACGAGGTTCTAAAATCTATCTGGTCATGCGCAGAGCCCATGAGACCGTAATATTCCCCTTTACTGAATAATCTCCTAAATTGGCTCGCTGCGAGCAGTCTCATAAGCAGCCGTATTTTCCCAAGCCTTATTCGTTCCAGGAAAACGATGGCGAAGTGATGGAATAAGGATTCGAAAGACAAAAAAACTTTCCCCTGTTTAAATAAATATTAAACGCATTCTCAAAAACCCAATCCTAGATAAATTATTCAAAGCTTTTCTTTCCAGCATCTCAAGTCGGTAGGAAGGCAAAGAAACACATCCGAATATCCACAGACGAGGTATCAAAGTGAAAGTTTTAACCGCTTCTCCTCACCCCAAGCCTGCCTCTCCAGTCTTATTTTTATTTTTTTGAGTTATGTGCGGGAGGAAAACCTTGTGAAAAAAAGAAGAGAATATCCGAACTCCCCCATTTACAAATGGGAAAATCAACAAGGAGTGAGAGAAAAAGGAATTCCTCTCTACTTAAAGCGTGATCTTTCCTTCGCAAGATTTATTCATTGAAAAGGCAGAAAAAAAATAAAAAGTGCGATGAAAACACTACCCCACTTTATACACGTATCCCAAACAGAAGAAGGAAAAGTTTTGGAAAGCAGAAAACAAACTCTTCATTGTTATTTACTTATTCAAGTTGTACGGAGTTAGAGAGTAAGGGAGGGGGGGGCGGAAAGAGGACCTTCAGGAGAAGGGGAGAGGGAGGCGGACGGTAGAGTGGTGGGGATGGGTGAAAAGGAGTGGCGCTCTTATGGGAAGGGAAGAGATTTGTGGGGGTGATGAAAGCGAACTCAACATTCACGCACGCAACTCAAAAAGACAAACTGAAATGCGAACGTGGAAATATCGGTTTTTCGGAAATTTAAAAAATATATTATCACTATTCAAATTTGTGTTAATATTCTATTGTAAAACTTCTTAGTGCCACACGATGCAAAAATTATGACTCAACAAATCTTTGACTCAAACGTCAAATGGCACGCATGAGTCTAAAATTCGTCATAAAAACGATGTGTTACACAGATTGAGTAGCAAAAATGAATCGGTTGAAGTATATATTAAATATCATGATTTGAGGATTAGAATGATGTATCTATTTTCCCAATAATACTCGCATAAATGCTGTCTGAAATATGGAAAGTGTATTAACGTTTTATATTTTCGGTGCGATGTGCATTGCAATGCATGAAAACACAACTCCTGAAAACCATTTGTGAATAAAGAAGTATTACCAATATTTTTTGTACGTATCAGTGTTTTCAAAATCCATATCCATTAGCATTAACAGGTATTTATTAAAGAGCTGAAATCCTAGAAATCCTACAGTATATCTGATTTGTATTTACACCCCTGTAATATTCTAACCTGTCGATTTGTGATCGTAAAAACTTAATATTTTTGCATTACAGTTAAATGCAATGCTCATGCATACGGATACGTGGAAATAAATATTATGTAAAAGTAAGATATGCACCCTCGAATTCATTATGGCGAAAATCTAGATATTTTTCTAAGTGCCTAAATATTCTCGGGAAGGATCCATGGGAGAGCCAAGAAAAACTTCAACACAGGAAAGAGGGGAAAGCAATTGTAATAACATCTTTATAGACGTAAATATAACAGGACTATTATAAAAAAGTCCTAGAATGCATGTTTATCCTATATTCAGCTCTATTAATAACGCTATAATCGCCAAAATTACGAAAATTACGAAAATCCAAAGCTGTCTGTGTTGTGCTAAAGCGTGGAGTTATCCATGTTCTCATTTTCTATCTTCCGGATTCGTATAAGTACGACATAATCATGCAGAGACAAACATCAAGAGTGTAGATAATGTGTTAATGAAAAGATTATCATTTTGTTTATCAGTAGGATCTAATAATAAGAGAATAAAATTAAAGTATCACAGCACGTATATATATATATATATACATTTCAGAAGTCGAAAACAAGAGCGTGAGCCCTATTATAAAATCTGCAAGATTGAAGGAGGGAAAATCAAAATGCAAATCATACGCTAAATTTTGTAGCTTAATTTACTATAATAATTAATACAAATTTTTCCATTAGTACCTGATATTTCATCTTTCGATATCCTCGAAAGTCATTTCTTGATTATATTCTTTGTTGAATATATTCTTTCCAACAGTCTCTTTATTTAATCCATGAGATAATCAATTTCCGGAGAGGAATGATAAATGGAGGGGAATTAAATCCGAAGTAGAACTGTCAAGCTTCTGCGAGAAAATAAATTGATGAAAAAAATCTGATGATGGATTGAGCAACAAAGACTAGAGCCTGGCCAATTGATAGAAATAAAGTCCATATATAAAAAACACACTAAGCTAAGAGGTTCTTTCGGATAGGAGGAAGGGAGGGACGTTGAAAGCGTGGAATAAATAAGCGTGACCCAGATTAAGACGGGTGTGAGGCAGTGCGGACTCAATGCAAGAAAACTTCGCGTGGACGGAATGGGTTGGGAGAAACAGAGAGTGAAGGAATGGGGGAGGACGCAACTGGATTATTTAGCCAGCGTGAGAGTTTTTCCTTTGTGGCCGCAAGCAGGCGAGCAGTGGGTAGGAGGGAATTTCCAATTGCTAAGACCACCCCGTCGGTTCATGGGAGTGAGGGATGAGCGGGGGTTGGTCAAGGGTCCAGGGGAACTTGCGAAAACAAACCAAACGGTAAAAAATACTGCGAGAAAACGGGAGGAAAATAGAGGGGCAACAAAATAAGTTTTTGTTTTACGAGCCCAATAAACGTTTACGAAATCCCGTGATAACAGCCGGAAGGGGGGATGCGAGAGACCCCCGGGGATTATTCCGGTGGGTGTGAGAGGAGGGGGGTTGAGATGACAAAATGGGTGGGGGTTTGGGTGACAGAACGAACAAGGGGTTCGTTTTGGGGATGCAGGGTAATATACGTAGTTATCGGTCTCCTGATGCGATTGGATGAGGCGGGGGGAGGTGACGGGGAAAGAAAGAAAGGTGGGGGAGGAAAGAAGGGGAAGTGGAAGGGGATTAAATGGGGAGGGAAAAGGGAGCAGGGTGGGGAAAGAGAGGAATGCTATATCCTTGGGAGGGTACAGGGTGTGAGACGGAGGGAAAGGGCCTGACGCAAGGGGCTAATCCCCTGTCCCAGCGAGTAATTACACTCAGAAGGTTGGAGGAGAGGAAAGAGGACGGGGATGGAGTGGCGGGACGCTTTTCCTGTCCATCACGACCGGATTGCGACACCTCGATTGAAATAACGCCTCACACGTGTGTGTGTGTGTATATAGTATATAGTATATATATATATATATATATATATATATATATATATATATAAATTCACTGATAAGTCATAACAAACACAGAAACCAAAACACAAAAGAGGAAAAACTCACTGGTTCTCGAATTTTCGGTGGTCCCACCACCTTTCTCAAGAGGAATTAGGAACAGAACTGAGGCAGAGGAGGGCCCGAAAGCAGTGGTAGGAAGGAGAAGGGGAAATGGGGGAAAAGAGGGGAAAAGAGGGGAAAAGAAAGGAAAAGGGGGGAAAAAAGGGGGGAAGGCATTCGAGGTGAGGAGTTTGGAGGGGTAGTGTATGGCGCGGGAATTTTAAAAAAGGTGGGGATGATATGGAAGTTGTTGGGGGCGGAGGGGGATGAAATTATATGCATAAAGGGGGCAATTAATGTCTAATATTAATACCTGGGCGATTCCAGGAATCCAAGAGCCAGATGAAAGCTAGCTCTAATGTTTTGAGTTTCAGTGGAGGGTCTGAGTGTGGGAGGGATGCTAAGACGGATACTTTAAAACATTGGTCAAAGGCAGCGTTGTGTTCGGAGGCATGTTTGGGGATTGGGAGCATACCAATAAGGGAGGAATTGTTGCATGAGGCTCTATGATTATTGATTCTAATATTGAGGGGTGTGGTACACTGTCCAATGTAAAAGGCAGGGCAAAGTTGGCACTTGAGTAGGTAGACAACATTGCTGGAGGTACACGAGAAGTAGGGAATAGGTGGGAGAGAGTTAAAGAGCGGGTGGGGGAGGGATGGGATTCTGGTTAGGAAAATAGGACATGTTTTGCATCTAGGTTTATTGCAGGGTCTGGGAGTGATTTTGGAACGGGGCGAGGATTTAAGAAGTGGATTGGTAGATTTTAGAAGATCTGATAGATTGGCGGGGCGTTTGAAAGTGACAGAGGGGCATTTGGGGAAAAGGTTGGTGGTGGAATTGTGGTTTTTGAGGATAGGATAGAGGTCCTTTAGAATAGAACGCAGAGATTCTAGGCCAGGGAGAAACGTGGTACAAATTGAAAGAGGGTGGTTTTTCGCGGTGGTGGAAGGTCTGGGAGTGTAAGTATGCCTACGGATCCTCTTATTCAGGAGGGATTCAGGATAACCTCGTTTGAGGAGGGAATGGTGTAAATTTATGAGGAAATTGTCTAGGGAGTCAGGGTCATTGCAAATTCTGTGACCCCTTATGGAAAGGGAATAAGGAATGGAACGTTTGGTGTGGTATGGGTGACAGCTGCTAAAATGTAAGTACTGTTGTTTATTTGTGGGTTTTATATGTACGGATGTGTGAAATTTATGGTCTATAAATGATATGTTTACATCTAGGAAGGTGATATGGGAGGAGGAAACTGTAGACGTGAAGGAGATAGAGGACGAAGCATTAAGGTTCCCCCCTTTTCCTTTCTTTTCCCCTCTTTTCCCCTCTTTTCCCCCATTTCCCCTTCTCCTTCCTACCACTGCTTTCGGGCCCTCCTCTGCCTCAGTTCTGTTCCTAATTCCTCTTGAGAAAGGTGGTGGGACCACCGAAAATTCGAGAACCAGTGAGTTTTTCCTCTTTTGTGTTTTGGTTTCTGTGTTTGTTATGACTTATCAGTGAATTTACATTACACGTTGGTGGGTTTTCCAAAAAAGTGTATATATATATATATATATATATATATATATATCTATATATGTATATATATATATATATCTAATAGTTATATTGCTCTCGTGAGTACTTCCGCATCATCGATATATATATATATATACTAACGAAAAAGGAAATCAACTCACACATTTTCGAATTTTCGTTGGTAAAAGCCACCTTTCTCAAGGAGGAAGGAGAGCTTCTTCCCTTTCTGTACTTAGAAGAAATAAACGCTGGTATAGGAGCACGGTAAGAAGATGAATGCCTTATGGTCAATGAATAAAAGATATCAAGACCTGTACCCGAGATTAATAGATATAAAACTCATCTTCATTTGGACATTTGTTGAGTTTATTCAAGGTATTCTAAAAATTAGGATAATTTGTGGTTACTCCCTACCAAATATTTACTTCAAAGTATCACGACAGCTTTTTTCTTCTCCCTATATTATCTCTGTCTTCATTTATTCGCAGGATCTTCTTCATGCGGTCTCTATATTGGACTCTATTATTCTCTAACCTCTTTAATCAATATTTCTCCTTCTATCATAGCTTTCAATACACCACTTCATTCCGCTTTTCTCAGTCAATTTTCTCTGACTTTTTAGGATTTCCTCCAGCGGCTTTCTCTCTTCCTCCATCCTACTTCTTCTCTCCATCCTCCTTGTAACGTCAGTGCTTGTATCCTCTTGGTCCAACTCACTTGTTTAAATGATAAAATAAAAATAAGAATCACAAATTATAAATGTCAAATCTATTTAGATGTTTTTTAGAGGTGAAATAAGGATTACGATACTTCCCGATTCTCTAGAACTTCCAAATGATCAAGTTTAAGGTAAAAAAAGAAAAGGCGCCGTGAACCAAAAGTTGTTAAAAGCAAAAGAAAATTTTGAGTGCTATTCAAGTAAAGGAAAACGTGCTGTAATCATGACACAAACAGAGACATAGCTTGGGGAGCACAGACTTGCACATAATTTTCAATAGCAGAAGAGAAATTAAATAATGTTTCCCGATGATCCTCTACCTAAGAACAAAAATCTGTTATTGGTCCACTTTTGAAGAGGAAAACTCCAGATATTTAAAACAATATGCCAATTGGTCTGAGAAAATCGGGAAACGATGCGAGTACAAAATAAACCACTCCAATTAATTAACTGGTTGCCCCCAAATGAATTAATCAACTTTAGATGTTGTGAATCTTTAGAAAAGCCATCAGGGTTCCCTCAACCGAATGCAATAATATGAGCGTTTTCCTTTTTAAAAACAATTTCTCACCCGTTGGAACAATGCGACGCGATCAAATGCGACGAAGAGAACATCTGCGGGGAAAATATCGGTATTTCGCATTCCAATAGAATGGCACTCTCGGAATAGGATTCCCACGTGGCGGCGCTACGTGGGAATCCTATTTCTACGATTTCTAGCTGAATGAAACTACAGTCAAGTCTCGGAACACATCCTCCACAATTCGCTAACATTTCTGAAAATACAACCTTGCGGTATTTGTGTGTGTGTATGCATGCGTGATATTGATCCCATCTACTCTATTCAGAAAGTCCCATTCTTTGCCACTCAGTCATATGGATGGTAGGGAAATAAAGTGTTGACGTGATCCATAGAGAAAGTTCCTTGAAATGAGCTCAAGTGACTTAAAACTTCTTCGAAGTTAACCCCTTTAGGAAGGTAGCATAGTTTCCGACTCCAAATGACGAGAATTAACGCATATGACGCCTCCCACGTAAGGGATAAACCTCCCAGGAAGAGGTTAGTATGACCCAAGATCACTTACTTCCCACACTTATCCAGGGCCCAAAGAAGGATGTACTCGAAGAAGAACTTTCGTAAAACTCTAATTCCTTCACACAAATGCAAAACTTTGCGGCCTAAACTGAATGAATTGGCGGCAATTTCTCCACTCCATCTTCCACTACCGTGCTTCTACCAATGCGTTCCTGGAATAATATCGTATTTTAACCCATATTGACCGATAAGAGGTAACGAACACACACAAATGAGAACTTATATCTTCCTATTCATCTATGCAGGCTGACGAATAGAAGAACTTCTGATTGCTATCATTAACTTTGATAATATATTGAATGTACCCATTTAGGTACGATCGTATCATTTTAGTTCCCATAGTTACTATCTATATGTCATATGTTAAATACCTGATACATGGGGATCGGGATGGTGCGGTGGCTGACGTTAAACTTTCAAATCCTGGAGACAGAAAATATTTTCAGTGGTATCCCGATCCCTACTAGAGGTGCTTTGTGGAGAGAACTTTGAGTGAATACGACGTCCGTCAGATGGAACGTTAAACTGCGGACCCCTTGGCGTCTTTCGACAATAATAAGCTAATGCAGACGCCTAATTGCTCTCCCCCCTTCCTCCTCTCCTGTCCATCCCTAATGGCGCAAATGAACTTAGCTGCCGCTCGTCTCCCACAAAAACTACTACTACTACCAGATATGGATAGCAAAAAGCATCTTCACCACAAATAGATCTAAATTTTAACCAAATAAATAATCCTCATCAAGGGTGCTTTCACTGGGTACGAGCTTCTTCATTAATTAATCCATTTAGATTTCCTTCATTGATACATACTCGTATTATTCCTTCATTTGAATTATATAGCAAAAACCTATGGTTGAACTGTCCCTCCATACTAAATTGTTAAATGAGAGCATGTAAAGAGAAATCCTTAGGAACCTTCAGGCAAGCAACAAAATTAATTTAATTATTTCAATATTTCTTTATGCTTTTGACATCCAAATGTTAAGGAAGTATTTGCTCCATTACTACAGCGTTTGACATAGTAACCCATTGACTCCGTGTGTGTTGTTACGAAACACATTCCAAACTTTAATTTATAAAGATTTACCTCACTCATATTATAATATCATAATTCTGATGATGTCGGAGATTTTTTAGAATATAAACTTCAAAATACCAATATTCATTCATTTTCTAGATAGGTTCTCGTGTCTCAATTACGATTTTCTCGTAAAATATGTTCATTCAAAGTATGTTAAAATGCGGATCTTGAATTAAAAAAGAATGCTTACTAAAATGTAAGTAAATATATCAACTCAAAACAAAAATAACCTCTCCAAATAAAAAAATCCATTATCATTTAAAAAATAGATGATGACCATCACGAAAAGATATTTCATTATTTAAACGTGCGAGGAAAGATTTGAACCATTCATCGTCTTTAGCCAGCAGAGTATCCAACCGCCATCACCCAACACAACCTTTTGTGTCTGACACCCTCATATCCAACCCTTTTCACCCATGTTCCCCTGCAGCACCTACACCACCAGCTACTACCCTTTAATCTTACTCGGTTTACACGCGTGGTCCATCCTTTTCGCGGATTCTAATGTGAAAGCACTCGAAAGATAAAACTATTTGTGGCAAGAGGTGAAGGGGAAAAGGGAGCGTTGAATAGAAGGGGAGGGGGGTTTAAGATGCCTTCTGCGAGTTTTTTTTGCTCTGATCTCTTCACCTCTCGTCTTGTGTAAAGGGTGTGGGAATGCGAGTGGGGTTTGGGAATATAGGAGGGAGTTTTGGTGGTGAAGAGGGGCAGGATATATTCACAGAGAGAGGGAGAGTTCTTGCGTGCGGTATAGGGATGGGGTGGGTAGCCCCTGACGAGCGTAGCGGGGGCATTAGTGGAAGTGAGCATGAATGAGGGCGGAAGCGGTCCTTAGGGGAAGCATTAGCGACGAGAGCAAGGCCCATGGACTGAACGTATCCTCAAGTGCGTCTGCCTGTCTATATATTCATATGTATATATGGTACATGTATATATATATATATATATATATATATATATATATATATATATATAAAATTCACTAAATAGTCATAGCAAACACAGAAACTAAAACAGATAAAAGGTGGTTGCACCACCGAAAATTCGAGAACTAATGAGTCCCTCTTTTATACATTTTAGTTTCTGTGTTTGCTATGACTATTTAGTGAATTTCATTGTGCACGTTCGTGGATTTTCCAAGAAAGTGACTATATATATATATATATATATATATATATATATATATATATATATATATATATATCCCTCCCATGGACTACAACCTTGTCGTGGTGGAAGGGCTTGTGTGTTCCGATGACCCCTAGAGCTGTGCTGGCGGGAGTAATAATAATTACTCCTGGAAGGGTCACCCATGCCAGATAGGTTGAAGGTTAGGAGCCAGACGAAAGGTAGTCCACGCAGCGTCTGTTCCTCAGTGAGGCGGCTGCAAAGACGTCTGACCCCAGTGGGGCGGCTATTAAGTGATGGTGTCACGTTAAAAACACTATTGAGGAAGGCAACGGGAAACCACCTCAATTATCATTCCCAAGAAAATATGATGAACGCAAAACAGAAATTGAGTCCTGGCAACCGCGGGACTCGGCCCAAGAAGCCGTGTGTCGTGCCCGGTAGCGGGGGAGGCAAGGCTTCCGCGGTCGTCATCCCACGAAAACCTTGCAAGGAAGAAAAAACTGCAGCAGGACAGAAGACTCAGAAGAAGGCGAAAGTAGTTAGAATAGGAACCTGGAACGTCAGGACAATGTTGAGGAGAGGCAAATTAGAAAATATTAAGCGAGAGATGGAAAGAGGTAATATAGATGCTTTAGGTCTCTGCGAGGTGAGATGGAAGGATAGCGGGGATTACTGGAGTGACAATTATAGAGTGATATACAGCGGCGGGGACGAGAGCCAACGAGGGGTTGCCGTAATTTTAAATAAAGTGGTAGGAAGAAGCGTAGTCAACATAGAGCAAGCGACGGATAGAATTTTACTCGTAGAGATTAAAGCAGAGCCGACGAACTTGGTCATTGTTCAGGTATACATGCCACCGAGCAACCACAAGGAGGAAGAAGTCGATAGGATGTACGATGTGTTAGAGGATATCATCGCGAGTGTTCCTGCAGGGAAACATTTGATAGTGATGGGGGATTGGAATGCGACGGTAGGCGAAGGAAGAGATGATGATTAGGTGGGGGACTATGGGTTAGGCACGAGGAACGAACGCGGGGAGAAAGTAATTGAATTCTGCAGGAGACAGGGGTTAGTCATCACCAACACATGGTTTAGACACCACAAAAGGCGTAGGTATACATGGAATATGCCAGGTGACTCAGAAAGGTATCAGTTAGATTATATTATGGTTAGGCACAGGTTTAGGAACAGTGTGATAAATTCGCACAGTTTCCCAGGAGCGGATGCGGACTCTGACCACAATTTAGTTGTTATGAAATGTAACGTTCGTTTCAAGAAGATAAGGCAAGGGCGACGGGTTAGGAAATGGAATTTAGAAGGATAAAATGGATTAACGAGGAACGAGTATTAGCAGGCTGTAGAGAAAATTATGGATGACGATAAAGAACTGAGTACTATCGAAGAAAAATGGGAATGTATCAAGAAAGGGATATTGAAAGCCGCTAAAGACACTATAGGAACCGTTAACGGGAAAAGGATAAGGAAACCATGGGTAACGGATGAAATGATTGCAAAGATGGATGAGAGGAGAAGATGGAAAAATGTAAACACAGAGTCAGGCAAAATGAAGTACAAAGAGTTAAACAATAAATTGAGAAGGGCCACAAATAAAGCCAAAGGAGAATGGTGGAAAACGCAATGCGAGGATATGGAAAATTTACAGAAGAAGGGTGAAATTGGTGTTCTATACAGCAAGGTTAAGTTATTATCGGGAAGTAAGAAGGCAAGATCAGTGCTAACAGTTAAAGATAAGTGGGGTAAGATAATAGTTGAACCAGGAAAAATCCAAGAGAGATGGAAGGAATATATAGAAACACTGTATGGTAAAGAACTTAGGCCGACAAAGTTAGACATAGAAAAGGAACATGACGTAGAAGAAGATAGCTTAGGTCCAGGCATACTCGACGATGAAATAGAAAGGGCATTAAAGGAGATGAAAGCAAATAAGGCCGTGGGGGTGGACAACATTCCTGTAGAAATGTTGAAATGGTTAGGAAAAGGTGGGAAGAAGGCCATATATGGACTGATTCGTAGTATCTATGAGGAAGGAATCTGGCCGGAAGATTTTGTGAGATCGGTGTTAGTTCCTATTCCAAAAAAGGCAAAGGCTTCGTCATGTGAGGATTACAGAACAATAAGTTTGATATCCCACGCAGCTAAAGTTATTCTCAGGACCATCAACAAAAGGATAGAGAGTAAGGCAAGAGATTACTTAGGGGATGATCAGTTTGGGTTCAGGAAGGGAAGAGGTACGCGTGATGCCATTGCAGTAATGAGATCACTAGTCGAGAGGAATATAGAATACAATCAGGACGTTTTTGCCTGTTTTGTAGATTTCGAAAAAGCGTTTGATAGAGTGAATTGGGAAAAATTAATGCGTGTATTGCAGAAAATAGGAATGGATTGGAGGGACAGGAGACTGATCCGCAACCTGTACATGTCTCAGACTGCTCAGGTGCGAGTGGGGAACGGAGAGTCCGGATGGGCAGTGTTAGGAAGAGGTGTAAGGCAGGGTTGCCCATTGTCACCGGTACTGTTCAACGTATATGTAGAGGAAATGATTAAAGAGGCATGGGAAGAACTGGAGGTAGGAATGAAGGTCGGAGGGGAATTCGTAAAATCGGTTAGGTTTGCTGATGACCAAGCATTAGTTGCTCAGTCAGCCAAGGGGTTGTAAGCATTGTTGAGTGAATTGGAGGTTCAGTGCGATAAATATGGGATGAGAATCAATATTAATAAAACAAAGGTTATGCGATTTTCCAGAAAGAAAAAGGCTAAGCTAAATATTAAAATAGGCGGGGAAAAAATAGAGCAGGTAGAACAGTTTACATATCTCGGAAGTGTTTTGGACCAATACGGTCAAAGTGGTAGGGACGTAAGGAGAAGAATTGCGCTAGGCAAGGAGGCTTTCTCAAGAAGGAGGGAGTTGATGACGGGGACGTTGAGTAGGGATGTTAAGACAAGACTCGTATAAACTCTGATATGGAGCGTATATATGTATGGTGCGGAAACGTGGTCACTGAAGCAGGAGGATAGACGTAGATTGGAGGCTTTTGAAATGTGGGTGTGGAGAAGGATGGAGAAGGTGAAATGGACCGAAAGGAAAACAAATGAGGAAGTACTGGAGATGGTGGGTGAGGAGAGGGGTTTGTTGAGAGAAATCCTATGGAGGCAGGAAAAATGGGTGAAAGGCGTATTGAGCGGTAATGGAATGTTGAAGAAGGTAATAGAGGGGAGAATGCTGGGCAAGCGAGGAAAGGGTAGGAGCAGGATAGGGATTTTGGATAGATAGATAGATAGATAAAGGCCTTAATTCTGGGCGAAATTGAGACCTTCAGGTCCCCTCTTCCATTTAACCCATCGGATCCCATCCCGGAAGGGAGGAAAGAAGTACACAGAGATGAAGAGGGACCTGATGTAGTTTAGGTTGCTGGATTGGGTTTTGTTTGGAGTTACAAAATATTTATTTGATAGTTGTGTCCATCCAAAAACCTACCTTAACCGGTAGATTACCTAATAATATATATATATATATATATATATATATATATATATATATATATATATATATATATATATATATATATATATATATATATGTATATGCATACAGACTTCAGAGTCTGACCTGAAGAAGGCCTCGGAGTAGGCCGAAATCTTATATCATCTTGTGTGTCCTTTTACTTGTTATCTGTTTTATTCTGTGTTCTATTGCGCCGTCCAAAAGTTATAGATATATATATGCGGGTCGCGGTGGTCTAGCGGGCAGAGAGTTGGACTGCAGACCGGAGGGTCCCGGGTTCGATATATCATCCCGGGATTCTATAAGGAACTGGCCCCCCTACCCTGATGTGTGAATATTCACACGCCGTCCGGCTTGGTACATGGGTGAGCTCCAGCATCACCTACTAAACCGACCTTCGGGTTGATTACTGTGTTTATGGTTTTATATATATATATATATATACATATATATATATATATATATATAACTGATGTGATAGTCAGTCTAACGGTTTTCAATAATAAGGTATATGAAGTTAACACTAGCAAACTAAGACAAAAACACAGGAACACACTCTGACGTTGAGCTAACTTCTCATAAGTTGAAAATTTGGAGCATTGTGTGAGCCACAGACTAAATAATTGGCTTCTTAAGAACGGAATAATTATAGAGAAAAGTTCTTTTCTAGTGAATTAGGGGAAAGGAGTCTTTTGAATCCATTTCAAATTTCAGCGCTAGTGTATCGAACAACATTTTAGGGCCACGAATTAGGATTCAAAATATCACCCATTCCATCCATTTAATTTACAAATGGGAATGAGCAAATACAAACCAGAATAGAGATTGAATATTGAGGTAAAACAACCATAATATTACATCAGTAACCTATTTTGCACGCTCCCCTTTTTCACTATTTATCTAGAAGACAGGTGTTGATCAAAACTTCTATTCATAATCTTGTAGAAAAAACAATTCTTATTACACAAAAACGGTTGTCTAAGTCATAATCAGCAATGTAAAATTAAATCCGCCGGACATCTTCTAAAAAATGTAGTGAATTTGACAGTACAACAACGCTGTGCCTTTATGACGACAATGCATAAAACACATCCTATTTACCTTAATAAGTGAAAGGATAAAATAATGGTATGTTGTAAGTAAGGTCAATTTCAAAATAGGGATATTATTTACAGCGCAGCTACAGCTACAAAAGTCTTTGGCTACAACAATTAAATAATAATAATACTTTGTTCTTCTTCTACGGAATTATATTAAATAACGTAATTAAGTAAAGTAAGAAACACCTTAAAACAAATAATGAGCTGTTTCAATCGCTCGTATTCACTAGTGCAAGGATAATATTCAAAGACAAAAGAAAAGATTTTCCACTTTTTCCGAGTAGCATACTATATATTGGCTTGTACGTTTATGACTCGCAACTTTTTTCAACCGAGCTGTTTTTTCGGATGATATATCAGAAGATTGCACTTTAACCGTTTCTTAACTTTGGTGAACTTTCATTTCCTCTGAAGACCGGTCGTTATTAGAATTCCGCGAGAATTTCTTTCCAATTCAATGGTCCTTTTCTGACGTCATCCGTGAATTTCAATCGAAACAGTTAAATATTTCACCCACGGAGGCATGAAGGGTGGCGGAACACCTATAGATTTCGGTTATTTACGAGCTTAAGTGCAGTTAGCGTTGAAAACCTGTAGAAGGATGAGCATATCATCGCGGATTTTCCAAATGCAAGAATAAACACCACATTGAAATCACCACCGCTGAGACTTAAATTGATAGGGGGTCGAAAGAAAAGAAGAATGCACCGAGTAATCTAATCAGGCAGCGTGTGCTTGGCGCTGTGCAGTCGGAGAGGGGAAATGCTTTCTCGCTCCCACCCCATGGCACTGTTCCCCTTTGGCTCCTCCTTTCGGGCCTCCAGCCCCACAACCCCACCGCGTCTCAACTCACGGGGGTGCAGTAAATCTTAAACCCTGAGAGAGCGGCCTCACGATACACCCCGTCCACCTCCCCCATCACCGGCGCATTTATTAACATGGAACGCATAATTCGTGCCAACGGCCGCCCGCGCCGCTAATTGCGGGCATTGGGCACGCAACTACCCCCCCCCCAATCCCCCCCTCTTAACCCCTCCCCTCCCCGCACACCCCCATCCTTATCTCTCTCCCCCTCCCACAACCGCACACCATCCCCAAAGGCCCTCCTCTGGAAGAAGACTCCCTCGACGCCACCGAGCGCAATGCTTACAGCCCCTCTTAAAAAATACCTACCTCCTCTTCCTTCCTTCCACCACCACGCCCCTGAAATAGGGGTGCTTCCCGAAACCCACCCTGCCCACTGCCCCCCATTTCCTAATCTTAAATTTAAACCGAAAAACAACTCCCACTTCCCCTAGATTTCTTTCGAAAGGGGCGTTCATTAATTCCATTGTTCGCTTCATCTCTTTGAGTCGTCCCCCATCTCTTCTCTTCTGCTGGTTATCTATCCATTCCCTTTTAATTGTTCCCTTTTTTCAAAAGGTTAAGGGACGTGAACGCCACGCCCACCACTCGAGAGAGCGGGCGATTGTGTTCCAGCTCTTCAGGTTGGTAAACACTGGTTGTGTGTTACGTTTCCTTCTGGGCCAACCGATCTTGATCGCTGTATCGTCCGCGCCTATATTTTCTCTCGCCGCCACACTCCCATCGTTCACGGTCTCCCTCGGCATAAGAAACCGGGGTCTTCTCGAAATGCAATAATAGGACGCGAGCATGCAATATGCATTCGCGCATCGGGATCATATCTCAAACCTTCATCCACGTTTGTCTACATTTACATGATTGCCCTAACGGTTACACGACGATACATTACGGGGGGGAGAATGGTCCCATTGTGAGGGACGTGAAATGGGAAAGGCAATCGGAGTGGGAGTGAAGGAATTTTGCTCTCAATGAAAAATCAACCTATTATTTTTCCAGGGCAAACGTGTAGGGACGGGGGAGTTGTTGAGGGGAACGATCTTCTTAGTGAATTACTAAAACGGTAAGGAAATGCAAAAATACCGCATGTATTAAGGTTTCCTGGCCAATAAATCAGTAATGGAAATAATTTCTATATGAAATCCAACAAAATTAGCTTTCCACTAGGTAATAATTTTTTCGGAGATCCCGAGACAAAAATGATCATTTACTATCATCAATTTGCAATCAAATAAAATATATGTCATTATTTATTTATTTTAATAATAAAAGATGATTCGATCGATCCTTATACCAGCTTACTCACAATACCAACAACACTAACATTCAGGAATTACATGATTACAAAAATAATCACCGCAAGAGTACTGCGATTAGGTTACGGTGATAGCTAGGTATAAAATACAATGCGCATCTTTTTACTGTATGATCAACACAAATCTGAGTGAAGTTCAACTCAATGTTATTTGAGTAAAGATTATCATATATCTATGTACAAAATCGCTTCAACTTAAGTTGAAAAATGTATGGAAGAATGAGTTCTACATAACATTAGGAAGCCTTGGCTTGAATCATGTTACTATCTCACGTTATATACGAGTATATTTGCAATTCCATCGAGAAATCACATGCAGCTTCAACTCGTCAGTTTTAATTGCCTAATGAAGCTACTAAAATCAATATTTGCCATGCAATATCCCTTACGGCAATTATGGTACGGTAATTCAAATACGTAGTTTATTCAAGTATGAATAATGCACAATCATCATGCCACTGGCAGAATTGAGAATCGTATCTTTTGAAGCGTACAAACATTTAAAAAATTGTGTTAATATTTTTCTCGACTTGTGATGAATTGAAGTCAAAGTTGCATGTCAATCATCCCGACGGTATCGTGATTTTACAGTATACAAACAATAAAGAAACGGTTCCCGCCATTCGCCAAACAGAAAAGAAAATGCCGCTTCTACTTGTGTTATGTCTTCCCTCTACTAACGTTAACTCTCTCATGCCATCCTCTCTCTTTCCCCCTCTCCCGTCCATCCTTCCACCCTTCGCAGTTACGTTCATCAGACCACTCATCCTTCCCACGGTCACATAGCGAGGGCTCAACCGGCTTTGCATGTTTTGACGGCATAACTCGGCATTTGCGAGTGACTTATATGTATCGACCCCCGCGCGAGCAGAGGCAGAGGCTCAATATCATCAGCTGACGGTTTCGCGCTATCGTTCTCAGTGAACTGGGAAGTGTATGAGATCCTCCTGGGAACAAAACGCCGACTAAAAAGCAATTTAATAAGAAGTTTCATCTTCATTTACATAGATATAAACTACTACCCATCTCGGAATATCAACAAATTTCATTACAAAAAGCGACAACTATAAAATTCTTTCTCGAATTTGAACCTATTAGGCTCTTTACATGTGTGAAAATCATTTTATCCCTACGACATGTCAAATAACGCGCATTCAATTCTAACACATTTCCTTCAACATTGATAATACACGTGGGATGACGCTGAAATCTCTTCCTCCAACTCGAATTAATATAGATAATTTTTAAAATTGCCTATTATAATGCATGAATCGTATTCAACAAAAGACTACATAAAATATTATTATTTTAAAATAAGAAAACAACGTTCCTTCTACCGATGCGGTTTCAGCAGGGTGATTAAAAACTTTCGCTGTCAATTTATACACATAATATTAAGGTAAAACATTATATTGGAAAGTAGGACAGCCTTTACAAAAATATTTATCTGGAGTACATTATTGTATGGATGGGAAAAGAAAGGTAATGGAGAGAGGCGAATTATTGTAACAACAAGGTTCCGCCTTAAGAAGATGATAATGAATATTAATGTATTCACATGATGTAACAATAATTAGGCGTGGACGTGGTAGTGAAAATATGCTTTTTCAGACAGAGAAATATTTCCCCATTAAATGACAATACTAATGCATCCGCTAATAATAATCTCACATTTTGTCGTCTATTACAATCTATTTCATCAAAGTGCCATTTTAACGCAAGTGCGTAGTATTAAGATTGAGGAAATCATTTATTAATTGAAAGATTGATCCTGGAGGCGAAGATTGTCAAAAGGTGACCGATATGACCATACGCTACACTAGTGACTGAAGGCTTTGCGGAATAAAATGCAGGATTATGGTTTGGTGGAAACAAAGCTTTGAGATGTGTGGAAAGCTACTTGATGGGTGGCAAGTTACTTTTTTGTGCCGAATGAGAGCGTAATTCGTAACGCGTACTATTCGAGCACAGTAGTAAATGTCTTAACTCTTGGATACAATTTACAAACAAAATATAAAAAAACGAATAAAAGACAATTTCAAAAGTTATGAAAATAACTCGAATAATATTTTTCTGATAATGAAAATAACTTCGATAATAATATCGATCATGAGGCGAAATGAAAACTTTATTGAGGATGATGATTTAGTATTGCGCTTTTGCACCTCTTTTACACTCCAGGTCCTCATGATGCTTCCGTGGTACAAACAGAGAAGTTGTGAGGGTCTTCATGCGTCCTCATCGCACAAAACATCGACTGTGTTTTGACAGACAAGGTCTGTATAGAAAGTATCGGAAACTATATTTCCCTGAAGTAACTGTATGCCGACAAGTGCCAGTCGTCTGCGAGCGTTCATTTAGGCTGGATCGTGTTAGTGGGCCCCTGTTGAATGACTCGGTGTAGTCGCAAAATGCAGCGAACAATTGAAATTTTTACGAAAAACGCGATCAAATTTTGTGTTGCACTGGAGGAATCAAGTACAGCGGTGTTGGGCATGATTCACCAAATGTTCAAGGATTTTAAGCAGTTTTTAAGTGGAACAAGTTGTAAAAAGGTGATTGAGAGAGTGTGGCGGACGAGGCCGCGCTGGACGGCCGCCAACATCAAGAAGCGACGACAACATGTAACGTCTGCGTAAAGTGCTAAATTCAGACCGCCGTCGGCTAGGTGTGCCGATGAAAGCAGATCATATTGACATTGATAAGATGACAGTGCATACGGTTTTAATCAGTGAATCAGATGATGCTAAAGATCTGCGCTAAACTCGTCGTGAAGGCCGGGGACCAAAGTAACCGACTACCTGACAAAAAACGTCATCGCGACAATTCCCCAACCACCTTATAGTTCCGACTTTGCACCAGCCGACTATATCCTATTTCCAAAAGTGAAATTCTCCCTCAAAAGACCCAACCATGTGACTCTTAGAGCCGTCAAAAAGTGTGAAAGCGTACCCTTCCGGAATCTGCCTACCAGGGATATATGGTCTTCGAAGGACCATGGACACGGGTCTTCGAGTCATCGAAAAGCCGCTGGCGAAAGTGTCTCGACGCTCAAGGGATGTATTTTGAAGAATTTGGAGGCATTATAGGAATAACTGAAATAATTCTATTGTTCCGAAACTTTTTCCGGTTCCTTTTATACACATCTTGTACCACACCAATTTTGTGTGAAGTGTGCACTCGGGATATGGAACGAGTCAATTAGCAGAACATGTACGGATGTTTGTTCGTCGTTCCGTTGGGAGGTGGCATGGCGTTCGCTAATTTAATCGCCTATTGAAGTGAGTTCTCGAGTACCCAACACAGCAAGCTGCTGCCAGAGAGACTTCTTTCTCTAAGAAGATTTTAAGTTAGTTACGAGTAAGAGGAAGATTAATGTCAAATTGGAACCTACTGGTCAGTACTACTACTGGTAAGGGTTCACTTCGATTAGATTCCTTACCAACTTCCATGTGAACCAATAGTGGGCATTGTTTTTTTGGAGAAAATCACAGAAAATATTGTATCAGGATTTGTAATTTCCATATTTCCTATAACAATACCGCCTTATATCTTTTTCAAGAAAGAATATACGTTTCTATGCTGCAAAGGATAATGAATGTTCCTGAATAGCCTTGTTTATTGCGTGCCTAAAGGTCTTATTGATTCTTGAATATTGACACGATGAAACTCGCCAAACAGTGTATTTTGGCTGATTCTTAAATCACTTCAAATACTCTCTACCTAAGCCACATATATCAAATGTGAAAATAAATGTATCAACCGATGATGAAAACAATATTTGGAATGCTAAAGAACGATAAATTACTTCCAGAGTGAGTGAAGAGAGAAATCACTAAGAAGCCAAAGGGAGAAATTAATTGGGCATATCCTAAGCCCTAATAGTTCATTAAAGGCCTTAGTGGGAGAAAATATGGAGGAAGGAATTACTGTGAAAGGAGATGGAGTAATTACGAGAAGCAGGTAATGGAATACTTCCGGCAAAAGAACTTCGGATAATTGGATTGATCTCGAGGGAACAGGCTATTTTGGAGGGCGGTTAGCAACCAATCCTGGAATTAAATACCTTTGGCTTTAGGTACAAAACACATACATATACCTGTATTGTAAAATTTATATACAATACATGCAATGTATTGTAAATTTAAGACTCTCTATGAGGAAACGGCGATAACCCGGAAACTGAATTGTAGTTTGGAGAAACGCGTCCCAATGTGACCGTCAACATCACAGCGATTCGAGTTTAACACCATCTGCCTCGATCGCGCGTACAATTAGGTAACATATTATTCGCCATCATATAATTCTGTAGAGGTTTTGAGAAAATGCGGAATCAATTGAAAAACATACCGATTTTTTGCACAATTTGAAAGCGATTTTAAATAAACGTTTCTATGATTGACGCAAGAAGATTCCAAACACTTTTAAGCCATGAAATTACCATATTAATCCTGTATTTATCAAGCCTCTTTCATTGTTTATGCTTTCAGTTTTTGTTGAGATTTACTAATCAAATAATCCTAGTGTCTGTCGAATAAACGGGTGTTATTTTATTCCCTGAAGTCACAGTACGCAAAATATAACACAGAATTTAACTGTGGGATGAATGTTTACCGTTAAAGCTACTGTTTCATGGGTAAATATTTAGTAGTAGTAGTGGAGAGATTTGCTTTTAGTAATCATCATCTCTCACTAGAATACCGTTGAAGTTTCAGCTACATCCATTATGTGGTTTCATTTCCATAGTCAATCAAACAACAATTCTTTGCTTATTTAGAAAAACAGAAGAAATGGGTTAGAACGTTAATTAAACAGTTCTAATAATGAGACTTAACACCAAAAGAGATGAAAGCCGAGTTGGATGAAGTTCATGGCACATCTGGTCCTGTGTTTGTCACTGTTTACTATTGGGTAAATAAGTTTAAATCTGATTGTATATCCACAAATGATGAACATAGTTCAGGTCATCCAGTGGAGGTGACTTCCTACAAAATTATTGGCATAAAACGCCCATGGTTTTGAGTGATTGACGATACGATCGAGGATACAGTGATACATTACAGAGGTACAGAAGGGGATACAGTTGGTTTCTAAAGAGAATATGTCCTCAAACAATGCAAAGATACTGAAATTGCCCCACAAGATGAAGGCCACGGTATCTGAGGAGAACTTAGAATCATCTATAACTATAACTGGAAAAATGGCGAAGGATAAATGAAGAGAATGATGCACCGTTATTGCACCAGTTGAGCGAAAAATTCAATAAAACTAGTTCTCATTCATCAAAGAATAAAATTCTTTCCCATGAAGAAAATATGCTTAAGATAACCAGCGATGGCAGAGACGAGAAGGATATAGCTAGCAGAATAGTAATGGCGAAGAGGTGGTCTTATCAGAAGAAGCAACGACTAAAAGAAAAAGGTTAGCATGGATATAAGAAAATGATTCGCCAAAAATCATATACGAGCTTACTTTTATACGGAAAAGAGGCTTGACAATACAAACAGCTTAGAAAATAATATCCGAGGCTTTGGAAATATCACGTGGGAAAGAAAAACACACTGCTATTCCACAAAATTTATATTTATGTGGAATAAGTGTTTTTCTTTCCTTCGTATCATGGAATTCCACGAAGTAACCCCATCCGCCATTGCGCATTATGAAAATGCGGTATCTCCGAAGAAGACTGAAAATAAGATTAATAGATGAGTAACTAATGAGGAGGTATTCTAAGATTAACCAGATAGGGAAGCCTTTGGATGGAAATTACAAGATGAAAAGGGAAATAATTTGGCGAACTCCAAGGAACGATAAGTTACTGAAGATGTCAATTGACGAATGCATGTTTTGGAGAAATAAAAGAGTAAAGACAAGAATGAACTGCAAAAAGCAGGTGAATGAAAATGTTGGTGCAATAAGCTGAATGAGGGAATGATGAGATCGACATGGCGCAAGATAGTTTGGAGATCGAATACAACCATTGACCTTCGGATTGACCATCGATGCTGAAAAACCCTCATTGGATTCCAACCTGCATTTCCATTAGTATTAATAATGTAGCTTGTTTGCGTTCTATTACGTTCTTGGCAGATTCGAATTTTGCATCATGTCAGGCCAATACTTTCAGCGACGTTGGTTACGTGACACCTGGAGTACGTACAATCCTCGTCCTCTCTGACGCAAGGACGGATGCGCGTTCCAATCATTTGCTCTGGACTCCCCTCTTTTCTGAAGACACGCGGGCGTAAGATGGAGGCAACAGCTCTCGGACAAAGGGAGAAGTTAGCAGTCAGTCGGAAGTCGGCTAGGCACGGGAGGGAGAGGCGCGAAGCCCCTTCTCCCTTCGGGAGAG
The DNA here is from genome assembly GCA_037158775.1 of Hetaerina titia. Classification (NCBI taxonomy): domain Eukaryota; kingdom Metazoa; phylum Arthropoda; class Insecta; order Odonata; family Calopterygidae; genus Hetaerina; species Hetaerina titia. The sequence continues at coordinate 15,333,622 of CM073775.1, forward strand.
TGTCGGGTGTGGGAGTGGGGGGGAGTTGGGTGGTGGTGGGCGCGTGGTGAGGGCCAGAGACAAAGGAGAAGGGGGGACGTGGTGTCCACCCCAAGGAACAGACCTTCTGTGGAACCGTCGTATGGGGAGGTGGCAGGAAGTGGTGCTCGGAGGGATGAGGGCCCAGGGGGAGTGTGATGTGTGTGGTGGGCTGCGATGGAGTTCAGAGAAAGTGCGGCGCCGACGGAAGAGTTGGCGAGGACGGACAGTGGGCAGTCGGAAGTGGTCGTCGTGAGGGAAAGGGGTCGGAGTTTGGACTGACAAAAGAGTCAGTATAAGGCGGATGGAGACGCTGGGAAGAGATTTGTCTGACCTCCTTGTGCCAAACATCTGGACCACTACACTCTTCTTTCCCGGATACTCTAAAAATAACAATTCGTCTCCTTCTATTGTCCTCGTGTTTCTTAGAGCAAAAATGGAGGCATATGTATATTTTAGGAAATTCTTGAACTTCAATAAGCCCCCTGCTTATGAAAAGGGGTTGAAAAGACTATGATAAATATTAATTTAAAATACTTTCTAAATCGTGGTGTTGTTTTAATTGATGACGAATGTTTTAATTGATTCAATTATTAACGAAACGTGGATTGCAAATGATTTCAGTTGTTACATAATACTACATAGGAAACATATGAGGGGCATGGTATGAATGTCAACTATAAGTGCCCGAAGTAATTTAGTTTTGAAATAGTGAAAAAAGTGGAAAAGCTAATTTTTACATTCGAAAAGAGGAGAACAAACTGGAGCAAGTGGCGAAGTTCATGTATTTGTGCAGTATTTTAGGATAAAATGGACATAGTAATGGGAAAATTTAAAGTAGAATAAAAATAGTAGAAGAACTGATGGAAGGTACAAGATAAAACAAAGTACAAAGGTTAGTAAAACTTCAAGATGAAATTTAAGGATATGATACTTGATCTTGTCTTTGAGGCAAGAGGATGAGAGCATGAGATTCGAGATTTTTGAGATGATGAACGGAGAGAAATAAGTTGGTCAGGGAAGAAGACGAACGCTGAAGTTTTAAATAGTTTGAGCAAAGAGAGTGATGGGGGTAATCAGAAGAAGAGAGAGGGACTGAAAGGAGGAAACATTGAGAGGTCCATGAGAATCAAGTGGGATGCTGAAGGGCTAGATTGAAGGCGTAATATACTGGGTAAGAGGGAAGGAGAAAATAGGCTTCATAGGTAGCGTAAAACCAGATAGAGGTTAGGAAGAAATGAAGAAAGGGGACTTTGAGGTAACTCTTAGACTGTTCTTGTCGTACGTAGAAGTTAAAATTCGTTTGCGACATTCCAAAACAAACCATTAATACGTAGATAGAAATCCTTCAATGAATGGGCCAGGTAGAGCTTTCAGTAATACTGAGAGTGGTTCTTCCATCGCCTGTTAAACCACCCCCATGATTCCTTTGAACGATGCATTCTGATTGTAAAGAAATGAAATTTAAAATTTGCATCAACACTAAGAGCTTCAAGTATACCACTCTTAAATAAATTCCTAAGTAATTTTATGCTCAGTTCGTACAATGTTTTTCACGGGAATGCCGATGGCCGAATCCAAAGCAAAAATATACATTTTTCGGTCTTAATAAACGTAAAAATAAGAGTCAGAAAAAGAAAAGAGTAATATTTAACAAGATATTGGGTCATGAGGTACATGTCCTTTGACCATACTCCTTAAGCAAACTTAAACGAAGGTCAGAAAGTCCCTCGATCTGATTCTCAAACTTTTTGCTACTTCACTCGCATGGGTTTATGCGGAAATAAAACGAGAACACTGAAATTGTCCGTAGCTGAACTGTCTTTTTCAGTTAGACAAATCTGAATCCAATGATCACGCGGAGCTTTCCTTTTCATTGACAGCGTCGCTCTCTTCAGCGAAAGAGGAGACTGTTCCAAGAGCATCTCCGTCACTCCTCCACCCACTAGCCGAGGAAAAAGGAGTACATCGGCATACATTTTCCCGAAAAACTTTATTCGGTAGGAAATCACGTAAAAAGACGATAAGGATGGGGAGGGAAGGGGGTGACGACCGGGGAGATAGAGCGGAGGGAGGGGACCCGAAATGGCGCTTGCAGAAAAAATAAATAAAATGGCGCGGCAGGGAAGGCGTAGGGTACTCGTTCGAAGAGGGGGAGGAGAGAAAAGGCGAGGATTAAAATGATGGAAGGTTCAAAGAAGAACATAGGTCGGAGGAGGAGGCGGGCGCAGGACTGGAGGAGAGGAATGCCGGGACGGGGGGGGGGTCGTGGAGCCGAAAAGCTAGAATGGGAAATGAATCTCGGACTGAAGACAGCGAGGACGGAGAGGGGTGAGGAAGAAGTGAGTTGGAGACTGAGGGACGCGGGTCGTGGGTGGGAGAAAGGGGTATTAGGGAAGTTTTTTCAATGAGGGGGGAGGCGGGGGTAGAGAGAGAACGGGAGAAAATGGGAAATTTCGGAATGGGGTTGAAGGGAAGATGGCTGGGGTGTGGATGAAAAAAAAAGAAGTGGGGATAAGAAGAAATGAAGAAGGTGTAGGGAAGAAGAAGTAGAAGAAGTTTTCCGGGAGTCTTCGTTCAAGGGGGATAAGGGGGGTTTGAGTAGGGGTGTTGGTGGGATAAAGAAGGGGATGGCGTGAAAAGTGAATGAAAAAGTTTTTTTTGTTTGGGATGGATTAGGTTCGAAGGATTTTGGATGCGAGAGGGAGAGGAGGGGTGGTAGGGGAATGAACATGGGGATTGAGGGATGTTGAAAAGGGGAACGAGGGACCTGAGGGATGAGGGGGAGGAGGGTCCAGAAGGGGAGAGCGTGCTGAGGTGACCCTGGAAGCGCAGGTGAGTGTCGGCCATCGCTCCGTCCTAACGTGATTCCGGCTTATTTCTCATTTGTGTGCGAAGAAAATTGTCATATTAATTAGCTAGTTGTCCGATAACTGAAGTAATATTTCCATTTAGGAGACGATTAACGATCACTTGCTAATTTTTCAATACGATGCAATGGAATATCGAATGTTTAGTTGAAACCTCTCAACAGGAAACATTCCATTCACTTTTGTCGTAACAGATTATTTATATTTCGTACCATAGAATTTTTAGTTTACTGGTTGTGATTTTTTAAATGTTATATTTTAGGACATTAAAGATGAATAAGTGGGAAAACGAGGAAAAGTATCACGTGTTTATTTATAAAGTGTTAAGAAAACAAAAGTTGGCAGCGCAAATACATTCATTACGTACCAGTTAATTAAAAACCATTATTTATAAACGTAGATAGTAATTTGGGAAGTCCTTTGACTTAAGCAAATGACTACTTCAAATAAAACGAGGGTCAGCTGAAAAATAATGCAATCATTCTTGTAGGCAACAAAAAAACAACCTTCACAAGCACGCTTGGTGGCATGTGGAAGTAACATTCCCTCTCAACACGCATTCATTTGCATTCGTTACTTCATCCAGTGTATTTTGAGATGTGGAAGTATGGAGACGTGTTATAGTGCTATGCCAACGCCCCCTGAATGTGACGACCACAAATCTGCGCATGCGTGTTGAGGGGAATGTCACTTCCACATGCCACCAGGCGTGCTACTGAAGGTCATTTTTTTGTGGTCTACAAGCATGTATGAATTATTTTCCAGCCTACACTAGTAGGATACTGCGTTTATATAATTTACAACTGTGACTAACTAAATCCACACAATTTACTTAGTTATGATCACAGAAGTGATGCCGTCTATTTTGTGTTGAGTCAAGCGCACTATAAAACTTAAGGAAACGGCTTGGAATCAACCAGGGAAAAATATTTTTCATAATTTATTAGTTATGGGAAAATACGAAATTGATTTGAAAGCCATCAGTCATTGCTGGGCCTCGAAATTCACCAACAGTGTTCGTGTTACGTCCGAAAAAATAATGACCTAGTAACCAAATTGAATGCTAACCTGTGTAGGAGAATTCGGTAATTTACTGTTAATTTTCGAGCATTGACTAGTACTCATGCTGAATGCCAATAATCACCGGGTATTGCCGATATAAATTAATTTACGACCTTCTTAGAACAAATACCAAGCCAATAACTATAAAACCAATGTCGTACCTATTTTTAATCAGTGTAACCACTTAACACTTTTTTTAATTCATACAAAATGAATCATACAGTTAGTTTAAAAGCTTGCTTCGTTTATCTGCCTTGCTTTATAAATACTTTCCAAATATTCAATAAACTGTGAAAAATTTGTGGGAAAACACATTTTAAGCTCACCAAAAATTATTGCTCGGTCACTACCTCTGGTTGTGGTTTAAACTGAATCGTACAAACATTCAAATTCATAACTTCACAAAGAAAGATGAATGAATTTCTATATTTTGAGTGGGTAACTGAAATATTAGAAAACCATTTCACAAAAATATTAATTTCGGTTAACATGCCTCATCAAGACACTTAATAAAGCACTAGGATCCAAAAAATGCTAATAGGATTCTTATGAATAACACAATTTTGTTGAGCAAATAATTTCCATTCGTAAAATGTCTCACTATTTCAACCTTTTATCTATGGAGTATGGTTTCACAAAATTTTGCTTAGCATTAATAGTTTTTGACAGTGAACGTGAACAAGATATGATTGGACTATATGCAGCATGAATGGTTGTAAATAATTAACTGTTTCCCCATAACTATTTCCTGTGCATGTTTACGCCAATAAAAATGCACATACATATGGCAAATTCATAATTTTCTGCGACGCCAAAACGCAAGTGTGACATTTACACATCGTATGGTTCAAAACAGTTGTCGTGATTTGATGATATCATTGATTTAAATATCCAGTAAAATGACGGAAAATGATGCATTGTCTCTTAAATTGGAAGTGCGGAGAAAGCGATATCGTAAAAGCAGAAAATTTGCCGCTGACGGAATCGAGACCAACCTCTCACCTTTATTCTCACCTTTAACCTTTTGTGCATATGAATAGTAAAGAAAAGGAAAATAAAAAAATCATCAATGTTAACGTTGAATTTAGTCCCGCGAGAAAAGCTGGTAAAAGAGAAAAGGCATTCTCCAGGTTATCCCCGGACGAAAAATAAGGACGTCAAGGAGAATGTTTCTGAAGACAAAACTTGAAAATCACAAGGACCTTGTAGGTAAAATAATATGTTATTAAAATACGCCCTGGTAAATCATCGTTGAAAATTAAAAAATTCATTGATTAAAGAGAGAAATTCTCAGCTGGAACGGTCGTACCATCGAGTTTATTTGTACATCCGGATTAATACTAATAAGGTACGCCTTTGTATTTACTTAAATATAAGTAATTAAAAAAAGTACTCAGATAAGTACTTGATACTAAGATGTGACCTAATACGAATTGTTTCTGCTACAAATTAATATCAATTAAATTCGTGCGTTAATTATATTGTTCAAAATCACGAAGGTGAAATATTTTAAAAAGAAAGAAAAACCTCGGAAACTTCCGACTGAGAAGATCCTGAAGGAATGTATTCTAAGAAGTGGCACGCGAAGGTTGTAAGAAAAACTGGGATTAGTTGCTCCAGAAACAACAAGAAAAATAATGATAGATTTATTGATTCATGGAATTTAATGGAAGTTTCGGCACGTAAAAAATAAACTCATTGCTTGTTTGAAGTAGGCTCGTCACTTAATTAGAAATAATTAACTGAATAATTAATAAAGCCGAGAAGGATTGCATAGTGGTAATAAATGTGTGATTTTTGGATAATGACATGGGGTAGATTTAAGAGAGGGCCGTTCTGGTAAGCCGTCTTGCGGATAGAAAGTAGCTCCTTCTTACCGCAGAGGAAGGTGGTCTTGCGGCCGACACTTTCGGAAAAGGTGGGAGTGACATTTTTTCTGTTTTTCTACATATTTTTTTGCTAACTCCAGCTCCCTCCTTAGTTTGAATCATTATTTACATCCGTGAGATTTTCGAAGAAGACATATATGCATAAATAAACACAGTAATTAACCCGAAGGACGGTTTAGTAGGTGATGGTACAGTTTACCCAGTACTAAGGCCCATACGGCTTGTGAAATTCACACATCAGGGGAGAGTGGACAGTTCCTTTCCCTGAGCTGGTTATGGTTTCCCAGGAAGATCTGGTACCCAAAAAATCACATAGCTTAGGTAGAGCTGCAGGTGTCCAGAGAGGCTTGCTCAGGAATAAACCCGTGCCCTCCGGTCTGTAGTAGTAGTAGTTTTAGGGGAGGCGACCGACAGCTAAGGTATTTGCGCCATTAGAGATGTATGAGAAAGGAAGGGTGGAGAGAAATCCGGCGTTGGAATTAGCCTGCTCTTGTCGATAGGCGCCAAGGGGTCCGCAGTTAAACGTCCCATCCGACGGACGTCGTACTCACTCTAAGTGCTGTCCGGTCGGTAGTCCAACGCCTACCTCTGGACTACCGTGACCCACATATCTATGTACGAGCTCTCGTATATACGAATAGGAAATTTCCTGGAAAAATAATATATAATATATGTAATAAATAATATAAATATATATATGTAACTTTTGGACGGCACAATAGAACACAGAATAAAACAGATAACACGTAAAAGGACACACACTGTAGATTATTTGAGCTTTCGGTCTACTCCGAGGCCTTCTTCAGGTCAGACTGAGAGGTTTTTCTCTTTATATATATGCATATATGCATGCTTGTAGCGTATGTGTGTGTGTCTTTGTGTTTATGTGTGATTGTAGACTGTAATTATTAGGTAACGAAGTGGACTTCGGCTGAGGAAGTCTTTATTGCTATCCCGGTTTTAAGAGCCCACAGTTCAATTTAGTGATCCCTTTCTCCGTTTTAGATCCTCGTCCTCCCATATTCCCCATCGGCTATGAGTGCGTCACTTTAACCTAGTTTGCCTATCCCTAACCCTATATTTCTATTTAATCACAAATGTTTTTGTTTTGCCATAGGGAAGATTTTCATGCTTGAATGGGATTATAAATTTACACAGCATTTAAAGAAACTGAGCCCTACCACTGGGGAATAAAAAATTGCAATATATTACGGAAATATTCAAAAGCTCACTGAGGAAATTAATCGCTGTAAATCTCTAGTTCAATGAGCATTTAAACACGCACTATGGCTTTATGCCATTCATGAATGAACCCCTTTTATGTTTTCCTATTTATGGGACCATTTTTCAAATATTCCCATCGACAATATTTAGCACGAATCACAAAAAATATAATACATTTTTCGGTGTGCATACTATAGGTGCTCATTTGTTTTTGCAAAAAGATAAATGTTAGACACATTACATGTTACGTCTTCTCTTTTCCCTTGACTGCAACCGTCGATATTTACACAATATACGACAAATTTGTACGAGGGTAGGCTGAAAAGTATCTACATAAAACATATACTTGTAGACAACAAACAAATGATCATTAGAAGCACTCCTGGTGGAATGTGGAAGTAATATTCCCCCTCAATGCGCAAGCGCAGGTTTGAGATCGTTACATTCATCTACTGTATTTTGAGAAGCGGAAGTATGGAGACGTGTGCTGGTGCTAAGTTAAACAGCGTGCTGTTATCTAATTTTTAACTGCTGATAAAGTGACTCCTACAGAGATTCATCGTCGTTTAAAGGCTGTTTATGGTGACGATGCTGTTAATATATCTACATTAAATCGACGAGTAGGAAAATTTTGTGGTTGCAAATCTTGAAAAGACAATTTTGTATGAAACACGGAGCGAACGTTCGATCACTGCCACAATAAATAAACATCGAGAAGCCAAGCCATGCAAACCACTGAGGAACCAAGGTGCCGATGTTCTTGCAACATGACAACTCTCGCTCACACACCTCGCGCGCAACTGGGGAGGCTCTGCGAAACCTGAAATTTGAACCGATTCCACACCCTCCTTATTCCCCCGATCTTGCGCCTTGCGATTTTTATTTATTTCCTCAACTCAAGAAATATCTCAAGGGTAATCATTACACCTTGGACGATGACATGGCGGCAGCTAACAATAACAACACGCTGTTTAACTCGCGTTGGCATGATACCAGAACAAGTCTCCATACTTCCGCTTCTCAGAATACACTGGATGAATGTAAGGACCTGAAACATGCGCAGGCAGGTTGAGGGGGAATGTTGTTTTCAAATACCACCAACAGTGCTTCTGAAGATCGTTTTATGTGTGGTTTACAAGTATGTATGCATTAGTTTTCAGCCTAACTTCACATAAGTGAAACGCGGGTTACCGTTATGCGAGAAAATTTAGAGGATAATCAAATCATTAACACAATTTCAAATTTCACCCTAATTAATATTCAATAACAAACTCATTACACTAACACAAATCATCGCATTTTCCTCTAAATATTAACCGTTGGAAACTGTGCTGCAGAGCAAAAACGTTATCATTAACTCTCGTATTACTTGCAGTGAAATGCGGCGAAAGACCCACGATTATGTCTCTAATCTCCAATTGCCTGGCATTTTCCGGTGCAAGTCGAATATCCCCTTGCTATATCAATAACGGTGCGTGCACACTTTCACAACAGTAATCTCCTTTTATTTTAATATTAATACGAGGTTTAACCTTAACCTAAGGTTTGTAGCATATTGGAAACCAGGCATCATTAACAATTACTTATTTTTCTGGTCAGAAGTGTCATGTTTAGGTGGTTAATATGCCGGCTTTCCAAAACGAGAGCTCGGCCTTGACTCCGGGAGGTGGTTGGATTTATTATTGGGGTAGAAGTAGCAGGACAGGTTAAATTGTAGACCCCTTGAATCCTATCGTTAAGAGTATGCTAAAGCAAAACGCATGTTTTCTTCAAACATTCCTCCGTTTCCCTAATATCCTACCTCCACCATAATAATCACCTATGCCCCTTATGACACAAAATGACCTTAGAAATCAGTTGCTTCCCTTGACAACTATTTTATCTATCCTGGCCCAATAGAGGATGGTCTTAGCACTAAATTATCATTTCTGTGTCTGCACTCCTCTCCATTTGCATTATCCACAGATGTATCTCTTCTTCGCCGTCTTCTTCCGCCATCTCATTTCCATATTCTCCTTTCCCTCTTCTTAGGGACCTTTTTTAATCCTAGCTGGCACCCAAATATTTGTCCAAGCCGATATGAAATTTGAATGAATATGAGTATCATGAATAGTCGATAACGCTCCAACATCTAATAGGTTAAAATATTGTTTTGCGTTCCCACCTAAAATTTATAAATTTAGTACTATATTTATTACACCACCTTTCTTTAACAAGTACAATAATATTATAAAAACAATACCGATGTTCGTACATATACATGGTTTGTATAAAAAGTATCGGTAACGATATTTGTCTGATGCATGCGTGGAGTGCTGAATTCAGACCGTCGGTTAAGTGTTCCCATGATCGTCGATCGTATCGGAAAGGATTAGATGACAGTGTATGCCATTAGCAATGAAAATTTGGTGATGTGTCAGATTTGCGCTAAACTCATCCCCAAGGTCTACATGGACGACTAAGAGCAGAGTCGAGTATTTCACCTTCTGCAACGCCATCGCGACGATACCCCAACCCCCTTACAGTCCCGGCTTGGGACCAGCAGACTATAATCTATTTCCCAAAGTCAAATCCTTCCTCAAAGAACACCAAAATGAAACCCTAAGTTCCGTCAAAGCATCTTGCACGAGTTCCCTTAAGAACCTTCCGGAATCCGCCTACCAGGGAGCCTTTGAGTCGTGGAAAAGCCGCTGGTAAAAGTGTGTTGACGCTCAATGGGTGTTCTTGGAAGAATTTAAAGGCATTAAATCAATAACCGAAATCAATCTATTTTCTGAAACTCATCCCGATACCTTGTATACAAATTATGTGTTTATGTATACTAAATCCAAGTGGGAGTGGGGAAAGGTGAAAGTGAAAGCCACCCATGAAGAGCGGACAGAGTGGACCCAACCTTCCTCTAATCGACATGTCAATTGACCAAAAATTCAGCAATCAGAGGATCAAAACGTCGGACCAGCCCAGCGACGAATGTCGACCCCGGAAGAACCAACTGCTAGATGTAGTCTTGGGAACGGAGACTCTTTGACATTGTGTGACCATGAATCTTGTTAGGAAACAATTATTCAATCGCTGTTTAACCTTCGTTGCTGCGGCGTCTTCGCTTGACTTTGTTACTCCTATGTGCTGAGCGGTATGGTAACTTACTGGAGACGAATTTTGTGTCGTGAATAGAAGCGTTTGGGTACCATTCCATCCTACTAGATATTCAAGTAAAACCACTGGTAGATCACAAAAAAATTGAATTCCTTCTTTCATCCAAATCCCTTGAAGAGTCCCTGCACACTGCAAGACTAATTTCAAGAGCATTTTCCCTGCCCTATCAAACTAATTTCTGTAAACTAATTCGTAAATAGTGTGAAAATATAAATTAGTTTTATTTTATTAATCTCAAATTAAATTATTTAGTGCCAACTGCAAACTTTGCACGAAAATAATTATAAAAATAATTTTGAAATGCACGCAAGATCAATGAAGCATAAATAATAAAAAAATACTGAGGATCAGAATGAGTTGTAAGCCGTGTTCAGGAAAAGCTATTATATTTTTTGGCAATAATAAACATTAATTAAAAATGCCATTCATGTATTTTATTTAGATTGTTAAATATTCTTCCTTGCATCACATTAGGAAAAACCCATAGCTTCTTTAAATTTTAAGAGAGGTTTGATAAGAATTCCGTGACTGACATCCGATTTAACTTTACGGCCATTAAAATTAGCATTTCCAAATCAACGCTCCACTGAGTTAAGTAATCGGCACGTTCCAAATATCTTCCCCAAAGCTCCTCTATTGACTTGCAGAACTGGCCTCACGGTGTTAACCAGTGCATGCAAGAGCAATTTCTATGACGAGAAATAGTGGAAGTCCGTCCAAACTCCCCCGTTCTATCCCCCCCCCCCGCATCAATTCTCTCCCACCACGGAAAAATTTAAGTCGACGGCTTTATGGACATATTACGTGCTCTTGTCCGTGTTTTACGACCTATCTCAGAACTAGGTGGAGTTATAATATCGACAAAAATGAATTTTACTTTTTTTCCGTCCGTTAGTCAATCGATGTTAAGTTTGCGTTGTTTTACCGTTAGACTCCGCAAGATGGAGTTATTCCTTTGCGATCATATCGCGAAATAAAAACGCCGCCTTCGACAAACACTACCCACCGGGAGCTTCGGGTATACCTAGGGGTTTTACTCTTATCGTCTTTGGAGTGAAAGAAAACGTCTTTTGAGTGGACGTAGTCCGAGGGAATCCTAGCTTTACTCCACGACACCAGTGGCATATATAATACCTTGAGTTTCGCGAGGATTTTTCGATACTCAAAAGAGAAAGGGAAGCGAAGAAAACACTTAAAAACGTTTTACGTTGAGTCCAATCTTAAAAGTCGTTTTACAATATTCCGTGCCTTTCTCCTCCGACTGGAATTATTGCCACATTAAGTTTACACCCGCGAGTGAAAATATTTTTCTGTGCCTTTGCCGGAAATAAGTGTTCGTGTATCACAAGGCACGCCACAGTTTAAAATTCAAATATCTTTCGAGGGAATCATGGTGGAAACATGAGTCAAATGTTCGATTCTGACGTAATTAATTTTTATTGCGATATTCTGAGGTGCAAGAGCCTAGGTACATCTTTGCTACAATGATTGAAATTTCCACCCACACTCTCCCAAGTAACTACTATTTGTAGTTTTTTCTGCCGATTCATACATATTTATAATAATTAATTGTTATTCCTTTATCAAAATACACGAAAATTTCGACTGTGGAAAAGCGTATATGAGCCGATTGTGCGTTTGATTTGTTCGCCTAATTTTCACCTCTTTCTTTTCTTACTCCTTTCAAGATTAATTTAACTACCGCTTAATAGATCGTTCATTCCTCTTCAACTATAAAAATGCCGTAAATGTGACACTGGCAGCAATTTCCGCTGATATACTTACACATGCGAGGAATTCTACGGTGGAAAAAACAGTGTGCATTGTAAAAAGCATTCAAATGCTGGCATGGAAAAAATCATTGGTTGATTCTGAATGCAACTAATGAGAGAAAACCTCTTGTGTTCAAGGGCTGAATTTGAACTCATTGACTGCTGCGCGGTGTGCATCAGTACGGTTACGTCGAGGCATTATCTGCATAGTAAGTGTACGTCATCAGAACAAGTAGCTCCTATAACAATTCTTAGAAACTCATCCTTTGAGAGCAATCTTCAGAAAATTCATGGTTAAAGTACTTAACTTCCATACAGGTCTGGGATTGATTCCTATCGCAGGATGGACTAATAGAAGTCTACTGTGCAGCTTCTAACATTCGTTTACCTTGCTCAGTGTTCAAAATATACGATTTAATGTTAGACCTGTAATTGCAGTATTCCTCCTAATTGAATGAAGAAGTAATTATCGTACCAGGAATTCGTTGCTACAGTGAATAAAAGTTAAAAAAAATTTAATTGTTATGATAACTGAAATCCGTTCAATCCATTTATTTCACTTAGTTATCCACAAGTGATTAGAATCAAACGGTGCTAAAAATGTGCTAAAACAGTAAATCTCGAGTTCACTTTTTCTGATTTTGGAAGTAGACGATCGAAATGACAGAGAAAAAAGATAGGAAGCAAACTTGACTTGTAAAGGAGGCTTAAAAGAGAAAAAGAGAAACTAATTGGGGTAATAAACAAATGAGACACAATCTAAAGCCCATTTACGGCAATAAAATCATCTTAAAAGGTTTATGAGGTGCTTTTAAGTCAACTGACACCTTATCCATAAACTTTTAGAATGCACTCTTAGAGGGAACTCATTTAGTCAACTAAGATAATGACGTCCATTTGATCACCCGTTTTCTTTCAATGTACATGCGGATAGAATCGTAAAATAGGCATGCAAGGAGTGGATAGTAGAGAAAAAGTGGGTAAGTATCTTTTTAAATAGAATAAACATTTGGATGTTTACGATTTACCCGGCCAAACAGGATAATGGTTACAAAATTTAATTTACGCATTGAAGAAACCATGTGATTAGCGTGGGATGAGAATTGATCATAAGAAAACGAAGGTAATGACATTTGAAGGATAGGATATCTATTTTTGCAGAACATACATTATAACAAGTAACATAATTCATCTTTTTCAAATGTGCTTTACTGTGAACGGGCAGAGTCATAGGAACATTAAAATAACATTTCTTGAGGCTAAGAACCTTTTCCAAAGAGGCAGTATTTGAAGACGCACCCTATAAATACAGTATATTAAGATCTAAAGAATAGACTTGTGAAAAATCAAGTATGGAGCTTATTTGTGTATAACTCGAAAACTTAGTCTCCAAGGCTGGCATAGTTTGAGTTATTTGAGATGTGGGCTTGGAGTTCCAAAATATAATTGACGATAATGAAATCAAACGATGAAATTCTAAGCATGGAATAACACAAGCCATAATGTAACAACAAAAGTATTCATTTTCAATAAATGGGTACTTTAATATCCATTTATTGAAAATGGATATTAAATTATGAGGTTACGTATGCAATGTTTAAATTATAATTAAATTCCTCCTAATTTAGGGGAGCCTACAACAAATAGTAAAATATCAGAGTTTAATTAGGTACTAGCAAAATATTTTTGGGACTCACTTTTCAATCAAATTTCCTCAATCAGTCGTTCATAGGTTTAGGACATCGGTACTATGAGTCAAACTCCGAAAAACAATCCTCGTTGAATAACATAATATCAATAAAAAAATAATAATTAAAAGAACCAAAGGAAGTTGGACGGGTTGGTTTCTACGGTCATGGTTAAATGATGAAAGGATATAAATGAATGTAATATTCAAATCTGCTTACGCACACAGAAGAGGTCTGAGTCTCTGTCTCTTTCCAGATAAGATCACCACTTACCTGTGAAGAAAATAAGAAATTATACTCATTAAAAACATGCATAGATCACAAAAAACATTTAAATGACAAGTAATACATCTTAATTTAAGGTTCCGAAAATTAAAGAGGTGATATGAGTTTATGCTTGGTCAAATTAAAAGATCACTGTTTAGTAAATTGTATCATATTATTTTGTTGCTCTTACCTAACAAGTTCAATAATTTGGACATTTATACGATATCAAACACAAGGAACGATTTTTGAGTGAATCCTCAGAAACTGTTTTTGGGGTAATCTTCTTAAAATGAAAATCACTCAATTTGTATATAAAAACCCTTCTTTTTTCCGGTAATTTGAAATTTAAATGAATCCTTCAGTGTCGTTTTAAGGATAGTTTTAAAGATAAATATTTATAAGGTTACTCCAAGATGTTACCATCTACTGAGACAGTGAAAGAAATATCAGTCATCAATAAGTCTAATTTATTACTCACAATGCCATCCATTACGTCATGCCTTAAGGCAAGGCCTAAAGAAATAAAACATTCAAAACGAGTTTTTCCACAATGACTATGGATAGGGGCAACAAATATTTTTTATAAAATGAATTTCATTAAATATAAACAGACACAGTTGATGATTTTAAATCATTGATTATTATTTACACAATAATCAAAAAAGCTTTTAAAAGATTTAAAAAAAATTCAAGACCCTATTTTCACGCCTAGTAAAAAAATAAATGGACGGAACTAAAACTATATATGCAATACGTGCACCAGATGGGAATAAAAGAACTTTTATGTTAATCCAGTGACATTTATTAATTGTAATATTTCCAAATAAATGCTACTGGAACAAAAATATGAAGGTAAGGTTCTTCTTTAACACAGTTTACTATTCACTTCGATATTTTTAAGATTATTTATCACGGCTCCTCTCACAAACGTGCTCTGGTTTCTTGAAGCTCTTACCCGAAGAGAGTCAAAGGCGCATAAACGTAGCTCCAATGCATAAGCTCCTCGGTAAGCGGGCAAAGAGAGCGCGCTTGGTGACCTCGACCTCGCCAATAAATAAGCCACAGTCTTCTCCAGCCCTTTTTTATGCCCCATAATCGACAGCCCTCCCTCCCTGCATCGGAACCTCCCCCTCAACCTCCGCCGCGCGCCAGGAACCCTCTCCCTTTTGCGAGGGAGGAGCAAGCAGAGCGTGGCGGCAGGTGGCACTAGCAGAGGCGAGGATGCCGAAGGAAGGGAGGAGAGGGAAAGGACGAGTGCACGTATTATCATGCATGATACTATCTAGGCACATGTGCCGCTGCGTACAGGTGCACTTTTATTTCTCCGTCGATGAGGAATGACCCGCGAGGTTGATATGTTTGGCAAGCTTGACCGTTTTCTATTTGACGCAAAGTGCCCATCTGTGTCACCGCTGATCCGTCCATAATTTATATTATATATACTACATGGACATCTATTTTATATATATAAATATATATATTAGGGTGGCCTGAAAAGTTTCGAGCCTAACAAAGATACAAAATATTTTTTCGTTCGGAAACTATTCAGACCACCCACGAATATATGCACAAGGGTTGCTATTTATTATTTATATATTTATATATATTATTTATTAATATTATTTTCAGTCTAATTTAATATGATTGTAATTTATTGTTGAATAAAGCTGTATTGTTATTCGAAGTATTTCCATGATAATCAATCCAATTTTTGTAACACGAAAAACGTTGGCCGCGCAATTTTTTCTTGATAAACGTGAATGAAAAGAAGTCAGTTGGTGCTAAATAATATTAAATATATACGACACACACACACCATGGTAGAACTTGAAAACAAAATCGCAGAAATACAACTCAAACGTATTCCGAATTTTCGGTAGCAATATCGCCTTTCTCAAGGGAGAGACGGACCAGTTCCTTTTCTTCCTTGAAAAAGTTGATATTGTCACAGAAAATTCGGATTGGGTAGGAGTTAATTTTGTGCATGTTTTTGTGATATTGTTCACCATTACTAGTACTATATGATGTTCAACATTATTGACATCCGTAAATATATAAATATAAACGATAAACACAGTAATCAACCCGAAGGTCGGTTTAGTAGGTGATGGTAGAGCTCACCCATGTACCAAGCCAGATGGCGTGTGAATATTCACACAACAGGGTAGGGGGGCCAGTTCCTTTCCCTGTGCCGGTTATGGTTTCTAAGGAAGATCTGGTACCCGAAAAATCAACTAGCTTGGGTGGAGCTTCAGGTGCCCAAAGTTCCTTGTCCGGGAATCGAACCCGGGACCCTCCGGTCAGTAGTCCAACGCTCTACCCACTAGATCACCGCGACCCATATATAAATATATAAATAAAAATATCAATGAGAAAAATATTGCAATAGGGTGTGCGGATATACACATTCATCCTAGTGTAATATTTTTCACACTTATATTTTTTATTTACATTTTTAGTAATTTAATTATTCAACACTCTATTATCACAGAAAATGTTTTTTTACGAACAATCAGCCTTATTGCAGGACAAAATATTTGAAATTAAAATATAGATGCTCAAAAAAAAGGCGAGTAAAAAAATAAGATTCATGGCTCTTGCTCGAGTGGTTTGAATTGTTTTCATATTTTGAAAACGCCATTGAAGATGAAAAAAATTTATTTTATTTTCCAGAATAAACTCACTTTTTGCACTCTTGAATGAGAACATAGTCGTAAATATATCCAGAGTTCCACGAATAATAAAAAAATGGTAATTATTTCCAAAAGGACTTACTCAAAAGAACAACTTTCCTAAGCTCGAAACAAAACGGTATTGATTTCATTTCTATCGAAATCGAGATCGCGATCGAAAAAAAATTGTTTATTAATATTTGCAAACAATGACCCGTGTTCACGCCTCTCTAGAAGATTTTTTATGACGTTATCTTACAAAAAATTGACTGGATTCTATAGAAATTCCCTTAGTCACGGGGTATGGCGTGGATGGAGGGGTGGAATGACTGAGGTGGTGGTACGATGTAGCTATGGTGCAGGCAACGCCATACAAGGGCCGGCGGGGAAAGCGTGGGAGACAGTGGTAAACGCGAGAGGAATGCCCCTTTAGCCAGCCCCATAAACCTCCACCGACCGACCGACCGACCGTGCACCCCAAACCAACCCCTCCCTCCCTCGCTCTCAAAGGATTTTCGAGAAGGGGGAGGGGTGGAAGAAGGGGCGTGGGCCCGGAGTGCTGCTGCTATAGCTCCACAGTATCTCCCGCCGGAACCGTTAACTCCGCTTTCTCCTTCTTTACACCCACCCCTCGCGCCCCAAACACTCCACACCCTCCCTGTGGTGTTCACGGTAAGGGTGGGTGGTGGTGCGCGGTGGGGCGATCCATGCACACACGCGATCGCCCGTCCGAATTCCAAAACCACCCCCTCCCGCGTGCCACCCCAAATTCCTTCGCCGCCCCACTTCGCCTCTCGCACCCTCTCCACCCCCGCCCGCTTTCCGCCCACATCCTTCGCGACCGCCGTCCTCGGAAGGGCGGGAAAGGAAGCCGTGAAGATCCTCCAACTCGACCTTTAAAGATCCACGTCAGTCCTATCACACGCAGGCAGTACCAGTGTCGCAATAAAAAGCAGAGACCTGATCCTAAACCCATCAAATACTTTTTGAATTCTGAAGACGATTATACAAAAGCTGAAATTCCGCCAATGAGGCGCATCCTCCGTAGGCTACTCTTGGTACATCACACTGAGAAGGTTGAAGGTCAATTCGTGAAAAAAATTAAATTCCATTATGATGTTTGGATAAAACCGGTCTATATTCAATCTTAATTCTATACTTCAACCAAATTTCTCCCCAGTGAGTTATTAAGGTAAAATGACACATTACTGATGCCGTGGCCGGTGTATTAAGTGCAGAAATTGACTTTTTATAAGGCTTCTTATTTATTTATTTAACAAAGCAATCAAAAACGGCACAGAGCCTTTTACATTGGCTGACAAGCAATACATATAATATTTATTAAGAAAAACACAGGGTAGAAACAATAAAAAATGCTGAAAAATTAACAAAATAAATGTCAAGAACAGCTATAAGATAGCAGGAGAGCGCATATGCAAACAGAGAGGGCTAAGTTACTTTCTGGCGTGAGTGGGAGAGGTAAGGCATCCGCGGTCGTCATCTCACGAAACAATTTCAAAGCAAAACCGACTGCAGCAGCACAAAAGACACAGAAGAAGACTAAAGAAGTTCAAATAGGCCCTTGAAATATTATAACAATGTTGAGGACAGGAAAATTAGAGAACATTAAGGAAGAGATGAAAAGAGGAATGGCGTACAGATATAGTCAATGCGTCGTATAGATAGGTCTATCAGGAGGAAGGAGTTGATTGGGTATACGATCAGTTAGACTAAGAGGGTATTAGTCAGAAATCACGTGGTTGGCGGATGGTCGGTACACGTGTATGGTGTCAGTTATTTTAGGTTCTTTTGTCCTTGTTTTTACTGTTGGTCGAAAATGGATATTGACGAAATCACAGAGCAAAGAATCAACATAGCGTTTTTCAGTGAAGTGCAGTAAAAGTTATTGATAAATTACTGAAATGTTGAAATCTGTTTGGTAATAATGCTCTGAAAAAAAATCAATTTTCAAGTGTTTAAAGATGGCCGACAAGACGCCACGGATGATGCAAGGCCGAGACGACCTTCAACCACCTGTTTTGACGATGACATTGATCGTGTGCGGTCCCTTGTCTTTACCGATCGTCGAAAAACTGTCCGAATGATAGCTGATGCATTGAATTTTTGAAAATCCACAGTGTACACTATTTAGCATTTTTTTGGACAGTATTTTAACAATATTTTAACATTTAACATTTGGGTATAAAATAAATGCGTGCAAAAATCGTGCCCAAGTTGCTGACGCAAGCTTAGATTATTCCGCAGTTTCTGGCAATAAATTCAATCACCATCCTTGATCATCCCCCAAATTCGCCCCCTGCGATTAATTTTTATTCCTAGAAAGCAAAAATGTGATGAGGTGACATAACTGGGAAGATGTGGACACAATTAAGAAAGAAACGACAAGTCAACTAAAAAGCCTAACCGCCGAAGGCTTCCAGGGGTGCATAAAACAATGGAAAAAAAGATGGAATAAGTGCAAAGCAAAGAATGGAGAGTACTTTGAAGGGAACGAAATCAATATAAAATAACTTTTACAAACTAAAGTTCTTATGGCCTCAGTTGTCGTATTTATTGGACAAAACTCATAGATTAACGGTCACCCAAGACCAAGGAGGAGCCTCCGTTCATGCGACTATATTGAGTACTTCCGGGACTCAGCCTTCGTCACTGGGCTAGTTCGACGTTTTGGTTCTCCAATCGCTGAGTTTTCGGTCCATTAATCCGTCGATCAGCGAGAGATTGGGTCCACTCTGTTCGCTCATCATGGGTGGCTTACACTTTCACCTTTCCCCACTCCCACTTGGATTTAGTATACATAAACACATAATTTGTATACAAGGTATCGGGATGAGTTTCAGAAAATAGATTGATTTCGGTTATTGATTTAATGCCTTTAAATTCTTCCAAGAACACCCATTGAGCGTCAACACACTTTTACCAGCGGCTTTTCCACGACTCAAAGGCTCCCTGGTAGGCGGATTCCGGAAGGTTCTTAAGGGAACTCGTGCAAGATGCTTTGACGGAACTTAGGGTTTCATTTTGGTGTTCTTTGAGGAAGGATTTGACTTTGGGAAATAGATTATAGTCTGCTGGTCCCAAGCCGGGACTGTAAGGGGGTTGGGGTATCGTCGCGATGGCGTTGCAGAAGGTGAAATACTCGACTCTGCTCTTAGTCGTCCATGTAGACCTTGGGGATGAGTTTAGCGCAAATCTGACACATCACCAAATTTTCATTGCTAATGGCATACACTGTCATCTAATCCTTTCCGATACGATCGACGATCATGGGAACACTTAACCGACGGTCTGAATTCAGCACTCCACGCATGCATCAGACAAATATCGTTACCGATACTTTTTATACAAACCATGTATATGTACGAACATCGGTATTGTTTTTATAATATTATTGTACTTGTTAAAGAAAGGTGGTGTAATAAATATAGTACTAAATTTATAAATTTTAGGTGGGAACGCAAAACAATATTTTAACCTATTAGATGTTGGAGCGTTATCGACTATTCATGATACTCATATTCATTCAAATTTCATATCGGCTTGGACAAATATTTGGGTGCCAGCTAGGATTAAAAAAGGTCCCTAAGAAGAGGGAAAGGAGAATATGGAAATGAGATGGCGGAAGAAGACGGCGAAGAAGAGATACATCTGTGGATAATGCAAATGGAGAGGAGTGCAGACACAGAAATGATAATTTAGTGTTAAGATCATCCTCTATTGGGCCAGGATAGGGAAAATAGTTGTTAAGGGAAATAACTGATTTCTAAGGTCATTTTGTGTCATAAGGGGCATAGATGATTATTATGGTGGAGGTAGGATATTAGGGAAACGGAGGAATGGTTGAAGAAAACATGCGTTTGGCATTAACCTACTCTGAACGATAGGGGTCCACAATTTAACTTATAATGCGTTTGCTGTCCCAATAATATAATATATCCTGCCACCTCCAGGAGTCAAAGTCGAGCTCTCATCTTGAAAATCCGGTAAAAAAAACAAGTAATTGTGAATGAGACCTGTACTTCGAATATGCTACGAAACTTAGCTTAAGTTAAAATCTCGTATCAATCTTAAAATAAAAAGGAGATTGCTGTAGTGAAAGTGTGCACGCACCCTTATTGATATAGCAAGGGGATATACGACTTGCAAATGCCAGGCAATTGGAGATTAGAGACATATTCGTGGGTCTCTCGCCGCATTTCACTGCAAGTAATACGATCGTGTATGAAAAGGTTTTTGCTCTGCAGCACAGTTTCCAACGGTTAATATTTCGAGGAAAATACGTTGATTTGTGTTAGTGCAATGAGTGTTGTTATTGTATGTTAGTTAGAGTGAAATTTGAAATTGTGTTAATGATTTGATTATCATCTACATTTACTCGTATAATGGTAACACGCGTAGCGGTAGTGCAAGTTTTTCGCAAATTGTGTGAATATCGACGATTGCAGTTTACGAAAAAGTGAAGACGTAACCTATTAACGTGTCTACCATAAATCTTTTTGCAAAAACATATGAGCACCTATTCGAACTCAAAAATTTATTTTTTTCTTTGATTTGCGCTAATTACTGTCGACGGATATATTTAAAATTAGGTCCCATCAATAGAAAAACATTAAAGGTGTTCGTTAGTTAATGGCATGAAGCCATAGAGTGTGTATAAATGTTCATTGATCTAGAGTGCGACTTTTTCCTATTCCCAAAATGCAAAAATGTTATGAAATAACATCACGAAGAAGATGTGGGTACAATAAAGCAAGAAACGACGAGAAAACTTAAAAACCTAACTGCCGAGGACTTTCAGGGGTTCTTTAAGCTGTGAAAAAGAAGATGTAATAAGTGCATAGCAACGAATGGAGAGTACTTTGAAGGGGACGAATTCGTTGTACACTAAATTTTGCAAAATAAAGTGTTTGTGACCTCAGTTCGCGTATTTATTGGACATACGTTTTATGAGGATATGTGTTTGGTTCCTTAGATTATTAATAGCAATGCATTTAAACACCATGCATGCGTAACAACAATGGTTAAGGGGCCAATGTTGTTAGCGACGCCGTTGTTAGGGAGACCTGTTTACATTGATTTAATTTGCTCATCGCTACCAAAATGGGTGCATGTTTGTGTAAGTAGTACTCCATATCTTCTTTAGTAATATTTCATAATATATACTAAAGATAGTTTTATTTTAATTAATTAGTTTTAGAATTCGCAAATAATTGTTTGGTATCAGTAGGAAATAGCTATGAGGGTTTTATTGCTTTCCCATGTGCTTCGATGCTCTACGCAAACGGTCTGCTTAGAAAAAATGGCCATTAAATGAGTAAATTTCCTAAGATTTTCTTTTTTTTGACAAAAGTGATAAGTGTAAATCGTTTAAAATTAAAATAACCCGTTAATTGCTGTAATGCGCCAAGAAAGATTTTTTCCTGCCATTGAGGAGAGTCGGAAATGAATTGAAACTCGTGAAAAAATGGAAAACGCATTTGGTCGAGCGTTTTTTAACGCGAGAAGTACAACGAATGTCTGAAAAACAGCGGAAATTAAAAAAAACAGTGGTATTTCATTAATGGAATCCTGCTTCTTTTTATTCGCAGGTTACTGCAAATCGAAAAAGGAGGAGGAGGAGGAGAGTGTCGATTCTAATGTCGACGAAGGTGGTGAAGTGGTGCAAGAATTTGAAGTCCCCGTCCCCGTCCCCTTGGTGGTGGAAAATGCCGGTGGTGTAGTAGAAGGCAGCATCGGCGACGGGGACTGGGGGATCATGTGGGATGGCACTTTAGGTCTTGGACTACGCCTATTCGGAGACTTAGAGGAAGACTCGAGTGACGAATTTATTTGCAGCATCAGCACACTTTTTGGTGGCGGCGACGGTTTGGGGGACCGCGATGATTTCTTTCGAGAATTCTGGCAGGGCATTTTCGAGAGATCGAGACACCAGAGAAGGCCCCCACGGAGAAGGCTGCACACCATATAATGAAGGTGAGTCTTATCAACTAATCTTTGTCCTTTCTTAAATGTACTCGTATACGCATATGTATAAATAGGTGTATGTGAATAAACATAATTATATATATGATTAATACGGCCTACATTTCTTGGCATCAACTGACAATATCTATGCAAATAAAATAATAGAATACCTCCTTTATTGCTCCTAGGAAGAAGTGAGGCCAATGATACATCAGACATCTGCAAACAGAATAGCTGCAAATTAACATCCGAACCATAGAACCATGAAGAGAAAGATGTACACGTTAGTTAATCCCAATAAGTAATTAGTCACTGGCTCAATCGTGAAGTTTTCCGGCGCGGATTATCTCCAAAGCGATCTTCGGAAGCCCATGCTTCACAGCGCTCATCACCATCTGCTTCCAGAGGAGCGGGTCCGGAGCGGAGGGGACCTCTGGAATGCAACGCTTCCTCCAGCGCGATGAAGACCGTCGATGTAAGCGCCACAACACCGCAACGTCCGAAAAACGGAGCAACCATGACCGAGGAGGAGGCTTCACCACTACTCAGTTTAGGGGTTAAAGAGATGGAGGGAGGAGGTCAGGCTTGGTGCGAGCATGGGGAGCGGGATGGGAAGTGAAGGCTTAAGGGTTCAAGGAATATCCGTACGGAGCGGACAAACCTCCTACCCGTGAAAACACACCGCAACGGGGAAATTTGGGGCGATCCCTTTAAAGTAAGCCGGGGAATGCAACTCGGTCGGCCAACAAAGACCTTCGCCGGATGCTTCAGGTCCCGGCCTTTTAGGGAGATGTTTACGGCCCGGAAGCGGCGGCGAAATCGGGTGGGGTACAACAGCGATCGCCACCCCAAGCCAGAAGTCCTCCTCCTCGGTGGTAGGGGAACAAAAATCGGCCGTGCATGTTCTTCGTCTTGGAAAATTAGGAATCCGGGGTCGTTTAACGATACCCAGGGACATTCCTCCACAATCACCTCCACAATATCTTCTCGTGGATATACTGTGGAGGCATACCAGCGAAGGACCACAGTGACTAAAAAATACTCACATTGGATAACATCGTGTTAGAAAATATGGTTCCAGTCTATATGGTTTAAAATTGTTTCTGGAATCGACCCAAAATGTTGTAAAGCGAAGGGAGTCCTCGATGCAAAGTGATATAAAAGGGATATTCCAAAACATTTTAAACCAAAGCTAGTTGGCTAATTTTTTGAAACGAAAACAATCTGTTTGCAGCTGTCTTGTTGATAGGCAACTTAACACGTATTTCCAATTTTCAATTATAATTTTAATATGATATATCAAATTCAATATAATTTCCAATAATAATTTCATTATTTTATTATAAAGTTTAATGTTTAAAAAAGTAAAATTTACAATGATTTGTAGCAATGACTTCATTTACAGAAAGCACCGGTGGTAAAAACACACCATGATATGAACATGATTTGATTAATTATACTTGTCGTTTCTTTATAATGTATAAATTTGTATGAATGTAAAATTTTGACTGTATTATTTTCATAGAGTTAATTATAATAAATTGATAAAAGGCACTGACCTTTTGAAAACTAATCTGCTTTTAATGCTATTTTAACAACCTTCATATTGACATATCTTTTAAACTGAATTACTTAAGGGTAATTTAGTTGGAAACGGATTACATTAAAGATCCCCACTTGTTTTCTGACAACTGCTATTGATAGCTAAGTCAAACATATTTTTCTATTATCCACATAAATACTTTTTTGCCCCTTTTGGAGATGGTGAAGGGAGAGTCTTATGAGACATTTTATGTGGAGAAGCCAAGATATTTCACCATGAAGGATTTCCTCTCTGTTGCGACTGAAACCATGTTACTTTTAGGAAACACCAATTAACGAAGATCTAAGTAAATGTTCCGGCCAAATAGCCCTCATAAATTACAAATTGTCCCATAAAAAATCTTTGGGCCGACTTCTAAACCCTTAGGCAGCTCCGCGGCGATACTCTCTGTGGCCGCGGTCTTCTTTGATTTCAGTTCCCATAATATCCAGTCCATGCCGCCATTAAGTAATTCTAAGTTACCCTAATGTAAGCCTTAATCTCTTCTCTTTCTAAAATGGTGTGCCTAATGGCTTTGCCATATAGTTCCTCTATACATTATTTTCATCAGACTTGATTTTTTTCTTATTGAATTAATCATTTTCTAGACTTCAAGGATTGCTTCGCAAAAATGTTGAATTCTCATTCCCTGATAGTACTTTCCTCTTCCTATTCCCCGCGCCATGTTTTCCATTGTTTTTAAACTCTCCACATCCTCAAAAATACTGCATCTCCAACGAAACTTCTCTTTCCCTTTTATTTCCTCGTCTCAGCTTGTTATTTATCTTCTTCTGCTTCCTTTTCCGTAATTTTGGGGAAGTATTCTTCCTCTTTATTTCATTATTCCAATCCATTCGTCTTTGATCCATGGTTTTCATTCTCTTTTTCTATTATATTTCCTACTGATTCATTTGCAGTTTCCTATTTTCCTTTTTTGATTAAATTCAATGTTTCCTCAAATGAACCAGTCTCTCTGTCTTCACTCGTAATAATTTCTACTCTCATCTGGCACTCCTTCCTTTGTTCCTGTGTAAGCTTCCATATTCTATTTCCTTCCTCTTTTTCCTTTTAGCCGTTTGAATTTGACGTTGCACATCATTATACTAAATTGTTATGCGAATCCATATCTGTTGCCGGGTAATGGCTCGCACTGTTCCTAAGCCTGTGCTTAAACATAATATAGTCTAGCCGATATCTTTATGAATCCCCGACCACGTCTACCTACGTCTGTTATGGGCTTTAAACGAATGGCTTGCTATGATTAAGCCCTGTCTCCTGCACAGATGTACAGCATTCCTTGCCCATTTATTATTACTAGACCATAATCCCCAATCTGACTGCCGTCTCTTCTTTCGCCCATTGCTGCGTTCAAATCACCCTGCCATTATCCGATTGGTCCTACCAGGAATAATTAATTATTCCTGGAAGAATTATTTCCTCTAATTAATCATATTCACTACAGGATTCTTCTTCTCTGTGGTTGCTTGTTGGCATCTAAATTTGTAAAATGATTTTGACTTCTGCGTATCCTCATATGTTCTATCAAACACCTGCTCTATGCTTCCTGCGTTATTTTCAATGCTAAGGGAAAGTACTTCAAGGGATTTAGAAAAATTGTAATTGAAGTGCCAATAAATATACAAGAAAATCTTAGAAAAAAAAGGGATTCAATAAATTAAAACATTAAGGTGAGAGAGATGAATTAAACAATCAGAGTTAGAGCGATATACAAATACATGAAAGGAGCAAGAGATAATCAAAATTCTGAAATAGTTTTGAAGCAGACGGCATTAAATTTGACTCTTTTGAGATAGGTGAAGCGGAAGATATACAATTTGGTATGTTGTAAGGGATTAGTTGATGAAAGCTAAGGAAAGACTTGGTAGAGTGGAGGAATGCAATTGGTGGGGAAGAGTGAAGGGTGAAGAGTACATTCGAATTACGGAGAATAGTATAAAGATAGCGGCAATATTTCTATGAACAAGTAAAACTCATTTCCCCTAGAGTTTAAATCAAATGCATATCAGAGCAGTTGTTTTTTTACACTTCACTCCAGACTGTTAACAAATATGCGTAGTAATTAAAATTGAAAAACCTATAATCCAATAAGCACTTTTAGGCCCTTCAAACCCATCAAATTACTTAATTTCATACTTTTCATACGTTCATACTTTTAAATGCAAAATATAATTTCACGTATTTTCCGCGCCAAATCCCCTGAATTATCATTATAACTAAATTAAGCTCGGATTAACATAGGTCTGCATCGCATTTATATTAACTCCAACCACAAATACGGTTGTAATAAGCCATTGGCCGTTGAGAAAATCGGAATAACTGCTGACGCAAATACTTAAATGTTTTGAGTTGATAATCCAGGATATTTGAATTTTTCAACAGATTAAAAAAAACGCATCGTTATATTAAATAATATGCTCAAAAAATTATTGAAGGGGGCCCCATAAAAGCTTATTGGTGTTTGTACTAGTTAAAAGTGGCTTCCTTTAGATCTTCCATGCATATGCTTTCCCTTGTTTAAGCTTTATCGTTAAAAAAAACATTTTTCTCCATCCATATTGATATGTAATCCATATGAATCATTTAAGAATCAATAAAAATTAAACTAATGGCATAAACAAGCAATTAAAAATTATAATATTACGACAACGTCAAAAAGAGAATCTAGAGAGTATTACAAGGACCAACACAGTAATCAACCTGAGGGTTGACATAATGAGTGAGGTGAGAGTGACTATCTAGTGTATTATTAAGTCCTTCGGAAGGTGAAATTAACACATTAGGGTATGAAGACCAGTCATTTTTCCTTTGTAACAAATTGGTTTGAAGGAAGATTTGGTTCTAGAAATTTCGCAGAATTTGAATGAAGGCCAGTAGCCCAGCTATCTGGTTATTGGTCCACGACGCCAAGTCTCAATCTAATGAGTTCATTTAAGGCAAGAACGTCCAAATTGAGAGACGGTTATGACTCTTGCCCAACAAACAATTTATTCTAACATACCTGCTTAATTTACGACTATGTGAACAACAATTTTTAGAGAAGAGGCACGTAAAGGGTTAAAATTAACCAAAACATCTGATGAACACCTTATAAACCTCACTGAGAAATAGTAGTGTTTCAATCAAACATGAAGTCGGGGTGAGATGAGATTTTCTCAAAAAGCGCCGAATATTCCACTTTTTTATGATGCAATTCATTTGTTTCAATTTTATAGCAGCAAAATTTTTAAAATCAAGGAAGTTTTATCGTTTAGATATGTTCCATTCCATTCACCTTATCATCTCCTTTATTTTGTCAAAATCCAAATTCCTCAAGTCTACACTTATTCCCTTTCCTCAAAGACCACGTGTCAGACCCATAATGCGTAATCGTCCTAATTAAAGCATTTAATTATTGCAATCAGTTTCCTTCTTCTCGTGAATGCCTTACTTCCATCGGTAGCACTAATATTCATTCTCCTGACGTTCGCCTCTGACCTTTTCTCAAATGAAAATTCCCAGGTACAGATTAAATTTTGAAACTTGCCCAAGTTTATCACCTCCTACCTTAATTAATAGCCTTCTAATTTTCTAGAATTTCATTGCTTCCGTTACCTCACGGTTATTTTCCATCCAAGATATCATGTTTCCGCAGTGTACTTAATCATAAATAGAATTCATTATATGAAAGATTCATAAATCCTGAAAAAATATATATCTAACATTCTGCACATCGAATTCAAAGCTGTCTCCTTCATTACTGCACATACCAAGGGGGGGACGGAAGTACTTCAGTTTCGAAGATTCGCTCATTAATACACAGAAGAGGGAGTAAACCCTCTGACAAGCAATCAACGGTCTTTGCTCCTATGCCCCAGCCCAACGGGGTCCCTGTCCCCCATTTTATTCCTCCAATTATCCATTCTAACCCCCGTCTCCTTTTTCCTCACCATAAAATCTCCAGATCTAGTCGTATGCTCGAAATATACCCTCATTAGTTTGATATTTGTTTCCTAAGGTACAACATTTCAACCCTTCCAAACTTAGTACAAACTAAGTACAAACAAGGTGGACACCTGACAAATCGCACGGGAGAAAGTGATTTTTATATTCAGAGTCTTCTATCTTAGCCAGGTTAAAGCAATAGACTTTCGCCCTCATTAAAATAAAAAAGAGAGGGTATTAATAGATTCATATAAATTAAATAAATTACTTTCGGAAACAATGAAGTCAAAAAAAGGTAATTAAAAAAAAAGATGTTGCCATTCAGACGTTAAACGACTATATGTTCGGAGGGTGTCCAGTGAAAATAATTTCATTCTGAAAACTCCGCCTTTATCTAATTCAAATGTAACCAAAATGCCTACATTAAAAGCGGTGAAAATATATTCATTCAAATTTTCACCGGCTATGCATGTTATGCGGATTTATTCTAGAAAGAACATTTTGCTAGGTGAAAATTATTATTCCTAAGTTTCATATTGAGGTTTGACACGTCTAATGGAGTTTCCACTCCGCGATTTTTTTTTCTTTTAGTATATATAATTACAAACAGAATGATATAATTAGAAACAGAAATTTTCATTGTATCGTCCACTTATTAATAGGTCTAGGATTACGCGGAAGCAATTAATAATTTAAAATAATTTTCATTAACAACCAGGGTACAGTGGCTGTACGTATGTATTAAAAATCGAAAAATTATTTAGAAACCAATTTGGCTTTCCAACTTTTAAAGTAAATAAATATATTCTGATCTATAACATCGAATTGAAAACCTTTCTGATGACAAATTTGATGTTTTTCAAGACGGCAATGTGATTCCATTTTATTCAGAATTAGCATACGCTGCGAACGATTTTTTTAAATATCTGCCTAATACGCCCCAACAAGAAAAAATAAATATGTCAACTAAGAAGGTAAATAAGACTCAGATCGCAGATTTCAGTGTAAAGTACATTTTCTCGATAGCGCAAGTGGTTAGAGCATCTGCCCAGCAAGTGGAGAGATCCGGTGTTCAAGTCCCGGTCGAGGGCAATATTTTTACATTGGTGATCTGCTCACATCTGCCATCCCCACCTCTCTTGTGTTCATCCTTTATGTGTGTTCCTTTTCCATTTCCTTTCTCTATTACTATGTGAATGAATATTTGTTCGCCGTATGGCGGGATTTCGTGTTTGAATGTATATGTGTAATATATATATATATATATATATATATATATATATATATATATATATATATTTATTATAATATATATATATATATATATATATTATAATATATATATATATATATATATATATATATATATATATATATATATAAACTGTAACACACAGCACGAGAACACATAAAAAGAACACTCACAATAATATCTTGATAATTTCAACGGACTCGAAATCCGTCTTCTATACACATACATGAGTGTGTGTGTATATATGTATAATTATGTACAATTATTATTATTAGGTAATCTACCAGCTAAGACAGGTTTTGGATGGACACAACTACCAACTATATACTTTGTGACCCCTACTAAAACACAATCCATAACCTACCTTAAGCCCTTCTTCACCTCTGTGTACTTCGTTACTTCCGTCCAATCATAGTGACCGACAACTGACCCGTGGGAAATCCTCTCTGGACAACTGCAGCTACACCCGAGCTATGATTTTTCGGTTACCAGATCGTCATGGGAAACCATGACCAGTACAGGGAATGGAAATAGTCCCCCTACCCTAATGTGTGAATATTCACACGCCGTAGTGCTTAGTACTGGGTGAACTCTACTGCCCTACATACGAAACCGACTTTTGGGTTTATTACGAGTGCCATTTTATTAATGGCAACTCACGTACATACTTCAAATTTCGACTGAAAACGGACTCAAGTGTATACGTGTCCATCGCTTGTATTTCTGTGGTTAAATAAGTTTTTATCCTTGTATGTGCGTCGTCGCTGATGAGCGTTCGTTTCTGAAGATATATATCAACGCAAACTTATATGTATATATATATATATATATATATATATATATATATATATATATATATATATATATATATATATATATATATTCATTCACATTGAAATAGAGATAAGGAAAATGGTAAAGGAATACATATAAAGGACGTAAACAATAGAGGTGGGGATGGCGGATGTGAGCAGATCACGAATGTAAAAATATTTTCCTCGACCGTTACATTCGTGATCTGCTCACATCCGCCATCCCCACCTCTATTGTTTACGTCCTTTATATGTGTTCCTTTACCATTTTCCTTATCTCTATTTCAATGTGAATGAATATATTTTCGCCATATGGCGGTATTTCGTGTTTGAATGTGTGTATATATATATATATATATATATATATATATATATATATATATATACACTTTTTTGGAAAACCCACAAACGTGTAATGTAAATTCACTGATAGTCATAACAAACACAGAAACCAAAACACAAAAGAGGAAAAACTCACTGGTTCTCGAATTATCGGTGGTCCAACCACCTTTCTCAAGAGGAATTAGGAACAGAACTGAGGCAGAGGAGGGCCCGAAAGCAGTGGTAGGATGGAGAAGGGGAAATGGGGGAAAAGAGGGGAAAAGAGGGGAAAAGAGGGGAAAAGAGGGGAAAAGAAAGGAAAAGGGGGGAAGGCATTCGAGGTGAGGAGTTTGGAGGGGTAGTGTATGGCGCGGGAATTTTAAAAAAGGTGGGGATGATATGGAAGTTGTTGGGGGCGGAGGGGGATGAAATTATATGCATAAAGGGGGCAATTAATGTCTAATATTAATACCTGGGCGATTCCAGGAATCCAAGAGCCAGATGAAAGCTAGCTCTAATGTTTTGAGTTTCAGTGGAGGGTCTGAGTGTGGGAGGGATGCTAAGACGGATACTTTAAAACATTGGTCAAAGGCAGCGTTGTGTTCGGAGGCATGTTTGGGGATTGGGAGCATACCAATAAGGGAGGAATTGTTGCATGAGGCTCTATGATTATTGATTCTAATATTGAGGGGTGTGGTACACTGTCCAATGTAAAAGGCAGGGCAAAGTTGGCACTTGAGTAGGTAGACAACATTGCTGGAGGTACACGATGAGTAGGGAATTGGTGGGAGAGAGTTAAAAAGCGGGTGGGAGAGGGATGGGATTCTGGTTAGGAAAATAGGACATGTTTTGCATCTAGGTTTATTGCAGGGTCTGGGAGTGATTTTGGAACGGGGCGAGGATTTAAGAAGTGGATTGGTAGATTTTAGAAGATCTGATAGATTGGCGGGGCGTTTGAAAGTGACAGAGGGGCATTTGGGGAAAAGGTTGGTGGTGGAATTGTGGTTTTTGAGGATAGGATAGAGGTCCTTTAGGATAGTTTTGTTCCTAATTCCTCTTGAGAAAGGTGGTTGGACCACCGAAAATTCGAGAACCAGTGAGTTTTTCCTCTTTTGTGTTTTGGTTTCTGTGTTTGTTATGACTATCAGTGAATTTATATATATATATATATATATATATATATATATATATATATATATAACAACAGTACAATAAGTTTGATATCCCAAGCAGCTAAAGTTATTCTCAGGATCATCAACAAAAGATAGAGAGTAAGGCAAATGATTACTTAGGGGATGATCAGTTTGGGTTCAGGAAAGGAAGAGGTACGCGTGATGCCATTGCAGTAATGAGATCACTAGTCGAGAGGAATATAGAATACAATCAGAACGTTTTTGCCTGTTTTTTAGATTTCGAAAAAGCGTTTGATAGAGTGAATTGGGAAAAATTAATGCGTGTATTGCAGAAAATAGGAATGGATTGGAGGGACAGGAGACTGATCCGCAACCTGTACATGTCTCAGACTGCTCAGGTTCGAGTGGGGAACGGAGAGTCCGGATGGGCAGTGTTAGGAAGAGGTGTAAAGCAGGGTTGCCCATTGTCACCGGTACTGTTCAACGTATATGTACAGGAAATGATTAAAGAGGCATGGGAAGGACTGGAGGTAGGAATGAAAGTCGGAGGGGAATTCGTAAAATCGGTTAGGTTTGCTGATGACCAAGCATTAGTTGCTCAGTCAGCCAAGGGGTTGTAAGCATTGTTGAGTGAATTGGAGGTTCAGTGCGATAAATATGGGATGAGAATCAATATTAATAAAACAAAGGTTATGCGATTTTCCAGAAAGAAAAAGGCTAAGCTGAATATTAAAATAGGTGGGGAAAAAATAGAGCAGGTAGAACAGTTTACATATCTCGGAAGTGTTTTGGACCAATACGGTCAAAGTGGTAGGGACGTAAGGAGAAGAATTGCGCTAGACAAGGAGGCTTTCTCAAGGAGGAGGGAGTTGATGACGGGGACGTTGAGTAGGGATGTTAAGGCAAGACTCGTACAAACTCTGATATGGAGCGTAGCTATGTACGGCGCGGAAACGTGGTCGCTGAAGCAGGAGGATAGACGTAGATTGGAGGCTTTTGAAATGTGGGTGTGGAGAAGAATGGAGAAGGTAAAATGGACCGAAAGGAAAACAAATGAGGAAGTACTAGAAATGGTGGGGGAGGAGAGGGGTTTGTTGAGAGAAATCCTATGGAGGCGGGAAAAATGGATGAAAGGCGTATTGAGCTTTAGTGGAATGTTGAAGAGGGTAATAGAGGGGAGAATGTTGGGCAAGCGAGGTAAGGGTAGGAACAGGATAGGGATGTTGGACGGGATGAAGGGAGGAAAGAAGTACACCGAGATGAAGAGGGACCTGATATAGATTAGTTTGCTAGGTGGGGAGTCACAAAATGTTTATTTGATAGTTGTGTCCATCCAAAAACCTACCTTAACCGGTAGATTACCTGATAATAATATATATATATATATATATATGTATGTATATATATATATATATATATATGTATGTATATATATATATATATATATATGTGTGTATATATATATATATATGTATATGTACACTTTTTTGGAAAACCCACAAACGTGTAATGTAAATTCACTGATAGTCATAACAAACACAGAAACCAAAACACAAAAGAGGAAAAACTCACTGGTTCTCGAATTTTCGGTGGTCCAACCACCTTTCTCAAGAGGAATTAGGAACAGAACTGTTATATATATATATATATATATATATATATATATATATATATATATATATATAGATATCTATATATAGATATCTATATATATATATATATATATATATATATATATATATACACATATATATATATATATATATATATATATATATATATATATATATATATACATATATATATATACATACATATATATATATATATATATATTATTATCAGGTAATCTACCGGTTAAGGTAGGTTTTTGGATGGACACAACTATCAAATAAACATTTTGTGACTCCCCACCTAGCAAACTAATCTATATCAGGTCCCTCTTCATCTCGGTGTACTTCTTTCCTCCCTTCATCCCGTCCAACATCCCTATCCTGTTCCTACCCTTACCTCGCTTGCCCAACATTCTCCCCTCTATTACCCTCTTCAACATTCCACTACCGCTCAATATGGCTATGCGTGCCATGAAACGTTGCGGTGCGTTTCATGGTTATGCGTGCCATGAAACGCACCGTTCCTATCCTTTATAAGATCGTATGAATGCTTTTCTACTATCCTTTCCCCTTCTTGTGTCCCGTCTATTTCTCCTTTGGTGGGTGAAACAGCTCCATAACGCCATCTCTCGGGCAATATGTATCGGAGCACTTTGGCGCTTTATAAGATCGCAGATCTCAAAGTAAATCAGGTTTCCCTATTAGCTCAACTGGTAGAGCATCCGCCCGGAAAGTGGAAGGTCCGTGGTTCAAATCCCGGATAGGGAAATATTTTTACTTTCGTGATCTGCTCAAAAACCGCCTTCCCCACATGTCCTGTCTTCGCCTATTATGTGTTTTCCTATCCCCTTTCCTTTTACCTATTTCTGTTTGAATGAATATTTGTGCACCGTATGGCGGGATTTTCAAGTTTGAATATGTGTTTGGCCAATGTGGCTCGTCTCTTCTTCTGGCTATGCGTGCCATGAAACGCACCGTTCCTATCCTTTATAAGATCGTATGAATGCTTTTCTACTATCCTTTCCCCTTCTTGTGTCCCGTCTATTTCTCCTTTGGTGGGTGAAACAGCTCCATAACGCCATCTCTAGGGCAATATGTATCGGAGCACTTTGGCGCTTTATAAGATCGCAGATCTCAAGGTAAATCAGGTTTCCCTATTACCTCAACTGGTAGAGCATCCGCCCGGAAAGTGGAAGGTCCGTGGTTCAAATCCCGGATAGGGAAATATTTTTACTTTCGTGATCTGCTCAAAAACCGCCTTCCCCACATGTCCTGTCTTCGCCTATTATGTGTTTTCCTATCCCCTTTCCTTATACCTATTTCTGTTTGAATGAATATTTGTGCACCGTATGGCGGGATTTTCAAGTTTGAATATATATATATATATATATACTAACACAACAAACACTACACACATAGAAACATAAAAGAAGGACACTTACATTGGATATTTACGTTTCGACGGCACGGCCGTCGTCATCAGAAGACGACGGCCGTGCCGTCGAAACGTAAATATCCAATGTAAGTGTCCTTCTTTTATGTTTCTATGTGTGTAGTGTTTGTTGTGTTAGTGTTTGTGTGTTTGTGCGTCGCCGGAGAGCGTCTTTTCCAAGTTTATATATATATATATATATATATATATATATATATACAGAGACATACATATTAGATCACAAATATCATTATAATAAAAGAACAATATCCATCCAAGCCAAAATCAGGCATTATAACACAGTCATTAAGCCCGAAGCTATATATGGTTCGGAATGCCTAACGATGAAGAAGAAAAGGGACCTGCGAGAACTGGAGAGGAAAGAAAGAAATATTTTGAGGAAAATCCTGGGACCATTGAAAAACCCAGAAAATGTTTGGATTAGGAGAAAAAATGAGGATCTTTTTAGGACTACTGAGAAAATCACAGATACGATGAGAAAAAGAAGCGAAATTTTATGGACAACTAAAGCGATTGGATGAATATAGATTAACAAAAAAAATATTCAACTATATTTCAAAATTAAAGCACACAACAGGATGGTTAGAGGAGACCAGGAGTGATGCGGAAAATATTGGAATAACGGAGGAAGTGGTCCACAGCAGGGAGAGGTGCAGAAAACTAATAGACAATATAAGTCTTGAGGTCATTGCGGCCCATAGTTGGCCAGACTCAATAAAATAAATAAATATATATTTATATACATACGGCAGATATTTCTCTTGTGTAAAATTTAAACCAATCACGGTCCCTACTTCGTTTCTTAAAAAAAAGGTTAGGGGCTGATGCGGCGACAGAAGATATGGAATGGTCGGACGATAGGATGGAAGATTGCTTGGAGGCGGGAAGACTGGCGTGGAGGGGTGCGAGGGACGGAAGGAGGAAAAAGGACGTGAGGAGGGGCGTGGGATGGCGACTTCCGCGTACGGACTTGAAGAGGAGGGAGGGAGGATGGTCGCCAGGTAGGCAGTAATAGTAGGGGCTCCTCTCTCCCTACCCGTGTTCCAAACCTCGTCCCTCTCCCTTCCCCGGCCAGGAAGAAGAGAGAGAGCACAACGCTTTTGGAAAAAAAGTTAGACCGGTGAAGTGGGGGAGAAGGATGTTCTCCTCCATATAAACCTACCTACACCGTCCCAGAGCACTTCATTATTCCCCCCTAGCATTATTTACAAAGGTACGGCTTCCATCTGCGGCGCTCGCGAGATAGAGCGAAGACCCCCTTTCCATCCCCCCTCTACCACCATTCCCCTCCCCTTCTTACGTGATATCGCAATATGAGACTCCGACAAGGATTGCGCGTAGCTGAAGAGGAGAAATTAAGAGGGGAAGGAGGTAGAGAGAGAGACATGGTGAACGGGTGGTCTTCAGGTCTTGGCGTGCGGAGAAAAGTTTGGTGTTCGAAGGAGAGAGAGAGAGAGAAGGAAAAAATAAGTCTTGAGCATCAGATATCCATCGCACCAAGTGTTCGCCAGAGTTGTGAGTATCGACGACTTCTCCGAAAATGGGAAGGGAGAAGAAGCTGAGTTTGGGGAAGTTGAGCGGGGGCGAGTACTGGAGATGGCTAGGAGAAGGCGGGCGGCTTGGGGTGAGTGAGTCTGTGGGGTGGCATGAATGGGGTAGGGTGAGGAAAAGGCAGCGGCGGGAGGAAGTGAGGGAGGTACAATGATATGATGGCGTGGGGAGGGGACGAGCAAATCGAAACCTGAGATCAGGCGCGGAATAAGATCCGAGAGGGATTGGAGGGGAAATTTGACGTGGGAGGGAGACGAAGGGAACCTTTAAGCAAAGGGGAGGACGGATCACCCCAGTCAAGATTTTTAGGGCCCTTCTTCCCCTTCAGGATGCCCCAGGGAGACTCCAGTCGCGTAGACGTCCCCCGTCCGTTGTACAGGAAACAAAAGCACCACGAAGTCTCCACATTTCCGTCCGAGCTATTGCTAAAAGATCTTGATCGATAACTTGTCCAAATTTCCTTCAATAAATATTATGTGTAAGAATAATTCATTATAACTGGCGTCATGAACGCGGTCTTACGTATTTTTACTTAAATCATATTGGACGTTTTATTTTCAAATAACGTTCTCATTTCGAACATCACTGTCAAATTTCCTGAATGTATAATGGCACTATCTAATCAGAAATCACGTTCTGACAACTCCATTTGGATAGGATAGAATGATAATTTTGTTGCCGCTTTTCAAACCTTGTTTCCGTTGGACAATTAACAAAATGAACCGATCGTATATCCTACACAGTCATCGACGTAATACCCCCGTAGGGTTTTGGTAACATGGTACTTTAAATTTCAAGGAACTGTAACAGTAACTTTAACGGAGTCACCCGCTATGTGTGCATTATAATGCAACCATTTCAGAGAGTAAAAATCATTCGCCTTGACCGGGATTCGAACCCGGATCCCTCTATATCTGGCCGAGTGCTTTAACCAATTAAGCTACCGAGACGTCCTCTTACACTCTGAAATTTTGGGGGCTTTAAAGGAACAAGATGTTATGACGAAATACCGTACATACAATGTCACAGGCATTCGTAGTCGTGCGCGACGCGCCACAGTCCACGATGTTAATAAAGCCAATTTCAAACACTTAGGCTGTTCATACCTTAGACAAATTTCAAGAAACTGTAACAGTAACTTTAACGGAGTCACCCGCTATTAGCTTTATTCTGCCAAACTTTAGGAGAATTTTGCAAAATGAGCTTCACAGCGCTCAATTTGTGTCGCAAGATCACATTATGACGCTATGATTGCTTTTCTAAATGTTACGGCCTATTGCCAAATGTTATTTTTAACACCTGATGCGTATTTGTTGATTATTCAAGAAAGAAGTGTTCCTATTTCGA
Organism: Hetaerina titia; assembly: GCA_037158775.1. Classification (NCBI taxonomy): domain Eukaryota; kingdom Metazoa; phylum Arthropoda; class Insecta; order Odonata; family Calopterygidae; genus Hetaerina; species Hetaerina titia. Next base: position 15,371,231 of record CM073775.1, read on the forward strand.
TGGTCGATTTTCTCTTAATTCCTACTTTATATCATACGAGAAGTAAAAGGGGGAAAATCTTGTATATGCATTAATTAACGTTGCATTATTTCACTTATGGTAATAGTTGTTTATGTAAATACTGTGTTTGTAGTTTTTCAATTGCTGTGATACTGACCCAGTAGAGAGTTCAAGCAAATAAAATTATCAAAATTAAAACTAAATATAACTGTTAGCTTGTTAAATAATATTTCTTCAGTCTTATGTAACGCTTTTACAATAGCTTCACTTCTACCTATAGAAATTCGGACGCCCTCTTCTCAACATAATTCATTAATAATTAGTGACACAAATTTACCTTTCTTCTCCAATTTGAGGCTTTCGAATAAGTTTAATCCATTTATGATACCTGTTTGCATCTACCTTTAAAAATAGAACCAATTAAAGGGGAATGTCAAGTGTATTTTGAAGGAAAGTCCAACTATTTCACTCTTTTCGTTACGTATACATGCTTTACTTCATCCGAGATGCAAAAACGAGCTTTATGTTACGCCAATTTTTTCCCACAATTCGTGCCAAGTCATCAGCGTCTGATAATTGCAGTGATTACAGTTTATTTTATCGTAAAATTTAATATTTATTCAGTTATAAGCAGAAATTTAACGTAACTTTTCTTCACATATGTGAGAACAGACGCGCCTATTTCAACAATGGCGCTGGAAGTGTGATTGCATGGTTCTCGGTGCGTGACGATATAAAAAAATCGATCTGATAAAAAGAGTTACGACGCGATAAGCGCCTAGGGCAAGCGCGTATCCAAGGGTGGCAGAGGATCGTAGATAGATGGGATGTCGAGCAAACGGAAAGTCTGGAGATACCGACTCTGTAACGTGCGGATTCGTTCTCGAGGTGTTAGCATAACGATGGTTGGCCCGGAATGTGTCTCTTGTCCCGGCGAGAAAGATTTAACTCTCGCGTGCAGAGAGGGAGATAGACACACATACACACGATAGTGATACTTCGCAATTAGGAAAGACAAAAAAACACACCTGCATGCTGTAGGCGGATCTGCAGAAATGTGCGTCGTGTTGTCAGTAACTTTAGTCAAATTTTAAACAATCACATACCCACCCTAATAATTGGTGTAGCTAAATGCATGAGACCTTTCTTCGAACATACTTAGACTTTTATGCATCTTGTGCCTATTTTATTAGCCACTATGGAAAACATCCATTAAACTTTCCGATTAAAAAGTAATTTCGTAGTAGCGAAACATAGGTACCGGTCAAAAACGTTGCTCATTTCCACGCAAGATACACCAAGTATTTAAAATTCACTTAATTGCAGTTATCTCCTGCAGCACCTTAGGAATCTGATATTGGCGTTGACTCAATTGTCATAGAGGGATAGAGTACTGATTTTAGAAGAAAACAGTCATTTTAGACTAATTCATCATTAATCGTGGAAATGGTAGTATTGATATGCAGAACCTTAAAGCGAAAATCGAAGAAAAATGGGGTAAACGTATATTTTAACATTTGGCTTTGACGTATATTTGTTCAAACAGGGGCGTTCATGGTTAATAAAATTTGATTTTGGAATTTCTCGGAATTTCATTTTAGTCCATTCTACCAAGATGGCATTTAGTTTTTTGTTGTCGCATATCCCAAATAAACGAAACGTATTACCTTTCCTGTTTAACTACTGTAGAGTACGGTTCGATTTAAAGGAAGACGACCGGTGCCAGATGCTAGAACTTTTTGTGAATCAGAGAACTGACCAATCAAACGCCGTGGATATTATTGCATGCGGAACTTGTGCAGAACGAGGCTCATGGTAACCTAGGAATTCACGTGGATTGATAACTCGTGGTGAATACTCACGTAATTACAACCATGCACTAGTAACTTTTAAATTTATTAAGCGGAAAGTATTGACGAACAATACGACATATACTGTCTTAGTTCTTTCCAAATTAAGTTACGAAACATTTTATTAGCTTATATTAACTCATTAAACCCTGCTGTTATTTTACAAAAACATAATTCGGCAATCTCAAAGAAAAACCGTCTTGGAAGCTGTTTTCCCTTTTATTTCGTCTTATGTTTCTCCAATTAAGGCATTTATGTGTAAATGCAGTTGTACGAAGTTTCTGTTTCTAGGTGGTAATACAGCGTTTATTGCTGTAAAGATTTTCTACGTTCGTTTACCCCACGGAAACCCGTATACCCCTGCCCCAGCCAAATCTGACGTCATTTAAATGATGTATACAGGAACTAATGCGTGAAATGCATTAATGGATTTCTGCATAAATATAGAAAACATAGACCATTAAACAAAAAATACAGTCTTGGCACTTCATTAAAGATCTATTAATATGTTTTCTATTACTTCGGGCTTAACTTTGTGGAAGTTCATTAAATTAAGAACACAATGTATATAGCCACTGTTCTTTATTCTCGTGCATCTATTAATTTTCTATTAATATTATAATTGCATGTAAATACCATTCTTAACTCATTGAAATTATACTAATTAATTTATTTACAACACTTGTATTAAATGTTCCATGCACCAATAGTTTATGAAAGTTGAAAGTCCTTTCTGTGATCGAAAATTATCGAATGGTCTTAATGCAGGGATACCTTAGAGGCTACCTGAAATTGCTCAAGAAATTTTTAATTTCTATTAATAAAAAATTTGATTTTCTATTAATATATGCATTATTTATTTATCTAATGTTGAAGTACTATGACTATTATTTATATATTCGATGTTTTCAGGCTTTACTTTGTGGAACTTTATTTTCAATGAAGGAAAATAGAAATGTATCTTTCCACTCAATTTTATTCGGTACTAGTTTCGACGCATCGGTGTCATCTTCAGGTACCTGAGGATGACAGCAATGCGTCGAGACTAGTTTTAGCGAATAAAATTGAGTGGAAAGATACATTGCTATTTTACTTCATTGAATATTACTTATTTTATTTAATGGTAATCAAGGACACTACAAGCAGCATGTGTGTTGCGTACTAAATAAAATAGTCTACTAACAAGGTGTAAAACTGAATGTATGAATGAATGAATATTTCATAATTATAACACTAATTGTCCGATAACAGCCTGCAATTATATTTATCCACATAAGGATATACAGGGTAAAGTAGGTACATAGAGCCGGATACATCAAGGGTAATGTACCAGTGAACTTAGCTTTTTGATGTATCATATAACTAACGGTAAGCTGTACTATACGTATTTCTAAGCTGCATCCAAAACAATACCAGATAAATATATTTTTCAAGAAGTTGTTTGATAGAAAAATGCCTGAGGGCAAGCGCTGCTATTTTTCTAAGTTCCACTTAAAAAAACGCTATAAAATTGAATGAGAAATCTATGAAGTCAATTTGAAAAGAAATTGATTTTTTTTACCGATAGCGAGAGTTCTTTGACTGAAATCGGTTGATCAGTAAATTTGGTGATAATAACTCATAATGATTTTAAAAAATCTACCGGGTTCGGTCAGTCCCTAATTTAGCCCTAATTAATTTCGCATAAAATATCCTATTACCCGAAAACACATATTAAAATAATTCATTCTTTAGTCCTGTTTATTTCGTGCCTGCCTTAATTTCACCCTGTATATCTTTTCTTTTCTCCCTATCCCTTGCTTTTCCAAATTTTTTTATAAGTAACTATGTCTGCTTTGCTCTGACTTCAAATATCTTCCATTAGTTCTTTCTTCCCATGTCATGCACAGAACTCAATCGTTAGTTTTATTTACCAGTACTATAAGTTTTCTATTCCTTACTACACCCACTTCTCAAGGGGATCAAATCTACAGCTATCCTCTTTCATAAACTAGCACGTTTCTACCACATCTTTGAGTATTCCTATCAACCTTCTTTTAATGTATCACTCTCATTCGAAGCACACTCACTCATTATGGTGAATTATTTTACCAGTTTTAGATTGTGTCCGCTAGCTATAAACTTTGTCTTATCCTTCCTAGTCATTAGTGATCTAAGTACCTTTGTCTAATTTTCGTTAGTTTTCATGTACGATTATATAATATTGCACGAGTTCGTATAATATTTGGCGGTTTTTTTATGATACTTTATTTTTACTATTTTTATATCCTATATTATCCCTTGATAGCTGTTCGGCGTGGTAGTTTGCTACATAGTCCTTTTGCTTCACCCAATAATTTCGAATTTGAGTACCGCATCAGTTTGAAAAGTTACTGCAGCGAGTAGTCAATTCGTGGCAAGGGTTGCCGGTATGGTTTAAACCAATCCGTCGGAACGTATCGTTTCATGAATGTCATACGATTGAAGCATCCGAGTCAATCGAAGTCCTTGGTTGATACCGAAGAGAAGATAAGACAGCCTCTTGAGAGAATCCATTCGGTCACTTCAACGCCCTCGTTTCAAGTCCCGGTTCACCGCAACGACAATTTCTTCCGTTGCGGCATTCGTTCTAAGCCAACTTTTCCAGATTTTGAAGATCGCTTCCGAGATTCATATTATCCTCATCAAAGCTTTGACGTGCTTCCTGACGCATTTTATCCTCGAGACGAAAGAGGTAACAGACAGCAGTTATGCCGCGCGTGCTACAACGCCTTGGATGGGATGGGTGGAAAGGAGGGGCTTTAAAAGGGGAGCGGAACAGGGGCACGGTTTAGAATCGTGTCGGGCGCACCCGTGAGAGGTCGGGGGGGGGGGAAGCGTTCCAGTGCTACAGCAAAGAGGAGGGGTTGAGGCTGGAACGGCAGCCACAAAAACGTCTTCTTTTGGAGGAAACTGAGATTTCATCACATTTAATCTTTCGCCGCGGGAACGAGCACAGGATGAAAAAAGCATATAGAGATATAACGAAACAATGCAAGGACTCCATATCCACATTACATCACGATCAAAACACAATAGGGTAGGTACTCGACTTCTTGAAACACACATAAGTTAATACATTACTCCTAAGACTGAAATGGAGAACTCTATTATTACTAAGTTTCGCGCAAAATTTACCGAAATAAACCTTCCATCTCTTATGTTGGAAAGCTTGCTTATATTTTTTTATTTTTAACCTTAAAGAGCTAAAGAAAGCATTCTTATTATATTTGAAAAATTGCAGAAAATGGTGAGTGAAACGAAATTTGAAGGTGGAAATGCAAGCATTTACGTAACTGATTTTTATATTTCAAATCACGTAAGTAGAATACTTAGAATGGGTCTTGCCTTCTGTATTTGCTGGTTTTGATTCAGTTATGAGTAAATTCAAAGTAAGGAAACTACCTCAGCCTTTTAAGAGACTAAAATGAAGTTGGCACCTAAAGACCCTGAATAAAACTCTTGGTCACTCGGATAGCGAAGACTTACTTCATCCCTTTGGTCCACCCCATAGAAACGTCAGATTTAATAAAGCGTAGAAGACGTTTCCAAAATAGGTAGTCTTAAAAAATTAAGTATGGTTGGTTATGTCATTAAAATCGTATCATAAGCGATTCCCATGCAGAGATTTAGAATGTATCAAACGTGTTGAAATACCAGAGTAGATAGAAGACATCAATAAATCAATTCATTAAATGAAGCGTACAATATGACATTGAAAATTGAGAATCAATTTTTCTTCAAAGATTTACTACATCAATGTTGTTTCCTTGAATAAAATAAAAGCAAATACAAAAAAAATAATGACACATATCTTGATTTCAAAGGAATAATATTTCACTTACTACTTATAAGATATAATTTTAGACGAATATTACTCCAAAGTTTTTCATGAGGAGGAACTAGTATTTCTTGGAACTCTAAGGACGGAATAGTTCATAAAAATATTTCTCAGGACAAGTTTATTGGACGAAATTATTGGAAAACGAAATTGGAATGCAAAAAGACTTGTAAGCAAAACGTGCACACGGATTAAAATGGATGCTGTGAATTTCATTATTTGAGAACACCTTTTTTCACATTTATAGGACGAAACCTTGACTTAAGGTCGTGCAGGTATCATAGTACTACTGAAATTAACAAGGTCCTGGTTTTCTGATTAACTTATCATCGATCTAAGATTTCAGTTAAGCGCGCTGCTACAACGAAAAATAGAGGAGAAAACGAGAAATATGAAGAATAAGATGGGAAGGAATGAAGGAAGGAGGAAGTTTGGAACTGTATCCGGGCGGGAGAATGAAGGGACTATGGGCAGGTGGGGTTACGGGGGGTTGCAAAATGCCGGGGAGGATGAGGCGGGTGAGTTTAAAGGGAAATGGCTAGGGGAGGGGAGGGGGAGGAGTGGTTCATCCTCGGCGGGAGAGGGTGGATGGGTGGCGGGAGAAGAATAAGAAGGGCGCCCGGTAGGAACTTGCAGAATCGCGGGAAAGAGAGGGATTGACGGATGGATAGAGCTGAGTCAGGAACGGGGGAGTGGATAACGCGGGGTTGAAAGAGGAGGGTTGGCGTAGTCAGTTTTTCAAGGGGGTGGGGTTTGGGGGCGAGAGGGGTAGGGTTGTAGGCAAAGAGACAGGGGGGAAGAGACTAGGGTAGTATGGGGGTCTGGGTTGTTTGGAGCCGTGGATAAGCCACCTCCGTATCCCACCATCCCTTCTGCCCCTCGACCCTCCGCCCCACCCTCTCCTCTAAAAACCCTTAAAAACACCTTGGTCTCTCACATTCCCTATTTTTTATTTGGCATTCTTTTTGTCGCTATTCCACCACGTTCCCCTCTTTCATTCCCATTCTTCTCCCACCTTGCCATTCCTATCAGTTTTTCCCTTCCACGCCCAGGTTCAAAATCAAATTAGGATACGCTTAAGGGAGAGAGGGGACTGTCGGGATAGTTGGAGGGAGGGGCTGGTGGCGACGGGTGGAGGTGGAGAGAATGGTTGGTGGTTGGGTGAAGGCATCGTCATCCTTTAGTCTAGCCTCTAGTGTAAGCAATAGGGTTAAAATCGTCTAGGGGTCACGGCGGGCGTTTTAAAACACACCTATGGTTTTGCGCTTTGACCTCCGTGCAGGATAAACATTTCATGTTAATCACACAACCTGTTTCCGTGTGAAAAAAGAGATTGATGACCAATGTTGATGACATTAATATGGTGAGGAGGCGTGAATTTGGCAAGTATTTCGGTTCACTTCCTAAATACGAGGACATTATGCATCAATTCTTAGCATGTGGAAATTATATAAAAATATCCCTATGTCGTTAAGCGATTAAATTATCGAATCGAATAGTATTCAAATACAGATCATCACGATTTGGAATACTCGATGGAAGAAACTTGAGTTCAGACCAATAACAGGTATATTTCGTTTTCTTAAAAAATGCCCGTTTTAATTGCATTAATATTAACTGTGACATTTTGTTTAATTTTTCAAAAAAATCTGTTACCATGTGATTTCAAGAGCAACATTTCTTATTTAATTTGAAATTTCCATATACTTTGTAATGCATGAACTTGTATTAAAAATATTCCATTTTTTCTGCTGAAGATGGAATATATTAATAGTCTAATTCTTCGTGATGCCTGCCTAGAAAACCAACACCATTTGGCACACACATCTCATTGATATCAATAAGAAAGATTAATTTATATAACTGCCGGTTTTAATACCTGGAATGGCTAACGTTTTTTGGATGCTGGTAAATAATGATTCAAAGAGTAAGTACCAACTTAAAGGAAAATTTTTACAAAAAGAAATTCGGAAACCCATTTGTTAATCATCCCAGTCATCGTATCGTACTTGAAAAATTTTTCATCAAAATTTTTACAGCATCGCTATTTGGAATAAATGATCCTGAGGCAGGAGTCATTTTAATTTTGCAGATGCTGAAACTTGCTTCGAGGCGACGCGACGACCCCCTCCCGTTTCAGGCTCATCAACTTTTATCATTTAAAGTGGATCCAATAAGAGGACATGAGTATTATACCTCTCCCTCTTTGGCATACTTTGGGCTTGAAACTTATACAAAATTAATATTTTCTATGCCTACTTTTGATGGCAGCTGTCCAATGCGCATTGACTTATCTACTGGAGGGACCATTTCAACTTCAAAACTAGGGCTGTTACCTAGTTGAAAATTTCATAACTTTTTTATATTTGTATATTTTAAGGTATTTATGCTCCAACATGATGCACTGTCCACATGCCTACGTTAAATCTTAAACCTAAACAATATTGAAACTAGAGCTGAAGATTAGATAAACGTGAGGAATGTTCTCATTTAAGGGTGGAAAACGTGAGTATCTGGGTAAAGGGGGATGGACGGGATGTAGAGTTTTGAGATCTGAGCGTGGAAGAGATTAGAAAGAATAAGATCAGTAGACAGAACAAGGAACAAAGAGGAATTTCACATGCCAAGCAAGGCTAGGCATAATACTTACATATACAAAGAGGTTTTTAACATGATAAGCAAGTATAATACTTATGGACACTATGGCGAAGAAGAGAGAAAGCTGAATTGGACTTTTAACAAGGGGAAAAGGGATATGTCATGTCTATTGAGGGAACAGAAGAGAAGGAAGGTAAAGAGAAAAGGGAAGGAGGAGATTTAAATGTAGATTTTAGAAAGAGATGACAAGAAGATCAAGGACGGGATAATGGAGGCAACAGCGGTGCGTAGAAATTGGCTCTAAGCAGAGCGTACCATATGATGGGGATGAAAATAAGAATATTCTTTCTTTGAAGGTTTTCTAAGTTCACTACTGCCTCGCAATATATTAGTCGTATCCGTAACGCCTTTTCCTTAGTTTAAAAAACACTAAGAAGAGACTAACCTCCCTCGCGGCTTTGAGAGAAAGAGGGAGAGCGGATCCAAAAGAGTATATGTTCCTGTCTTTCATGTGCTACTCTACTCCCCCACCTATTCATGCGCACAGAAATTGAGCGAATGAACAGCTGGGGAGGTCAGCGATCGCAGAAAGCTCGGGGAATGATTTTTTTTCGTTGACGGATTTTGAAGGAAATCGCGCAATAACATCATGCGGTGGCCCTTTGACGAGGTGTAAGCCCGCCAGTTATTCGACTGCGGTTACTATCCTCCATACTTCCATGTGCCTGTCGGATTAATCATCCAATAAATCACCAAGTGTTTACTGCCGTTGTACACGATTCTTATTTCCGCTACTAAAACCAGGATGCCCTCAATACTGGATGAAACATTGATACTTAATCTCGGATAAACCCTTTTAAACGATCCATCTCACCTTTTGACTTTAGAATTTTTCCCATGCGCATATGCTTTTCGTTTTTGTAAAAGCCAACGGTATTTTTAATGCTGGGATTCAAATGACATTAAAAAAATATGTATGCTGATTCACGCACCAAAATTAGTATTTTATTGACACATTTTTTCTCATCTGACAATGGCATAGAGTTATAAAAGGAAGTGCGCATCCAATGCTTAATGAGACAGAGGGAAAGGGGTATCAACGGAAACTCTTGACGTCGGTGTATTTCGAATGGCTGATGGTCCGCAAAATTCGTACTTACAAATGATTTCACGCCAATATTACATCCATTTGTCAAAACTTCCAGTTTCTGACCTAATATATAACTCGAAAGAAAATATGGGCATAGGTAGACCAATGATGCGAAGTGTTCCTAAAGAGTTAGGAGTAGCGCCTAAACTCTGACGTAGCACATTACAACCCTATCTGGGACATGTGCACCCCGTAAAGGCAAATTTCATTTATTACCAAGTAAGTGGACCTATCCTTTGCTGTCACATTTTTGTCATGAAACTAATCTACAGTTATTCGAACCAAAGATCATGAGGTGCGAAACTTGAGCCATTGGTCTTTTTTCTCTCTAGTGACTCAGCCATTGAAAAGCTATACAAATGATACCCTGGGGAGCGGTATCGATCCTGTCAATGGAACCACTTCGATAATTGGCTTTAAAAGATTGATTGGATAAATGACTTCGCGGAATTGAAAATTGAATCTATTAATGGTTCCCGATAAGAACAAATTACAAAAAAATATTTATTAACACAAATAAAGGTATATAAATGAATGATCAAAGGGAGAAATTGTTGTGCACAGAAAAAGTACGTATAACACTCCAAGGATCCAAATTCGGGATCTTTCACTTCCTGGGCGAATATTATACCAACTGCGTTGAGTAAGTATGTTAAGAAAAGGTTCAGTAAAATGTTGACTTGGAGCGACCTTTTGTTCGGCGCGGAAGCATGGCTATACTCGTATTCGTTGAAGCTAGACCATAATCGTAGTTTGGAGACTTTTGAAATTTGGAAGTGAACAAAAATGGAATATTTCTAGCCTAAAATAAAATATTAAAGAAAAACACACGAGGAAGTAATGGTGAGGGTGGGAAGAGGATTTTTCGGAAAAATTTAAAGGAGACAGGAAAGATGGATGCTGAGTATTTTGATCAGTGATGGTATGTTGAAGACTTCGATAGACGGGAGATCGTTTGGGTCTGGTGGATATGGAACTCACGAACTGTTGACCCTAATGAGGTGATTATGTCTCTCTAGGAATTCAAGATGCACGTGGTGGAATTATTTATTAGGGGAGACGACTGAAAGCTGATGCCATATACGTAATTAGGGAAATTTTGATAGTTTGGTATAGGTGTTCTGTTCAGGGAATGGGTAAAAATGGGTGACCCAATGGGAAACCCAGCATCGGAAACCGCCTTGATGTCTAAAGAAAGGCATCAAGGTGTCAAACATTTAAACGTCCCATTCGATGCACCGCTTATTTCACTTAAAGTATTACCCACATGGAGTAACGAATCGGGATTAATCTGAAAAGATATGGCAGCACAAAGATTCGAACTCGGATCCTTGGGGTCCGAAGTAAGTATTTAAACGACAGGACCAAGCCAATCCTCACATAAGGTACGTATATAATTGTATGTGGGATAGTAACGAGTCCGTTTAGTCCTTTCTATTATTTAAGATTGCAATTCAACGGCCCCGGTGGAGGTGGGGTAAAGTCTTCGTCTACAAAGCTAAAGGTCGCGGGTCTGATTCTCGCCTGCGTGGGCCTCCCTCCACCTAAGGATTAGGTGCTTGTAATTAGTAATGTTCCGATGTAAAAGGCCAAATAGTGCTGTTTTCGGCCTAAGGCTGAATAAATAAATATGAATTTCCATAGACCAATGGGAAAAAACGCAAGATATTGTAATTATACATCATCTTTTGCTTCTTGTAAGTCATAACTTGATTTAGTCTTTTAATATTGCAACGCAAACTGGTTTTTCCTCAACGTGGATCATTTCTTTAAAGGAGCGTCAGAAAATACTGAATCTTCGAGACAGGGTGAAGTGAAATCCTTGAAATCACACTAATTTTTCAGAATAGTTTTCCACTGTCCTTCCAGTTGGAGATAGTGATAGCCATTGATTAATGATAGAAAGAAACAATACGGTGCAACAATTATGTAAGCATCGCAGCTGCATTTGAAACATACATTCAAAAGGAACGGCATACTCTCATTTGTTTGCTGAGTAGGTAAGAGGAGAAACATTAGAATTCATCAATGATAGGAAGTTGGTGGTTTATTTGTGTCACTCCTACAAGTTTAAATGTGCACTAGGCTGTCATAAAAAAGCATTACTTCTCAAGAGGCTTCACTTGACCAGGTCAGGCCCACCAAGCTAATACCACTGGTTTTACTAGCAGGAGAAGCCATCTTATTTCCAGATATGTCGTGAACTTTCAAAGTGCTTGAATATTTTAATTACACACCATGGAGAGCACATAGTAAAATAATACAGCTAAAAGTGTTTTCATCCAAGAAATATCGAGGTTGAAAATGTGTTTTTCAAGGTTTTTATTTGACCCTCCCAAATATATTATGAAATCTGCGTCAAGCTTACCACAGCTGCCAATATCTATGCTTCTGTGAAAGTAGGCAACTGATTGCACGATGTTTTATTGCAATACGTTTTCCTTGCTTTACCTCTTGATGGTTGGATTTACGGGGAAGCTATGGTCACATCATAATTATGGGACTTATGCAACTGATTCAATATTCTTGTGAATCATACCCGTTTCAACTGACTCTTCTTTTCAAAGCATTTTATCTCTGTAATTACGCTGAGCGTCGGGATAGACGATTTTAGTATCCTTGGGTGAGAATGAAACGGCGTCCTCTAGATCGATTAGAAAGTTTGCACATTTACTTAAACGGATTTAACTATTCTAAAACGGACATAACTATGCTAAAGGTAGACCCTCGACCAGAGCGTTTATTAGTTTTGGGTAAACCAAGATTGTTTTTATTTTCAGAAAATATAAGTATTTTTTCTCAACAGAGGGGAATAGTAAAGAATCATAGACTTGGTCAAACCCAAATGAAGAACTCCAAGTCGAAACATACTCGATCTTATGAAATCGATCAAAGATCATTAGATACATATATAATAATTCCTTACTGATTTTAAAATGAGAATTTCTCAAGTTTCAATGGGTAAATCATTATAATAAAAGTGCACACTGCCAAGCATGGCAGAGTGAATCATTCCAACATTTAGCTGCAATCGGATAGCAACTGCCTGACGCTTTTCCGATCGTCGTGTTCGAGTCTTCCAATTCCAATATAAGCCATTTTTCTCATTTTAAATGATAATGGCTGACCTTAAGTTTTATTATTTCATTTACTACTACTAAACACTGCGATAAAAACTATATAGAAGTTTGGAGCATATTAATTTAACCATGTTATAAATTTATCACCTCTTTTAAAAACATATGGCATTATTTCAACTTGAATTGAACAATAATTTTTAAAGTGGAAAATATACTTTTTATATCCTAAATTCTGTCTTAAAAATTCTACCAACAATCCTTTCTCATTCCCTATCAGATCTAAGTACATCGCGTGTCTTCATTTCCATCCACTTTACCTTTATATTCTTCTCCACGCCTACAAAAACCTCAAAATGATTCAAACTACACATATCCTCTTTCCTCAATGACCAGGTTTCTGCGCCGTTTCAAATTCCTCGCCAATATTTTCTTAAAAATCTTTGTTTACTCAATACCTTAAATCAAGATTAATATAAAAACAAACCACTAACGGATGTCGATAAGGTTTGACACATATCACAGGTTAAATAATTTCTTCCAAAGTGCCTTTAGATTAACTTTGACGTGATGACCGAAGTGCTCCAAGGCATACTCGTGAGGAGGTCACTGTGCCATCACATAGTATGAGATCACCATCGGACGCAGAGTTCTGGCCCTCGGAGTGGAAAACCAGTAACCAGGTCAATGCACTAGGCTGATAACCGGAATAGCAAATGGCGAGTCGTACTTGTGCAAAAGCAAATCTCCGAACATGAAAAATCCGAGACACGATAAAAAAGTGTGAGGGAGAGAGAGAGGGAGATGGCATTCATTTCGAAAGTGCCTCCATTATGAAGCAAGCTAGAGGACCAATAAAGCGAAGCCCGAAATTGGATTTTGAAGTTGAAGAACGGTGAATTTGTTATCGCCTTCCCAATCATCATTGGCCATTAAGAAAATGGCGCGATTTTAAATGTGGCACCTCATTAGCGAGCGTCTACGACTTTTCGTCATATTTTCCTCCACCCAACACCCTTCTCCAATCCTCTTCCTCCCTTTCACTCACCCCTACGGCCGAAACCCCCAACCCCACACCACCCATCTGCCACCCACCAGGAAACTTTTTTTAACGACCGATCCGCAGTCTCAGTTCCGTGACACTTGACGGCGCCCGGGACCGATTTAAATGGAAAAAGATCTCTTGATTTAAAAGGAAAATGAAAACTAGAATATTTTTCTATACGTGTTATAATAGAAACTAAGTATTACAAGATTCTTAGAATAAAATATTCCCCTTTCCTGTGAGTAAACCCACAATATTTCTCCTTTATAAAAAGAAAATAAATTGGTAGTAACTGACTATTTGCTTTGTCGAGCATGCTTGGAGAAAAAGCCTAAAACATTAAATCTTTGAGAGATATGCCAATAAAACCAACTGGAACAATATGCGTCTGAATAAATATTTCACTACGTGAATACCTGAATGGTTATTATGGTAATCGATTTTTGTCATATGCTTTGGATGGATGCAGACATAAGTCCTCTATTTATTTCTAATCCTTACCAAAACGTTCAATGAACCTTGAAAGTCCTCTTCTACACTCAAACCTTCGTGAATTCAGTATACTGTCTACCGACCTTCATTCCGTCAAGCGTGAGTAAGCAGTTCTTTCCTCTCTCTATTCTGTCTGACTAACATTCTTCCAAATTACACACATTTAAACTGAATAAGTTTTCAATAATCTGATTATTACGTATAATATCCAGATTTTGAACTACATGCCGCACAGTTGTGCATAATATCCATGTTTTAGGTTACATGAATTTAATCTGAAAAAAAATGTTCAAAAAGAAAAACTCGTGTAGTCCTTTGAATAGCAGATGATCCAAACTTTTGTTAACGATTTTACATCATCATTGGGCGTTTAACCCTATGATTGGTTGACTGCAGCCCTCCATCCTACCCTATCTGACGCTAATTAGCTTACTTCCTGGTATTTTTTGCAATGTACTTTCTTTTTTATTTGTATATTTTCTTTATTTCTCTTCTTCATTCTTATACATTTAGCCCTTGGCCTTTCTCTTGAGACTTTTCCCTTTTTTTTTCCTTCTATTATATTCTTCAGGAATCCATTGTGTCTCAGGGCGTAGCCAATCCATCTCTTTCTTCTTTTCTCTAAGGTGTTCAATTATGTCTGTTATTCGTCTATTCTTCTGCATACTTCTTCATTCCTCATTTTATACGTCCATTTTATCTTAAGACTCTTCCTCCAGCACCATGTTTCGAAGGCTTTTAGTCTTTTCGGATCTACTTTTCCGATGGTCCATGCTTGATATCCATAGTGCCATTCCCCATGTAAATGTATGTTTCCCAGGAAAAATGGATGAAAGGCGTATTGAGCGGTAGTGGAATGTTGAAGAACGTAATAGGGGGAGAATGTTGGGCAAGCGAGGAAAGGGAAGGAACAGGATAGGGATGTTGGACGGGATGAAGGGAGGAAAGAAGTACACAGAGATGAAAAGGGACCTGATGTAGATTAGGTTGCTGGATTGGGTTTTGTTTGGAGTTACAAAATATTTATTTGATAATTGTGTCCATCCAAAAACCTACCTTAACCGGTAGATTACCTAATAGTACTTCCGCATGTGAATGTTTTCGGGCATTGTTTCCTCGTTTGTAGTTCTCTCCTTGGAACATAGCAGTTGTTTTTTCATTGTGAATGCTCACCTAACTCACACTCCAGTAGTCGTCTGCTCCTGTGTACTTGAACTCGCTAATTCCCAGGATGTTTATACCCAGCCTCTCCATTTCTATCTCGGCGTTCTCCAGCTTTCCGACCACCCCTAAGGATCTTACACGTATATTCCATATCCTTATCCCGCATCTGCCTCTCCTAACCGATGTACCTTTCCCAGTAGACCCCACGCGGAGATCTGATTGGAGGACCATTTTACCTCCGGCATATATTTTCTTGAAATGTATGCAATTTTGTCATACACCGGTGAAGTGCAGGATTGCATCTTCTCAGGAGACTAATGCGTTGGTTTCTCGTTGTCTACCGCATCGCAATACTTCGGCTGTGTTGCTTCTGTGAACTTTAATCTCACCCGAAGCTGTTGACCGGCTGTTGATGCCGGACCAATCTCCTTGATCTTCCCCATCAATGCCTTCCACTGAGAGCTGCTTCCTCTCAGTTGTGGGGTCAATTCGTGTTGCGTGTAAAAGTTATCAACCGCTGTTAAGTAGTAAAAGATTTTATATTTTCCCGGCGTATCAGTTGTGTAAATTCCTCTCGGGTCTTCCACCGGGTTATATCGTCCATGTCGGCCAACGTTTCGATGTCCGATCCGTCATCGTCTTCAGAGCTTCTGATATAATTCAGTGGAAGACCCGAGAGGAATTTATACCGCTGGTAAGTATTTTACGACAAAATAGCCAGAAAAATATACTCCGTGCGACGGTCTGGAAAATGTGACCAAACCTTTTTACATTTTCCAATAATTCAAAGGAATTTTGAAAAAAAAATTGAAAATACCTCTGTTTTGGGTTTTCTCCTGTGATCAATTTACGTTGCAAAAGATGATTTAATTTGTAAGGGGACTCCTGAGTATATAATTAAAGTATATAACAAAGCTGAGAGTATTCCATTTTTTTCTGAACGGTCAAAATAAGAATGTGAAAAACAGAACAATATGAATCATACAGGTTGTTTCAAAATGAGTGTTGGGGTTTTAAAACGTTTTAGTGCTTGTTACATTTAACTTAGAATTATAATTTACTCATAATATGAAAGAGAAACTTAAATAGTTTTATTAGTGCACCTTCACATACAGTTTCCGCTATGGTCCGTTAGAAAGCGCTAGCATCAAAGATGGCGACTGGTGAATAGAAAGCGTTTTGTGTCTTACATATTGCAAGGACTGAATCTGCAGTTAGAATGCGACGTGCGCTCTGCACTATAGACCATTGTAAACCTCCACGTGATGTATCCATAGATGGTATCATCAAAGTGAAGACACCGGTTGTCTTTGCAAAGGAAAGAGTATGGCTAGACCAAGATTGACTGAAGAGCGTGTTGAACGAGTGAGAAAAAATTTCACGCGTAGCCCCAAGAAATCCGTTGAGAAGTCTGGTCGTGAATTATCAATTTCCGTGATGTCTGTGAGAAGAGTTTTAAGGAGACACAGTCTACGTCCAAATCGTTTGTAGTTGTCAAACTGTAAAGCCTACCTATCTACTACGGTTTACTTACCACACCTTAAAACCCCGATATTCATTTTGAAACACCATGTATAACTGGACATATTTTACAATGTGAATCCAAGCTCATTTGTTCATGAAATTTTATGACCCTTTTGGGCCCTTTGGAAAATAGAGCGCTTAGATAAAAGTTTAAACTACCCTATAAGGGCCAATTTTAAAGTGTAGTCCTACAAATGTCTTCGTGTACGACTTACTTCTCATACTTCATACTCGTACATTTGAATTCTGCCACACATTTCATGGTCATATGGCGTGCAGTCTTAAAAAGAGCGCTCTAGAAGGCGGAAGGAGGAGGCTTAGAGAAGGAATTGGAAAAGGAGCGTAAGTGAGAACATATATCATGAATTTAAAGAACTATATTTTGATCAGCATTATTATATTAAAAGAAAAAACACGAGAGAGACAACCTACTTAACTTTCAAATCCCCAAAAAGCCTAAAGATACTTAACGAAAACTCGTGTGATTTTTCGAGAACCTAGTGATTCTGAGAAAACCGCAGCCGACACAGAGAAGGAAACTGACACCTTACAACAAATTTGCTTTCCAATCTGTACGCAAAATGATTTTTTGACGCCAAAATAAAAGGAGATATTTGGAAGATTTTGATTTTAAAGCTTTAATCATATTCGATGTGTTAATTAGCAGTTCTATCTTTTCATGAAAATAGAGAAAAATTAATTTTCCATGAATATGTTCATAGTTTTAAAAGTTTAGGCGTAATTATTCAGAGTTAAGATTATTTACCCAATGTTTATTACATATTCCCACTGACACGGTATTATCAGGAAACGGGGGCAGACAACCGAGAAAAATTTGGTAAAAAATTCGACCAGAGTATATTTTTTAGTAGAAGTGAAGAAAGGCGATTATATCAACAGAAAATTAAGCACCAAAAACAGTGAAACTGCAGTTTTCTAAAATAATAGTGTGTGGCTACCTCTATGCTGAAATATTCTGGCGACAAAGCTGTGCGTTAAAGCAGACAAGAAAGAAGACCTGAAATGGATACTAACCAATGTGAAAAAGAGAAATAAATACTACAAATTCAAAAAAAGTATTGGTCTGTAGTCGAAAGAACAAAGATGGAAACAAGTAAATGAGTTTGGTAGGAACATAGCTAGCAATGCAAGATGAAATTCATAAGCAGAATATGAATTTTGATGAAATATTTCTAACATTTAAACTCCGATTACGGAAAATAACAATAACAAATACAAAAGGCGATAGTTTGACATGCATACGTGGTCTACTTCTTATTGACGAGAGAAATAACAAAAGGGAAGTCAGAGAAATGACGTCTGAAGGCAAAAAAAACATAGTGTAACTGACAAATTTGGAAAACAAAGTTGTTGATTAGAGATCTCGGTAAGGTTACCAGTTATTTTGCGCACTGAAAGTTTTCAAGTGAAATAATAATCACTCAAGTAGTAACCACGAAAATTGTAGTCATAGCTTAAGTAATGAAACAAAAAAATCTTTTACAGTGTTCATTCTGACCCTATTCATGCTAATGGATATTACATTATTGTATTATAGAAACAAATACTAAAAATGCTCCTCTCTAAGTATGTCATGGACAGGCTTCAAGTAACAACGGACTGAAGATAATTTTTGAATAATTTCAGTTTAACTGCTTGAAGTAAATTTCGGATGGATTTAGATTGAAATTTCCTTTGCCTCACCAAACAAGACAAAATTTGACATCCCTAACTACAATGAACTGTTCTTCAATTCCTCATATTTACTACCACCTTTAATTCCGTCTAACATCCTTTTCCTCTCCCTACCTCTCTAGCCTAAGGTTCTCCCCAATATTACCGTCTTCAATAGCCCATCGTCAATGAAAATACTCTGCATCCACCTTTCCTGCCTCCTTTGGATTACACCCAGCGGTCCTCTCTCCCCACCTATTCCTAGTAATACTTCGTTTCATTCGTTCAGTTAGCCTTTTCCAGTGAATATATTTTACATTTAAGCTATACAAAAAAGTAAACAATCTTCTTAGATATTGCTGGCATAATATGGACTGACTTGACTGATGATGCTCAAGTAGTACTAAATGCTCAGCGTTATCATTTGCGTTACTTCCCTCCCGTGGCAGTGGAGGAGCTGGAGAGCTTGGGAGAGGAACTGTGCCGGTGAGTGTGGAGGCACTCCAGAAGGACGGGGAGCGATGATAGAGGGGCAGGGAGAGAGTCAGTTAGGGAGGCTGAGGGTGGGAGGAAGAGAGAAGAGGAGTTGGATGGGCGAAAAGAGACGTAATCCACTCTCCCGCCTCCCAACCCAAGAAATTCCCCCAATCGCCCGAGGGAGGGGGGACAAAGGGGGGGGGGAACGACGTCGGGGGGATTTTCCGGGAATCGGGATAATGGCGATGCAGATAAGTGGATGCCAATGGATTCCGCAATGGGGCGCGCGGTCTCCCGAAGGATGGATGGGGGAGGGGATATACGACGAGGCCCGGAATCCTTCCCTCAAAAATTGAGGGGGTGTGGGGGAGGCAGCGTTCTTCCACCTCTCGGCGAGTGTCTGTTACTAGTATAACAATCCTGAGGTGGCGAACTCGCTTTCCGTAGCACCACTGGAAGAGAAAGACAACCTTAACTTTTCCTGTGATATTTCCAACGAAATACATAGCAGGAAGAACATAAACAATAATTTGGGCTAGTGAGGAAGTTAAGCAGACGAGGAATAAGAACGACCTATTAATAAACCACCATAAAACTATAATATAAAATTAATATTTTTACGCATAAACTTTATAAACATAAGATATTCTTGCCAAAATAAATATTAAAATGTCCTGCACATAAAAAGGGTAATATGTAAACATATTTATGGAACTTGTTATTGAGGTATAAACATTTAATATGTACTTTTCTCCTATTTGTATTCAAACAGTCATTGTTGACAAATTATCTTAATATGTACATATATTATTGCTCGAAATTTCCTGTTTTATCTCGATTTACTTCAGTAGTCTTATCAGTCACACTTTTATAAAAGTAGATAAATTGTACTAGATGTGGTACAATG
The DNA here is from genome assembly GCA_037158775.1 of Hetaerina titia. Classification (NCBI taxonomy): domain Eukaryota; kingdom Metazoa; phylum Arthropoda; class Insecta; order Odonata; family Calopterygidae; genus Hetaerina; species Hetaerina titia. Next base: position 15,391,048 of record CM073775.1, read on the forward strand.
CACTACTGCGTAGTTTCGCTGCCTCTTTGTTTCCACTTTCACTCTTAATGCATTTATATTGGCAAATCATGCATACATCTATGCATTATGCATTAAATTAATAGCTGTAGAGTTGATATTTTGTTAATTTATAACTCCTGATTTAAAGTATTGTTGTCTACACCACATGTAATGTATTGGTACACACGATTAATGCTCAAATATGAATCGCAACTGAGCATTTTACTCCTCCCCCTCTCTCTCGCCAGCTGTAAAATAAATCACTTTTCCATTAAATTTTAAACAAACCTTATACTTTCACTTGTATGATGCACATTAAAGCGAGTAAAGCTGAATAGCATTGTAACTGTATTGCTAGAGTAACTTGAAGTGGTGGAATAAGTCGTCGTATCACATAAGGAAGGCTGGGTATTGTATACTTGATCCATCCTATCTCTCTATGACGTGATATTTTAAGAAGATACACATGCATATATACGTGAATCAGGTTGGCAGTTGACGAAATCGGTATTTTTCAAGAAAACGAAAGTTGGAAATCAGAAAAATGTTTGGGATGGACCGAAAGGGAGTATTCACGTACGTGAATCTGAAATTGTTTGCTTGGTTAATGCTGTAAGTCCTCGTTCATGTTTTTTTATGCTCAAAGTCATTTATTTATTTATAACTGAAACACAAAAACAACACAGAATTTGGAATACGACGACTCGCGCTCAATATTCAAATTATACGGAGAAATGTATTTATATATATATTTTATATTTTATATTATCCTATAAATGTTTACATACATACAAACACACGCTCCACAAAAAAATCCAAGTGTAAAAAATCATCGTGATCCCGGTGAAAGCGTATGTTATTTAAAATTTTTAATTATTGTTTTGTAATCTCAAATAGCGGATGACTCCGATAAAAATAATAGTCGAGGTATCTGATGCAGTTTCTTGAATCTGCAATTTATAAAGACTTAAGCCTTTGCCTTCTTTCAAAATGGTTGTTGGTCTGAGAGATATGCGAGTATAATTATTAGAAAGAAAGTCATTTTTGGTGAAAATAAAAGTTTCATGCAAAACCTGCTGGAATGGAGGGGAAAGGTTAGAAAAATGCAGGTCTAGAAACTTGGTTGAGCGGAATAATGAATTTTGGGTCAGAGGTAAATGGCATACGCGATAGTCGAATATCCTAATCGATATTTATGAACAGGTGTGAAAACATTAACGCACACACTAAATACTTGAAAGGCTGAATGCTATTGTTTATTGCGATGCAGTAGTAATAACGCATTCGTATCTGTGTGACAAAGTAGAAATTAATTTATTAGCTAATCATTTCGACAGGGTTGCAAAAGAGTACGATTCAGTCTAGTTGAAAACGTTTAAAGTTTGGAATTGTTGAATGATAATTATAAATTATTCTCTTTTATGACTCACAAAAAGGTAAAAAATAGGATTTTAGTTTATTAAAACCACTATCACAGACTTTGTATGTGAATTCACATGATTTACACCTTAGAAAAATGACTTTAAACTTCCATCTCTCCCTGCTCTCAACGGAGGGAGCGATGGTTAAGTGATGGTGGCACCGCCTCTGCGATGCAGCAGCGGAAGCAAACTTCGAGCATCGGGGGACAAGTGATTTCTGTACTAGGAAAAACCCGTGGTGCCTGAGTGTAGTCCGTTTCACCAGATGCATGTTTCCGTATTTAGACCTTAAAATTGTTCCTGGTAAAAGAATAAATCACTCTCCATCCGTGAAGTGATTCAGATTTTCAGCATTGAAAACAGAAATAAGCACAAAACTTATTTTCTAACTGATACCTGAAACCAACATCCAGTCACAAGGTGAGCCGTGGCGTTAAATGATACGCGCTACCTTCTGAGGCGGTGAGGTCTTCATTGTTTTCTAGTAATCCATTTGCTCTGATACCACTGAGAAAAAACATCTTCGTAGTCGAAAGAATCCTCACGAAAATAAAATCTATCTGGGTACTCTACCTATTTTTAAATGTAATATTTTGTTGGTCTATAGCGACTATAGTATTTCTTTCTAAGGTTCATGAAATTTCCCATTTCTTTCTTCAGGTCTTCCAAACTTTTGTCCGCTTTAAAATGCCTACTGTCTAAAATGTCAACAGCCTTTCTTCCGCCATTCAACTTCCCTAAATGTCTCTCTTCTTTCATCGCTTTTCATTCATTATTTCATTCATCATTACATCCCACTACCTTTCATTATTTCCCCCGTCCGCTTTCTCTGTTTTTCCATATTTTCTCAATAAATTCTTCTCCCCGCCCATTTCAAACTTCGTCAGTTATGTTTCTCTCTATTATATTTATTTTCTCCGTTCTCCGCCGCAACCACAAAAAAAACCTACCCAATAAAACCTCCATTCCAACCCAATAAAAACCTCCATTCTACGCCAAGAGAGAAATATAAAGCCGGAATTAAGTTAATGCAATCAAAGAAAAATGCCAATAACTGCAAATATACCTGTATATAAATATAACTGTATTCACCAGTTCATTTTGCAGCAATGTCAAAACTGGAGAGTGTCCTAAAATTAACTTCTTCGGCAAATTTCTCTTTAATGGGGAATTTAAAAAGAACGGAAATCAACACTGACGCTAATACAACAGCTATAGTATTTCTTCGCCAGAACTATGGACGAAAACTGACATGTCGGCTGCTAAAGTGCGCATTTGACTTAAAGCGCAAACAATACCGTCGACCAAAACAAAGCGCTTCCACAAAAATCGGCGGCCAAATAGAGAGTTTGTTCACGTAAGAGGGTTTATTCAAGACGGCGTCCTTTTTGCATTCGATATTGGACATCCTGTTTTCCATGAATGAAATCGGTGTCTGAAGTAGCGACAGCCGTGAAAAACGGCCTTAAGAACCAATTTGATGGAGGCGGGAGACAACTTGCTTCAACCGGAGCCAAGCACGCCGAGAGGTTTTCGGGCTCATTCCTGCACCCGGAAGAGAGCCGCACCTCACATTTCAATGCTAAGAAAATACCGCTGAAGGAAAATGAACCCATGCTTGTAGTTGTCGAAGAAATTCACGCTTGCATCCACATCGACTTGGACGGACGGGCACGTTGGAGGACGTATAAACATTTTTAATCATCGTGACGCCCCCCTCCCGCTGAACGTGGAAATCACAGACGACACCGTCTCCTTCTGCCCCCCTCATCACGTGGACATGGCGCGGGGGTGGAAGGGGTTGGGATAGAAGGGAGGGAAAAAAACCTTTTGCTCTCTCTCTCGAACCCGCGAGGAAAAACATTCCCAACCCTCGGAAATAAAAACTCACAAATAAAGGGGTTTACCGAGAAGCATGAGGTGGTGGGGTTTTTTTTACGGCTGTGAAGGGTTGGGCGGGAGGGGGAGGGGTTTGGTTGGGAGGGGTGGGATGGGTGTGGTGCGCTTGGGCAGGAATGTTTGAGGAGAGAGAGAGAGAGAGGTCAGACCGCAGAAACGCATACAAAACGTCCGGCTCGTTTTGCCGAGTGGGAAGGGGTTCGGTGGGGTTTGGGTGGTGAGAGGGGGCAAGCGGGAGAGCGGTCTTCTTTGATTACACAGCTCGTGTTTGCACTCGTGGGGGCGGAGGGTGGTGCGGGGGTGGGGGAGGGAAGGGGCAGGCGGTTGGCACCCTCCACCGGGGACGGAAGGGGTTGGGCGGGAAGGCAGGGTTTACGAGAAGTGGGGGATGACCGCTACGCCGCGCGTTCGTGGAGAAGGGTCGGGTCAGGAGAGTGAGACGACCCGATTGCCACTGACCATTGCCATCCGCCCGCCAAACCCTCGTCCGAACCCTGGAGGAAAAGTATTTTAAAGGGAAAAAATATTTTCCCACATATTTTCCCCTTTCCATTACCTAGCAATGATGATGGCAGTCCTGGAGGCCCTGAGGACTGATTTTGAGAAAAGTTGATAGCGGGTTGCATGTCCTATAGTCGTGCTAGTATGGTAGCGATTGAGTTTTCTGATTTTCAAAGCTGGAAATCACAATGGGATTAATATCCCCGATAGATTCAGACACTTCACTTTCTCATGTCACATAATTTCTCACACACTGGAGAAATAATTGACTGAGGATGTAGCAAATATATTTGGAATGTTCGCTTTTATCTATCGTCACCTTACCTCTTCATACGAATGCAAATAAAAGTAATAATTTGACAATATCTCCACCAACCATGCTCTTTTAATAAATAAAGAAGAAATACCAAATTCCTGTATTTATTACTTTATAAGATTTTAATTCCAGGAAAACTGTCAATTTTTGGAATTGTGGGGGAAAGAAAAAATAGCCATAAATAAGAATGTAATTACTCTGAAGTAATTTAATTTAATGTAAAAAAATTCAATATAATAACTATATCATTGTTCATTTGAAATCGGATTTTTCCCGGTTTTGATAAATGCAACTGGCAGTTAATCGCCACTAGTATTTGAAATAAGAATGTAAACAAAAATAAATTTGTTATTTTCAGACTTCCTGTACTAATATTGATCGAAGTGTTAAGTGTATAAAGGGAATGTGAGGCAGCGTACGAATTTAAAACCGCGGTAATTGTTTTCTAATAATGATAGCAACACCAGAACCAGAAACCGAACCAAAAGAGTAGTTAAATGGGCTGCTTATCATCCGAGAATCACGCCAGTATCAACTTTAATGAGACCAAAAGGTGCAATGGTATGGAACTACAGATACGAAAAAAAAACAGATTTTGTTTGAACGAAGCCGTTCCTTAAAATGTCTTCAACTTTCATAAGTCAAAATCCAAACCTGTGACTAACATCCCCTCAATATTCAGTCCATTCATCATTCCGAAACCAGTTCAATGCAGTAGGTCAAAAAAGGAATATTTTCAAACAATCTTCTCAATTGAAAAATGCAGCCAAAAAATTTTTTTAATGATTTCTCAAGGAACTCATTACCCTCCTACACTACAAGTTTCCATATCAGAAAATCTACATGTCTACACGCATGAGTTATTCTTACAACATGGTACAATTTGTAGATACAACAGCAATCAAAACACGTTTCTGTTTGTCAATTATTCCTCGCAAACACTATAATCGCTGCACTAACTATAACGAGCAGCGTCTTAAACTTAGACGATTAGCCCCTAAGGACAGACGACCATACAAAGAGATCCAGATCAAAACTGATCAAATCTGTTAAGCGTGAAACTGTTTAAACTAAGGGAGGACTCCTCACAGAGCAAAGGCAGGTGAAAAGAGCAAATTTACGCATCACGTCAAAATACGTCTTGCGTTTATCATCGGACATAGTTTCGAAATATCATGGCATTTTATCTTCTTTCCATTGAAAGAGAGACTGAAAATCTAACTTATAAAACCTACTTATTCTAATGAGGTTCTGAAAGAGAATGAATGCAATCTAATGGCAAACCGGCATAAATGAAAAAAGGATGGCAGGAATTGTTACGTAGGAAATCATTGAAGTGCAATGGCGGAAGAGGAGGAACAATTATCGCTTCTCTGTCACTTTTTTAGAAAAGGATTTGGACGCAAATTAAAGTGAAGGAGTACGGCACCTTAACAACTTACACCTACTAGGAACCAGGTATAAACTTAAACAGGGACAACACAGGTATGATGAAAACTTGCACTAAATATTTCGGAATAACAGAAAACATGTTTATGCAAGTATTTCCACACACACACACACATACATACATATATATATATATATATATATATATATATATATATATATATATATATATATATATATATATATATATATATATATATGCGGGTCGCGGTGGTCTAGCGGGTAGAGCGTTGGACTGCTGACCGGAGGGTCCCGGGTTCGATTCCCGGGCAAGGCACTTTGGGCACCTGCAGCTCCACCCAAGTTAGTCGATTTTTCGGGTACCAGATCTTCCTGGGAAACCATAACCGGCACAGGGAAAGGAACTGGCCCCCCTACCCTGATGTGTGAATATTCACACGCCGTATAGGGCTTGGTACATGGGTGAGCTCTACCATCACCTACTAAACCGACCTTCGGGTTGAATACTGTGTTTTATATATATATATATATATATTATATATATATTATATATATGAGTCATATCTTATCTTCCGAAGAAGACTGAGTTCGAGTCCGTCGAAATTATTAAGATCTTATTGTGAGTGTTCTTTTTATGTGTTCTCGTGCTGTGTGCTACTGTCTAAGTTTTTTATTCAACAATTCCGTGTTACTTCGAAGAAATCATCTATATATATATATATATATATATATATATATGGATTAGTCGACACAGAAACAGAAACACATTAAAGAGGGACTCACTGGGTCTCACCATACATTATATATATATATATATATATATATATATATATATATATATATATATATATATATATGTATGTATGTATGCATACATACAGGGTTCGTCCGGAAAATAAGTTTATGATGCTCATTGTCTTTTTTGACAAAAGGGGAATCGTCCACTACAAATTTGTACCTGAACGACAAACTGTAAATGCTGCATTTTACGTCCAAGTGCTCAACAGGCTTCGAAAACGAGTCGCCCGCGTCCGGCCAGCGATCAACCGTATGACTGACAACCTGAGCGACAATGCGCCGTCTCACACCGCGCTTGTCGTGTCGGACTTCTTGGCCAAGCACGGCATGGCAACGCTGCCGCACCCGCCCTACAGCCCGGACTTGGCACCACCGGACTTCTTTCTGTTCCCGAAGATAAAGAGGAGTTTGAAAGGAACGCGATACTGGACTTTGGACGCCGTCAAAGAGGCCGTGACGACGTGTCTTCGAGCGGTTCCCGATGATGCCTTCGCGGGAGCGTACCAGGAATGGGAACGCCGCTGGAACAAGTGTATCGACTCACAAGGGTCCTATTTTGAGGAATAATAGCTTAAGATATGTAAAAGTGTAATAAAATTTTTTTTCCTGAGCTCAGTACACTTATTCTCCGGACGAACCCTGTATATATGAATATAAATATGCAAAAATATAAATATGTATATGTGTGTATATATGAAAAAATATATTATTATATATTTTTTCGAAGGAAAGTCTGACGGATGTGAACAATAATTGAAATTGAGAAGCGAGATAGCGCGAGCGGACGAAAACAGAGAAACAACAACAAATGAAACTCACACATATGCCGAATTTTTGGAGGCCCAACCACCTTCCTCAGGGAAGAGTTTCATATATATATATATATATATATATATATATATATATATATATATATATATATATATATATATATATATATATATATATATATATACATATACATTCAAACACGAAATACCGCCATTTGGCGAATAAATATTCATTCATATATATATATATTTGAAATGGAACGCTCTCCGGCGACGCACCATCACATAAACATAGAGAAACTATGAAATGACACTAATAGTATGTAGTTTACGTTTCGGCGACGGTCGTGCCGTCGAAACGTAAATTGCATACTGTGAGTTTCCTTTCTTTCAGTCTCTGTTCTTTGAATATTCCATATCTGTTTGTTTATATATATATATATATATATATATATATATATATATATATATACATATCTTCAATGGTCCTCAGTACGTATTATTAAAAACTAATGATATTTAGACACTCGCTCTCATGAAATGAAAATTCCAATTTTAAAAATACGACTTCTTCCAAACAATCATTCACGCCAAGCTATATACGAAACTAGTAATAACTATCTTTTAATTAATTTTGGTTCGAATTACTTCAGAACTGGAAAACGCACAATTAAATTGAATATTTGATTTCACGGAAACTCAAACGAAATTCCTACGTCATTTTAACGGTGACTTTGAATGACATCATACAAATATTTCGATGCACAATTTATGGGTCTGAATGAAATACCCGACGTGATTGAATGATCAGCGGGAACCTGTAGGTTTTTGAAAAGAGGGACAGATTGGTTGGTATCCAGGACAAATATAATAAGTCACTGTAAGTCAAAAATTTTAATTTCGACTTAATGCATAGAATACGACTTCTCCCCTCTTTGCTGGGAGTTATGGGCGCTAAAATAAATCTACCCATATTCTACGAGCACCACTTGGATCGATACCCCGAATATTTCCTCCATAAGTGATGTACTAATATAATAGGGACATTCAGGATATTGTAATCTCCCTTTAACCGTGCTCATATAATTCAATTTTCACCAAAGAAAAACGGGGAAAAAGAATTGAATTACAGCTTGAAAAATCATTTGATATTTAAACATTTTCAGGATAAACTTTATAGAAGTATTACAGGTTTATTGCTGATATCTGTTGGCCATTAGTTGAATACTTGACAGTACCTATAGTTCAATACCTTACTAAGACGTCAGCGTCGAGGTGGTTGACGTATCGACATGATACTCGTAATGTCAGGGAAAATAAGGTCTAAAGCTTTAAATGAGCAAATTTATATTTTTGATTCATTTATTTAAAATAATGGATATATTCGTCAAATATTATTTTCCTGCCATCGTAACAGGGTGTTACTAAATTGGCCAAGTTAAGGAAACGAAAATTTTTCTTGGAAATTTTTTTTCATAGATTGGTTTAATCCATATCACACACTTGTTTGCCAACCAAAAGGATTTCATTAGGTTTTCTGGGGTACTAAAATATCTCCCTGACAATAATTGATATATTTCTTAATACAAAGTTAATTTTTGATGTCGCATATCTGGCGTTGAACCATCCCCCGCCAATTACCCTGTGGTTGCACTTTACCTCGTAGGTGAGAATATGCATATATATTATGTGACCATGAGATCAAACGTAGGTCGAACGGGTTTTATCACGATTCCCTCAATGCTTTTAATAATCCACCCGTCTGAAGTTGTTAGAAGTGCAGCACCAGATTAATATAAATGGAACCACCCAAACATTCGCTTGGTATAAAGCAAAACTTTTCTTTAGAATGATTAATGGGCAATGATTGTATAGTTGGTATACCTAGATGGAATTAAAATGGAATTAGATTTGGAAAAGATTATTTTCCATTGAAACTCCAAACTGGAGGAATTTGGGTGTGTAATTATCGCAGTTATACCAAATGGGCAAGAGGCATTAATTATTGAGCAGAATTGAGATACACGGCAGGAGTTTAATATAAGTGTGACATAAGTAAAACTAAAACACCAGTAAATGCAGATACACGCATTTATTACGTTTAAGGACGGGAAATTATGACAAGTAGAACCTTTTGCCTTGCCTGAACAAGGATAAAGTTATGGACGGAACTAGACAACTTGTTTCATTATGTAATAAATTATACTTATTATCATTTATTTATATTTATTATTATTATTTATTTGAGTACAAGATAGAATCGGGCAGCGAGGAAATTAAAACTAAATTGCCGTGGGAGTAGATAAACCCAAACCTTTGAATAATTCCCCTGTAAATAATTATAGGTTTAGGAACATTTGGGAGGAAGAGTTTTTATGAACTAATTTGCAGCATATATGAGGGAGGAATTCGGCCAGAAGACTTAGTCAGATCAGTTTTACTTCTTAATCTGGAAAATGTAAAGGCTACATCATCTGAGGACTATAGAACGATAAGTCTGATTTCGCACCCAAGTAAAGTGGTTTTAAGGATCATAAACAAGAGGATGGAGAGCAGAGTATATGATATCTTAGGGGATGATCAGTTTGGGTTCAGGAAGGGGAGAGGCACGCATGATACCATAGCTGGAATGAGGTCAGTAATAGAGAGGAAGATAGAATACAAAAAGGTTTTCGAAATAGCGTTTCATTGAAAAAATTGAATAGTACTATTTAATGTCATGCAGAAAATAGAATCAGTGGAGGGATAGGAGGCTGTTCAGCAACGTGTACGTCTTACACTGCTCAGGTACGAGTGATGAATGGAGAGTGCGTGTGAATGGACAGTGTTAGGAAGAGGATTAACAGCGGGGTATTCATTATCACCTAAGCTACTCAACGTATATGTGGAGGAAATAGTGCAAGAGAGTTGGAAAAACTGAAGACAGGAGTGAAGATGTTGGGGAATCCATGAAATTACTTAAGTTTGGATGATCAACTTCTCATTTATCAGTCAGCTTGAGAACTGTCCTGAGTGTTTTGAAAATTCAGTGCGATAGCTACAGAATGAGACAAAAACAATAAACGAAACAAAGTTTGCGTGGTTTCTAGGAAAAGAAAAGCTAAATATTAAAATAGAAGAACAAAAGCTAGACGATGTGGAACAGTTTACCTATCTCGGATGCATTCTGGATCAAGAAGTTGAAGATAGTAGAGATATAAGGATAAAAATGTTGTTGGCCAAAGAAGCTTCCACGAAGAGGATTAGATTGATGACAGAGACTCCAAATAAGAATGTTAAGAAAAGGCTCGTTAAAAGGTAAATAAGGAGCGTAATTTTGTAATGTTCGGAAACATGGTCATTAAAGGAGGTTATAACCGTAGATTGGAGGTTTTTTAAATTCTGGTGGGGAGAAGGATGGAGAAGTTGCAGTGTTTAGAGAGGAAAATAAACGAGAAATTGATATGAAGGAAGAGAGAGAAAATTTTTGGCAGAAACCCATAAGAGACAGGAAAGATGGACGCAAATAATTCTGATGGGCGATGCGGCGTTGATGCGACTGTGACGGAAGGGAACATTTTAGACGGGTGAGGAAGTATGATATGGATGTTGAATGGCATGAAGGGAGGAAGAAAGTATACAAAATTGAAGAGAGGAGCCCATTGTAAGTTTTGGATGTCGGGGTTTGTTTTTCTAAGAGAGAAAAAGGAATTGTCACTCTATCGCTTGGTTCCAGTAGCTTGTTCCATCAAAAACCTACTTCAAATGGTATTTTACCGAGAGTTAGCCAACGGTTTAAGGGCGAGTTTTTATTAATATCAACAGAAAATCGACAAACTTCTTAGCCTCGATTGACAAGACATACCACCACAGACGTCAATCAACCCTTCTGCCATTTCGCATAAGTACATCCTCTCTCCAATCCGTTCAGCATGTCTACTGCTTTCCTCATCATTCACGTTCTATGACTACTCAGGTTTTCTAAAACAACGCCCTCTCTTCCTCCCTTATGCCTAGTATTTCTTACCCTTCCCGTCCATTTTACCTTTTCCATTCTTATTCACACCTTCATCTCAAAGCGTCCAATTTACTACCATCCTCTTCCTTCAACTACCGTTTTCCGTAGTAAAACAATATTCTAATTAAAGTTATTATCAAGTTTAAATTAAAAGAATCTAAGAAGGCCATAACCAGGAAGCGATAAGTACTACACTCAAGGAAGACAAACTTAGAAACAAGGAATCGATATCTGAAAAAATTTGCCAAAAATGTCGTACATGCTCTAAGGGTTAGACGAATTGGAGGGGCAGACGGAGAAGGAAATTAACCTTCAAAACGTGAAGCTGGAGGCAGGGGCTGAATATCAGATGTGAAATTAAAATGAGAAACGAGGTAATACACAGAATATTAGTGGAGAAAAAGACACCATGATGAACACGGAATAGTAGAAGGGAAAAAGACCTGCAAAAAAAGCCGAGGGCAAATATTTAAATCATGCAAATGGGATTTTGGACGAAATCCCAACCAGATATTACAGGTTTTGGACACCAACAACCCCCCAATTAATGCTTATTCAGATTTCGACGTATATGAAGGGTGCATTCAGATTTACCATAACTTTCAGTGTCATGTAATCTAAACAAAGTCAAAAATACATTCATAGATTGCTAAAATATCGGTAGACTTATTTTTTTTGTCCTACACTATTTTAATTAAAATTGGCAATTTCCCACAACAATTTTTGTGGAAAATTGCCAATTTTAATTAATCATGATATTCCACCATATCACGTCTGAAACGTCTCTTTTTAATACACTATTTTATATTATCCCCTATATTGAGAATAAAGGCAAAATATCACATTATTAACAATTACTAAACGCCACTAATTTCCACTATACCCATTTGTTCTAGTACAACTGTGAGTAAACCTTCACTAGTTTGATAAAATGTGACTTTAGGACACTACGACACTACGATTCAGTTTACCAATTATTCAGTGATAATGTTTCCTGAGTCATCCGAACTCGTTTATTGATATTTCCATGGGAATTAATATTCCATGAATCTCTCAAGGTTATAATCTGCAATACGAAATAACTTTAATTTGGCTGATACGATCTTTAAAGAATCCTCAGACGCTAAAAAAATAAACCGGGACCATAATAACATTTACCTCTATCACATTAAGTTGGTCATGACCCGAATAACCTTGATTCTCCCTTCCCCTACCCCCCTCCACTCTCTCATCCCCGACGAACCGAATAGAGAGCGCAGGGGAGGGGAAGCCGAAAAGGTAAAGACCGCAGAGTCCAAACCGACGCTAATGTCCTCCATCCCCTGTCCGTTACCATAGCGATCTCGGAGGCGAAGCGGAGAGGGATGGGGAGGGATAGAGGGACCAGAGCACACATATACACGCTGCTCAAATAAGAGAGGGTTGAGTCGGTCGGGGACGATGCAGCTGTCGTGTCCTCATCCCACATACGTACCCGTCCAAACGCACACACCCCCTCCTCGACTTCCAGCTCCTCCAACCCCATCCCCCTGACCACCCCGGCCAAAAGCACACCCGCACTCGGGAGTCTACAAAAACCTCCCCCCCTCTCTACCAGAGCTGACTCACTCCCTCCCTCCCTTAACCATGGTGGCGTAATTAAACACGCGGCTGGATCGACGGTGGCCGGCAGAGAGAGACACTGTGTTTTTGTGTGTGTGTGTGGAGAGTGACGGAGGTGGGGGGTTGCGGGAAGTGGGGGGAGGAGTTGGGAACCCCTGGCGTTGAGGGTGGTGGTGGATGGGAAGGCTCCATTTAGCCCCCGCACGTTTCGGCGAAGAAGAAGACGATTAGCGACAAGGGCAGCATGCAAGTGGAGGACCCGTGAACTCGCTCCAGCATTCTCCACTCCGCAAAACTAGCATTCATTACAAAAGATTTGGCGTAAGTTTCTGTCGTCTATTTCGATCGGACAGTCTCAAATTCAAATCTTGAGTGATCCTTTTGAATTTACCAGCTCGCCTAAAACAGAAAAAAACGTAGATTGTTTTGGGGAGAATGAAAAGAAATATTCGCTGTCCATAAAACAAGTTCAATACTTGAATGTGGAGTGCAGTTTTATATGACCAAGAAATGTTATCATTAAGGCAAAGGGATGAGTGTAGACTGGAGGCGCTTGAGTTTTCGGTATGTGGGGAGGACGTGAAAACAAAATAAACGAAAATGAAAACTAAAGGTGAAGTTCTAGTACACGTGGTAGTGGAAGAAAGATAGCTGCCCGGAGAAGTTCGAAGAAGTCAGGAAACATAGATGCAGGTATTACTGAGAGACATCGGGATGCTGATGTACAGTAATGGAAATTATGGTTTGAGGTAAAGAGAGGGAAAAATAGGCTTTTTGGTTTGAATTAATCGAGCTGGAAAGAAATCAGAGAAATAAATAATGACTTATTATAGCATGTAGAAAGGAGTTTAAGAATATTTTGCCTCATTTTACTTAGTGTTTGAGAATTCAGTATTGGACAGTGCTGGAGTCCATCTTAAAACTACTTTAAGGCGGTAGGCTACAATTAATAATAATTTCAGTCGACTCGAGTGATAATATTCTCAAACAAATTTAAAAATGTTACTTGTTAAAAATGAAGTTTTGATATAATAGATCGTTTACAAAATAACTAAACGTTTCGTTGCTCTTGTAAGAACTTGGCTGGAAACACGCTGTTATGCCGAGATATGAAATAAAAATAGGAACATTGGCGTAATCTTTGACTAAATATCTGCGGCAATGAGCCTGCGCTAATAAGGTTATTGGATTTATAATGTAGGATTGGTCGCAAGAATTCCAGAAATTAAGCTAGAGCTCTCGATTATAAAATAACCTTGAAACTCATTCCCCGCCTTTACCCTTTGTTTATAATGAGTTCATTACCTTACCAGACAGAACTTGGGAGTGATGACGCACGGTGTTTAACTTCATTCAAGGTGGAAGCAGAGCCAAAGAGGCCGCTTATGGCCCCTTAAGCCGAAAAATTAAATATTATGGATTCGCTTTCGTGCGGAAATAATATACATACAAATTTAATAGACCCAGATTAAAAAACAAATGGTCTGATCAACTAACTTCCTCGAATATTGGGGTAATGCGACGATAAAAATTGGAAGTTTTCCGGAAAAGCACATTTTAGGGTAGAAATATCAATGTTTACCTGTGAGAACGCGTAAACTCAAAGAAACAAAGCGATTGATGAAGACATACGAATTCTCCCATTCCTTTGATAACTGGGTTTGAAAATCAAACGGTCGCCAGCTCTGATTTTCTTACTGTCATCAACCTTACGCCGGTCCAGTAAAGATTGATCGTGCATTTCATATTCACTTATTTTAATACACAATAAAATACATATATGCTCGGTTGTTAGGTTAATTTGTAGGGATAATGCAACTATTTCAGAGTGTATAAATCATTTATATAGTCCGAATTGCAGCTATATTCATGATGCCTTATTTTGACCGAATTTTCCAAACTTAGTCGCGAGGTATTATAATTTGAATCATTTCTCACTCCCAGATAATTAGTAACGAAACTCTGTTTACTGTTAATCCATTGTGGCCACCCTGCCATATAGTTGATAGTGAACCCTCTAAAGTCACGTGCATATGCACCGTTTGCAAGCGTTGCCGTCACGTCAGTTGGACTGCACTCGTTTATTTCTGCATACATGCATATGATATATACCTTTATGTGAATTGGCTTGAATTATTTCGTAAAGTGTAGTGGTTTCAATATATTTCTCATATAATGTCGCTCTAAGACGTGATTATCATAAAGGTAATAGTAGGAATTTTTAAATATATGTATTTGTATGAAATAAACTTAAAAAATTCAAGACTTTGTGTCGATCACTTGTGTCCGATGTGCGAGAAACCAAGCGTTTAATTTTACGTACAATTTGTTGATTCTGACTGATTTTCAGACTAATTCTAATTTCTAAATTATCTACAATCCTAATGAGCCTCTCTTTTTTAAATAAGCGCATTAATTTTATTGGATAAAATTAATCATTTTCCTCATTTGGCTCAGTTTTCATCCCAATATTTTTTCACAGTTTTGTTAAAATTTAGCATTTTAATCTTTAGAATAAATACTTTTTTCAGTATCGGAATTTTAACTTAAATATTTTTAATGTACTTGAATACTTTAATATGAGTAGTGATTTGAGAGTGTGTCCTAAAAGGCTAGTTGAAAAGTATATAAATTTGGGGTTTTCATGTTGATTTTAACATAAAAAGTGGATTTCAGTTTTTTAATAGAATATATATTCCAAAAAAATAAATCCTGTAATATTGCAGCGTGAGGTCAAACAGACCCTGTGTTACCACACTGTGATGGTTGGGAGGTGGGACCAAAACAGGTTAATCAAGTTTGAATTTTGACAGAATAATTTCCAGTTTTTCATGTTTTCTTTTTCTCCTTAATTGTATATTCAGCTGGTGACACTGGCTTAAAACGCCTTAATTGGCAAGGTTAATATTACAATATGAATTCCATCCTGGGAGAAAATATTTTTCAAGATACTATATGTGTTTGTGTTCATAATGATGCGTATATGATGAATAATATAATATCAAGTAAAAATCATTCGAAAATAAGACACTGAAAATTGTAAAGAAACTGCGAGAGAGGTGGCAGCAGTAAATTTTAGCAGTCATCCACTACTGCGCATTACTGACATAGTTCGGGTTCGAAACTCGGTCAAGGTGAATGATTTTTACACATTGAAACTGTTGCATTGTAAAACATTGAGTCATAACACAAAAATGAAGATGACTGTTAAAATAAAATGATAACATTGAAATCTTGATTGTCGTAATAAGGAATAATATTTGAAAAAGATCATTAATTTAATTAAGGAAAGTGATTGATTATTAAATTTACAATAGGTTAATGGAAAAAGAAAATTAATGAAGTTTCGGAACACGATAAAAATTTTATCCAAATTAACTTCGCCAATTGATGATGTAAAGTTAACTGAGGGTAGGAAGGAGGATTATTTTACGCTCTGTTCAAATATTTTATTTTAAGACTTAAAATTTCTTTTCCGCTTAGGATATATGAAAATTTCTACGTTCAATCCTTTTTTACTTAATGTTTTTCCACTTCTTATCAAGCATACTAAAGTCACATTGAAGTTAAACCGAAAATGAAAATAAATTAGTCATATAAATTGCAAACTGTCATATTGTTTTTATACCAAAGAATTGGAAAAATGTTAAGACTGGTCGATCGTTCACTTACTTTAAGAGAACCGTATCATCATTCTGCCAGTGGGGCAAATGGTTTCCTCGAACAGGGATTCCATAATTTTCAACGGAAAATGTTTTCCCCTTAAAAAGTCTCATCAGACGGCCACACACACGCAGGCCTCAATCACCAAAGTTTAAGCAGGGACTTTCTTTGATAGAGATGCTCAAATTGCCCAAACATTCCCTCAAAACAAGGTATTTATAACTATTCCGGAGAGTTAAAAAGAAAGACATTTAAATCTAAACAGGACTGATGAATCTTCTCAGAAATAAATCGAAAATATACTTACTACCCCTATGGCGCGTTCATTAAAAACGCATTAAAAGAGACGACGAGATCGTAATGATACCAAACAAGCTGACTAAAAACATCAAAGGAAATCTCTTCATCCATTATAAAGAGGAAACATTTTTTTCAACTTGAACATCAACCATAAATAATACGTGTAAATCATTTTTTTCAGTATTTTATTTTAAATAAAGTCATATAGAAACGAGACAACAATGAAAACATCTGAAATCCTATTGCAATAAAATAAGCACGCTAATTGGAATAAAAAACGGAAGAACTGACATAACTCATTTTCATACGATTTTCAATAAAATGCGGATAGAAAGTGAAACTAAATTAACGTATCAAATTGAAAGGTCGAAGAAATTACGTTGAATTGAGTTGTGCCTTATGACTTGGTCACATTAAAATAAGGAGAAGTATTCTTTCTTTTCCAAAATAGTCTCCTAACATTTACTATTCCTTTTTACGTAATCGAAGAAGCAGGTATGCACGTCCTACGAGTACTCCCACTGTATTGTTCACTGTTATTAGCGGGCTAAAATGTGACAAAAATCTAGTCTCCTTGACTGTTTTCTCAAAAAATCTAGTTTTTTTCAAATAAAGCAAGTTTAATTCATTTGAACATTTTATTAAATGCATGCAATCAAAAAAGCATTTATGGCTATTTAGAGATACGATGATGCATACAGGACAATTAATAAATTTTAAATTTTAAAAATAAGTATTACAAATGGATAAAAGGCGTGTCGAGTGGCAGTGGGATGTTGAAGAAGGTAATAGAGGGGAGAATGTTAGACAAACGAGGTAAGGGCAGGAACAGGATAGGGATTTTGGACGGGATGAAGGGAGGAAAAAAGTACACAGAGATGAAGAGAGACCTGATGTAAAGTAGGTTGCGGGATTGTGTTTGTTTGGAGTTACAAAATATTTATTTCATGGTTGTGTCCCTCCAACAACCTACCTTACGGTTACGGTATACGGTAGATTACCTTATAATAAGGGTAGTAATTGATCCTAGGATAGCAAAGACTTATTTCCTCACAAAAAATTGTTTACAACGTACTACGTTATTTTTTCACAAAACGCTAAGAAAATATATATGAATTGTATTTTTAGGTGATAAGTTATATTTTGTTATGTCAATAAATCTAAACTCAAACTTCTGCAAGAAACAAAACATTCATTTACAATAACTTGTGATTGTATCATACAGAAGCGTTAGCGACCGTGTTATCTACGCTGTTGCTCCTATTTTTCCGATTCATAGAATCATTTTTGATAATCCATCATTTAAAATTCTTGGGTATTAGAAAGAAAACATTACTTCGAGCATTAATTAGAACATTACATTATTCTCCAAATGTTCTAGTTCGATGGAGGTAGGTTAAATCACGAACACATGCCACGCAACCAAAACGTTAATTCAGAAAGGCTTTAAAACTTTCGAATCGCCACAACGATGGATTGTTACGTCAATGCCTGAGTAGCACAGAATATTTTTTGTAAAGCAAATTTCATGTGCAATACAAACCTGTGTTGGTTATGGTGGAATATTTCACTTTAGAGATTCGCCATTGATTTTACTCCATCATTTCGAGTCTTCTCTGCGTTTGGTCCAAACTACGTTTGTTCTAACGCTTCACAGTAACTAGTTCTTTAGCCAGCCAGATGCAATAAATATAAATGCTACTTTAAAAGGCATAAAAAACCTAACTGTAGGCAACGAGACAACTATGTAGATTTTCACCAAATTATACCATCATTGCACAACTAGTTTCCATTTAATGGCTTCAATCATCCTCAGGTAAATAAAATATAAATACAAACATAATAAACAATAAAACAAATAATTTTTTTTCATCCGGGGGAAATATGAATGGTAGCATAACTGTATAAAGATGAATTTCTACACAATTGAGACTGGTGACTTGAAACAGGTACGAATATCATCGATCTACGCTGGGCATTAGATATGCTCCCTAAGTCCCTAAAAATGTGTTACGTCTCAATGTGGACCTTATCTCCTTTTCCTCATAAACCTTCCATATTGATTTCACTATCTTCAGATTTTTCATACGTTCTCTTTTTTACTGTATCTATCTGTTGCTCAAAATTCGACCACAGCTCTAAGTTACGAAGGCTTTTATTAATATCCTCTGTTCTATATTTTCATTTGACTAAAAGAAGAGATAGGATTGAAGACACAGCTTTCTCCTTCTAGAAAGAGGGATTGTTATATGACAATTAAAAACTTCACGAACAACTGCCCATCAAGAACAATACGTGCCTTTGCACTAGCGGAAGCAAACAGGCAACCCCGCTCTTTAAATCCAATCAAAGAATTCTCGCGAGGCGTATCCTCTACAGCTTATTCCTCAAAATATTCAATCGCCAAAGGATCACGGATTTGGAAAATTTTTCACGGCGAAGGAAGTTACTGGGTGAGGTGTGAACTTTCGGAAAAAATTCCGGAGGCAGAGGCAAAGGCAACCTCTCGAAGCCATTGATAACGCGGGATTCGGACGCGGCAGATTACGAGGGATGAGGGAAAAAGGAAGGAAGGGAGGGCAGAATTCGGAAGAGGGCACTCACGCGAACCACGTTCTTCGATGGGGGTCAGGGAAGGAGCGGGGGTTGGGACGCAGGGGGACTCTGTGAGCAGGGCGTCTATTAAGGCCCCGTTTCGAACGGGCTCAAGTTTTTGCAGAACAACTCGAAGCGAAGAATGCCATGGAGTCATGTGGAAATCGTGCGAGAGGCATACGAGGAAGTTCCACGAGAAAGAGATTACGGAAAACTCCTATAATCCCTTATATGTATAAGCTATATAGTACCTACTACCGCCAATCAGCGCCTGCAACTTCGTCCCGGAGACTCTCGTGAAGCGCCTGAACTGTTATATTGACGTAAATACGACACAATCGTGAATAGCGGCGGAAAAATTCTACGGAAATTTAAACTCAAATTAGGATGGAATATCCTCGTTCTTAGAACAAGAAACATTGAATCTTTTACGATATGCTCTTCCAAGAACCTGCTTACGACTTTCTATGAGTTGAATGGTGTCAAAGAAGGGATACACATCGATCTAGATACCAGTCAAAGTCAAAGTCTTTTTGTCTGACGAAATATTTCATTAAAAAATAGCCCTATAACGAGCCTAGTATAAAATAGTGGTTCTAATTCAAAGTGGTATTCATCAACATTCTCGGACAAAAATCAACCGAAAATTCTATGACAGGCAAGCTTCAACCAATGTACTCCCTTTATACCGTTACAGTGAATTCAAAAACAGTAAATTAGGAGCTTAGACTCATTGCTACATTCAATTCGTTCTAGAAAAAAGGCGACAGTTAATCACATAATATGCGAAAATTGCGCAGATAGATTACCTATCATTGATAAAGTGAGCCCATATGAATTCAAATGGAGAATGAACGTTGTACCAAAGCTGAGGTTGTATACAAATATGTTGATATCAGACCGAGGAAGTAACAGAATTACTGAATAGAAGGTATAATAGTAGGACCTCCAGTAGGAGTATAAATACTGATCGTCTTCCTTTAGGCAAATCACTAGAAATCGAAAAAACCTTTTTTCGATAAGAACTACTAGAGATAATTGTTAAAAAACAAGTTTTTCGTTAAAAAATACTCAATATTAGAAATAAATCGTGACTTAAATATGATATATTAAAAAAATAAATATGGCAATTTAAAAGGATGTTAAAAATCCTCGTGATTTTGTGCGGTGCAGAAACATGGTCATAGAACAACGTGAAATATATGAAGATTTAAAGATATGAGGTAGAGAACGGTGAAAAAGGTAAAATTTAAGGATGGAAAATCCAAAGGGATTTGTGGGAGAAATGAAAAGGTGATAGTAAAGGTGAACGCATAGCATTTTAATTTGGAATTCAATTTTGAAAAATGCGATAGAAGAAAGAAATTAGGTCACGCGATAAAGGAATGAGAGAATAGAGCAGGCATGTTGACCAGAACAAAGCGAGGTAGGATGTATACGGAAATGAAAAAGGGTTCTCTGTAGTGTGGGATGCTTAATCCAGTCGTGTTAGACAAAATATAGCAATGCGTCCATCCAAAACCTACCATAAACAGTACACTCCCAATAATAATAAGAATACATTATCGATATTATTGAGCATAATATTGCTTTGAGAACTATTAATTTTAATCATTTGATAATTAATAACATGAAATAATTATGTGGAAGAAATCAATTATGTAAACGAAGCGGTCTCTCGCGAGTGAGGCAGCAAAATATATAAATTAAATTTAATATATTTAATAAATGGATGAGGTGATAGTCAAACTCAACACTCAATGAAGTAACCAAACAAAAATAGGACTAAAGCTTGGGTTGAAAATATGAGATTAGAATGAAAGCACCTCGCTCTAAATCCTATTGAAGAGGAAATTTCCACATGCTCAGAAGGTTCAGTTACTTTTCTATCAAAAGCTGGCGATCAAAAAGTCACACGGTGCGAGCGAAACTTCAAGACATATTCAGGAGTTGAACCCAGGTCTTCCAGACAAAAGCCATCAGCAAAGCGTTCACTGCTAACACAAAATCGAAGACTGAGAAAATAATAGGGCCAAATTTAGATTAATGTCCTCCCTGAAAAATTCTCCTCTAGTGTAAGACCATTGCATTGAATTTTAATGCGTACATCAATTAACCTATCACCTGAGCATTATGATAAGAGTAAAATCGCTTTATACTCGTATTTTGGGTATATCAACTAGTTTTCACGGAAGAGCAGAAAATATCATAGAGGTCGAACAAAATCGCTAAAACGATCATTATGGCAGAAGTGAACGGAAATTATAGGAAATGGGAATCTCCTCTTCTTACGCGAGGAGATGGATGAATTAATGGAAAGATAGGAAAGGAATAGGTAAGGAATGAGGAAACGTGGATACTTTCGGCGTTGGTATCTGGGTGGATTCGTGACCCGCCGGGGAATTACATAAGCACAGATGAAATATTCAGTTTCGAATCACGGTGAGATACACGGAAGGGTTATTTCGCTTGGGGAGGGCGAAGGGAATGTTCTGTATGAGCTGAGGGTCACAAGGGGGATTGGGAGGTTGTGGAGGGGGGACGAACGTGAAGATGGGCACAGCAGAGGAAAGGGGTTCGTTGAGGGGCGGCGGAAAAATTGGGAGGAGGTGGCACGCCTTGAGATAAGAGATGGAAGAAGGAGACGGGCGTCGGGGAGGGAAAAAGGTCTCCCACCGTCGCTGGGATGGGAATAAGAAATATCGATTCCATTTGAAAAGGGGGTGAATTTACAAAAAAAGGAAGAGAAAATGAGGAAAGAAAAAGGTGGCAGAGAGGGCAAAAGGGGGCCAGACACAACTGGGATGCATAATGCATGCCTGTGCACTCGTGTCTCGTCTTCCCCCGACCACCTTTCCCCCTGCGCGGGAGCCCTATGCACATTCGATTCGCTCTCTCTGGCAGTGGGAACGGAGAGCATGGGGCGGGCGGGGATGGAAGGGGGAAGTAGGGAAAAAAATAAATTCTACTAGACTATAAGAGAGCGTAATAAAAAAGGAGAAAACCAATGCTACAGGGAGCTGTATCACCGGTGTGCGTGTACACATATATAGCTTTCAGAAATGGAAGAGCGGTGGTACACTATATATATATATATATATATATATATATATATATATATATATATATATATATATATATATATATGTGAGTCCTAACTTATCTTCCGAAGAAGACGGAGTTCCAGTCCGTCGAAATTATCAAGATATTACGTGTGAGTGTTCCTTTTATCTGCTCTCGTGCTGTGTGTTGCTGTCTAAGTTTTATATATATACACACACACACACACACACACACACACACATATATATATATATATATATATATATATATATATATATATATATATATATATATATATATATCTTGTCCATTGTTTAGCGGCAGTGGGATGTTGAAGAAGGTAATAGAGGGGAGAATGTTAGGCAAACGAGGAAAGAGCAGGAACACGATAGGGATGGTGAACGGGATGAATGGAGAAAAGAAGTACACAGAGATGAAGAGGGACCTGATGTAAAGTAGGTTGCTGGATTGTGTTTTGCAAGGGATCACAAAACATGTATTTAGTAGGTGTCCATACATAAACCTACCGAAACCGGGAGATTACCTAATATATATATATATATATATATATATATATATATACAGTACATCATTATTGCCTCCTTCCTTATTCTCTTCCACCTTACCATCATTGGCCACACTTTTCTGACGTTAATTCTAATTTGCGTATCAATATTTCTGGGCTTCAATTGAAAACTGAACCAAGAACACACGGTATGTTCCATAAATTTCAATGAACATCTGACGACGTTTTATGACCATAGTCACAGTCTAACGTTTGTTCCGGTTACTGTCAAAAGTTATCACTGGGGAGGAGGATTGTATTTAAACCTCATTTGCAACCTCAAATACAAAAGCCATTACCAATCACTCAATAATCCGTGACTAATGACCTATGCGGTGCTCTCGTGTCAGATGGGTGCTACTTTTCGTGGAGAGGATTTTTTTCCTCGCTAAAAAAATTAAATTTTTCGGACTTTGCTCCAATTATTCTTTTCTGAACTTTTGCTCTTCCACTCTCCTTTAGTATTGTTTATTTTATTTTATTAGCTACCATAATTATTATAATCAGTCGCTCAGGATTTTCTTGCACCCACTACTCACTAAATTTACATATTTACTTCTAAATCCTGATCAAAAATAAAGTTAATAGGAGGCAGAACATATTTCCAAACTTTTTGGTTGCTACACATGTGTATGTATATATGCATATAGATATGTATTTACATACATATTTATATTTATTCTGACTTTGCAATACTGGATAAGTTAGGAAAGTTTGGAATTGCATAGTAAAAAAGAGAGGAACACTTACTGGCAATAATATAGTTGAAGAGAGAATAGCAATACCTAGTTTGAAAAATTATTATAAATGTAAAAACTGCCGGATAAATACATAATATAATGTATGAAACGAATGATATATGATTTTGGTACAATTTGTATGGAAAAGTAAGCAAAACGCTCAACGGAAATAATAAGGATTTCAGTTGGGAAACAATTTTGCTGGTTAAAGACGCAGTGGAAAGATTTCCATCTAGATCTAGATGGATCTTCTCCTAGAGAGTGACACCAATGGGCATTACCCCAAAGATAATATCTCTTACTAAGCAGAAATTGAGCACTGACAACGGGGTTAATGGTATACGCCTTCAGTTCATGCATGAAAAAACGTTTCTTGAATGCAACGCTCCCATGGTAAGAGACTCGGGACAGAACGCTTTTATGCCTTAATCAATCTCTTTCTCAGAGAAGGCGAAAATATCTAGAGTTGTTTTTGATGGGTATTCTTTATTATCATTTTACAATTTATTAAACTTACAATGAAGTATTTTAGAGCCCCATCTTTAGATAATATTGACTAAAATTAATTGACATTTATAAAATTCAGATTCTAAGTTGTATTCACTAATTAGTCTGAGTCCTATCGATCCACGAAACGGTGGAAAGACTACTTAGTTTCAATATTAATAATGTTGACGAAAAAACTTTCCAAAGACCGGCAACAATTTCCAGTAGTGCGTCTCAAAGGGGGCAATGGAGTTCCAGGAAGATATGCCTGAATTACAAAATACTTTTAATAATAAGAGCATTCTTTTAGGAAACACACTTCGGCATTCGAATTATATCCGCATCAATATATATCCGCACGCATCAATTGTATTTACATAAAATATTCATGCTTCATTAAGTAAATATTTTCAACCGATGATTGCAATAGTATTTGGCGTGTTCCAGTCCATCCGCATAAAAACCTCACGAGAACCATGGTGACCAAAAAAACCGATTCATTAGAGAGAATGATGGTCTCCGCTGCATCATTACGACTCTGCACTCCATTAAAATCGCCGAGAGGGTGCCTTTATGATGCGTTCACTACCCGAGGAAGGTTTCGCCGCAGTCCGTCGTGTCCAATTTCCGAATCACAAGCCTTGGCGAGGGTGCCGTGCTAGACATCATCCCGTCACCTGAGCAAGGATGACTCGAATAAGCATTCCCTTGGTCCTTCGGCAAATCAAAGGAGATGAGCACGAAGAGCAACCTGATTCAACTGTGAACGTACGTTTTTCCCAGCGGCCGCTCACTATTGATAACATCAACAGAATCCGGAGGCATGGCAACGCACCGGTGAAGTGAAAACCTTCAATAAATGCTTTCCGTTGATAAAAATACTTACGATAGAAATGATTGACCGGCATGCATACCATTTCACGTTGTAATATATTGTGCTTAAATAAATATATATATACATGTAGAAATGCATCAAATTTGAGTGAAAGTCTCACGGATGCGAACATAAATGTACACCAAGAAAGCACTAGCAAACAAAAACACAGGAACACCCAAAAGAAACTCTGGAGTTATTTTCTGTGAGCTTCTGTTCGCTGGAGCAATCTTGTTTACATATATAAAAATACAGACATAAATCTGATCACCCTGAACTTTCGGCCCTTTCCGAGCTTCAACACTCTAATTATGACTACTTTAATCGTGGAGTTCATGCAATTAAGAACAGCGGAAAAAAATTGCGCAAAAGGTATGCAAGCATTGGTGAAACGGATGTGGCTGCCCCCGGTGCCGGACACAATTTATCAGTGGTTGAATAGTTGCTTCACATAATGTGTTTTAAACTAATCGATAACCCTCACCATATATAATTTATATCTTGTGAACTTTGCCTCATTATTTCCTTCAAAAGAATAGCATATGATCACAATTGTGTATGCAGATGTATGAATGTATGTCTACATACGTATGTTTGTATGTTTTTTTATGTTTATGTGCATATATGTGTATGAATATATTTATATGGGAAAAATATTCTATAACCAAAATCTATACGCTGATATTATGTACAATGTAAACACTTGCTGGGTAACGTATGAACTGGAACGAATAAAAATTAATTGAATCATAGTGCATGTGGTTAGAGCATCCGCCCGGCAAGTGGAGAGATCTGGTGTTCAAGTCCCAGTTAAGGAAAATATTTTTACATTAGTGGTCTGCTTGATTCCGCCTTCCCCTCTTCTCCTGTGTTCGTCCTTTGTGTGTGTTCCTTATCTCTATCTTTATGTGAATGAATATATATATATATATATATATATATATATATATATATATATATATATATATATATATATATATAGAAATACGAGTAGGTATAAGGAAAGGGGATAGGAAAACATAAAAGGCGAACACAGGACATGTGGGGAAGGCGGTTTTTGAGCAGATCACGAAAGTAAAAATATTTCCTAATCCGGAATTTGAACAATAGAGCATCGCCCGGAAAGTGAAAGGTCCGTGGTTCAAATCCCGGATAAGGAAATATTTTTACTTTCGTGATCTGCTCAAAAACCGCCTTCCCCACATGTCCTGTGTTCGCCTTTTATGTGTTTTCCTATCCCCTTTCCTTATACCTACTCGTATTTCTGTTTGAATGAATATTTGTGCGCCGTATGGCGGGATTTTCAAGTTTGAATATATATATATATATATTCAAACTTATGTATATGTATATATGTATATATATATATATATATATATATATATATATATATATATATATATATATATATATATATATATACACACACATATACCTGTATATAGTTTTAACGGAGAAGTGAATTATCGCTGACAAGAAACGCTTATAAATGAAATTCACACAAATTACGATTTTTTTTCTGAGTTCCTTCTCCCCCTAGAAGACGGTGGTTTGGCCACCAACAATTCGGAATTTAATTTGTATGTGTTTCTCTGTCACTTTTGTCAACTCAACCTTTTTGTCACTTTTTGAAAACCCCCCGGCGTGCACAATAATATAAATGAACTAGTCGACACAAACACAAAAACACATAACAGAGGGACTTCCTGGGTCTCGAATTTTCGGTGGTGCAACCACCTTTCTCAAGAGTAGTTAGGAACAGAACTCATCACACACACAAGGTATTCTACCGATTAAGGTATGTATGGGATGGACACAACTACCAAATAAATACTTTGTGACTACTAACAATATATATATTTACTTAAATAACGGAAAAATATACAGTTTCAATTAAAAGTAGTTTTAACATAAAATTTTGATATCATTTATTGAAGGATGTAAGACACTGTGTACATATCTGAGTGTGAGAGAGAAGGTTTTGGGACTATCAGAAAAGGATAAAAAATGTTCGACATAATTGATTTTAAGCCCTTACGCTTCAGGGGTGCCTTAATATGCTATAGAAAGGACAATAAATGCCCATCTATCTATTGAGGGTAAGCATAAAGGTCTGTATTGTAGCGTGAGGCGGAGAGCTAATTCGGTACGGTTCATTTTCCTTCATTTATCAAATTATGGATTTATAGGGATTATTATTACTATTCAACATTAATTATATCGGAAAGAGTGATATTAGATATATATATAGACGTATAAGTAAATGAAATTAAATAAGTTGAATAAAATCAGCACTTTAATTACTGGATAAATGCAGGCTACTATTCAATACGAGTCGTTCACTTAACTTTTTTAAGAAAATTCATTTTTTAATTAATGTTGAACGAGAAAACCTTTTCTTTAAATAATTTTAAAGAGTGAAATAGGCCCGTCCGAGAAACTTTCTCTTAACTTTGCTTAACCATTTAAATCGTATTGAATAGGGACGCGAAGGATTCTGACCCAGTGACCTCCAATTAATTAGCCTAGTCCTCCATCAAACATCTTCATGACCACCCCAACACGTAACTGGGAAGCTACGTTCACAGGCAAACTATTTCCTATTGTCTCGTTAGTCAATGGGGGAATTGTTTAAAATCCGTTAAAAAGATAAAAACATCCATTGAAGGACTCTGTCATATGTGGTTTTGAAACTTTTTAACTCTCCTCCGCTTCCATGCCGAGAGCATCAACTCAGTGGCTGGGAAAATGATGTAGTAAGGGCTATATGGGATTATGAAACCACAACCAAAACATCCATTTATAACATGATCCGCGGTGAAATAGATGAAACTTCTCCTTTTATCTTATCCTATCCTCAAACATTTCAGAGACTTTTTAATTATGGACTAGCCCGACAGTTATTGTATCCAAAACCCCGGAACGGTAATCACGGCGCACAGCCTGGGCGTGCGTTTTAATGACATTATAAGAGCGAGGCCTTTTGATCTCATAAATAACAAATGAGCCGGCAATATCAAAATCGTTTAGACAATAAAGAAATCGCCCCCCACTCCTCGATATTAGCCTGATTCACCACACAATTTGAAAGTGAATTGTAGAGTACAGGCATATAAAAAATAAAAAACTGTCCACCGCGTAATCAACTGCAACCAATGACCTGAAAACCTCCAAGAGCAACGAAAATACTAATCCACGCGCCGCTCTATTGAACGAGTGCAAGCTCCGTGTTACGTGGGGGGGGGAGGTAATATTTTTACGACGGGGAGGGACAAGGAGAGTCGTGAACATGCGGTATAAACACCAAATATCAGCGGCCAATAAAATGTTTTGTGTCAAGTAAGCATTCCAAATGAACGTTTACTGTTGATAGCTCTGGTTATTGCCATAAATTAACTGTTTCTAAACTAAAGCATAATAATGCTACAATGTTAGATAGAGAGAGAAAATAATAATACTTAGCGTACCAGCATAATAGCACAGTGGGTTAAAAAAAAATTTCGATCAATTTAAATTTTCCCAGGGGGATTAAAAGGAGTTTTTCCCGTCAACACTTATATTTCTTCCTTCCTTCATTGAGACGCGGGATGCGCGGTCCTTATCTGTATCCGACCTGCACCACAGAACGTCCTCCTTGCACACAATAATAATATCACGTAGCATTATATGGAAGGGTAATGACCGTTAAAAAAATTAACACTATAGGAAATTATCATCAATCGTGGAAACTAAAAATTTTATTGTTTTTTATCAAAAACTATTCCCTGAAGCTTCACAACCGCCTAAAAGGAAAATTTAAAAAAAATAAAATATTGACGCAGTAAAATCAGGATGTTGCAAGTTTCAAGGTAAGTCCATAACTGAATTCCTGTCGAATCAATTGATCTTTTTTCTTCACAAATTTCTGCATTAATGCAGTCCATTTTTAACCAGCTCTAAAAAAGATAATTTATTTGGACAAATTGTTACAACAGCAGAGAAAAAACACAGATCCCGGATTCATCTGTTGAAAGTTTGCTTGCAGACTATTTTCAGGTCAACTGTGGAAAATGTATACCAAACAATTATTGACTTTGAAGACCAGAATACAACAAAAGGTCTCATTCCATTAATTGTATGAGTTCTGTGACTCTCTTTAACCTATTCTATTCACTGCGAATATCTCAATTTCTCTTTGTCAACGCGAAGAAGTTTGTCTAATAAATGACTAAATGACAATTGCACATTATCAAGTCGGAAAAATTAAGTCAAGGCAATAGCCGCTTTTTTTCCGTTCTTTCCAAATAAAGTTAAAAAATTAACGGTACAACACCCTATGAAAGAGACTCGAAATCGAACCAAAGTCGTAGTCGAGCTAAACCTTTGGGACGAGAGCAGACGTCCACTTGTAGCGAGGAATGGAAATCCGTAAATTAAATTTCAATTAATTCCAAACTAGTTGCACAAAGGGATAATTTTTAGTACGACTAGCTTTGACTCAATTGACTCCTGCTTGCAACATGCGGCATCGTTTATGCCAATGTTCCTTTTATTTGGATTTCTGCGCACGGCGTGAAAGACTTCGTGGCTGGTAACCTCGGCGGGATCGCAAAAGCGGTATTCGTTCAACCTATTGTCCTCTGCATGTTCCCTAAATTTATATTCACATAAGTCTTCCTATGAGAAGAAACAAGAACTAACGGTGAACAGCACTAGCCCATACACAAGAACCTAACAATTGATAATTAATTCAAACCCCAACATCTAAATATAAATAGCAATTTTTACCTCTACAGATGTGATACGTGGACGGCGGCGGTAGTCGAGAAAGGAAGCCTGGAGGATATGGAAAGGTAACGCTAAGGCGTTTACATATATAAAATGAGCAGATAGACAAACAAATGATTTCCTTCTAAGAGTGATTAAAGAGTGAAACTAACAAAGCTGAGTCAGAGGAGGAAATACTGAAGGAAACATAGAAAGGAGAAGGATAAGTTGAGTTTCTTACGGAATCCGCTTTTTGGCTTTTTTTCAATCTTGTGTTGCAGTGATTTTTCTCCTTCAGAACGTTGAAGAGGACTACCTTATGATTGAAATATACGCATCCGCTTTTCACAACATTGTGTTTCCTTAGTTTATTTGTCTTATTTTCCCTTCCTCCTTTATTTTCTATTCGTTTTTTTATTTTGACTGAAGGGCTTAATTCCATGTCCTTTTTGGTGATGACAATGCCATCAGGCCATAAAATGTTTTGTCTTCTTCATGCTCCCCTGTGTTTTCATTGTTTTTCTGTAATACCTGTCTGTGTGTGTTTGTTTTATTCTCCCGAAGTAGGTACCTGGCTCGTGGATTATTTTTCTCGTAAATCTATTCGGTCTTTTCGTAGCTAGCACGTAAGTGGTTAAGGTTGCTCAGAACCGGATCCTGGCGAGGGAAAAACTTCCCCGTAGACCACTTTGGACTAACCAGTGTGAATCAGTGTCTATTTTTAAGTTCCCAAATAAGGTTCCTGGCAATAGGATTAATTTCCTTGTTAACCTATTCAGGAAATACACCCACCCCCAGTGTTAATGTGAGCGTCTTACTACACCACGCTGTTACTATACCACGCCATTCTCCATATCCCCCTCCCTTTTTCTTCTTCCTTTTACATTGGTGTAAAAAATCCTTTGCTGATTACAGAAATATTGTTTAATATTGTTAGCCATAGAAAGGGGAGGGAATTCAGGCCAATGATGAAAAATGTCTGTGCAAGGAACTATGAGAAAATGAAGAAACTGGCGGAATGGAGAAGGATTTGAATTGGACAGCTGCTACAAACCAATCTTAGGATTGATAAAACCTGATGATGCATTGTTTTGAGTTTCAATTTGCCATCCTCTCTTGTTTTCTCTGACTTCGGATCAAAACGAAAAGCAAGGATTCCGCTTTGAAAATCAACCCTCTCCTTTGACACACGAAAGGCCACCCTCGAGCCCACCCGCCACCTTCGCTATATGAAGGCAGCGATAGGGTTGCCGTGAACAGTGGATAGGTGGAGAAAAACTAAAAACTCAGCTCTAAAAAAACTCTAAACTTCAGCGTGAGTTCGTCTTCAAACAAATGTCAAAATGAATACTAAAATTTACTACTCGGCAAAACGTGTTTTTTCTTGTGACTTAGCTTTTATGCTTTAATACTAACATGGAGGGTAGCGTGGGCGAGCTATGTCGGAAGACTATGCAGAAAAATTTCACGATTAAATAATGCAAAATACTCCTCTTTTCTCTATTTAAAAATCAAAAAATAACATTTTAATATGAGTCATAAATATCAAATCGGAGACAATGGTGGTCAAACGGGAGTGTTTGAACTGCCATTTTTTCCGCGTACGATTATAAATTATGTCTCTATATACTGAAATTTACTTCGAGGTAATTGGTAAGAATTCGCGCCATTATTTGCATATATTATTGTGTGAGAGCCTCAATTTTGTTGCACTTAGAACATTGTTTTTAGTGCTGTGATGCATTACCACTTTGATTAAAACATTGTTCCTATTACTCTTCGTTAATTAACTTGTCAAGTAGTTATTTACAATTCATTAGTGTGTGAAGCGAATAGCGTGTGTGCACAGCGTTGAATCACCCCCGCTATACACCCAAGTAGTGAATCTTACTGTCTGGTGCAGTTAAAAAAAATGGGAGTGTATTCTTGCTCTACATTAACAATCATTTTCTAGCTTCTTCCGTTTAGTTTAACGCCAAGCAGGCCTCTAGGTCTCAGACTGCGAATCATTAGTTTCAACTCACTCTTGTCAGTATCAGCATGAGTGTCTCTAGTCATTCATCCTTCATAGGAGTTCTTGGAATTGTTGTCTTGAGACCCCTCTATCCAACACCATTTATCTTTAGTAATTTGAAGTAACCTTTTAATAAAATATATCTTATTTAGTTTTACGCTATGTCGTCGAAGTTCTTTACTCACTAGCATACAATACCTTACATCTTTCTCTAACTGACTTTACAAAATGGAATAAAATTGTGAATTACAATTCTAAAAATTCATATTCAAATAGATTTTCCATGAGTGATCGAATTTGTAACTAAGTTCATCAGAAATGAATACGCTTTTCTTTAAAGAATAAAAAATAACCAGCTAAAATGAACGGTTGAGCTTTGAAAAAAATACCATTTGGTGTATAGGCACTGTCTCCAAACCAAGTGCAATCTGCAAATAATGAGATAAAAAGAAAGAAGTATGACGGCGCACTTAAACTTTTTAACAAGCAATCATCTCTAACCAAAGTCATAAAAAATTGTAATTTTATCAAATAATACAATTATCACACAAAAGGATAGCAAATTATTCTATTAATTAGAATGATAATTACATGCATTTTCATCAAAATCGGTGGGGGAAATTTTCTTTCTAAACAAATTATAATTAGTGACGCTTAGCGCTTTCTTCTAAGGAAAAAACAAGACTATAACGTTCCTGATGAAACAATAACTTGTTAAGCAAGCCCACTAAGTCGCGTTCTTTGAGAGCTGCTTGCGGGATCGGGGCCGCAACGCATTAAAAGATATGCCGGCGAGATATGCGCCGGGAAGCGCCCGGATTCGCAGTGGCAAGGAAATATTCGGATAGGTATTCAATTACGTGCAACTCACACACTCGGGGAATATTCTGCTTCCGCCGCAAGTCTGCGGGAAAATGGAAAGGCGGGGAGTGGGCTTTTGGCGGAATGCTCGTGTGATGAAATTATTAATAGCTGGTAAACAGTGTTAAACTTTGCGAAGGTCGCAAACATCGTCGAGTATCAAACCCTCTCTCTTTCTCTCTCTGAATGTGTGCGTTTTTGTGTCTGTGTGTTTGTGTGTGGGTGGGTTGGGAGGGAGAAGTGGCCGAGTGAACGAGAAACAAAAGGAGCACAGACCAGCAAGCCCCTAATTGAATTTCGACAGTGCTGCCAAAGGAGAAGGTACTTCAGACTCCCGTGGATACTTCGCCCGGGAATGCTGTAATGAGTGAGCATCTGACGCTCGCGTTATGTTTGAGAGTGTGGCTTGCGGTGCCGAAAAACTTGCAGTTTGCCAGGACAAGAAGCTTACGATGCATTGTAAAAGTCATGATTGTGTGATGGGTTTGGGAAAGGTGGAAGGGATGGTTGATTACACGCTGCTTGCTTCGGTGGAGGGGTGGGAGCGGTGAAACTTGGAATCTTCTCAACGAGGGAGAACCCGTACGTTTTTTCATTCCAAACGAGCCGAATCCATCAACCACCTACGCTGTTGCTTACACTGTTTACCGTAATATGTTTGCTCGTAACACGTAATTGTCGAAAATTAGAGTGCTAAGCATACTATGTATTTAGGGATCCCCGGACGTACTGACTCATCTAGGTCCGTTTTAACCTCCAAAAAGTATACTAATATTTTCTTTTTATTATCAGTATTTTTTGGACAGTAAGTTTTGGGTATTTCACATTGAACTTATTGACAAGAAAATATAAACAAAATTATCACAAGTCCACAGGCTCTACTTGGAAAAAAAACACGCCGAGGCGAATCTCTGTCCAAACAACATGGGATGTGTTCAGCATCGAATCTGGTACACTTTCATGGAGGACAAAGTTTTTAAAACATGAGCGAAAACATTTAGCATGTAAGTAATACTAATGTTTTATTTTATTATTTCTAAAACAATACCTAATGGTTGGGGCGTTGTATCCATACTCTTGGTTATGCCTCCACCCCCTTAAGATTCGTCCCTGGATATGGCAGTGTTTGCATCTCTGCGAATTGACAATAGACACGAAGACGCATCTGACGCATTGTTTTAATCCAGCTTAGGATTAATAAATATCACATTAAATTGATGAAAATCAGTAAAATATAATGTATAATCATTATTCCCAGTCCTCTAATGGGTATTATTTAATTGATTTGCCTTGAGCACGATATATCCAAAAATATTCCAGTCCAGTAGCTGCCGTATGATTCCTTGTTTGATTTCCTAATCTGTAGCACGTATAAGTTTAGCCAGTAGTTAAATATAAAAGGATCAGCATGCTGTCACTTGAGGAACGTGATATTGTGCTTGTATCTGCGGAAAGCCAAAAAGATTTAGACTCTGTATTCATCTCACGATATGAATCCGGTCCAGGTTCACCCGAAACGCAATAAATGCAACCACCCATTTTCTCAGAGGAAAAGAATGCATTCGCTCGGTACAACCTTCTCCTGCAGATCAAATCATCCCTACCCCACTGTCACGATATTCGTGTCTTGCAAAATAAACTACACTCAGAAGACTATTCCTGTCCACTGCTGGGATTGAATTTTTTTCTTCCGAAATTCCTTCAGACGTTGGTATCACGAGAAAAACTGGTATCGGTTTGATATTGAGCCATACGTTAAGAATTGGAACTTTTTTCCCGTGGGAAAATAAAGAACGTGATTTTGCACGCAGAAAAGGAGTCGCAAACCCTATATTTTGCTTCCGCTTGCTCCGACGATGGAAATAGGGACATTCAAAATCATGCAGTTTAACGGGGCAAGAATATTGAATTTCTTTGTTATGGCTTCCAAAGACATTTTTCAGGAATTTGATCGATGCGAAAATACAACAAATTTTGTGGTTTTGATGATGACGATGATGAGGATGTTACTGCGAATTTTAATTTTTTTTTCATTTGGTGTTTATCTATTGGTTGTAAATATTTTTCTCTGATTCATCCCTTCCTTAAAATATACCCATTTTCCTTTCCCTCTACTTCCATTACTGACTTATTGCCGCCGCTTACTTGATTCAGCAGGTGTTTAAATTAGTATGCAAATCGATTTCGAATTGAATATTGAATGAACGAATTAAACTTTTTGACAATCATTCATAACGGAGTATTTCTCCCGATGAAGACCACATCCTATGAGATTAAAATCCATATATTTAACTTTTTCACTTGGTACGAGGCGTATTCTTTAAGTAAGTACCGTTTGCTTATATTTAAATATTGGCGCTTCAAAACACAGTTTTGCTCCTGGAGCGCCATCTACTGATTCGTTGAGAAGCTATAGCAGCATTTGTTTTGTTTAAGAAGTCGTTTGCTTGTCCGTGCATGCAAACAACAATGTCCGTGACAATCGTTGATCCCGCCAGCTGTGAAGTGCGTTCTGTCATACGATTCCTGTATGCAAAAGGATTGTCGGCTGCTGAAATTCATCGGGAATTATGCCTAGTTTATAAACCTACAGTTATGAGTGAAGGAAAGGTTAGACAATGGTGCTGTGATTTTAAAAATGGACGAACAAATGTCCATGACGAAGAGCGAAGTGGTAGGCCCAGTATTCTGACCGATGCAATTGTTTCGCAAGTGGAACAAAAACTGCAATGAGATCGTCGATTGACAATTAATGGCCTGACTGAAAAATTTCCTCAACTTGGACGCACTACTATCTACAATATTGTCACGGAAAACCTCGGATACCACACATTCCGTGCAAGATGGGTACCGAAAATGCTCACCGACCACCACAAAGAGCAAAGAATGTCCAGTGGACGAGAGGTTTTGGGTCGTTGGGAACTCTTTAAACCACCCACCGTACAGTCCTGACCTTACACCCAGCGACTACTCCCTCTTCTTGCACTTGAAACAGTGGTTTGGTGGACAACGTTTCGATACCGAAGAGGAACTCAAGAATGGCGTTGTCGATTGGTTCAACCCTCAGGCGGAGAGTTTCTATGCAGAGGGGTTAAAGAAGCTGGTGCAGCGGTACGAAAAATGCTTAGAAGTGAACTGCGATTATGTAGATAAGTGAAGTAGGTTTGTAGCTAACTAAAAGTGCCAATAAAATGTGTTTCGTATGAGTATATTTTTTCCTGTGACTAAACGGGCCTTACTTTATGAACACGCCTCGTATTTGTACCAAAGTACCATCTGCCATACTACGCTTGTTTTTTGACGGCGTAATTTAACAATAGCATGTTATATAAGAAGTAAACGTTTTCTCATCGCTTTAAAATATAGTGAGAAGTAGTAAGTGTAGTATGGTATTATATGTTATAGTGGCGCACAGTAAAGTATAATTTATGGTATAAAATACGTGCTTGGAGGCGACGACGACGTGGCTTTTGATCTAAATTGGCAATTAGTTTAAGGGCTTGATCCGTCAAATTCGCTAGAATTCAGGTAAAAATTGTGTTAAATCAGAAAATTTATTATTTATTAATTTCCAAGGAATGTGATAGACTTTCACTAGCCTCTCATCATACGCCAATTTTTACATATTTCATTTTGTGCTTCATCCAGCGGCGTTCATGGAGAAATATAATATTTCGTCATTTGCTGTTATCTCATCTTTCATGCTATTTTTTCCAGGTTCCTCCGTACTCGTTTCTTGGAAACAAATCACCTTAAATACACATAAGGATCCCATTAAAACTCGATTCCATGATACGCTGCTATGCCATTTTTCAAAATTAATCACCCAATGAACGCTTCCCCCCTTTGCCCTTATGTACCATTGTTTCTCACATGATATTTTCAATTTATTCTGCGCATTCACTTGTTTAATATGCTTAATGAACCCTTCAGCAAACAAAAAACCTAATATTTTGTGGGAATAAACAAACAATTCAAAGTTCTTTAAACTTTGACCACCGACTCTTTTAAGAGAATATGCTCCTTTACATATCGGTTACCGAGAAACACTGTTAATGCAACATCAAGTTGATACAATTACGAATTGAAAGCTCCCAAAAACCTGTTTCCCTTAGTTATAAATGTTTTGTAATGTGAGAGACGAGCTGAAAAAGATAGCTTATACAGGTTGCGTTCCAAATGCAATGCAATTGGACTTCCCGTGTCGCTCCTATTGGTCGGAGTGGGTTATAACGACTGGGAGTAGGTGGGGGGGACACTAAGCATTTTCGAATAACCAATCTCAGTGTTCTCCAAGCTGTGGAAGTGTATACTTCCACAGCGAAAATATATTGTTTCAGTCACAAAATGTTCATGATTATATCACCGATCTTTCTCGACAAAATAGAATACACAGTCTGAAATAAAACTTCCCTTGTGGTTTATGGGTCTTACAAAAACAATTCTTTATAAATCACTCAAACAATTTCTAATCACATGAGTACGAGACGCAACTATTAGTAACTACAAATAAACTGCTTCATGGGCTTTTAGTTGAAAAAACTATGCAAGGTCCCTTTGAGCGGAAGAAACAAAACATAGGATAAATGGAGCTCAGCAACAGACATAAAGCGGAGCGTAGTTTAATTTAAAATTTTACTCCACGAGATTTGTGAAAATTGCCGCGAGAAAAGAATAACAGTGACGGGTATATTGGAGGAATTAGGACGAGTCTTCTTTAACCGCGAAGAGAGTAGGCAAGACTTATGTACATAGAGAGGCGCAGGCCACTCAAGTTTAATTGCGGTGACTATTAAGCTCTCAAGTGACAGGCCATAATAAAAAGTTATTCACCGCCACGACCTAGCTCGAGCACTCTCTTCCCTAACATGTTACATATCAATAGGGAAATATAATATTATATATATATATATATATATATATATATATATATATATAGACAACGATAATTTTTACAAATTAGGAAGCCAGCCGTGAAGGAATTATTGTGGAATACGTGTATTATTGGCAAAAGCATGACATAAATATGAACGGATTTGAGCTCCGCTGCTGGTGACAAACCATAAAGACCAAATGGAAATAAAAAATGAATAATTAATATTAAATTCCAAGAAACTGTGGGAGATGCCGCAACAGTAACTTTTAACGGATCCCGGTCAAAGTGAGCGATTTTTTTCTCTGAAATTGTTTAGTTAAAAAATGAATAATTAAGAAGCATACAAATGAGCATAGGGAGAGATTACGATATAGATTACAAAGTAAAAAGAAGAAATTCCTCTTCTTGGAATCTCTCGTAGGAAAGTTCAAGAGGTAAAGTAGGAGGGAAGGGGACACGAGGAAAATGACAATATATATGTTAAATGAAGAAGATGGCTAGACCTAAAGACCATTGCAAATATATGGCTTTCGTATGAGAAAAGAAAATCTTATGTTAGTAATCTCCATATCACTATAGGTATGATAATGAACATAAAAGTACCATACGAATACCACTATTGCCTAACATATGAATATCCATCGCTATTAAGATCAGTAATTGAGCTTTTAGGGAAAACCTACGACACAAACTATTTCACTCTCTACAACTGCAAGAATCCCAATCGCAAAAAAATAAAAGTTATTTCCTTGACAGCATTCTAGATCATGGCCACAGAATTAATAGCCAAACTCTTACTCATTGATTTAAATTCTCCGCAAGATGTGACTCCATATCTTTACTTTTCTTTCCATGACAATACGGATACCCTTTAAATGAAATATAATACCACCAAATTTCCATTTGCTGAAGACTTAGTGATCCCATATGTTGCAATAGCTGTTTATATGTAATGACATAAATAGGGCGTATTTACGATAGCGATATCTCGAAGTGAAACGAAACATTTGAGATGATTACGAAATAATATTAATGCATTTAACCTAAATACAGTAATGTAGAAATTACAGCAGGTGAAAATATTCTTGCCGTTGGGGACTTGTATGAATGCAAATTGTTGCTTGTTAATCATTAATGAGTACTGAAGAAGACAAACGTTAACCAAAGTATTTATGGAGATCAAATAATTAAAGACCAAATGTGAATTACGAAGGTTGAATAAATTGCTGGGATTATCAACTACAGTCGTCAACAAAACGGTATAGTTTGACGAAGGTTCTGGCTGAAGAGAGAATTTATTGTGAATACGGAAGGAGCAGGAGGAAAAGAGGCGTTTCTGACGGTAATATAGAAAAGTAGATACGTGGGTGGTCTGAGAAGTTTCCGACACAGAAAATTTCAGAAAAAATATCTTGTGTCTTTGTTAGTTCGAAAACTTTTCAGACCACCCTTATCCACTCGTATGAGCTGAGAAAGGAAAGGGCCAAATGTGTTTGGTATTGTTCCGAATTAATTCAGCGGTGCATTGGGTATGCTAATCCTTCTCCAGAACTACAGTCGGATAGTTTTGTGTAAACTCCGACAGTCTACGAAAGCAATTCGTGCCTTCTCCTGTTTTAATCATGTTCTTTATGAGTGTGTTCCCACTCATAACATCCTTCACTTTAGATTTCCGGCTTCAACGGCTGCCTTAATCATTGGTGCCTCATTTAATCGCTTAGATTTCTTCGTACTTCTCAATCAGTTCATTCAATTTATGGAAACTCATTCACGGATAAAGGCGTCACCATCTGAGGATGAGGTATAAGTTACACTCACTTGGCTTAGCATTTAGGAAATCCAAGAAAATAATACTCCACATCCTTCTTGTGTGAACGATAAATCTTATCAGCGATAAATGTAGAAGCACTTCTGGATAATTAGAGGAACTAGGGCGTGAGTCAGTCACGAGGTGAAAATTTAATTTCATATTATATCTCATGTATGATTTGGGAGGAGAACTTTGTTGTGCTGGTGATCAAAATGTGCTATCGGCCTCACCTCACTACGGCAGGAGAGATCATGGGATTAAAATCACAAAAGATCAAATAAAGAATCAAAAGATTTAAGATAACGTTTTTCCACGGAAAATAAAGGATAAAAATAACTTCATACGACCTTGTAGGGAAAACACTTTCTTTAAGATGCGTGTTCAACATATTATCTAGTTTCTATTATACCCTCCTTTGTATGACTAGCAGTGAGATAGGATATTTTTCATATAGATACCGAGATATTTGTA
Source organism: Hetaerina titia (assembly GCA_037158775.1). NCBI lineage: Eukaryota > Metazoa > Arthropoda > Insecta > Odonata > Calopterygidae > Hetaerina > Hetaerina titia. Next base: position 15,430,826 of record CM073775.1, read on the forward strand.
CATAACATCGAAATAATTTCCATCTGTTGAGCTATTTATCATATTAATGGTAAATAAATATAAATTAATTTTAACTCTGATGCTGCATGTCTGGCTAGAATTAACCCCTTCCAGAAATCTACCTGGTGGCTTTCAAAATACCATGTGCCAATAGATGTGTAAGAAGACTGATGATGGCAAGCTTTTATTTGACTAAAAATAGAATCATAGTTCAAGGTAATATGGCCTCGAAACATTTCAAATATTCACTCCATGTTACAACCGTGTTTATGACCCTAAGTTTGATTTCTTGGAGTTATTAGCATTAGCGTACCGGTTCCTCCGCGAATGGTAAAGTGTAGTCGCAAGCTTAATACCTGCGTTCCCAGAGGATCTAAGTCGAGATACTTAAATTCTTGTTGCTGCATGATGGGGCGTATTTAGGGCCGAGGAGTCATTAAGGATTTGAGTGGCGCGGGATTTAACTGCACGAGGAAAATGGGCAAACTATGCTATCGGAAGTCGACCTTGGCAGAGCTTAATGTGGAAATAATTGCGAGGACGACGGTTGGCCCTCGAATGTCAGAAGCAAACCCTACAGTGGCAGCCGTTTGATCCCCGCGATACCGATCCGATGTTTCCGGATCCGGAGTGCACACTTCCGCCTCACTCAGAGGGAGATAGAGAGGGAGAGAGGGGGGAGAGAGAGTAGAGAAGAGAGAAGAAATGGAAATAATTCAATCCCAATCTGCATACATGGCAACCTGAAAAACACCGTTAGGGAGTAAAAAAGGGTGATTCCACATCAGGAAAGCAATATCATTTATGCAACACTTAATTTGTGATTAAACATAAATACGTGTACTATTTCAAACCGTTGAAATATTATAACGTTGCCTATGTACACGACCTTATCTAATTGTAAAGTACAGGGTACGGCAACATGACTCCCTTTTTTGTAAGTGTTTTGCGTTTGAAAATAGGAATCATGTCACCGCACCCTGTACTTCTCCATTTAAAGGTAATTCTCACTTCCTCAATTAATGCAAAATCATCCTCCCTCAGGGGTTTAAAAAACCGATTGAATGGAAATAATTGAAATTAAAAGTACGTGACGATTTTGTCTAGATATGAACGATAACAAATGACTTTGCAACAACTTTCAGCGCTGCAGGTTCGAGAGCAGGAGACCTCTCCGACCAAAGAAAGCAACGGTCTCGGCCGCTGAGTCGTTAATAGTTCACTCGCCAGATTAATGGTTGTACTCAAAGTAGTTTAGCAGAAGAGGTATCAATAGCACTTGGATCATCTAATATAGATATCTCCACTTTTCTTCAATTTATTTCTACAAGCTAGCAACTAAAAGTAAGTTTGGTCCCCCGTGTATTTAGCTAGCCCTTGACCGTCTTCTCAGCTGAATCATTTGTTTTGGTTTTCTATAGTTAAAATGAAGGCACTAAAAACTAAATTTCACGTAATTGAACTAATGTGAAAAATATCCTCTAAAAAATTAATTTAATCAAGTGGAATTATGTCTCACGCAGAAACTCCACGCTATTTATTCTATGAACGTTCTGCGGAAAATACCAAGGAATACTAAATTGAGAGCGGCGGGAATGGAGAAAGTTCGATCTTCCAGAACGTACTAGTCGTGAAGTACAGTGCCAAGTTATAATGGCGTAGGAATTGTTTTGAAATTTTCTGCATTAAATACAAACAATTTTTTTTAAACATATCGATTTCTCTAATAAGAGTTTACATTATCCTTTCAATAAAAAGTTTTCCTTTGCTTGAATTGAACTATTTAAAATATCGAGTAACGTAAGTGTAAAGTTAAATACTAATAAATGAATAAAAGTTCAAATATCGTACATGATGTTCTAAAAAGTTCCACAAGATTCTACAAGGTTGTAAAAGGTTCTACATATGTCCTGTATATGGTTAATGGTAGGTTTTGAAGATATTTAGGTTCTGTCCCTAACGAGTACTCAATTCTACGTGTTGTAGGGACTCCCTTTACCTTTATTTATTCGTACGCAACTTCTGCCTGCCTTCATGTTATCTAAATAGCTTCACCACACTGTCTACTCCTGCCCCAAATTCTCAACGTTCCTTCTATTGGGGCCTTCCTAATACCATTCAAAATTTCCTAAATCCACGCCCTCTATTTTTCTATGAACTATCCCCCACTAGCATCCTCTACATCACCCATTCTAGTTAAAGCCTTACTCAGCGCCCTTTTTATCATCCCCTCCCTCCTTTAACACTTGTCCTTGCCAAACGCAATCTTATTTCTAATCCTCTAGAACGTTCATTATTTTTGTTCATTAAAACGTGGATTACTGAATAACTTCTTTGAACAACCAAGAGTTATAGCTCGTAGTATCTACAAAGGTTTGATTTTAGTGAGTCTCATACTTCACTAGACAACTCTTCAGGTTTCACATCGCGTGCTTTCATTTTCATAGAATATCGATTGCAACAAACTTTTATTTCTTTAGAAAAAAATTTAAAATGGGTTTCGGGTGGTGATTAAACTCTTCTAGTTAAGAGGTTTAACACCAAAAGAGACCAAAGCCGAGTTAGAAGAAGTTCATGGCGCATCTGCTTTTGTGTTTCCGACTGTTTATAATTGGGTAAAAGAGTTAAAACGTGGCTTCACATTCACAAATTATAAACATTTTTCGAGAAGTCCAGAGGAGGAGACTTCCTTTGAAATGGTCGACAAAACCCACGATATGGTTTTGAGTGATCAACGATTGCATCGACGATGGATCCATTACTAAGCTCAAGAGACCCAGGAACAGTCGAAGCAGGGGATTTCTTAAGTGGATCTGGCTTCTAAGAAGGCAAAACGATGGAATCGGCCACGACAATGAGATGACCATTGTTTTTTTGGAACGCACAATCATTAACATAGATTACTTTCAAAAAGTAAGAACGATAAATGAAGATAATTATGCATCTTTATTGCACCAGTTGAGCGATGAAATCATTAAACAAACGTCCGAATTCGCCAATTAAAAGTTCTCTTCCATCAAGATCATGCACGGGTGCATAACTGAGAAATTTCAATAGCAAAAACTACTGAATTAAAGTTCTAATTATTATGAAATCCACCATGTTCCCCAGTGATTTTTTTGACTTCCAAACATGAAAAAAAAGGCTCAGCGAAAAATGATTCACGCGAAACGAGGCCGAAAGAGCCAAACCAGATTCCAATTTTGAAGACTTTCGAAATCCTACTTTTTAAACTGCCAAAACAAGTCAGAGAAACGCTAGCAAAAGTGCCTAGATCTAAAAAGATATTTAAAGAACAAAAATATCTACTCAGAATAATTTGGTTCTTAATTCTTTCCTGAGGAGTTATTGAACGACCCACGTACTTCCCAAATTGGCTAACTGCTCAAGCGTCCCTGGTTTATATCCTCTCATTTCTATGTTCAGCATAGACTTCCTGTCTCTCAAAAATCTTTTAGCCCTTCGTTTGTTTACATTTATCGTCATTCAATCATTATAAAACTGATCTTATATAACTATAATGTATTGAGCATAAATATTCATCCGTTTCCTACGTTCATGTTCCATTTATTCAAAGGTGAGTCTTGAGAGGATTAAAGACGAAAGGAATCTAATAAAAGTGATGGAGAAAAGCAAAGTTAAATTTGCTGGACATGTTCTCAGACATAAAAACTTTATGGAAAAGATAGCAGAGAGGAAAATAAAAAGAAAAAAGGAAGAGGAAGACCAAAAAAATATTTATAGGTGCTATAAAAAGTACAATGAGAGTAACAACCCACAATGGACTGAAAAGAACGGCAATGAGACCAATGACCGCAAAGACAGGTCTCCGCCTTTAAAAGATGATGATGATTCGTACGTTCCTAAGAGGTAAATCCGGGTTTCCAAATTACCAGATTATTTCACAACGGGACTCCTCCCAGCACCTAATATAGATCACAAATTCAAAACTTTCCCTTACAATACACCAGCCCCTTGCAAGTACCACGAGGCCACTCTTCTGAGGAAGTTAAAACCCTCCTTTCTCCTACTGTGGGTTCTTCACAATTTTTAAACGGGAGAGAGGCGGGAAGGATTTCACCTCTGAAGGTACGAAGCGAGCCAATCGTCCTCTTTACGACAAAATTCCTCAAAGTTGGTGAAACTCGACCAATCCGTTTGAACTTTCCGAAACTCAAACCCGTGAAGCTCTGCGTGTTTGAATTAACACAAAAACATACATTTACATCCGGACGCGGTTTTGAAACGCTTTCTCTGCATCATTATCATGGTGACCGTAATAATTGTGAGAACCCGGACGATGATGTTTACTCGGCAAATATGATTGTGGGCGAAAAGTAAACACGCATAATTAAACTGGTTAAATGAGAAAACGAATTTTTAGAGGCGAAAGAGGTGTTGGACGCGAGCAAACAGGGGGAAATAAATTGAAAACTAAAACACTCTCACGCTGGTTTATCGGTCAATTCTTTGTCGCACATGAAGGGTTATTGATGGGTTTAGACGATAGCTTTTTGGGAATCAAATCACGGGGAAATGAACGGTTCTGACCTCTAAATTGTGACAATAAAATCAGCTGTTAAAATAATATCGTATACAATGCACAAACTCATGAGCCACATGATCTCGAAAGAGCAAAAGGGTTGACTCACGTAATAACAACCTTTGGTAAATGTGTTAAAGTTTACTTTGCGAAAAGAAAACGTTTTAAATGTTTGAGGTCCAAATAATTGTCGATCATGCTGCCAGAGTATGCCGGAAACGCAATCGCCGTTGGCATAACTTTCAAAGATTCATTATTAACAATTAATTAAAAATATCAAAAAGCATAATGAAAAATTTTATTTTACTTTGTACGTGTACAAAGATGAAGTAACGATGGTGAGTGTGAACATAGAGTTATTTCTCGGGAGTTATTTGCCGGAAATACTTAATTTTCACATATTAAAATTAATCAAAATTTAACTTTCACTCTTTACATAATTTACGGAATATGATCGTAGTCACATAAATATAAGTGTGGTCATAATCACACATAAAGATACACAAAGATGATTGCATGAATGAAAGAATGAATGAAAGAAACAATGAAAGATGATGGTCCGCTTATTAAATTAATTACGATAATTGACTGCTTATTACCATTTTGTTGTAATTGGTCGCGGAAATAAAAATTCAGAAGGCTAATATAAAACAAGAAGGTGATAAACTATAGTTAAATCCATCCCTATTGTTTAAACGATGGATATATCCAGAATGACGTAATCAAATTAAGAGAGTGCCTTACGAAATATAAGTGGTAATTCATGGAAGAAATAAACCAGTTATTCTCTTCGCAGGCAATGCGTTCAAATTGGTGAAAAAAGAGAAAAAACTGGCATTTTCCGCCAACAAGATGCGTCCAATTTCACCCTCACGAGGTGCAATGCGAATATAAATAAAGTAATGACAAGAACGTGGCTGAAAAACGGGAAAAATTTTATTCATCGTGATAAGTCGAAGCCGAATATCGGATGCTAGACCAAAAAAATAATTGGTAAGGTTCATCAATCAAGCAAGAACTCCAATCCAAAAGGGGAGGGTACTCTTTCCCTTCAAGAGTAAGTTCCATTTTCAAGTTCTAAGGTGACCCAATGATTCCTCAGGACAATCAGTAAAAGGAAAAATTAGTTAAAATATGCTGGCACTGTTATCGACTCAATCGTTGATGGCTCTACCGTAGGGTGGACAGGGTTTGTGCAAGCGAGGAGAGGTTACAATACTTGCAATGACGTCGATTAGTGCATAAGAACAGTGTGATTATCTTTAATCTTTATTCTCGTGGTTTTAACCCAATCTAAATCATGTAGTGGGTGGGAAATGCAGTGAAATGGATATGGGTGCAAATAAATCTGCGTTCATAGATACGATAATGCCAAAGAAGATCTAAAGTCGCGGGGCCACCAATCCAAGGATCATAAGTAATCTGTCACTCGTGATCTTAAAGGGATCTCTAACGAGGGGTACTCGATGGCGAATTAATCACTGCGTTAACATTTTAAATAAATATATGCACAATATATGTACGCATATAGGAATACTGGTATGGGTAAAATGGAAGATTCATTGTTTTAGCGAATTTGCATTTACATACATTTTCCGCGATTCACCTTAAAGGTGTGTGACATGGGGTGCAAGCACCAGATTGGATGGTTAAGAGAGAGGAGGAGAGAGGGGAAAAATGTTCTTTAAAAAACCTTGAACAAACGAACAAATACTTGCTAACGGACCCTTCAGTTCAAAATATGTGGTAATTGCACCCATAAAATAGTTCTATGATATACGAAAAGTGGAGGAAATAAAAATGAGCCACAACCTATTTCTTTTAAGATAAAATACATTTTCTTGGGAAGGTTAAAAGATTGTAAGGCTTAAACGCGCCCGGTTCAGACATGCGGACACTTAACAGAGGCGTCTGGAGAGCATATCTGTTTGCCGCATGTTACTGCATGGAATCGAGATATGGTGCAATGAATAGAGAGAGAACGAAGAATTATGAAATATTGTGCAAGCAAAAAATATTGAACAGCACTTGAAAATAATGAGGCCTTAGAAGAAATTTTGAAAAGAATCGATCACAATACATGTCCGTGGGACGTTACAAAGAAGAGGAGAGAAACGTAGACGGAGCACAGCATAAGATATTGCGGAAGTAGTCTTAGATTGAATAACAAGGAAAAAGGTTTGGAGTATAAAATTCATTCCGGCCAGATATCGAGGCATTCTGGTTCAAATCCCAGTCCAGGCGAATTATTTTTACACTCTGAAATTGTCGCATTGTAATGTACACTTAGCAGATGACTCCGTTAAAAGTCACGACATCTCCTGCGACTTCTTGGAATTTAGAGTTAAATATAGTAGTCATATCGACAAGTCATGGATGCAAATAAATTCTACTTCCAGCGCTAATACAGTTGACCAGAAGGCCTTGTAAGACTGGAGGACAAAAGCTGTCCCCAACCAACCAATGAATTAAAAACAAATGAGACAAATACACAAATACTTCGTGCCAACATAAGAAAACAAAAAAGTTATCAACTCCATATAATATCAATCCATAAATAAACCGCAAGATTCAAGTCAAAACCGCGAGGAACATGAGCTAGGCTGAGAATCACTCACAGAGCGAAGATTAAATTATAGATTGAAGTTCTGGCATAAATTGAAAGGACATCTCTTTAGCAGTGACGACGAAAATGTACTATTACCCCCATCGTACTACGGTAGGAGAGATCGTGCTAGTAAAATTAGAGAGATTAAGTGTAGAATAGATAGATTTAAGATGTCATTTTTCCCACAAACGATAGGGGATCATAATAGCACTGTCCGACCGTGGTAAGGTCATGTTCAGGTAAAATTATTCTGGTGTGCATTCACGTACTGCCACAAACCCTGGTGGTGGCTTGCAGGGTGTATACGAGGGTCATCCGGAAAGTAGTACCCGTTCGTGAAATAAAGACACAAAAGTAAATATTAACAAACATAAAAAATTTTATTTGAAAGAGGATACTTTAAACTACTTCTCAACATAATCTCCAAGCAAATTAAGGCATTTGTCATAACGTGTGACAAGTTTCTGTATTCCTGCTGCATAGTCCTTCGCCGCCAGCTCATTGAGATACAGGGTCACTCCTTCTTTAAGTTCTTCATCGCTGTCAAATCTTTTTCCTGCCAAAAAGTCTTTAAGCTTTGTAAAGAGATGAAAATCTGAAGGGGCCAAGTCCGGGCTATACGGTGGATGGTCGAAAGTTTCCCATTTGAATTGCTGCAAAAGTTTTTGTGTTATCCCAGCTGCATGAGGCCTGGCATTGTCATGAACGAGAATGACACCAGTAGACAATAGACCTCGCCGCCGATTTTGTATTGCCCGCCGTAATTTCTTTAATGTTTCACAATACGCATTGGCATTAATAGTGTCTCCACGGGCCATAAAATCAATAAGCAATACACCTCGTCGATCCCAGAAAATGGTTGCCATGAGTTTCCTGGTGGACAGAACTGTCTTGAATTTTTTTGGTTTGTTTGGTGAATGAGCATGATGTCACTCCATTGACTGTCGTTTACTCTCAGGTGATGCATAACAAACCCATGTTTCGTCACCAGTAATTATGCGAGTCAAGAAAGAGTCTCGTTCATCAGAATAACGTCCCAAAAACGTCAGTGCTGCAGCCATACGCTTGGTTTTGTGCTCATCTGTAAGCATGCGAGGGACCCATCTTGCACAAATTTTTGCATAATGCAGATGGTGTTTAACAATTTCATGAACAATTGTTCGAGAAACATTGGGAAAATGCTCACAGATGTCATCAATTGTGACGCGCCGATCGTTCCTCACGAATTCGTCAACTGAGCTCACCAGTTGGTCTGTAATGACAGACGGTCTCCCCGAACGCTCATCGTCGTGTCTGTTCCCCCTCCCCATGTTGAAGTTGCGACACCACCGCCGAACAGACGACTCGTCCATTACATTGTCTCCATACACCTCCTTTAATTGGCGATGAATATCACATGGGCGAACGTTTCTTGCATTGAGGAATTTAATCACTGCCCTCACATCACAACTGGCGGCGTTCTCAATTTTTTTAAACATTGTAAACAATCACAGAAACAACACAGGCAATGCTAGCGTCACGCAACTTGGCTCAGAGAAGGCAGACAAGCCACTGAAGCTATCTGACCTCGTCCAGCGGCTACTCGCGTCGTCAGCACTTCATGCGGCACGAACGGGTACTACTTTCCGGATGACTCTCGTATAAATAAATAAATGATACAGGCTTTACTATCAAATTGATATACAATAATAATGTCGATTGATTTATTAACCGACCACACCGGTAATGTATTGGAAGGTTAATACTTACCTTGAATGGAAATGTAAATGCGATGAAATTACTGGTGGCACAATAAATAATATCCAACTGGAGCGATAATTTATTATTTCATCAACCGAAGAGCATTTTAATTCCTTTCAATTATGGAAGATGATATAATACGTCGATACTTGAGGGTGCTATTAAACTTATCTAAAAATGAAAGGCTGTTTCTATTTTTACTGTACTCTTTACGAAGTTTTAATGTATTACAAATACTTGGATATTATGTTTAGGGAAATTTAATTTTGAAATTTGGCTCAAAAAATTAATTTTAAAAAAATGTTGATGTAAACAACAGTTAATATTAACTTTTTACGTAAAGGTAAACAGATTAATAATTTTTACATAAAAATTTAGTTAATCCCCAGATGAAATAATTTCTCAATTTTATAAACACATTTGAGACTAAAAGCATGCAAAGAATATTTGATGCGACATCTATTATAAAAGATATTACACATCCATTGAAAAAAGAAAAACGAAATTCATTTGCTTCAGTATAACGAACGATGAATCCCTTTAACTATGGCATTTATATGTTCCTTGGTTATAAGTATGTATTGTCGGTATATTAAAGATCAGAATGCTAGAAAAAACGACCATATTCAATTTATGTAAATACAGGCGAATATAATGCCACCGTATCTTATCTAATTTAGAAGTTTTAAAATTTGATTGTCATTCCTTATTCATTTAAAGTTCACACATATCGGTACTATTTATTATCTCACTGATGTTAAAGCCTAAAGATAGCTTTAAGTGTTCTTCAAAAGTCAAGACTTACCATCTTGCATAAGATTTATTCAAATTTAGACGATTTTCTGAAAACAAGAGAGAATGGGACGAAGTAACAATAGTCCGAATAACGCTTTGTAGATTGGATTGAGTTTGTAAAAAAAGAGGACGATGGCTTTCCTGTAGGACCATCAAAAAGGCAAATTGACTATTTTAGAAATGACATGCTTCCTTCTCTTGAACTATGCCTCTTTCTCAATACCTGAAATGCGGTAAGTTATAATTTATTTTCAAAATTGAATGTAAATACACAAGTCAAATCAATAAATGTTCGAATTTTCTTAAAAAATAGAGTTATAATTCATCTAATAGATTTTTTCAGCATTCTATATTCAAATAAAAAATGTTGAAAAATATATATTTTTTTTAGCTAGCGTGGATTAAGAATTAACTACCATTTTTAATGCAAAAGTGATAACAAAAAAACCTCAAAAAGAAAATTGTGCCCTGACGCCCAATTTCAATCTTTCGAGGACTCTTCAAATCGGTGATAAATACTTAATAAAAAACAAATAATTTACCCTCGACTGATATGAAGAATTGGGCCCACGCAACAAAGTAATTAACCTTACCAGACAAAATTACTGGCATGCATAATAAAATAATAAATACTTTTCTCGTATAAGCAATACATGTGAATAAGAAGATCAAACATTTATTGATTAAAATTAAGGCATTACTGTAATTATAAATATTTATTAAAGATTTAGATAAAATTAGAGATTGTATTAAAACATGTCCTCGATACTGCTGAAATCGACTTCTCAACTGGTTTAGAAAAAGTACATTCGAGCGTATAATATAGACGGTGGGTAAATGTTCCCTTTTTACTAAGGTTTCCAGCCAACTTATATTAGGAACTAAAATATGGCATACGATCGTTTTATTTGCTCCAAGGTTGCAAACTATTGTTTTATATAATACGATATTAATCAATCGACTTTCGGGTAATATTCCGCATTTAGGTTTTCACTTCAGAAAGTTTTTAATTGGTAAAACATTGAGGTTTTTAGTCACGTTTTCCCCATCAACATTGAATTGTTGAATGTTTCTCGACAAATAGAAGAAAGGAATTCTACTAATGGAGGACTGTGGTGTAATATAGGAGAATACAATCAGAAATATTTAATGTAGCAATACCTGTAACCTCATCGTGGTGAAATTTCTTTATCGGAGAGATTCGTGGTCCTTCATACTGGCCTAAAGGTTAGGTAAGTATTTAAATCTTGTTAAATTAGTGAAGATGTCGTCGAGGCAGAAACGCCGGGTGGAAATAGGGGGTGGGAGAACAAAAGAAGAAAGGGTAAACGTGGGTTTAAAAGGGAGCTTCGAGGGGTGGGTTTTCGTCGGGTAACAACTATTGCGAGCGGGATACGGGTGTACGGGTGGTGGTGAGGTAGAGGGGGAGGGTGGAAGTAGGAGCAGATGCCGGTGGTAAGAGGGTTGGGGTAGGGGTTGAAACGGGGAAGGAAGGGGAAAAGGGGGTGAAGGGATGAAGGGAGGGATGGAGGGAGGAGGGTTTTCGTGTGCTCCACCTCTTCCCCACAATGTTTGCTTAAGCCGGAGGATTAGAAGGCCGTGATGGGATAATCAAGAGTGATTTAAAGTGTTTGCGGGACTTAATGGAAGCAGCGGGTGGGTGCCATTGCGACCTCTCCCTCCCGCCCCCCACTTACCCCATGCCCAAATATCAGAGCACACATATTTGCACTCGTGAGCCGGAGCCGGGCGATTCATCATAAATCCGAAACACGCTACTTAACAGAGGGGAGATCGTACGAAGGGATCTGCAAGGAAAACACACACACACACAAAAGTCCCGCCTGCATTAAGCTTTTCTCCGAAAATGTTCCCACCAACGATTGCGAAATTAAAAATGGCACCTGAGGAAGACGAGTCCGAAAGTCAGAGTTTCCAAATATCTTTCTGGTCTGATTCCGACCGCAAAATTATTACGCGATGGTGAGTAGCAATCGAAGTATGACTTACTCATCCCTCTCAGCTTCGTTCTCCCTAAGATTCGGGAAATTCGGCGTTCGGAGACGTATACTGAATGATATTGTGACGGGACGAGGGAATTGAGGGTAGCTTAACAAATAATACTAGTTGTGTTTTTCATCCGGAAATTGATGAAACCCCGAATGTTGTACTCCGAGATCGTAATTCATGGGGCATAAGAGTAACTGGAGAGGGAAATCATACCGTGAATGAGGAAAACCGTGAAGGTTTCATTAATTTCTGGATATACATCACCAAGTGAGTACCGTAATTCTCGGCAAAAGGGAGAAACAAATTCACCGAGATAAAGAATTTATAATATAAGACACTAAGATTAGGTCTGCTAGACCCTCTAGTGGCTAGAAGAATCATCGCAGCGGTGATATTTCTTTTGGGAATTAAGTCGTCGCCTGGTCTGACTATTAGGTTAGAATGGAATGAGTGAAGTATGCATGAAATTCATGCGAAATTTAAGCATTTTATTTACTTTGATCATGCATCCAAATCACAGCTTGGAAATTGTTTTAACTAATTTTTCATATATCTTCATGACATTTAAATAAAATAAAAATGGGTGATATCTACTAAATCAGCATATATTCAATGGTATATTGGTTCCTACAGCATAGAAACAGTTGAAATTATACCTTTGTGTTATTAAAAAACTGGAAACAATAGCACTTTCGATACTTCAATTGTATATTAACCTGGAACATCACAGTACACATTTCTACGCCATGTAAGTTAAACTGTATAAAAGCACTAGAAATTACAAAATCAACCCACAATAGTATGAAGTAATATACTTATTATCAATAAAATGTTATGCTTTTGATTAAATTATAAATATATAATAAAACATTTCTAGTTAAATTTCACAAATATATATCGTAAAAAAATAATTAGTTATTTCACATATATTTTATTAAACACGACCACGGAACAGGACCTGATGATGACTTTGCAAGCCAAAACCGTGGTCGTGTTTAATAAAATATATTTGAAATAACTAAGTATTTCTTTTCCGATATGAATCGCTTCAACAAAGTGACGCCTGAAACCATTGTATTCACAAATAAATAATGCCTATTTTTTTAATTAAATACCTAACATATTGGGACATATAAACAATGACGTAGTAGTTTCTCGCAAACACGATCTTTATTGTTGTCTTTTTGTCCCATAGAGAAAATATCGAAATTTGAATTACATCTAAAATACTTTAAATCTAAAATACTTTGAACCGTTATCATCTCTATAATAGAAACTAAAATATTTATTTTGATTCTTTTTCCCAGAGATATGATAATCCCTCAATAAACTTGTAACAACACGTTTTTATTCCCAAATGCTAATGGTGCGGCTAACAAGCGGAAAAGAGTATCCAAGATCGGAACTTGAACTACGGACCTTCAGGGCCGATTATCTACCAATTGAACTATCGAGCAAACGTGCTTGCCAATTACGGGGTGCATACAACCAAGCTTCCCGATTATTTGTCTGAAGGATGTCGCTCGAAAGCTGTTTCACCCAAGATCAGAGAAATTGACAAATAACGCAAGAGTAAAAGAAAGTAGGGAGAGCATACCTCCAATTAAAATTCAACTTTGAATTGTGAATTATTCATAAACAGATATTACTTTTATGTTTCACCATAATTGTCTAATCATTTAAGAGCATTATCTTAAAAAATTATAAACATAATTTTACACAGAAATTCGTAAAAGGTAAGTTTGTAGTCACGTGGAAACATGGCTTTGCCATTGATTTAATTATTTGCTTTGAAATGATTTCTGTTTACAAAAATTTATGCTGCATGCGGAAATTTAACAACCGATAAGTATCTGTTTCAATATATTATTCTCATTCGATATTACGTTTATATATCCTTAAAGAGACACAAAATTAAGCTTTCTCGTTGCTCTTATTCATTTTTGTCATCATTTTGACGGACTGTATACTCACATTGCAATATTTTCTAAGAGCAAAATAACAACAATAAAATGTTTCGCTGACCTCCAAATTTCGTTATATCATACGAAGAAGTGTATGGGCGTCAAAAGGTGAAAACGTTTTAACAATAGAAAAGCATGTTGTATGACTCTATAGAAACAAATTAAGGCAATACGGAATTGAGGGGATACTTGTGGAAGCTGTGATTTACGTCGTGTTTAAAGGCCGTTTTAATAAATAAATTAATGGGCTCACAGCGCGATTACATAGAAAGAGATAAAATTTATGACAAAATGTTTTTTTTCCGAAAACACCAATTATCCCTTAAACGATAGAGCTCTCACAAGGGGTTGGACAGATCCAGATGATTGTTACACAATTGGGTCCGGGTTAAATTTTTTTATTTTAAAGGATTATCACCCCTGATTGGTTAGATGTTATCCTCTATTGGAAAACTGATTTTATTTCATGGGTCTCCTTTTTCCCTTATTATAAATATCATGACTTCAATACGATATCAATACCCTCCAACAAATTTGATACTGATTCATCATATGTAATTCTACTGTAGCACCTTTAGGCAAATGGCTTTCGCAATGAGGAGAGAATTGACGACAGGGACGTTAGGTAAGAATTTACGAGAAAGATACTTAAATTTATGAAGCTTCGAACTGTGGAGACTGCGAAAATTCTTAAGATGGTGTGATGTTAGGCACGGTTTGGAAATTTCTTCAATAAAGCAAGGTGATTTGTGACTTCTGAGATGTGGGAGTGGAGAATGATGAAAAGGTAAAATGGACGGGAAGGAAAACATGCAAAGAAGTACAAAGTGTAGTGGTGGAGGAGACAAGTTGGTTGCGAGAGGTTCAAAGGAGGAAGGAAGAGTAAAAAACCAGGGTATATTGATTTGCGATGGAATGCTAAATCCTGTTAGAGATGAGAGGAAGTTTGACAAAGAGAGGTAGTAGAAGGACTATATAGACTGGTTAAACAGAAGGGAGGGATGTAGAAAACAGCATTTAAGAATAAAGACGAAATATTTTATGTAAATTAATACATTTCGTGGGGCCAGGTTTCCTCTTCTTAGGCGAGACAGATGCATAGAAGTGTTCCAACTGTATCCATTCAAAATCTACATTAAAAGACTGAGGGAAGAGTGTTGAATGGCACGATAGGGAAGAGGGAAATGGTAGATGGACTCCATTGGAGAAAATAGACGGCGACCACAGCTGGAAATTAGGCGGAATTGGGAGTAGTGGAATCGAATCTCCCGGGAGAGGGCGTTGATGTAGATTTTTTTCGAGAGAGAGGAAGAACGAGGAAAAGGGAGGGATGACGAGAGAGGCGGGGGCTAGAAAGGAAGAGGGGGAGGGGGTGACGAAGGGGCGGGTTTGGGTCCGTAGTTTCAAGAAGGGGAAGGGAGGCCGACCACCTGTTCGACGCGTCCGGCGCCAGAGAGAGACTTTCGACGTCCCGACGCGAGGAATCGATTGTCGCCGCCCCCACCTCCCCGCCAACCCCTTTCGATATTGCATTTCAAAACACTCGGGTCTCGTTCGATAAACATGCCGTGGAAGATGGAGGGAGAGAGTATAGGAAAGAAAATAAAAATGGGGAATGATAAAGAGATGAAAATGATAGGAAAAAAATAACGCCCCCGTGTACTCATTTTTTCTCCTCCCCACCCGACTTGTCTCTCTCGCACTCCCCGCCCCCTTCTCCCACCGGTCGAAGCACGGTCGGCGATTTTGCGACTACCCGTCACGCGGAGGAGGGAGAGTGGAATCATTCGGGAGTGGAGCGTTCGTTCGTCTCGGGGAATCATTCGGGTCGCCGACACGGAGCGGCGGTTTCAGGATCGTCGCTTTAAAGGAGACTTCGCGTCCCCCGCCACCCTTCCGCTCCAGCACGCCCCACCTTGATGAAACATCCTCATTTGCTATACTCAACGTGTGACCCCAATACCACGATGGTTCTTCCACATCTCTACATACTTCCTGACCAGACTTTAGCATGGCTTCTCAAATTATGACCATGTCACTGAATGCCTTTTTTGTGAGATGCGTTCGCTCAAGATTTCCCAACATTTTACCGAAAAACTATTGTCATCAGAAATGTAAAACATTTTGTAGCATCTCAACATTATATGTTTTCAGAATTATGTATTTTTTTACAATGTCGAAGTCATGATTCCAAAGAATCCGACAGTTCTTCTGCAAGCTTACCTTTTGCCAACTAGAAAAACTTTCTGATGTACAGGAGAGATTCATGGGTTCGTTATCACATTTTTTGCATTCTTTGAAATTTCGTACGCACGAGCTTTCCTTTTTTACATTCACTGCACCGTTAACGAATTACTTTCTCAATTGACGATGGGTGTTAAACACCGCTAAAGGATGATTACACGTTCTTGCGCACTAAAACGACACTAATATATTTCTTTTAATATTTCATAATCCAGTGGCGGCTATAGAGCCGCTCTGCCCCGTACAGATTAATTATCTCCATGAATAGAACCCATAAAGAGTGTTTGCGTATTTTAAGCTCATTTTCACCTTTGTGTCCACTCCCAGCACCGATAGAAAAACTGGGTGACCTTTAAACTTGGCTCACCTCATTTAATAGCTCCTGTGCGAAAATGCGGAATTATGAAACATTTAAAAATACATAATGTGTCCAGAAGAGGGGATCTACATACAGGATCCTTAAATGTTTAAATATAAAGAAATCATTTAATAACTGCGGTATATCTCTAATCAGTTGATGTTTTTTTCGCAATATTCACAAAACGATTGCCTTTTAAAGTTTAGCATAAACTGTGAAGTTTTTTTCGAAATTAAATTTATTATTTAATTATTTTTTTGTAAAATACGAATTTTTTGTTGTGATTTTATTTTCAGGGGTTTTTAATTTACGGATATAATAGTGAGAATGACTCGTTGGCGATCATAAGGAACCAACAATGGTGACCACTTCCAAGAAGGCTTTAAAACACTAAAAATATGCATATAGATGATGTTTTATGACTTTTTCCGCCGCGAGGTAGCAAATAGTAGCTATAATGAAAAAAAAAGATTCTATGCATTCACAATGGTTTAATTTCCACGATTATACTTCTCCCTATTCTTGCATTTTTAATTTGAAATTGAAATGCTACTCACGCAAATCGGATCACTTTTGTTAATATAGTTCTTGTAATTACGCTAGGCTCATAGTTTAATGGACTATTGTGTTTGCTATAAACCTATCACCGAAACACAAAAAGGCGAAATTCGGAAAATTGACAAAATGTATTTAGGATAGCTCAATTCAAACATTTTCGCTTAAATTCCGAAGTTGAAATATTTTGGTTGGATACAATAGTTTTCCATTTTGAATATATGATTAAAAAGTGTTAACAATCAGCGATTGCTAAGATAATTTATTTGGGTGATTGAATTAGGGATTGGTAAACTACAAATTCTGTCTTGTGTGTTGATAGCGGGACTCATTCATGCATTTCACGAAGACATAGTATTCCTCATTAACATTCATATCTGCTTATTCTAAAAAATGGAGTAAAATGGTAGATTTTGGAATGGAAGAATGAACTAATTGATTTTTTCACAGGTTATCCACCGGCTAAAGTATATGTTGAATGGACAGAACACCCAAATAATTTTCTTGTCTCCCCTAACAAAGCACAATCCAATATCCTACCTTATAACAATACCCTGAAGATCTTTGTATACTTCCTTTCTCCCTTCATATCGTGCAACATTTCTATCTTATTCCTGCCCCTTCCTCCCTTACTCGACATTCTCCCCCCTATCACAGTCTTCAACATTAAACTGGCAATCAATATGCGCCACTGCCAATGACTATGACGAAATTAAATACATGAATTCAGAATCGAATATAGCTAACATCAGCGTATTATAAATTCAGTATGAGATACTAATCCTGTTTTGTCGTTTTTTTGCTAATCCTGTTTTTAACGTACAGCCTCGACTGCGCGTGGATATATATCTATTTTTTTGTTACAGGTTCCCCCCACCTTCCCCCACCTATTTGAAGAACCCCAACCACCTCATCCCTTATACTTTCCTCCTGGTGCTACACTCCCTGCCACTCACCTTTTTAGGTGGCTCGTAGGGTATTTATGTAGATGTAATAAAAGTAACAGTGAAATATTTCGTCATTTTTTTATTATTTTAGTCCATGATAAATAATTACTATTCTTTTTTGTTTTGTTTTCGAAAATTTCAGTTGGAGTCATTTTCAACTCATACATCATAGTAAAACGCCGGCAAAGAATTTCTAATGACCATATGTCTGAAAGGCATGTCAATTACTCTTTTTTTATGACCGATAAAATTGAAAGGGTACTTGTACTTTGGTGACCTTTTTACCAAATTAGAAAAAATAAGAAAGAAAATTAACGGAAAATTTCCCTGATTAATTGGCTAAAATCTTCCGGAGAAGTTTTCGACCCAAATCTCTTTGTATCAAAAGATGCTGCAGATGCAATTAAAAATCGGCAAAGCACTACTTAAGTGTAGCGTGACATTGATTCACACTCAGTCAAAATTACATCCTTTGCTTTTGTCCGTGCCTTCGTCCATGTTTTCAACCTCTCCTTCCCTTTCATGTGGCGAGCGTACAGGCTAACACTTCGAGATCTCCATTAAAGTATAATCGATGATAAAGACAAATTTTATAAAAGAGACATTGAATAACACATTTTAACACGGTAGAATTTAGTGAACCGTATTGTTTTTTATAATTTTATTGCTATGAATTTGTGTATTTAGTTGATGATGGTACTGCATCCAATTTTATTTTCAAATTTTCACGAAAATCTACTGAAATCTCAAATAAAAAAGAAGAGATAATTGAATGGTTTCGATAGAGAACCGATCGAGTGTTCAAAAAGGGTATGGAACACTCACTGGGAATCGCACTCCGCAAATAACTCTAAAATCGCGAGCGCAAATCTGTTACTTTACGGTTTCAGCGCGTGAAATTTACGGTTAGGTACGACCTCAGTCGTTGGATCTTCCTAAAAACCGAATTATTCCTATTAAACGACCACTACCTAATGTGCCGAGCTAAATAATGTGATATGCAATCGCTTATTACAAGGAAGCAATCTAGTTTATTGGTTTGTCATCACAAAAAACTACCTTAATGCATCGAAATGCAAATAAGCATTCCGCCGTTTAGACTCTCCATAATGGAGAATCAAGCTCCATAACCAATTTATCCTGGAAGTTATTTAAATGCTGAATATCAAGCTGTGATATCACCTTTCAAAATGAGTATAATAAAATTATTGCAATGCATGGTTATCTTTTTAACGTTTACCCTTTAAGATCAAATTAATAATCAATTTACAATAATTAAAACGTATATTATTTTGCAACGGTATTTTTATCACAAAAATAATGTACCATATATATTTTCTGTGCATAAACTGTTGTCAAAAACGTCTAAATCCAAAATTAATTAAAACTAAAAATGAATTTGTAACTAATTTACACTCTTTGAAAGGGTTTATAACATTTCCCACAGCCAAAATGATTCAGCAGAAATTATTTTAGCTATTTTCCGCTCGAAAACATAATAATTTGTGAGATAAGTTATCCACAGACAACGTCATGTGTGTGCAGAATATTGGTCGGGCTGAGTGCAATAGAGAGTCAAAGAAAATAAATGTGCTCAATATTTACTTAGTCAAATTACCAATTATTTAAACGGCGACTCATAATTTCTCAGAAAATTATTTAAAATACATATTAACGATTTTCTTTCCATGAAGCGCAGTCGCTAATTTTGCAGTTCCTGAAGGTCGGATGAGAAACTGAAGATTCAGAATGCCACATAGTGGAAACTGGCAACCAGTGTTCAAATTGAAAGAATGAAGAGGTCAACGTTAGTTTTTTCACTTAGTTTAATGAGAACTGACATTTTTCGGGACTTTAACAGGGAGACTAACACAAAGGTAGGAGAAATTTCACGGTAATTACATAAAGTGTCGTGATTACGTTTGGCTTTTCGTAGATCAAACGATATTATTAACAGTGAGAGTTCGAACTCGGAAAATCTGAACGAACATGAAGACTCAACGAAAAAAATTCGCGGCCCCTTTCATCTGGGAACCTGCGGAGATTAATTGTTAAGGGTGGAAAGAGTTCAAATGTCGAAATATGCCAAATGTTATTATTTTTAATCTGCAGGCACGGGGTTTTTCTGTAAACCAAGGAATCTTCACCTAAAGAGATTACCATTTTTGGGAGGGAATTGCGGGCTATCAGTGTCAAACTGGACCTCAGATTGGCAGAAGTACTATACCAGTAGACTTATATTTGCAGAAGATTAAGATCATATATCGGGGAAATTTTGAGCACATTCTGACCTTTTAAAACTAAATTATATCTCACACGCTTTGTCACCTCTGAGGAACATTGAAGGTTAGGTGACGAATCTATGAAAGAAAGTGAAAAGACACGTAAGACGTGGTGAATTAACCCAAAGTACATGACAAAATTTACTATTTAATGGTTGACTATTGAATGATGCAATTGTTTTGGAGAAAAAAGGTTTAGCTACCCAACACACTAACCTATTGTATTCGCGCTGATCTCGCGGTCTAAATCAGTCCTCACCACGATTTATTCCCTCGTCCAAAGTTACATCAGTTCCATATGACCACAATATTGCCAAACAACACTAACGTTGACATTAGGCTCACGGCGATTACTCTTTTACTTCCCGTCTGCAGCCAGTGCAAAGAAATGGAAAGACAAGATCACGAATTTGGGGGCATAAAATATTTTCTTATCCATAGGTACCTATCATAGATCTAAAACTTGAGAAAAATGCCAGTGCTTCGAAGTGAGTTCCTGAATTTTAGGACCAAAAGTAGAAAAATGAATTATTGCTTTGCCTTTATTCGTTCAGTTTAATGATTAAGATGCAATGCGACCGAAGGCTGAAGACACCGTCTAGTTGCGCCACTAATTTCACCCCAAGTATTACTTATAGAAGAAGAATTTTAAGGATGATCCATAGTTTACTTGCAAAAAGAGCAAACGATGAATACAGTATTTTCCTACTTTTGCCTTATTGCACCTTCTGAGTAAAGAAATCAAGGAAAATTGTCCTCATTTGGCAAGAAAAATAATTTCTTCCATCAAGTTCATTCACGTAAAAGGGCACTCACATTTTAGAAAGTTTGAGCTTTCGGCCTTCTCATAGGCCTTCTTCAGGTCGGACTAAGTAGATGAATACATGAGCTTATACAATCGCTTAGAAGAGGCGTGAGACATACTATGAGGTGCTATATGCGGAGGAATAATTTAAACGGAATCTTTTCTTTTTTTTGTCACACCCGAAAACCTTTAGCGAAATTCAGTAAAATATCGATTCCTAAAATTTTCAATCTTCTTTGTTTTACATTATAAACTATGCAACGTAAAATATTGTGGGGTCACCGATCAGCTGACAAAGATTTTTTTTCGGTAAAAAATTGTCCGCATTTCACATTGAATCGCTCTTCTTTAATTCCAAAATGATGACACACCCTTACGTTATATATATATATATATATATATATTTATTTATTTATTTATTTATATATGCATATATTCCCTTTCCCTGACATTTGCCCTGTTGAGTTGAATAAAGTAATAAATCATTTAAAAATTTGAGCATATGGAATAATTTTTTGTGTCGGCGATATTATGACGACTGGGAAACCCAAATTTTTAATATATTTTTCATATCTCGTTATTATATCATTCAGGGATGCTAGACCATTTGCGTTATGAATTAGTCTGTCGATAGAATGACCCGGATCATCAATCATCCATGACCTGGGTGGTAAACTAACACCTCCCGCCACACTCCCTTGCGGCGGTTTGCGGGGTATTATGTAGATATAGGTTTTTAGATAAGTGTATATTGTACTAAACAGATACTCGTAGAAGACAAAAATAATTTAAAGTACAGTCGTAATTCCTTATTACTTCACGTTCAACCAAAGTTAAGGATATACATATGTATTATCTGCATGTACATGTATGTATGAAAGCCATTTGCTTAATTACGCATTATATGTTTTCTATGCTAATACAAGCGTAAAAAATATGTACACGTACTCTAATGGTATAGAAACGTAATTTTAAGCATAAACATATCAACGGCTTAAGCTATATTTGTTGGATGTTTTGATCTCTGTCAACCTTCCAACAATTTAGGTCATTAGACGGAGGATATCGTTCACTCATTTCATTTATTCCTCCTCCGATCCGTATTACGTTTCCAGATCCCTCGACGACCACAATGTACGAGAGGCATAAAATACCCGTAAGTCACCTGGTGGTATACGGATAGAAATACGATAACCATTGGAAAGATTGAGTAGGAAGAAGTCAAGGGGAGAATAACTGCCCGATTACAGTTTTTAAAGCGGCACACCGCGCCCTCTACCGAGACTGTGATGTGAGAGGAGGACGAGGACATTCCGGCGAGGAATTTTAACCCTTCCCCCACCGAAATATAGCCTCGTACAAAGGTGTCCGTAATGTTCCTCACGGAGAGGAGGCAATAAAACCATTCATTGTTACCCATTTTATTTCTTTCGCCAACATTAACTCTTTAAATCCCAATGCAGATAGATACTCTGACGATTGAATCACTAACGAAAGTCGAAAGAGTGGGTATTAAGATCCGAAATTCTTGCTGCGATAATTTTTGTATTAGATTTACGCAGAAAAATGGGAACCCATTGAGATACGGATGAAAGCTAACGGATAACCTACAAGCTGCCAAGTTGAGGGTGTATTTGGAGCAGCCACCACAACTCATCATACGCGAAATTACGAGATGATCCTCCAAACATGTCTGCTTCGATTAACAATTTATGACAAAGATAAAAATGCAAAATATCTTTTCATTGGTAGTTAGCAGTTAAAATGTTAAAAAAATGAATGAATCTTTATGATAAATTTAATGAATAAAACTTTTAAAAATAGATATTTTTTCCCGGAGACATTAACCAGCCTAAACATGCATAATTTTATTCAAACATGCATGTTTAAATTCATTTGGGTTGTGGTGGAAAAATGTAAATTTAAGGTGTTTTAACGCAATTTAAGTCAATAAAAACAATTAAAGTTGGCGCCATCTTAAAATGAAGATTCAAATAAGGGAGATATTATTTTAAATCTGAAATCATTTATAACAGATAGCACAGCTATTTCTTTAGAAATAATGTATTTCGCCATTTTGGAAATACCTCCAAAGAATTATATTTACCCATTATTCCGCGTTATCGTGTCGATATTAGGACAGTTCATTGGAAATCAAATGCCAACTTTTAATTCATCTACGTCCAATGCTGTAGGTTAACTAAAGTATAACGACTTGATTCAAACAAAATCTATATTTCTATGTAAAATGGGCTTGTTAGTTCCGTATCTATGCATATACATGTCCATTATATATTACTTCTTTCCATCTCTCGCTTAATATTCTCTAATTTGCCTGTCCTCAACATTGTCCTGACGTTCCATATATATATATATATATATATATATATATATATATATATATATATATATATATATATATATATATATATATATATATATATATAATGTAAATTGGCCCTGGTGCCAGTAAGCACCCGCGCCATCCTTTCTCCCTCCCACCTGTTCTCCCACGTGCGATGGATTTTACCAAAACTTTGGAACGTTGGAGCTCGCTTGTAATATCTTCCAATGGGGTATCCACGGGGAGACAAAGAATCCTGGCATTACACGGGCTGCCGGAGGTTTCGTCAATAGTTATCATCGTCCTCTGATCCCTGAAAGACGGAAACGGTAGTTTCCGCGGAGATTATTCTCTAAAATCCTAGTCATTGCATCTTCGTTTGCCAACTTCAGGAATATTAGAGTCGATTGTATCCAAATTGGATCGCCACTGTCTCTTCGGGTGTGAGCCCCAGCGACTCTAAAGTGAAGAGGTGGACCTCCAACGGAGTAGGGGGTCTCGCCAACTTGCAAGGCGAGCGTGTTTACGCGACGTATGACCATTTTGAAAAAATGATCAAATTGAGTACGCCTTCGCCAAAAAAAGGAAGGCGGGTGAAATAGACAACCACTTCAAAGAGAGAAAAAACAATCACTCGTATACACTCCCTCCCCGCTACTCGCACCTGGCGTTAGCAAAATAAAAAGGATCCTAAGCTAGCAGTCAGGTCGGTCATGAACCAGTAAAAAAACGAAGGCACGGTCTTCTCGGCGGAAGAAAGTCGAGAGTCAAATTTCACCCTTCTGGAAGAACTAGGCGGTCAACCGCCGCTCGAAACAAAACACGATCGGAACCTCGATTTCCAGTGCCGCTCACCATATCCCAGCGGCCAACGCCTCGGTCGCCGGCGAAATCAGACACTTGGTAAACAAAGACACCTCCAGCTATTGAGAAAATCTAATTTACACTGAGATCTGCGATCTTATAAAGCGCCCAAGTGTTGTGATTACTTGGGCAAGAGGAACGTTAGGGAACTGTTTCACCCACCAAAGGAGAAATATACAACACACAAGAAGATGAAAGGACGGTAGGTTAGCAAGCATACAACATCATAAGGGATAGGAACGGTGCGTTTCATGGCACGCATAGCCAGAAGAAGAGACGAGCCACATTGGCCAAATACTGTGTCCAGGTCCAGGGGGTATAGTGTTGGACTGACTGGAGGGCCCGGGTTCGATTCCCGAGGAAGGCACTCTGGGCACCTTTAGCTCCACCCAAGCTATGTGAATTTCACACGCCGTCGGGCTTAGTACTGGGTGAACTCTACTATCACCTACCAAACCGACCTTCGGGTTGAATACTGTGTTATGTTTTTTATGTTTGTAGCTGATTACATAGCAAGACATGTTTATATATAGGATAAATAACGAATAATAATTAGCCACAATAATTGGATGTGCATTCGTATAAACGTCCATCAATTCCGTCTCCACAGCTGAGACACAGTACATCCTTTTCGAAGAGGTCAAAAACAGCATCTCCATGTCCTACTTACTTAATTGGCTCAATTCAGACCCTGGGTACCATCTTTATTTCAGTAACTTCAGAACAGGGACGCAATTAAATGCAAACCTTATTTACTGGTACCCTTCCTCTTATTAGTGCCCCGCGGAATCCGATACGTTTCACTTCTATTTTCAAGAGGTCTCCCTATTTCCCTGCCCTTACTGAGATGACCTTTTCACTGCCCCTTGAAGACGAGCGCGCCTCGCCATGGCTGGAATTCTTATACAACACGAAGTGTGGGTGCTGTCAATATTCACCGGCATTATTTACATAACAGCGGAAGAATAAATAATGACTATCCATCAAATGAAAGACGAAACACGAAACCTTTTTTCCAGACGGCTGGGAGCAAGGCATACGGGCGTCAGGTCAGCGGCGGTAGCCAGCAAAACGCTTGTGAAATAGTTGTCAGTGTCATCTCTCTTATAAAATTACGATGCACAATTTTACCCAGGCATGATTATTCTATAAGCAATCAGTACTGATCTTCGTACATTTCACTGCCGTAGCTAATCCAAATTGAATTACAAAAACATTGAAAATACGAAGAAAGTGTTGGCACAAGTCGCTTTTGTTCCAAGGGGGTAAATAAAACACTACGCAGTTACATTTCGCTTAAAAAATAAGAAGAATGAGATGTATTCCTATTCCGTAACATCTGTAGATATAAGCGGAGACAAATATTAATCGTCATCGTAGATAGAAACTTTTTTGGGAGAAATTCGAAGAAGACGAGATAAATGGAAGAGGAAGACATTAAAAGACGATGAGATGTTGAGGACTGGCCTAGAGTTAATACGGGGTGCGCAATTAGAGAGAGAAATTGTAATTATTCAATTAGGAAGTTTGACACGGAAGAAGAGAGCATGCGGAGCTGACAAATGAGTGGATGGAATTATTACAATCGTTTTTATCTATTAAGAATTGCTTAAGGGCTCTAGATATTTTAGGAGGAAACGTCATTACTTTATAATTGAACGGCTATATCTAAAACAAACCTTTGATCGGTACAGACTATAGGTAGAGACAGCGTTAGGTACAGGCGACAGGTACAGGTAGGCTACTACAACCTAATCTATTGTTTAAGGAGTAACTCTGTGAAATCTATTCATGCTAAATAAGAGCGCATGGCTTGACCACACTAAATGTATTTAACCAGGTTCCAAGTTCCCACCTCATTTGTCACTACCCCCCTGCCACACACCCTAGTGGTGGCTTGCACGATACTAAATTATCTAAAATAATTACCGAGTTATTTACAAATATATGCACGTGCAACTTGCATATCTCTTGTATACCTATCCCGTAAGTGACCACGGGAATTTGGAGATGAAGGAATGAATGAAGAAAGGGAAGGAAGGAGCCGTGGGGGAGGAGGAAACGGAAAGGGGCAATCCCAAAACGTGAGCACTTAGTGAGCGAAACAGATCGACGGTAGTGGTACAAAGATTCGTCGACTGGACCGCAACTTCAACGAACGCATTACAAAATATCTGCCCTTTCAAATGTCGCCCATTCTCGGTTGTCTATCATCGAAATATAAAGTCTCTTCATTGAAATCCTTTTTACGACCTTTGCCATTCTAATCCTTGGCGAAACGGGAAGTGAAAATTTTATTTCTGAAACAGATGCTTCTCGAACCTGTCCTCAACTTTTTCACCAGGTATTTCAATGCACACGAATTTCGCATTCGCTCCGGGTAGAACAAACTCATGCGATTAGAGTATATCCTCATTTAAAACTACTAAAGCGTACATTTTACCTGGAAATGAGTTATTGAACGAGATTTGAGTCCCTCAAAATAGTGTCCATGAATGATAAATAAGACGACAACAGTAAATTGTGATGCATTATATGTATTTTTAAATAGGATTGATTACTTTCCTTAGCTTAAGTAGGTGAATGGTCATGCGACCGATGGCCATGTTTTGACGATGTCGTGGTCAAATCTCGGCGCGTACTGCAGTGTGAGTGTCCAAAACGTAATGCCGCCCGCGCATCGCCACCTATTCCTCTTGTGTCCCGGAGGCACGCAGCACAAAAACAAACCCCCGGGCGTTATCCGCGAAGAGAGGGAAGAGTGAAAACGTGTCCCACGTTTTAAGCGGGAGTTTTAATCGATAGCGTGCGCGCAATCAATTTTTCCCGCGGAAAACAAATGCTTACTGCGTGGGCACTTTGAATTGGGAAGGTAAATAATAAATGTGGTCGGGGAAGGGAAAGGAATTCATAAAATGGCATCGCTCGAAGGGGAGGAGGGTGTGGTGTGGGAATACTGTGTGCGCGCGGGAAAATAAAAACTGCTTTGATTCCAAATATTTGGCGAGGAGAGATGAGAATGAGTAAGGCCGGGATAGACATGATGGCAGGGAAATAGGGTTAGTGGACGAGGAATATTATTCCAAGCGGCTCAAGAGCCGGGAACGGGGATCAAATTTGTAAATTCGATCTTTACAGGCATCTGTGGTTGGTTAAGCATAAGAACGGGTGTCAGGCATAAATAAGAACTTTGCACTGTCCCTGCAGAATCAATTTGAGGAAAGAAATAAGTACAATGATACTGTTAGGGAGATATAGGGTTGTAGAATCAAAAGATTGCTCCACTTAAAAGAAAGATACAATCTACGGCAAAAGTGGAATCTACGCCATCATGATCGAATGGTTATAATAAGGTTGCATTGATGTAGAAGGAGAGAAAGAAGCTTGTGAGAGGGAGGTATTGCATTGATTGGCACCCAATGTATCGACATAATACCTCGCATGCCGCTGCAAGGGCGTGTGGTGTGAGGTGTTAAGGTCACCAACCATAACCACCACCAACCATAGCCATCACCTTAACACAGATATCAGTTCGATCACCCACTCGACCAATGTTATTCGCACAAGGGAGGCTACTTTTATGGAAGGATATTAAATGGCATGGCATTCAATTCTGCGAGAAATATGTTGAGACATTAGGTCTATTTAAAATGAATGTAAGATATCGACGAAATTTATACAGTACTAATACTAATTGCCCTCTTCGCGCCTGGGATAATAAGTATTTGGATCTCTAAAATATATTGTTATAAAATAGTACCAGTAAATAAAACAATACTCGTGAGTACAATAAATACAATAGTACGAGGAAGAGACGATATTTTTAATCCACCCGTCTTACTATCCATCTACTCAATTTTACGTGCGTGACCTGATCCGCCATAGTAAGTCGGCGCCTGTAATGCATCTCTAAAATCCTTTCCTATTGTATCTCGGAAGTAAGCGAGAAATCAGGTTGTTAACTACTCGCGGAGCAATAGTTGATTCACATATTAACACACTTGCGTAAAGGGGAAGCACGTACATGACTGTGGTGATGGCTGTTCCAAAAATATTATTTGCTATTACAATGCATCAATAAATGACGTGGACAAGAATCATTGTAGGTATGTCATTAGAATAATCGTGAAGTTTCGCGGTAGGAGTCTGGATAATTTAACTTTCAATTCAAATTTCATATCACTTTAACATGATGGCCGATCAAAATTCATTAATTTCACGGTATAACAATCATTAACTTTATCGGGACTTTAACCAACCCTCCCCTCGATTTCGGGCCCAGTGTTTCCGGAAATCAAGGCAAATGGTTTTTACGCAGTGAAGTTTCTGTAATTCGATGATCATCAGTGGATGACTCCGTTAACGTAACCATCGTGTCATTTCCCAAAGTTCTTTTGGTATTTTATGAAGCCTTTCACAGAAGATATGAAAAATAAGGCCCCGCGGATGATGTCGAATGCTGACGATGTTGCGCGATGGCGTTGGTCAATGTCAGTCATGAAGAAGCGTAAGCCAAACTCTCGTTATGGCAACACTGACTCGATGAATACATATTTTCATCCCATCCATGTACGAATACGTGTATGGGATGAAAATAAACTTCGATTACACCGAATACTGACATTTACCCGCATTCCAACACAACAGAGCCTTTCAACGTTGACAAGAGTTTTAATTTTTGGGCTCACTGATCCAAGGTGATGGAGATGCTGACGGGAGTGAGAAGAAGAGGATAAAGGTAACTTGGTTGAAATGGCAACAAGTCCCATTAGTGACTTATGATAAAGATGCCGATAAAACTCTGGATTATCAAATATTAAATTTTGATCTCATTATGAGATTAATAAACCCTAAACGTGCAAGAAAACAAATATTAAAAAGTTAAAATAGCTATGCTATTGTTACTTTTTAATATTTGTATATAATGTAAATAGCTACAATGTAGAATAGATAGAACTATGAACGTCAATAGTAGATTAAACTTTAACACAGAACCAATGGGGAATAAGATTAGAGAGATTAAAAACGTAGGCTCGAGCGTCTGAAAATAACTTACAGATAAATATGTAGTTAAGAAAGTAAGGATTAAGAGTTTAACAAACGAAAACAATCAAGATAGATCAATGATAAGGTTGAAAATTGTCTGTTGAGAAACATGACAGAGAGGAAAGCGGTGAAAAAAGAAGAGCACTATCGTACAAGATGGAGAAGGCTATAGAGAAAAGCCGAGCTCAACTAAGGAAAAACGCTAGACAGAAGATTAGCTGAAAGCAGTTATCTTTTTTGATGACATGTGTGCATATTTTAGCTCCGTTGTACTACGGTAGGAGAGATTGTGAAAATAAGATTGCAGACATTAAGGGTATAATCGACAGATTAAAGTTAGAATAAATTATTTTTGCCAAAAACCAGGGATCAGAATACAAACGAATGCAGTAAGTATTTGACTCTTAAGTATTGTTGCTTATTTCATTTCAATACGTTGAGTAAATTTCATAAGATTTCGCCGGAGACAACAAATTTTTTTCCAAGTATCTTATCATGATCACATCATCAAGGAGTATTTTATATTTCGAAATGATAGCTCATTTAAATGTTGTTAATATTTGTCATTATGTGACATTTTGACATACATGTATTTATCGGTGGCAAACAGTTAAGCAAATTTAGACTTTGCTTAACACTCACATTCCTGATGAGATGCCACGCACCCAAGTAGTGGCTTGTGTAGTGCTATTTGTATGTAGAACGAGTTATTGGTTTCGTCTTTTGTGCCGTGGAATTTAACTGCGAGAGAGACAAATGAATTCTTGTATTCATCTCTT
The DNA here is from genome assembly GCA_037158775.1 of Hetaerina titia. Taxonomy (NCBI): domain Eukaryota; kingdom Metazoa; phylum Arthropoda; class Insecta; order Odonata; family Calopterygidae; genus Hetaerina; species Hetaerina titia. Next base: position 15,460,710 of record CM073775.1, read on the forward strand.
CGACTGACTTTCCGCTTTCATTTTTCGTAATCGTCAAACCTTCATTTAAAGAAAGGAATTAGCAGTATTTTTTCTGTATCACCACTTAACCCGAACGATTTTCATTTTAAAAATTCATATAAAAGGTGAAGTTACCGATATTACTCAACTGCGCCAAATCTTCTGGTGGGGGATGTATTTCTAGGGATAACCAAACAATGACTGCGTTCTCTTCAATTATGCCTGACGGCATAATTGAAGAGAACGCAGTCATTGTTTGGTTATCCCTAGAAATACATCCCCCACCAGAAGATTTGGTGCAGTTGAGTAATATCGGTAACTTCACCTTTTATATAATTTTCATTCGTTTTGAGAAATATTCCGATAGCAAATTTAATAAAATCTTCCTCCGAATACACATAATCACATGACCATAAATAACCATATGAAAGGTGAAATAGAGGCGAAGGAATTTCCAAATGCTGAGAAATATGTTGGAAATTAATGAAATGTAGAAAAGTCTCAACATGTACCACCAAAAAGAGTGTTATACTATACTTACACAGTAAAAAAAGAGCACGAAGGGTATTCATTCGTGAGACTGACGACGGTACCTTAAAAACTTCATGCGTAAAAATGTGTGAATGATACAATCTAAGACTACTACAGAGGATAAAAAAATCGAAATGATGCGTGTACAGTTTTATGGAATAACACTCTCTCCGAAAGGAAGAAGCGGAAGGATATGATCACACTTGCCGACACCAATTGAAATTGGAATAAAGTTATAAAGAGAAAAAATAGTTACATGGAATGAGCTGAGAGAAGAAAGTTTTTGTATGTTCCCGGAATAGTCTCAATTGAAAATACTCTTGGTTTTACTTCCCACAAAAAATTCGTTGCGTGAACAACATGCATATCAGTCATACAAGGGCATCTTTTGGGCAATTCTCAAAGGCATCGAGTGCGATTTCTCAATATTTCATAAAATCTTTTTCATTCACTGTTCCTTTTAGCTCCACTAATGATTAACTATGCTCTTTAATAAAAACATTGCCGCTACATAGATTTGCGTGAGCTGAAGCTGGTAAGGTGGGAACTTTTCATAAATTGGCATCACAAACAAGCGGCAAGTCGAACGGCGAAGCCGAAGGGCCTTATTTTCAGTCGTGCGTATGGGTTGTGCAAGTTCTATCATTCATCCTCTTGATCAAATCGCCCCATCGCAGGGACCGTTAAATCTATCGGCCCATAGAACAGATTTCACTGGGAATGCCTTCATATCGGTTAAGGGGAACCGCAGGATGGGATTTGAACGTGCCATAAAACTACGTGAATAAAACAATGATCCAATAAATCAATAGCCCTCGTGCGCGATCGACACGTTGGTCTTCAATTTAAAAAAAATTAAAAAATAATAAAACAAAAGAGCCATGTCCAGAGCGGCAGGGTGCAGTCCAACCACATAAGGGAAGATAATTCTATTGCTATTATTTTTTCCTCTTCCCTCTCCCCCGCCCGCGCATGGCCTCACTTTAATTAACTCTCCAGAGATGACATTCGAGTATTTCAGAGACGGGCAGAGGGTGGGAGGGGGGAGTCAAGAGGTGCGCTCTCGAAAGCGCGACCCCCTCTCGGAGAGAGGGAAAGGGCATCGAGGAGGAGCTAGGGGGGAAGGAAAAGAGGAAGAGTTGGGAGGAGGTACAAGGTAGGGTACGCGTGAGACTAATGGTGAGGTGAGGTAGTCAAAGGGATTCTACAGAGAGAGCGGCGCATGCCACGCGTTTGATTATATTCCCCTTTTTTTATTTGAAGACAAAATAGAAGTCGGACAACGAGTGCTCCGGGATCACGAGCTATTTCGGTGCTTTTGTTTGTGTGTGTGAGAAATTATGCGCACATGGACCTAATTTCACTTCCCTTCCTTCACTCTTGTGATTGTCCTCTCGGAACGCGCCCAATTTTCCTCCAGAGGAGTGAATATTATTAAAACGTCTAATGATCTCGCGCCCGTGGTCACGTTTATTCAGGACTGGCGAGCAGGAAGGCCAAGGCTGTGATTCATCAGACAATCAAGGCAAAAAAGAATGGATGACCCCGTCGCCATCAATTTTTTTCCAGGGTTTCCCCTCCACTTATTGTGCTCACTCTGGAGTAGGTTCGACTTTGAGGACGTATTAAGCAGCGAAAATTGAACGAGGATAGTATTCCGTTGACTAATAATAAATCCATCGTCAATGAAAATCCGAAGAGTAGAGTAAGAGTAAGAAGATGGACTAGTAGAGCGTACTCGGAATGAAGCATAAAAGATAAAAACAAGGTAAGAGTACAAACAAGGTAATTTCATATGGAATTTTTATTAAAAAGAATTATTATTTCATAAATCTTGTTGCAATTAGGCAATGATTCTGGTGGCAACGGTCAAGTCTGGTCAACGGTCACTCTTACAATGCACATATATGCGTACACAAGAAGTACAGACATGAAAAAAATGCCCTTAAAAACAATGACACTTTAAAGATTACCAACCGCAGCATTACCATCACACATAGACTAGGTTCACACCATAAAAACAATGCAACGTCCATCGCCGTACTCTTTCCATAATCACGCACTCTCCAATTTCACATGCCATTCAAAATCACGCACCGTTAGCATACAATCAACTTTTGCAATACAACTTCTCACGCCGTCCACACCTCATACGAACAATATTTTAAAAAGTAAAATAGTGTATTAATCACTGATCAATGAATTTTATCACCCAGTGGCTGCTTTACACTGATTCTTAAAACTCCTAAAATTGGATGCAAAGCGCTCAAACAAACCTCCAGGCAGCTTGTTCCATTCAACAATACTTCTGTTTAAAAAAGATTTTTTTTCTAATTCGTGTTTTGTGTTTTTATTTTTTTAAAGCCGTGGTCGTTTTTCCTTTAAGTTTGGTTTTCGTATCTCTTTACATAAATCTTCCCACGCTCCGTCATTTTTAACAATTCCATTCATCGCACCAAACTTACTCCTTTTCCTTCTATTGTCCAAACTCTCTCATTTCAGTGTATCCAAATTTTCCGTAATACTATCTGTTCTGTTGTAACTTCGAGATATATATTGCTGCCTTTCTTTGAATCTTTTTAATATGTCCCACATCATATGGATCCCATGCTATGGACGAGTATTCTGGGATAGGGCAAACCAGTACCTTATACGATTTTTCTTTTATGGCTACGCTATTTCCTTTTAAATTTCTCATTACCCGATTTAGTACTTTAAAGGTCTTCCTTGTCACATTATCTACTTCGACTCCCCACCCGAGATCCCTAGTTAAGTAAGCGCGTAAATATTTACAATGACTGTTACATGGGATTCTTTCTCCAAAGAAGGTGTAAATATCCTTTTGTGCACTCTTTTATTTGAAAATTTTATATGCTTACACTTACTTGCATGAATGCCTATATTATTATTTGTAACACAGTCACAAAGGCAATCAATGTCATTTTGAAGTATTACGCGGCCATTTACATGCTCTGCTCGTCTGTATAAAACGCAATCATCAGCGAAGGGTCTTACTTTTGAATGTAAATTATTTGGTAGATCGTTTACGTAAATTAGGAAGAGTAATGGCCCTAGGGCACTGTCTTGTGGAACTCTTGCTATAACGTTCGCCTCTTTTGAAAATGCATCCCCTATGTTTACCTTTTTAATTTTGCCTGTAAGAAATTTCTTTATTCATTGCTTTACCCTCAAATCCAATGACTTAAAATTTTATAATAATCTAACGTGAGGTACAAGATCGAAAACTCTCAAAAAATCAACGATTACCGAATCAACATCCATTCCTTCATCTATTGCGTCGCCGATACGTTGGTTTTATCCCAAAAGCTGCGTTTCACACGAGTATCCCGTTCTAAACCCATGTTGGTGTTTGAATAGCCATCTATCTCTTGTCCACCATTCCTGAATGAAGTCAGCGATTCTTTTTTCTATCAATTGTAAAACAATTTATGTTACGCTTACCGGTCTATAATTTTTGGCTATTGTTTTATCCCCTTTCTTGAAAATTGATGCAATGTTTGCTTTTTTCCAATCATTAGGCAAGAGATCATTATTTAAAGTTCCTTTGAATAGATGGCTCATGTACAAAGCTATTGCGGTATAACCCAGTTTTAGAATGTCAATTGGTATAATATCCAGTCCCACTGACTGAATTTTCCTCGTTTTCCTTATTTTTTCACAAAATACGAGTCCTTCACGATAATAGCATTTGTCGAGGGAAGTAAGCTGTTTTTTGCTGTTACCCTGATGAAGTTCTCTGTCCTTTCTGAGCTATTTAGGCAAACCTTATTTTTTTTGGCTTTCTATGCCCCGAAAAACATCCTTAAAGCAGGAATTGAAAGTATTTGCTGTTTCTACAGAGTCGGTTACAATTCTATTATCATTAGTTTTTATTGTCGAGGTAAGTACATCTGGGATAATTTGATCGCGAAACTGATCTATTTTTGAAGACTTGTTTTCATAACAACGCCAATCATTAATAGATGTGAAAAATGCTTATCCTATACTTATGACTTTAGCATGCTTAAATAATTTGATATGTTTCAATAAAACGATAAAATGAAAACATTAGGATTGATCAAACATTTTTTAATAGGTCAAACATTACGACATGTTGTGAATAAATTTTGAAGAACTGTTACAAAAAGCTTTACGCTCTGGTGTTATTACAGTATGCTAACTCAAGCGCTGATAAAAAAATGTCTTGTAGTATAATTGAAAGGAGGGCCGAAATCGCGACCATCGTGATTGTCATTGAGCGTGTTAGAGACATGAAAAAATTTAATGAATTGCCTCTTGATATAAGCTTGGAAATAAAACCTATATGAATAATACTGCTAGTATTAATTGGTATTCTCTCGTTTGCAGTAGTTTATCGATGAACTGAGATTGAACTTTTGTTGCCTCACCCAGAAAGACGCAAACTGGCACATCACCATACATTCTCCTACAATTTTAAATAAACCTACCTACCTAACTTCTTTTTGTTCAACACCCCTATCCTACTCCTACTTCTTCCTCGCTTGTCTCCCTCCTTTATAGTCTTCAGGATTCCATTGTCAATCAAAATGCTCCGCAGTCATCTACCCTACCTCTTTTACATCTTTCTCTAAAATCCCTTTCCCCACTATATTCAATTGAAAAAACCTAGCGGTCATTATGTTTCAGTTAAAATTGGTTCTATTTTAATTAGACTTGTTCCATTCCACTTCATTGCCTTAAATCACTTATAACCAGAAACCGCATCGAGAAATTCTTCTTCCCGTTGTCACCCAATTAGATTACGAGAATAATACCAATTTAGGGCATCTATGTTTTACCACTATCCTATTAGGGTATTACCATTATACGCCAATGCAGGAGCGTGAAAAAGTGAGATTTTCAATCATCGATGGATTAGAAAGTAACTTTAATGAAACACGGACACTAGGAAAAATTAGACTTAGGTCCTTGTTTCCAGTATTGGTATGCGACAGCTACTCGTATATCGTGTTCAAACGCGTCACATAAGAGATCTCTTTGGAGAAGTTAGGATAACGATGGAGAAGTTACAGGAGCCACTTGTCCTTCTGGATCGGGAAATATTTGGGTCACCAGAGGAAAGGGAATTTGAAAATTACATTGCGAAGGCAGGGGAAATTTAAATTTTTGCTTTCGACCGGACAAATTAAACATGAGCGGATTCTGAATACCTTAAAGTGAGGATAACGTACGATTGAAAATTTAATATAAACCTGATATAAAAGAATTAGCTACTTCAATAATATTCCACTAAATAATGATGAAATTATTGCCTTATTTAGGATCACTACGTACTTAACTGCAGTTAATGTTATCTTGCAACGGTGAATTGCATAAGATACATCCAAAATTTATAGTAAATTAAATTGAAAAGTTACCATTGAGACAAGTTTCACCGTTTATCTAGTTTTACTTAATTTTATTAAATATTCGTTTTCCATAAATTTAATTGCAATGCTCCTTTTGGATGAAGCGTTATAACAATCAATTTCTCATTTTCGCAAGAGCTAAGTACAGTCGTTAGATATTGAACAACAGATTGTTAAAGATAAATGAAGTACATGACTATGGCATAGGAATACAACCGCCCTGGTAAATGTTTTTGACAGCATGGTTCACCATTTAGCTCGTCATTTGCCAAAAAATAAAAAACACCACTATGTGTTTAGAAGATCCCAACGTTATCGTATGCAACTGAAACGTATTAGTAATCTGAGTAACTACAACTCCAATTTCCCACCATTTAAAATGAAATGAAATGTGACCGAAGTATGAATTAGATTTGACCTAGATTTCAATCATCAACAGGCGAAAAGTGAACTCAAGTTCGCACTATGCACGTAATTTTAAAGATTTACAGAAAAGATGGTGGGGTAGAGCGAGGATAGTAGGGTAGATAGAGGTCTTTATTTGGGCGAATTTGAGACCAAATGGTCTCTTCTTCCCTTTAATCCATCATCATATACATAAGCGTGGCCACTGAAATATTAGAAAAGGGGCGATGGAAGGTAGGCGAAGAAATTCCAGATAAGAGAATAAGGAAGTGAAAACATATGCATAAAAAATAAACAATACATCGCGAAAATTCCAGCGTTAATCCTTTAATTTATCTGTCCTTTTGCACATAATTTCTTTGTTAACCTCCTATCACAACCTTCCCCCTCCCTCCTTCCACTTTCCTCTAACAACGTACACGCATCAACACTATCTTCTCATCACCCCTATGATAATACTGATCTGTCTTCCGATCTAACTAATTTCTCCCTCTTCAAATATGCTACGAATGAGGTCATCAAAATGTTTCCTTCCACGATTTCTCTTGAGTATTTCTGCAGAGGTACCAAAATATTTTTTGTAATTAAATACAAAATATATATAATTAAAGCAAATGAAATAAATTAGTATGCATAAATATTTGATATATTTTAAAAGAACATATTTTATTTTAAAATCTTTTTTAGGAATTACTGAAATGGTAATTTTTTCAAAAGGTCAGAAGGTAATTACACTCTTTAATTCCCCGGATCACCCCAAAACCCTAAGTTACTGACTACTTCAACCAAATCAATTCTGACGGGTTAACATGCTCCATCCTAATAAGAGTTGAGAGAAGACCGCAGATCCATTAAGACATCCCGTCTTTCTGGATCAGGACCTACAGATATTTAATTACATGCTGTCAGCATTAAAAAATTATTATTTGGCAGTAAAAAATCGAGAAACATTAAAACAAGCCTACCCTAAATATTGCAATGCTTAATTACATTTATTGAGAGTAAGTACGCAGATAAGTGACAAATTAAATCAGTACATGTCTATTACAAAAACAATTAACGTCCACTCAAGTTTCAAAATACTATTTTTAAGGAAGATTCCTTGTGTGCACATATAACTTTCTTCTGCCAAATACTATCTTCTTTAGGGTAAGGAAAATGAACTATCGGGAATTAGCAGTGAAATCACTTACAGAGTTGTGTCCGACGCCAATATTGTGGCCGCAGCCGCTTAACCGCAATTGGGGCGCGTAAACCTCACCCGAACCCCTTCCTTATTCTTCCCTCTCTCACCAACACGCTTTTAAGTTCCTGCCCGAGGGAAATATCCCCTCCCGCGGACTATCGCCTAAGGATAATTTAGAATAGAGGTGGTCGGAAGAGTGTGTGTGTGTGTGTGTGTGTGTGAGAGAGAGAGGATGTATGGGTGGTTGTGAAACTATGCTGGCACTAAAGGGACATTGCTGAAAACTTCATTCGGTGCCACCACTGAGTCGTACATCAGATGTGTTTTAGCGTAATACCTGTAGATTCTGAGATTGCTTATACCAAAAAGAAAGGACGACCGTGTGCAGGATTTTCCGCAGTTGAAATGTATCTTACAGGAAAATGGAGGGTATATTTCGAAGCCAATCAACTGCAGTTGAGACTTTAGCTACACCATTTTGATACTGCAATTAAAAAGCAGACTCGAAAATCTACGGCATCACCAAAAAAATCGTCAGGGTTTCTTCTTGTGAGAATTTTATGGTCAAGACATTGTTCGTTACGCAGTAAATGGTGTATCAGACCGTAAGGCCAGACAAACAGTTGCGAATTATTTATTTTTTAAAGGAATGTGCTGAAAGTTCTCCAAAGGCATACTAATTGCCAAAGGCCATATTTGAAATCAATAAGCCGGATCCTGCGCCAGGATAATGTGCACCGAAAATTTTGTTGCTACTTATCTCACGAAAGTCAATTTGAAGTATGTTTCTCATCCTCCTTATAGTGAAGACCTAGAGTCCCGCATTTGACAATTTCATATGCCCCAAAATGTGAAGGGTTTATCATCGTCCAAATCGACAGTGAAAATTGATGAGGCAATTTTAAGAATTTATCGAAAAATCGCTTCCTGCATACCTTCCATCTTTATCAGAGTATAAGGAGGATCTCAAGAGAAGAGTTACTCCTCATACTCCAATGAAGGTAGCTGGGGGCCGAAATACCAAGTCATACGCGGGTGGATTTTTCTTCTGATAACATATCAACTGTCAGAAATGATTATTATTTTTTCCGATATTGGCTCATGAACTTACAACTGAACTTGTCGAACCAAAAGATAAGAGTTAGTAACTATTCTGCCCAGAATTAAATTCCAAGGACACGTCATTGGTAAGAAAACCAATGTTTTACTGACAATAGCCAATTTTCGGCTCCTTCTGTTCTTTCTATGCCACGGCATCTTAAATCCGTTGGTTCTCAGCCTAAATAACTTGAATCTTATTTTCATAATATCTTTTATATCATATACTGGAGTACGATGGAGCTAAAAATGAATGTTCAACATCATATCTGAGGCCAACAAATTAACTTAACCAGGTCTTGATGAAGGCCAATATTCTAGAAATGTGCATCTGATTTTCTTACAAGAATCTATTAGAAAAAAAATCGGGAAAGCAACAAAAAGATTTCTACCATTTTGTTGAAGTCTGTAAAGGGTAACTTAGTTGTTAAGAGATAATGTCTCCGAAATAATTTATCTTTAAACTCCAGAATTGAATTAATTTAAAAACAATGCCAATGTGGTTTCACTAGAAGGTACTTTCTATTTTCGCTAGCAAGAGGACACAACAAAATATATGTTAATCTTGCAGAAGGAAAAATATTGTCTATAAAAGTTATCGATTTCTCACGACAGTTTACGAACTTCATCTGTAGATTTAGCCTATTTAATTTATGCTCTAACGTAATATGGAAAATTTATAACTAAATAGCCTACTGCATAGCATTACAGCATCTTGATTCGACCCGTAAAAAGTTCTAAAAGGCCGAAGATCGACACCCTCACGTTCAGCCTTTTTCTTCTTGAGCGACGCGCATCCTTCATTTGTTAACACTTTTCTCATCGACTGCCCCTTGGTCCAGTGATCTGCCGTTCTTGTCCCATACCGTTCCACTATCAATCTAAAAAACCATATCTCAACTGCCCATGTTTCCTACCTACTTAGATGCACGTTTTAGAATGTCTCCGAAAATGCCTTATCGAAGTGAAACCGGGCGCATTTATTTAAATATTGTGAGAAAGTTCCATGCCTGTTATTTCATTGAATATGCACTACTTTTACAAAGCTGCGCCGGGAACTGCAAAGTTTATTTACAGTATAAGGATGAGGACTAATCATTCGAGTAACGTAATGAATGTCTTGCCCAAAAGGAGAATGAACATAGAGATAGGAAGATTAGAATTTTATTACATACAATCAGAGACAGAGCTGATGAAAATCGCCCCACTAATTAGTGGAATACGAAGGAGGAAGTGTGCGATGGAGGTGAAATTGCACCGTCCTCCGATTTCGAGGCTAAGCAGGATTAAGCGAAGAGGATAGCGACTGCACAGATGACAACGAAAGTGGTGAAATTGCGGCGTCAGAGAGATACTACTACTAGTGACAGACTAGGAAGATCAAAACAGGCTGTGGTTATTTTATGTCAATCGGCGACGCCATCCAAAGAGTACTTGGAGACGGAAATCGACCGAAAGTATATCTAGGAACATTGGGACTACTTCATCAGTGAAACGTAAATGCACTCATAAGGCTTTAAGGAGACTTTTGGAGATAAAAAGAAGGAAAAACACTCATAGTCAGATTTAGGCCGGAATGAAGGTTATGATATAATATGGGAAAGATTACCTTAAAATTTAAAAAAGTCAACTGCCTGTAATTTTGTATGATGCTTACTACGCACTAACTCCTAATGAACTCAGAATGACACATGTCAATAATTTGTAAAATGGATAACTGAATGGCAAAACCCAAAAATTAGAATTAAAAATTCTTCCAGTTACAATCAAACAGTTAAGGAATTTCATCTATTTTAAAGGTAAGTTTAGAATGATCTCTAGAAGCTGTTTAACTCTGAGTATCTTGAGAACTGTATATTTTTCTCTTCATTTATTCAAAGCTTCTGCCTGCATCATTCTAAAAACTCACCCTCTTCCTTTACCCCCGCTTTTACAACGCTTCTTCCTCTATAATGCTCCTAAATATGATATTTGTCAATGTTCTTTTCGTCTACTTTCTTTGCCTCTTTTCAGTTTCCGCCAGTAACTTCCCCTCTTCGCCTGCCCTATTTAAATCCTCGCCGTTTGTATCCATCTACGTTCTACTTATTTTCTCCACTCTTCTAAAGCCTAAAAGTCACAAAAAGGTATCATGCAGAATCCGGGTAAATATACCATGTAATGATATGCTTGTAAATTCTGTAATTAAATTCCGATATTTACTTTTGTCAAAAAAATCTCGCAGTTTTTCTTATAAACGTTACAGGTAGTGACTTTTAATTTAATTCATATCCTCTACCATAGAAAAAATAAAATTAATACTCAATCTTTATCTTGGTTCTCTAAAGGAAACCCCAGTTTCCAAAACAAAAATATGATTTCACGAATTAGAGTACTACTTGTATACTGCAAATCCACCAAATATCCTGCAGGTCGCCGCAAGAGTGGGCAGCATGGAGTTAAAGTATCCAAGCATGAGCAAATATTAGTTCATTCGCGCATCTAAGTATATGTTACCTCATTCACCCAAACACCCGTACACATAAACACATCGTGCATTAAGTGTTAAAGTTGACTAAACAATTAAACTTGGTCTTAATTGAATAAGTAAATATATTTGGGTGGTTGGGATCGATGTTGTTATGACTGCAAATTGAGTGGGGGAAGATAAAAGCTTGAAACTGTCTATGACGGTGACCATCTCTCTAATATTGTCTCGGTGGTCGAAACACCCGACATAATGTGGGACCATAACCATTCCGCAAGTGCATGTAATACGGGGTGTGACTGCGGTTACGTATCTCGAGAAAAGACGTGAGTTGGAAACCTTGGCAAACATATCTGCGAGTATTCGATTCACATAGACGTAACCACATAAAAAAGGTGTGGATTCGATCCTTTGCACGAGAACGAAACCATTTTCGCTACTCTAAACATTTTTAGCCACGGTTAAGAGCCGGATAACGTTATTATTCATCACATACGTGGTTATGGAGGTTTAAATACGGGGGAATCTTGACAGAAATATGCTTTTTATTTCCTTCCATCTCCTTCCCTCGAAATATCCTGGTAGTAGTGCCGACGGATGGGGGTTATGGGAAGAGTAAGGGGGCGGGAGGGGGGACAGGTTAGAGCGGAGCGAGAGGAGGAAAGGGGGAGTGAGGAGAGGGGGTATAGCGTATCGTAGGGTGGGAAGGCGCATAAAAAGGCGTCGAGTGGGAGGTGGCGACGTCGGAGGACGTCAAACGATGAAATAGGCATTTCATAAGCGGCGCAGACGCTTAACAACCACCAACACCGACGCGGCCGTTCTAGCCTTCCTCTTTTCTCTCTCTTTCTCTCTCTCTCTCCTCCTCCCATCGCGCTCAAATGAACTCACATAAACACGCTCGGCTCCATCTCTCTCCCTCTCTTTCTCTTTCCCGGAGGCTTAAAGCCTCTCCTCCCCATCCAACACGTTTAAAAACGTCAACCGACCTTCTCTTCTCCAAAACACACACACATTCACCCTCTCTCTTTAACCCCCTCCCTCCCCCGCCTCAGCACCCCGTTCCCTGCTCACTCTTCTTTGCTTTCAACCCCCCCTCTTCCCCGCCACACCCCGACAAACACTCACACACCCTCTCATTCCCTCGCCTCAAGGCGTCGCTATTTTATTCGGACCGCGTCTCCCCTTGTTTACGAGTCCGCGCTATCAACTCCCGAGACTCCGTCTCTTCGTCCCCCCCTTCCCTCCCCTCGCCTCGACGCCTACCGCCACTCTCGCGACTCCCTCTTGAAACCACACTCCAGTCTCCTTGTGCCCCCACCCCAATACCTCCCTCACCCTTTCTCATTTCCACCACCCATTTCATTTTTGAGGAAATTTTTCAATTGTGATCCACACATTGCTGGAGCATTGTCGGTTTTCCCGCCATTAAGAGCGTTATGAAATCATTTGTTTGATATCCTGGCGCATCCGCACTGTCTTATTTTTATATTTTAGAGCGCTCTTAATAAATTGGCCATAACTACCGCGGTAATCAACCCAACGGTAGGTTTAACAGGTTTGAGCGCCGTTGTCGTCTTTTCCAAGTCCTGCGGCCTGCAAAATTCAAGCATTCTGCTCGCGAAAGGGGGTTCTATCTTTTGTGCGAATTTTTTCAGATATTTCCCCTGCATTAAAATTTGCCATAGATAATAATTCTAATTTCTATCTCTTATTCTCTTTGATCCTTGAAGTGTATCTCATCTGCTAACGACCTCCGAATTATAAAGACTGCACACTCAGATATTTGAAAACTATTAATAACGAAACACAAATGTGATTTCATTCCAGCAGATGGCTATGAAATTTCGTTAATCAGCAACTTTTACATGGAGTTTAAAATCACAAAAAAGCACCATCTAAAATCAAGAAATTTTCCCTAGAGGGTATTTTCCAATTACATACGACATACAAAAAAGATATTATGGGTTATAATCTCATGTTTAAATTATAAAGCTCACAATAAAGCTCAAATATACAAGCTCACTAATATTGTCTTGTGATTTTAATTCATTATCTGCGTAATGGAATGAGAAAAATTGATCTTCAGACGTACCCATTGTTATCGAAAGCTAAACCTAGGTTTATGACCAAAATCCGGTTTCATAGGTTAGCGTAGAATTTTGCCATTTATGAAGTGCTGCGTGGTTTGAAATGCTTTCATCGAGAGGAGAAGTAGCTAGATAGTTGATTTCCCTGCGCCTCCTGCGTTTTCTTAGATCCACGGAGTTTGTTTTTTGAGTGGAGATGTCTAGAGACATCGGTTTGTGTAGCCGCTCAAGGCATCCTCTCAATGGAGGAAAGATCTATTTGTTTGACTGCTCCAGCGCCGGTGTGAGTAGAGCAAAACTTTAAATCTGCATCCCCTCCTCAAGCTAGCTCAGCTCCCCAGCATCTCACCCGCCACGGTTGAGTGCACACGACTGACGGGTTGCACGGATGCCTGCGAAGGAAACGGCAGAAACCGGGACATTTTCTTTCTCAACCTTAACACGCCAAGGTGGAGAGAACTGAGAAAAAGCTTTTAAATTTTCTTTCCTTTTTTCTGAGTGACAGAGTAGTAGGAAAATTTCTTACCTTATTTCTTCATCGAAATATTTTTATTCAATTTAAAAAATACCTTGACCAAGAACGGGACATCACGTCATTCAAAACATATTTCAAGATGAGTAGAATTCTAAAATTGAATATCGTTTCCATTAATAAATCTGACAGTCACACGATATTTGGATAATAATTCATAAATATTCAAAGAAAGTTTGTCAACGCTCTAATTTTCTAGCCTTTGAATTTTCGAATGGAATTCATGTGTATTAGAATTGGGTACATTTTTTCATAATTATACTGGTAAATTATTAACGAAGATTAAGCATTGCTACTACTACTGCAAGTGCAACACTCCACATCGAAAAAAGTCACTTCTCCCTCTGTATACCTCCCTTGATTATCACACAAAGGTGGCAATTCTATTTCCTCCATCTACCCCAACATTTTTCCTTGTTTTAGAGTTCTCAACATTCGATTGCCAGTCAATATCACCAGCATTCATTTTCCTCTCCTTCCTCAAAGTATTCCCAAATTCTTCCTCTCTTCCCCTATAATTTTTAGGAATAAGTAACCTACTTCATGTAATCAAAAGTTTTGGTCTGAAAGTATTCTGAAATAACTAGAAGGAAAATAAACTTCAATAGAAATTTACAAATACAATAAAGAGTTAATCCGGTATTTTATATGCATTATATTTTCGGGGGCGAATTCCTCCTTTTTTTCTCAACAAGTATGTAACAATGCAATATTAGCTCCTAGAATATCTCTTTGCTTTAAATAGCTATTATTAAGCAAATGCCTTTTGAATATAGTGTGCTTGGAGTCGTTTTTAAGAATATGATTTTTTTAAATTTTTGCAACAACTTTTTTTTTACTTGTTTACTTGGATTTTCCAACTTTTAGAAACAGTTTCGATAATGTTGAACCTGAAATTTCGCGTTTATTCACAATGGTTAACGATTCTCGGGTGTTCCTCCGTGTCAGGGTGTCTATTGTTGGGAACAGTTTTAGCTGGCATCTTCAGGTTAAAAGTAACGATATGTCGATGCCTTACATAGGGAAAGGGAAGCTCTAGGGCGGTAGGGTGACTAATGTAGTATAGTAACTGAGATTACAATTGTAGTTTCTATGATATCTTAACTGTACCAAAATTAACAAAAATATATTCATTACTCTTTTATGTATAAACTTTACATTCAGATTTAAAAAGACAATTGAAAGAAAAACAACTTCGTTAAAATGTGAAACAAGTCAACGTGTTAAAACGAAACCTTTTCAAAATGTTGAGTCTGAATTATTATTTCTTACTTTTACTTTTTAAGGTTTCAGGTACATATAATATTCCCAATCTTTGAATAATAATCTCCATCCCGTAACGTTCGACGAATAGGAAGTCACAGTCTCCAGAACACCACGATGTTTACGTTGGGCAAAATTAGAAAACGAATGAAATATGGGTAGTTTAGTTTTTGTAAAGTCTTCCGTCCATTGGAGTCGCAAAAAATATATACATACGTATTTCACGATACGTCAGCTGCATATGCGCTCCCGAACAGCGTATCACGCTGCTTTAACTTTACGAGGGAAGTAGAAAATGAACCAAAGTAAGAAATGCAGAAGCGTCGTAACTCAAGGGTGCCCAAGGAGAGAATGGAGACATAGAAGACGGAGTTTCAGGAGAAGTTGAGAAAGTTCAGCGGGAAAATCTGGAAGAGGCAAAATATTCCTCCTTTTAAGGTGTTCCATCACTTCAAATTTGTATTTGAATTTTGAACAGCACCGAAATAGGAGAGAAGAAGTCCTATTGACCCTCGGTTAAGACACATTTAGATTTTATAACTCCAATTTGAGATGTTTATCAAGAGAAACTGGGGGAGGTGCCGCAACTTTTAAAGGAGATACCCACTCATGTGAATTACTATTTAGTGCATATTTCAAAGGGTAAATAAAAATCATTCAGGTCAAGGCGAATTATTTTTACACTTTAAAATTTTTGCATTGCTATGTTTGTTTGTAGGAACTTTTTTTGGAAAAAAGTACACACGTGATAATTCTACACTAAAATGAAACGTAGGAAGTAGAAATGAAAACTTTTCGGGAAAATCGCAGTGGTTTTTCTTTAAAAAATAGAACAGTCCATAGTGACGATGAACATCATCTCTTACATGCATGAAATATCCGATAAGAAGTTGTGATAATCTGGGAAGTTGGAAAAAATAAAGAAGGACAGAAGGGTATCCAGATAAAGTTCAGTGAAGAAATGATAAATTTGCGAAGAAATTTACATTAAAAACATAAGAAAATAAGTACGATGAGATGATTGGAGGAAACACGTACGTGATATGGAAGGACGGGAAGGTAACCAGCGAGTATTCCATAAAGGCACATTCAAGTTCACTTGTGACACTAAAGAGAGAGTTATACCACATTTTGTCGGGTATACGGATAAAATAAAAAAAATGACGCAAACGCTAGTAGATGTATATTATTTTTTCCCTCGCAGGCTTCCTTCGTTCTCAAGTTTCCTCGGCGTCTTGAACTATGAAGCTTTCCTTCCAGGATTCCATTCGCGTCGCGTAGACTATTAATGACGACAGTCCCTCCAGCCACCCTGCCGGAGTCTTAAGATCAGGAGTGGAGATCAAGATTTCTCACCCGCGTTACGTATGCGGGAGTGATAAAGTCTTCCCTTGTCCATCATTCAGTCAGGGGCAAATAAAAGCTCCATATTTTCTATATAAGATGGACAACAAAATTGCATCCCCACTCCTGAGCTGAAGTCGCCATCAGGATAGATAGACAAACTATCATTATCGACGGCCAACACAAAGGGGATGGAATCCCAAAAGCAGAGCTTTATTACAGAACAAAGGACTATTCTTGGTTTCAACTGACAGTGTATATTGGTAACCCAATTGTACCTAATCACTCCTTTTGAATGACTCTCGGGCCATATGGAATTAGGTAAGCCTGGTGTTCCTAACAGCCAGTCTAAAAAATGTTAAGCTTATTATAAGAGAAACTTTCTTCGCATATCAAATAGAGTAGACTGCCTTGAAGTGCCAAGAACTTTTGAAACGCCTGACACCTGAGAATTAATCCTGCGTTCAATCTATGATGGAGACCAAATGCTAGAAGAATATTTTACTAACCCTCACTATACCCACACTATGGGTTACGGCTAGTTTCAGCGCATTGGTGTCATCCTCTGATAGCTGAAGATGACGCCGATGTGGTTACACTAGTTGCACCTAATAACAGAAAAGATTTGATGGAAAGATACAATGTTTTTTTTTACTTCAGCGAGTGTTTTTATATTGCGAAAAATTCGTAAACATTTTAGGATAGCGTCTTCCCCCTGACACACACCCTTGAGGTAACTTACAAGCTACGACACTGATGCAGATGTAGATTATACTACCTGTAGTCAGTTTGGTTACGATGCATCAAACTTTCGGTTTTACCATTCACTAGTTAGCTGCTTTCACACATTGCATCAATTCATGACAAGAGACAGTCACAACGAAAGATGAGTAACAATATCGCTCAAGATGGTACACGGATTTACTCTCAACTGTCAAAATATATCAAAATGACCCAAATAAATTTGACAGGTATCATTAAATGCAGGAATATTATTTAGATAATGTGGTTGTTTTAGTCAGAGTTTAAAGTTTAGACTTTTAAACCCCGATGTTTTGTTTATTGTTTGCCACATATTCGTTTGAACTCTTTCCTTCTCACGTAAATAACTTTTTTTTAAATCACATAGTGATTCTATGATGAAGACAGCCAACAGGAAGATAGCTTAAAGTATTGCAATAGTAACTACATTTCACAACTATCAATTTCATGATGATCGTACTTGATATCTTATCAGCTGTTGATGGAGCAAATGTAACATATGATCGCAGATCATAATGAAAAATGATGCCAGTTAAAGGATCGTCGACCAAAAAAAGGTTGCCATAAAGGATCTGAATATTCATCTTTAAATTAGAAAGCAAATAAAATAGCGACTTAATTAACAAGCTCATCACATGAGAGGATGACGAGGACACTACAATTAAAACATTTAAAACCTCTAATTGGAAATATGCAGCAATTATTGTGGCCTACTTATTGACCCTGGAAGGCTCCATGTGAGAAAACTGTTGAGGCTACATTTTTAGGCGTCGGAGAGAAGCTAACTGCTTTTAGAGATTCATCGTCGATAAGATCCTCATTTTTTAAGAAATATGAAAATATTTTGGTTTCATAATGTAAGAAATTATACGAAACACATATCTACTCGTATATAACTCACCCGGTATTAGCTCCCAGGACTATTATATTGAGATCAGAAATATGGCACTCACCTGTAAAGAGAAAACAAGTTTCAATCAGTGCACATATTTATTATTTCAAATACATTATTATTAAGCCAGTTTAGAAGTATTATAACATTTTTTGGGTCCAAAACCATAGATTATGAATATCCGATTCACTAAATTGAATCATTCCACTTTCCATAGGTTTACAGCAATGCAACCTCAAGGGATGAAATAGGCTTCAAGACTTAAACCGTTAGAACATTGCCCACTAAATTATCCTTTCTCCAAAATTGAAATTGAGTTTCATAAAGAGAAAGAGTAAAAACAGATTTTAAAAGTAAATAATATTCTTACGACAGCAATAAATAATGAAATTAGTATCTGCATTATGATACACGAATAAAATCATTCAAAAAATCAAAGCAAAAGTTTACTTCTTCCACTCTTAGAAAATTCACGGGTAGACTCTGTAAGTTGTTTGACTTTCAGGTTCATCGCTTACAAACCATATTCATAAAAGACATCAGAGAAACAGGTTATTTAAATTTTTGAAGAAAAGCTACATTACGAGTAAAAGCTAGCCAAATATTTTAAAATTTAATTCGAATACAAACGCATGAAATGTGAAATCTGACAAAAGCACGCACTATTATTCGTGACAACAACTGCAATGATTGCGCTGCGTACTTTTATCACATATCCACATGCCATGCAAGGAACGGCATCTTATCATTCAGGGTACAGTGATGAGAAATAAAAATAAATCCCACGTGCTGATAACTTTAATTTGGCATTTTCAAAGATTTGAAGACTTACCGGGCATTTATATGAGTCAATAATTTTTTGGGTGAACTAATTTTTCTCTTAGGATTAACGTTATTTTTAATTTGCTCGCACACGTCCTTTATCGGCGAAAACGCATGAATATTTGATCAACACTCTTGCAATTTTGGCCGTAAATCTTCTCAAAACGAAACATCCGATACCACACTGCGAACACGATAATGCTTTGAAAGCACCAATTGAATAGCAGTGACACTCAATTTTTTTGAAGATGCACGTGGAAAGATCGAAGGGAGACGATTCACGCCGAAATAATTCCGACACCTAATATCATCCATCATTTGAGCCGTCACCCGAAGAACCAAAAAAAAGAAGAAACCACTCGACAGCAATGATCATGATATCACAAGAGTTCAATCGAAATTTCCTCCCTCCTCCACAGCGGAGAGATAAAGTAATTCTACGTTTAATCTCAAAGTTTACCCCTTGAGCAAGGGAAACGGTGCGTGGAAAGCCAGCACTGCCATAAAAGAGGGGCGTAAACCAGGAAATGACGTCCTCCCTCATGCCATGTGCGTTGATGGATGAAGTAGGGGGTGGGCGTGTGGGATGGGGTGGGAAGGGGGGAGAGGGAGGGAGGGGCTTGAGAAATCATGAAAGTGACTGTTGTCATGTGCTTCCGCAAGGAAAACTCGGTTTTGAGGCAGCAACACAATTCCGGATACTTAAGGCGTGCCGCGTTAAGGCTCACCACGCCTTTTGTGAGGAGCGCAGAATGAGCACCATTGACGCGAGGTGTTCGTGTTGGTGTCCGTGGGGGGGTGAGTTGGAACAGGGAGGGGAAGGAACGGAGAGTGGAGATAAGATGGTTGGATACAGCTCGGCTACCGGCTGCTGCCTCCTTTGGGCAGGCAGTCAAAAGTTTCAGGTAAAAGGGAAGTTTTTAGTGGTTTCGGCCGTAAAATGCGAGCCTCCCTTCTTTTTAATCCTGAAGGAGTCGAGCAAGGCGTACGTACTCACGCCCTCCTCCCCCCCACCCTTTTCAACCCTCCCTTGCACTTGAACGCAGACTACCCCGTAAATAAATAAAACGACACACCCACTTATTCCTGCCAAGCATACTTTGTACACACGACAACAGTGACATCATTTTGTGTTGCTATTGGTTACGGCCCATTCCACTTGGAGTGATCTTGCCTTCGGGAAGGGTGAAGTGAGTTTTGCATCGCCACAGACGCGTTTCTCACCGCGTTTGTTTTTAGGGTGCAACGACTCGAAATATCCATCCAAAACAACTGGATTTTTATCGAAGCTATATTTAACAATATATGCTGATATGTTTGAGAGATTTTCTCTTTTTTCTTTTTTTCAATTCTATTTTGAAAATGAGTCTTAAGATTTTGATGAAGGGAATGTTTACAACAATTTCGGGTACAAGATAGCAATTTTGCTTTGTCTCGACTTTAGGGAAATGAATGGGTGGGAAGGGAGTTGTAATCCAATAAAAGAATGCTACGTTTTGCTTAAGACAATCACTTCAATTGGAATAAGCAGTTTTTCGCATGGGGCGTTAATTTGTGGACCCCTTGGCACCTTACTTTAATCGAGTAGGCTAATGCAGTGCGCCGGGTTTCTTTCCACCCTTCACCAATCCCCTGAATATCCTGCTTTTCCTTAACCAATAGAACTATCTCTAATTACGCAAACCTTCCGTCCCCTCCACTAATAATTAATAAGTTGTATGGTTTTTGCTGGATAATCAATTACAAGAATTTTAACATCGGTTAATGAGCCGGGGGACATTATATGTGCGAGAAATAGTCATTAATGGATGAGGGAGAATCTATTTTGATGAAATGGTATTCGGCCAATACAAAACTTGATGAAATGGGTTGAATTCACGATTTGTTGTGCAAAAAAGTGATTAACCTAGACCTCGACTTTTGATAAACGCATTATATTATTAATTTATTATTATTCAATAAATTTACTGTTCCTGTACGACACCACTTGAGCGTGAGTAGAAATATGCCAGACATTAGGGTAATTGGGGATTATTAGCATCACGCATAATTTTATTCTCATTAAGTTCAAATTTTGAATACGTGATGCTTATATTATTGTGGTCTTTAAAATTTTGAGGGAATATTTCTTGTACTGTATTCGTCTTTTTGCCATCCAGTTTCCCTTGACATTTCTCATTGTGTTCTCGCCCTTCATTGCCCTGTAGGACTTAAAATATTCCTTTTGTATTGCGTTAAACTCGTTTAATTGGTATTTATCATCATTTAGTATCACGTCATATCATCATACATAACGTCATCCTGTAGTTAAAATCATATTCGTAATCAATAAGATTCCATCACTCATCAGTATGGATACCCACAATAACGTGATGATTTCTACTCGGTCTTAGGACAATAGCATTAATAATTAATCCGTTTTTATGGGATTTATAAACCAAGGTGCTAGAATTAAATTTAATGTTGGAAACTTATTTACCTTTAAAATTTGCGTCCAGAAAATGAAAAACAATTTAAGAAATCGGTGTTTAAGGGCAAGGGTGGTGTTTAAACGATAATTATTTTCAATCCTGGGCAGAAATATTTACCAAGATTTTCTTCCGATTGCGGCATCTTTAAGAACTACATTCAACTCATTCGTGCATACATGGTTCGAATAATGCTTCCCACTCGCGTTTCACAGGTTCAGCTTTTTAGAGGGTCTTAACTGACAACGAGGCAATAATTACACACTATTATTCTGATATTTTCGAATTCGGAAGGTTTTTTACGTTATGCAGATTCCAAATTTAACAGGTATCACATGAAGAGTTTCCAAAAAATGAGTATCATTTTAGCCTTTCTTGAATTTGTTTCCGAAACATGATACCTTCGATCATGGTTTCAAATGCTCGACGAATGCCTCGATTACAAATTAATACGATATGCTGCTGTGTGCATCTAAACGATCCACACGAATTCCCTTCCCTCGTCCGTCCTTGTTAGCGCGCGTATTTGAGTGGGAAGGACGATCGACAGTCGTTCGCTTCCCAGTCCGAATTCTGGGAAGGAAACTTATCATCATCGCCCCAATGCTGCGGTGAACGCGAGCATTCCAAAAACCCCAAGGGATCGATGTCTCGCGGGCCTGTCCGCACGAACGGACGTTTGGGTAATATCGCCAGCCATAACCCTCTCCCTCTCACCCCCTCTCCTCCCCCCACTCCCAGAGAGTGATTTCCTATGACGACCCTTTGAGCCTTCGGTCTGGCGAATTTGCGAAAGGAACCGAACGTGCAGCAGTGCAATTCACGGATCGGGGTGGCTCAGTTCACGCTTAAATGGCGGCAAAGTGGCTTCGCTGGAACGATCGCTAGTGTACCACAAAGGAAATTGAAACCGTGAGGTTGACGGACGGTAGGGGAAAAAGAAGTCGATAGGAGATCTTAAAAGAATGTGTAGACATTTTCATGGGTCCACAAAAATTATCATCACAAGGTTAACTACCCGCAGTGGTTCTGCCTAGAATTCCTTTTAAACTATGTGCCATTAGTGTTTCTTAAAACCCGAACGAAATGTAATTAATTCGTCATAAAGTAAGATACTCTGTTCTAATTGATACATAAAAGAGGAAATAGAGCAATGTTAAACATTTAGCTAAATAGGATAGTATAACAACGGTCAAGTTTTTCTCTCGTGAGGCCCCATTTAGAATATGTATGTGTATGTATTGGATCCTATGGAAAAAACGTTTTATTCGAGAAATTGAGAGGATTGAACACAAGAGAACTGTTTCGTGAAAAACTGTTAAAACAAAAAGAAAACCGTAATGAAAATGCTTTTGGAACCGGGTTTATCATCATTAGGACAAAGGCGATTTAATGCAAGGTTGAACTAATCAAATAAATTTAGAACGCTTGCTTCAGCTCTGAGGTCTCGTCAATTAATCGCAATCCAAAATACATTGGTCGTTTGGATCATGGGTATCAAATTCGGGAAATGTATGCCAAACTAACAGACTTAATGACTCCTTCCCACAGACAATATACGATGTTAACCATAGGGTTGTTGATAACAAGAACACCAATTGCCAGCCACAGTGTCTAGGGAATAATTAGTTGTACGAGTAGTAGTATGCATGCATTTTAAACCAGTTGTTCGGCATTATGTTGGAAAATCCCTTCCAGCATGACCGACATATAATTAACGTAGTTCATGCTACAACACTTCCTGCCGTGTTTGGTTGTATTTTTAAGTTCCCCCTTCCATCCCTCGTCCCTTTCCGTGGGGGTAATACCCCACTCGGTCCGTTACCAACAGCGGTGAGCCACATTTTCTACCTGTGTAGTTAAGGGTGGGGACTATTACTACTGTGCATGGCCATATATTAATACAATTTTCCCCTTCTTGCTTTCTAGTTTTCAAATTTTGCAGTGGGTGTAATTAACAATTAGAACTAAGTGTTTCGCAAGCATGCATATGGATTAGCACATTTTTTCGGAGAGTTTATTGAATGCTTTTTTCTTTTAATAACCATTGAAACACTCTTCCCCTCCCTTATCCCTTACCCATTCCGTCAGGTGCTTGCATCCCTTGCCACAGAACATTTTGGTCGCGGGATATTTATGCAGATAAAGATGAAAATTTAAAAATATAAAGTTAATTACACCCAGCGTCGTGTCGGACTGGTAGGCGAAGCCACTCTTATAATGGAACTGACATAGACTGCGGAACCAAAGGCAGAAAGAAATAGATTTTTTCGCATGGTTTGTGAGCTCAATATCAGGAAACATTTTAAAACAAATCATTCAGCATTTAGTCTGATATCTGGTGACATAACACTCCCTGCCAAATGCACTCGTGGAGAATTTCAGGGAATCATGTAGATGTAGAGAGCCTAGAGGTGTACGTGTTACATTCATAAATCGTTTTTATTAGATGTAAATGAAAGTTCCAAGGGAGACTTAATCGGAAATATTTAATTTCTCCCGAAAAATAAACCTCCGGCATTTAGTAAGACTTGTAGGATGCTCCGTGTTCTTGCCTTTTCTGAATTTAGCATTCATTATTATTGGAAAAATATAGCCCTCCGTTCGCTTTCATTTTGAGCCTTCCTTTGCAGCTCTTGGAAAAGATTATGCCCTTAATATTTCACCTCTTCTTCTCACTCTTGAGGTGTGTTTTGAAAGAGTTTTATGCATGCTCTTTATGTAAGCTCTTTTGACTCAGTTCTACTTTTCACTCTGCTTGCTCTTCCATTATGTCCATAACTCTCTCTCTCCGCCAAATACCTCTTGTTGTGCAACCCTGTGCGTAGAGTAAAGCTTATTCCCGATGTTTGAAGGCATCCATTATTAATATTTCTCCCTTGTCTGAGGTCCAGGTTTCATTTAGTGCAGCACATAAACACATAAACTAATTAAAATATCAGACCATATATATCTACATGCACTACATGTTAATATATGCAAGTAAACAGGCTCAAGGAGGACGGGTGGAGCAACAGTAAAACGGAGTAAATGTTAAAATCTCTATTTAAACATAGAAATATGTTTTTGATTCTATAGCGCCAGATTAAAAAATATAGAAAATGGAAGATGATGTAGGCAATGGAATTTAGAAGGAGGTAAAAGGAGTATCAGAAGGCTTAAGAGAAAATTATGAGCGAGGACAGGGAGGTGGTGTGGAAGAAAATAGGGAAAAAATAAAAATAAGAATAACGAAGGCCGCAAACGAAGCTCTATTAACTGCAAAGGGGAAAAGGCCAAGAAAATAATGGATTACGGATGAGATGATTAGGAAGAGATGAAGGAGAGAATACGGGAAAAGGAAATTAAACAAGGTAAATGTAGAGTTAATTTGAAAGAAGTTTGAAGATATAAATAATAAACTGAGGCGGTTAAATAATAGTGCGAAGGAAGCGTAGTGGAAGACGCTGCGTGAAAAAATAAAAAGTTTACAGGGGAAAGGGAAATTGGTGTACAATGCAGTAAGGTTAAACCCTGACAGGAAATAATAAGGGAGAATTATCGCAAACAATCAAAGAAAAGTCATGGTAACCAACCTGCAATCAATCTGTGAGTTGAACTAGAAAAGATCCAAAAGAGATGGAAGGAATATATAGAAGAATAATATAGTAAAAACATTGAGCTATCAACGTTAGATATAAGAAAAGAATATGACGTAGAAGAGGATAGCTAAGGTCCAGGTATGGACTAATCGTACCATTTAATGTCAGAGAAATTTGTCGGGAGATTCCGTAAGATCAGTGTTAGTTCCTATTCCAAAAAAGTGAAAGGTATTCATATGTTAGGACTACAGAACAATAAATTTGATTTTGCAAGTAGCTAAAGTGGTTCTCAGGATCATCAATGTGAGGATGTGGAATAGGACGCATGATTATTTTGGGGACAATCATTTTGGTTTCGGAGATATTAGAGGCACGAGTGATGTAATAGCGGTAATGAAGTCAGTATAACAGTCATAATAACAGCGGAGTTTCACATTTCCTACCTGTGACTTTGGGGAAGAGGACCACGAGTTGCCTCTACATGAATTAATACAATTTTCCTTTCTTACTTTCCAGTTCTGCATGACTCCTCTTGGTATGATGCAGGTATGTCGTTTTTATGGTTTTGGTTGATAATTATTCTCTTCTTTTTCGTGTAGTAAAAACAATTTTATTATCTCTTGTTTTGAACTAAGTCTTCCACCAGCATTTTTAAAAATTTCATATATAAGTACATGAATACAATCAGTATATGTTTGTCCATTTCGTAGATATCAAAAAGGCGTTTGATGGAGTGAATTGGGAAAAAATTAATATATTGCAGAAAATAGAAATAGGTTCTAATTTTAATATTACTAATCCGCAATCAGTTCATGTCTCGAACTGCTAAGAGACGATTATCGGATGTACGTGTATAATACGATTGGGCAATGTTGGAAAGAGGAGTGTCTATTGATATCCCTTGCTGTTAAACGTATAAGTGGATAAAATGGCAAGTGAAACGGGTTTGGGAAGAATTGGAGATAAGAATGAAAGCCGGTGGGATATTCATAAAATCTTGCCTAAAGGCTTGCCGATGATCAAGTTTATTTGTCAGTCATTAGCAATGGGATGTTGAAGACTAATTGCGGGGAGAATGTTAGGGAAACAATGAAGAGGTAGAAATAGGATAGGCATGTTGGACGGAATGAAAGGAGGTAGGAAGTATTCGGAATTGAAGAGGTGCTTGTAGTAATGTTGGATATCGGATTTTGTTTTGCTGATAGAGTGAAAGGAATTGTCGCTGTACCATTTGGTAGCTGGTGTCCATGCAAATCCACTGTACGTTATGTATGACCTATAATAATTGTCACACACTATTTTTTTATTTCACACACACAAATAGATATAAGGAAAGGGGATAGGAAAAAACATAATTGTAAAAATATTTCCTTATCGGGGAAATGAACCACGGACCTTCCACTTGCCGGGCGAATGCTCTAACAGTTAAGCTAATTTGGAAACTTAATTTAAACTGAGATCTGCGATCTTATAAATCGCCCAAGTGCTCCGACAAATTTTGGCCAAGAGATGGCGTTAGGGAGCTGTTTCACCCACCAAAGGAGAAATAGACGACACACAAGAAGGGGAAAGGATAGTAGAAAAGCATTCATACGATATCATTAAGGATAGGAACGGTGCGTTTCATGGCAAGCATAGCCAGAAGAAGAGACGAGCCACATTGGCCCCTTCCTATTCCCTTTCCTTATATCAATTTCTGTGTGTGAAATAATATCTGTTCGCCGTATGGCGGGATTTCGTGTTTTGAATGTGTATTTGGCCAAAATTCTTCTTAATGGCTCCTTAAATTCTCTCGTTAGATGAAACATTAAATTATATAAATAACAGCATTCATATGAAAACAAATATTGGCATGACTGACTTCTCGATCACAAACTCGAATAAACATTTCCAATTTGTATAAATCTGCACAAATTGTTAATTCCTTGCCCTAGTAGAATATTATACAATCACATTTGAGTAGACTAAATAGGTAAAATAAAAAAGGCATTATTAAATGAGCCGGAACATGTCATTTTGTTGGAGTAAATCTCCCTTCTGTTCTCTCAAAACCCAAAGATTTATGAAGAATTAACGGTTCATCTTTAAGAAACTAGGCTTGGTGACAAATTCTGTAGAGATATTTTATGGCAATATGTTAAGTTGTCAAACAGACATTCATTTATAGTAAAAAATAATATGTAGCAACTTTTACTGACCTCGAAGGTAAGCCTGTGTTAAGAAAATCATCACTCAACAACCAGCAACAAAGAGCATAAAATGTAAAGAAAAACTAGGCGACATAGGGATGGCGCAATATTTTTTTTAACTTTTCAAGTGATGACGTCTATAAGGTAACGGATACATCATCCCTGCAGTAATTACCTAAAGTTCAAAGAAGTTCCATTAAAATAGTGGAAGATTGTTACGGAAAGAAAATAAACGTAAACGACTTCTTATAGCGATATAAGGCTTTCCAAAACACGCATAGAACAAACTTTTGGTGAGGTTAAGGGAGAAGAAGACTGAGGTTTACTCCTAACAGCGTAGAGATGCTTAACAAGATGTTCTAATACTCTAAAAGTGCACTAGATTGCAATCGTTACTAAGTTGGCAAACAAAACGATATTATATGTTAATTTTCTTACTTAAATTTGAAGCTCAGCTGACAACACTTGATGCTAATAAGTACTGAAAATACCTATTACCCTATAAATACGATAGACGATATCCTTTGAACTGAGAGTGAAGACGCTACCCGTCTCCAGTCGATTTTCTGGATCTTTCATCTTGGGATAGAGGAGCCCCCACCTGGTGGCGGAATCGAGAACTGCCTCCCCGCCTTAACTTCCCTCCCCTCTCTCCTCGCAACTTCCTCCTCCTCCTCAAGACCCTCCGTCCTCTCCCCCACTCCACTCCACACGGCACACCCTCACCCCTTTGCCATACCCGAAGAAAATCGTCCCCCTTCTCTCAACAATCCAGACTTTCGCTGATCGCGCGATAGTGACTCCCTCTCTCCGCAAAAAGCGACTACATCTGCTCTAGTCGACCGAACCCGGGTCACTGTGGATACGAACCCAAAGATGAGAATGCAAATCTGTTTTGAAAACTTACCGCTTGAAAACGAAGGGCGTCACGTTGGTGGTTATTGTGACTGATTCCCACCCCAAGGAGGTCTCGGGTTCGAATCCCAGTGATGAAAACATTTTTAAGTGGCATCCTGATTACCTGTAAAGGTTCTTGGTGTCTTTTCTTATTAGAATAGGTTAATGCAGACGTCCAGTTTCTATTCACTATTTCTTTCACCATTCCCCGAAATTACTGCCGCTAACAAATTTAGATCCGACCTTATCTCTAATGGCGCAATTGACCTCGGCTGTCGATATAATCCCCTCATATAACTTACTCCTACTTGCAATTCGAATTCCCTCTGCCATGATCTCTTACTTCTTTTGAACCGTAAGGGTGAAATCCACAAGAGACAGGGAATACCACCGGTCGAATTTCGAAGGGGATCTAAAGATTCACCTCGCCCGGCAACCTCCGCCTTCGTTATATGGGTGAAATAGGGGAAAAGGTTTCGTATGAACCGATCGAAATATTTGGGATTAACGAACCAAGGAGTCACGTGGTGCAATTACGAACGATTTGAGAATTTGGTTCACATGAACCGATCGAAATAATTAAGATCTTTCCGTTCTATTTCATTTCACCCGGATCATGTTGATCCGAATGAAAATTCCGATTGGAGACACAGTAAACCACATGGGATACGCTGCGATGTTAGCACGCATCACTCACAGAGTTGAACCAGAAAATGGGGATGTAGGAAAAGGGCGAATGTATTTTATTTTAGCTCATAGCCTGATATCGCAGTTTTTTAGCGACGTTGCCAAATCTAACAATCTCACATCAGATAACGATGACTAAACGAAGACAATAGGAATGAAACATTTTAAACTCATGTTAATACGATCCTGAGGCTTCCGCTCTAAGACCCTATACGAACATCTCCCACAGTTTCTTGAAATTTGACGCAATATTCTGTTCTTGAGAACGTGCCATTCTAATCAAATAGCAGGACTAGGAAAATATCTTACAAGCAATGGTATCCCAAAATGTCCAAGGGTCAGTCATATGAAAACCTTAAAGGTGTCCTTAAATTCAAATCATCACGAATCCTTTTGCTGTTTGTCCTCGACTTAGTTAGCTATAGTTTTCAAATTATCTCGCAGTCGGCAGTACGTTTAACGTCATTAAATGACGGAAAAATAACTTATTCACGTTTTTTTGATAATAATTCATTTTACGATATCAAGTCTATACATAAGAAGTTTAATCTTGTAATGTAACAGAAAGCACTACACTGGAAAATATCCAGATTTTGGTGAAACGGACACGCCTATCCATAGGGTATAGCGTGCAAAAACTACTAACTACTGAGATCTGAACCGTCAAAAAATTTAAACTCATGGCCGGCAGAAGAAAACGTTATCCAGCAGAAGAAAACGTTATCATTAGTAAATTAAAACAATTAAAGCTCCTGGTAATAATTAAAACCTTTATTGGATACTTCCGCACACATTCAGTGGAGACCTTTTACAATATTTTTACACGCAGAGCAACGACAAAAGGCATGCTGCATAAGTCAATCTAATTAAAGAAGAATATAAATGCCGGAGAAGAAGGAAGCAGAAGCCCTGCCAGAGCCACCGAGATGGTACCCAAAAATGATTGGCGAAGTACATCAGCTAAAGAAGAAGACAGGGGGTCGAGAATAAACATGAAGAAGCCTTACTTTGGAAAACTTCACCCGAAGAATTGATTAGAATATTTGAAGAAGCCAGACATTTTATAATAGAGGAAGAAAACGAGAGCATACAATAACTAGAAAGAAGATTTATAGAGGTGTTAAAATTGTTAAAAATGACTAAATACAAAAAATTGAAATACTAAATAAATACAGGCATATATCTGTATATAAGTGTAAAATTATAATGATTAGGCAATTAAAATGGATTTTTATATTGAAAATAAGTACTAATGGTGAGATTTGAGCAGTGTTTCCAAGATAGGAAATCCGAGGTAATGAACTACAAACAAAAATTGCAGCATGTTCATGAATGGTTACAATCAATTAGTTCTGTCCACACAACCATCACGTGTAGTGTAAACAGATCAGCTCAATTCATTCAGGTAATAATGATTTTTATGGGTCATATTTAAAAAAAAGAGTGTAAAGATCAAATGAAAACTTGAGCATTCGTCAAAGTACCACGCCACTACCGTAAGTAAACAAGAGTGGTACTCATGCTTGAAGGAATGGGTCACAGGTGGAAGCACAACGCTAGAACCCAAAAATACGGCGCAACAATATTGTAAACATGGCGGGTCCACTTGCATTGCGGATTAAAGAGTAACAGTGTTTTCCCATTCATTTACTGAATAGTTGAGGGGTCAATATGGTAAAATAGTTAAGGGATCCCAGCTGCGATAACGACATCAATCCACGGACAATACAAGAGAGGTTCCGCTCGTTTTCCTTTTTCCTGTTTTCAAAGAGAGAACAAAGCTTTGTGGTTACGATTCAGCATGCATACATACACAAATATCGTAGTGGGGGAATCACCTCCGCTCGGAGCTATATTTTTGGGGACCACTCGGGGTTTAGTACGATGGAGTTTTCACGCGAGAGCGATGCACCCTTTAAGAGAAAAACCTCAAGGTGTTAACTGAAATTGACGGAATGAAGCGTAAACTTTAATCTCGGTAGTCCCCGTGAAACGAATGTCAAAGTGATTTCAAGCATACCATTACGGATACGAAAGTTAAGAGTGGGGTTTGATCAGCAATGAATTTGATAATAAAATATTTTCATTTTTTTCTAATATTTTAAAACTTATTATAAGTGTTTGTAGAGCTGATCTGATTCAATGAAACTACATATAAGAGAGTATCTGGTGGAGGCGACAGCCAGTGCTCTAGGTTGCCATCCCCAGAAGCCTTGAATTGAATCTTGGTGCTTACTGAATGATCCAGAGAAATTCTGGCCCCTATCTTGTTTCCGTATGCATCTGTCGGATGGGACTTGTGTGAATATGTGACCCCATTAAGTCTTAACCTAAGGCTATGGCTCGCTTCAGCCAAATTGACTATACCCAGTTACCCACTCAGTCAAAGCATTAAAATTCCTTAGCAAACTGCGAAATAAACGTGACATATATGGGGTCAGTGACAATGCTAGTGGGTTAATGACAATGACGCCTTCAAAAAAATAGGAGAAATAGGCATCAAAAATAAAGGTTACTAACTAGAGTAGGCATGGTCTTTCATCTGCATATGAAGTATTTTGGACGGATATAGTCAAAGTAATGGACCGAACAAAAAAGAATTGAGCTGGACACAGCAGATTTTGCGCAGAGGAGAGAGTTGATGACGAGGACTTTGAGTAAGTCAGTATAATCATAATCAGTTAAAGCCTTGATATGGAGCGTGGTTCTGTATGGCGCGGGGACATGGGCGTTGAAGCAAAATGATAGGCGTAGGTGGAGGCTTTTAAAGGTTGAGGGCATGGAAAAGGTTAAATGGACTAAAAGGAAAACAAGTAAAGGAATACTAGGTGTGCTTTTGGTGGAGAGAGAGTGGTCTGGAGGCAATTAAACAGATGCAGAATAACCTGATTGTCGATGGGGTGGTGAGGGCTGTGAGAATATGTGAGCGAAAATAAGAGGCATGTCGGACGGTATGATAAGGGCAGAAATCATATGGAAAGAAGCTGAATGAGGGCTTATTTCAGGATCACATTGTATATATTGCGCCAGATGTACATCAAGTAGCAGTCAAAAGTGCCCAACCGAAACACCTTAAGAAGTGGACTACAATTAAGAGTAATATTATTTAGGCTGGTTTTTTCTCCCACCTCTCTCACTCCTTTTGGACATCCAGCATTTGACATATCATCCACTCATCCCCAAATGGCGCCTTCAAATATACCTGAAAATGTATATGTGTATTCATTCAAGTCTCCTCCCTTATAACTTCTGCTACAACGATGCCAAGTGATGAAGTCTAAAATAAATA
This sequence comes from Hetaerina titia, assembly GCA_037158775.1. NCBI lineage: Eukaryota > Metazoa > Arthropoda > Insecta > Odonata > Calopterygidae > Hetaerina > Hetaerina titia. The sequence continues at coordinate 15,492,603 of CM073775.1, forward strand.
TATCAGGCATCAAATTTGTCGTGACATTGAAACCACAAAAATTCAGTAAAATATCGAATATTCACAATCATATATTCAACTCAATCACTATCATCCGAAAAAATCAATTCAAAATATAATTGTGCAATGTTAGGTCTCGGTGTAAAACGTGTACAGCAATCCAAATCTTTAATAAACCTAAACATTAACGAACAGGAAAGGCATGCATAAAACGGCGTATCAGAGGTCATCGATTAACGGTAGTTATCGCCTTATGGAATTACTGATGAAAATTCGAGAAATAGACCGTGGGAAAAAGAGGAAATTTTCTTAAAAGGGGGAAAAAATTTAATACCAAAATGCTTTGATGTGATTATTCTAGTCGTATCTTACCCCTTCGCACAACGTCTAGGGAGCGCTTTTATTATCCCGAAAAGAACCAATTACGAGGCGATTTACTTTGTCCCGAGCAAATTTTGCTTGTGGCAAACGAACTCAAGCAACAAAATTCATTTGAACGCCATTTCAATGAGAGAGTGAGTGAAGAGAAAGATCAGCAGATTGTCATTAATATTGTAATTTAATCAACAAAGGTTTCGAAAGGAAGACATACAAATAGCAATTGTCTCTCGATCGCTGCAAAAAAAATGAAGACAAAACATAACCGTCCTTGCAAATAAAAACATTTATCTTTCCACCCATCAAAGGTGACACGGGGGAGTCGCTCGTCCCTTCATTAACAACCCCCTTCCCCCGAGAAAGTTTTTTATTCCTCCACTTTTATTCCTTCGACAACATGACAAAGCTCTCACAGGCAAAGGCTCATGGGAAAGATATCTCGGGAATGTATTCGTATCAATTTGCATATCTACTTATCGGGGAAGGATACATCTTTATAAACGGCTTTGAATATTCAAACGAGACATCTCACAAAAGAATTAAAATTTCTGGAGGCGGCGGAGAGGGTTGGGGAATTCTGTGTAGAACGGGGAAGTGGGCTGGGGTAGGTGGTTTTTAAAGAGAAAGAAGTCCATTTTGAGATTCCGATGACACTTGTGTTCGAACGGAAAGGTCATTAACATAAGAAAAGGATTTTACGCGATTCCTGTAGCCAACGCACTCCGGTTCTCTCGCGTCCGCGGAAGAGGTCGCAAAGAGCCCCAGCCTCTCCCGCCCCGCCCTCCACTCTTCCCCACAGGCTTTGTGCCCTCCTCCGACCCTCAGCTCCGAAAACCCTTTCACGGGGATGCATGGATTAATTCCTCCCACCCCGCATCCACTCGGGCGGCGCTCGGAGGTGAATTTTCTCGCTTTTCTGAGACTCGTCTATGTCAGGCGCTCTCTACTACCCGGAAGAATTCAACTGAGCACTGTAACGCGCTTTTCATTTCATTTGAACCCCGAAGTAGAGTGAAAAGATGGCGTCCAAAAGTCAGACGTCCTCACATTCAACGAATGGACTAGCGAGCACAATAATTCGCTAAAAACCGCAAGTTAGGTAAATCCAAAAACATTTCGTCGTAAACGCCAATCACATGATACAATATACCATTTATGGGCGAGGCTCAAGTCCTTGTCGAAACAGTAGTTTCCGTAAAGTCCCTGGGTATAAAGAATTTGGGACCAGACAGAGGTCAGATAGTTGCTCTCCTTACCTCAATCGTGGGGCTTTTGTCCTCTGCAGAGGGCATGCAGAAAAAACGTGGGTTAGCAAAATTGAAGAAGAGATTTGGTACTACTTCGAAGACCTCTCCTATATCAATAGAGCCTCATACGTACAAAGAACCTCTTGTCACACACCTGACCATATATTTGCCAAATGGCGTCTCCTGCTCTATTCCAGAAAAAAATTATTTGATACGAGAGATGGTTTGGACGGAACCATATACTTGAATGAGACAATACAACAGCCGGGGGTTAAATTTGAGAAAATGCTTCATGATTGGAAATGAAATGAGTAAAAATTGTGCTTCAGTATGAAATTTTATATAATTCTCTTTTTCACTACATTAAAATTCGTCATTTGCGCTGACGGCGCCTCTTTTTCGTACATTGATTATTAAAAATACCACCATAAAATTACAATCATTTTTCGCGAAGAACTTAGAGGTATTTACAATCAAACTGTCTTTTTTCTCCTTTCTGATTTTTTTCGCGCAAGGAGAATGAGGAATCTTAATTTTATATCAACACTTACAACTTATTCAAAGGAAATATCGCGTCCTAGGAAAGTTATGGCGACTAGAAAAATGTTTTAAGAGAATTCAAATTAATATTACGTTCAGTAATCGGCAGAAATTAAAAAAATAATTCCCATGAATTGTGTTCCATATGGGCTTTGGAGTACGTGGTAGTCAAGTGGATAGTGCGCTTCCGAGTACTGACCTGAAGGCCCAGGTTCAATTTCTGGGGAGAGTCCTCTCAGTTTTACCCAAGCTCTGTCAAGTCTCAGAAACCAGAACTTGCGGGAAAACCAAAGGATTCACATCATGGAGCAGTGCTGCCTCCCGTATTCTGATGTGTGAACTTCACCAGCCGTTGGGCTTACCACTGGTTGATCTCCATCCTTGCTTATCAAACCAAATGGGATGGTAGCTGTGATTGATTCTATATCTCTTTCCTATATCTATTTTATAACACATTTTGTATGCAGTCTGCCCTTGACCGGCAGGGAAACAGTTATGGAGGCAAGGTGTAGATGAATGTGGGTGTATAAAAGCTAAGCTAACAGAAAGGAAAAACAAACGAAGAAGTGTTAAAGGAGAGAAGATTGTTGGCACAGATACAATGAAGTCACGAATGGTAGATAAAGACAGCTTTGACTGTAGGTGAGATATCGACGACTCTGATAGAGAGGAGATATTTAGACAAACAAGGCTGTTAAGGAAAAGTATAGGCATTTCGAACGGAACGAAGGACATGTAAAATCAAAGAACGGAAGAAGAATTTGTTGCAGTTTTAGGTGTCCAGATGTGTGTTGTTAGGTGAGGTGGAGAAATGTAGCCGTGTTAAGATCGTGTTCATCGAAAACCTACCTCAAACGGTTGGGAACCAAGTAACAGTAATACTCCTATTCGGGGAAAATAAAGTCGCGAGCATTCCAATTTAATGAATTCGATCATCATTCGATCATTCCGGCAATCGAATTCGTTGAGCACCAATTGAACTTGTAAATTTATCATTTTCTTCTAGAATATACACCCTGACATTCTCCCCTCCAGTTGGAAAGAATCATCTTCAATAAGTCTTTTCAATTATAAAATACCAACGGTGAAATATTTACTGCTATTCCAAATGTATTTAAGTTCGGTCCTTCATAAAAACCAACAATCAATCAACCCGAAGGTCGGTTTAGTAGGTGATGAATGTAGGCCAAGCCCTCAAGCTCACCCATGTACCAAGCCCGACGGCATGTGAATATTCACAAATCAGGGTAGGGAGGCCAGTTCCTTTCCCTGTGCCGGTTATGGTTTCCCAGGAAGATTTGGTACCCGAAAAATCAACTAAAGGTGCCCAAAGTGCCTTGTCCGGGAATCGAACCCGGGACCTTCCGGCCAGTAGTCCAACGCTCTACCCACTAGACCACCGCGACCCGCCCTTTATATATGTATATTTTTATATATTATTAAATATTCGACCTGGTAGTGGTTTTTTTATGGGTGTGCCAGTTACAGCGCCGGGGTTAGGCTTGCCGTCTCATCGTTTTTTGAAATTCCCCCTTGCCCGAATCGGTAATTTTCGAAAAGTTTTCAAACTGTACAGCGTCAATTATTGGAACTCGTGATATATTTTGATGCTCCACAATTGTCATCCAAGCGAACAAGAAACAACTTTCGGTTCCCCATAGGCATTATAATTTCGTAGAAACCACCAGTTACGCACTCTTCAGAGTATCTGAACATTTTCCGATGCAATCTCTATTTCATAAGTCCCCTTTCCATTGGAATATGTCTTTACATTAGATGTGTAGAATAAACATCAAGTTAACGAGCGATAAATGCAATATACATCTATTTAGAGAGAATTAATAACTTCATTTCATTGCTTACAAAGCAGTAAACTAAATAATTTTTTGCCATAAACAATTATTTGCAGATATCAATCTTGCATTCTTAGTACACCATTAATTAGAGGAACACGGTTATTGCGAAAAACCATTTAAAAAAATGAAGTCATATAAACAAGAATGAAGAGTGTGGAAAGTTGTTCGGTAATAAATGTTGAAATAAATAAAGAAATATTTACGTATAAAAAAATAATGAAAGGTCTGGTTCATTTCATAATAAGGAAAGATGAATACCTCTACTTCGATGATCCAGGACATTGAGAGATCAATAACAAAGCTTTGAGAGCGTAAAAATGGACAATAAAGCACAATTTACTTTAACAGCATCGTCCAGAATACCTTGGACATGTTGTTCTTGCACCGATAAAAGACCCGCCCTTTCTCCAAAATTGTTGCTGTTTTCAAAGAAGTACTTGAGTACCTTGCATAGGTGCAATCACGAATTCATCTTCAATCCGGTTCGCAAAGCGGACATTCAGGCGTCTTTTCTGGAAGATACAATGGCTCACGATACCTCCCCTTCCTCTGCGGACCGGAAAATCCGCAAATTTCTTGCCAACCTTCCCTCAAATCCCTCTAATCTTCCTCCAATTACGTCCGCGAACGAACTCAGCGCTCTCCTATCCTCTCTCCCTCCCAGAAAAACACCTGGGTTTGACAATGTGTCCAACAGGAAATTAAAACTTACCGCTTCCGTCCCTGTTTTTCCTCTCCTACTTTCGGACCTGCTGAATCATTGTTACCTTTGCGCCCACTTCCCATCCTCTTGGAAAACAGGGAAGGTTATCCTCCTCCCTAAGCCGGGGAAGGACGCTACGATCCCGGGTAACTGCCGCCCGATAACCCTGCTCTCGAACCTGTCCAAAATTTTTGAACGGGTCCTTCTGACCCAGCTCGAATCTCACGCCCACGCTCATGACATCCTTCGCCCAGAGCAATTCGGCTTCCACTCTCGCGTCTCCGCGGACCATCAGTTTCTTCGCTTGTGCGAACGCATCTCGCACGGCTTTAATCTCCGCCGTTTCACGGATGCCGTCTTCATTGACTTCGCCCGTGCTTTCGATAGGGTCTGGCATAACGGCCTCCTGTTTAAAATGCACCAGTACGGTTTCCCGCCTCCCCTCATCCTTATCCTTCGCAGTTTCCTTTCTGATCGTCGTTTTCGTGTGCAGATGGGTGATTCCCTCTCCGATGTAAAGAAAGCTGAGGCGGGTGTCCCCCAGGGCTCTCTCCTCAGTCCATTCTTGTTCAATTTATTCGTCAATGACATGCCGAAAACGCCCCACACGTCCCTATACATGTATGCAGACGACACCGCCATTGCCGCAACGTCGCGTGTGCGCTCGGCGAACATCCGACGCCTCAACACCCACCTACGGAAACTTCAAAAGTTGACCAAAACATGGAAAATTCGGATAAACGCGGACAAAAGTACTCATGTCCACTTCACCCGACGCCGCCCCCGCACACCACACCTGTCGCTTACTCTACATGCACACTGCATTCCGAGAGCTTCGTCGCACCGTTTCCTTGGCGTCATTCTCGACAACAAACTCACCTTCAAACCCCACCCGGACTCTTGCCGTGCGAAAGCCACCATTGCTGTCAATCAACTCCGCTGTCTTGCGTCGGCGGCTTCCCCGATCAGTCATACGGACCGGGTGCGCCTATTCACGGCTATCGTGCGGCCCAAATTTCTTTTTGCCTGCCCAATTTTTGCAGTACGGAAGACGATATGGAAACACCTCGAAACAATACAAAACATCTCCATCCGGCGCTTGTTAATTGTTAGCCGCCTCACGCGAATGGCCGAGGTGCGTGCCGCTCATCGTCTTCCGTCCGCCGCGGACTTCATCCGCTCTCAGGTCGCGAACTTTCGTTCGCGACTCGGCAAAACTGGAAATGCTCTGCTATCCGACATCTGGGAATACGATATCAACTATAAGCATACATATACACTGCCTAAGGACGTAACTCGCCTATGAGTCTTTCCTATGTCTGTTACCATAAAGTTTTATTCATTCTCCTCTTAGTGCTAGTTTGTATTCCACCTTAGTCCACCTGTACGGACAATATTCCAAATTCACACATATTACGAGGGTCATCCGGAAAGTAGTACCCGTTCGTGAAATAAAGACAAAAAAGTAAATATTAACAAACATAAAAAATTTTATTTGAAAGAGGATACTTTAAACTACTTCTCAACATAATCTCCAAGCAAATTAAGGCATTTGTCATAACGTGTGACAAGTTTCTGTATTCCTGCTGCATAGTCCTTCGCCGCCAGCTCATTGAGATACAGGGTCACTCCTTCTTTAAGTTCTTCATCGCTGTCAAATCTTTTTCCTGCCAAAAAGTCTTTAAGCTTTGTAAAGAGATGAAAATCTGAAGGGGCCAAGTCCGGGCTATACGGTGGATGGTCGAAAGTTTCCCATTTGAATTGCTGCAAAAGTTTTTGTGTTATCCCAGCTGCATGAGGCCTGGCATTGTCATGAACGAGAATGACACCAGTAGACAATAGACCTCGCCGCCGATTTTGTATTGCCCGCCGTAATTTCTTTAATGTTTCACAATACGCATTGGCATTAATAGTGTCTCCACGGGCCATAAAATCAATAAGCAATACACCTCGTCGATCCCAGAAAATGGTTGCCATGAGTTTCCTGGTGGACAGAACTGTCTTGAATTTTTTTGGTTTGTTTGGTGAATGAGCATGATGCCACTCCATTGACTGTCGTTTACTCTCAGATGATGCATAACAAACCCATGTTTCGTCACCAGTAATTATGCGAGTCAAGAAAGAGTCTCCTTCATCAGAATAACGTCCCAAAAACGTCAGTGCTGCAGCCATACGCTTGGTTTTGTGCTCATCTGTAAGCATGCGAGGGACCCATCTTGCACAAATTTTTGCATAATGTAGATGGTGTTTAACAATATCATGAACAATTGTTCGAGAAACATTGGGAAAATGCTCACAGATGTCATCAATTGTGACGCGCCGATCGTTCCTCACGAATTCGTCAACTGAGCTCACCAGTTGGTCTGTAATGACAGACGGTCTCCCCGAACGCTCATCGTCGTGTGTGTTCCCCCTCCCCATGTTGAAGTTGCGACACCACCGCCGAACAGACGACTCGTCCATTACATTGTCTCCATACACCTCCTTTAATTGGCGATGAATATCACATGGGCGAACGTTTCTTGCATTGAGGAATTTAATCACTGCCCTCACTTCACAACTGGTGGCGTTCTCAATTTTTTTAAACATTGTAAACAATCACAGAAACAACACAGGCAATGCTAGCGTCACGCAACTTGGCTCAGAGAAGGCAGACAAGCCACTGAAGCTATCTGACCTCGTCCAGCGGCTACTCGCGTCGTCAGCACTTCATGCGGCACGAACGGGTACTACTTTCCGGATGACCCTCGTATTTCCAATTGTATGCCATGTAATAGCTTTTCTCCGCCAAGTTTAACCTAGTTTCTAAATGAGCCGTTACCTGTCGGCTTCAACCACCATTGTAACCCTCTGCTATAGCATAGCTTACTCTAAATCATAAGTTTCTCGTCTCTCACAAACAACATGCACACGAATGAGATGTTTTTTTGGAATGTCATGGCTTTATCTTGTTTGTTTAATGACCGGTTGGGGTGGGTTTTCGCTCACCGGGACGGTGTATGTGTGCCCGTATGGGCCGACAATGAACGCTTTGGAAGACATCATGTGGTAGAATTAAAACGTAATGTGCGACCAAGTAATTGTAAATTTCCACTTTATAAATTTCATTTGTTTCGACCTACGTTGGTTGCTACGTCACTCGGTACGTTGTCGTTAGGATTAATGCATAGTCTAATGATAACGGTGCTTGTCATATTTCAAAATAAATTAAATATATTAAGAAAAAAATGAAATATTTTAGCCAGTTAAAAACGTATTTGAAGTTTCACTGATGTCAGGGGTTCTATGCGGTTAAAACTGAACCCCTTTTGATAACATATCCAATCGCGGAAAGTTACGTCCTGGACGTACATGTCCCAATTGAAAACGACTTAGCGTATCGCATTTTCTTCGCTGAAATCAATTTGATGCCAATATCGGGTGCTTGATCGCCTTACAGTGATGTTCATACATATATTTGACACAAAATGTTTCAGGAACCTAAACCTGAGTGATTGGATCAATTAATTAAATATTATCAGAGGGATACATATGTCACTGATAATCGGTAAATACAACAATAAATTAGTCAAATGAAAGCAAAAGACGCGCTAACCCAATTGAGATTTCAATGAGGCAATCGTTAGTATTGTTCATTTTAACAATAAAAGCTGAAACCGGGAGAGAGGAGAAGAAATCAAATTACATTTGTCTTAGTATTTGCAATCTCAATGGGCATTGAGAGGTATGCGAATCTGTACTAAAATTTTACTAGCCTACTATTTTCATAACTAGTATCCCATCATGGCACAATGGAAGCTCAGTTACTTATAGTCGGCTCAAATAGTGATATTCGGTATAATTTTTCAACAACAAAAAATCAAATGACTACATTCGATTAGGGCGGACATTAGTTAAGCCATGTTCATTTTGTAAATAAAATTAATTATCAACGATTATTTGTGCAATATTTCATTTCAAATTTGCTGCAATGTTGAATTAAGAATAAAAATATAAATTCGTCTCTTCCGCAATTTTTAGGTGAATTTTGTTCAATATCAAATACGGTAGTTTTTATGGCGTCTGTCTGTAAGTTGTATGTAAATCACACTTCATCATTCATCCATTGGTCTGCGTTGCAACGTACTAATTTCCGCGAAAAAACGAATTTTGCTGAAAAATTCCAGCATGCCACTCATGTAGAATTTAATAGAAATTTTTAATAAGTACAAAGAAATCTCTTCAACTCTATCGAGTACAAGTGCCATTAAATTTTGCCCACGGGAATAAAATCGAACTCGACCGAAAATTCGAACTAACGATCCAAATTGTTAGTGTACGGAAAAATATGAAACGTTAATTGTTTTGTTCTTAAGAGCTCTATAACTCATCACGCATCGCACGAAATGGGAACGAAGCACTTCAGCACAATCAACTCGAGATGTGTCTGGAGAGCATCAATGGCTCGCTAAGGATGGTCTAACGAACTCCGCTCGCCAGCCCTCTCCTCTCGAGATCTGAGCTCTGGAATGAAAATAATTAATGCTTTCCCGCGTCGCTCATCCTATTATTTTACGCATTGGAAAAATGGCTCTCGGGAGGTATTTTATTTAGGACGCTGTATATTATTTCAAGTATAAGACTCGAATGGGACAAATAAATGCAATCATTAAAAGGACACTTTCTACAAAATTAAGGGCTAAAACCGTCGTTAATAATGAGTAGAAAATAAAATACTTGATTAAAAAAAATTAAATGTAGTTTTCGGACAAGTATTGACAAAGAATGTTATCATACAGCAAATTTTTACTGTTTCCGCATCGTTAACGAGTTGAAAAGACTCTATTTTGATTTTCAATAATACATAGTTATTTTTCCAACAGTTTCAACAAAGAATAGGGTCATTTGATATCTTTATAGTTTTGAAATAGCTATGAAGATCTGGAGGTGATTTTGGAGAGAAAGAGTGGATTAGGAGAGAGTGGGAGTGTTCGGAGCTCAATCATAGACGAGTAAAGAGGAGAGTGAGTGTAGTCAGTTTTGGGTAGCTAATGTGAGATAGCACTGCATGCTGCATGTTGGTTGAATATTTAAACACATTAGGAGGAGGTGAGCGAAAGAAGTATAATTTGAAGTGGGCTTTTCTATATTGTAACAAATTACATGGAATGACATATTTTCAGCTACCAATGGAAAAGGATTCCACCTCTTTTTTCACCTAATGACATTAATTAAACAAAATAAAACAGACAAGTTTCCATCATTCATTAAATGTAATCAATTTCAGAAGTGAGATTAAAAATTAGATGCATCTTTTCAGGCGTTATTAGTGGAGTTCTTCCATGATGAGCATATGAAAATTAAACTTATTAAATCCACATGAATGATAAACTTTAATACAACCCAGGGTTCACTGCGGCGCAGCATCATTAGGCCTGATCAAAATCAAAGATAAAAATTAACAGAATTTGTTTTACTTTCAAATCAGTGCTTTTCTGGGTGGCGGCAAAAAATTCTTATGTTTATTATAGTGAAAATACATGAATATTCGAAAAAATAATATTTATTAATGCAGTGAAACTCTTTGTGAAAAATAATAGCCCTAGCATTGTACTCAACCTGAAAGTTAGTTTGATAGATAAGGGTTAGATTCACCCAAGGCTCGGCAAACTTGTATGCACTAGGTGTGTCACATCAGATTAGAAGGGTTTCTTTTCCCGTGCCCCCAGGGGTTTTCCGGGATGATCTGCTCCTCGAAAAATCAAGTTTTGCTGAAACTGAGCGTCTGCAAAAGTATCACGTGAAATCAAACCCGAGTCCTCCTCTCATTAGTCCAGCGCAATAATTCATTGGACTATTACTTTCCCTTCCGATGCTTATAAAATCGAGATTTAATCCAAGGTCTTAATAGGATCATAAAAAAATATCTGCATTATGCTCGAATCATTAAAAAGAGCTTCACACAATTGTCACCTTTTGCGAGTTTTCTGTAAAGAAAAACACCGTTGGAAAACTTTGCAGCCAGTTTGAAAGCAATGACTTCACAGCACATGAGGCGAGCAGAAAAGGGCCTTATGAAAACTTTTGCCGTCAACTAGGGAAACACTTTGGAGACATTAGTTCACGCTCTTGTCATGTCGTACTTCCGGAAATGTTTGAGATAATTTGAATTAAATTATTTGATGAATTCCAGAAAGGATCCAAAAGGAACAATATTTATTGAGTACAAAAAGTTAAGAAAGGTGGTATCAAGTAGTTTTCTGTAATAGATCTTTCCTCCCATGAAAGTTGTAGAATACCTACAATTCCAATCATTTACTCTCATACTTGGTTGCTATTTTAAACGCCGGGGAGATAGGGGGTTTATTTTAGCGGAACCAGGGAATCCTTGCAACATGGGGAAAATCTGATGTGTCATCGCTCAATGCTTACGGGGCATAATATTTTATAGAGTGGGAGGCATACCTTGGATATGATCGATGGTCGATCGGTTCTACTTGTGAGAGATTTTGGAGACTTCAACGCCCGTTTCCGGTGCCTCCTTGTGTTGCATATTTTCTCAGAACGGAGATTATTTCTGAAATTTTCGGGGACGTGTTTGAAATTATTCGATATATTCTATATCACTCATGGTTGCGGTGAATATGACCATAATAGACGAAGTACTCCTTGAAGAGCACAATTTAATGTTTAAATATACCAGAGTATCCATCTTTTCTACATGATTTTTTTAGGGTTAGAAGTTGATATTATTTTAAGTATTTCGGACCAACCAGACTGATAATTAAACTAACATAATCAATTAAATTTTAGTGAACGAATGAAATTCAAACGTTTCGATGTCAGGAGATATAAGTTAGGCGTACAAGATAAAAATACTGTCTGTTGAACTTGATAGAGCCGCAGCAAGTGTCTAAATATGTGTGTCTACAGACAGAAAAAGTATCAAGGATCTAAAAATTTTAGAACACGATTTCCCAAAGTTTTTCCTAGGCATTGCAGTGCCATACGCGCTTTATTTTCACTTCTAGTTCTCCCATTTTGTCACGTAAGACACGAATAAAATGAATGCCAAATAGAAAGGCTAACCTTACTGTTTTAAAGTAAAAATAAATAACCTAAGAAGGAGTTTGAAAGTAACTGAGAGGGAAAACCTGTATGCCGTTATACTGTATTCATCCCATATCTAATGCAAAATCCCAAAAAGGTCCTAAAAATTCATGTTTGCTTCTTATGGCTATTGCATGCACTTGATAACATTTTCATTCATATGATTTCTTCAATTTGTTATGGTTTAGCGTGATACTGAAGGTATTCATTTGAAAAAGCCATTGCCCTATGAAACTTGCATGGGTTATAAATAATTTTGTAGATGATAAAATATATCGAGGTATGATTTATTCCACAGATGGTCAAATAAATATACGAATCAGGTTATTGTAATTTTTTATTCAAATAGGTACTTTGTTTTCAAAAAACCACCTTCAACTTTTGAAATTCACGACCGTATTATTGATATAAAGACGTGGACTTACTTTCATTCACCCCTATCTCCATTATATTGCAAACCCGTAATTCACATTTTGAATGAAAAATTTTTCATTCTATTCATTTTTCATGGAAATACCTCCGTAGGCGAAAGGTATTTCTATATTGCCTACTCTTATAGAGCCGTTTCAGACAAAATATTAAAAAACCAGAGAAAAATAGCAAAAATCCGACTAGGAATACAATATTTCAGCATTGATACCTCATAGACACACCTGTATCTCGGTAACATCTTCAATTTATGTACCCAGGAAGATGGTGAATGACATGGCAGAGCGCCAGTGACTTATTTGTTCAACTCGTACTGGCATTTGGTGTGGCGAGAAATATCACAGATGTCCAAAACCAGTCTTATCACAAAGTATATAAAGCCTACTATAGACTGCAGTTTTGCCTATACGTGAAAATATGACTAACACGGACCATTGGCATAATCTCTAAGGAATCGTAACGCCGTCGTGTTTGGCAATTGTCATTAAGGTAGAATAAAGTAGTCTAAATAGTAGAAGTTGTCATCAGCATTGATGTCACTTAAATCAAAACAAATCCCGGGTTGTCGAGTGATGAATATTTTATGGAAAACCAATGGTTAAAACCTGCACCTTATTGAAAATCAGTAATGCCATGCTTTCGATCGCCTGGACATGGCATTGAGCTGAATGGAAATCGATTGAAACGCTCTCTTTCTCTCGTTAACTTTTTAAGCCATGTCAGAATACAGGAAATGAGATGCCAGGTAGAGAGAACCCTCTTCCGCTTTCTAATGAGTATCGCAAACGATTACTCTTGCCACAAGGATTAAGTTTAACCTGAGATACAAATAATTTCTGAAAGAAAAGGGTAAGCGATACACAGATGAACTTAGAAGATGCCTAGGAGAACAAAATAACCGCAATTAGACCTCTAGACTGTCAAATGTGGAATTCATGAAATGAAGTACTTATACCTGAAAATTTGACAGTTAAGCGTGAAGAATTATTAACAAATACGATTATTAATTGAAAAAAATGAAAGAATATGCAGCTATTTGCCTCAATATCTTAAGAAATCGGTATTAATTACTAGATGAGTTATTAGTGCGTGCTTAATAAAGCATAGTAATTAGATTACCACTTGGTTCAATGTCATTTAAAACCATTATTTAAAAAGGTGACTAATTTAGTCAATACTTAAGTATTTAATTTATTAATGGAATAAATGAACATCATCACTAGGAGCAATAAATTAAAAAATTACAATGCTGTTATAAATTAGGTTTAATGAATATTATGGAAAATAGTAAAGAATTAATTCCTTTTTTCTTTCAGATTTTTTCACGCACCGTTTAGGTCAATTGACTGCCTCGAAATTGCCGCACGGACCAAAACTACGTGACTTTCACCAAGCCGTTAAAATATTTTTCCGCAAATAAATGGGGAAAGGAGAAGACGTCATGCTAGGATCTTCTCCATGGAGGAAGAATTACCTCCGCAACCGGTCGGAACGTCTGTTGAACGCGTTCACCTCGACAAGATCTCCATTTCCCTTGATGTCGTGTCCACTTTCGTGTCCTACAAAGAAGACACTCGAATCCTTTGCTTGAATCGCATTTGCATCTCTTTTCTCACGTTACGTGGAAAGAAAACATTAAATCCGTGAGTCGAGGAACGGATAATTAAAACAAAGACCGAAGAAGAAGGGGAGATCCAATTTTGCCGCCGCCAGGTGTCCTCGTGTCGCTGCCAGCGGATATGTAACGTGTTCCGCGATGTTCACCTTTGTGTCATTCCCGACGATATTTTCGGCTGTACTTCTTTCGCCCAGTAAAAGTGGACATTGATTTTGAAGCACTTACCATTTACAAAACGCGTTCCTATATCACCAAATTCTTCGTGTGTCCTATCATCATAATTAAAAAAAGCCAAAGGGACGCATCAGAATATTGTTAAAGTGTCGGGCTCTCAATGGTCATAAGTAGTGGATTGGGTTGAAACAAAGAAGTTGGACGAGAGAAAATTAGGAGCGCAAATATGGGTAGGAAAGCTCACGAGACTCGATCTCTTATTGGAGAATCCATTCACGATGGAAGCAAGCAGAATAATCTAGAATTTGGCCGCATATTCACTTGCATTTAATTAGCACCAAAGTGAAAATGAAGATGTCGACAGAGTAATGTGTGTGTGTGTGAAAATCAAAATATGTCTAAGGTAAAGGATTAAAAGGAAATGGATAGGAGAGGAAAAAAGGAAAATTCATTAATTATTCTAAATTTTAAGAAAAAAGGGCACAAATGATGTTTTGTTTTTTGAAATATTCTTTATGTCATAGCATTTATTAACGATCTAAAAGAAGAATATTTCACCCAAAAACACATTTTACAGGAAACCAACCTTAAAATCGGTAAAATAATTAGATGTGACGATAAATTAGCATATAACCTGGGTAAAACACAGTCATGAAATTTGCGGAATTGCTAATAGAAAGTTAGGATTCATAAAAAGGATACTTGGTAATTGTAATGAGAAGATAAAAGAGCTTTATTATTTCACTTTAGTTAGGCCTCACCTTGAGCATGCTACAAGTGTTTGGGATCCTCATCAAGTAGGCTTAATTTTGGGCCTCAATCGAGTGCAGTATAGCAGCTAGGTTTGTAAAAATGTGTTATGAGCAAGGTAGCAATGCCATGATAAGCAACATTCAAAATGGGAGCCACTATTTGGCCGTAGGTTTAAATACAGTTTAAATTTACTCGTTAATTTGAGGCAGGTTACCTATCTGAGGATATTATAAACTTATCGTACCGATTTACAACGGTAGAAGAGATCACGTACGTAAAATCAGGGAGATAGATAGTACAACGGATAGATTTAAAATATCATTTATTCCTCCTACCATTAAAGATCAAAATATACAGGAGAGTAATCGCGTAGGAGATAATTAGAATTCGTAAGTTATTTTTTGTCCATATCATGCATGTTCCTTTTTCTAGTGGTTATTTTTATTTTAGAAATCCATCTTTTTAATAGTTCTACTGCATGATTTGAATATACGTATGCTGTCATTTAATAGTGTTGTATACAAGTACTTTCTTTCGTGCTATTAAAATTTTTCGAGTGCATGATCAAGCTAATATTTGTGTTGAGGTGACATGATTGGGTTTGTGTATTCATGATTGGTGACCTAAAACCCCCCACCACACATCTTTGCGGCAGTTTGAAGGTATTGTGTAGATGTAGATTCAGATCTTTACGTCCCTTTAAATTTCTTTCATCACTGCAAAACAATACCTTCTTCCATTTCATAATAAATCAACCAACTTGATAAGCATGCCTCTTCCAAAGAACTTCAGCACAGATTAAAATTTAATACCCAGCGTCACAACGGTAGAAAGAGTCAAGGAGACGGTGGAAGCAGGCACATATCGAATGCTCAAAACATGTCTACGGGAAAGGATAGAGATATAAGGAATAGGAAAAAGGAAATTTTAAGGGCGATTCGATATAAAATACATTATTATCAGGCAAGATATGAATGCGGAATGTCTGCATAACTGATCGAGAGTAAGTCCAATGGAAAGGAGGAAAAGGGAAGGATAGGTGGGGGAGTGGGAGACTGAGGTGGGAAGGTTTGATGGCATTTTAAAGGTGTAAGCAAATTTGGAAGAGGGAGGAAACAATGACGCTCAAATTAGACCCAATATAATGGTTTTTAGAAAAAAATACTTACAAAGTTATGAGTACAATATGAAGTGTAGCTTTTATATTCCATGGGATATTACTCAAAGATAACTCAAACTTATGAAACCGTATTATATATTTATACCGAGGAAGAGACAATGGGTAACATGTTTCCCTGAGATAATGTTTCAGCAAACTTCGACCAAGATAATTGTGTATATGTAAAGAGATGGAACTTGAGCATGTAAAACTGACTGCTAGATTTGCTTGCAATTGAATTACGATATAAAACTGAATCTAAAATCTCTAATTATTATGAATGCAAATAAATAGCAAAAGAAAAACACTGTTTTTCGATTAGGCATGCGACGCATTCAATATATTTGCATGAGATGCGTTGATGACTAAAAAATTCTTTGGATTTCACAGATATAATAAGTTACTAGCCGGACAGATAAAAAGAAAATCAGCTCAAAATGCTCTACTATTTGGAATATCTCAATAATCATAAACGACCAAAATCCCATGCAAAAATATTATAGCAAAACTCGGAAATCTTTCTACTTATCACTTCCTCAAAGTCTTGGCAAAGTTTAATAAATTTTATTTTATATTATAATGCTATTAATTACCTAATATATAAATATGTGCTTACGGTTTTACAAATTTTAATTTATATGTAGGGTAGGGTAGGGTAGGGTTTAGGAACAGTGTGATAAATTCGCACAGTTTCCCAGGAGCGGATGCGGACTCTGACCACAATTTAGTTGTTATGAAATGTAATGTTCGTTTCAAGAAGATAAGGCAAGGGCGGCGAGTTAAAAAATGGAATTTAGAAGCAGTAAATGAATTAACGAGGAAGGAGTATCAGGAGGCTGTAGAGAAAATGATGGATGACGGTAAAGAACTGAGTGCTATCGAAGAAAAATGGGAATGTATCAAGAAAGGGATATTGGAAGCCGCTAAAGACACTATAGGAACCGTTAACGGGAAAAGGATAAGGAAACCATGGGTAACGGATGAGATGATTGCGAAGATGGATGAGAGAAGAAGATGGAAAAATGTAAGCACAGAGTTAGGCAAAATGAAGTACAAAGAGTTAAACAATAAATTGAGAAGGGCCACAAATAAAGCAAAAGAAGAATGGTGGAAAACGCAATGCGAGGATATGGAAAGTTTACAGAAGAAGGGTGAAATTGGTGCTCTATACAGCAAGGTTAAGTTATTATCGGGAAGTAAGAAGGCAAGAGCTGTGCTAACAGTTAAAGATAAATGGGGTAAGATAATAGTTGAACCAGGAAAAATCCAAGAGAGATGGAAGGAATATATAGAAA
Source organism: Hetaerina titia (assembly GCA_037158775.1). Classification (NCBI taxonomy): domain Eukaryota; kingdom Metazoa; phylum Arthropoda; class Insecta; order Odonata; family Calopterygidae; genus Hetaerina; species Hetaerina titia. Next base: position 15,509,844 of record CM073775.1, read on the forward strand.
CACTGTATGGTAAAGAACTTAGGCCGACAAGGTTAGACATAGAAAAGGAACATGACGTAGAAGAAGATAGCTTAGGTCCAGGCATACTCGACGATGAAATAGAAAGGGCATTAAAGGAGATGAAAGCAAATAAGGCTGTGGGGGTGGACAATATTCCTGTAGAAATGTTGAAATGGTTAGGGAAAGGTGGGAAAAAGGCCATATATGGACTGATTCGTAGTATCTATGAGGAAGGAATCTGGCCGGAAGATTTTGTGAGATCGGTGTTAGTTCCTATTCCAAAAAAGGCAAAGGCTTCGTCATGTGAGGATTACAGAACAATAAGTTTGATATCCCACGCAGCTAAAGTTATTCTCAGGATCATCAACAAAAGGATAGAGAGTAAGGCAAATGATTACTTAGGGGATGATCAGTTTGGGTTCAGGAAAGGAAGAGGTACGCGTGATGCCATTGCAGTAATGAGATCACTAGTCGAGAGGAATATAGAATACAATCAGGACGTTTTTGCCTGTTTTGTAGATTTCGAAAAAGCGTTTGATCGAGTGAATTGGGAAAAATTAATGCGTGTATTGCAGAAAATAGGAATGGATTGGAGGGACAGGAGACTGATCCGCAACCTGTACATGTCTCAGACTGCTCAGGTGCGAGTGGGGAACGGAGAGTCTGGATGGGCAGTGTTAGGAAGAGGTGTAAGGCAGGGTTGCCCATTGTCACCGGTACTGTTCAACGTATATGTAGAGGAAATGATTAAAGAGGCATGGGAAGAACTGGAGGTAGGAATGAAAGTCGGAGGGGAACTCGTAAAATCGGTTAGGTTTGCTGATGACCAAGCATTAGTTGCTCAGTCAGCCAAGGGGTTGCAAGCATTGTTGAATGAATTGGAGGTTCAGTGCGATAAATATGGGATGAGAATCAATATTAATAAAACAAAGGTTATGCGATTTTCCAGAAAGAAAAAGGCTAAGCTAAATATTAAAATAGGCGGGGAAAGAATAGAGCAGGTAGAACAGTTTACATATCTCGGAAGTGTTTTGGACCAATACGGTCAAAGTGGTAGGGACGTAAGGAGAAGAATTGCGCTAGGCAAGGAGGCTTTCTCAAGGAGGAGGGAGTTGATGACGGGGACGTTGAGTAGGGATGTTAAGACAAGACTCGTAAAAACTCTGATATGGAGCGTAGCTATGTACGGCGCGGAAACGTGGTCGCTGAAGCAGGAGGATAGACGTAGATTGGAGGCTTTTGAAATGTGGGTGTGGAGAAGAATGGAGAAGGTGAAATGGACCGAAAGGAAAACAAATGAGGAAGTACTGGAAATGGTGGGTGAGGAGAGGGGTTTGTTGAGAGAAATCCTATGGAGGCAGGAAAAATGGATGAAAGGCGTATTGAGCGGTAGTGGAATGTTGAAGAGGGTAATAGAGGGGAGAATGTTGGGCAAGCGAGGTAAGGGTAGGAACAGGATAGGGATGTTGGACGGGATGAAGGGAGGAAAGAAGTACACCGAGATGAAGAGGGACCTGATATAGATTAGTTTGCTAGGTGGGGAGTCACAAAATGTCTATTTGATAGTTGTGTCCATCCAAAAACCTACCTTAACCGGTAGATTACCTAATAATAATAATGTAGGGTATGTACTCGTATGGTTGAATTATCTACAAGTTTATAGACAAAATAATATTTTATACCATTTCTAAAACCGTCACTTTTAATAAAATATTCCCTATTTGAAGGTAAAAAGTAAGAAACTCTCTCCCAAGCACAAATACATTTCCATTTTCCTATTTTAGCAACGTTTTCAAGTCAGTAATAAATTGGCCATTTAACTATGTTAATGGGGAGACAAAAAGCCTGCTTGCCACAATGCTTGTTACTGCCACTTTATTACGACGAAATGACATTTTTTTAGTATCGAGTGGATGCTAATTTCAACATAAATGTGTCGGGACGTGTTTTTAAACCTCATTGGTTCAGATGATTATTAATTAGTCTAAAAGTAATAAGAATCATCAGCCTTTGTGATTTCGGGATATCAGAATGGTCTGCCGTGTCATGTGCATTTTCATATTCCGACCAGGCCGCCGGAGGGCGACATCACTCATGGCGGGAATGCGATTCATTCACAAACACTGGTCAACAGCTACTTCGTTAACTTCGTAATACGCCGTATAATGTTTAAGCTTTATTCGAATATTAGCTCGGCATCATTCCTGAACATCCTATTCTTTTCCAAACCGCATTGTGGTTCAAGGAATTCCGGGCATATCATTCATAGTGGCTTATTAATGACAAGATTATTTAATATAATTCATTGTAACTAATTGTTCAATGAGAACAGTAGTTTTTCAACCCCTTAATACTTGTAAATGTACAATAAACGTACCTACGGTCATGAATCAATGTAAAAAAAAATAACTTTACGGTCTCGGCCTTTTTTTTACACCCAAAATACTGATTGCTATTCTTGTTTGAAAAGCTGAGAAATTTGAAATTTAAAGCTTAAAAGTGAAGCTAGGGATATAAAACTACATGCATCCACGCATGGATTGCATGTAGAGCTAGGAAATCAAGGAATTGGAAATATTCCAGAGAAGGTCCCTTAGATTAGAAAAAAACGTGGTGCGCGAAGAGAATAAGTGTGAGGGGTATGTTGGAGAAGATATCCGCTGGGAGTCTTACTATGATTCATGAAGAGAGAAAGAAGTAAAACTTCAAACTTTTAGAAAGGTACCTGGCTCGTGAGATTTCTTGGGATGCCGAGGGAATTGACATGGCCCCATATTGTATTATTCAATAAAAACAAAACTAATTATATCATGATGTAGTTAGGCATGTGTGTTAAATGTGAACAAGCATGTTTTAATACTAGCTACTACTATATTCAAACATATGTATTACTTGTATATAAAATTATAATGTAATATTTCTGCACATGTAGCTGGTGGCCTAACTAACACGCCCTTGTGGAAGATTGCGGGGTATTGTGTTGATGTATATTAACATGAAAGCGAAAACTAAAATTGAGGAAATTGCTGAAATAAAACCATCGGCTGTTGTAACGGTTGTGTGGAGACTTTGATCAGGATATAGTTTTTCTGCGTATGTATTATTCGTATGCAAACCAACAAGACTACGGATTCTGTATTATGACTAGATAAGTGTATAACAGGTACTACGATTATTAGCCAAATTCTACCGAAATGTTTTTTTAAGTAGCCTGTCAAAACACTCTACTCTACTCCTAAACACTAACTGGCATTGGACAAAAATACTTAAACCCCATAAATCCCAATCCTCTTTCATCACATTTACCTAGTACTCTTCCAATAAATCCTAATTTTTTACTTCCTTGTCCACATATTTCCCGTATACTAGTATGTGCCACCCAGGAGAGGTCGTGATTCAGGGTCACAACTAGGTGTTTAATTGGTTTTTTAATTTTAATATTTATTTTTTAAGTTTTTAGAAGAACTTTGGATAAATGTGATGAAAAGATCAAAGAGAAGTTTTATCTTTTACTGGCTAGGTCTCATTAAGTATATGATAAACTTAGTATCGTATCCAAAATATTAGAGCAGATATTATTATATAAAAAAGAAATGACAGGTCCGAACGTAAGTTGTGTATTCTTATCTATACAAAACATCTTGAAAACCTTTTGCCACTAATTAAAGAGTTAACGGGGTGGAGGAAAGATGAACTCAACGATCCGCGGAAATTTACCAGTAGAAATAATATTCGAATGGAGGAGTTTTCAAGATATTTTACGGTCAATATAAATAGTGGCAGCAAAAGATGTCTTTTCTCTCCTTGCTCTTTAGCCTCTCTCTACCGAACGAACTATTAATATTAACTCGCGCATAAATATAACTCTTCATTTCTGAGGGCAAAATCTGATAATAAAACGTATATACTGTGTGTAGTCATCCCCTGCCACACAACCAAACGGGGGCTTTCTGGGTACTAAAATATCGAATAACTTCTCATTTTTCAATCTCGATTCATACTTTATATATTTTAGTACCCTGCAAGCCACCGCTAGGGTATGTGGCAAGGAGTGAATAACCAGTAGAATAATTTTACACAAGCATGACCCTACCGCGATCGAACAATGTTATTATGATCCCCTAATGATGATAATTAAGTGTTTAAAATGTGTTTTTTCCACTAGCGATAATGGAACACAATAACATTGTCCAAACGCGGTAGGGTCATATTCGGGTCAAAATTAGTCTGGTGTGTATTCACCCCTTGCCATGCACCCTAACGGTGGCTTGCATGATACTGAAATATCATTACATTAGGAGTAACAAGCGGAGGAAAAAATGAGGCGAAGAGACGGCAAGCCTGAAAAACATTTACAATGGAGTACTTCTCTCGATAATAATTTTCAAATTACGAAAAACATTTACGAGAAATATAGCAAGATAAAATTAATTGCATACGCTTTGAAAACGGCTGTTGCGTTTTCTCTACATAAAACATAGAAGAACTCGAGCGCATATAATTTCCGCGCCCACAGCGCTCGCCGCCGTCTCGTCGCGTCGGCGGGAATACGAGGACAGGAAGTGGTCGGGACACTCGCCAAGGGGCGACACTGTCTCGCCGCGATGACGCGATCTATTTTCTACGCCCGAATGGCCAGGGCCGGTTTTCACTGTGACGGACACGATGCCGCATTCCCCCGCGGCGGCCCCTGGCAAAATAATAATTGCATGGCTGAAGCCACAACGATTTAACTGAGCGTGGAGTGCCCTGTAGAGATGCAGTGAGCTCTAGTTTAAAGCACTTACCGCGCATGCGAACTCTCGCATCAAATTGAAACCGCAAAGCGGGTAACTTCAAGCTGAGAAAGGGCTCATTTTTTCCCAATAACTAGAGTAAAAAGAAAATGAACAGCCTCTCCCTCATCACTTTTAACATTTAATTTATTCTCTAATATGATTGAAAGAATATGCTGCTCGGAATTGATGTAACTGAATTCATTGAAACATTTTAAAATGAATAAATACTCTTCTGCGTATGCTGTAAGTTGGGCGATTTATATTTTGAGATATCCAAGTACCATTCAAGTCACTGTAGGGTGTGTGGTAGGGGTGAAAACACACCATAATAATTTGACCCGAATATGACCATACCGCGATCGAACAATGGTATCATGACCCCCTATCGTTCGTGGAAAAATTGATATCTTAAATCTAACTATTCTACACTAAACCTCTCAAATTTTATTAACATGATCACTCCTACCAGTGATTCTCAGTCTAGCTGCTCTAATATTTTGGATACGCTACCAAGTTAATCATAACAACGTTTTACAAATCTGACCCATCTACGCTGTAAGCGATCAAATTCGCCAGTTAATCCAACTTCGTGAGGATCCCATGTACTTGCAGCATATTCTAAATCAGGCCTAACCAGCGAAAGATAACATTTCTCTTTGACCTTTTCATGACATTTACCAATTACTCTTCTAATAAAGCCTAATTTTTTGTTAGCTTGTCCACATATTCCCCCATATTGTGTTTCACCCACGAGAGATCGTGAGTGTGAGTAACGCCTATGTATTTAATTGAATAGAAACATTTCATTTCGGTGTTCCCAATGCAGTAGGTGCTCGGGTGGGAATTTCTCTTTTTCCAAAAATGTATGACTACACACTTTTTCAGGTTTAATTCTAATTGCCAAATCTCGAACCAGCGTTGTATATCATTGGGGTCATCTGACAAACCTGCTGTGTCCTCAATAACACGGATATCATGGTAAACCACTACATCATTGGCAAATAAACGTGTACTACTAGTGACTACGGAGTCAATGTCATTAACGTAAAGTAGGGATAAAAGAGGTCAGATAACACTTCCTTGGAGAATACCAGAAATAACTTCTACTGAATTTTGAGCTAACTCCATCTATCACTACTCTTTGAACCCGACCATTCAAAAAGTATTTAATCCAACCCCGGATATTTTTATCTATGCAATATGATTCTAGCTTTGCAAGTAGTTTACTATGAGATACTTTGTCAAAGGCTTTCTTAAAATCTAAAATATTCGCGACCAATGGACCATTGCTCTCTCCCGAAATAAGAGTATCATGAACAAAAAGCGCAAGTTATATCTCGCAGATCCTACGCTTTCGGAAACTGTGCTGCTTGTACATCAATAACTCCCGACTATGGAAGTGTCTCACGATCAAAATAGCTCCTCCATAATCCATGAACTTACATGACATGGATGTGAGGAAAATAGGTCTGTAATTTCTCGGTTCCTCTTTGCCTCCATTTTTAAATATTGGTGTTCCGATAGGCGTTTTCAAATTTCTGAGAACCTTGTAAACTGCTAGCAACTTCTTAAATATAATTTCTAGATACGGTCCTATTTCCGATGCTAGTTCCTTATGTCTAAGAGCTGGTATTTCATTGAGCCCGGAGGATTTAATAGGTCAAATATTTTTTTAGTGACCTTCAAATAAATGCTTTTTTATGAAATTTCAATTTTGGGTATCGGTTGATCGTCAGGATATGGTACGATATCGGAGAGAACCTTTAAAGAAAATAGAGGCCATATTTTAGATATGTCGGTTTTCTACAAGCCACAGGTAGGATGTGTGTGGCAGAACAGGACCACATCGTGCTACATAAAAATTACAGCCTAATATTAAATGAGTAGACATTCATTTATTATTAGGCTGTACGCATAGCTATCATTTTATGATAGAGTACCGATTGTAACAACTGGAGTACAGAAAGGAATAATTACGGGAGAGAGTACAAATTTTGATGGATTTAAAAATAATGCAGTGAAATGTATCAAATTATTGTAATATGTCATGCTGTTTCAGATATTTTAGCAGAATTAGAAAGGATTTAGCAACAGGGTAGTGTTGAGTGTTTTGGCTTGTCAAAAATCTGTTAGACTACTGCTAATCACAAACGGTCAAAGATGCCATTCCATGTTTCATCCTCTTTGCCATCGTAATAACGCATTTGGACCAATTGTATGCTACCATTCCATGCCAAATAGGAAGCACGGGTCCAGAAGTATTTTTCATCTTACCTTTTCCTATGCTCTCACTCAAATCTCTGTATAATACTCCATAAAAATTATAAGATGCTCATATTTTATTTCCCGATTTATTTATCTCCATTTGAGGTCGCATTTATATAATTTCCATGTTTTAATTGCATTGCTTTTGAGTAATGGATTTTCTATGTAAGTTCGGGTTAAAAATAATAATGGATTAATTCGTCATTGTGGCTTTTAGAAGTGATATTTAATTTTCAATGAGTTTTTTCAGACAGACGATGGCTTGAATCTGTTGATTAATGGATGGGATGAGAGCGGAAGCGGGCAATTCTATCTAACGGCTTTGCCGGCTCCGTCGGCCGCATAGCGGATCGAGTGGCGGCGAAATGCGGGAGAGACAAACTTCCGAGATCCGGGAAAGCTCATTTCAGTCTCGGGTCAGCGAGCGATTTCTAATAAATAGTTGAAGCTCTTAAACATTCTTGAAAACTTCCGAGAAGAATAAATTCTTAAACTATTCCGTGATGCCAAACTCTTTCTCCGAGCAAACTCGGCGTGACTCCGGATTGCTCCTGTACTCGTATATACGTGCACTCTTAGTTTGATTAGAAGTATACACTCAATGCGTCTTTTACTCAATTCTTCTCATCATCAAATCTTTCAGTAGAACCACTCTCACCATAAAATACCTGACATCCTCTCTTCACGTATATTTCTCAATAAGTATATTCCGAATGCCTTCATCACGATAATATAACAAAAATCTCAATGACATTAAGTAATCTCCTGCTTTAGAGAGATATTCTACGATTTAAAGTATTCCAACGCATTGAACACCTTTATTTACCGTGCATCATTATCTTGAGTTGTAACATGTACATGCTACCGCCGTTTTAGTACTTTGCTAAATATCACTTAACATAATTAAGTGGTTGTTCTTTAATAAGGTTAAGATTGTTGGAAGGTAAAAAAGGTATGCCATTTTATGACTTTTACTTACAGAGAAGTGGGGTGGTTGTCCCGGATCAAATTAACCTAAGGTTTATCATTGCATCAATGTAGTCGTTGTGCATGAAAATGGAATTTCAATAGAACTTGAACGCCAATAAAAAGAGTGCAAATACGAATAAAACTCTTACTTCAGAGCTCTTTAAATATTCATCAAACTTCTAAAAGAATTTCGAAATGCTTGTTTTATACCATTGTAGGTATTCTTATACCTTCCTTTAAAATAAAATGAGCAATTGTTTTCAAGGTAGATTACTTGTTGAGCATGAGCACGCAATGAAACTGATATGCGAGGTGTGTTCAAAAAATAAAGAGAATATTAATTTTTCGGACAAAATATTTGTTTCTTTTTATACATTGATGTTGTCACCTTCAAAGTAGTCCCCATTGGAGATTATGCACTGGTGCTAGCGCTTCTTCTTATCCCCGAAACACTTCTCAAATTCGATCTTTGAGATAGCCTTTAGTTCTTACAGCAATGCGCTTTTAATGTCATCTACGGCTGTAAAACGACGACCCTTCAAGGTTCTCTTAATTTTTGGAAATAGGAAGAAGTCACACGGAGCCATATCTGGCGAATATGGAGGCTGGGGCATCGTTACAGCATTGTTTTTGGCCAAAAATTCACGAACAAGCAATGAAGTGTGAGCTGGTGCATTATCGTGGTGCAAAAGCCATGAATTGTTATTCCACAGATCCGGGCGTTGTTTTCGGATTGCTTCACGCAAACGGCGTAATAGATAGTCCGAAAAAAGATAACATGCTATAAACTTAATATATTCTAAATTAGTTATCATTGAGTTCATACCTTACGGATTATTACAAATCGAACGCAACTCAGCACTTAACCTAACGTTCGTCTTGCCTTGCCAGAAACAAATCAACAGCGGTTTTAGATTAGCGTTCTTTCATATGGCGGAGAACGATGGGTTTAACTGTCTCAGATAGGCTGGTAGTGTCTGATGGTCAGTGCATACAAAATGCGGATGATGGCTGGAGGGTCAGACTCAAATCAACCTTATAACCTGAACACCCCCACATTTTGAAAATGTACTATTACCTCCATTGTACTACAATAGATGAGACCATTTCGATGAAATTTGAGATATTAATTGTAGAATAGATAGATTTATGATGCCATTTTTTCCACGAATGACAAGACAGTATCAGAATAATGTTGCCCAACTGCGTTAGGAATAAAAATATTCGGGTCAAAAATTAGTCTGGTTTGTCCCACTGTCACAAAATCTAGCTGTGACTTGCAGGGTACTTAAAAATGAAAGCGAGTTGTGAGATTATTTGGCCATCGTCATGGGCAACTAGGGCTATTAGTTGCGTCCAATACACAGGCCCCTTCCTATACTGTGATTGTGTACATTTTACAGACCGATGGAGGTGTGGATCTCTATCCTCATTGACCAAACCAGCCTGTAGTTTGTTTTCCATGGTTTGTAATAGAAAATATTCTAGGAATGTGTGCCAAATTGAGCGCACTTTCCATCGTACGACGGACGAAGACGGCAAAGACAGGAGAGCAGACAACACCGGAAGTGGCAAGAATGGAGTTGGAAGACGGAAGAATGAAGATAAAGGGGTGGAGTCAATGTAAAAGTTTTGCGAAAAGTGAGTGAAGAAAGAAGTCCCCAGAAAACAGTGTTAAGAAGAAGAAGGAAGAAAACTCAAAAGAGATAAGCTGACGACCAGCTAAAGGCGATAGCAGCAAGGAGAGACGGCAGCTTTAGACCAAGAGCGGAATGAACAAATGGTGTTATGTGAAAATCCATAACAGACTAGCAACGAATGTAGAAGAACTGTGACCTAGGATCCCATGAAATGAGAAAACTATTCAAATGAACGTGAGGCTTTCAGTTAGCGCAATCCTTGAGTATTTTTTGACCCCTTAAACAGTGTACCAAATTACATAACCATTGTTTGGTAAAAGTTAATGCGGAAAAATTCTCCTTCCAGGGTTGACGTCGGTTCTTTAAACATCACTCAGCGAGAGTCGTGAAAGATTGAAAAGGTTGGGGAGAAGACATTGAGGGACATTGGAATTCCACTGAATGTTACATAAAAGAGAATGTAACAGATCGAGTTGGGAAGTGGGAATATCTGAATCGGCATATTGTGCGGAAGGAAAGTGAGGGGAATTTTGACGAAGTGAAGAAAACGAAAGGAATTTATGGTTCAGGTTTATTCTTGAAAGACTTTTCAAAGTCATGGTGGATGCTCAGGAGACCTCCGACGTAGTCCCCGAATTTTCCCTAACCACAAGGCGAAAATTCTCACGTAACAACAATCATTTTATCACTAGCAATAGTGGGTTGACGTACTTTTATGTGCAAAAGGTGTTCTTGAATTTAGAAAGATTTCAGTGTTGAAGTAAACTTCATTCAAGAAACGACGTGGAGGAAACTTTTGGAGCAAAGGAATGCCTTGAAATGGAGAGAGTTTCAGGGAACTTAGAACTAAATCCGGAGTTTATGAATAGATTACATGATTTAGCAAGATTTACCACCACATGCCGTATACCATCTTTTCTGTCATCCAGGAACCAAATGCTATTAAACTTTCGACCTCAAAGGCCGGCAAGATAGTTAAGACTAGCCTAGGGAACAGTGGGTTTCATCTATTATTGGAGCCCACTCACTTTATTTCCTCTACTACGCACCATGGTGCACCTTCACTAAAGTAAAAAAAGTAAATTATATACCGGTCAGGATGGATTTATTTTATGATCCCAAACTACTTATTGACTAATTTATGTCTTTACCACATCTAACGTAACACTAACAACCCTAACACACTAGAATAATCATTATATTTACTTAAATATTTAAGTATATATAATGATTTGGGTAAATAGACATGTAGATAAGCTATAATGATACACACATATTTCAACTTAATGATTTTCGAACCAAAATGCAAATGTCGTGAATCGTTCCAATAATTCACTCAAGTCCGGGAGCACAAACAGGTCCATTGCAACAAGTCACCCAAAAATTGAGGATTTCACACGCCAGGAAGAGAAGAAAAAGAGCCGGCGGACCGCCCCTCAATATCACTTATGTGGGCAAAGGATTCAAATAAGAGTTCATTGGGGAAAAACAGTAGAAATGTAGATTGATTATGATCCATGTCATGAAAGAAGATATTAAATTACATTACGATACATATAGAATACATGCGCATTGTTACTCATTAGAAGATACATATTACATTACGAGACTTTGAATCCATTGCAGCAGTGAGTGATAATTAGATGTTGAATGTGCTGCGATGACTGATATCAGGTCGTTTTCCGATTACGAGCTCAGGAAAGCGATATTTTACGTTGATTCCAAATTCAAAACCACAAACTTCCATTTTTTTCAGCAAGTCGGGTATCCGTCCAAATATTCGATTCGGTATTTCATCGGAACATGAACACTATCTCATAGTATTGGCATCGATGTTTGCGCATTTTTCCTCTTTACGTTGTTTTTGAAAATTTTGAGAACCATTTTGTCCATTAGCACTTTAAAATGTGCTGTAGAAAATGCAAATAAACATGAAAAGATGAATTTAACAAAAATGTCTCTCATTATTTCCTTTGAGTAATATGGAAATGAGAATTTGGTGGAATCCGAGATAATTTTTCATAACACATCCGCAAAAAGTATGGAAACTTGAATTTGATGATCGTTTAAGTTAAATATGCATAGTTTTTGGGAATAGGGGAATAAATTTCACCGGGAATCTTAAGTAGATTGAGAATACTGTTATTCAAGTGCATGCATAATTTTTTTTTAATTCTACAAGTGTAGGTTTTGGTACCATGTTCATTGTCCATAGAATACCAGTGGCTAGAAACCTAAGAATCATATTTTATGGAGAGTTAAAACATCATTTTAAGCATTTCACGGTAGGTACATGTAAAGATAATGAAATAGAAACGACACGGTCATATGCAAATGAAATTCTTCGGTTATTTTATGTCAAAACTTAAGAACCAATTACGTTCATGACACTTGGTTCGACAAGGTTACCGTGTGACACTATTCTTTAACCAACTAAGTCTTGAATAATATGATAATAATATTAATTTAGTTTAATTAGCTAATTCAAATTATTCACACATACAGGGAGTGAATAAATTCGTTATCCTAATGAAAGCGGTTTCGGTGGAGGTTTGATGAAAACTAATATTCCACCAGCAGGATCTTTCAGTTAACGGCTTCACCTTCGGAGACTTCGTCGCGCACTTCAGGGGTTTTAAAGCTACGTAACTGCCAATCCTCTTTGGCTGTCGTAGAAAAATGACTGAACAGCCATAATGGATGAAGGAAGTGACGCTTTCCCGTAAGATGGTATTTATTCGATTCGGGTCCAATTTACTGTATAACATTACCTTGTATCTAAACAACTCATTAATTTCATTTTTAAAATAAATATATATTAGCAGGTCGAGTGTTATTCCAATTTCTATAGACCTATGTTACGATATTTACTATCATTATCGAGAACAATGATAAATAAAACAGTTTCTGGCGTAACTTGGTGGAAAATCTTCATACTGACTTTTAATAATCAAACCACTTTACTTTACTTTACCACTGATGATTTTATGCTATAACGAAACCTGGGTTGTAAAAATTAAAAAGTTTATGTGGAAAAGTAAAGTGGTTTGATTATTAAAAGTCAGTGAGAACAATGATATTGATTAAGGGTTGGTCAATAAAATTGGTCACTACATTGGTCAATATAAATATTTAAGTTTTTATACACGAATGTGATTAACTTATACAACATATTGTAAAAATCATTGCAAGTTCTAAAACATGACATCCTAACAAAAATCCATTTAAGAATGAATTTGATCAAACGCAAAAATGTTACTTGTTGTCACTGAATTCAGCTTTCTTTTCAATCCCCGCTCATTATTATGGTCAGGATGGCCTCCCACCGAATGCTGAATTCACCCCCTTTTAAGACATGAAAATCCCTCGGCTGTAGTGATACCTAGAGTCCCGGATCTGAATTCCACCGAGATTGCATTGGGCACCAAAAGCCAAATCACTTATTGCCCCTGGCGGCCTCTTGACTTGTGTCCTCTTATGCTCCACAATACACAAAACCAAGAAGAGAGAAACCCTGCTGACAGTTGTTGTGATTCGTTCAACGAAATCGAAAGTATGAAAAATCCTTCTCGTTGTCCCAATTAAGTGAATTGTAACTTCTCCCCAAAGGCATTATTATTGCTGTATCATAAGTGCTGATGTGAAGTTTCAATTATTTCATCACTCTTTCAGAAATATCTCAAGGCATGTCGTAAGTATGAATAAGGGGTAATGGTTTGAAAGCGACGCTGAAACGATTGCTTAACTTAGTTCTCTTCGTAACTGGATCAAATATTTAGTTTTCTTATTTCTTTTACTTTTTCCGGGTAAGATTTTCAGATAATTCCTTTCGAGTGCCTTACTTACTATTTTTGGTGTGGTGCGGTGTTGATAAACTATTTTTCATGGGAGTACGCATAGGATTCAGTGTTATCAACGAAATATCCGAAAGATGATTTCACAATGACACTGTTATTATAATTCGATGAAAAATGAGAGCATCAGCGTTAGATATAACGGGGTCTTTCGCTGACATCACAGTTTATATATTATAAAAACGACGCGCACACAAAGGCTATACCCTCAAGAGAACTGAGAACAACGACATTGAAATCGATGCTGCAGCTGGATAAAAATCACTATGCCTCAATCCATACCGCAAAAACTACACTAATTAAAAAGTTATCTTTAACTAAGGTTTCAAAATGAAATCAAAAGCACTAGGTATCTTTCCACGAGTTTTATTCAAGGGTACAACTAGTTTCGACGTAACGGCGTCATCTTCAGGTAAGGTACCTGAAGATGACGCCGTTGCGTCGAAACTAGTTGTATCATTGAATAAAACTCGTGGAAAGATACCTAGTGCTTTTGATTTCATTTTGAAACTTTAGTTAAAAATGAATTTCCACATAGTTGAGCCTAAAACCATGGAACAAAAAGTCATCTGTTCAAAGGAAGGCCTGCCAACTGCGATACGGTAGTTATTAAGCGGAGGGACTGAGATAATTGGAAATCATTTGAACGTTTTAAAATACAGGATTTTATCCCGAATATAAGTAGAATGATATTTGGGCGCCAATGCAGATGACTGATGTGAGGTGATTTTTGGTTGGAAAGGTGTTGGGAGATCTTAGGAAAGCTATACGACCCACGTCATTTAGCTGTGGGCATTTACAGTGTGCGGACTGCTGCTAGACTGGACCTCAATTCGACGGTCGTGTCAAAAATTCACGATATCACTTTCCATGGAGCAATGATATGCGATAAAATTGATCAATAAACTTGGAAAATTGGGTTTGGAGACGATGACGATGGTTAAGGATGCTTATGGAGATGATCCCAAGCGATGGTTTTTTGCTTGCACAGGTGTTATGGGAAGGAAACGAGAAGATTGACGACGAGGAATGCCCTGGACATCCATCAACAACATAATGTCATTTAAATGTGCAAAACGTGAGACATGCTCAATTCTTATTGACCCCAAAGTGTCAGGATGTCAGCAGAAGAGTGCAATATTCAGAAAACCAGAGTGCATTGCAGCCTTACACAAGATTTTACCATGAAAAAGGTGTGCCAAGATGGTCCCTATGGTGCTGTTAGAAAACTGTGTGACAATCTTGTCTTGGAATTCTTGTACCACTTTGAAAGTGACCCGAATTTTTTTTCGATAGGCGGTTGCTAATGACATGACTTGGGCCTTTGGGCACGACACAATTAAGTACCCTTTGAAAACCATTTTGGACCACTATCAAAGAGGCCATGACGAGTTGCCTGAACGAGGGTCCTGTTGATACCTTTCAGGAAGCATACCTTAACTGGCGGAGGCCCTGGCATTGGTGTGTCGATACATAAGGGTGCTCTTATGAAGAATTTTAGCAATTTGTACTTCGATCTGTGATAAATTTTTTTCTCCAGATTTATTCTACTTATTTTTGTGGCAAACTCTTTATGTGGGAACTTTGGTGGTGAAGGATATTCAATGAATAGAGGAAGAATGGGTAGAGAGAAGTCCAGCCACGGAATCAGCCGATTCAATTAATGAACGGTGACGAGAGGGCCAAAAATTTAAAGTCCTATCCGACGGAAGGCCTATTCCAATTGAGTGTCCTTCACATAACACCCCACGTAGGAATCGGAATACCACTGAAAAATTCCTTCACCGCCGGGATTAGAATCCGAACCCTGGTGATGGGAAGCCAGTGTACTAGTCAAAGTTAATAATATTCCGATCCCTACTGCCAACTGGGGTTTCTCAATTTCAATTTGACCGATTTTTTCTCACCATTGTTCCTAAACAAAGGCACGCTACACATATGTCACATGCATGTACAGGTATAACTCCGTCTTTATGTGTCTATTCGGTCTTTATATCACTGTAATTAAACCATCGCGAATGCCTACCATCGCCTTGAAAATCTCCTCTCTCATCTATGTGGAGGAGGATTTATGTGATGCGGGTCGTTCAAAGCATTTCAGGAAGGTGACACATGCTTCCTGGAAATCGTTGGTGGAGGTTAGGGATATGAGACCGTCAAATGGGCCCAAAAGGAGTGCTCCTGGGCGTCACGTCATCAGCAGAGCCACCCAGACTACATCCGTGACGGTCTAGTCGAATGGCCCGAGTCCATTGCGGCAGAAAGGATCTTTGCAGAATTAGATAATAGCAAACATATATTTGGGACATTTCCTTTTGAAACAATGCATTTATCTTTTATGCATTAAAAAGATAAATTATTTAGGAATAATCAGGTATTAACGAGCCGCAAGGTAACACGGAGAGGAAAGACCGCAGGTCAGATTGTTTGGCCATATAAAATGATGAAAATGGGAAATAAACCGATTCTCAAAAAATCACACATGGTTATATTGACCGCGGTCGCGAAATTTTCCAAATGAACCATAATTCTCCACATACGTACGCTAATCAAATGATAACACAGGCCTACAAATATTTTTTTTGTGCCGGGAATCTTTGTGATGATTTTAACTATATTTGTATAGATGAATCCAAATATGAAATCCGTTTTTATTTAACAGCTCTACTTTTTTTAGATATGGCACATCTTACGATTAGTTGTTTTAATATTTGATATATTCCGGAAAATAATTTTCAAAGTTAAATAAATCTATAAGTATACTACTTTATAACCACTCTGCGGTGTTCCTTTTATTTTCAATAAACTGTCAATAAGTTTTATGTATATTTCTATATTTTAGGTCAATGAGATAATTATTAACATAATATTCCCATATCATCATGTAGACGATTTTTTTACGTAAGTAACAACATATCTATATCTTGAAAACTATAGCTGATAGAAAAAAACTAGTGTCATAATTGGATTCAGCACCCCAGTTGCTCTTTAAATCAGCATTAAAAGCTCCGGCACCAAAACCACTGTTGGCCTGTGTTATTAATATAATATTCCCATATCATCATGTAGAAGATTTTTTTACGTAAGTAACAACATATCTATATCTTAATACATTATGTTGTAAATCACGGGTATAACTTTTGGTTTATTTCGTTTCAGGAAGCTTATAAATTGACTCGCAGTGTGGAGAAAATAGAGGCCTGCAGTGTCATTATGTTCCTTCATTTGAAAGGTTACAGTGCCTGACAAATCCACAATGAAATGATGGCTGTTTATGAAAATGATAGGCTGTCATATGACACAGTTTTGAGGTGGAAACGAAAATGTCTAACTGGCCAAGTGTCCGTCACAGACAGTACAAGGCAGACAGACAGCAGATAGCACAGGAAAGACCATCACTCGCGGACGATACTGCTGCCACAATGAAGAAAGTAGACGACTTTGGCCTCCACTTCAAGCTGAAGAACATTCATCAAAAATGATTATGAATGAGACTGATCTTAGTTACCGGAGTCTGTGCAAAACTATTCACAAAGAACTGCACATGCCGAAGAGTTCAGCACGCTGGGATTCACAACTACTGACTCCTTTTCAGAAGCAAACATTGCACAACCGGCAATCAAAGCAATGTTGCTTTGAAATGTTGCCACAAATAGGTACACAGTCTCCCTATTTCCCACCAAGTGACTTTTTCTTATCCCCACAACTCAAGTAACCGTTTTGGGGTTTGGAGAGGGGAATTTTGAAGATTTAGTAACTCAAATGACGTCATTCCAGTGATGAAGCAATGGTCTTCGACACAATTTTCTGAGTTTTACAATGACGGCCTTTAAAATGTCAAGAAGCGCAGGGAGAAATCTTACTCTGGGAAAAGTATTACTCTGGATGGTGACTAAGTAGAGAAGTATTAAGAATAAAAAAAATAAATTTCTCTTTCGGTTATTTTTATTAATAATTAAAAGTTTACGGTAAACCTTCGCACTTAATTCGTTAGAATTCAAATTTTACAGTTTAAAAAAATTCAATTTATCCTATTTTTTGGTGTCTGCATGTTTGAAACAACTTTCTGAATTCGAATGAAAGAAATACCATATAATCGAAGCAAACATTCGGGTGGGGGGACGTGAGTTCCTTTGACGACCACCGTTTAAAAACTTATCCAGAAGGTTGTTCGCTGCAGTCGCGCGTACTCACTCCCGGCCGCCTTCGCCACGATCCCTCCCTTCACTATGTGGGTAGCTTCAGAAAGCTGGAATTGGGCAGTAAGGAGGGTCCTCTGTGGCGTTTAACCCCTCTTCTTCCTTCCCATCTAGCGCAACCCCAGCCGGTCTGGCCCCGAAGTTTCCCCCTATCGGCCATTCCTTTTAACAGAAGTTACGTTTCACCAGATGTTCCATCTGGCGAAAGGAATGGACCTTCGACTCTTAGATTTCTCGTCTGCCGGGTCCCGACAATTTAGATTAGGACTTAAAGACGATAAGACCATGCTGCTTCTTCTAGTTTCAACTATTTCAGCAAACGGTAATTTAAAAATACTATCCTATTAACTATTGTAAGCGATATTATTTTTGGAGGAATTTCAATAAACCACTGAGAGTTCCTTCAAAAATAATGTTACCATTTGGTCAAAATCAGAGATACTCTTTAACCACAATTTTGACCAAAGTAGGCTGATGAGTTCAACCTTTGGGATCAGTCATAAAGGGCAGGATTTCAAAGGAAATGGCATATATCTATGATTTCCCAATTATAAAGAATTTCAACACAAAAACTCGCCAAAGAATACATTAATAAGATTTTAATTATACGCAAAAACTTCTTCTATGATGAAATGTCCTCAGGATTGCACACTAGTGGATGGCGGACAAATTAAAATGAAATAATTATCAGAATTCGAAAGCCCAGTTTTTTCTTTTGAGAAAATCTCCATGTCCGTTACGTAGGAGCAAAACATTCAAACGGTTTTTTTTCTCAATTTGTAAACATATCTTGTTAATATTCTCAGAAGTCAAATTGGTGCAGATAGCATAGATTGGATAGCAAAAGACGAATTTATAAGCTAAGAATTTTAATTATACAGTTTAATTGCCATCCAATGGCTCCATTTAAAGTTAAAGAAACTCTATGACTGGGAAACAAAATAATTTATCCATGAAAGTCATACAAAGTGCTAACCCGTAAACAGGCATCACTTTTAATCAACCAGCCTTTCCTTTTGATTCTCTTTCACTGATGTTTTAATTTCCTCACTAAATATGAGCTCTTGTAATTCCTCTCTGCGTGGCGCAGCTCATTAGGTATAATTTTTTCTCCGGCAAAAGTGTTCCGCTCGTGGGAAACCAACTAAAGGATTGCATAAAAGTGATCCCGAAACTGCAGGAGCGTCGTTTAAATCACGCGCACGATATTGAACTGTGAGCTTTTTAAATTGGAGCTGAAGTCCGCCCAGTCCCCGGACAGATAACCCTAGAACTGGCTGACGACTCTCCGAAAATTCACAAAACTTCATCACGCCCAAAAGTCCCCGAATAATTTTTTTTAATGCCCTCGGACAAGTGCAATGAATCTTGATCCTCGTAATTTGTCAGTGAAATTTTGGGTCACGGCTGGAACGAAACCGAGGGAGGAGGGGTGGGGATAACGTAATTGCAAAGCCAGTGATGCGAAGAGTCGTTTGATATCTGTCCCTTTGATCTGAATCCAAACGCTCTGATACATTTGCAAATACATGCCACTGGATATTTTGTGTGTGGTGTGTGGGGAGGGGGTAGCGACGGAAGAGTTGGCTGCGGAAGGGGAATGGACGAAGAGGGAAAATTGGAAGGGGTGGGATCCTCTATAATAATTAATGTTTTGCAGAGGGAAATGGTTGGCTGTTCGGCAGACAAAGGCAGTGCTAGCAACGTTTAGGAAGTTCTTCCGCCAACATCGCCACACTAGCTCGCCTCCCCAACGATCTGCCCTTTTTCAACGGAAGAATTGAAATTTATTTTAAAAAGGGATTATCAGCGTCCGCCATATGTGTGTGTGCGTGTGTGTGTTTTGGATGTGTGCGAAGGAAAAAATGCTCTAATTCGGAATCAGACGCAGACCTACGTATCACATACAAACTTACCACACCCACATTTAAAAACATACATTTCCGGGTTTCGCCTTCCCCCTCCCTCCCTCTCATCCGTCCAATTATTCTCTCTCCCTCCACCCACACGCTTCCGCCCTCTCTCCCTTGCAATTTCTCATCTTCAGCATAAAATACAGAAACAGTCGACGGACACAAGCCGCTCCGACACGGTCTCACGCCCCATTTCCCGGACGTGCTCTCCTCAATTAAAATGCTCGCGGTCCGTTGAGATATTTTTTAACACACCTGGAAATTTCGTTTTTGCGGCTCTGAGCACAAGGGGAGGCGCGCATGAAGAGAAGCTGGGAGGATTCGGTCCTGTGGGGCAGGGAAAAATATGATCGCGGCCTCTTTACTTTCCGACCACAAGCCGAAAAAAAATCGCCAAACGCACACGTCCCGTTAGAAAAGCGCGACATCGTTGTTTGGGGATTCTTTAACTTAATATTTTTATAATTTTATTTCCCGTCTCTCAACAGTGAATAATAAAGACGATTTAACAAGGAGTTCTCTCTCTCCGTACTCTCACCACCGTGGGATTTCCACTAGCATAAATGACTCTCCATTCGTCAACCGAAGTGTGCGATTCCTCATTTGTGTTACAACCCCTCCAATGCAAGGGTGTTTGATCAAATCTCACTCGCCCGAGTTAGGAAACGAAGTGGTTCATTCGGGGGGAAGGAAGAAGGTTCGAATGCCTACTTTCATTGTTCTCCTCAAGGGAAATATTACTTTAAAACCGATTTCGGTTCTGCTTCTTGGGTAGAACGTCCGAAGGTTTGCGATTAGCAGCGAAAAGGGGGCCTAGCCCAAATAACATTGATTTCTCTGAGCTTAGTACCGCCTGGTTTTCTCACAGTTGTTATCAAAAAGTACAGCATAGTCAAAATGGATAGCACAGGTGTGAAAAGCATCAAAGGTAGTTGAAAAGGAAGAAAATTCAACGAGCCCTTCCTAGTAGATCGCAAAAGAAAATACTGAGAAACTATGGTTGACATTTAGCATTAGCTAATGAACAAAGTAAATGACCTAAGGCTTAAGATGAAAGAAATGAAGAGCATGAGGATTACTTGGGAGAATTAATATTACCTTATTCGGAAATTTGTTGACAAGTGGAGGAAATGGCTTTGAATACGCGAAGCGGGATGCAAGAAACTTAAAACATTAAAATAACTCATTGATTCGTATAAATTCTTTGAAGTGGTAAACAATAATTCCAATACCATTAAAAAAGATAGCAAAGAGCTCTTTTATGTTATATTTTGGTCGTTTAACCCGGGAAGGGGAATAGTGGAACAGTTTAATAGTGTTAAAGTTATATGAAAACAAATTAGTGGTTTCGCTTCTTTTTGGTTACTTTTAAGAAGTATCAGCATTAATTAGAGCCATATTCAAGTGAATTCGGAAAATATAATAAGTTTGCGAGAACGGGATAAAGGGGAAAAGTTGACTTGCAAACGGGATATGAGGAGAGAGAGAAATCGGAGAGGAAGGGAGAGCGATGGAAGAGAGAAATGTCCATCGTGATAAAATCACATCTCTTCACGCAATATTTTCCAAAAATATGTATGGAAGTTGCAAATTTTGTAAAGAACCTTTCTTAATAGCCCCCTACTTCTGAAATCCGACGATGGGGTTACGTTTGGATTTTGCGATTCCCAGTACAATTTTCTACACTTGCCAAACTATAGCCTTGGCAGTTGAGCTTCAGGCGATTTTCTACTCGAGAACACTCGCGGAGGGTAAAAATAGAAAGAAGGCAAGCGCTTTTTCAAATACTGTTGGTTTATACTGCTTACAAATGTACGAAGAAATATTTAAATTACTTGCAACTGGTATTCACTGCAATACATACAAAAATGAACGATAAAATTTTTCCGCAGAACGGAGCAACGATATTCATATCATGTAAAGGAAAGTAATACATTGTAGAGTAAAGGTAATACATTGATATAGGTAGATGCATACAGAAATTGAGATAAATATGTTTACATGCATATATATACTGTGTGTCCTTTTCCGTGTCTGTATTTATATTTATGTGCTCTATTGTGCTGTTCTAAAATTATATTCTTCTCGTGATTGCTTCTACATCATCATATATATATATAGTATACATATATGTATATAGTACATATATATATATATATATATATATATATATATATATATTACACCCACATATATATATATATATCTTTTCCTGTCTGTCTGAAGTCTGAGGCTGACCTGAAGAAGGCCTCGGAGTAGACCGAAAGCTCAAATAATCTACAGTGTGAGTGTCCTTTTACGTGTTATCTGTTTTATTCTGTGTTCTATTGTGCCGTCCAAAAGTTATATTGCTCTCGTGAGTACTTCCGCATCATCGATATATATATGATTTCTTCGAAGTAACACGGAAGTGTTAAATAAAAAACTTTGACAGCAACACACAATATGACAACACATAAAAGCGACACTCACACGTTATTTCTTGATAATTTCGACGGAATTGAGTTACGTCTTCCTCGGAAGATTAGTTAGGATATATACATACATACATTTTTTTAATATTTTATACATATACACACACACACACATATATATATATATATATATATATATATATATAACATTTGGACGGCACCATAGAACACACAATAAAACAGATAACACGTAAAAGGACTCACACACAGTAGATTAATGAGCTTTCGGCCTACTCCGAGGCCTTCTTCAGGTCAGACTTATCATATATAGGGAATATAGGTGGAAAATGTGTACACACACATAAAAAAATATATGTACACATTTTCCACCTTTCTTCCCTTCATAACCTTTTCCTGGAATATTATAAGAGTAATTTAAGCATCAGACTGCCATTAACTTGTACTATGTACATCAGCTCGGTTTTTCAGGCCTCGAATATATCAATATTCTAATGGAATTTACTTAGCCTTAGTATTCGTCTGTATACATTTACTTTACCAGAAACCCAATATGTTGAAGCCAAATAGTGTTTATCTGGTGTGTGGGTGTGTATACATATTTTCTGTACTTGATTTATCATTTCGATTTGATTTTTTTAATATGATTAATTTTGATCTGATTTATCATTATCGTATTTGAATGTTTATATATATATATATATATATATATATTCCTGGGAAACAATAACCGGCACAGGGAAAGGAACTGGCCCCCCTACCCTGATGTGTGAATATTCACACGCCGTCGGGCTTGGTACATGGGTGAGCTCTACCATCACCTACTAAACCGACCTTCGGGTTGATTACTGTGTTTATGGTTTATATATATATATATATATATATATATATATATATATATATATATATATATATATATATATATATATATATATATATATATACATTCAAATACGAAATCCCACCATACGGCGCACAAATATTCATTCAAGCATAGAAATATGTTTGAATGAATAAATATATATATAGATTTATTTATATATTGTTTATATTATTATTAGGTAATCTACCGTTTAAGGTAGGTTTTTAGAGAATGTTGGGCAAGCGACGTAAAGGCAGGAACAGGATAGGGATGTTGGACGGGATGAAGGGAGGAAAGAAGTACACCGAGATGAAGAGGGACCTGATATAGATTAGTTTGCTAGGTGGGGAGTCACAAAATGTTTATTTGATAGTTGTGTCCATCGAAAAACCTACCTTAAACGGTAGATTACCTAATAATAATAATAATTGTTTATATATATATATATATATATATATATATATATATACACACACATATACATATGTATGTACACCCACACACACACACAAAAAATTCAAAGTTATACACGCAACACGCATGCTTCTTTCCTGAAGAGAGCGCGATGGTAGACAGTAGGGGGACCGAGAGTGACCGATGGATGATGAAAACCCTCATTAGCAAGGTCGCTGTTGAAAGTGCTTTAATCCATTGGTGCAGGGAAAGAGCATCCACGCGACCGCACTTTCATCCGCTCGCAGACTCCATCCGCGACGTCGCAACTGCCACCACCCAAGAGCAGAACGAATGCGATCCAAATGCCCAAACTACTTGACCCGCATTTCGGACACACAGTGGAAAGACCCCGCCCCCTGCTACATACTCGCCTCCACAATTTCGCACCGCACTTCAATTTGGCGAAATGTGGCACAACGAAACCCATTGGACGATCAAAAGACTGCCCTCGCACAGTGATTTTAAAAAAAATATGCAACGGTAATGCAATGGACTGGGTCGATTGTTCAAAAACTGCGGAGGATGAGATCCGTGAGGTGGCAGCAATCTAAGCGGCTACTTTCACCGAACTAGAAATCTGTACGAACGCCGGGGACGGGTCAAGAATCGGGTATTATTTGGTCAAAATGGAACAATACTCGCATTTGAATTGCAATTACCAAACCAGCTTTTTTTTAAATCGTCATTTCTGATAATAATATGGAGTCATTTGAACGCCAAACTGAATGGCTGGGGGGAGATAACACTGGTTGAAATGCTGACGTTAAACGCACTTAAGACCGTTACTACCCGCCTCTCTGTTTCTTCTCCTTCGCATCTGCCATCTTTCAAGGATAAAAGTCTAATTCCTTACGTTTTTGCCACAATTTTATGTATATATTTCTACACTCTTGGCATTTGTGTATATTCATTGTGCATCGATTGTCATCATCTAATTCTTTTTTAGATTATTTAGCACTCATATATAATTATATTTTGATTGAATATAAAATAAAACAGTTTCTGGCGTAACTTGGTGGAAAATATTCATATTGACATTGGAAAATTAAACAACCTGGCTTTTCCACTCACAATTTTTTAAGTGAAAAACCTGATAATTTTATACCATAACGAAACCTAGGTCGTGAGAATAAAAAATTTTAAATGGAAAAGCAAAGTTGTTTAATTTTCAAATGTTCATTGAATATATTAGTCGATAGTTTATCCTAAAGAAGGGACTGCTACAATCTCAATATAGCTCCAATAAATTCTATTATTTAATATTTCTTTAATTTTTTTTCTAGTTATATTCTCCGGAGTCTTTCATTCTAGTTCTCTTTTGTGGGAGTTCATTCTAAAATATGACGTAAAGAGACCATTTTGTCACCCAATAAGTCCGATGCGGATCACCTTTTCTCTTTGGCGAGATTTCACTGGAATTGCACACCTCGTCAATTTCCTTCGTTAGTTATTCGATCGTATTCATTCAATGTTGTAGTTTCACACATGCAGTGCAAATTTTTGGGCACCAGATCGAACTAGGATACCAGGGGCGGTTCGGGAAACGCCCCTCCTCACCTCTAAAAGTGTGAATTTCACGCGACAAGTAGAGACTAATAGGATCTGAGCTGTAACATAACCTATCGAGTTATTCTGTGGGATTTTGTAACAAGATATTCTCAAAGTTTCCGATAAGCTCTTCTGCACCATTTCAGACCATTCTCATTATAATGGAATATAAACGTCTGGCTTCATGCATTAATGAACTGTTTCCTCCCTTTCAAGCTTGTGTTACCGGTTATTCGTACTATTTTCTATAGTACACCTTCTATCACATAACTATGCTACTCCAATATAGTATGTCGACCGGAGGGTAATTTTGAGAAAGTATTCAATGAAAATTGTTTCAGGAATGTTTACATGCATCCTTCCCCCATTATTCACTCTTATGAGTTATTGGGTACATATAGCCATCCTATTTCAGACCACTGCTGAACTTAGAATGCCAGTAGGTATATATTACTTATTATTGTAAGGTAATCTACCGGCTAAGGTAGGTTTTGGATGGACACAACTACCAAATAAATATTTTGTGACTCCTAACAAAACACAATCAAGCAACATACTCTACATCATGTACCTCGTCTTCTCTGTGTACTTCTTTCCTCCCTTCATCGCGTCCAACATCCCTATCCTGTTCCTGCCCTTTCCTCGTTTGCCTAACATTCTCCCCTCTATTACTGTCTTCAACGTCCCACTGCCGCTCAATACGTCTTTCATCCATTTTTCTTACCTCAAAAGGATTTCTCCCAACAAACCCCGCTCCTCGCGCACCATCCCTAGTACTTCCTCATTTGTTTTTCTTTCGGTCCATTTAACCTTCTCCATTCTTCTCCACACCCACATTTCAAAAGCCTCCAATCTACGTCTATCCTCCTGCTTCAGTGGTCACGTTTCCGCACCGCACCGTACCGTAGCTACGCTCCATTTCAAAGTTTTTACGAGTCTGTTCTTTACCTCCCTATTCAACATCTCCATCATCAACTCTCTCCTCCTTGTAAAAGCCGCTTTGCCTAGCACATTTCTTCTCCTTACGTCCCTACTACTTTGACCGTGTTGGTCCAAAACACTTCCTAGATACGTAAACTGTTCTACCTGCTCTATTTTTCCCCTCCTATTTTAATGTTTAGCTTAGTGTTTTCCTTCCTGGAAAATCGCATAACCTTTGGTTAATTAGTAATGATTATCATTCTATATCTTTCGCTAGGTGATATATGATATATGAATAAATGATTGTGTATATATATACACAATCATTTAGGCTGATCAACAGCATACAAATATCCATGCCGTAAACTCACTAAGCATAGTAGTATTTCATTTAATTGATAAAAATAAAAACACGCTCGTAAATGCTAAAATGCCATAATTTTTTGTGTTTATGCGCATGGTCTCACACCCGGGAGTCTCAAATTTCCTACGCCTCTAAAATTTTACCACCGGATGAAAATTAACGGTTTCAAATACTAATCAGAGGAATACCAACAAGTATTTTTAAGTAGCTACCTCCTACCCATAATAGGAGACCAATACACTGATGCATCTAGGGCCTATTTCCACAGTCAGTCAGGCATTCACACGCCACGGGAAATTAAAATCATTCCCTTTCCTCCCCCCCGGCTACCGTCAACCGAGAATAGATACTGATATCTCTAATTACAATTCGAAACCTCATGTAATATGCGTGGGAGCAATAACTAATGGCAAATGAATCGCTCTCCGGTTTGTACGCTGACCTCTCTCCATTTTTATCCTTGGAAAATTGATGCCGGGCGATCGGAATTGATGCGAGGCAAGCTTATGTTTTGCTCTCTTTGGTTTAGATTGTAGGAAATGATTTTCTGAAAATTAGAAGAAAAAATTACCGTTTTGGGATGTGAAACCTCGCAAAAAAAAGTGACCTATTAAAGCATTTCAGCCGGAGAGATGCAATTGAGTTGCTTCAAAGTCATTCCCCCACAACCCCAGAGAGAACTGAATCTGCAAAATTTTCCGAAACCAGAGAATGAATTGATGCATTTATGTTTTTTTCACGTTTATGAAGTTATCTTTCGAATAATATAAACAAGTACTTGACACATTTATGAAATTTCTGGAGGTTTTGAGAATCCATAAACACAATCACTCTATTCTATTTACATTATATTGCTTCTTTAATTATTAAAATTTCACTCTATATTTGCACTTGACTAAGATTTTTACGCACTTTCTAAATGTTGAGAAGTATATTGGGGAGAAAGCAGCCCCATAATGAGACACTGTTGCTTGCAGATTATTCGAAAAAAATATATAAAAGTAAAGAAAAAGAAATATGACTTAACAGCCGCTCAACTCTTAATTAAAATTCATTATATTAGCAATAAATACTAACGGGCTTAAGGAGAATACTATACAGAGATATAAAAAGAGGTATACATAGCCCATTCATTTATTTTCTGTATTCAGGAAATATTTTAACGGAACGATCAGGGATCTAAATAAGCACAAAATCATTTATTTGTGTGATTGACGGGTCACTGACATAGGAGGGATCCTTGTGAACCCTGAGTGTGTGTGAGTTAATGTGACTCACGAGAGTAACAATTATTTCTTAACACACCCTAGTGGTCGAGTGGTTGCAAGTTTGTTTTATTATTTATTATTTTTATTATTTATCTTGGTTTTTGATTGAGGTATATTTGGGTCACTGTTTCTCAAACACACCCAAATAACCTAGTGTGTATTCCCTATTTCTCCTCTTACCTTTCCCCCTTTTCTTTCTTATCACTTATTGCCAATCAAGTTTACGGTCTCGGCATTTTTTTGTTTAGATAGATTTAAGATGTAATTTTTCTTAAGAACGATAAGGAATCAAAATAACGTTGGCCGGTTGCATCAGGAGAGGAAATTATTTCGTGTCAAAAGTAGTCTCTTGTGTAATGACTTCCTGCCAAACACCTTATTGGAGATTTCAGACTACCATATATGTAAGCATGTACATTTACATAGTTTTTTCTTCATAATTGTCCCTATACTTTTTTTCAAGCATTAATACATGCTCATCTTGACGGTTTTGGTGTGCACTGCAAGTACAGATGATTTATTATTTAAGTTTAATGGGATTATTTTTTTAACTGGCAGTCGACCATTTATCTTATGGTTAATGAGTAATTTGAAATATGTTACACAACACTAAAAACTCCTTAAACACTTTCAAAGAGCATAAAAACTTTGCTATTCGAAAAATCGTATTCTATGACAGTATTTTTCCTTCTCTCTTCAAAGAAAACGGCTATGTTCCTGTCAATTTTACCCAATTTCTTGACATCCAGTCTCCATCCAATCCACCATAACCACAATATACCACAATATTTCGATTTTTCGTCGTCATACTTTTTTTACTTCATTTTTACATTTTAATCCACCAACCTACTCAATTCTCAAACCCAAACCAAGATTTTTTCAAGCCTCTCCCTATCAATCTTAATTTTTCTGCAAATAAATAACAAGAAAAACCTCCAAACTTTTTTTCATCATGCAGTGGGTATTGCATTGTAGTAGTATTGCAGTGGAGAAATCATTTTTTCCACTGCAATACTATAAGGATAGGTTGTACTCATAATCCTACACATTTCACAATCGTAAACGAAAAAAAATAAACGTAACTACCCCTGCATAAAAGACAAAATTGAAGGCATTACTCAAACATATCCATTATTGTATGATATAGGCATCCGTAAATTTGTGTACATGAATGCACAGGTGCATATTAATTAATGAATACGCACCTGTGCACGTTGAAGGCTCGTATATATTAGTGTGTATGTGTGTATAAAGACTGGTCTATCTACATCCGTTGCCATATGCCCTTGTGGCAGCTTGTAAGGTGAAATTAAAGTGGGCGAAGGATTTCTCTTATAAAATCTACGAAAAAAATTTCTTCTTCATAAGAAATTACTTGCTCAATTTAACGGCCAATGAAATTGAGTCATTCCTATCTTGTTAAGTATTTAGTCACTCTAGAGGTGGACAATTGAGGTTTTCGTTAATTAACTTTCAACCATATCGTAATTATCCCCAGTAAATTAATTTAATGAATGTATTTCCAAGCGGGGAAAACTACATACTCGGAAAATGTACGGGTTGTATGTCCTGTATGTACTGTATGTCGACCGCCCGATAACATCTGCATTTTCCTTATTATAGTTAAACCTCGTCAACTCACCTACTCCGAATTTTGTTAAGGCTGCTGCGAAATGCTAATTGTTTTTCCACCCAACATCAAACGTAATTTATTCATCTACTCAGCTCGTATATAGTATTCTGCACATGTTCCGTTTAAACTAATTTAAATCCTAATTCTTACCCAATTTTTACGTACCTTCATAGAAGTATACACATGATAATACATACATATAACCATGACTTAAAATTATACGAACATTTTATAGTTATTTTTGGAAATACGAGTGCTCTGCTTGTTCTTCTCCCAACGATGTCATGCGATTTCTCTTTCATGCACGGGTTTTCATGACAGCTTACTTTCACCTAAATTATTCGCAATCGCTTGTAAACATATAGTTTTCTTTTCTACTAGATATTCATTCCAATCTACTTCAAGTACTTAGTGATGTTTAACCGTATTGTAAATGCACTATAGAGATACCCACGAAAACCCATTTTATTGTTACAAAACCATAACTCGTTGGTTTTAATACTCTTCCTGTTTTCTTTCACATTACTCTTACCTATTTTCTCCAGGGGGGAACCCATTTTTCATGATGAACGATATTCTCAGTCTCTTTCCTTTATTTCACGCATTTTTTATCACGTTCTTGAAGATGAGTATTTTAAACGCCGCTAATTCATAAATTGACTTCAACGCAAACGTTAAAAACAATTTAATCAAAGGATCCTCGTCTGATAATAAATGCTTGCAAGCAAATATTTCTCTTTTGAGGTCATGAATTCTAAATGTAGGCAATCTTCAGATGCCTTCTGTTCCAGATTACTATTCCGGGGGACAAAGTATTTTCCCCTCTACTCCATCTTAGATATTCAGGTAATACTATTCATTTCTTACTCTGCTAACTTAATTTGTTCCTTTACAAATATGGAGAATCAGATTCCTGTTTATTTTTGTCAATACATAAGGGGTTAACTGTCCTCAAAGAACTCGCAGGGTCTTTCGTAACCCAATTCGACTCCTCATGTTGGTAAAACGCGTCCTAAAACCTCAAAAGAATACGAGAGTCCCAAGATTAGGCAATCTTTAATTTCTAAAGGGAATACCTTGAAACTGTGACAAAGCGCAAGAATATGAATGGTACATAGCCACAGAAGGCAATATTTTACAAGTAGCGTATAGAAAATCTTCTATTAATTAAATAAAAGATTATGTAACATTCCACCTTTTGATTTCTTAATATATCTCGGCCAGTTTTGACTGCATTCAATCTTTTTGAAGAGGTTTACATGAGGTGCTATCACAGTTAGTGTCAACTTGATACCCACTGGGAAATGAGGGAAAGTCAAGCTATGAGAGAGGAGACTTTTGAATGCTTATGATAAATGCGGGATTTTTCCATTCAAAGCTTGGGATATTGAAAAGCATATTTTTTTAGTCGCCTTAATTACACAAAGCGATTACTCCGTCTCTGATATTATTTAAGTAGGATCAATGAGCGAAGCAAAATAAGAGTACATTCTTCTTCTTTTCACATTCCACGGTTAAAAAACGAAAAGGAATGAAATTCAAAATGAGACATATTTCCTTATCATGCATTTCTTCCTTCTTTCAACTTCTAATATTCTACTTCATACTTATGCTCGACTTTGCGGCGGTTTGTAGATATCGTAGGCATGCGCGCAGAACGTGTATTATCAGTCATTACTTTCTGAAAATTGACTTCGTTGATAGAGGATAATTAGATACGAGTGTAACCACATCTCTCTCCACAACAATGACGAGAAACACGTCCTAAGTCGCCGGTTAATATTAAGTCTGCTTATAATGCTGAATTTGTTTCCTTCACTATATTAAGTGGATGCAGGTTCAAATTCAATTCACGGAAAATCGAAGGCTCATCTTTGGTGTCGATTGCTTTCGGGGGATGACAGGACATTTTCTCGGGCAGGGAGAGACGATTACAGATCATGATTATTCCGACCACAAAAGTAATGGTACGCGCTTTCTAAACTCATCAATAATACGATGCGATCGGAGATCGCTATCTTCACGGGTGGGATAAAATATGTGTCGGTCTGCGGATGAACTGTTAGTAGTAGAAGTGAAAAAGAAAGGGTTTGATCGGGGGGAAAGGAGATGCATTGAAGCCAATGCCTCATCCTCCACCACCTCATCTCCGACCCCAATCACTAAACGTTGAGGCCATTTAGATATATGGAGAGAGACGTGGCGCGTTTAAGGGGAATGAGACGTCACGTAGGCAAGGGAGGCTGCTCAAATCAATGGATTGGGGACGATTCTTGAACTTCTGGCTCATAAGTACGTTTGGACATTGAATCGAAGGGCGTATCACGGAATCAAATTAATAATTATAAATAGGGAAACTACAAAATATAATTAAAAACTTAGGTCACACCGGTAAGTCAGACTAACGGATTATATACATATATTGCCATGGGTAAAAAGCGTTTAACAAAATGAATATGAAATATGCGTGCGCCTGTAGGAACTTAATGAAACCAATATTAAGTGCTACTTTCCCTGTAGCTCCCTTCTCGCGAAGTTTATTTTCCCTTCTTCACTCCATCTTCTTGAAATTATTTTCATTCCGAGTATGGTAGCATTCTTGAAAATGATGCCAATATATAAAATAAATACATAATAGAGGTAAATAAATTAAACCACTTATCGAAGAAAGCAGATTTGCACAGATCATGACGCATCAATTTGCATTGTTCTGACCACCCGTCGGTAATTTTTAACTCTACTGACATCCCTAAGACAGACATACAATTAAGGAGTTGTTAACGCACTTCAAGCTAAAAAGTTGGTTTTACACGAAGTAGGAAATAAGTTAAGGATTGATAGAACGGTAGCATACTGAAGCACTTAAAAATGACCGGTTTCGAATCACTACCCAGGATAATTACTGCAACTTTAAATCCTCCAAATGGCCTTTAACTAAAGATGGAATAACACTTTTCTTCATAGAACGCTGATTCAAAGCCGTGTATGGATTTGTGTGCTTTAGACGAAACAGAGAGGAAATACAAATATGACAAAATAGGTATTCAAAGATGATTAAAGAATTTTGTGGCTTTAACCTCCGGGATTTCCAGAAGATATAAAAATAATAAAAAACATGAGAAAGAGGAATTATGATGTGCGGAGGGAAAATGGACCACTAATTGAAAGGAGAGAGAATGAGATTTATCAAAATATTTAGTAACCAGTGAGCAAGTAATCTTTTGTCCTTCAACCGACACTGTTGCATTAATCGGCAAATAATATTCATAAATAGCAAAAAATATATACTTTCATTGGGATTAATAAAAAAGAATCTTGTCTTGACGGTTTCTCACACGCAAAAACGAGAAAGGATTCTCGGAAATAATTTTTTCTTTTAATTCGAACTATATTCACTTCTGTCGGGGTTATGAGAGCTAATAATTAACAGTGCAGGAATTGGGATCGCCTAAATTTTTCAATCGATCTCTTCTCAAACCGGGATGAACATTTCCATTTCACTCATATTCCTACTACGCCCATGTCAGAGAAACATCTCAACTGATAAAATTGGACCTAAAGCGGCCTATCACATACGATGGAACAATGACCGCCTATCTATCAAATGATAACTAAGAGAAATAGATAAGTGTGTGGGGAAGGGTGACCTGCGACTAAGGCGATGTTATTTGTTCTGAGTTGCCCATCGGTTGCATACACGGGCCTCCCGGAGCGAGCACTCGGAAGAGATGCGAAAGGGGCCGTGAAGAAAGCGGGCGACTTGAATGACGGATCCACGCCCTACGGAGACCGGGCGGGACGGAAGGTCTTGGGACTGAGTCATCGGGCGGTCGGGGAGCGTATCCCATGAAGGAGTGCTCCGAGGTGTGAAAGCAGGGAAACCGACGAATCCGTTTTCAGTATTGGGGTCCCATTAATTTTCCGAATATCAAATGAATTCTGTCGTTTTCTTCTCCGTGTTTCCATGAGAAAAATGAAATGTAAAAATCACATTTAATTTTTCTCCGAGTGTGTCAAAACCCAACCGAGGTCAAGTTCTGAGAAAAAAAGTATTTAAAATTTTGTAACCACATCTGCGGTTTAATTACGTTTTATTCCTGGTTATCGTACTGGACCCCGACTTATTTGCCCTCCCTCAGATTTTGGGTCGACATTTTACAGGACTACAAATGTCTCTAAAATTTGCTGACATTATGAAATCATTTCACTCAACAAAATTATTACAGTTAAATGATAATTTTTTCCAAATGCAGATACATTCTGTGGTTTAATTATCATTTAAACATTCTTCCTTTTCCCTAGCGTTTGACGTTAATGAATAAAGGATCTTTTAGAAATGAATTTAAGAAAGAGGGAAGAATTGATTAAGTTTTTTACCCAAGGAGAAACCGCCTAATGAAGAAGATTACGATAAAAGAAAAAAACTAATTGGTTTGCTCACTGGAGGAAAACCAAGAACGAAGTGAATTAAGCAGATAATTGGAAATGAGAAGCTCAGGAACCTTTGAAGAAACGTAGAAGCAGTATGAGGAGGAAACGGATTGAAAACTGACGGAAACAAATCTTGTCAATGCCTGACCAAGCGAAAAGGCAAGGTTTTATGAAGGTAATTAAGAAGTCATGTAAAAAGATTTGCATCAAAGGATGTATCATATTTATACACCTATGCACACATTAAAAAATTCGAGTCGCGGTTGTTTTAGAAGCTCACCTAATTCCCTGCACAATCACGAAATTTTTAGCTCTCAACAGGTCGGGAGTGTGTGCTGGCGAAACAAATACCCTGTTCTTTTTATTAGAGTTATTTTTTCACTTAACACTCTTTTTTCCCTCTCCCTTCCGCGAGCAGACCCTCCCCCCTGAGTGGAGCTACTCAATCCTCACTGTTTAATTAAGAGCGCTCTTTACTTCTTTTAACTTGCTCCTCCCCACGCTTCGCTACACAATTCTCCCGACCAACCGCCCCTACCTCTCACGCTATGAATTTTGCATGCCACTTTCACCTCATCTCCAATATTTTTACATTGGTGTGCATATATTTATACACCAATGTATGTATATATATATATATATATATATATATATATATATATATATATATATATATATATACGCATGTAATATATATGCATTTGAATAGGTGAACATACTTTGGGATGGTTTGAATAAATGTGAAAATTCAGAGTATTTGGAGGTTTACAAACATTTGTCTTATTTCTCATCCCACTGATGAAATGTTTTAACCACATCACTTCCATCCAACATGTGCGTTCGATACTGATGTTACCGTTTGTTTCCATCATTTTTTTAAAATTCAATACATTTGAAAATCATTTCCATGGTTAGGAATGCGGGTAATGATATATCTTAGCATTTGCTGCGACACTAAATTATTGTTCTATCCACTTCGGGAGACAATCGATGCGCGGTGATTGCCAAAGCTAAGCTTTTTTTTATCAATTTTCGCGGTTTATCAATCTCGGCCAAGATAAGCTATTTAAAATTATAAATTATAGAATACCGTGAAAAAAATCGCTTCACAGTTATTGCAGCAGTTGTAATTTAAATTCAAATGAATAATTAATATATATTTGGTTTATTCGGAGTCATTATTACTCCTATCACGCTCCAGATTAAGATTTCTTTCTCAGGTTCTGTAGTTGCCTATTGCAACTGTAAGGTTTCTATGTTTTAATCGATTATCCTCCTTGGGAAAGTTGGAATTCTGAGAAATATCGTCATAGTTTTACATAACCTCATTAATTAATTGTATTAAGTACAGTTCAGATGTTCTTGTAAAAGATGATGAGGTTTTACACTTACAATTGCGTCGTAAGCATGTTTTTTTTATCCTTCTGAAGTTGATCGTTTAGCGAGTCTAATTTTCCTCAAATCTCTCTCCTAGACTTCTCAATAAATCTCCTCGTAATCTTGTGCATTTCTTAGTTAACGAGTGGAAAACGAACTCTTTCTACAGTAATTATCCCAGGCTACACACACTGCACGAGCAATTAACGCGTATTGCGGTAGGATGGATAAAGATTATGGTCGTATGATGGTATTTTTCTCACCGGGTGATGACAGGACATGCAAGAGGTGAGCGCAAGAACAAATCGTCCTGCCACTCCATTTGAACGATCGTTCTCCGTAATCGATTTCACCAGAGATTAGCGCCTCACACATTAGAGTCTCTCCCACCCATTGAACTAAAATGAGAACCGCGAGCACTCGCGGAGAAAATTTCAGCCTTTTTCCGGCCTCACGCAGGAAAATTGAGATCTCGATAGAAACAAAACACTCGGAATTTCTCAATTGAGCGTAGTTTTGCTAATTCCACCACAGCTCACGCCTTGGGAGCCGAGTTAGATGTCTTAATAATGAGCTGCAGCGGTGATAACGCGGTCGACATACTTCTTAAACACATCTGAGGGAAATTAAGAAACATTTTACTCCAGAAACTTGATCAGAGCTAACGAGAACAGAGCCAAAAAGAACATTCTTGAGACTCTTATTGAAGAATAAAATAAAATTGAATAAAAAGATAAAATGTATATAACCGTTTATTTTTACATTTAATTAAATACAATGACTATGGTTTCAACACTACCTTAAATTAATCAAGGGTTTTAATCTGTTTTAAATGTAGGTTTTTGAAAGTTCATAGGGGCTATTTATTTCAAACTATAGTGGGAACATTTTACTTATTTCTTCACTGATTTCGCGCTTTTCTCTACCTGTTTGCTGACAAAACAATCCCACACTCTTCCTTCCTCTATCCCGCTTATACAACTTACCCTAGACAGCAGTTTTTCTTCTAACAAGGCATTTCCTCCATGTCATGTTTACGAATTTCCTCATTAACTTCCTCGTTACGCACACAATCTTTAAAATCTCGACGTTTGTCTCCCTCTCCACCCAACTTAATTTTCCCATTCCCCACCACCCTTACATCTCAACAGTCACCAAGCTCTCCTTCTCACGCCTCAATCACAAATTCTTACACGTTTAACACCTCGTTTCATATTGTTCCTAATGGTACAATTAAAAACCATCAAAAAAGGTTACTGCATATTAAACTAAGCATGAAAATGGATGGCAGGGTTTATAGTATAAAATGAACTCGTAAGTGTTGTTAAAATGCCTCACACACACTACTTCAGCTATACCGCGGTTAAAGTGAACCGATACCTGCGGCACGTCACCAAATTGGAACGCCCACCTTCGTCGGGAGCCGGAATCCCAGCGAGGAAAGACGTCGCTCTTACCGTCCAAACAAATCCGATGTCGGCGAGGAAAATGCAATATGTGAGCCTAAGCGTGAAATGCAGCACCGCGTATCCCGGAAAGAATGGAGCGGAATGGAAGGAGGAATCAAGGGGTGCATCCCGATATGGAAGACTCTGTGAAAGGTGATGGGCGGATTGCCTGGGTAACGAAGGGGCGTCATATTTGCGAAGGGACGGAGAAGACATTGATGTGTGAAATTCTAGACGATGTTGGCGCGATATCCTAAGAGGCATTGCACCGTGCAAATAAATTGTGAGGATGCATTGAATAAACGGGTGCTCTAGTCATTACAAGTCGAGTGAATAAAATAACAGAGAGATGGCAGTAAAGAATATTGTGTTTACTTAGTCAGCAACTCAAAGTCCTTTGGAGAATTGTTTCCTTTAGATAGAAAAGGTATTCTTATTGCTACATACACATTTCCATTGAATATAATTCGTTGTCTCGGGCGTGACTTCATGGAATCGACTTAACATAATGAAAAGAGAAACTTTATAATTCCACATAGATTTATTAGACGGACGACCTGATGATGACGTGCCACGTCGAAACCTAGGTCGTCTGTCTAATAAATCTATGTGGAATTATAAAGTTTCTCTTTTCATTATATTTCCATTGAAGTTCTACCGAATGTCTTTGTCGAAGGAAAGGGATGATTGTTAAGCCTTCTTTACGTTTATTAGAAAGCTCACGTTTATTAGAATAAGTTATTCAGCGGTTGAGCAAAGCCAATAATGTATTATTTTAACAAAATAAATCACTACAGAAAAATGCGAAAAGGAATTATAATCTCCGGACGGAAGGATCTCCCCGGTTAACTATGGAGTTTTAAAGAAGGTAAACATTATTTTTAATAATAAATTATCACATATTTTCTTGCATTATTATTATTTTATTCTGCTTAGGCGATTCCCTTTATAAATGAATGAAATATAACTACTATATATAAGGATGAAGTTTTATTTTTCATTAACCTCCAAAACATTTGAAATATTTTTGATTAATAATGACGTCAACTCAAATATTTGAAATATATTCCATAAATTGACTTTTGGAAAGTGTATAAACCATTGAAAAATATTAAATATATCTGTCCGTATAATTTAAGTCTCCACTCACTGCGATATGTATACCGGTTCGTGCACAAATAAGGGTACACAATTCTTTTCGGATTTCTAAAAAGTTCCGTCCGGATTGTTTCTCAAATGTCCCCAATCACTCCTCTTGCTTCTGTCACGTGAAATCTGATCGTTCACTTACTCAGCGTAGGTTTCCGAAGATCAAGACATTGATCTGAACCAACCACTCGCGAATCCCTTTGATGTATCTGAAAGATGAGCGAAAATATAAAAATGAACCCATTTAACCTTGAACTCGGCGAAG
The DNA here is from genome assembly GCA_037158775.1 of Hetaerina titia. Taxonomy (NCBI): domain Eukaryota; kingdom Metazoa; phylum Arthropoda; class Insecta; order Odonata; family Calopterygidae; genus Hetaerina; species Hetaerina titia. The sequence continues at coordinate 15,547,616 of CM073775.1, forward strand.
GGGCTGTTTATACACTCCATTGCGATTTATTAAAACTAATTTTGCGAGTCCGAAGATATTTTGCGTAAGATTCTTCCCTACTTAAAGACGCGTAACCTTGCGAAAGGATGAAGGTAAGGAAGAGCAGCCATTTTGTGAACCGCAGTAAGAAGTCTAGGAAACGATCGCCGGCGAAGAATGGACTGCGTCGTCCTTCATTACTATGGCTAATGGAATCAAACGTTTTAACGATTAGAGGAAACTAATTAACCAATCGCGAATTCTATTGGACTGAAATCATTTCATCAGGATATATACATTTTGCCATTCAACAAAATAAAAACTACGAGCAAAGCAGCTTTTATTTTCGCATAAAATGAAATACTTATTCGATCAGTCCAAAAGAAGATAATGAGTTGAGTACTTTGTTCATTCTCCAATTATAATATGCACAATGATGTTAAAACCCGATGAAAAAGCCAATGTTTTGTATTTGGCAAAAGTATAACGTTTTTCAAGTGTGACATATGAATTGTACAACACAACATGTTTATTATGAATAAAATAAATTTGGCAAAAGGGTTTATTCTTCTAAAAAAAAGGCATTACTTTTAATTCATTACGCTGCAAAATTCCCTAACATTCATTCCCATCTGATGCCACTAACGGGTTGGGCAGTTATTTCACAATCTCCGAAACGCATATCTTTATATTAATCAGGCAGTCTTCAAGAAAAGTTCGAAAATATCAACAGAGAGCAGGAATGTTGGAGAGAACGAATGGAGGCAGAAAGTATCCGGGATCCGTAAAGGTGTCGCGTTGTGTCGTGTTGGTTGATGAGGCTTAGATCTCAAGCAGTGGTTAGACTGTGCATCCAATTGAAATCTACCTCAAACGTAAGACTACTATCAACAATAATATTTACGATTAAATTCTTGCCCCAGGTCAGGCACAGAAGGATGGAATGCAACGCAGGTGCTTGAGTTTCCATACACTCCCTCCCGTTTAGGGAATGGAAGGTCCGAGCGTTACAAAACCGCAACGGCGACTCTTCCCTCTCCGCCATGCATTGAAATAAAGTGGCGTAATTTCCTAAACAGACCTTTTGGGAACCATCAAATTTCCAGTCGGGAGAATAGGGTGGTACATATATTAAAAAGAGCGTTCCCTGAAGCCCTAACACCACAAGGTGACAAGTTTCCAAGTCTCCGAATAAAGTCAACGCGTAAGGAAGCCGAACAAGAGTTTCTGGGAAAAGTTGAGTTCGGGGGACGAAGGTGTGGGGGTGTAGGGGACTGTGACAGGAGACGCCTTCGCTCAGATATCAGAAGTGCAAAATAAGAGGAGAGAGAATCTTTGAGAAAAATATTCACGCTGAATGGAAGGTCCTTTAACCTCGTCATATTTGAATGAAGTATACCGACACCGATGAATGAAGCGATGACTGAATTGAATGATTTGGTATCGCTTTCCTCCAGCCTTCAAGGGGATTGTCAAATAGTTTAGCGAAATGATTTCGAAAGAGTCAATGTAAACATGTCTGGGAAAAATTATCATGAACTAGCAAATGATAACGAAGTAAGAGGTTTACATATTCAATCGAAGAGAAGGTAAAATCACAAAAAGCCTAAAGTCCAAATAAAACCCAAGAGCAACTCATATAAGGAACACTGTACATTAGTTTGGATATGTCCTAATCGTAAGGCATAGCGATAAACTCAACTAGTCTAGCGACCGATACCGCTGGTTGTACGTTAACCACGAAAATGTATCCCTGGCATTCAAACTCTACTCGGTCAGCAAGAATATCGCGAGCTCCAATTTCTTAATACCAAGCAATAAAAGCCCTGAAATAGTACGGGAGCACATTTCTGAGATCGTCGAAATCAACGCGGGAAAGTGCAACGGACTTTCCAACCGGTCTTCCGCCCCGGAGGCGCGATCGCTTTACTAGTCGGGCGGAGAAGCACGACAGATCCTCGGCTGCCTTGCGGGTCCCCGAAAAGAAGACCTCGATCCCGAAGGAACGAATGAAACGACAAAGCAGAGCCTCGACAAAAAACCGACATGGATTTCAACGTATTCGTGCGATGGGAGTCTGCGAGTCAGGAAGTCAGTTTTCCCGCGTGCCGTCATCGCAGGGCGCCCCAGGCCACTCACCGATGGCGAGGAAGAGGATTCCGACGAGGGCCGAGAGCAGGAGAGGCGCCGGCACCGAGGGCGCCGTCACGCCCGGAGTCCTCTTCTTCCTCCCGAACGACATGGCTCACCAGCTTCTCGCCGCACTCCGAGGAACGACCAGAAGAAATCCGTGTCCGTGATCCAACACCGTCACCACCGGAAAGGAAAACGTGGCGGGAAGTTTTCTCCGGGCTCCTCAGCCCTTCCGGCCCGGTTATGAAAAACTCCAATCTCTCGGGAAACCTCAGAGATGCCCCAGGACTGGAGAGAGGGGGCGATGGCGATATAACCCGTCGTCTGAAGGGGTTGGGGCGCTGTTCCGGCCCGTCGGCGGCATCGCAAGACTGTCCTCGCCTTTGAGAGAGTTTTATGGGCGGGAAGGGAAAGAGATGGGGGCTGGCAGGTGTCTCCAGTCGTCTTGGGAACCCAGTAAGGGTTTGCGACCGAGGGTGAAGGCGGTGGGAAGGGGGGGAGGGATCTGGGGCACGTCCTCCGTGTGGACGGCCCTCTAACCGGACGTCATTGCAGCGGGGTGGACGACTCTGACGGAACGACGACGTCCACGGTGTACTCAATGTCCGGCGTTGATTCCGTCCGAATCCAACACGGTTGTCCCTGTTACCGAAGGTGCGTTGGGAGCCCTCCAAGCACCGGAACCCCCTGGACAGGCGGAAGTCCCCTTTCACACCAGCCGAAAGGTAGGCTAGATCCCTGTCTCTCACGGGGAAAGCCCGGCCGTGTCCGGGGGGAGGACTGCCGTCTCGACTCCTGACCGGGGAAGGAAGCGATCTCTCCCGAGACTGCGTCGCCGTCGAGTGGTCGCGTGTCCCGACGCCCCGAGAGCGTGTCGCGTGCTTCGCGCCGAGCGCGCGTGTTCGTCTCCGCGGGGCCACGAGGCTCTTGTGAGGGCGAGTGTCTCTCTCCCTTGCTCGCTCGGCGCCGGCCGCGGAGGCGCCCTCCTCAACGTTCCCCCCACCACAGGGAACCCACCCCCCTTCGCGGCGTCGTCGTTGGCGCCACCCCTTCGCGTGCGCTCTCTCGTCCCCACTTCTCCCCCTCCCGCCGCCGCACCCCCCACGAGCGGGGGCCCCCACTCCTCCGGCACCACCTCGCCCCGCTCCCCTCCCCCCCGTCCCGACACGCCCGATCGATTTGACCCGCGGGCGGGCGCGGGAGGCCATTGGTCGGGAGAGGCGTGGGGTAAAACCCCGTCGGCCAATGGGAAGGCGCGCCGCGGTTCCGGACACCGTATATATAATGCGTGCGCGCTGTGGAGGCGGAGGAAGAAGACGCTGGAGGAGCAAAGGGGTGGAGAGAAGTGCGAGGATTTAAAAAGTGGGGGGGGTTTCGGCGGTGGGGGTGGAGGTTAGAGGCAGGGGGAGAGGGTGGCGGGCGATGAGGGGAGGGAGGAGGACGTGTGTGGAGGGTGCTTCAGTGGGTTAATGGGTGGGCGGGCGATCAGATGAGTGCCAAAGTGGGGAGGGGTCTTCGGAAGACTTTGGGAGGGGTCAGGCGAAGAATCTCAAGGGGTGAGAATGGGGTAACCGGGAAAGGCCGGAGAGAATAAAGGGAATAGGGTGCAGGCCGACGGGGAAGACCCTTGGCGATATTAATAATAGCAGCAATAAGATAGATTAACCACGTCGGTGTCGATATTACCACCTTCGGCTCGATTTTCGGATAAAACGTATCTGAGGGAACCGATCGGCTTATCTAAGAGCGCAACCCACTCCGGTTATTGGCCTGTGCTCGTCAAACGCGTGGACGACTTTCTGCATGGTTCTGGAATATTGAAAATCTCAAATAGCCGTTTCTACAGACAGAATAGACGGACAGACAGAATAGACAATTTCCACAAACGTGGAGAAGACGAAAATGAAAACGATGACCAAAGAGCAATGATGGTAAGTAATTTATAGCCTGACTGTCGAGGTGCCAGGTGGATTGGGAAAATTTTACTGATAGATAGATGCATTCACATCATCGTTTAAGTCTTCAATATTTTTTTCTGAAATATCTTAAAGAGACCCGAAACCCCTTATCAACCAGAAAACTCGCTTCGCTTTGTCAAATGTTGGTTTTTAAAGGGATGTGGATTCATTTTCTCTAAAACGTTAACCTGACGGAACAGCCGATGGCTTTAATGTTTGACATTTCGTAAATACATCTTTCTCATAGTTAAATATCACATAAGACTCCACGCACAGACCTAAGACTTTCACACAGCTAAATATCACATATCCATGAAGACTCCACGATATGGATCGCCAGTAGTGACCACTGTCATGATATATTTTTCAAATTATCTCTGACAGAGACTCAAAATATAGGAATGTAAGTATGTCCAAAATATAGGTATGTCATTTAAATTTAGCAACATTATGTAAGGTTGACTATTATTACTCAATGTGAACTTAAGTTTAAACTGAAGTGCATTATTTAAGACCCAGCTTTAATTTTATGTTAAGCGAAATTAATGCATGCGAATTTTTTACATATTCCTATGTCACCTTTTGATCAAGTACTGTGCTCAGCCTGCACATTTTGATGAGCTTAAGTTCGTAAAAGACCTTTATTTATCCAACAGAGTAGTAAATGGTGAAAAGGAAGGGAAAATCGTGAGATGTAACGAAAAAGTCAAAGATAAAGTAATAGAGGACAAGAAAATCTGAGTAAAAGAATAACAGGGGGTGGATCCTTGTTAAGAGAATGCATTTAACGAAGAAAAACTTATGCTTACTAAGTTGCGACCTTGATGAAACCTCTAATTCACCAAAATAAGAACCGGAGTTCTCACTAAACAATTGCAACCGTGTTGAACGGGAAATTCAATGGCTCTGAAACTCTACAAGATTTATAACCTCTCAAGAGATAAACTAAGTGATTTCAACAAAATTACTCTTCTCGTATGAAGAATACATCTGTGTAGTTACGACACTCATGTGTAAAAAACAAATTTCAATGTAAAAATAAACTTGTAGCAAAGTTTTGAATGAAATTAAAAGGATTTTTCTTCGTTGAAGATTATCCAAATGAAAACATGGTACCTTTTATCTTATACGACCTCTTGTAAAGGAAGTTAAGGAAATAGGCGAATATAAATGTTGCCATCGAACCGGAATGTGATTGCCACCAATGTTCAACTGAAATATCGCTTCAAAACATCCAGCCGTGCTACTGAAATACATTTTTCATTTGTGAAAAAACTAAACCTTTTAAATGTTATAAGAACTCAGACTCATTTCATTTGAGGCACACCTTTTAAATACATTTTTCAAAGATCTACTTTCTCGATTTAAAATTTATAAAATGGCTCATAGTTGATCTCAAACCTCGTCATTACTAAACATTGCTTCAACTCGTATTTTTAATATTACTCTTTTAAATAATCAATTGTGTATGATCTAGTGCAATTGGCCTCCTATGGAATGCAGACATCCATTAGATGATTGAATTTGTCATAATTTGTGAACGATACCATAATATCTATCGTAAAAACTTGCACATCCGTTTTCTATCATCGATCTCTCGATTCTCTTGACTCGACTGTAAACATTCAGTTTTTCCACCCAATAATAGTTTCCTAAGGCCTAAAATCGGTGATATTTTAGCCTTTTTTTATCAAATCATTGGACGTAAATTTTTTCACCCTCTGCGGTTGATATCTACGCATGAAAACTATGGTGGAATGTAGCTTTTTGATGATTACGATGACCAATACTTATGCGGGATGCTTAGAAGCGAGCAAGTAAGAGGAGATGGGTGGATTGGGTAAAATGGAGTGGATTAGGAGTGAGAGAGTCTCGTTGCACGCACCTTAAATTGATTACTTCAATCAAAGGAAGCGGTGCTCCGACTAGGTGGACACTTAATGCTTAGTCACGGATGAATGTGAGTGCGAGGTAAGGCCGCAATGAACCAATCGCACTCCGTCGAAAATTACGTCGAAACGGGCACCGGAGCGTGATGTAAAAAAACCGCTTTTTGGTCGTTCAAGAGGTAGCTTCATAACTCAGCTCAGAGATGATGATGATAATGGTGCCCTCGTTTTTGTGGGGAGGGGAGGAGGAGAATGGGGTAGCAGGGAGACGGGAAATGGTGAGGAGAGGGTTAAAAATTTAAAAAGGTGGACGCGGATCTGGAATTTCGATGCCCCATGAGGAGGGAGGGTTTTTTTTTATAAGTGCTCTCGAGCCGAAAAGTGTTCACTTTTACGGGCCATCTTTCCCGTCACGAACGCCGTCGGGTCGACTAATTGAGCCGTAATCAGCAGTATTCGCGGGTCTGGAGGTGACGTGCGAAAATAACCCAGGCTCTCTCTCCTTTCTTGCCAGCCGGTGGCGTTCTCCTTATAGAGAGGACCATTGATTCAGAATGACTAAGATGATTCCCAACCGCGTGAAGAAATACACAAATACGGATATTTTTGGTGGGAGTGAATCCCGTTTCATTCACGAGAAAAGGTTTTCACCCAAAGAAAATAATGCCTTTACTACCGAAAAACGCATACAGGGAGGGATTGGACTGCTTCTCGGACACGCCTGGCAAAATATAACACCGCCACTGAAGATCCCGAATAGATGGATGAGAGAACTCCCTTCATCAGCAAGGAAGCCTCCTTCGTCCACCTTCTTCAGCATTTGAATAGATGGGAGGAAAGGGTTTAATTATGTCTAGTTAAAACTTTTTGCTTTGAAATAGTACTAGCGAACATTTCACAATAAGAAAACGTTAATTAAAACATGGGGAGTCAAAGAAGGACATCATAATATGAAGCAAAAAATCAGGCTTTTTTAATAAATAACGACTTGTGAGAGGGGCGAACATCACAAGCGTGGTACGGTTGGTATAGTATATCATTATAGTCAAAAACTATGAATACTCGTATATACAACACATACTGTCATATGAACAGGTTACCAGAGCAAAATAAACAGAAAGAAACGGCTAGGCGTATATAATTCACATTGCGTGATGGGTAACTGTCAGGTAACGCGAGGTACGATTGAAATACTAGTTAAAGTTTTTAAGTATGTCTAAGAAATAAATACTGGCAGGAACACTGCTTCGTCATTGTAGCTATGGAGGGAAATAGTAGTTGCGGCAATCATTATATACATCAATAACTTATGGACACAAGCATGGATTTGTTAAGCTCATTTCTAAGAGTTAAATTGTTTTTTTCCAAATTGACAAATTAAAATCCCCCCACGAGGAACACGTGTTCTATAATTTACCTAATAATCTACCTCGTACTTAAATGAGAACCCATGATAGACTCTGAGTCTCAGTTTAACGGAACATGAGAAATGGAATATTGGTGAGCAGTGATGCAGAATAAACATGCAACTGCATTTAGAATGGTAGTTTACAAGACTTAATTTAGAGTTCACTGGATTTTAATCGGATATCAGTTTGAAAGCGGTTGGATACATTTTGATATTGAAATATCCCAAGAGTGGCAGGGATTTATAACTAGCTTTCAATTAAAATTTCATTCGCGTGACCAAAGGCCTTACAATAATTGGAAATTACTACATCGACAAGTATGTGATATATCCACCCTACAGTGGATGATTTGTAGAAATTTGAAATGAATTTAAACAAAATATGGTCTGAAGAATGTCATAATAATATTACTCGTCGAAAATAAATTCGAATCACCGAATAAACAAATTGAACTCAATTCAATAAATTTCACTCATAAAAACTCTTATAAATGCGAATAGATGCACGAAATAATTTTTAGCACAAACATTTCACGTAGTATTTTGGAAAAAATGACTTTTGTACAAGGCGTGTGCATGGAGAAAATATGTGGAGAAACAAATATAATCCCTCTCAGGGCACTCTAAATGAAGGATGAAAAAGTTTTGAAACATTGCTGCGTTGCCAATTTTCATCACGAGATATTTTGTTAACGGTTTGCAATAATATTTTACTTAAGCAAATAATGATCTAAATAAAAATTTCAGTGGAAAGCTCATTATAGTCGGAAGAATCGATGCCTAAACTCGAAAGGCAGACTAGGGCACATCTAATTAATAAGGACCCTTGAGTTCATTTCTTAAAGCAATTAAAGAAAGTTTCAAGATATTCTCAAGATACTTATTGAAGATAGGTTTTGAACGATCACTAACGACAATTTTCTTCTACGCATCATGAGAAATTCCTCTTGCTTGTCCTACATTATTTTCGCCGTAATTCCTTTGTTACTCCTACTTACTTCCGTGCTGTCAAAAAAGCTCATTCCCATTCTTCCTCCACTCTGATTACCCAATATTCTCCCTTCTATAACAGCCCTCAACATCTATCTTTCAATATTTCCTCCATCAACTTTCCCTCTTTTTTTAGGATTTCCCCTGGCAACTTCATCTCTTCGCCCACAATATTCAAACTTCGTCGTTAGTCTTTTTCTTCGTCCAACTTATCATCTTCATTGGTTTGAGATGTGGGTACGAAGAGCAAAAAAAGAACGAGAAATTCAAAAGTATGCACGTCGAACAAGATATTCTCCAGAAGTTGGAAAGACTTACAAGTACGTAAGAAAGAAAGTAAAAAAGAAATGACAAAGCGGGCACGAAATATTAATTGGAATCTCTTAAGGCGGTGACAAGGTAGTTAGGAAATTTAAGTCGAGAGATTATAACAGCGTGATGGCGATGTGGTCCCCAGCCTATTACCGATTAGCGAAATCAGTCATCGCTGGTGACTACATGGTGTTATTAGTCACGTTTGCCATACTACTGCTCAATAGTGACTCTGGAGTGACTAGAAATCAATGAAATCGCTAAATATTGGCAGGAATGCCAGATCTATATTCTACAAATAGGTACTAAGGAGAGTGCCTACCAAAAATCCAAAAATAGCCAATAATTCAAGCCATTCATGTGGCGCGGGCTTTCAGAAGCCCATAAAAAACCTGGCCGCTTATTGTGACTCCAAAAACGGGTTACTATAATTGATGGAATTAAGATACTGTGTGAATCGATATCAAAAAATAGATGTTATGGATTTTGTGGCGTACCAATTCTATAGCTAATATTGATTATTTGTGGAACTCTATACCAATACTTCGGTCAACTAGATGACCAATGGGGATGAGAACTTGATAACAGTAACATGATGACAGTGCCCAAGTGGTAATAAAACAAGTTAGGAGGGGAAACGGGGGAGTTGTGTTTTTTATTGCATTGTGTTGCCTGTGTAATTTCAAACTCGGGAATCCATTCGAATAAGGGACTGTTGATGATTCCCGATTTGTTGTTCATAATTTTTTTCCCTGTGCATGTGAATGTGGAAGCTTTCGAGTTTTAAAATTAGGGTGTTCTTAAATAGGGATAAACCTTTGAGTGCATTAGGGTGGAAAGTTTCGCAAATGTATTTTGCTATGGCTGATGTTATGGATTCCTTTGATGAATCAGTGGGCAATTTGGGATAGGAGAGGATCAGGAGAGACGGAAGGGAAGGAGAGAAAAACTCCAAAGTCGATTGATAATAAAACGAGAGGAAATTAGCTCAATAAACATTCGACACTCCATGGAGAATGAACAATCGCTGGAAATTAATGCATGTACGGAGAGCAGGGGGTTGTGATTTGGCGTGGCGAAAGCAGAGAATTCAAAGTAAAGAAAGATCACCCTTTTTACTTCTTCTGTTGGATGAAAATGGCCAGAATATTGATTATCGCCCTTGATTTTTTTAACGTGCGGATAAAGAATGCCATTAACGAGATCAAAAAGATGATACAAATTGGCGTACACAAAAAAAGGATAAGTATGCTACTATGTTCGGGAGAAACGGCTAAGCACGGAGGGAAGGTAGAAGAATTTTCGAGTTCCAGTTTGAGTGTTCACCCCTTCCACTCTATGGGGCTGCGGTTAAAAAGTTATGGCATCAAGATAATATTAAAACTAAGGTATTGACCTTCAGCCAAAGCAAGAAACATAGTATGATATGATTGTTGCACATCGGGACAAGTGGAAGAGTTTTGGTAGTTAGACGAAAATATCACAAGCAATGAGTTAAATATAAAGGATTTATAGAGCAGAATAGAAATGGTAAGAAACGCTTTTTATGAATAAATGGAACTGCAGACTAGTAAGGATGTGATAAAAAAAGACAGGACTGATATTATAACTTGTTAATTTCGACGGATACAGCTTCATTGAACTTGTCGCCTTCAAAGTACATGCCTTGACTGACGACACACCTTTGTCAACGTATCTTCCAGCTCTCGAACACTGCCTGGTAAGCCGTACTTAAGGTCCACCGTAAAATTAGTTTTAATGTCCGTAATAGAGTAAATCGGCGCCATTCCAAGGTTGATTTCAACATTGGAAACAAAAAAAAGTCTGATGCAGCCACGTCTGGAGAATAGTGGCTGCGGGATCACGGAAGTTCCGGTTCTGGCGAATAACTCATGTTCATCAGTCAGCACCCGCGGGACGAATTTTAATGCGGCGCGCGTCATGCCGTAAATGTCTGTCAAAATTGTCAAACAGGATCCAAAACTAATATTCACTTCCTCGGCTATCTTCCTAACACTTAATCGCCGATTTTCCCGCACCAATTTGACATGGTTGGGGTCTGTCGAAGTGGAAGGCCGCCCCGTTCGAGAATCTTCATCTGTCGAGATTCTGTTCGTGTTAAAACGACTGTACCACTCAAAACACTTGCTTCGACTCATAGCTTCATCAATCAAGGCTTGCTGAATCATTCAGAAAGCCTCCGTAGTATTTTTATCAAGTATGAAACAAAATTTCACGAACACACGCTGTTCCTCTAGCTCCTTCATTGCTGCCGCTGCACTCGGTGACGAACAGGTTGAGACGTGCCGCTGCTGCTGTGTAAGAACTTGGCGTAGAAAAATGCAACACATCTCGTTTTAGTCGTCAAATATGTCACTAGATGGCACATTGTATCTCGTTTTCATCCGTTGAACGGTTTGAGCAAAACAAAATGAGTCCGGTCTTTTTTTATCACGCCTTGTATAGTTAGAGACGCAACTCTTTAAGAATAACATAATACAGGTGCGGTCCAAAATTAATGTTTTTATTTTTTTGAGTAATTAATCAAAAAGATTTGCACAAGCACTTAAAATTCTTCAAAGTACTCTATATGAAACAAAATCCTTATGGACTACTCCTTTACTGTCGAAAATAGCAATGATCTTTGTTTTCACTTTTCGTTTACTCATTCTTGCCTTTTTGGGCTTTGGGAGGACTGGTCGGTGTGCCACTCAGAGCTTTGGCGTTTTGTTTCTGGGTCGTATAAAAAACCCAATTTTCCTCACCAGTGATGACGTTGTCCAAATAATCGGGTTCATTTTCAATACTTTGCAAAAGTTCATTTGAAATTTCAGCTCGGTTGATCTTTCGTGAAACGGTCGGCGCGCAAAGGTTTACTGTAACTGACGTCCTGCCTATTCCAAAGCTTGGAGAGCACTAATATCGGTTTTGCGACAAATCCCAGCGGCTCTCCCACCTACTCCAAGGGGTTTGAACCCGCCTTGACCAAAATAAGTGGCGCGGGGTATTAAATTGCATTAATTTTGGAACGCACCCTGTACAGTAAACACACACTGCATTAATTCTCATTAATCTCATGTTCGGGTAAACGATAAAGAAAGTTTGCATATTTAAAATAATTTCACCCAATAATCAATCCTCACCTCGGCAACACGTTGGCGCTGTGAGAAATATTTCATTTTTATCACAACAGTCTCTGTTATATTTTTTTCCTTTATAAAATCTATCATATGTTCTTTGTATCGCCACCATTTTCTTCACTAGTATCTCTTATTGGGAAGTCGTACCCTAGGAGAACATTTCCTTTCTACAATTTTCACATTGCCTGATAAAAGAATCTAATTTCCTTCGAGAGATAACATACTTGAATTTTTAGAATAATTTTTTGATGGAGCACACATCCTAAGGCATTAAACATTACTAAACATTAAACATAACTAAACATTTAAGGGTTAGGTGGAAGAAGGGACTATTTAGTCTCAACCTCGCCCAATTAAGTCGATAATAAATAAATAAATAAATAAATAAGGCCTGAAAATATGTCCATTTTCGAAACCTATCCCAATATTTCTTATGCTTGCATTTTTTTCATCCGGCCAATCGCCCATCTCCATGGTATTAATTCGTTGTTGATTTTATCAAATTTAGTGGGGTATTAAAGAGAAGCACCCTCCATCGATTTCAACTTCCGACATTTCATAAAACTGACCTGAATACTCGGTGTCAATGGCATTGATATCATGGCGTATGCAAGCAGATTTGAAACGTCATTTCCGGAGCCAAATCCAAAACTTATTTCAACTGCAAAACACCCCAGACAATTAATCGGACGCATTATACACGACCAAGTGGAGAGTCCATTTCACGCTTTCAACAAATCCACCGTCAACGTAGCACATGTGAAAACCCACTTCCTTTTTATCTCTGGAAAATGTTCGTGCTCGCGGAAAATATTTATGACTTCGCGAGATGCATTTTCTGCAAGGCCTCACCGTAGGAAATTGCTTCCATAAGGTCGCAAGTTTTTAAATTAAATAGACGTGAATAATGAAAATGCTTCGAAATTAGGAATGCCATAGGCATAAAGTCTAACTGTATGATTGATTGCTTTTTCGCGCCCACCGGAAGTACTACTTCACGCGGCTGAATTTTCTTCGTGAAAAGGAATAAAACAAGAATAAATGGAATTTTTAATACAGCACCAATTCCATTGCAAATTCCGTCATTGATCTGATAAATTTCCAAGGCACCGATTTCAGACGGAGAAGCATCCATTTGCAGTCTTGCCATCGAGATTTTTCGATGCAGAAATGATGGAAATAATCATCATTCTTCAAATAGTCTATAGGCATTACCAATGTGTGCTATCTCCCTATCCCATTACCATAGATCCTCCGCCATTTAAAAAATACCTCCACGCATTAGCCTTATAACCTGGAATTGGTTGAATGTAGCTCTTCAATTTGATACCCCCGGTCTCTTATCTTACATTCTAATGTGTTTTCAAGAATCTATTCTTATTTCTTGCGTTAGAATAATTTTCATAGGGATAGGCGCTATTTCCCAGAAAATATTATTATTAATATTCTACCCGACCTCAAGACTATTTACATTAATAGAAAGACTGTTATTTTCTTTGTATTGCCCCAGATTAGCTAAAGTTCTTCCTTCTAAACGGGATTCAACATTACAGTACGTAAGACGTTCAATAATGCCTGGTAATATCGAATAAATGGCGCTCGCAGCATCGAAAATAGTTTTCATTTGGTCAAGTCTTACTTACACTTACTCACTTCTGCTAAATTGTCAGCTCTATTCATCATGTTTTTTTTACTTTCATGGAAGATTTAAGCTAGAAATTTTGCTAACTTTGAAAGATGACTAAGCTAATGTAAATTAGCTTAGTCATGGTCCGTTAGTTAACGGCTTATAACACCGAAGTAGATATCAAAGCCAAGTTTAACGAAGTCCACGACACTCTTGCTTCTGTGCATTCGACTGTTCACAATTGGATACATGGGTTTAAACATAATCGAATGACGAATAAATTCTTTGCTTAGGCTTTCCCTATTTTATTGTTCTCTTTCTTCACTGTCATTTACTTAATTATGTGTGTATGCGTAGGTGTATCCTAAATTTATATATGCATATGTATGTAGAAATATATATATATATATACACGCGTGTGGGTGTATATATATATATATATAATATAAATAATTATATATATTATTATGTAATCTACCGGTTAAGGTAGGTTTTCGGATGGACACAACTATCAAATAAATATTTTGTGACTCCAAAGAAAACCTACTCTACATTAGGTCCCTCTTCATCTCTGTGTACTTCCTCCCTTCATCTCATCCAACAAAAAAATATATATATACACACACACACACACACACACACACACACACACACACACACACACACACATATATATATATATATATATATATATATATATATGGGTCGCGGTGGTCTAGTGGGTAGAGAGTTGAACTACTCACAGGAGGGTCCCGGGTTCGATTCCCGGACAAGGCACTTTGGGCACCTGCAGCTCCACCCAAGCTAGTTGATTTTTCGGGTATCAGATCGGCACAGACTCACCCAACACTCCTCTGCTGCAAAGCCCACCCGGCCCATGGTTTGACGACATTCACAGTAATATCACTTCCTTCCACTCGTCTTGAAACCGCTCCGTTCTCCCTCTTCCTTCCCTCCATACCACCACCACCGAGTGGGCTGGCACACTTCCCCCCCCCTCTGCTGGGTCCCAATTCTCAGAAACTTATGATGTCTTCTCCCTCCAAAGAAACCCTTGCCATACATCCCGTTCCCATTCACCAATCTAAATTTCCTCCCCCAATTCGAAGGGTGCTTGAGGTTGAAAGGGGTTTGCACCGAAAACTGGGACGTGGATATGGGTATGGTGGAGAGAGGGAGGCAAGGGGTGCGAAGGGGCAATTCCATGTCCTTTCGTAACCCCTGTCCTGTTTCCCCCCCTCGTGCCGTGTCTCGGGGCGGACGGATGGATGGAGGGGATCTCTGGGGGGCAACGCATGGCTGATTGACCCGAAATGCGATCGGGCGGGCCAATGATGCATCGATATTTCTATCGCATTGACGATTAATTATATCGATATTACCTGGTATTTCATATTCTGTACGGACATGAGACATATTCTACATATCGTACATATTCTGATATGTACGATACATAAGGTTGGCGAGTAAGTCACTGAGTAAATCATTTGGTAGGAATTTGGAATAGATTTGGAGAATTTTAACACGTCATATGGATTCGCAGAACGGCCTCCTCTGTAATGGCACTTCAAAAAGTTAGTCTATTGTAAAAATCCTTTCTCTCCTGAACCTTTTTGAAATGAGTTTGATATTTCTACCACTTTCCTCTTCATGTTTCCATTTTATTTTAACAAAGATAAGTATTTTAATGTGCAAATATAAATGTAAATTTTGCTTCTAACACTAATCAGAATATAAAAAAAAAACTAATAAATTACGCAATAGGTAATTGAGAACAATTGTAAAAACTTAAAAAACCAACGACAACATTGAGTCAGGATATGATTTTGTTCGTTTTAAACAGGTCTTTTTTCTCAATTTCTGTTTAAATTGTCATAAGAGTGTAACATAATTTCAATTTCCGATCGTTTTGACGAAAAAACCGAGAGAAAAAAAGAAATGTTTGTGTTCAAATTAAATTGCATTTTTATTAACATTTCCAGAACTTTCAACCGGAAATTGGCGAAACACCATTTTGGCTTTTGAAATATGGTTAACTATTTCACGACACATAAAGGAGCCATTTATTTGTTTAAGTAAAGGCAGATCGAAGGGAGAAGTCATTGGGCTCCTTTGAAAAATTCCTTTGGGTTTTACAAATCAAAAAATAAAAATTACTTTTAATCTCAATATTACTTCTAAATACTCATTCTCCCTCAAGCTTAAAATTATATCCTGCAGGGTGCGCTGTAATCTCTTATTAAAGGACTTTTAATAATCAAACCACTTTACTTTTCCACATAAACTTTTTAATTTTTACTACCCATGTTTCGTTATAACATAACATCATCAATGATGTTATATCATAACATCATTGACCTGATGATGTTATGTTATAACGAAACATGGGTAGTAAAAATTAAAAAGTTTATGTGGAAAAGTAAAGTGGTTTGATTATTAAAAGTCAGTATGAAGATTTTCCACCAAGTTACGCCAGAAACTGTTTTATTTTTCTTATTAAAGGAATTAGTTTCAAATTCAACTTGGTTTGTTAAGTTTTTTTCTAGGAATAGAGGCTATGAAATGGTTTATTTTTAATATTTATTTATAATAAGATAAAAATTGCCCGTGACGTGTGTTTAGGAGCGGTATCGGGATTGCCCATACTCGAGAAATGGAGGCGCTTGGGCGTGCAGGTCAGTTCGCGTTTAAGTTGATCGCATGTAAGAAGGCAAGGAGTTTCTTTCAAAGCATACAACATATTTGGCTACCTCTTTTTGATCTTTAGAAGTTTGAACATGAATGCTCTTTCAAATTAATCTCGCGCACCGTCCATACTGATAAAAATCAGTGGTGGCCACTACAGGGAAAGTTAAGGCCAAATAATTTTTCGATATCCAAGAAATGTTGTATCGGCTTGTCGTATCGACGCACAATTCTGTGAATGAAGCGTACCATAGAGATGTACTAGGAATTATCCGATGCATTTCAATCGTAATTGAACAATTTTCAAATCATACAGGCTGGATGCTGGAGGACAGTAATGCGTGGCCATACATTGTTAATTATCATTGAATGCCTCGCGAAACCAACATGAAATATGTTTCTTACCCTCTCTTCAGTCCAGACCCAGCCCCAAGTGGTATTTTTGGTTTCCTCAATGTGAATAAACACCTTCGCGGAGAGTATTTTTCATCATCAGAAGCAATATTGAATGAGGCGATTATGAAGGATTGATTATGAAGTGGTTTCCAGCATGTCTTCGAAGGATAGTAAAAAGAGTTCAGACAATCAGATTGAATACAGTGGAGTCTGTGTTGAGAAAAATCATGAAAACACTGAGAGAGAGTAAAGGTATCTTTATCAACTGTCGAATATCTATGATCATTCTCAATTAAAAAGTCCTCTTTCTGGACCGTTACAAGCACCGGAATGTTGAATATTACTAAATGACTACTGCGTCACATGATATTTTCTCTTGGACAAAATAATAAGAAAACTCGCTATTTGTATCAAATAAGTGAAAAAACTTCACGTTTTAATTTTTCAAAATATCCCATTACTAAAACCGATATATCAAAGGTAACTGTCTTATAAATTAAAACAAGGTCGATATGACGACAAGGTGGATATTAACCGTGTGGACAATTGGTGTGTCATTTTGGAAAATTTTAAAGTGAAAGGACAGTGGCATAATACTACACAGGACAAAAACGGAGATTCCAGCTCTCTGGAATGTGATCTTCTAATCGAAAGAGATTATTGCTGTTTGCATGGTACTTTAGAGTAGAAGATCATTTTTGACTCACTAATATTCTCGCTTTACGTTATTCTGAGGTTTTGTCATGTCAATAAGCTGCCTCCCTCTCGAAATTACTCCCAACGGTATTGAACGTCAATGATTAGGTGAAATGTTTGTCTTAGGACTCTTATTTGAGGCTGGTAGAGCGGAGCAAGTAGGACAATCCCTTTTAATGTTTGTTAGGTCAAGAGGAACCATTTTGCTGGAGAAAATCTCTTGAGCGAAAAAATACCTTCTAACGTTTTATCATGTTTTGTTTAATTTCTACGAATATCCCGTTCATGCTTATAATACCAATAGCTTTAAGATCTAGACCATTCGATCATCGCATATAGTTTTTCCCCTGCCGTACCTTTATAAGCACTGCTGTACTTCCAAGAGCCACCTGAAATGCAAATAAATGCCTCAAACAATTGCCTTATTATAATAAAGGTATCTCCCCTCTCCATGTACTTTTTTTCCCCGAATTCTATCCAAAAGTGTTATTTTCTTTCTCTCGCGATCAAAATTTCCTCTCCTTATCATTCTTACGGGTGAAATTGACGCAATATCTTATTCATACACACTTTGTTCCTTGATAGAAAAACGTCATATATAACTTCCTGTTATTCCGAGTTGTTTTTTGGTTATTCTCCACTTCGCAAATCTCATTATTCGTGTCAATCTTCTTCACATCTACATCTGTTAGGACTTCAATCTATACTGATTTTATTTCCCAAATTAACCATTTAAGAGTCCATATAAGCTACGCTCCACGAAAGACTTTTCTATAGTAAGTTCTTTGCGCCTCTACTTAAGATCCCCATCAAAAATGTTATCATTAGTGTATAAAAAAATTTAATATTTCCCGTATAAATGTATAACCTAATAGGCATACTTAAAACTTCACCAATAACAGAAGAGTGATCGATATCTTGTGATTGAAATAATCTTATATCTAACAAAAAAATTAATTTAATAATATATAGTATCTGGCGGGTCGCGGTGGTCTAGCGGTTAGAGCGTTGGACTGCTGACCGGAGGGTCCCGGGTTCGATTCCCGGGCAAGGCACTTCGGGCACCTGCAGCTCCACCCAAGCTAGTTGATTTTTCGGGTACCAGATCTTCCTGGGAAACCATAACCGACACAGGGAAAGGAACTGGCTCCCCTACCCTGATGTGCATGTGAGAACTTAGTTTAAAAACGGTGGACTATCAAATAAAATTAATGCGCGCGCATATATATATATATAAATAAATTCACAATTTCATTCTGCGTTGTTTCACAACTCTCAGGGCATGGCTCCGCCGGTGTCAGCTGTTTTGGCTGTATAGGTTCCCTCTGTTTACTGATTATAGCCTCACACGCGACAGTGTGCGTCGACACGGAAACAATCGCAACAGCTTGCATTTGAATAATGAACGTATTCAAATCGATGCAAGCACGCGCTATGGTAATTTCTCGGGAATCGTACCTGGGCACGAATCGATGCCACGGGGCCGCCAGGAGGGAGGAGTAAAGTAGGGGGGGATACCCGAAGCGAGACTTCCTGCTCGGCTCCCCTCCCTCCCATCCACTACCCCCGAACAGCATTCCAGACCTCTTGAAGGACAACAGTGAATTTCTTATTTTAACCCTCCGAGCCATGACCTCATCCCGCACGGGCAACGGTCGTGTGGAACCCTGCATTTACGGGAATTCCTGCACCGATCGGCGGTCTTCCGAGAAATGATCCAAATATTAATCCTCGTCAGAAGTATTCGCTTTTTTCGTTTGATAGGCAATATCAAACGAAAAAATGCGGATTACGTTCTTCTTCCCATTACCTTACCTCTCCGAGTCGTGTCAAGGTGCTCCCAGAAATCAACATTTACTTTTAAAAATTCCTAAATCGCAAATTTTGTAAATGCCATATGAACGTTTACATATCAACCAGTGTATTCAATTAAAGCTACGGTTTCCAATCCAGCGTTTCAATGAGGCATTTTTTGAACGGTCATCTCCATATCCTTTCAATGGTAAAAAGGCTCGTTCAATCATATCACTTACCTCGGAGAAAATGAATTCATTGATACGGTCAAAGTTTCGACACTTCAGGTCATCCTCAGCTCATTAAGAGCGGAAACCTAGGTCTTAACAATCATTACGTTAACCTAAAAAAGTTTTTTTTCATTTATTCCGTGATGGATAACTTCCATTAAATACACTCTGAAACCATTTCTCATGCATATTACTAAATTCAAGATGAGTTGGCAGTTTAATTTTTTGCTCTCCGATGTCTGATGTCTTCGATTCGTCATCCAACGAAAATATCGAGAAAATGACGCCACAGCGTGATATTTTCCAAATGTAAATATAATTGAGAATTAATCGAGCCCGCGAAGCTTAAATTTAATCATTAGCATAGGTCGGCAATTCCGGAATACTAAACTAATAACCTCCAAGGTATTTCTTACTAAAAAATAAATATTTACAACACACAAGTACTTATCGATCATTTTTATTGCAAATACATTGTCTGGCACAGGGGAACTATGCTTATTCACGAATTTGGCAATGTAAAATTAGTACGGACATCGTTCTAAATAATAATTACATTAAAGATCAGTAAATCTCTAGCCTCAATCTAAATATATATTCTCTTAATATGATGGGTAGGTGATTACTCTTTAAGGCTATTTTGGCATTAAATTAACATTTATTTAACATAATCAAGTTATGATAGCGTGTTTGTAACACACTTGACTGATTTATAGAAAATATTGGTGCATGTAACTATGAGATCGGAGGCTTTAGCAGGGAAAAGGATGCATTAAATTCTTCCTCGTGGACTAACCTACAACTTTGACGAGTTGGAACGACTTGTGCGTTCGAATGACTCCTAGATCTGTGCTGACGGGAGCATGATATCTTGCTTTTGGTAAGGTTACCCATAGGTCGAAGCGTAGGGGTCAGATGAAAGCTCGCAGCGGTTGTCTCTCAATGAGGCTGCTAAGGCATATGACCCCAGTGGGGCTGCCATTTGAGTGACGGTTTCACTTTGAAAATACTGATTAAGAAGTAAAAATTGAAACAACTTTATGCGAAGTAAGGTGTCACATTGTCTGACTTAAAGTTTTTAGCAGTTATGGCAATATTCAACGTCTATAGATTCAGAGACTAACTTTTTGTATTTATACTTGTACACATGTATTTCTGCAACAAACGTAAGGCATTCGAAATGCAAGTGAAATATACATGTGATCCTTCAAAAACTTATGACTAAGAAGGTCATCAAAACTTTCCAAACCATTTAGAGATTCATCCATAATGTAAATCAGCCAGATAAAATAAAACTCGTAATAGCTACGTTATATTTCTAAAGTAAGAATGTGGAGGTCCATGTTTTCTTTCAGAAAAACGAGGAAATTCTTCCACATTTGATTTTTAAATGGGATATTTTCTCGTGTTTAAAATAAAATATTCTAAATGAATTTCAGCATCGTGTCCATGTTCTTATGTTAGTTATAACTTTTAAAAGGACAATTTTCGGTAGACAAACGTATATGTTAGCTACTAAATAATTCTATGAGTGAAGCTGAAATTAGAAGAAATTTCATAAATTTTCTTAAAATATCTTAGGTGTTCAAATTAGGGGTAAACTCACTGTATATTACTTCTCAAAATCTAACGGAAAAATTTCCCCTTACAATTGACTTAGTTGTCCACCAACCTTTTGGTTCAGTGTTCTTTTATTCTAATTAATGAAACAAACAAAATACGACGATAAGCGATCCATACTCCTCCGAGTGACAGCAAAAGGGTCTCGCTTGATTCCCACCCTAGAATCCGGGGCCATTCTGTTTTCATACCGATGATATTCTAGAATGAGATACGATTCGGATGTGTCTCTGGGATGGAGATTCTCCGCGAGGGATCAGTGGACCAGAAAAAGTGCAACGTTTCGAATGAGACCTGGAGGAGTGGATGGAAGGGAATGAATTCACGATCGAGAGGACGCCGCCATAACACTCGCTTCTCACCCCTCGTCATTTTACCCTCCCCTTGCCTCGACTCGACTGGCGTGTCCCCGACAACGTCCGAACGGCTTATCAATTCATTCGTTCTACGAATTGGAAGTTGGGGCTTTAAGCGAAATTTAAAATGCAGCAGTGACTTCATTTGGCTAATACCGTGCGATCTTGCCACGTGGAACAAAGCGTCCACGGCACATGATTGAGTATTGATTTTTTTTTAAAAGATATCAGACGCACCAAAAATAATTCCGTATTTATTTCCTTCGATTTTAACACATATACTTATATGATTCCTTGATTTGCATTGCGTGAAAAGGGAATCGTAATGTTAAATTGGAAATATCACCGAACTAATTTAATTGTTTGACGCTATTTAACTTCCCATCCTCGGGTAGGCGGGTGTATTGATTAAATCAAACATGACTGTAATTCATTAAATAAAAAGTCAATGTAATACGATATAGCTGA
Source organism: Hetaerina titia (assembly GCA_037158775.1). Classification (NCBI taxonomy): domain Eukaryota; kingdom Metazoa; phylum Arthropoda; class Insecta; order Odonata; family Calopterygidae; genus Hetaerina; species Hetaerina titia. The sequence continues at coordinate 15,569,318 of CM073775.1, forward strand.
ATATCTGTACCTAATATATGCACAGCAAAACGAGGATACATGTACCCTTATAGATATTTATGAATATCCATATTTATAAATCTCTACAGAATATAAATGAAAAAGATACAACTATCGTTGTTACGGGATAGTAATTAAGTTATTTCACCTCTCTTTAGCGAGAGCTTGAGTTGACACGTTGTGTTGATGGAATTTGATGCTCGTAATAAATACTTATCAACATCTGCACACAAAAATCATGCGACTCACCAGTGTGTCATGGCAACCTGGTGGAAAACATTAGATGTTCATTGGGCTAGCAGTAGCTTCTAAACTCTTTACACTGGTAATCTTATTTGGGGTGCATCCGCATTTGCTATTTCCTAGATCATATCAATACAATCGTGTTCTTTATATTTCTTAGGTGCATTTTCTTTAATAAATAATTCCTTTCAATTACGTAATTATTCCTTTGGCGCTTCATACCTGGAACCCTCCCAAGGACGAGAGAAATCATAAGTCCAAACCCCATAAATAAACAGCATATTTATCAAGTTTGTCTGCTCACAGCCACCTTATCGAAAAACAAGTGTTATTGGGAAGGTTTCTTTCTCCCGAAGTCATTCCTTCAAATTTGACGATAAAACCGAATTATTTGCAAGACAAAATGTTACTAAACACAATGATTAACAACAACGTATTCAATAACTTAATGCTGAGACATTCAATCCGAATAAAACAGTTTCTGGCGTAGCTTGATGTTACTATAACGAAATCTGGGTCGGGAGAGTGAAAATTTTATGTGGAAAAGCAAAGTGGTTTAATTTAAAAAAAACGTCATCACAAACCGAATTTTTAAGAGAGAGAGAGAGATTCCTTTCATAACTTAATTTAGATCGCTATGCAGGAATGTCTATGACAGGTAGCCAAGTTGAATTTTATAGATAAATACCTATCTCAGCAATAGACTATTTTTCATTGTCTATAGTAGTGAAAACATTTTCTCACAATACTTTTATATGGATTTCCACAAATTCGATGAGCAAAAAGTTTTATTTTACTATCTATTCTACCCTATCTTCTTCTTTTTCATCAATTTTAAAATTTCGTTGTCACTTTCCCCCTTCGTCCAAGTTATTCCTTCCATTCCTTCGAAAGATGTTGCTTCTTAGGAACTTATTTCTGTAGCAAGGAGAGAATATAAGAGTGCATACTTCTATTATAATAGATATATTTAGCTATATATAGGTTACATTGATTGAATGTATCATTCATTAAATGCTTCATGAAAGGATATTTGTCTATGTTCCTCGCAGTACAAATCCATACCATACATCAAGTAAAAACTCAGAAGTGATGGAATGCTCTGAACACGAGATCGGTGAAAGTTTTGAGTTTTCCAATTGGGATTTTGACTTACTTGCGATTCAAAATTAATAAACTTTGAACATTGAATGGAGCGATTCCGTTACCAAAAGCTATTTGTGGCAGCGTTTGACAATCTCTCCTCTACTTCCATTAGAACTGATATAAATTAAATGAAACCTCTGATGTGCTTAAGTGTCTGATAATCGATAATGCAAAAGTGAAAGCTGTTACCGTGGATGCCTGAACTTGAGACGGAGCTGCTAAGGAACCTGGGTAATCCCCTGCGGGCCTTCCTGTCTGAGTGTACCCAATCGTTAAGTAGCCGGAGATCCTAGCATGTCAACTCAGATTTGCATTTTTTATCGTAGAAAACTTATGAATTATCCAATGATATATATATATATATATAATATTTTTATGGAATTAAACGATATATCGTAGGTTTCAGCCAAACCGTGGATTAGGTGACTGCCTTGCATTAAAAACTATGGATTAAAATCGGAACTGCAGTTCGGTGTTAAAGGTAACATGAAATAACACAATAAATTCTTTAAAATATGACGTAAGAAAAAGTGCTGTATACTCCTTGATAATAGACGAGAAATTAAATACCTACAAAGCGAGGAAACTAATTATGGGCATATAAAACAATATATTTAAGCATAAAAGTTCTCAAAACAGTATTGGGTTATCGGTTGAACTTAAACAATTAGTGGAAAACATGTTAACCATCGCATTATCAATGTATAGAAATAATTTCAGTCTTAAATAATCAGGAATTAAGTGCCACATTTGTGGTTACAATACCCATAAGAACGACAATAGTCGTTAAAAAGTCTTAAGTGGAAGATATGTGTATTAAATTATACAAATGTAAAATTCTTAAAGATACAGAACATGAATGTTCAGCTATGTAGCCGTATTTTGGTTAATGTTCACGGGTCGTAGCAGAAAGGCAAGTAACATAAAAAATAAGGAAACCCCTACACAAAATTCAATACTTGTCGTATGGAGCTAAAAGCTAATTAATCGGGACATTCCAAAAATGAAAAATACATAGTTTAGAAGTTTTACGACAACTCGTAAAGAAATGCCTCCCCACTGGCTGTATTTCAATGTTCCAGCTATGCAAAGATTGTCACATTTATTACTGCCCTGAGGGGAGTAGTCTACTCATCACAGAATTATATGAGGAAAATTTGAGATATATTTGAGAAATATTTGAGGAAAATAGACTCTTTTCATTTATCCATTTCCTTCTTTATGGTTTTTAAAGTGTCAAATTTGCTTGACGATGAATGTTCTTTATCGTCACAATAGTGAAATTTCTTTGAAAAATGCGTGTGGAAAACAGAACTAGACCGAATAACAATATTTACAAGAAATAGAGTGCTATAAAGATATTAAAAACAATCTTACCTCGGTATCCTTTGAACTCACATGTCGTCGGATCTCTCATCAAGGGTGACGGACTCTGCTGCTAACTCTCGGTGCGAATGGACGTATATCCACTGTCGGAGCGCTACAATCAGTCAACGAGGCCGCTGCCATCATATCTGCAATCCTTCTGGTGTTGCCCTTTCAACGTTCCATTCAGTCTGCACTTTCAAATTCAGTGTACATTTAACACTACACCTACACCCAGGCGACTTTAGTCATTCTCGGCCTCAGCTCCGGTGGGGGGACTAACTTAGTCCCTCCTCACCCTCCAGAGGCGCGCGCGCAGTGTCCCTCCCTGGTCTTCTGGTCCGGTGACCTCAGAAAGGGAGCTAGCCTCCCCTTACACTTCTGTGGGGCGGGAAAACACCTGGGCACGAACCTGCTGTGCCCGCTTTGCGGACCGGCAGGAGTGTCTAAGGCGTCCCCCTTCTTCCACCTCCCTTCCTGTAGGTCGGCTCAAGTTGCCCACACCTACTCCATTCACTCAGACAAATTTTACACACACTCATATTTCATATAATTATAACCAGATGAGACCCCCTCCTTGAGGGTTTTATCGGGAGTTTGTTGCCGTTTGTTAGTCCTCTTATCGCCCCATTTGGCTCTCAATTTTCACTCAAAATCGCACTATCTAGCACCGTTTCCGAGATAGAGCAGATTGTACTTACGACACTGACAGTGGCGGCACCCGCCGTATTTCCGAGTAGTAATACGCAATATTTGTCTATTTAGTTTCTCAAAGTCGACTCTCTTCCCCACTTCGGAGCAGGGGAAGAATGTCGTCAAAAGTCACCCCACTGAACTGAAAACCCTGAATCTATAAATCCAGAGGAAATGGAGCCTGATGCTCAATCCGCCAGCGGCGGACTTAAAAATGACACTACTTCACCACAAATAAACCCGAATGCTGCACTCGAATCGCTGCTGGTGTAAACTCCACCACCCAGCACCGCTCCTCAGAACGAACTCATTACAGTGAACGTCCCTCGTCACGCCTCACGTGACCCGAGATTCGAGGCGCTAGTGAGGTTGATGACGACTCCACCGACTAAAAAAATCCGCTGCATCAAATACGGCAGCGAAATCCGGTTTCAATAAGGCCACGTTGACTCTACGAGTACCATGATCAGAAAAAAAACTAACCCACAGCATGAGGAAGAAATGGATTTTACCCAAGTCACTTCCAGAAAACGTAAACAAAGCAAAACTCCCCCGCCAGTTGACGCAGGGAAAAAGAAGATCATTGACAACAACCGGTTCGCGCCACTGCAACAACCCCAGCCGCAAACCGTGGACTCTCCGCTAGAGCAACAAGAGCCTACGTACTCGACGCCGACAGCAGCTACCCCTGTAACAAAAAAGGAAAAAATTCCACTTATTTTCCATAAGTGTCCGGAAAATGCGACTTTCTACCCGTATGCTCCTTTACTGGCTCTCAGATAAAGATAAACTGCTCCTCGATCTCGGACTTCAGCGCAGCTACATCCTTTTTCCTTGAAAAAGGATGGGAATACTTTACCTATCAACTAGGGGAAGGCAAAAAGACTTAAAGACTTATCTAGTCATCCGGGGTTTAACCGTCGACATCAGGAAGGAGAAACTGGGTGAAGACCTATGCAAGAAGGGGCTCATTGACAAGGTCATCCATCAAATGAAGACTTCAAGGCCCACAATGAGCCAAAGTTTAGAACGTGAAGGAAGGGCTCTCATAAATCCGGAGGTCCCTTAATACAGCCTCCCCAGGGGAAATCGAAAATAAACGTCATAATTGAGGAAGTAACCGAAGCTGCCATCATGTTCCTAAATGACTAATAAGGTCACAAAAGCCATCAGCATCATTCAATGGAACGTAAACAGCCTGTTGGGAAAACGGAAAGAGATACTAAATATAATCAGCCAGAAAAAGCCCGACACCCTGCTTACTCAGGAAACCTGGCTCAAGCCAGACAAGCGGTTCTACGTGCCAGGATATTCGCAGGCAAGGTCTGATAGGCAGGATAGACCACATGGTGGGGTTATGGTACTCTCCAAAGCCTGCCACCAAGTAAAAACCCTCAAGGCTCCACGAACGGTTCGACTCGAACTGGCGGGTATCCGCATCGCCACCAAACTGGGAAACTTGGACGCATGGTCGGCATACCTTCCCCCCAGCAAGCTAGAGGATGCCGACGAAAAAGCTATCAGCAAGCTTTTTACAGAACACTGCGTCGTTGGAGGAGACCTGAACTATAAACACCAAGAATGGGGGTCCTTCGTTAAAATACGGCGGGGAAAAATCTGGCTCGCCTTAAGGACGCAAAAACCTAACTATCAAAGCTCCTGCCAAGCCGACTCACTTGGCCGTGGGACTCTGCAGGGACGACGTGCTCGACATAGTCTTCTGCAAAGTGATCCCGAAGACAGTTCTCCCGATTGCCCTTAAAAAGTCAGCATCGGACCACCTTTCGCTACATTACAGTGTCATCCTCTCAATCCTTGCTACAAGGTGTGAAAAGAGACCACCATGGAAGCGGTTCAGAGAACTGGTTTCCCAAAAAATCAGACCCTCCACGGGGGAAGCTTCTCCAGTCCTAGGGAAGTAGACCAGGGCTGTGAGGCCTGAGAAAACGTGATTCACCGCCCTCTGAAACAAAATACGCGGACTGGTAAGAAAGCACGGCGAAAGGAATGACATAAAACCGTTTCAGAACTGGCCACAGAGTGCAGCTCAATCTGGAGAATTGCTTGGGCCCTAAAGTCTCCCACAGAAGCGGCGGAACCACTCAGCCACGGGGATCGTACCTTCTCCTCAGGCGAGGAAAAGAACCAGCTCTTTGCAGACATCCTCTGTGAATGCTTCTCCAATAACGTGAAATAACCTATCAACGGAGAAGTCGAAGAGAACTGGCAAAACCTCCAGCACGCCCCTTTAAGCGAAGCTGATCAAATCTCAGTCGAGGAGGTAAGCGGCCATCCTCATAACGCCCAATAAACCTGCTAAATGCCACTGGGAAGCTATTATAGACGGCCATAAAAAACCGCTTGAGCAACATCATTGAGGAACAAGACCTAATAATCCCGGAACAGACAGAATTTCGCCCAAGATCTGCAACGTCCCACCAAATTTTACGGCTAACTGAGGACATTACAGGCGCCTTCAACAGAAGACAGGTTACACAGGCAGTAATTCTCGACCTTGAAGCAGCCTTCGATCGGGTGTGGTCAAAGGGCTTGATTTTCAAAATAGGCGACTTGCCCCTCCCGACCCACTTAACGAAGTCCATACAGTCATTCTTGTCCAGCAGAGCATTCTACGTCGCACACCGGACAGCTACTACTAATTTCCACCCCTGGACTCTGGTGTTCTGGCTCTGGCGTTCTATCGCCACTATTATTCACAATCTTCGTGAACGAGGTTCCGAACTCTGACGGCACTAACCTATATTTATATGCCGATGACACTAAAACATCCACATAGGCGGCAAATCCTACTTGGGCTACTCTTCAACTTCAAAGGGCCCTTAACCAGCTAGAAGACTGAAGGAATATCTGGAAGCTGAAAGTAAATCCAGCTACATACTCCCACATCACCTTTTCCCGGCGAAGAGTTAGATGGTCCACCCATCCAGTTCGGCGCCAAAATGATCCCAAGGAAGGAATACACCTCCTATCTGGGCGTCACGCTAGACAAAGGGCTTCGTTGGGCTCGACAAATCATAAACGCTTCAGAAAAAGCACTGGGGGCAACTAGGGCTCTCCAACCCATTTTAAGACCTTCTGCACCGGTGTCACTAAAGACAAAGAGGTTGCTCTACCTCGGAATGAAACAACCACTCCTTTGCTACGGGGCGCCAGAATGGCTCCAGGTGGTTCAATCTCATCTTAAAAAGATATAGGTAACAGAATCGAAAATCCTGAGGCGACTTGTTGGTGCGCCATGGTCCATCCGAAACAGCGACATCAGAAAAGACTTGAACATCCCTCCTACCCTCAGTTTTCTGAGAGAACAGGCAGAAAACATGCCAACACCGGAAATTAGCTCCTCGATGGTATATGGATGTACGATCCCTAGGTCCGCACACCTCACAGAAGACCCAAGGTAGCTCTAACTCTGCAACACTTACCTACACCGAGTTAGACTCACTCCGCAAACTCTTCCGAAATCGGAAACGCCATATGACAAACAAATAAAACTACATAAGAATCAAATCTCTAGAAGACACACACTGAAAACAGCCCATTGCTGGAAGCGCCTTCTCCTGGGAGCCGTAAGAGGCGTAGAAACATTGCTCTCTCTCATCAAGGGTGACTATTCATCGAATATCGAGTGTCGATATTCAGGGAGAAGGAGCTTTAAGGTAGAACATATACACCAATGAATATACACGTGTGTTTGAAAGCATACTGAAAAACTACATTGCCAATTAATAACTAAGACTAATAGAATCCGATACTTCTACTTGGATTGGATAAACATTATTTTCTAGTAATGTGCGAAAAACGTTGCTATTTCCAGATGTGAAATTCTAATGTCCAACCCTTTCGAGTTTCCTTATCGCTGATGGAGTTTAGAGGGAAAGTAAACCCCTCAGAATAATATTTGTTGCTGTACAAGTTTGCGTTTTTTATATATTCCAACAATAATTGGTATGCAAGTGGTTTTCCCATTACGTTTGCATTAAAAGGGTTCGCTTTTTTGGCAAAAAATGTTTGCCTGTATACACTCCATATGTTACGTAGTATTTAGTCCACATGAATGAGGACCATGATAAGACAATTTAATTGTGTAATACATTTTGCATGATACATTCCAGTGTATGCATAAAAATGTTGTTTCTTGAATACTGCATCTTATTTCTCTATAAAGCTGAAAGAGTTTTTATAATTGCCATGAGTACAACAAGGAAAAATGATACAAATTGCAAAATGTTTTTTTTAATGAATAAAAATAACACACACCACCAATAGGAATAAGAATGCCTGGACAATTACATACAGACATTATATTTTACATTCCCTCAAAAATTCTCTTAGCTGAAATGGTCAGAAATGTATGGGAACTTTACTGAAAGACATTCTTTAAAGAATCACCGGCTTAAACCAAAAACGTAGGATCATAGGAAGGTGGGGTAGCCTCAACCTTTATAGGCTTCAATATGTAAATGATATGAATATTGATACTCCATGATCATTCATTCATAAACCATGGAACCCACTTCTGTGGAATAAGACGGAGTATGACTAAAAAAATGACGATCATGTGGGGTAAAATGATTTCGAGTTTAAATTTCAAATCAATGGACAGCCGAAACTCGTGCATCAGTTTAAAGTGCAACGTACGTTTTGTATGATGTGCGTAAAATTTTAATGCACTCCATCATCCCAGATAGTCCAAAACTGCAAAGCTTTGAGTACAAGCGTATTTGTGATCGACTCCTCCGTAACTGAAAACGTAATTAAATTATACTAAAATAAGATTAGCCTTTGGCATGAAAAATATTTTTGAGTTAAAAGTACCAACTTTACTGTCAATTCAAAACACTGCACACTCAGGCAGTATAGCTGAGAACGGTAATAAAAAATAATGAAAACTTCAGTTTCGCAATTGTCAAATATTCACGAAAAATTCGTTCTCTATGGCATTACAGTCACTTAAGATAAATGTCTGTAAGAGTTAAAAAGTCCGTTCTATGACCCATCATTGACAGTTAACTTGAAAGGTGATGGTCACACCGCCAGACTAAATCGCGCGTTAAAATACTGGTGGAAACAAAGAGCAAGACCATTACATTGCGCATTGCAATCATTTATTTATTCTTTTATTCGGTTTTTAATGTCCAGAGAACGGAAGAAGAATTCCATAATAATGATAAATTCGATTCATAGATGTATTTAACATCTATCATAAACCTGCAATTACACAAAAAATGGTTAAAGAACAGTCTCTACCACCGCAAGAGTAATTAACCATAAATTTGGGTAAAAAAAATGTATTTTATGATAAAGAAACCTTTATCTGGGTCTTTGTAGAAGACCCTTATAATTTTAGTTAGGTTAAAGAATGCATAGATTTTTGCGTAAAATCTACTTATTTTGTGACCAGATTTTGCTACAGATTATCACCTGTTGATGTTTCTTTGGCATTATGTGAAAACATAAACCATTTATATCAGCAATTCAAATAATAATTTAGTAATCTTTAAAAGTAAATTTTGATGGCAAATACGACTAGCTGTCATGTGTTTTAATTTTTTCTCACAGTATTTGCTCTCAATATCTCATTTCATTTACAAAAGAGGCCATCATTAAATAAGAGACCAGGATAGTCTCATTTCGCATGAATAAATAAGTATAATCATCTCACGTAGTTTAGCTATCTTGTCAATTGGCACATGCACTTTGGACTAATGAAGCACATCCGCATGACTCATTCGAGCAACACTACTTTCTTCTTCAGTTCAGTTTGCTTTCCTTCCCTACTGATCTCTCCGAAAATGTACCAATTTGCCACCGTCTTACCTAACCCACTTCCCTAACGTTCTACCTTCCACAGCAACCTTCGACGGCACGTTATCTTAAGATATTGCATTTAATCACTTATTGTCTTCTAATGCACTCAAGTAAATCTTCCGATTCCTTATCACATTTAATATTTCTCTCTAAAATCCTCCAATCTACGCACGCCCCCGATTCAAAAAAGATCTATGCTATGGAACAACATAACACTTCATTCCATAGCTGAGTGTTAAACAAACTTCTTTTACGCCATTACTCAAGATACTCGGTCAACGAATTCTTCCATGTTTTTACGTTATTCCTCAAATAGACACAATACATATTCAAACGCCGACTCGACAGAGACCATTTTTTCTCAACATTTTTTAATATTACTTTTATCCTTTGATTAATTTTTTATAAGTCCCTTAGCAGTTACTAAGTTACTTTAATGTTACAATGCCTTATTACTTCTCGCATTTCTAGTTTATTTCGTTTTTACAATATTAATTTTACACCTAATTTCCTGGATTTTTTGAGTGAACTGGAAATTGCAGTTCACTAGATTCTCTTTTCTAGTGAACTGTAATTACAATTTTTTTGGCTCGGCCAACCACAAATTTGACTAAATAAATCTAAGTTCTCACCCTTTCCATCTCCAGCCTTTACTTAACAGAGCTATAAAATAATCAAATTGACATCATAAAAGTCTTAAGAGAACACATGCGTAAAATTATCAACATCCAAATGACGGTGAAGGAGGCCTCAGCTGTCGTTCGCTGCCGCCTAAATGACCAACCAACCCTCCTTTACACGCTGGTGTCGGTGCCGAACCGGGGAAAGAATGGAAGCACGATTGGTGGACGGGATTGTCTGGGAAAAGGAGAGCGACCCCGGCAGCGCCAGGTCGTCCGCCAAGGGGGCGTGGGGCCGGGGAGAAATGCAATGAACGCCAGCGGAGGACGTCTTCGGAGGAACTACGGGGAAGGAGCAGGCGATGAAAAGGCCCTTAGGGCAAGAGAGGAGGAGGAGGTGGAAGGGATGGACCGAGTCACGGACGGGAGTCGAAGGAAGAGTTGGCTCTGGGAGGCTACACGGAAGATAAAGAGGAGGCGGGGAGAGGCAGAAAAGGGTCCCCAGAGAGGGCGGCCCGCCTCCAGGTTGCTTGAGGAAAGGGATTGGGAAGAGGGAGGGGGGTCGACGGCTGGAAATGGAATACCCGTGTCGTAATGAAATTATGAGTGACGCGCTGAGACGTGCGGGTGGACGGGGTGAGGGGAAGGAAGGAAACGGCGCCCGTCCCGGGGGCATGGAAACCGCCCCCCTCTAACCCCTCAATCCACCCCCGTCCCCTCTCTCCACCCTAGAGCGGTTTCTTTCCTTCTTTCTTTCATTTCTTGGTTCGCCTTATTTTTGGTCTCCCTCACTCCATGGGGAGGCAGGAGTAGAGTTTGTTTGAGGAGGGCGACGAGGGGTGCGGGAGGAAAGGTGCGGGGGAGGGAGGGAACTGGTAAGAACGAGGGGCCCGCCCCCGTTGGCCACGTACGCGCGTGAGCGGGCGTGCGTGAGGACTTGCGTTCTCGGATGAGGCTTCCTGCATGTGTACGCGATGAGCCCCCCGGATGTTTTCATCTCCGATTCAAAACCCTGGCAGCCACCGAGGACGTTGAGAATATTACCAGGCGACATGCCCATCTAGACAACATGGAATTTCATCTAAAGGAAGGTAATACTTTCTTTAGATTCTCCCGGGCGCAACTTTTATTAAGCAAATGAACAAATGTAGGACTCTGAATGCTTCAATTGCATTATAACCTACCTTCATACCAAAAGCAACCTTCCAACACACGACCACTGGATCATACCGGGGATGATAAGGTCACAGAATAAAGAACTGAAAGCGACCGCATTAGGGGAAATAGAATATTTTTACCTTTTTAATTCCTAGTAAACTAATAGGTTGACATTATTTCATCTCAAGCTATTTTATTGTCCTTCTTACTACTAACAGCTCGTCTCTCTTGCGTAGTGATTTGGGAGGGTGGTCCCATAAATACCCGACCTAACAAAGAAAATGCAAACATTTTGGAAAAAAATATATTTATTTTTCTACTTAATCTCCTTTCAGCTCTATAAACTTTTCCTTAAACTATGAATTATTTTGATATCCCTTATACAAACAGAAGAAAAGTCAAAAGGTATTGGTGTATTGAAGGGTGTGACAGAAGAGAGAATTTTGAGTAAGCAGGGTAGAGGCCGGATGAGAAGAAACCTTTTAAACGATATGAAGGCGGATGGAGTTCATGAAGATCCGTTGAACAAAATGGAAATAACCGAGGGAAAATATGAAAAAATGCACGCGATATAAAGAAGAAGATAGCCGCTAGGGACCATGAAAAATCTACCTTTATTGGGAAAATGTTATTACTGCATTAGGAAGAGTAACCTATCAGTCAAGTTAAGTTTTTAATGGATCCAAAACTCCACTAGATCTGATATATTTCCAAGCATCACCTAGAACATACTATTTTTATGTAGTCGATCGTTTATGGTAGGCTTTGGATGGACCCAAACTTAATATCCCGACACATCTTAGCCTCACCTAATTAGACACAATCCGACACTACACAAGAAAACACTCTACATACCTGTAAACCTTTTCTCAAATTCCTAACTCAACGTTACTGTCGGTCAATTCCCTAATATTTTTAAAAGTTTCTTTGCCTTGTCTAAAACATTTCCATGATAGGTGCACTATTCAACCTGTCCTCGCTAGTGTTTCTATTCCAATTCTAGCATTTGTATTAATTATCCGCTTTTTAGATAACCTCATAGTCCATTTGTTTACATTTTTCATTCTCTATCTGTTACACTGGTTTTCTAATAGACTAAATACAAACTCTAAAAGCTGGAATATATTAAATCATTATTAAAATCAACCCACGAGTACCTTGTACGACCTCGTATTAATTTGTGCACTGCATGGTATCCCTGACGCATTCCTCTCACGTTTTCCTCCTCGTTTCCTCGCCCATTGACTTCCATGGAAGTATCTTCGCCAAGTGTTCTCGGTGAGCTTCTCGGCAGAGAAAATTTATTGGTTGGAAATACTGAAGACTGGACTCGATTCTTGGCGCCGACGAACATTTGTCCCCTTGGATGCCCTGGGTGTGAAATTCCTTAGGACCTTGGCAAGGAAGTAAGGGAAGGAAACAAGGAGTGCCGCAGAAAAGATTTAAGGGCAAAGAGGCACTTAAAACGAGCTCTTTTTAAGCAAGTTTTCACAAAGAGATACCTCGGCAACTTTGCTTGAAATCAAAGTCGGATTTAAACTTGAGCCAAACGAAATATTCATTTTTTTTAAAGATTAGTGGTGGATGAAAAAACAACTGAAACGGGATCAAAAACGTGAGAGATAAGGAGTCAAATGCCTTTTTATTCAAGATGTTGAAAACTCTAGCATATAATAATGGCAATGTATTTATCAGCGAGGTCATTGTCTTTTATCAAAAAACATTTTGACAAAAATTGCTTCAAAAAAGACTTCAAAAGGTTTATCCTGGAAATTTAACGTAAAACTACCTACATTCCAACATTGAAAAAATATAGATAACATTAAAAATATTTATAAGCAATTATCCCGTGGCCTGATTTATTGGACACGGATATTTTTTAAACGAACAGGCATAGTATGCACCATCAAGCGAAGTAAGTCATCATCATCTCACCGGATTTTAAAAAGGAAACCCTTTGTTACAAGGAGACCATGAGAAGCATGTCCATGTGATAGTAGAATTTCCCTTCTTACTTTTCAAATCTAATTTGAAGGTTATGGGATAGATTTTTACTACACTTGTAGGTGCATGCACGTGCGTATGTTACTTGATAGTATATATATTTATTTGCATACTTGTAAGTTAAAAAAGTTTTTACATGAATACGACCTCTGTGGTTGTAGGTTTACATGATTATGTTGGTTTTGCATGTGGTTTTATTCTCTTTTACGGCTGGTGACCTAATATCCCCAGCTAGACCACCCTGCGGCGGCTTGTGGGGGAAAATGTAGAGATTTAGATAAGACGCGGAACAATAAGAAAGCATGAACAAGTAAACAAAATTGAAAGAGCAGAATAACCAGATAACTTGAATATCCTGATATGAATTTCTTGAACAATATCATTGGCAGTAGAGACCAGCGCCATGAGAATGGCAAACCCCCCGATCGACCTCCTTTCCCCTCCATTTTAATCATTCCATCTGAGCAATACCGTGGTTCTACTTTCTTGCCCAATTTCACCACCTCCATTTAATAAGAGGTAGTACTTCATTGAATGACCTACTCTAGAAGATTTTTAAGCCGCCTGAAATATAAATGTACTAGGATTCTACATCTACATAATACCCCGCAAGCCGCCGCAAGGGCGTGTGGCGGGGGGTGTTAGGTCACCACCCAAAAAAGTAAAAAAGAAATACCGCATTCAAAACCAACACACACATGCAAACCCCAATCCACAGCAGTGCACACATTCATCGTAACATCCCATCATTCGACGCGCATGCAAACACACATTTACCTCCCTTCACTCCACAAGCATGCAAGTACATACGATTAACTACAACAAATAATTTTACCCCAGGATGCAGCAAGAAATTAATCACGAACGTGCAAGCTAGTTTCTAGCAAGTAGCCATGCGAATTACCACCACCACAAGAACGTTCCGCATAAAAATCTCCTACTCAAGACGAGGAATTTGGCCCAACGCTGCAGGTGGGAGGAGGGCACACCCACGGAGAGGGACAAGGGATGGAAGTGGAAATTTAGGGTAGCAAAAGAAGAGAAAACAATACTGTAAACAGCAATACATTACTTAATGGCATGCGGGAAGGGTTTTGACACAATACACAGGAGGTTAGTGAAAGTGCATGCAATTGAGTTTAACTAATTGTTACCTAGACGCCGAGGGTGGCAAGTGAATTATTATAATGAACTGCTTACACAAAATGAGTAATTATTTTTTTTGTGGTGGTTTAGTATTTTTGTACCTGGTGGAAATTGCCGATTAAAATTAAAACCACAGAATAAAACTGAATAATATTTTGCCACTTTCCATGAATCCCCTAAGACATAAACAAGGCTGGTGGTGTTGGGTGTCATTGTGCATTTGCAGGATACAATCACAATCCACCCTTACTCAATACTTCGCAAGCCACTGCTTTACCAGCCGTATAAGCACACCTATTAGATATTTTAGTACCCGGCTTCACCATCACATTTACGCAGTATTCTTATAATACATCCTAATTTTTTGTCAGCTTGTCTACATATTTCCCGTATGTGTTTCACCCAGGAGACGTCGTGAGTGAGGTAATGCCTAGGTATACTTATTATATGCACAGTCAACCATATGTTCAGATACATACATGCCTATATTCATCATGATACAGATAAATTAATAATGTTAATTATTAAATGTATTTCTTGAAGTAAATATCTATTCGGATGCTTGGCTTCGATTCTGTTATGACTGCTTATCGTGCGAGGGAAGAAAGAGTAAGTATTTGAATCGGTCGCTGTCTCTCTCTTATATTATCCGGCCGTTCGAATCTACCAGTACTATTTGGTGCCATAATTCCCACTACGTCGTAGGAAAACTCAGGAGTGTTGTGCCTATCCAAAAGGCTCTTCTCTCTTCATGAATCAAACGGCTCTCAACCTAATACCTTCACTACACCCGTCACTCATACGATGTTCTCATAGAGATAATCCCACAGGAAATTATGCGAAATTCTAACATTTAATAGCTGTACTTGATATTCTGGCATCACGATGGAAAACAACATTTATTAGTATGAATCATCTCATTTCAAAACTCAAAATTTACAAGAATAACGTTTGTGATATCTTGATTACATCCTAAACACTTAATCTATTGCAATAATCTTATTTTCCCAATTTTAGTAAGTGTTGCCTTTTAATAGCATCAGAAAATAATTTTTAGCTTAGAGCTCACTACAATTTGAATATTTTCCACCTGGACGAGAGATGCAATTATTAGGAAATCCTAATTTCCCTATATATCTACATTGTTTTCAAAGAAAATTTAACCTGCTTCATTTCTCCCCAAAGATGATGACATTAACGATTACCTATGACCGATAACACTTGACAAATTTTTCAATTAAAAGCACCAATGGTATCGCTTACTGTTCACATACAATATACAACTTTAAATTCGTAGCTTTAAAAGATTTTAGGAACAGTGAAACCAAAGACATTATGTATCATAAGGAATGGTACATATTATTGAAGCATTACTACGTGAGACTTCTAAAGTATGGTAGAAGTAAGCATTTTCAGGTATTGGACAGGTATCATAAACCTCTTTATCTTGAACCTAAAACTCGGGTCACTTTTATGCATTAAAAATGGACATCAAAGGCTCATCATCACCTCAACATAATCTCCTCTCATTCGCAATGACTTATTCATTCTCTTGAAAATTTAATCTTTATGTTTATGGGTTTCTTTTTTTATTTCAAGCCAGTTTTCATATAATCCGGCCCTCACTCATTTTCATATTCGCTATTTTTTTGAACACCTTTCTGTATTGAGGAATTCTACATTCAAAGTAAACTATCAGGGGATGGCAGGAACTAAAATCAATATTTGTAGAATATTTTGTAGTTCAAATGAGTATATTCATCGGCGATTAGATAAATTGACATCACTGCGATGGAATTTCAAGTGTTTTCTAACCTTCTCTAGCATATTTATTGTGTTTTAGTCTTGTTGTGCTTGCAAAATAAAGGTATTCATTTACTTGTTACTATTAAAAAGAACTACGAACTGACTGAGACATAAATTCAACTTCTTGGGAGATTCTTATGCATGCTAGAAACCTGATATTTTCAGTCAATATTTTTATTAAGGGTATGGCGTTAATGAACAGATGGAGTATTTTGAGATTCGGACCCAGAATTCATTATTATTCAATGCAAACAAACGGAAACTTTATATATATATATATATATATATATATATATATATATATAAAGTCTGACCTGAATATATATATAGAGTCTGACCTGAAGAAGGCCTCGGAGTAGGCCGAAAGCTTAAATCATCTACAGTGTGAGTGTCCTTTTACGTGTTATCTGTTTTATTCTGTGTTCTATTGTGCCGTCCAAAAGTTATATTGCTCTCGTGAGTACTTCCGCACCATCGATATATATATATATATATATATATATATATATATATATATATATATATATATATATATATATATATATATATATATATATATATATATAGAGAGAGAGAGAGAGAGAGATACAGAGGTACTATCACCCCGGTGTGCATGGTTGTGACAATCATTTAACATGAACAAATAACAAGGATATCAATAAATACTTGGCGGAAGGGAGTGAATCCAATAATACGGATCCTCAAAGGCTCGTCAGGGTCCGCATGTCGCCATTTTCTCTCGAGGGAAGGGATGAAGAATTCTTGGACTTCGTGGGCGAGGTCATATGATGAATCCAGAGTAAGGATTGGGAGGGACGAGATTTCTAGGTAGAAGACGTCGGTTTAAGGAAGAGCAGACAATTGTACGAGGAGGATGATGCAGGGGCGTGGGAGGGAAATGCGGTAGGGATTCGGTGGTAAAAATGAGTTTCGGAAGAAAAGCAGCCGATAGGAGGCAAGGAGCTGGGGCTGAGGTAGGAGAAGTTGCTCCTAGCAACGGGAGGATATTTCCCGGTCGGTCGGTCGGTGTGTAGGCGTTGGGAAGGAGGAGGATGGGGTGGTGGCAAGAGAGAGCGTGAAGGGGGTTGGTGGGAAGGTTCCCGGAAATCCCTCCGCCGGAGTTTAACTTTGGGATGAAGCGAGGACCGAACCAGCTAGGGAAGGGAAGTAAGTAGAGGGAGGTGTAGGCTGTGGGGGAGCTGGGAACGGGGATTACGAACACTTCACGTTGAATGCACTCCTTACTCTATCCATCTCAAAGACCCTCCGAACCTGACTTCTGGATCTTGGCTACGCCTCGTCGTCCGGCTTCCCTGGGGGTGGCAGCTCACAGCCTTAACCCCTCCGCAGTCTCACACGACCCCTCAATTCCCTGACCCTTCCCTCCGGTCAAAAAACAAAATTCTAAAAGGTATCCATCCCCAATCCTTCATCATTGATCTTGACCCTGATTTCAGAGCGCGAGAAGTCAGGTTCACCATATCCCGTAGCGACGAGATCGCTGAATAAATTCTTGTCTTTCAAATGATGGTACTGGAAAGTTATTTCGCCAGATTTCCCGAAATCTGTTAGAATAACACATTTCTTTGGGAAATTTTTACACATATTGGACAGTTATCGGTGCATTTTCATTCCCAAGTTTAAATATGTGAGTTTCGTGCAAATGTGTGGCGTTCTACGTAATATTTATGGTGAATTCACTGCCTACCTATACTTTCCAGTGATGCCTTCACTTAAACAGAGCATCATTATTTTTACTATGCAGTTTTCCTTTTAAGTTAGGTGGTGGATGGACCTACACAGAACACCGATACATTTCTTAATAATCTTCTAAAAAGAAGCATGACGAATCTCGACACTGCATTAAAACCTTTTTTCAATTTTCACCAAGCTTCCTTTCTCAATTTCTATCAACATATCTACTCTTGCCCTCATCCTGCCTCGCTTAGTTAACGTTCTCCCCAATTTTCAAGCCTCCAGTATTCCATCACTGGTCAAAATTCTCTTTATTCATGTTTCATGTTTTAAATATAGCTCTATGAAGTTTTTTTTAATGTCCTGCAATCCTTATGATTCTCAAGGGTTTTCTATAATACACTATCATATCATACACATTAAGATGGCTAAATTAATGGGGTGAGGTTTAATATTAATATAGTCCCATATATTAATCCCCATTCACTAAGTCTGGTTATTTTCAAAGTGGCTACTCTAGTAAGAAAAACATCTTATACGATTTCACAAAACAAAATAAGTAAATTGCTTTACTATCTTAATATTATTCAGAGATTCGTACCACAGATTTTCTGCCATAAATTTACTACACTTTACAGCAGTATTGCAACTAAAAACATGTCATTGAATTTTCTTTTCTCAGAGCATCTATATTTCAGTCCCATTTTTAATCTGAACATATCTTGTAAGTAAACATTTAATAAAAGTTCTATTTAGGTTGATGGAATATATTTTGACGGGCGACGGAATCTGCGGTTTTCATCACTTAATTTCTCCTCATGACTTAAACTTATTGGTTACGGAGTTAATTTCTCAGCAAATGTAATAATCAAGAATGTTTGTTAGTAACCAAGAAAGTGATATACCACTTTCATATAGGAAATTCAATAGGAAATTACTATAATTTTATTTATATATATGCTATTTTTCTATGGAGCATCGGCAAGTCGAAAGATCCAATGTTCATATCCCGGTCATGGAAATATTTTTACACTTGTGGTCTGCTTGATTCAACCTTCCCCACCTCTTCTATGTTCGTCTTTTAAATGTGTTCCTATCCCTTTTCTTTTCTATTTCCATATGAATGAGTACACCGGTTCAGTGTAGCAGAAATGCGCACAGTGTAACGGCTTGCAGGTCGTGTTGCTTTTTTAAGACGTCTTACCATTTTTACATAAATATCGTCCCACTGCAGTCGTCCGCATCGCGTGGAAACATCGTTCCATTGACTTTTATGGATAGACAGTGAATATAGTCCTTTAAACATTTTTATTAATATTTTCAACATTATCAGAATTTTGAACTATTATGCTAGTGGTTGATTGATATATTTCTACACAAAAGTCCATGAATAAATAAAAGGTCTATAGATCCATCAAGAATTTTCTATTCATTTTAAATTTTAATTTTGCACATCAATTGGTTCAAGTGGTTCAATAACAATAACAGATAAATTTGAATAAATAATACATGTTATTGTAACGGTCAACTTGGGCCAACGAATAAAGAAAGAGGTAGATAAACAATATCAATTGGCTTATCAATTGAGTCCGCAGGGCTTTCGCCCTCATAGATTCTTCAACAGGAGATGATTTTCAAAGAATGCCAAATTTAAATTATTTTGTAATACTATAGAAACTTTCAAATTTTTTCACCCAGAACTAAACTGACTGATAAAAGTAAAGAATATAATTTTTTTTCTTTCCTCATGGCATTTATCTTGAATTCGCTTGGTCATCATTTATAATTTAATTTTGCCGAAAATATAGATCCCCAACAAGGGACAAATTATTTCTTCCACGAAATATTTTTATGGAAGATGAGAACGATCCAGAGTGGACTCTGTAACTTTAGGTCTGCAAAAATCATCTTAATCTCTGTGAACAGGTAAGAATCGATAAAGTAAAAAGTTTGAAAGTCGTTCGAATTTTAGTTCTTGAAAAACTGAATTACAAAGACGTTGCAAGAAAGAAAAATGTGGATGACACAGTATTTTTATCAAAACGGAGTAACGGTAATAATTTAGGTTTGAGATGTTACGTCACTTTGATATCATTAGGAAATTTTTTACTCAACACAGTTAGTGACTACTATCACCGTTGTTAAAAACAATGCGAGCTAAACATTCATGTCCCTTGCCGAACTCAAATTTGCGATAGATAACATGCTGCCCTTTATTTGTGTTGGAATGAAGAAACAATGAATGAACTGAATTGAGATGAGACATTAATTCGGTTTTCATTTTCAGGCAAAGAAACCATACTGTATTCCTAATTCTTAAAAATTCAGGATGGAAAACTTGATACATTTGCATGAAAACTATCTTTGAAATGTTTTTCGCTAATTATGAGATCGTCTCATGGGTCTGAGCTAATACAAAGCACAGTATTCGAACAGAATCCATGATTTTCGAAATAATAAATGTTTATTTTTTCGTTGTAGGTAGATATAGAACCAATCACTGAAGAACGTCTAAATTTTAAGTCTAAATGTTCTGTTGTAGTCGATAAAGGCATTTCCATTGTTCATATAAGTAAACGTCTATGATAAAATAGGGCTTTACTAGAAGAAAAGAAGAAACTGCTGTGTAGACCTTTGAGAAATAGATTGAATCTGGAGTGTCATGCTGTACCAAGTCGAGGCATGAGACTTTGTGAAGAGATAAATCAAAAGAATAGAGTCCTTCAAACTATAGATCTGAAAGAAAAAAGAAGGAATTAGAAAGGAGGATAAAGAGAAGAATGAGGAGTTACTGGGATGGCTAAGAGAAGAGAGACGGCGATTGGTAGAGAAAAGCAAGAAAAGAAAGATAATTGGCTAGGACATTGCATGAGGAATGAGTGCTTGCTGAAGACTGTATTTGAGGAAATGATTAAAGGGAAAAGAAGGCGAGCGGGAAAGAAGTATATAATGCTGGACATAGTTAAGAGAAAGTATGAAGAAACCAAGAGACTGGCTCAAGACAAAACCGTAGTGGTCAGCCATGAGTGAACCTACCTTGTGATAGATCAACCCAAGATGAGGATGATATCACGAGTATATTTGTGAATTCGTATCATGTGCACCCTATAAGGAGGACTAAATGTACAGGAAAATTTTGAAATAAAAAGAAAAAAACTTGAAATAAAAATTTGTTGGAGAGTAAAAAAGATCCTATAGGTTTGTTAAATATTACCACAGATTAGAGTAAGCTAAACGGATACTGGAGGAATTAGCCTTAGAGTCCCTAGATAGCATACAGGGTTCGTCCGGAAAATAAGTGTACTGAGCTCAGGAAAAAAAATTATTACACTTTTACATATCTTAAGCTAATATTCCTCAAAATAGGACCCTTGTGAGTCGATACACTTGTTCCAGCGGCGTTCCCATTCCTGGAACGCTCCCGCGAAGGCATCATCGGGAACCTCTCGAAGACACGTCGACACGGCCTCTTTGAAGGCGTCCAAAGTCCCGTATCGCGTTCCTTTCAAACTCCTCTTTATCTTCGGGAATAGACAGAAGTCCGGTGGTGCCAAGTCCGGGCTGTAGGGCGGGTGCGGCAGCGTTGCCACGCCGTGCTTGGCCAAGAAGTCCGACACGACAAGCGCGTTGGGAGACGGCGCATTGTCGTGATGCAGCCGCCAGATGTTTTTGATCGCCGGCCGGACGCGGGCGACTCGTTTTCGAAGCCTGTCGAGCACTTGGACGTAAAATGCAGCATTTACAGTTTGTCGTTCAGGTACAAATTCGTAGTGGACGACTCCCCTTTTGTCAAAGAAGGCAATGACAAAGACAATCATAAATTTATTTTCCGGACGAACCCTGTATAAGGAGAAAAGGCAAGGCATAGACTTTTAGATTAGCATTGGACAGATGTTTCCTTATTACTCAAAGAGAAATTTTATGTCACCGTATTACATTGATAGACTCAACCGTAGTGATAGAATAGACGGATAGACACTGTCACAGACAGATTTAAAACCTTCTCTTTCCTTCCATAATACAAAATCATCACCAAATATCACCTAAGCGCCCGAATATATCAACTTCAACGATTCATCAGAAAATACGAGTACTCATACTAACAAGTGCATGAAGTATATATGTGTGATCAATTTGTTCCCACAATAGCCAATACATGTATATTCAAATGCATGCATGAAGTAAGATTTTTGCATGCATGGCTTAAGTACTGAAAACCCTCGCTATACTTCCTTGCGATTGTCTGTGGTGTATTGTGTTGATGTGGATGCACAAATGCACAGTACATCTATTTTTTCGGGTCTCACAATTCTTCATCGCTGAATCAAAGTAGGCTCAAAATATTTGTTCATAAAAATAGTTAATTTAAAATTTTATGCATGCAATTATACCGCTGAAACTAGTTTTCATAATAAGAGCAACATTTTTAGAGCCAACAGATGGAATAGAAGCCAAAATACAAATCAAATACATTTTGGTGAAAATGTATTTGATTTGTATTTTCTATGTACAATTAAAGTCTTTCTAAGGTAAGTGTAAATAATCTCAAATTAAAAATACACATTCTTTCTAATACCTTTTCGTTTCACTTTTTTCTTCGCGAGGAAAACGCAGTAGAATAGCCCTAATACGAATACCTTGAATACGAAACAGTATAGATGCACTGTTTCGTATTCAAGCGGACTTTTTAGCGAGTTTTCAAGGGGTTACAAAAAATCAATATCGCCTTCAAAATTTTTTCCTCAAGCACCGTGGCGTTTTATTACTAACTTTATAATGATCTTGGCCATGATGATATTAATAAGGAAACCAAAGAGGTATTGGAGAAGAAACAAGAAAACAGTATGGTCTTTCCTGTAATATTTTCTCAAATTTCAAATGAACTTCAAAAGCCTTTCCATCTACGAAAATCGTGAAGAATTTTCTCAAATTATTGCTTTATATTACGTCAAAGATAAATAATATGTCAATCACTTTTGTTATAATTCCAGCTTTTCTCACCAGTTAAAATAAATTCCATGCCTCTAACTACTTAATGGAATTCGGTGGATTATTTGCTATTTATTAATTGAAGTTCAAGCAAAAGCATTTATGGACATTTAATTTAAGAAAGTTAAAGTTTAACCTCCCATTTTTACAAAGAATTAAGAAATACTGAAATTTTTCATAATACCGATATTTTTGACCGTGTTCCATCGTGATGCTCTTCATCTAGACTACGTGAACAGAACCCATGCCACCAAGTGAGACTAATGAAACGTGATGGTGATTTTAAAATACATAGGTAATGATTTAAATATAATTATTGGCACATATTTCCATGTATTTTACGCTATGAAATAATTATCGACTGCCTTCCAAATTTTTTTAAAAATTTTATCTCTACCTCGAAACTGAATCATAATGTAGTCTTGGTATTTTGTGCTTCTACCACCACGCTAATTTTGAATTGGTGATTTGTATTATATATGTAATAATAAGTTGATATAAATAAAACTATAGATAGAAAACCTATTAGGAGAAATAAAATATAGATCAAATTAATGTAGGATGAGTGAAATAAGATAATTTTTTTCCTAAGAAATAGAAGGTTGCCATTTTGAAGAATCTAAATGTCATATAAATTATGGATTCAGGTGTGATGTGGTTGAACTGTTCCATAATAACGAGATTATGACTTTTACAATGTTTCACCAGATAAATTTATTTGGTGGAAAGTGTAGTGGTCTTCATCAATGATATCATCTAAATGTCATTTTAACCTTAATGTTAGCCTCAACACTTCAAATGAGGATTCTTTTGATAGAGGATATCGATATTCACATTTTTCAATGAAAGATTCATCTCATTCCACCATCAAAATCTTACCCTCAAATTTTGTGGTTCAAATAGCAACGTTCACTAATGTCACATGCTGATCATTTCTTTCCAAATGAGTTTTTTCGAAACGGATACCAATCCCCTTCTTTTTTCAGATTATCTCTGTTGGGACACTGTAGAATCCTAGGCTTATTTTTACGCGTGGCAAGCAACTAAATCCGAGAGAAACCTGCAGGAGAAAAGCTAAACGAAAATGGCAGCAAAAAATTTGCCAGGTAACATCCGGGAGTCGGGTCAAAATCCTCGGCGTGGGAGTACCGATCGGTTTGGTCAACCCACCGATGCAACATCAATTAAAATAGATCCAACATTGAGATTCAAATAATTAGGGCATCGCAACAGAGCACGAGAGAGCTATGACGAACAATGAAGACCGACCACGACCCTCAAAAACCTCGGTCTCGACATCTTTCCCCTCCGCCGTGCAAAAAACACTGACACCACTCCCACCTTCCGACCCATCCGCGCCATATAGATCATACCTTCTCTCCCTGCTTCCCCCATCCCCCCTGGAGGGAAACCACCCACTCCCCTTGGCCCCCTCCGTCTTTCCACCCACTCGTGTGCACTCGCAAACATACGTGGGCATATATGCGTCCCAGCCGTCTCATCCCTCATCTGTTCCGACGGCCCTTTTAAACTACATAACTCCTCAAACCCTCGTCTCCTACTACCCTCGTCATCGTCCCTTCTTCATCGTCCCTTCTTCCTTCCCATTCTGCCGCCGCGCCCTTTCGCTTCATTGGACTCGAAATCCCACCCTCTCCCTCCCCCGCCCACAATCCCGACTTCGGACTCCTCGCAAGGGATGAGGGAATGGGAGGAGGAGGTGGAGAGAGGTAAAAAACTTCCAAGACTCGTCCCCATTTCTTTTCCTCCTCGGGGATCAAGTTTCTCCTTACATCTCCATCTTCCAGAGCCCACCCACCCCCTCCTCTCTCTCTCAACCCCCCGTAATCCTCCACCCCCGAATCTTTCCCCCCATCTCCATCTCTCAGTTCACTCTCTCATGCCCGTCCTACGCCATTTCTCCCTTCGTTTACTCATACATCAGGGCGAGGCGTTCGAGAAATAATGATTGCTATTTTGGTTGGAGCAGTGCAGAGTTGAAAATAATATGCAAAAGATCTTCGGTGGACGGCGTTAGGCGTTTCCGTGATTAACGACATCGTTTGTTCAAAGTTCTACGGGAAGTTCAAACTTCCGCGTCGTGTTTAAACAATGCAAATTGCGTGGTCATTTGAGCATTGGCAGTGAACCTGGTTTCCCGATGAAGCGGTAATTAATGCGAAGCACATATGAAACGCATCGAAATTCGGGAGGAAGAAAGAATAGTGGTTGTAGTGGAATAGCGGAAGGAACAGTCTGGGATCGAGTGGGATATCGAAGTTTGCGATTGAAGGGAGAATATTGATCAATCGCAGTGGAAGGTGGAATAATTCGAATATTCTCGTCAGCACGGAGTGGATTACGAAATGTTACATAACTAAAGCAGGAAATATCACAAAGCAGGCCATAGGAGGAAGTGCTTTGATGTCAACGAGCATGCCTAATAGTTTTTAGATGTACCTGAAAACCTAACTTAAAATTACCTGAAAACTTTAACTCTGAAGATAGCTTGCGTAATATATAAATATAGTATAAATATTAGTTCGATTCATCTAAATTAAGAATTTTAAGCCACCATCGATTATTGATCACCGCCATTGATAGCATGATACAGAATATTAGAGAACCGTATTTCTCAAATGTTGGTGGCACTTTTGCAATGCAGTTACATTTCTTCCTTTGAATGCGAAAGATTCGGAATACATTTTTATACATACAAATGAATGTATACAATGTCCCACTTCATATACGAGGGAGTGAAGTTGTTTATTTCTGACTAAGAGGAAAATATTCTCATTATGACTTGAACCAATTCAGTTTCAAATAAACACCATTGACCACAGGGATCAGCTCGAAATAGGTTACCAATTCAACTTAACTGTTCGTCAAGACTTCCTGTTTGGGAGCTAAGTTTGATTTTTAAGTTTTTTACGAGTTTTTACATCGTCGTGGGGTTCAATGAATACATTTTGCTCTTCAAGTACTTCCATGGTAACAAATCAATTGCGGTTTAAGTATCTATATCAGTGTCTTGTGTACTGAGCAATTAAATATTCACTGTTCTGAGCCATTTCCAACGGTTACTGGTGTTGCATTGTGACTAACGCAGACTTTCTGACAATCTCACAAGGAAATATTAAAAAATTAAGTTTAAAAAACGTTAAACGCAAAAGCTTTACACCACCATATTTCAAAATTGGGAAGTAAAATGAACACACAGAAAGTTTTGAAGCTCTTATTTAATATATTTTTCTTATTTGTTTTTCTTTTTATTGGGTGAGCAATGTTCCAATGATTTTTAACATTTTTTTAGTCAATAATTTCTTCATGTACTTATTTGTAACGTTTATGGCATCAAGGATTCTGCATTTTCGGGTTTCACCGTGTTGTTGTTTAATGCTGACAACAACGCGGTGAAACCCGAGAATGCAGAATCCTTCAAGCCACCGCCGCGAAAACGCTACGCAGCCATATATATTTTCGGCCTCCTTAGTGGATAAGATAGTGTTATTAATGTCATATATTTAATTTCTATCACAAATATATGTTATTATTTTTCATTTCTATAAATATCATCATTTTCAATAATTATAGTTTTTTAGCTCAAATTAATTAAATTCTTTTACACCGGCATTCTTTTGGGTGTTGAAATTGTTGATGATGAAGAGTGTAGGCATTTAAGATTTATTAGAGGATGAAGGATGCCGGATATTTAATATCGCAAATTTTGTATCAAAACACTTATATCCTAAACGCTGAGGATGATTTCCAATGGTTTTCAAGACCGTGGTAAAACTTTATCCTTTCTGTAAATTTTTACTGCTCCAAAAATATGAGTTTGCATATTTTTTGAAGATCCTCGTGGCCTTTTTTTTCCAACCATACTCATATTTCTCCGCAATCAAAAAATCAACTGAAGTGTAGACACTTTATAATTTAGGTGGAGATCGTAAAATATATTCGTATAATTCACCCATTTCTTTCTTTCCATCTGCATGTTCATATCTATGTGGAGATAAAATAAGGGGGTTGGAATCCAAAGGGAACCACTTTAGGGAGAATGGCTGGAATGATGTTAACAAGTTTAAAGCGCCCGCTGGGAACTACTCGTCCGAATCAACTTTGGAACTTTGCAGTGTTGCGATAAGCGATTTCTGTAATCTGAGACTTTTTTTGTTAAGCCTTATCTCTTCTTTTCTTTCCCCCTTTTTCCAACTTCGACTCTCAGACGAAGGGATTCGGTCCATTGATCGCCTAACGTTTGCATTTCGTGTAACAATTTATGGGTCCCACTCATTGGAGATTAAGGCGAAGGGAGAAAGGCTTTAGTGAATAAAGGGAAGTCGATAAAAGATGTATAAAGATAGAAAGAATTGAATTCTCCAGAGGGAACTCGGTGTATAAGTCGGTGATTGCATGAATTGAAAATGCCTCTTCGCATCCGTGACCAAGAGGAGGCAGGGCCACCAGATCGTCCCTGACGAGCAGTATCCACAAATTTGAAATTCAGTAGAATACTTACTCAATGTCTAGTAATGCTACGAATTTAAGAAACTTTGAAATGAACCATTACTCCAAGAGAGATATTTTATTAAGCGATTTATTTAAACTAGCTGAGAGAAGCCATTACTTTTTCTCAATTAAAACAATACAATAAACCAAAAATGTTGACGATGCTTCCTGCGGATGTCAGGCTAACTGACAGAAAATTTAAATATGTAATCGATTCTTAAATTCAGTCAGTGTAACAGCTAGCTTAGAAAATCGAGTTCAATTTTTGAGCATGTAACCACCATCACGGTAATCAGCCCTAAAGGCGATTTTAAATGGTTATATATATATATATATATATATATATATATATATATATATATATATATATATATATATATATATATATATATCGAAAAGGTCCATCATCTCAAAATAAATGAATGATATATAAATAAAAGTATATGCTCAAAATTCATAATAATTAATCCTCATGTAAGTTTTATGTTAAATAGGTGTATTAGAAAATAATTAACAAAATAGAGGAACGTTTCCACACGGTGCAAATGTGTGAAAATGTGAAACTTAACTTCTGGATTAAGAATTTCGTGCTATGTTTCTGTTAGCATAGGAACTGCCGAAAAAATCTAGTGAAAGTCACGACATCTAATTTCAAAAGCATATATTGGCCCTCCTTGGACTACGACCTAGACGTGGTGGAAGTGCTTGTGTGTTACGATGACCCTTAGAACTGTGCTGGCGGGAGGTATGATAATTCCTCCTGGTAGGGTCACCCATGTCAGGTAAATCAAAGGTTAGGAGCCTAACGAAAGTAGTCCATGGAGCATCTGTTCCTCAGTGATGCTATGAGGGAAGAGAACGGAGACTATGAAAGAGTAATGGAAATATATAAAAAATGGATATCGAAAGCCGCAAAAGAAACGATTGAAACCATAAATGGCAAAGGACAGGGAAATCATGGATCACGGATGGGATAGTTACACACATTGATGAGAGAAGAAAATGTAAGAGTGTAAACACAGAGATAAGCAGAATGAAGTACAAAGAGTTAAATAATTATTGTGGACGCGTAACAAATAATGTAAAATAAACATGGTGGAAAACGCAGTGCGTGGATATGGAAAGTTTTCCAAGGAAGAGTGAAGTTGGTGTGCTATACAGCAAGGTTAAATCACGATTGGGAAGTAAGAAGAAAGGATCTGTGCTAAAGGTTAGAGATAAGTCGGTTAAGGTTGAAACAGAAAAGATCCTAGAGAGATGGAAGGAATACATACCTGTAGAATAACTGTATGTTTAATATCTTAGGCCAACAAGGTTACACATTGAAATAGAACATGACGTGGAGGAAGATAGCTTAGGTCCAGGCATACTCGAATGATGAAATAGAAAGGGCATTAAAGAAGATGAAAGCAAATAAGGCCGTGGGAGTAGACAACATTTCCACGGAACTACTAAAAGGTTTAGGAAAATGTGAGAAGTAGGTTCTATTAGGACTGATTCGTAGCATCTAATCTGGCAGAAAGACTTTGTGAGATCATTGTTAGTTCTTATTCCGAAAATGATAAAGGCTACATCACGTGAAGACTACAGAAAATTAAGTTAAATTTCCCACGCAGCTAAATTTGTTACCAGGATCATCAAAAAAAGAATAGAGAGTAGGGAATATGAATACTTAGTAAATGGTTGGTTTGATTTAGGAAGGGGAGAGGTACTCGTGGTGCCATTGCAGTAATGAGATCACTAATCGAAAGGAATATCGAATGCAATCAGGTCGTATTTGCCTGTTTCGTAGATTCCGAAAAGGCGTTCGATAGAGTGAATTGGGAAAAACTAATAAGTATATTGCAGAAAATAGAAAAAATGGGAGGGACAGGAGGCTAATCCGTAACCTGTACATGACTTAGACTGTTCAGGTCCGAGTGGGGAACGGAGAGTCTGGATGGGCAGTGTTAGAAAGATGTAGAGTTGCCCATTATCATCGGTGCTATTCAAATTATATGTTGAGGAAATGATAAAAGAGGCATGGGAAAATCTTGAGATTTGAGTGAAAGTCGGCGGGGAATTAGTCAAATCAGTAAGGTTTGCTGATAATAAAGCTCTAACTTGTCAGTCAGCCAAGGGGTTGCAAGCATTGCTGAGTGAATTGGAAATTCAGTGCAATAGATATGGAGTGAGAAGTAAGTACAGCGCGGAAATGCGGTCACTGAAGCAGGATGATAGAATTAGACTGGAAGCTTTTCAAATTTAGGTGTTGAGGAGGATGGAGAAGGTGAAATGGACCGAAAAGAAAACAATTGAGGAAATACTAGGTATGGTGGACGAGGAGAGAGAATTGTAGGGATAAATTAAAAGGAGGAAGGAAAAATGGACGAAGGGCTTATTGATCAGGAGTGGGATGTTAAGGACAGTAATAGAGGTAGGAATGCTAGGTATACGAGGAAAGAGCAGGAACAGAATAGGGATTTTGGACGGGATAAAAGGATAAAGGAAGTGCACAAAGATGAAGATGGACTTGACAGTAACCAGTAGGTTGCTAGATTGTGTTTTGCTAGGAGTCCCAAAATATTTATTTGGTAGTTGTGTCCATCCAAAAACTGACCTTAACCGGTAGATTACTGAAAAATATCGACCGGTACCTATGAAAGTACTCTCAAAACACATTGATGCTAATCGGTACAAAATTAAATGTAAGGTAAATTAGTATTGACTAGAGCGTGTCTCTTTAGAACGATACTTACTTTTAGGCTAGGGAAATTTTTGGGGCGCAATTTGGAGAGACTCCAGCTTATACAAATGTTGTAAACTCTAGTTGTATGACTGGGAAAGATACCCAAGTGTCTTTTTTTATTACATGTTTAATACTTATAAAAAATACTACTTAAAAAAATTCAAAATTTCAAGAAAATTGTTGTTTCATTTATTTTATAAATGACAAAAATAACATATACGTATATTCCCTTACTGACACATATTGCAAAAAAATAAATTATCACTATAAATTCGATTAAAATATAACTAATTAATTATGCTTTTTTCATTTCGTACGTAAAATACTTTCACTGATAACAATTGAGCAAAAAAATAGCGATGACTGGTTACCCAAATGAAATTTAACGACATCAGTTTCACTATTCTAGCAAGCAGGCAAATACATTTGTCCTGTGAACATGCGATTGGTATCGTTTGTTAATGTCTCGTAGATGTTTCTGCCGCTTTCAAGATTGTTCAAGAACCATCAACGCTCGACGATTTGAAGGAAATTATAAGCCTCACCTCATTGTGTGATCACATCGAGCGAAACATTCTAAAAGGTCATTAAAGTATCTCCATATTACAAGATTTTGTATTTTCTGTCTGGCTATCTTATCTGTCGTCCTTTTATTTCCGCTTTGATAAAGAGGAGTGCAAATATCGAGCCTTTTTAATACGTTCCATAAATATGGTGAAACATTGGGTGGAATGACTTTCAATACTTGTTGAAGAATTAGTCCCACTCCAGAGAATTTCCTAGCTCTAATAGACTGTTTTTTTAAATTAATCCCTTACGATTCCGATGAAGTAACAACGGCTTAATGACGGCAGAGATTATTTGTAGAATCGTTCAATTTTGTTCACATTTTCAATGTGTCTGACCAAGACGTTAGCTCTGGCAACAATTCTATGGTATATTTTAGGATTTTTTAGTACTCTGAAAGTCACTTCTAGGGTGTGTGGCAAGGAGTGAATATACACCAGACAAATTTTGATCCGAATAAGACCCTTCCACGTGGGAACATTGAAATTCTAATCCTTTGTCGTTCGTGGAAAAAATGACATCTAAAATCTGTTCTACATTAAGTTTCTCTATATTTATTGATATGATATCGCCTAACATAGAAATATGGGACTAAAAATACATTGTCGTCATAATTGCTAAAGAGACATCTTTCGAATCTGTGCAAGATATTTAATCTGCTATTTGATCTTCGCTCCCTGAGTGACTCCCAGCTTAGCCCCTATAATAAAGTAATGGGCTATTCAGTTTATCATAAAAACGCTCTACGAATCTTGCTCATCTAGGCTGCACGCGATCCAATCCGGCAATCAATTCTACTTCATGAGGATCCCATAGACTAGCAGCATATTCTAAATGAGGCATCATCCAAATATAATGTACTACTGTTTAGTCTCGTTCTTTGACGACCCTACGTTTTTAGGCATGACCTGTAACTCACAAGCGAAAGAACTAAATATAGAACGTGTCTGCCGTTGTTAAGACTCAAACGATTTTTTTCGAAAATCGATAGGTTCAAGAAAGGTTTATCAAGGATGACATAGCCAGGGAAGTGAATTTCAAGCTAAAAAAATACTGAATTTATACTCACCCTCAATAGTCCACCATTTGAGACCTGAAGGTGAAAAGGTCCAAGGAACCCTCCAAATTAAATCCAAGAAAGAATAGCAAAATTTAGCCTCAAATAGTTGCCCTTAAAATAGGATATCTCCTGCAAAAACCTTGGGCATACATGTATTCCCCTTTTTGCATAACTGTATGTTGCGGATTATACTTTCCTTCGTCGATGTATGAATCAATAATGGTTGGTCATCTATCACTGAAGGAAGACATGCGTACACTTTCATTCTAACCTAGAAAGATTAGAATTGCCTTTAGATGCGAAATGATGATTTTTTCAATATCAAAATTACACAAGACTAGATCATCTCAAAATTCAGCACAGTGCCTATATGGTATCTTAGGATATATTCCGTTTCTTTCAGCGCCTCTAATCGAAGGTATTAGGTAGATACTCAAGATTAAGAATCAATATTCATGAAACGTTCAGCTTCGTAGACGTCATCTACACTGTTCTTCAACAACACCGGTCGATGCTTGTGTCCCCAATATTTCTATTCAGTAAACGTGGAGATGAGTCATGATCTGTGGCATATCAAAAGTAATATTGAAAATCCGACGAATTTTATGATCGTACGACTTGTATCAAATGTGTTCAACATTTAAATACGAAAATCCAGTATCACTGCGGCACGCATGTGATAGGGGTTATTTCTCTTCCACTCTTCGCTATTAGAACCACTGAAATTCAGATTTCTTTTTTTTCTTATACTACCTGTTAAACTGCACATAATAGGAACCAAAAATGCGCCTTTTAGGCGTAAAAAATAGGATTTTCATTTCTGTAATTTCAAAACGCCACGGATAAATATCACCTTTTCATTTGATCTTTACATAGTTGAATGTACTTACTATGAATGACAAGGATCATCAAAGTTTTATGACAAATATTTACAAAAGCTACTTAAATTTAGTTAATGAAGAAATTGTTTAATAGGTAGGAAGGTCGTTCATAATATATATATATATATATATATATATATATATATATATATATATATATATATATATATATATATATATATATTAATTTTATTATATCGGGCGCTCTAGTCACTCAAATAGCTCTATTTTATGTTAAAAAAGCTTGCGTGTTGTGTGAAACAATAGCAAATTACTGTTACCTCACCGGAAAACAGGACCTCGACCAGATTTATCCGCATTCTCCCCAAATTCTGCTCTAGCTTCTTTCTGCCAACTGCTATTAAACAAAATTTTGAAAGTTAAAGTTACGGATAATTACCACGAAATAATCATTATTATTCTACTGTTAAGGTAGGTTTTAGATGAAAAGAGCTTACACCACAATACACTGCAAAAGAACTGCGATGCCACAAGCTTGCATTGGAAATAGTAATCTATCTGAATATAAATTTATAAATTATTTTATTTAAATAAAACTGAAGACGTTGACCGTTTTTGAGTATTATTATTAATGATTATTTTCGAGCCATCTCGGTAATCAGATACGTCCGACAGATTGATCAATTTTTGTTTTTTATAGATACCTAACACCAGAACACCATTAAAAAATAACAGAAGTGATCAATTTCGTCCTAGTGAACGCCAGGTCATTTGTTTGCTACATCAACATATACTAGAACTCAGTTTTCCGGTAGCCTAAAAAAGAAACCTGTGCGTGATGGGGGATGAATTAAATGAACTAGTAGCCTAGACTAATTGCAAAATCATAGTTAATGGACGAGTTTAGAAACAGAGCGTCTTTATCAAGGAGCCTACGAGGGACGCAGGAGGTATCACCTGCTATTTCTTCCTCAGACGAGAAATTCCAAAGAAATGGAATGAAGAAATGCGGAGTAATAGAGGGACAGGGAATGAATGGAGAGCAGAGGGCGGGTGGTGTCAAAGAAGATAAGGACGAGAGGGAGTAATACGCATGGGGAGTGGGGGTGGGGGAAGAATGAGAGTGGCAGCGCTGCGATTCCCTGAAAAATTAATCTCTCGTAAAGTTGACAGAGAAGAAAAAATATGATGTTCGGCGTCACCATGGTGACGAGAGTCATGAAATTTGCGTGAGTGAAAATCCTGCCTCTCCTTGTTCCCCTCCCTCAATCCTCCAACTTCAATCCTCCCCTCTCCCTCCCCCTCCTTCAATCCATCCACCTCCCCAACCTTTAATACCCAGATGAATCGTTCGGAGACAAATGGGCTTTCCATGAGATATTTACATTTGAATGGCCGAATTCTCTCTCGTAAATGTATTTTTTTATAAATTTCATCCCCGCCCCATCGACGAAAAAAAATTAATGGCGACGCCCGCGCGCCTCCGAAATAAGTGCATTTCAAAGAGGGACAGAGACACACGCACGCACAGCACGGATTATATTTTTTATGGCAGCGCAGCGGCGTTCGACTCTTGGCGGGGCGCGAAAAATGTGGGTCAAGTGAATATTAAAACGCCATTACGTGCGGTCGTGCACTCCCCCGCACTGTCTGACCGACTTTTTTTCCTTCCTTCCTACCTATAATCCTTTTCTTCTGGTCATTTTGCTCGAACGATAATTTTTATTCATCCGCCTCCGTCGAAGGTGCCCTCAATATAAAGGATATGCACCGGCGATAACCTTCCCACCCACTCACACACTAATAGGGGAAAATGCTAGCTCACGCACTTGGCATGCACAAAATGAGGTCCCTTCTACCGAGAAACGGTCGCCAACAGATGAAATGACTCATTGTCATGATGTGAATTCAAACGTCAACATTTCGGAAGGAAGCGCTTGACGGACAGTAATCAGCAAGATTCATTCAAAATATTTCGTCTGAAATCAATTGCTGGAAGAGAGGTATTTTTTTATCTCTAGGAAACCAGTAACCAGTACCACCAGCCCTTTTTGTCATTTTAGGTTAGATGTAGGAAAATCTCTCGCTGTACATGCCTAATGGCTACAGCTCTAGCTAATCTGCGAGCCGAATCAAAATGAATGCGGAAAATGTCCTCAGAAATTAAAAGGGTCCTTCATTTTTATCCTAATGGTACATTTCTACGAATGTACTCTCGGGCCGCAATAATTTCCTCAGAAACATAGCAGGATTTTGGTGTTCTGTACATCCCTTAGATCCTACTTGCTCCAGCGTCCTGGAATAGCAGGCGAGAAAGAAGATTTCGTTTAATGAATCGCGACGTAGGTAACGGAGGAGAATATAATGGAGATGAAAGAAATAAGGAATACGTGGACCACTTCATCTACCACCAATTTGATGGGCATATATTCAAACGATAAGAATTACGCTGATATTAAACACCGTGAACCTAACCGGAAACTCAGAGATCCAAGGTGAAACCCTTTATAAGATTAGTAAAAATTGGCAATTTTCAAAATATAGGATATTCAATGTATTCATATTATGATATTCCATAGTTCCTGAGGACAATCCCGGTGGTATTCATTAGGATTTCTGTATGTCCTTCTGCGTGTGGCTTCACGTTTCTCATTACGGACGGTATTTTATTTTTCATTGTTTATCCTAAAAAATAAATGCTAACTATTCGCGTAGAAATGTTGGCACAATACTAGTATTTCAAAATCTCCTCATTTAACGAAATATCGAGGACTCAGAAATTAACAAAAAATTAATAATTAACCCCTAAGAATAAGGAAATAAATTATTCAACTTTTCAGACGAATTTACTCTAATTATTCATGTTCTTCCGATTATTGAATTTTTATAATCGGTGTCGGATCATAAAATGCCCGCTAACTCAGTTCCAAGACAAATACACACACACCAAGACATATTTCGTACAATTCGTATTTCAGGGATAGAAGCCAGATTGGGATGATCAAAAACGCAAAACTCCCGCAAGAACCCAAAATGGGCTAATTCATTCAATAATGGGTGTAATATGTGGACGTTCACACGCTTATTAATCACAGAACATATTTATTTGAAATCAAATGTAAAATGGATAAATGAATACGTTCTATATCGATTTCCTTCTGCGGTGCACGCCTGTAATGGACATTATAGCCAAATTGCAGAATTTACATGCGGCAGGAAAGTAGAACGCGGGTAAAAACCAAAACGGTGAACTATCCGAATATTTTTTATTTAGATGGATTGTTTCCGACATTATTATTTGACCGTAAATCGTAAACTTTATCGATATCATTTACACTACAGCATGTACATTATCTTGTATATTGATGACTGAAAAATGTTCACTGAAATCTATAATATTGATGACAGCTATACTTTACCAAATTCTCTAGAAGCCTTTGTTACATGATGTCTAAATTTAAAATCTATCAAAATCTTTCACTCTCTACCATGCTCTCCTTAAATTTCCTCAAGCTAATGACGATTGAAATTCAAGTAAAGTCAATCCAGCAGTCACAACTCCAAAGGACTTAGGTGTTATCTTTGACACTAAGCTTCTCTTTCGTGAAAACACAAAAAGCATACATGCCCGTGTCATGTCATTAGTGGGTTTAAATTATAAATACAGTGACGTACCTGATCCGTCTACTTTCCACAGTTTTCTCATCGCTTGTGTTTTTGCTGCCCTTGAATACTGCTCACAAAATTGGTTCAACGCGAGATTACTTCCTTCATGTTTATAACCGGATAACATCATTTACGTTTGCGAAACTCTATCGATGACGCAACCATTTCAGAGAGTAAAAATCATTCGCCTTGACCGGGATTCGAACCCGGATCCCTCGATATCCGGCCGAATGCTTTAACCAATTAAGCTACCGAGACGTCCTCTTACACTCTAAAATTTTGGGGGCTTTAAAGGAACAAGATGTTATGACGAAATACAATGTCACAAGCATTCGTAGTACGAATGACAATGTATGTACGGTATTTCGTCATAACATCTTGTTCCTTTAAAGCCCCCAAAATTTCAGAGTGTAAGAGGACGTCTTGGTAGCTTAATTGGTTGAAGCACCCGGCCGGATATCGAGGGATCCGGGTTCGAATCCCGGTCAAGGCGAATGATTTTTACTCTCTGAAATGGTTGCATTATAATGCACACATAGCGGGGTGACTCCGTTAAAGTTACTGTTAAAGTTTCTTGAAATCTATCAATGAGGTTAGATCTTCCCTCTGTTACACTTCCAAAAAGTTCGAAGCTCCACGTTACAAACTATAACATTCTTTTCATTTAAAATAGACAATAGCTATCCTAGGATACCTAGAATATTTCCATATTCTAACTTGGAGCGCACCCACGCACGATACGATGAGATCTGTTTCATCGAATCAGTCATTTTCCATTTCAATCACAAAACGTTCAAGAAGCTTCAGAATTTAATGAACCATTAGTGCTATTTTGAAACGTAGCTCAGACCTTAATTCCTTTCATATACTCCGTATATCTGGCTCACTTATCCTTTTTAAAAGTATTCCCATCCAACCCTACCCTTAATATCTAGATTTGATTCCATGAACTTCTCCAATTTATTCCTCTGAAATCGAAACTTATTGCTTTGTAATATTGTAATTTGAGTATTTTCTTAACCTTCAACTATTTATTTTTGTCGTGTTATTCTTCCAATGCTTTAAGCGCTGGTGTATGTGGACGGAAAAATAAATATGTATGTAAAACTATGCCATATGCTGATGATAGCACTTGATTGATTTGAAAAAGGTTCTTTGAAGTAAAAGGACGACCTTATATCAGAGGAATTTAAAATGTATTTATGGAGAAAATTGTGAACAAGACCTGGAGAGAGAAAGTAAAAGGTGAAAATTTAAGCTTTAAATACGCTAGGTGAAAAGACGAAGTGGAGAAGGGAAAATCGAATAAATTACAAAGTGGATGGAGGAAATTTTGAAAGTCGTTTATGATAATAAAAGTGGTGATAGAAGAGAGAAGGTTGGGTAAGCGCGGTGAAGGAAGGAAAATAAAAGGTTTTTAATCTGAATAGAAATTTAAAATGATGGAAGAAAGAAATTAAAAATACTAAAGAAAGAAATTGTGTAAGGTTAGAGAAGTAAAAAAGTTCTCGCGATATGTACAAGATAATATCCATTGGGGATCGGGCAAAATTTCCTTCATATATATGAAATACCTTGAATGAATATTCATTAATAATGCACTCCCATTAAAGGCCCCAATTAAATTTTTTTAATGTCTACGGGATCTTAAACGATTTCTCATGGCAAATAATTACTACTCGTGTGATTTATATGAGTAAATTATATTTTCACGGTAGTCATGGTTTTCAGCCGGGGTAAATTAGATGTTGAAGTTAAATAAGATATAAAATAATATTCATATTTGACTAATCCAATACTCGACCGAAAACTTTGAAAGGATATAAATTTAGCGAAGAGAGATTTCAAGAAAAATATAAGCATCTTACAGTGGTTCTTTAAGTTATTTCATGAGCACAAGAATTTCCCATGAACGCAACAATAACATCTTTGGCAAGGATACTTGTTTATCTTAGCAGTTAAAACTTCTTAACTCTGAAATTTCATCGGTTTTCGCCTCAAAATAAATAAACCGAGTTGTTTTAGTGACCCAATTGCGAGCGATGTTGGACGTTCTGCGTAAGCTGATGCTCATTTACAATTGACAAAAAGAAATAACGGTAAGAAAAAAATGTTTACTACTATTTTCTCGTCTTGTCAGAATATCTTTCCGTTCTCTAACGTAATTTTAAAAATTATACGTGGATGAGAGAGTTGATTACCAGGATGTTAAATAAGAAAGTTAAAAAAGGAAGTGAAAAAGCGATATGGAGTGTAGTATTGTACAGCTAAAAAATTGAAGTATTTCAAGCAAACTGATCGTCTTAGATGGGAAACTTTTGAGATGCGAGAGTGGAGAAGCATGGGAAAAGTAGGACGAACGGATGGGAAATTATACGAAGAAGTACTAAGAATGATAGCAAGGAGGAAGTAGGAAAAATGAATCCACATAATTTTGATTGGCAAGGGACCGCTGAAGATTGTAATACAGGGTAAAACGTTGGGCAATTGAGGAAGGGGGCGGCAAAAGTTTTGTACGGCTCAATGAAAGAAGGAAGGAACTAAGGGGAATTAAAGATGGTTTTATTGAAGTATAGGGCGACGGATTGGGTCAAATTAAGTGAGGCTTCTAAATGTAGCTGTGTTCCCTTAGTATTCGCTTAAAACGAAACTTAAATCTAACACTATCTAAAAAATCTTGTCATGCACAACAGAAATATTTGAGCAGCGCTATATTCTGAATTAAAACTTAACCTTAGAACAAAAAAGTGAAATACTTCGCAATATTATGATTGTGGAGATTTAATCAATTTCATCGAGAACCCGTTAAATAAATTGAATAAATTTCAAATATATATATATATATATATTTTTTTTTTTTTTTAGGTAATCTACCGGTTAAGGTAGGTTTTTGGATGGACCCAACTATCAAATAAACATTTTGTGACTCCCCACCTAGCAAACTAATCTATATCAGGTCCCTCTTCATCTCGGTGTACTTCTTTCCTCCCTTCATCTCGTCCAACATCCCTATCCTGTTCCTACCCTTACCTCGCTTGCCCAACATTTTTCCCTCTATTACCCTCTTCAACATTCCACTACCGCTCAATACGCCCTTCATCCATTTTTCCTGCCTCCATAGGATTTCTCTCAACAAACCCCTCTCCTCCCCCACCATTTCTAGTACTTCCTCATTTGTTTTCCTTTCGGTCCATTTCACCTTTTCCATTCTTCTCCACACCCACATTTCAAAAGCCTCCAATCTACGTCTATCCTCCTGCTTCAGCGACCACGTTTCCGCGCCGTAAATAGCTACGCTCCATATCAGAGTTTTTACGAGTCTTGTCTTAACATCCCTGCTCAACGTCCCCGTCATCAACTCCCTCCTCCTTGAGAAAGCCTCCTTGCCTAGCGCAATTCTTCTCCTTACGTCCCTACCACTTTGACCGTGTTGGTCCAAAACACTTCCGAGATATGTAAACTGTTCTACCTGCTCTATTTTTTCCCCGCCTATTTTAATATTTAGCTTAGCCTTTTTCTTTCTGGAAAATCGCATAACCTTTGTTTTATTAATATTGATTCTCATCCCATATTTATCGCACTGAACCTCCAATTCACTCAACAATGCTTGCAACCCCTTGGCTGACTGAGCAACTAATGCTTGGTCATCAGCAAACCTAACCGATTTTACGAATTCCCCTCCGACTTTCATTCCTACCTCCAGTTCTTCCCATGCCTCTTTAATCATTTCCTCTACATATACGTTGAACAGTACCGGTGACAATGGGCAACCCTGCCTTACACCTCTTCCTAACACTGCCCATCCGGACTCTCCGTTCCCCACTCGCACCTGAGCAGTCTGAGACATGTACAGGTTGCGGATCAGTCTCCTGTCCCTCCAATCCATTCCTATTTTCTGCAATACACGCATTAATTTTTCCCAATTCACTCTATCAAACGCTTTTTCGAAATCTACAAAACAGGCAAAAACGTCCTGATTGTATTCTATATTCCTCTCGACTAGTGATCTCATTACTGCAATGGCATCACGCGTACCTCTTCCTTTCCTGAACCCAAACTGATCATCCCCTAAGTAATCATTTGCCTTACTCTCTATCCTTTTGTTGATGATCCTGAGAATAACTTTAGCTGCGTGGGATATCAAACTTATTGTTCTGTAATCCTCACATGACGAAACCTTTGCCTTTTTTGGAATAGGAACTAACACCGATCTCACAAAATCTTCCGGCCAGATTCCTTCCTCATAGATACTACGAATCAGTCCATATATGGCCTTCTTCCCACCTTTCCCTAACCATTTCAACATTTCTACAGGAATATTGTCCACCCCCACAGCCTTATTGGCTTTCATCTCCTTTAATGCCCTTTCTATTTCATCGTCGAGTATGCCTGGACCTAAGCTATCTTCTTCTACGTCATGTTCCTTTTCTATGTCTAACCTTGTCGGCCTAAGTTCTTTACCATACAGTGTTTCTATATATTCCTTCCATCTCTTTTGGATTTTTCCTGGTTCAACTATTATCTTACCCCATTTATCTTTAACTGTTAGCACACATCTTGCCTTCTTACTTCCCGATAATAACTTAACCTTGCTGTATAGAGCACCAATTTCACCCTTCTTCTGTAAACTTTCCATATCCTCGCATTGCGTTTTCCACCATTCTTCTTTTGCTTTATTTGTTGCCCTTCTCAATTTATTGTTTAACTCTTTGTACTTCATTTTGCCTAACTCTGTGTTTACATTTTTCCATCTTCTTCTCTCATCCATCTTTGCAATCATCTCATCCGTTACCCATGGTTTCCTTATCCTTTTCCCGTTAACGGTTCCTATAGTGTCTTTAGCGGCTTCCAATATCCCTTTCTTGATACATTCCCATTTTTCTTCGATAGTACTCAGTTCTTTACCGTCATCCATCATTTTCTCTACAGCCTCCTGATACTCCTTCCTCGTTAATTCATTTACTGCTTCTAAATTCCATTTTTTAGCCCGCCGCCCTTGCCTTATCTTCTTGAAACGAACATTACATTTCATAACAACTAAATTGTGGTCAGAGTCCGCATCCGCTCCTGGGAAACTGTGCGAATTTATCACACTGTTCCTAAACCTGTGCCTAACCATAATATAATCTAACTGATACCTTTCTGAGTCACCTGGCATTTTCCATGTATACCTACGCCTTTTGTGGTGTCTAAACCATGTGTTAGTGATGACTAACCCCTGTCTCCTGCAGAATTCAATTGCTTTCTCCCCGCGTTCATTCCTCGTGCCTAACCCATAGTCCCCCACCTCACCACCATCTCTTCCTTCGCCTACCGTCGCATTCCAATCCCCCATCACTATCAAATGTTTCCCTGCAGGAACACTCGCGATGATATCCTCTAACTCATCATACATCCTATCGACTTCTTCCTCCTTGTGGTTGCTCGGTGGCATGTATACCTGAATAATGACCAAGTTCGTCGGCTCTGCTTTAATCTCTACGAGTAAAATTCTATCTGTCGCTTGCTCTATGTTGACTACGCTTCTTCCTACCCCTTTATTTAAAATTACGGCAACCCCTCGTTGGCTCTCGTCCCCGCCGCTGTATATTACTCTATAATTGTCACTCCAGTAATCCCCGCTATCCTTCCATCTCACCTCGCAGAGGCCTAAAACATCTATGTTACCTCTTTCCATCTCTCGCTTAATATTTTCTAATTTGCCTCTCCTCAACATTGTCCTGACGTTCCAGGTTCCTATTCTAACTACTTTCGTCTTCTTCTGCATCTTCTGTCCTGCTGCTGTTATTTCTCCCCCGCAAGGATTTCGTGGGATGACGACCGCGGGAGCCTTGCCTCCCCCGCTGCCGGGCACGACACACGGCCCCTTGGGCCGAGTCCCGCAGTTGCCAGGACTCAATTTCTGTTTTGCGTCCATCATATATATATATATATATATAAAAATATATATATATATATTAATATATATATATATATATATATTAATATATATATATATATATATATATATATATATATATATATATATATATATATATATATATATAACTTTTGGGCGGCACAATAGAACACAGAATAAAACAGATAACACGTAAAAGGACACTCACACTGTAGATGATTTAAGCTTTCGGCCTACTCCGAGGCCTTCTTCAGGTCAGACTGACTGACTGTCTGACCTGAAGAAGGCCTCGGAGTAGGCCGTATATATGTATATATATATATATATATAAGATTAGGTAATTAGATTATATTATAATGAGGCACAGATTCAGGAAGAGCGGTATGTCAAATCGCACAGTTTCTCGCGAGCGGATTAGGACTCTGATAATAATTCAGTTGTTCCGAAGTGTATAGTCTATTTCAAAAAGATAAGGTAGGGGGAGGTTCGAATGTCCAGCAAGGAAAAATGAAAATATATTTAAAATGTATCGAAAACCGCAAAAGGTACGTAAACTGTAGGTAGCGTAAAGTTGAAAAGAATAGGGAGACCATGGATCACGAATGAGATCATGAATGAAATATGAAATATAGATGCGAGAGGGAAACAGAAGAATGTAAATACAGAGTTAGGTAAAAGGAAGTAGAAAGTGTTAAATAATAAAATGAGAGAGGAGAGTTCTACAGTTTCGATCAAAACACCATCGGGAAGTAAGTAGGGAATATCTGAGACAAAAATTATAGATAAGTCGGAAAAATAGTAGATGGATCTGGAAGGATTCAAGAGGAATGCAAGGAATAGATAGAATAATTGCACTGTAAAGAACTTAGGCCGGGAAGGTTACGCATAGAAAGAGAATATGACTTCGATGAAGATAGCTTAGGTCCACAATCCGGCGGAACTACTTGCAGATTTAGGAAAATGTGGGCGGAAGAGTTTTTATGGTCTAATTAAAACATTTAGGACGTATTGGCCCTTTTCGTAGATTTCGAAAAGGCATTTGATAGAGTGAATTGTATAAAACAAATAACTGTATTGCAGTAAATAGGAATAGAGTTGAGGAAAAGGAGACTAAATCCGTACATGTCTCAGGCTGCTCAGGTTCGAGTGGGGAACGGAGAGTCCGGATGGGCAGTGTTAGGAAGAGGGGTAAGGCAGGGTTGCCCATTGTCACCGGTGCTGTTCAACGTATATGTGGAGGAAATGATTAAAATATATATGGAAATGTAATAATTTATCTAATAATATGTATTTCTAAAAATGAAAAATTGAAATCCTAGATAATACTAAATAGGACAAGCTCATATTTTTAAAAATAATTTTAAAAAGTGTATAGAAACTAACTCCTTAATTATCCCACTCCTATTAAGTAAACTAGTACTTTTAACTTTATAGACTCGCCTTGGAATTATCAGTGAAACCCACCGCAAACGGATAAATAATATTGCTTGATTATATTAGGAAGCGTAGATTGGGAAATCAATATGATCGAAATTTTGCTGTTTATGAGATACTAATGCATATTTTTATATCCACACTACTGCCTTTCTTAGATATTGTATATGAAAATGAGACATGTATATTTCATATGAACTGAAGGAGTAAAATATAGTGACATTGACACCGAACAAATAAAAAATCATAATTTCAGCGTTAGGGGTTCATGTAATCTCGAATTACATTGCGTCATTTTTCGATTAAAAGGAATATCATAATCCTTTTACTTCGACGGAAATGTTAATTAACATGAATGTTCATTTTATTAACAAATATTATTAACATGATGTGCATAATATTGAAATAAAATTTTTTTCATAACTTGACCTCTTCAACGCTGCCTTTCAAAATTCGTGCGTAGACATGAACGGC
Organism: Hetaerina titia; assembly: GCA_037158775.1. NCBI lineage: Eukaryota > Metazoa > Arthropoda > Insecta > Odonata > Calopterygidae > Hetaerina > Hetaerina titia. Next base: position 15,613,194 of record CM073775.1, read on the forward strand.
ATGTACTTACTGGTCGCAAAGGTCCTTTCGAAGATCCGCCTGAAGTCACCAACGGAGAGAATGGAACAGAATATTTTTTATTTCCAACTACGCAGGAATGGCCAACGGAAGCCATTATTCTTTTATTTTTGAACGGAACACTCGAAAATTAGCATCACGTTGGACGCGACGAAAAATCTGGAAACGATAGAAAAATAACCTCACCCAAAAAGTTGCATAGGAAAAAATCTTTCCTAGCAGAGACATACATACATGTGTGTGTGTATATATATATATATATATATATATATATATTTTTTTTATGTCTGTATATATGTGTCTATGTGTATATATGTCAAAATATGAATGGATATATTTTTTTTATTCATAGCAAGCATATATACATATATAAATAAATCTATATATATATATATATATATATATATATATATATATATATATATATATATATATATATATATATATATATATATATATATATATATATATATATAGATCCAAATTCGGCTCACGCGATGCGCAAGTGCGAAGCTATTCAGCATTTTCCTCAACGACCTCTTTCACGGGAGCATTTGTGACCTGGGTTCGTCCCGACGGCAACACTTGACCCTACTGGCTTCTCCCTTCTTTCCATCCGCTTCAACGGGCCCACCTTCGACTCCCAAAATGCGTATCTACCGCACTGTTACTCTTTTGAACGCTCTACCACGCTGCCCTGCACAAATAAATTCTCCCACCCAATTATAAAAACGGATTCAATCATATAGAAAGCTTCCCGGGAGTTCGCACCCAAGACGGATCACGAAGGAGAGAGAGACACTAACGTCGTTGTGCCGAAGAGGGTTTTCGAAGCGTTTTCTATCGTAACGTTCCCGAATTCATCCAACTTTGGTTTTGGAGTTCGATCGGTTTCTAGACGGTATGTAATCCATTCATTCACCGACCGTCACTTCATTTGCTTGAAAAGACACACATTGTGTGTCTTTTTCATTACTTTGCATTGTGAGTGCTCCAAGAACTTTGGCCAGAGTTTTGCACCGTGAGCACTTGAAAGCCAAAGCCACACGATACGATATGTAACAGCTGCCCTGGCAGGAATCAATCCATGACTTTTATAGCTTTCGTAATCCGCAAAAAATGAGCAGCGCGGGTATTCCCACATTTATTTTCATAATCAAAATAGGTGAATGATCATCGTCTCCTTGTATCCGCCGTCCAATACAAATGTTGTGGCGACGGTTTGTTTACACATAAATTCTCTCTGTTAGGCTTTAGGCCTTGAGGCCTTACTGCCACTTCTTACGATATGCAACCCCACGAATGAGCTTTAAATTTCCACATTAGTTTTGAAAGGAGATATGAGAAATATGCATGAGCATCTATAGGCCTCATCTATAGCCTTCATTCAGTAAATAAAAATTTATTTTCTCTCTCTCTCTCTCTCTCTCTCTCTAAACATAGGAACACGAGAGAACCTTTTTATTTTAAGTAGTAGTTACGCGAACGTTTACTTCAAATAAAATATACAGAAAATTCTCGATGAAAAATTATGATAAACGTTTATTCTAATGATGTATCGCTGAGAAAATTTAAATTAATATTATGTTGCTTGCTTGGTGCATAATGTATGTTTCGCACAATTTTCATAGATTTGACTTCAGGATCTCCGTCAAGGAAGTGACGAGAGATCGTTTTTTGAAGACCTGTTGTACTTTAATTTAATTATACGATACTGGTTAATAAATTTTTCGATGCAGTCACCATATAGGTGACCACTCAACGTGCTACTACCATCAGAGGTAGTGTCAACACAATTTTCCAAATAAGAATTATGATTAAGTAAAATGGATATTATTGTCTTTGCCAGTATTTCAATGAAGCTGAGGACATAACAAGATTTTTTAATTAATTTAATTTAATTCTCGAAAGGCTCTTTGATAAGAATTTCATTGAATATTTAGTCTTTCAAAAACAGCAGAGAATGAAATCAATGATTCATAGAGAATATCGTATCTGAATTACTAATAGAAGTATGTAACAAACAGTATGCCTGTATTGCCATTAGATAATAAATTGATTTTATCAGAAAAACTGCGACTGATTCCAAGTTATTAATGGCATTTTATTTTAAGATTAAACGGCATATCACGGTACAATAACATATCCAGATGATCCATCGCCCTTTAGCATAGGAATTTTTAATCGGAAGTCTAATTGCAATCCGGGAAGAGTTAGCAAGAGCTCATAGCTTTCAGGCACTACGCGTATGAGCTACTATTCCGTAAATTATTTTTCTCTAGATTTCTGATCTTCAAACCCTAAATCATTCAAAAATAATATTTTCTACTAATTTACTCACTCCTAATTAAGGAACAATCTTCGAAACCTTCCCCCTTTAGTTTATTAATCGCATCGTCCTTCAAATCCGCAATTAAGAAAATTGTTGCCATCAAAATATTTCTGATTAGTTTTCCAACTCCACTTTATCTGTGCCTGTCAATAGGCATTTGTCTACTCTCCGGAGGACTTGATCAATAAAAAGACTCAGAATTTTTCAAATTGACAGTCGATAACTTACGCTTCCTAAGCCTCTCTCGCTCTCTAGAATGCATCCCGAGCTCTCTCTAAATTTATCCCTAGTGTTCTGATTTTCTCTGTACGGAAATTTGATCTCCGAACCCAACTGAGACTAACACTGGGTCATATCGTGTATTAGAATTTATTACAATTGGTTTTAACTCCAAATGAATAAAATGCACGCAGACAAATTCATATCTTATTCCCTATTTATATACTCGATGTGTACATTGACCGCTAAATTTTCGTTCCCTTTCAATAAATTTCATCAATGCCATTATCATCGTCCTCCGCTCGTTAAGTGTACAGGAGCGGATCAAAAGTGCGCGACCACGCAATATGAAACAGTCGAGGAGGAGAAAAGAAAACGTAGAAATTCAGAACACAGAACCGACAAGATTTCTGGAAGGACAGCAAGCTGATGAATTCTCCGTAGAAATTGACATAAGAGGGGGTGAAGGGTGGTGGGTGGCGGCAGGAGACGGAGAGGGACCGAAATAGAGGAAGACGATAGAGGTGGAATCGTCTCAAGAAAGCTTTGTGCAAAGGAATGACGGGGGTTCCCCTCGACGGGCCTGGCGGAGTGCTTTGCTTTCGTCACGTTCCAATTTGGAGATTTTTTAATAAAAGCCTCCCCTCGCTGAAACGCTCTCCCATTGCCCTCTCATTCCTTTCTCCCCTGTCGGTGTGTTTTTCTACCCCCGTCCGCATGGCCAGACCCTTACTCTTACCGACCGTCTTTCCATCCTTCTCCCCCACCTCTGCCACTTTCTTCCTTTCCCCGCGCCCTCAAAGGAAAAGATGGGAAGCAAGGTTGGGGGTGGGCACAAGGGCGAGCCTGGAAGATCCAGGCCAGTCCCCAATTCTCCAGAGTTCACTTCTTTGTGCGGTTATTGACTTCCTCCTTCCCCCATTCACCCCCCCCATCCCAAATCCCCCACTCTCTCTCTCTTCGAAATTATTTCCATTTAGCGTCCATTATAAAGAGCGGGCCGCATTCTTTCATTTTGTTGCGTCACAATGAACGCCTTCGTATCCTCTCCTCCCGTTAGATACACAAATAATAAAAAAGAACAATAATGTGCGAGAAAACGTCTTGAGATGATGGCGAGGAAAATAAATAAATACGGAACGGTTTTTCGACGGAGGTTCATTAAGTTGCGTTAATGTGGCGTACCCGACGGGAATTGTTTCGCTTCGCGTTGTGATTTTAATGCGATCGAGGTTTGTTTTTCATTGTCCCGATAATTGAGCATTTGCGCTCGAGCCCCCTTCTCTTTTATTTCTTCTTTCTCTCTCTCTCTCTCACTTCCCAGAGTCGTAAGTTACATTCCATCATTTAATACATTGCTGGAGGACTCGATTTTGCGAGTTTTTTTATTTCAGATTCTTTGTGCGCCTCAGAATAATGGAGCGTTCCTATAATTTCGGAACAATGGTAAATACTCAGGGAAACGATTAGTAGATTCTGGCAAGTAATTTTTAAAAAATCACTTCGTCAAGGATTGATGAACTGCGTCATAAGTCCGAACTTAAATATACTTTTTCTTCGTGTGCCTGGCATGTAGCAATATGACAAGGTGAAATCCCATAATATTCGTATTTTTTGACAATTAAAACCTTTTGGTTTACCTCTACAAAGTTCATTAATTTCAGAAAAATATGAAAACAAACATTTAAAAAAATATCTATCATATTTCTATTTCCTTTACATCAACTATTTAACTAAGGTATACTATAGGCTTATACGAGGGTCATCCGGAAAGTAGTACCCGTTCGTGAAATAAAGACACAAAAGTAAATATTAACAAACATAACAAATTTTATTTGAAAGAGGATACTTTAAACTACTTCTCAACATAATCTCCAAGCAAATTAAGGCATTTGTCATAACGTGTGACAAGTTTCTGTATTCCTGCTGCATAGTCCTTCGCCGCCAGCTCATTGAGATACAGGGTCACTCCTTCTTTAAGTTCTTCATCGCTGTCAAATCTTTTTCCTGCCAAAAAGTCTTTAAGCTTTGTAAAGAGATGAAAATCTGAAGGGGCCAAGTCCGGGCTATACGGTGGATGGTCGAAAGTTTCCCATTTGAATTGCTGCAAAAGTTTTTGTGTTATCCCAGCTGCATGAGGCCTGGCATTGTCATGAACGAGAATGACACCAGTAGACAATAGACCTCGCCGCCGATTTTGTATTGCCCGCCGTAATTTCTTTAATGTTTCACAATACGCATTGGCATTAATAGTGTCTCCACGGGCCATAAAATCAATAAGCAATACACCTCGTCGATCCCAGAAAATGGTTGCCATGAGTTTCCTGGTGGACAGAACTGTCTTGAATTTTTTTGGTTTGTTTGGTGAATGAGCATGATGCCACTCCATTGACTGTCGTTTACTCTCAGGTGATGCATAACAAACCCATGTTTCGTCACCAGTAATTATGCGAGTCAAGAAAGAGTCTCCTTCATCAGAATAACGTCCCAAAAACGTCAGTGCTGCAGCCATACGCTTGGTTTTGTGCTCATCTGTAAGCATGCGAGGGACCCATCTTGCACAAATTTTTGCATAATGCAGATGGTGTTTAACAATTTCATGAACAATTGTTCGAGAAACATTGGGAAAATGCTCACAGATATCATCAATTGTGACGCGCCGATCGTTCCTCACGAATTCGTCAACTGAGCTCACCAGTTGGTCTGTAATGACAGACGGTCTCCCCGAACGCTCATCGTCGTGTGTGTTCCCCCTCCCCATGTTGAAGTTGCGACACCACCGCCGAACAGACGACTCGTCCATTACATTGCCTCCATACACCTCCTTTAATTGGCGATGAATATCACATGGGCGAACGTTTCTTGCATTGAGGAATTTAATCACTGCCCTCACTTCACAACTGGCGGCGTTCTCAATTTTTTTAAACATTGTAAACAATCACAGAAACAACACAGGCAATGCTAGCGTCACGCAACTTGGCTCAGAGAAGGAAGACAAGCCACTGAAGCTATCTGACCTCGTCCAGTGGCTACTCGCGTCGTCAGCACTTCATGCGGCACGAACGGGTACTACTTTCCGGATGACCCTCGTATTTAAAGCTCACCTCTAGTGTTTTCTTTCATCAGTTAAAATTTGGAGTATTTCCGGTGGTAATTGACTAAAATTAAATTTATCTATATTTTATTACTTTATCAAAAATTTATGTAAAATTACTTTATCTATAAAAAATTGACTTTATGGTGGTTTTTGATGCATCTACCATCCTTAGGTTAGGGTTGGTAGCTCGATTTTTCGTATGAGATGGTCAATACTGTTTTAATCGCCAATCGTGCCGGAGAAAAATAATCCCTAAAATATATTAGGTACCCGATTTTATGTTATTTTTAATCATATTCTCATTGTCAACTTGAAATCAAATATGGTTTTACAAATATTATTACCTTTATGCAAGTATTAGACTAAGGCGGTTGATGATTATCGAGTGGGTACAGTCGTGCTGATCAGTTAAGTGTTCTTGATGACTCCCAACCGACAAGGTTTAGCGGTATTGTGACGTCTTCCCAACACCTTACCCGTTCTTTCTAAAAACAAATAAAACGGACACCTTCTTTCTTACTTATGATATACTGCCAAATTAAACCCTCTTATGTAGGGTCTAAAATACTGGCATTGATTCACGTGTCCCTCATCATTCAGGATGAAATTTTCAAAAATCTGATTCCGATAATGAGCATTTTATTTTTGAAATGCAAAAATAGATATTTACTCTGCTTTTCCCCTACTCCTCTTTCCTTAACTTTCCAGCGATGCACACATCAAATGCCTGTTCTCCTTTTACATCCTATAACCCGTGCCTGTGACTACTCTTAAAAACATCACTCATGACGAATTTCACGTCTAAAAATTTTTATCGAGTTCTCCACCAACCAAGTATCATTCAGATGTAATTGATGGCGGCTGTTTTCCCATTCTCGCGGCCTTGACATGAGTCTATCGACCTTCTAATCGAAACTGTTGCTGAATAAGAAACCCTAGAACACTATTTTTCCATCAATAAATTTCTTTCCTTAGCAATTTCCGTCAGTCTGTCAAGTCTCTGACATTGAAAACCGTTTATACTTATCGGCTTGTCCAAGTGAGAAAATTACTATTTCATTGATTTTGTTTTCAATAAAATTTTATTCCTAATTATTGTGATGAAATCATTACTGGTTGTTGATAATATTAGCTTAAGATAAAATGATCCTCAGTGCGCGTACTAAATTAACGTAAGGAAAAGCTTTGACTGGAGTATGAAGTCAATATTATATTTTGAGTCCATATTTTGAGATATGCGTAATCAATTTATTTCTAGTAGAAAAACCTATGTGATGTTTTTAATTTTCAATTGTTTCTCACGTAAGCGATCGATTGATTTGATGAAGGTTTCATATTCAATTCTAAGGTCCATATTGAAGTGTTGCCATTTATATAAGGTGCTCAAACAAATATACGCTAATATTCCAAAATACACAATCATTTTGAGACGCCAATAATGTTGGCCTAGTAGAAATTTCATGAAACTGCGGGAAATGCCGCGACAGTAACTTTTAACGGAGTCATCCGCTAAATGTGCATACTATGCAACAATTTCATAGTGTAAAACTCAATTTCGGTCAAGGCAAATGATTTTCACTCTCCGAAATAGTTGGCGTAGTAAATTTAAGTGTTAACTTCTTCAATGTGTGAATTACATGATGACTTTCGAGTGAAAAAATTTCATAAACTCACCGTTGATGTGGCTCCATTAGTGAAAAATCTATCCGGATGCCTGATCAAGATAGTATATGACAGTGTTTGCTCAGGAATTGGTAGCTAGAAATCTGGCATGGAAGGTTATACAGCTGCGGAATTTCTCTATGGAATACACAGGACCATAAGGCCAAAGCGTTTGTAGGAGAGTCAAAGCCACTACTCTTCGTCATTGTGAGGGAGACAGGTTTTCCCAATAACTTAATCGACGATAGGTGAATTTAATCATCATCAGTATTTTAATCTTAGGATAGGTTTACTGCAGCTACTACATTCTACTCTATTTGAATGCAGGGCTGCATATTCTAGGTAGAATAATGTGGTGGTTTCCCGTTCATCGCAGAACTACGGCCAACACCGTGAACTTCACTCTCGCCCGCAGCTGTGGCAGCTGGTGCCGGGCCGTTCCCCTCGGTCAGCGCCAAAGGGCCTAATGGTGCCTAAACTACCACTTTGGGTTCAGGGTAGTTTTTTTAGTAGAAGTCTATTTGCCGCGTTCCGAAATAACATTATTGTGTTTTTTTTCTGGAAATTTGCAAATGCCTCGTTTCGAAAAACCATTATCAAATTTTTTTTCTAAGCTGAAAAATTTTCGCCGGTCACGGGATTCGAAATAGCAATCTTCAGCTCCACAGGCAGGCACGCTACCCCTGGTCCACTCCGACGCCCTAGTGAATGTAATACAGCCTAAAACCACTCGATCCCCAATCCAATTTCCCAGTCTCGCATTCGGGATCGCTATCTCTAAGGACTGCGCAAGTACCTTCTATCACCATCTCTCTCTGTCCCTTTCGTGATTCGGTACGATTTTGACCGGAGTGCTTTTTCAGAGATGAAAACCGTGGTATCTGCAGATGAGTAGGTGTGGTGCAGTGAGAATGAAAGAGAGTGGAAGGAGTGGGGAGAGGAGTTGGTGCTCTGGAAGGCTTTGTGTCTAATTTGAGAGAGTCGGAACCGAAGTAAGAGCCGAGAGGATAATTTAGAGGCCCCGCGTCGAACTCATCAGCGTTTTATGCTAGTGGTCCGAGAATTTCAGCCTTTAAACCAGGGGCGGCTGTCCGCAGGGGAATGTTTTATGGATTTCATATAATTCAAGGTGGATAATGCTTCTGGACCCGAAACCGATGATGAATACCTGCTCTCTCCAGGACATAAAGTTTATCTATTTCATTGTGAATTTCTGTCTTTAAATTAGAGCAATCACTTTAAAATTTAATATAATTTACACAACTTTGCGAGAAAATTTTATAAAATTACTGCCTTTAATATAAGGTAATTTACCTGTTGAGGCTTTCCAGATGCACCGATACCCCAAACATTTCCCTTACCTTACTAACCCCTTTATTTCTTCTTTATTCATACCGCAATTCCCTGCTTATCATAATAATTCTTTGAACTACCCCTGTAGTTTTTCAATTCGGTAGATTCTCCTCCTACACTACGTGTAAAAGTTAGTGAAAAAAATGGAAAGGGTTTAATTAGGTTTATTGCGGTCTGTTTAAGACAGATTATATTAAATAATTTTTCCTGAAGCCGTAAAGGGTTTTGTTACACCACTATAAAAGGAGGGGGATACGTATTAATATTGGTGTGGTGATTTACTAGGAAAGTTAATCCCTCGCCAGTGATCAGACTCACATTCAAAGTTGTAAAACGCTCACATTTACACAGCCGCAATTGCGATACTATGGGTTTTCTTAATCTGATTCATTTTAACTTTGTGCTGCAATTATTCTTTCCTTCAAAGTGCTGAAGAGGGCCATCTTTTAGTTAAAATACTCGTAAACGCTTGTTAAATAAAATGTAAAATTGTATTTCCTTAGTTTTTTGTGTTTCTTTGCCTTCCTCCTTTATTTTCTATTTGTTCCTTTCTTTTAACTGAAGGGCTGAATTCCCTGCCATTTTCGTTTTTGACAACGGTATTTGGCCATAAAGTGTTTTGCACCCTTCATATTGCCGAGTGTTGGTATTGCTTTTCTGAAACACCTGAGGGAGTAAGATTGAATGTGTGTGTGTGTTTATGTGTGCATTACTCTCCCGAATTCGGTCTCTGGCCTCTGAATTAATTTCCCCACAAACGTTTATCTCCTCCTAGTAAATACGTAAGTGGTTAAGGTAGCTCAGAGTCCATCCCTGACGTTCTTAAAACTCCCACGTAAACCACTTTGGGTTAACCAATGCGAGTGTGTATTTGTAAGTTCCCGAATACGGTGCCAGGAAATAGGATTAATTTTCTTGTAAACTAATTCGGGAAATCCCGGTGTCAAATGAGCATCTTACAATTTGAATGTAAATCTTAACCAATGGTGAGGGATTTACTTTCCCCGTAAATCACCCCACCAATCTTCATATTCCCCTCCTTTTTTCTTTTTACAGTGGTGAAAAAACCCTTTACGGCTTAAGAAAAAATGATTTAATATAGTAAGTCTTAGTGAAAAAAGGTGGATGAAGATCAATCCAATAATTTTTCGCTCTTCTTTCAATGGCTACTGCCATTTTCTCATTCTTCGTACGTTTTTCATTTAAAGATGAAAATGAAAAAAGGAGTATTCCAGGTAAATTGAATATTACAAGACTAGCGAAGTAAGAAGTGTGGCAATGTATGAGAGAGAGACTGAGGCAAGAAATAAGATAAATTAAGAAATTGAAACCCTAAAAATAGAGATATATTGGGGAATAGAGTAATGAATACGGTGAGGAAGGATATTTGAAGAACAGGACAAAAATGGGAAGTGACAGAAAGCATTAGTTAAAAACCATAGCAGCCAACCCGAAGGGTTATTTCACGGGAGAATGAGAAGTCCTTTTAATACTATGCCCATAAGTGTCAATTTCACGTACTGGAGTAATTAGAGGAGGAATTTCCTTTCAGTATGTTGAATATGATCGTAAAAGAATATCCGGTATCCGAAAAATCACAGTGTTGGTGAATCTGAAAGTTCTTCAAGACATCAGCGTGAATCAAACAAAAGTCCTCTGGTCCGTAGCTCAGCGCTCGCTCCCTTAAACTAATACCCTCCCATTAAAATAAGAAAAACACTAATTGAATTGGGCACAATATGAGAAGAGTTTGCTGGCTATCAATTGGAATAGAAGGAATGGTGGATGGAGGGAGGAGGATATAAAATCAAAGGATCCAGCTAATATATATTAGGGTTGCAGGAAAACCCAGGGTTGTGAAGATATCAGGATTTGAAGGAAGGATTTTGTGTCGCATGTCACTTGGTGTAAACATTTCCGTTACATCATCAGTAATTGCGTCAGAGTGACGTATTATCCCATACGTCACTTTTCACATAATTTAAAACTCTAAATCTTCTTTTCTGCTTTCTTGTCTTAATGGAAATCCCCATTGGGCCTCAATAATCATATCGTCAGTGTAATAAATGAAAAATGATTAATGGATTAAATAAAGAATGAATATTGATCTATGTTATATTTTTTTATAATCGAAAATATGGGCTTCTCAGGAGAAATTTTAAGCTTCAAAATAGCCTTTATTTGCTACCTAAAGAGCAACGTTTTACTACATGTTCAAATGCGTATAAGGTTAATGTTCCCCTAATCATCTTTAGTCGCCAATTTACCGCTAGTGTCAGACGCACGAGGCAATGTTCCAATACACACGAGCCTATTCCTTTCTGATAGTTCATGCTGAGTCTTCACGCTTTTCCCTTTCAAGATAGGAACTCTCTCAGAGAAATGCTGGCGACCGATTAGGAAAACTCCCCTCCTCTCCTAATTCCTTCCATGCTGCTCAATTCTAAAATACTACTTATTTCTTCCGCCGCATTCATGCCTTGTTTCATACATGCGTTCTCCTTTCTGAAACTTTGAAATACTCCTTGTATTTAGTCTCGATCACGTTCACCTATGACCTTGTCAGTCCATCACATCCTTTCTCTCACCACTCAATCTTCTAGTAACACCTGAGTGTGGTATATCAATTTTTTTATTCATTCCCTCGAATCTGTAATTTTGCTCATCCAACCACCAACAACCTCCAATTCCACGTAATAAATTGGGAATGAGTAAACTTTTGTGCATTAACATTTACGTTCCGATAGTAGCATATATATTTGATTTTATCAGGATATAACTCACATTCATGCTCCTGCACTCCCGGTATCCGCACGGTTTTTATCCCTCCACCTCTCTCACCTTCACTCGAAATTGTTCTGCAAAGAAACACGTTATAATACACCTTCAAAATTATTTCGCCAATTAAATTTACTTGAAATTCATTATTCCCACACTCCTTATCAAACGTAATGAATTTAATTTTAGATGCAATTACCCTCAATTTTAACCTCCGCTGCCTCAAATATCAAATCGCTAATCAAATAATTTGTTGTCAAATATGAGCCCAAGTTTTAGACAAAAAATCAATGTGGGCTCTCAATCTCCAACATTTCTTCCTTAGCGTAATGAAAACGTCACTGAATTTGTTTTCTTTATATGGCTGCTATTCTTCATTAAAAATGTGCATCTCATAGATTCATCCACACATAAGCAAAGAATAACTCTCGGGACAGTAAGCATTCTGGTTTCACACCACGATTAACTTGAAACCAATTACTCAATATCCCATCCACTCTCAAACTTGCTAGACAGTTTTTATGAATTTCTCTAAGCTATTAGAACTTAATGCTCTAATTTTATCACTCCTTAAATCCAAATTATCACAAATTTGTCACAACTATTCTTGGTTTATTCTCATAGATAAACGCGCAAGAAATGTTCATTCCCACACCCCTGTATTTCTGGGGCATTAAAATTTTAAAAAATAATCCGTGTACCACCAATAATGAAAGTTTATTTGTGTGGTTGAGGGGTCACTGACATAGGAGGGATTCTTGTAAACCCTGAGTGTGTGTGTGTGAATGTGATTCATGAGAGTGACTTAATTCGTAACACACCTTGGTGGTCGAGTGGTTGTAAGTTTGTTTTATTATTTATTATTTTTATCATTTATTTTGCCTTTTGTGTGTGATTGAGGTATGCGTGGGTTCTCAAACACACCCAAGTGACCTAGTGTGTGTTCCCTATTTCTCCCCTTACTTGTATTTTTTTAACTCTCTTTTTTTCCTCCTTTTCCTTTTTCTTATCACTTAGTAGTGCCAATCAAGTTTACAGTCTAGGCCTTTTTTGTTTACACGACCGTTGCTACGTTCACGGTACATTTTACTTTACACCCATTTTCTCTAAACGAGGGGATTTAATAACCTTTCGGATACTGTGTCCACTCATGGAATTGATTTTTTAGTGTTTTGTTCAAAAATGAAAAAAATAATGACTCATTCGACGGCGATTTGGCAAGAGATAGAAAGGGTGTGTGCGTTCTGTTGACCCCAAGAGCTGTGCTAGCGGGAACAATGATAATTGCCCCTGGTAAGGTCAGCCATGCCAGGTAGGTCGAAGGTGAAAAACCAGACGAAAGGCAGTCCGCTCAGACTTGTTCCTCAGTGTGGCGACTGCATAGGCGTCTGACCTCAATGGGGCGGCCATTGAGTGATGGTGTCACGTTAAAAACACTATTCAGGAAGGAGACGGGAAACCACCTCAATTAACAACCAATGACCAAATGTTAGACGAGAATGAGAGAAATATTTGGTTGCTTTCATAGGCTGTATCCAACCAATACCTACCTCAACCGGTAAATAGCAATAATAATTATAAAATATTCATGGATAACTTTATAGACTGTTCCAGTAAAACGGATGACCCAATGAATGACTTATCGTTCCTTTATTATCTCAATCGTTATAATGAACATATATGCTCATTTTGGTCGCGGTAGTCTAGGATTAGAGCGTTGGACTAGTGATTGGAGGGCCCTGGTTCGATTCCTGGGCAAGCCTCTCTGGATACCCTCAGCTTCACCCAAGCTATGTGATTCTTTTTGGTACAAGATCTTCCTGGGAAACCATAACCGGCACAGGGAAAAGAACTGGCCCCTTAACCTGATGTTTGAATTTCACACGCCATTGGGCGTGATACTGGGTGAGCAATATCAACCTTTGGGTTGATTACTGCATTTATATACTGATTGTGTGACCGATGCTAAAAGTTACAAGATGAACATATATTCGTCTTTATTTTGAGGCGAGATGAGACTATAGTCTCATCCACCACTTGACCCATAACAAGGAGAGATAACAACTGTGTCTGTGTGACAAAAATACAAATACAAAAGCGAAAAGAAATGAAACTGAAATTCTCCAACTCGTCCGTTGATTGAGGCTCTTATTTCTTAAAGTATTTTTAATTTTTCGGCTCGCATTTGGTTCTCATAACAAATGCTACGTCTTATCTCTAGAAAACTATAACTTTTTCATTAAAAAACTTTCCCCTCTTTCAACAAACGTTTAAAAATTACTCAATGATGAGTATACGCTGGAAATAATTGTTATATAACGCTTCCTTTCGATTATTTCAAAGCATTTCTCCATATGGAATGTTCCCGACAGTTCGATATTCAAGGTATGAACACAATCTTCCCTCATAACGTGCTTCAACTTCACGATTTCAAGTCATATGAGGATTTACAAAGAGACACTGCAAGTGGTAGATGAATGCATGAGCTAGAACGCTTCCCCATAACCATAACTACAAAATAAAACCACGTATTTTGTCAACGGGGAATGTATGACAAAGAGTCTTCATAAAAAATGTCCGTGCCTATGCAAAAGAATTTTTTTTAATCCTAACATTGGCACGCCTTCCTTTCTCTCCCCAACTTTTCCTTTTCCAATCCCGCGCGGGGAAATGCATAAACTCACCCTGATAGACAAAGAAAGGAAATGGAAAAAAATCGAAGAACGCAAAAAAAAGGAAGACGGAGTAAATGACGAGTGAGGCGTGAGAGAGCGACCACGATTCCCGCCGCTCACTCATATGCGGTACGTAATGAAAAAAACAATGCAATGGCGACGGGCGCGCGCCAAAGGCGACACGCGCGCTGAGTCGCGCACGACCGGGCGTGAACAAAGCGACTCCCGAGATGGGACGAGGGGTCGCGTCCCACCGCCACGCCGCTCGGTGTGGGCGCGGTGCATTTTGTTCGCCCCTCCGCCACACACACCAACCCTCCCCCTCCCCACAATTTCCCGAGACAACCTCCCACCTCACTCCCTTCCACCTCTCCCCATCCTCTCCACACAACCAACTCCATTGCAAGAGTGTAATATCGGGAGAAAATCAATTGTTTCAAATTAAAATATCGCAGAAATTCAAAAAACCTTCACCATTGAAAACAATTAAGTCCTCGGATTCAACTGTCCCGGGATTAGGCCCTTCAACTAGATAAATACCATATAATAATTTGGTTTGGCCCTCTGAACTACACGATATTCAACAGCTAATCCGTTTGCGTTTCATGGCACGCATAGATTTCGTGTTTGAATGTGTATTTGGCCAAGTGGCTCGTCTCTTCTTCTGACTATGCGTGTCATGAAACGCATCGTTCCTATCCTTTATGATGTTGCATGCTTGCAAACACACAGTCCATTCTCCTCTTGTTTTTGTCTATTTCTCCTTTGATCGGTGTAACAGCTCCCTAACACCATCTCCTGGGCAATGAGTCGGAGCACTTTGACGCTTTATAAGATCGCAGATTTCAGTGTAAGGTACATTTTCTCGATAGCTCAAGTGATTAGAGCATCCGCCCGACAAGTGGAGGGATCCGGTGTTCAAGTCCCGGTCGAGGAAAATATTATTACATTTGTGATCTGCTCACATCCGCCTTCCCCACCTCTCGTGTTCGTCCTTTATGTGTGTACCTTTCCCATTTCCTTATCTCTAATTCTTTGTGAATGAATATATATATATATATATATATATATATATATATATATATATATATATATATATATATATATATATATATATATATATATATACATATACGCCTCAATACGCCTTTCATCCATTTTTCTTGCCTCCATAGGATTTCTCACAACAAACCCCTCACCTCACCCACCATCTCCAGTACTTCCTCATTTGTTTTCCTTTCGGTCCATTTCACCTTCTCCATCCTTCTCCACACCCACATTTCAAAAGCCTCCAATCTACGTCTATCCTCCTGCTTCAGTGACCACACTTCTGCACCGTACATAGCTACGCTCCATATCAGAGTTTTTACGAGTCTTATCTTAACATCCCTACTCAACGTCCCCGTCATCAACTCCCTCCTCCTTGAGAAAGCCTCCTTGCCTAGCGCAATTCTTCTCCTTACGTCCCTACCACTTTGACCGTATTGGTCCAAAACACTTCCGAGAAATGTAAACTGTTCTACCTGCTCTATTTTTCCCCACCTTTTTTAATATTTAGCTTAGCTTTTTTCTTTCTAAAAAATCGCATAACCTTGGTTTTATTAATATTGATTCTCATCCCATATCTATCGCACTTAACCTCCAATTCACTTCACAATGCTTGCAACCCCTTGGCTGACTGAGCAACTAATGCTTGGTCATCAGCAAACCTAGCCGATTTTACGAATTCCCCTCCGACTTTCATTCCTACCTCCAGTTCTTCCCATGCCTCTTTAATCATTTCCTCTACATATACGTTGAACAGTACCGGTGACAATGGGCAACCATGCCTTACCCCTCTTCCTAACACTGCCCATCCGGACTCTCCGTTCCCCACTCGCACCTGAGCAGTCTGGGACATGTACAGGTTGCGGATCAGTCTCCTGTCCCTCCAATCCATCCCTATTTTCTGCAACACACGCATTAATTTTCCCCAATTCACTCTATCAAACGTTGTTTTGAAATCTACAAAACAGGCAAAAACGTCCTGATTGTATTCTATATTCCTCACGATTAGGGATCTCATTACTGCAATGGCATCTCGCGTACCTCTTCCTTTCCTTAACCCAAACTGATCATCCCCTAAATAATCATTTACCTTACTCTCTATCCTTTTGTTGATGATTCTGAGAATAACTTTAGCTGCGTGGGATATAAAACTTATTGCTCTGTAATCCTCACATGATGTAGCCTTTATCTTTTTCGGAATAGGAACTAACACTGAACTCACAAAATCTTCCAGCCAGATTCCTCCCTCATAGATACTACGAATCAGTCCATTTATAGCCTCCTTCCCACATTTTCCTAAACATTTCAACATTTCTACAGGTATGTTGTCCACCCCCACGGCCTTATTTGCTTTCATTTCCTTTAATTCCCTTTCTATTTCATCGTCGAGCATGCCTGGACCTAAGCTATCTTCTTCTACGTCATGTTCTTTTTCTATGTCTAACCTTGTCGGTCTAAGTTCTTTACCATATAGAGTTTCTATGTATTCCTTCCATCTCTCTTGGATTTTTCCTGGTTCAACTATTATCTTACCCCACTTATCTTTAACTGTTAGCACAGATCTTGCCTTCTTACTTCCCGATAGTAACTTAACTTTGCTGTTTAGTGCATCAATTTCACCCTTCTTCTGTAAACTTTCCATATCCTCGCATTGCGTTTTCCACTATTCTTCTTTAGCTTTATTTGTGACCCTTCTCAATTTATCGTTTAACTCTTTGCACTTCATATTTATATATACATCTATTTATATTTATCTAAAGATAAGGGTGCAGGATCATAGTTAGCGCAAAAGAGTGCACACAATGCACGGAATATAAAATCAAAAGAAGACCTATGTATCCGAGCGACAGTGCGAAGTATTGTTAAATTCAATGGAGTCTTCACGGCGATACTAAATTGAGTTGGCTACCCTGCGTGCACCTTTGTTATACACAATGTGTGCTTGAGCGGGACCGTTTGTCTTATATCGGTGTGTTCTACCGCTCGTGTGTGTGTTTGTGTGTGTGCCTGTTTGTGTCCTCGTACCGCGCCTCAGGGATTCTGGTGGCGCGTGATCAGACTGCCGAGGGAGTCCCAAAAGGGGAAAAAGGACCCTTTTTCCATCCCCTTCCCCTCTCCGATTCCCCGAGACCCTGCCTGACCACCCACCCCCTGCCCTCCTCCACGTCCTTAAAACCTCCGCAGGTCTCGGGACGAAATAATAGCGACCCCTTGCCTGCTACACATTCCTTTCCCCGCACCGCGTCTTTCCCCTCTCTCTTCTTCTTTCCCTTCATCTCTCTCAGCGCCCGTATGAACCTCATTGCCCTCAAACTAACCAATTCCGCACCATTTTCTATTTTCTCTTCAGAGGTCGCAGGGACTCTTGACCACCACCAGCACAGCCTTCGATTCTCCATCACCCTAGGGGTGGATACAGAGGAAGGGTTAAATGGATGCGCGCCCCACCCCATTTGAAGATGTACAAGGTGTGTTCAAAAAATAATGAGAATTTTAATTTTTCGGACAACAACATTTATTTATTCTTATACATTGATGTTGTCACCTTCAAAGTCGTCCCCATTGGAGAGTATGTACTTGTGCCAGCGCTCGTGTGCCAGCGTGTTCATTTTTTACGCAAAATTTGATACAAATTCTTTGATCCATTTCTTTTAATAAACGAAAATCGCCGAGCTCATAAAACATGTCTAACCTTAGTGGGTCACATTCAAAACAGCTGAAAGTTTTATCATAATTCAGGGGAGTGTATACCAACATAGTAAAAAAAAGTTTGACAATCGGACTCTCCAATCCCCCGAAATGAAAAAATTCTCGTCGTGTTTTGGACACACCTCGTCTCATTTTGAGACGTAGTTTTCTTGACCAGTATTCTACCGGATTAGGGGAGGTTTTTGATCGAACTTTGCACAGCACACTACTGCTCTCAAGACTTTTATGATGTGAACTTGATCACATTTAGAAAATATGAGTTAGCTATGTGAAACGCTGTTGCAACAATCTGAGTAGCATATAAAAATTGTTAGAGGATTAGTGTTCGGGAATCACTCACGGAGCAAAGATTGAAGTCCAGATTAAATCTCTTGCATAAATTGGCCAAGGTGTCTCTTCAGCAATGATGTTGAAAATGTTTTATTAGCTCCATCTTATTGCAGTATGCGATGTCAGGTCAATAAAATTCGAGAAGTGCAAAACAGATATATTTAGGGTCTCATTTTTTCCACGCACGATAAGGGATCAGAATAACACTACCCGACCACGGTAGGGAAAAAAAATTTCGGATCAAAAATTCTGGGGTGTCGTCACCACTTGCCGCTGTCCCTAGTGGTCGCTTGCAGGGTACTAAATAAATATTCTAAATACTACGGATTACCTACTGTGCACCATTTTCTAGCTCTGCATATCTTCGCCCACCTTTAATGTTACGCAAAATGTCAATTCCTCTCTTCATCTGCCTTGCTTTCTCATATGTTTCCCTCTACTATGGTCTTCTGCGTTGCCTTGACAGTATTTCCTGATCCAGATCCCTTCGAATTTCTCTCAACATTTGTCTTTTCCCATGCAATATCAAGAACTTCATCTTATGTTTTCATTTTCATCCATTTTGTTTGGAGAGGAAGATACTTCCTACTAAATGCCAGGTGCTCAAATTTGTTTCAAAGAGGGGATGCACTTAAAAGCTAACAGTTTCAGGCTTAATTTTGTGGAATTCCTGTATGGTGACTTGTGTGTGGGAGTTCAAAGTTTTTTTCTCTTTCTTTTACCCTCAGGAGATGCACTTGTTGTCAATTTTTAAGCCAATTTTTTGGGAGTACATTTTCCGAAAATCTGGATATTATCATCGGCATGTATTCCACAATACACGGTATGTTAGACGGTTAAAAAATAATTAATATCCTCATTACAGTACTATAAAGGTGTCTTGAGAAAAGAGACGTCACACCTGTAAACTCGTATGTCACATCCATTCATTCCAACATGGGATGAAGGAGACTTGCGCAAGATCGGTTTGAGAGAAGAAGGAAAGCAAATACTGCCAACATATCTTTGAGCTCTTAAGCAAATAAAAACAGTCTTTCTTTTCCTCATTTCACATTACTAATGGCCGTTAATTCAATTTAAAGTATTTTATTGAGTATACCACCAAATAAAATCGAGAAAAAACATTTAGCTAAACTGTAAAATGCAAAATTTTATTTACCACATGTACTGCTATGATTTGAGAATTTCACACAGAGGTTTGACTAAGTATTTGGTGATTTTTTACGCTCACCTGTCTGATCAACAACCTTCGGGTTGATTACCGTCATATCAGTTGGGGAGCAAAAAGTTAGACACAAGGACTCGCAGTCCCTCACTCTATAAATCGGACATCCTCCCCTGCATTTCTCCATATCTCATCAGATCTCCTCTTCTCCTTTTCCCACTTTTTGAAAGAACTCCCTTTCTTATATTTTAGCCCTCTGGGGAGATTTTGTACCCTGGAACGATACCACCTCGTTTTCCCTCTCCCTATATTCCTCGGCACCTCCCCGGAGGACAGCAGAGGAATCCCCGAGAGTGAGGGGTCGGGAGGGGAGGGTGGAGGCGTAGCGGACGAAAGGGTAGCGGTGGTCTTGGCCAGGAAACATCCTCACACGCTTTTGAAATCCTCGTTGACTTGCAGGAGGGCGTGGAGAAGGGGAGTATGCACGTGCGGCCGGCCAGCTCAACCCTTCCCACCACAGGAGGAAAGTAGATATAAGGAAAAATAATTAAAGCATAAAACATGAGAAATGCGTGCGTAATCCCATCGCCGCTCACCAAAAGGGGTTTCATTTTTATCGTCTGCACGCACGGAAGGGGGTTGAGCGACCTCACGAGCATACGGATGACCTTCTCAAGGATGTCTCTGCTCGGGTTTGTTTCAAAGGCAGTGCCGAAGTCGCCTTTTGTTGTGCCTTCCCCCGGACATTTCTCCTTACACCATGGGCACCCTTCGCTTTCTAAATTCGTACCCATCCCACGTTGAACTTTGTCCGTTTTAGTTAAACGACGACCGGTGAATATATGCAGAAATTATTGGAAAATCCATATTTGATCTCTCACATCGTCACCCTCGCCCCCCTACCTTCATCGCCCTCGCTTGCCCGCTCATAACCCGATCCATGAATATTGTCACACAAAGAGTGTATATCTGACCCTTTTCATCGTTTTCATGATTTCAAATCGCTTTCCAATTCTTTTCCCAAGCTTAGGTACACAATGACTGACACTGAAAATATTAATTATTAAATTAAAGCTGCTGGCCGTAAACAGAAAATATGAATTAATTTCATTCTTAAAATCTTACGGAATAAAAATACAAACCACGTACTGTGCATCCAGCTTATAAAATACTTCAGGAAACATTCGGTTGAGCCAAAAAAATTATGCTGAAATATTTTTTTATTACTTTTTTTGTAACATTTGTATTTCCAAAGCCAATAAAATATTTTCAATGTTTTCGAAAAGAAAAAAACTTGAATTTTTAAAATCTGTATAGAAGTATTTGCTCAATATGTTAGTGTTATCTCGAAGCATAATTTGAGCAATGAGACACAATATGAGAACTTAGAGAGGTAAAGACAAAAATGATGTATCTTATACAGGTAGCCAACCATTTCTCCGATTACGGAAATACTTTTTCGCGCATAAGTTTAAGATTCAATTCAATATTTTTAAGTAATTTCTCGAGAAGATATTGAGCTGGCAGTTTAGATACCCTATGATACATAGTTCTCGAACCACTGGGCTACTAATTAATTTAATTGATATAGTTACTCTTAAGTATCATAAAATTATTTTGTTAACAAAAAGAGTATCTTCCAGATTAGGAAAGATCTATTTTATGTTATATGTTAAATATCTAAATAAATGGCCCTTAGTAACAAAACAGCTTCAATTAATAATAAAGAATACATAACACGTACATCTAAGAACGAAACTGTATGAAATAAACTTACAGAAACCATTATGGGTTTCAAAACTCTTAATGGTGGCTTGAAAAACGATTGTCAGGACGGGGCATCCAACAGAAGGAAAGGGAACTTAAAGGCAATTATTTATTTGCTTCTCTTCCTAGCATAAATATTTACAGCCTTACTTGTTACTGTGTGATTACTTTGCCGTCCAATATTAAATCAAAGCAGTAAATTGAACAAAAATTATTTCATTTCATAAATTAGATGTTAATAACGCATTATTAATAATAACCATTCACACAGCAATCAACCCAAAGTTCGGTTTGGTAGTTGATGGCAGGGTTCACCCAGTACTAAGCGCGACGGCGTGCGAAATTCACACATCAAGGTAGGAGGGCCAGTTCCTTTCCCTGTGCCGGTTATGTCTTCCCAGGAAGATCGGGTACCCGAAAAATCATATAGCTTGGGTGGAGCTGTAGGTGCCCAAAGAGGCGTGCCCGGGAATCGAACCCGGGCCCTCCGGTCAGTAGTCAAACGCTCTATCTCTGGACTACCTCTACCTACCATTATTTATTTTATTTTACAAATAAGATTGTCACAATTCGCTCGGAAAATGGCCGGTTCTGTATTTTTTCGATTGATGAACCTCCAGCATTAAGCATGTAACAGGTCCTGTGTGCAGTCAATCGCACAACTAGATATTGATTAATAGACATAATACTAAAACCATAGTCTGTAACGAATATATTAAACTACCAAGTCTAAATTTAAGATAAAAAATGTAATTTTTAGCCATTTGGGCATGAATAAAAATGAGTAGTAGTTTTAAGGGAAGGCAACGAACAGCTGAGGTTATTTGTGCCATTCGGGGTGGATGGGGAAGGAGTAAGGCCGGAGATAAAGCCAGAGTCGGCATTAGCCTACTCTTAACGAAAGGCACTAAGGAGCCCGCAATTTAACGTCCCATCCGACCGACGGCGCACTCACTCAGAGTGCTCTCCACAAAGCCCCTCAAGTGGGGATCGGATCGGGATACCATGGAAAAATATATATCGTCTCCCGTGTTCGAACCCGGACCCTCTCAGTGGGAAGCCTTAACGTTAGACACCGCACCGTCCCAATCCCCGAATAATAGTCAGCATCAATGGATGACGCAATAATGATTAATTGGTAGAATAGCTCAGGCAGAGAATGAATTCCGCAAGAAAAATGCCTATTGATAGCAGTTAACACATGCACAATAGTAAGGATGCACTTCATTAAGAAATATTTGTGTGTATGTATATATATGCCGGATAAGGAAATATTTTTACTTTCGTGATCTGCTCAAAAACCGCCTTCCCCACATGTCCTGTGTTCGCCTTTTATGTGTTTTCCTATCCCCTTTCCTTATACCTATTTCTGTTTGAATGAATATTTGTGCGCCGTATGGCGGGATTTTCAAGTTTGAATATACATATATATATATATATATATATATATATATATATATATATATATATATATATATATATCCGCCCGGCAAATGGAGAGATCCGGTGTTCAAGTTCCGGTCGAGGAAATTATTTTTACATTCGTGAACTGCTCACATCCGCCATCCCCATCTCTCTTGTGTTCGTCCTTTATGTGGGTTACTTTGCCATTTTCCTTGTCTCTATTTCAATTTGAATGAATATTTATTCGCCATATGGCGGTATATCGTGTTTGAATGTATATATATGTATATTTTTATTAATTTAATTCCAAAGAAGGAGCAAGATGGCGTTGGCCAAAAAATATAAAAAAGGACACATACGTATTCCGAAATTTCCGGTAAAAAGAACACCTTCCTCCGCGGACAGACGGAACAGTTTCCCCTATTTGGTAATAAATTTGTCGGTATACCAGGAGGAATCTTCCAAAATTTAGTCTGACCTGGTCCTGTAGATGCCGACCGTATTGTTGGCGAAACTGTCACCCAAAAAGATGAACCAACTCGATGAGAATCCGAAAACACTGGAGTCACTTATCTAATATGTGTATTTAAATTAATACGTTGGTTTCAAACTAATAATACATCTTCTGGTAACATTCTGAAGCATGCACCTCAATGTATATCAAAGTTAGGAGGTAACAGAGGAGAGCTGCTCACTGGGCCTAGGGAAGAGACGATGGATTGGCTTAGTGTTAACGAAAGAAGGCTCCGCGTCACCTAAGAAGAAGATGACCATTTGTCGGATGTATGTGACAGGGTCAACTTGCGGCCCTTTAGGAATTTTTAGGGGTCGAGAGAAAGTGATAGACCTGGGAACCCCCGGATCATAAGGTGGTGTTTGGGGCCCAAATCCTAGAACCACCCAGAGTCAAAGTCTCCTGGTGATCGGGGACCTTAGGTTCAGGGATAAAACCAATTATTACTTAACATTAAAATTATTGGAACTACTTTGATAGGAATTTTAGTCTAGCGGAATCATTGGAACTTTGCTAAATGAGGACTCTGAGGATCAAACGAACGGATGGAATGACTGAAGAGTATGATCTGCAAAGGGAGACTATTCTCCGGTTCAAAATTCATACTCTCACGTGGTTTCTCTTTCCTGAAACATTGCGAAAACCACCAATGCTTACCAAGTTTCACTTCAAAATAAACATCTAAACAAAAGACAACCCGACACAAATTTGCATTCTAAATATCCATAATGTCCACCTTAAAGAAACAACGCTCAGCCAGAAACGACTAATTCTGTGACCTACTTTTCATAACCGACAAAATATTTTTGGCTACATCAGAATGTGGCAGAAGAAAACCGCAGCCATGGAACGTCAATTTAAATGTATGCTAAACGGCTAGTACAAAACTAGTTCCGAGACCAAGCGTCATCAGAAGTTTATCTAACTCTCATCTCAATTGGGCGAAAAATTCTGAAAAAAACCTCGTTCATATATTTTAATATAACCCCTTAAAAACATCACATTCGTAAACGATTTGACAATTGTTATTTAATACAGCACAAACTATCTTAAATAAACCGATAACAGCTTGTTAGACACGCATTCAAACTCCAATTAGAACGCAAACACCGCAAAACATACGCCGAAATCCCATAACTTAACACAAAATTGCAAAATGAACACTCGAATCTATTGAATAAACAAAATCTCGGCTCAAAACTCAAAAACAATGACTGCGTTCACTAACTGTTCCAATAAAGGAAACACCACGGTTATCCTCGGTAAATCCGATTACGCATGTGGAACTCACGAAATGTTCCACATTTCCAAGTCCCCGTAGTATGGTCGCAGACACCAATGAATGCACCAATCACTTAAAAACAAATATAAAATAACGCTTCAATTTAAAAATCGAAAAATTTCGAAACCATTTTTATTTTTTTTACTGATGATATAAAAGCAGGTTAGCAAATTGAAGGAGATAATCTCTTAGATCAACTGAATCATCTGAAAATCTCTAAATGGATTTCTGCAGAATGCAAATTCCTAGCCTTTGAGGAAACAAAATAAAACAACCAAAATTTCATCACAGGTTAACATTTTTAAACATCTTTAAGTTCTTAAATTTAAATTCTGGTTTCATTTAACGACCTAGAGAGCAAATAGTATAGTTATACAAGGAAAAAATGACGGAATAGCTGCGTACGGAACACGTACCAGATGATGAAATCAAAATATGAGTTACACGTAACATTCTATGCATCTCATTTGCGATAATGTTAAAAATGTACTATTTGCTCCGCCATTGGAGAAATAATGTTAATGAAAAATAAATAAATATCAACTGTAGATACGAAAGGTTTGAGATTTCATTTTTCCCACAAACAATAAGGGATCACAGTAACTGCAAATTTCCACGTTAGAGCATTTTATTCTATGTTAACTACCATTATTTTATGCCACTCTTATTTTATTGTTATTCTTACTTTTTGAATCCACCTTGCATACTAGTATTTTACACTTAATATCGTAAAAAAGGTTGATTTGGTACCATTATTTCTTTTATTTATTTTTAACATACTTAGTAGTCAGCTAACCACTAAGTAAATATATAAGTTTGATGTTGCAACCCAGATTTGGTATTACTTCCTACCACAAACCGTAGTAACTTAGTGAAGTACCTTAGGTTTATTTGATTTTTATCATGTAGATGTAGAAATACACGAACACGACCTATTTAAGTTTGTTGGTAAATGCAACAGACGTAAAATGTAACAGCAATGCTTAATCTATTACTTCCACACTATAAAATCAAACTCCATCACCAAGAATAGAAATTTCCGAACCTTAAGACACGTACATGACTTAAATGCCATTTTTAACTCGAACTACAGAACCAAGGACATCTTCAGCAATCTGTCTTGGCGTTCGAGTGTTGCTTTATTGTGTGGCTTGACGTTTCTCTCGAATAGAAGAGGGAAAACGCATCACGTTTCTCCTGAAGACGACCGTTAAAAGCGAGTAAATCCTTGAATCACAAACCTAGTAGGGATCCAATGCTTCGTTCGCAAAACGCTTGAAAGACACCGCAGCATCATTAAATCCTGGAGAACGTTTATACTCCCATACACCACTAAAAGATTGAGCAGTTTAAGTGAATTAATGAGTTTCATCTATAAAAGAGAGCCATCTCACTTGTGGATTCCTAACCTATTGCCTAAAAAACCTAAGTTCACAAGGTTTATTAATTTATCAAAAAATTACAATATTTTATAAACTTAACTAATGCATCAGTGGGAGAAGAAACAGATCGCGTATTCATCATTTCTTGAGCAATTGCTTACTGTATGGCCTTTCGGGAAATAAACTACGAACATGTGATTTTGAGAATTGCATGTGGAATGGAATAGGTGAAGAACAAGTATGTCTTAACCTTAAAACATAATTAATATTTAAAGCGATTGAATCGATCTAAAGACAATCTTTTTTTTCAATATTATCTCAAAATCTGATGAAACATATCTTGCTGTTAATTTTAATTTACCAAAGTTATGATATAAGAACTAAAACAATTTATGGATTATTTTCATTTAAAATTGAGCGATTAGTACTGATTTTGATTGATTTGAGAACAGATTTTTGACTGGTTTCTAAGTACTAAACACCCAATTTTAAATGAAAATAAACCATCATTTTTTTTCTTTTTTATATTTTTATAATTTTCTTTTCATAACCGTGGTAAATTAAAATTACCAGCAAGGTAAGTTTCATCACATTTTGAGACAATATTGAAAAAAAGATTGTATTTCGATCGAGTCAATCGCTTTAAAAATTAATTATGTTGTAAGGTAGAACAGATTTAAGATCTGGTGCTCTAGGTATATTTAATATCTGGTGCTAAAACAGATTTGTTCTTTACCTATTCCATTCCACAAGCGATTCGCAAAATCACATGTTACGTAGTTTATTTCCCTTAAGGCCATACAGTAAGCAATTTGCTCAAGAAATTATGAATACACGACCTGTTTCTTCTTCGTGAATGCAGGGAGCACGTGGCCACTCCTCTATCCTCTCCAAAGAGTGGCAACGGGGATGATTTCCACCCAGTGGCGGGAAGTCAATTCTAATTCTGGCAATTCGAGGAAAATCTTTTTTTTCGGTAATTCTGCAAGTAAACTGAAGTTAAGGATCCTCGACCGCAAAACCCTTTTAAGGCAAGTTTACGACCCCGTACGTTCCCCGCTTAACGCTCCACTATCGCGCGAACTCCGAGTGGTCACTAATTGTCCCACCTCTCCAATAATAATTTCCGAATACACCTTGGCGCCCTCGTAGGACTCGCAGTAAATACAGGTCATGGGAAGGGGGAAAGGCTCCAAGCAGTCCACACCTAAAACGCCGTCCACGTGCTGCAACACACGTTACAGCAGAATTGCACGCCTCCCTCCGGCGGGTTTTTTCCATTCCAATTGCATCCCAATTCACGCCCAACCACCACAACCCCACCTTCTTCCCCTTCCTGACACCTCTTTGGCCACTGAAACTCGGGAGCGCAAGCGCCGACCTTCACCATACAAAGCGCGCGACGCGAATGTGGATTCACGACGATGTGTTTTTAACCCCAGGCAACACATTATTAGACGGTTGATGGAGGGTACGATTTTACTTTCCCAGCCATTCCATTCCTCCATCTTAAATCAACCGCGGATATCTCTCTCGCTCGGGAGAGAAAGTCCACCTCAACCGAAATTAAAATTCACTGCAGGGGGTTGCGCGAAATAAGGTATTTCCAGGATTCGGCGGTCCAGTTTCAACCGGAAAAAATCTCCACGTATATTTAACAGGTTTTCATACGTGCTAAACAAAACTCAATTATTTTTAATTTAAAATAATCATTGTTTATTCACTGCGTACATATAATGAATATAACTGCACTATCGAGATTTATATTCGCATGAAGCCTTCAAACCATTCTCATATCTGGATAAACAAAGTCAAAAAGGGTTCCTTTTTTCGTTATTTAAGGTGCCCTACTTACTGTTTCTAAGTTCTTTTCTAGAACTCCAGGGTACGAAGCACAAAGGGGGTAGACATGATCGCGATGGTACCAGTACTACTATTAGTAATGAGTAGAGAGGACTGGCAGCTAAAGTGATTTTTGCCTTTGAAAATGAAGGTGGATGATTGGGTTGGAGAAATAGAGTATTCAGGGATTGGAGGAAGATTGGAGGAAAACCCGGTGTCGGCATTACCCTACTCCCAAAGATAGTCATAAAAAGATCAACAGTTTAACGGCTCATTCGAAGGACGGCGTTCACCACTTTAGGTGCATTCCACATAGCACATCAAGTGGGGATTAGAATAAAAATCATGTCATCCACGGGATTCAAACCCGGGTACTATTAGGGGTGGGAATCCAGTACATTATTACCATGCTTTACACCTTCGGAAATATGTTTGCTTTAATATAATAGAAATTCGATAATACCTATTGGTCCGACACTAGAAAGCCTTCTGTCACATGAGCCTAATTTTATTATTTTAATAATTTTCTCATTACTGTAGGGTACTTTGGAGCCTCTAAATTGGTATGATTACTTTCAACTCCAAAATTATAGTCATAATTTCCAAATGAAAAACTTTCTGAGAATCCGGACCACTAGTACCCCATCCTCACAGTTTAATCTTCATTGTGACATTCAAGCACGCTTTCATTCACGCTCTTATCTTCCCGAAGTTCCTTAAATTCGTGGTATTAAAATGTTTCTTTGACATTGACATAAATCTAAGATCTACCGAAAAGGTCTGTGGCAGGGGGTCCAAGCACCAGGTTGGAAGGTTAAATGGTAAAGGAGGATATGGGAAGGAAGGGGAAAGGAGGAAAAGGAAAAATATTTAGTAAAAATCCATCAAATAATGTACAAATTTGCATAAATGCTGGAGGAAGACTTATTGAAAACAAGGGTTAATTCATCTAATTAATTAATTATTTGTTATACAAAAGAAGAGAATAAAAATAAACCACAACCATACTAGTATTCACACACTCTTTCTTAGTTTACCCCTTCCTCTTAAAGAATCAACTCTTGTCTCATGTAGGTACGCTTGACGACAATTCTTTTCAGTTTTCTCAACAAGACCAAATCAGAGCGGTTCACTCGTTTTCTAGCCTGTCTCTCAGATTATCACATCAAATACTCGCCAAATGACTTGATTGTTTCGACATTTTTGCTTTATCCACGCGGTTCTGCTCCTAATACGCGCAAATTTACTAATAAGATGATTCCTCATCTTGATAATCTCTAACTCTGTATTTCACTTAAGACCGACTTTATCCACCCATTTCCTGACCAAATATTTACTCTTTCCTCACAAATAAATCTATTATGTGAGTCAATTCTCATTTAGAGGTGAATCACCGGCAATATGTACTTAGATATGTCAAGGTTATATTCACACAAGTCAGAACCTTCAAAATCTATTATGAATTCAGAGATTATGTTAGAGAATATACAATTAAGTTATAATGGACTAAACTGCACAAACCTCATGTATACCTATTCCATAATTTTTTCTCTAGTGAAATAAAACGTAAGCACTTTATGCAGTTCATTTAAATTACTTATAATTTAAGGAAAATGCTCCTAATATTAGGATTTATGACTATTTACGAGGTGGTGGTGGTTCCGAGAACCGAAATTTTTTCACCAATATTTTTTCATAAGCTAGCCTACATTTGTTTCAATTACTGGATCACTTCGATTACTTTCTTCCCGTTTACATTCAGCAGCTATCTTCAGATTTTATCGTTTCTTGATCTCTATGCATCTAAATCGATATGCGTCCAATTAGTCCTTCGGCTAAATGGAGCACTATATTGCATTAGCTTTTCAACCATTCTTTTAAAATTCGTCATTGGCCATTAGAATCAGTCATTTTAATAATCTTTAATTTCCTCTATAGTCTTCCAGTAATGTTTGGATTTTTTTTACAACTCTCCGTACAGCGCCCGGAATAGAAAATGAGAATTCCCAAAATGTTGCTCGTATTGAAGTGCTTTAGCTCCTCCTATTTCTATAATTTTTTATTCTGTTATCATTTTCTTGTACAACTTCGTCTTTGTTTTTATCCTTTTGCATTATCTGGTGGACCGAGGGGCGTCATTTGGAGGATCAATCATATGATCGTGAAGGATTCACGTTGCTTAGTATGATTGAATGGCATATGTCCGTATGAAAACGTGTTTTTTCGTGATATGGAGTCAGCTAATTAAGGAACGCGAGGGAGTGGTGTCCAGGATGGTAATACTCTTATGTCTGCGAGTGGGAGCGGTGACATATAACAATTGTTTCAAGTGTTTAGTGTTGTGAGGAAATATTGACATCTCCCCAATCTTTTTTCGTGCATATCTTTATTCATATTATTAAAGAAAATAAAATATCGACATTAAAGTTAATATAAAGCTTTAATATGCCAATTTTAGCGACGTTACAAAATAAATCGATATGAAAGAGAATGGAATTACACGATACAAACAGCATTTACGACATTTGAATTAATAAACAAATTCTCGATACACAGGATATACCTAAAGAGGACAAGAACGTACAACGTTCAACAGACAAAACATATTCTGTCCCTCAAGTATGCCAGGGAGTGGGTTTTCCCAGGTGACGCATGCAATGAGGGCACAGTACGCGTTTTGCTTCAAGCTACGAATTAGAGCACATTTTCACTCACAAAATGTCCCGCAGACCACCGTTGGGGCGTGTGGAGGAGGGTGTTGAAGTTAAAAATAATTTGGAAATATTGAAACTAAAACTATGATACTGACATTAAGCCTTTCAAAGGGATAAGAGCATCGTAAGATAATTAAGTTATGTCTTAGAACAACATGGTTTGATTAGACCAATGGCAAGAAAATATAATGAAAAGATAACAGAGGGATGTTACTGCGGTTTAGTTAGGTCATATTTCGAATACGCACCAAGTATTTTGGATCCATTGGAGATTATTTTAACTCAAAAATTGGGAATAATTACGAGAAAATTGACCTGACATGTTAATAAATTGCGACGAAAAGATAGCAAGCGTGAGGGGTACGCTGAGGGAATTATTTTGAGAATCCCTTGATTCACTTAGAGAGCAGGGAAGACTGCCTTTTAGAACGGTACAGAACATTCAAGTTTTCATATTCAAAGATATTTAACTACATGTATTATATGAATCTAGCATTTCAGCATGCATGGCTGTGTTACCCTACCCTACTAGCCCTGCTACACGCTCTGGTGGCTTGCAGGGCGCAATGTAGATTTGTTTGACCATATCGCCGACTAATGATCAATGCTCTCAAACCATTTATCCACATATTATTACTAGATGATCATATTCTTACTTGCTCGATATTGATCGTCGATCGAATGTCAATATTGGAAAATCAAAATCGCAAAGCACTAATAGGGAGTTATTATTTCAACTCCCGTGTCACGAACCCAAAGATTACCCGGAAAAAATGAGACCTTTATGCTACTATGTTTTCGGCAATTATTCGTGCTTATTTTTAGTTACAGATTTAACGCGCCATAAAATTTGATTGAGGCGAGTGAACTTTCTCGGCGTTTCGTCGTAAAATGAATGCGACTAAAGAATCATTAATTTTCTATCAACCGAAGTTGATCTAAATGAATGCAGGACAGTAGTAAAAATAAAAAGAAGCATGAGACAAGGTTATATCTTATCCCCTACCTATTTAATTTACTCATCGAGGAAGCAGTTACAAAAATGAAAAATAGGACTAAAGGTATTAATGTGAATGGAAGAAGGATGAACAGTATCAGCTTTGTTGATGATATGGCAATGATTGCAGACTCTGAAAAGGACATTGATAAGGTTCTCAAAATATTATTAAAAGACAGAAAAGATTTGAGATTGAAAATAAACAAAAAAAAGCCCAAGATAATGGTAATAGAAAGAGAAAAGAAATTGTCAAAACTGATATAAAAAAGACAACACTACCTTGGATCCGGTTAAACTGTTTGCTATTTGGGGAGTATTATTAACAACAAAAATATATGTGAGACCGAGATTAAGATAAGCATTGCCTTTGCAAAACAAGAAAAATTGACGAGTCAATTATCATACAAACATAGAAACCAGAGAAAGGTTCATCAATACGTTCATTTGAAGTGTACCGTTTCATGGACGATCAGGAAAGCGGAAAAAAAAGTTTGAGGCCTAGGAAATGTGGACTTGGAGGAAACTAACAAAGACAAGCTGGATAAAAGAAAAAGTAATGGAAAAGTGTTAGCGGGAGTGAAAGAAAAGAGATCGTTCTTTAAAAAAATAGGACAACGAAGAGTAATAATTAATGGCCTATTTACTAAGGCTAAACATATTTGAAGGCAAAGTCGTAGGAAAGAAACCAAAAGGACATTCCATAGATGTTCTCTTCAAAAACATGGAGCATGCCATGGACACCAGACAATATGCTAGCCTGAAGGAAGCAGCAGTGAATAGAGTGGCGTGGTCAGAGGCCTTAAATGTTTAATGATGTATTTCTTCGAAAATTCTACGTGCCTTCATCTGCGGACTAGATACGCCTCTACCCCGCAAACACAGCGTTCACCCCTCTGTCGCATCCTTCACACATTTCAATATTTTCTACGTCTTGTTTCTTTTTCTTTTACGTGAATTTCCCCTTGTAACTTCCCCTCTTTGAGCAACCTAGTTTGAACCTCAGCGTTTGTCTTCGCTCTACCCAACCTATCTTCCCCCTTCTGGACCACGCCCAAATTTCAATAGCCTCCAATCTAAGCTCTTGCCTCAAGACCAGATCCCACATCCACATAAGCACTTTGCTCCATATTGAATTCTTTCTTTCCTTCTTATTTTTATTATGCAATTTTTCTTCTAATGTCGCAACTCTTCTTGTCCTTTAAAATACCGTCCAAAAAATCCACTCATATTTTCATCCCTCATGCTCTCTTTTGAAGTCGATAAGCGCCTAAATTTCGTCCAAGAAATACCGTTATGCCGAACTTAAATCTCTTCTTTTTTTGACGCCTAAATTTTTTCTCAATTTTTAATCTGGATTCAAAATTATGGATAAAAATGTACATACTAATCTTAATGCTAAACTTAATTTGGTTCATAATTTTTAACTAAAAATGTAATTAAATAAATTCGGTAATCAATGTGTGTCTTTTTTCTTTCATAATAATACTGTTGGCTCAAAAAAATGGAACATTTTTTTCCGTTCCCCATTGACGAACTAGATATCCAAAACAGCCAATTCCTGACAGATTTATACCTCTTTTCATAATTCCCTCTAACATAATGAAGACTAAAATAGTCTCTCTCGTAAGCATCACCATACGATATTTAAATTTGCCTTCTCTTTCATTTTTAGATAATTTTTTTAGGCTATCGAATTTTTGCCCAAGGCCGAAAAAATGCACGGAAAGTTTAATGAAAATTTATCAAGGTATTAACAATGTATTTTTAAATGACCACGTATCAATGCGTTCTTTTATGACTCAATTGGTATTTCAATAGCTGACATTATTCGCTTTTCTCCTAACCTTTAAATAGCTTCGACGCGATGCATGTAAGTATTAAGATTTCATTCAAATGAAAGCCAATCATCAGATTGAAACATATACGAGAGTGAAATTCAGCCAATAGTAAAGTGTATCTTCGTGGCCTTTATCAATGGAGTATTTTCTTCAATTTTCTTGTCCCATTTAATAATCGCTCTTGCCACGCATTTCACAATTTTCTTGTTTTCGATTAGAATCCGATTATTTATTGCGAACGGAGTTAAGTTGTGTAATACAAGTTTTGTACTTGTTGTTTAGTACTAGCTGTTTTGTAAACAGTAGTAACTTAGGCAGTATTGTACCTGTAAGAATGAAAATTGCTGCTGCATAATAAAAGGAGTCGTTCCCGTACGTGAATTTCCTTAACTGACTTTTATATCGCTTACCGAAAAATATATTTTTCAAAGATGAAATTATTTTGAAAATATGAAATAATAAATTAATAATGTGTCTTGTAATTTTGCTCCTCGAGATAATAAATAAAAGATTCATACTTAATATGTACATTCATGACTATTGGTACTTGAGAGCTGATTAGTCTCATTTAAATCTAGCGAACGCAAATTTCAATAGCATATGCTACCGTAAGTGAACCTAATATACAAAGTTTAGAAAATGTTATTTCTACACTGGCACTTAATTATCTATTTAAAATCATTACCATGATCCATTTGCAAATCGTTTTGGAAACTGGTCCGTCATACCGATGGTGAGAAGCTAAAATATACTATAGACCTCATGAGTTCTTAGTTCGGAAGAGGACAAGGCATAAACCGAGATCTTCCTCCTTAATCCCTGGTCTCATTCCGTTTTGTACTGCCTCCAATTCGTATATCGTACCATTTACAGCCCTCCCTCCAGAAATTGACAGTTTATCCTATGAGCTGCACAAAGCTATCGCTATAATTACTCATGAATGCATAATTAGGGAAAAAAATTTATTCATTGAATTTATAAATATTATTGATCATCATCAATATAGAAGAAGGTTTAATTCAGTTTCTAAATTAGTTTAAAGTTTCTCATTCTAGATTTTCCTGTTCCATTCGCCTGCCAAAACTATTGCGAAAGAAAACATTTCGCATGAATTAATTCGTTTCGTCCGTTTAGTGCTTTCCATTTCGAAAAATCCTTGGCATTCTTTCTTTATCGGCTATTTTATCCATGTTTTATATTGATCATTGTATTAACCGGCTAAAGTCTTTTACCTCCAATTTGGATACATCAGAGCCTATGAGAAAGTGAATCATAGGAATAGCAGAACGTGCCTTTTTGGTATACATACGAAAAAATAGAGGTGCTATATTTTATCAACACTGTATACTGATGTTAAGCGTTGTGTGTATCCTTTAAGGGTTTTTTACAAACCAATAACAGAATTATGTTTTATTTAGTTGTTTCATTGATTTGCTGTTAAATTTTGGGAAAACATTTTTTATAATAAGGAACTAACTTTTCTAAATCAGTTATTCCCTTAAAAATGCGTAACACGCCCAAAAAATAGTTACTTTATAATCTAGAGGAAAGATTTATTGCAAATAGCATTAAGGGGTTATATCGTGCTTTTGTAATAATTTCAATTTCACTTAAAATATTCAGGACAAAGAAACAATTGTAGTAGCATCATATTTCTATTAAATAGTAAATATCTCTGGGTACACAGCGAAAATTGCTCTACATTTATCAGACTAATTTATAATTTAAAGTCATCTCTAACTAAAGGACACGTTCATCTTCTGCCCCAAAGTGGGTGGGGGTGGAATTTTCATTCATTGAAAGTGTATTTAAAATTTTAATTGATTATTTGATAAATAAGTTAAATCGATCGTTCGTTTCTTTTTCCCTACCAAAATGTATTGACTATAAATGGCAAAAGAGCCTAATGTACATATAATTTTACAAATTAACACACGCTAGTAAAATTGACCCAGGATCATTCGATGACAACCCCACCCCAATGCGTATGAGTAGTATGTTGACCATGCCGCTGAATGACACTTTGAGGTGGGGAATTATGTTCCAGCGGAGCATTCAGCGCGATATATTATTCGTACCTAACCTAGTGCGGTGAAAAACGGCCGTAGCCGTGGGCCGAGAACCGTATTCAGCAGTATTTAAGGCGTAAGGTGGGACAGAACCACAGAGGATTTAAGTACGCGCACACGTTAGAATTCCCTTCGATAGGAATATGGTGGAAACCATGGGAGCGTGAACGGCGGGCAGAACCGGTCTCCGGGAGACGAATGCGACGGGGACGGGCGTCTCACGGCGCCGCTTAAGCCCCGTTTGAGTTGAGACGAGGCCCCCACACCCTCCCACGCCCCAGCGCATTCATCCCCTGCCCCTCTGCACTCCCTCTCCCCACCCTAACTCCCCTCGAGAGAGTGGATTCCATTAAAACGCTCTTTTCCTTCGGCGGGGTCGTTTTCGTCCGCGGCGGAGATGGTTACGGCGCACCCACTTCCATGCCCGCTTCTCTCCCTCTCCACCCTTCTCTCTTTCTCTTACGCTCACAAACAAAACACATACGCCCTCCCGCACGCCCCCACGCGAACGTATAAAAAAACATTTTGAAAATAAAAAAAACACGTTCCGAGAGACGTGGTGAAGAGGGCGCGAAATAAAAGTTGTGGAGGAGAAGGCATTCACGCCATCCGGCATAATAGCACCCTCGACTACTGGTGTGGGTCTACTCCTACCACCGCCACCCGAGTAGCCGCCCCCCCACCTCTAACCCGCCCCATTCCAACCCTCCCTCACTCACTCACTCACTCTGGCTCACTCGTGGAAATCCGCCGAGGGATATTTATTTATGGGGCAAGTGTTTACGAAATTGCCGCGCTAAAAAAATGTATAACATAAAAAAACAGCAAAGATGGAAAAAATTGAAAAAAAAAGGAACGCAAAACAAAACTTTTTGAAGACCGCTCGCGGGACCAATAAAGGCGACGCGATGGCACAGGGGCAAAATGGTGCAGGAGATGGGGATGAGGGGAGAGGGTATGGAGTGGGGGAGGGGGTGAAAGGATGCGGGGGAGAGAGGGATATACGACAGGAGGCTTGAGTATATACGCGCGCCCTGGGAGAGATGGGGGCGGGGATTTGAGAGGCATTCCGGATATGGGTGGATTTTAAGGGGGAGGAGGAGGTTGGAAGCGCAGACTGGAGCGTTGAGGGGCGGCGTTAGAGGGATGGGCACATAGGGCGGGACCCTAGGGATTTGGGAGGGGGGGGGAGATTTTTTTCGGAGAGAGGCGCATAGTGGGACTTGCAAAGGGACAGAGATTCGTAAAAAAATAAGGTGTGAAGCGGAAAAAAAGCAGAAATATTCCTCGCCGGGTTTTATACGAAACGGTTGCCGATGAAAAAATGATAAAGCGCGAGGAGAGGGCCGAGGTATGAAAATGGGGACATGGATGAACCAGCTCACTCTTCTCCCTGCTCCCCGAACGACCTCGAGAGGTCAAGGGGAAAGGATGGGGAGACGGGGTGGCGTGTGTGCTCGCCGGGAAAGGGGGGAGAGGGAAAGGAAGGGCGCGCAATCGTCCACAAATACTAAGGTCGGGCAAAAAAAAGTGGTCAGTTGAAGTGGTCATTCTCTGCAGTTAGGGATAAGGGAGAGATGGGACTGCGGGTGCGACGAAAGGCTTGCAGGTATTTCATAAATCTCAAATACGAAGCAATAAATATCGAAAATAATCTTTGGTTGCAGGCTTAACTTTATGAAACATTTTTCTAACGAAATTAAATTTAATTATTTAGGTATTTACCATGGAAATCAATTGTAATCTGCCAACTGCTTCGTCAAAACTGGGCGTGAGTAGCAGCATATCTCAAAAGCAGCAGGCATCTCATAAAATCCCATAAAATCTTCCAATATCCGCTAATCCTCTTGACTAAAAGACCAATAGAGCGCTAAGTTCTTCATTAAAATCTAACCAGAAGTTAAACAGAAGAATATAAGATGGAAATTAAGATCCATGAGGAAAAATAGATCAAACATTGAGGGGCAGTTCATTTGTTGACACCTTATGGAAAGTAAATTGAGAAGAAACAATCTGAACGGGAAAACGAATATGAAATGGACAGTGCAGGCAAAGTACGTACAAGATTTATAACGAAAAAAATGTGTACTGGTAATAATCCTTAGATTGAAATGAATGGAGGTTTGCAAATATTCAGCTCGAGCATCTAATGATGACGATCAGGCTTAGAGAAATGAAATCAGTCTCCTAAAAAGCGAATAATTCAGTCGCAATATTCCAATCCTCTGACCCCTTTGGATCTTCAACAGAACATTAAATAATAACTTTAAGTGCAAAATTATCGCTCATTACAAATCCAATTGGAAAGTACGGAGTATTTGAATCACAAAATGTTTACAAAAAGTTTATTATCTACTATTTGGTTTCTTGGAACGCTGTGATTTTTTTCAAGAAGCATTAGTCTCAACCATTAACAAATCATAAATGAGCATCTTTTTATTTGCAATTTGTAATCCATCTAAGCTTTGCTCAGAGTACTTGATAATTACATGGTTAAATGTGCGCATGATTTTCATTTAATGCATAAGGTTGAATTGAAAATTCATTGTCATCGGGTTTTAATAAATCATCAAAGCATCTACTTTTCCCTAAGATTGAAAAAGAACAAGAATGGGAAATTCCAGAATGTGTAGGACGTAAAATATTCAGCTTGTTAACATTTCATTCAAGATCCCATGAATTAGATAAATACTAATCATTTGAATGTAGCGATCACACAGAGAGAATAATTTTGGCCCCCATTAAAGTAGTTGAGGAGATAACAAAGTGAAGATTAAGGATATTGACTGCCGAAGAGACCGATTCAAGGAATTTGTTTTTTCTCGTATAATTCGTGACTATGGCAGTTGGAAACAGAAAGTATAGCAAATAAACTTTACGAAAAGAGAAATAATACTCGGTGCTATTTATTGTCAGTTACTTTAACGACTGGTGAACTAAAATCCCATTTCACACATACTCTGAGTTGGCTTGCAGTCTTAAGGTATAAAATTAAATTAATATTGTTTAGGATACATAACATCTTCGGATTCTAGGATATTTTAACTAAATCTGCGTGAACGTTTTCCTAGTGGTCAAAACTAGCGTAAACACAGTAGCGCAGCGTATTAGCGAGTAAATAGTTAATGTTTCCATGCCAGTTATTAATACTTGGCTATCGTACGATTGCATCAAGAACAGGATGAATCGTACATAAAATTATTGCAATGATTTCGGCAAGGCGTATAAATTAGGTGAATTATGGCAATATCCAAAAATGTATTTCTAATACCCAGAGTATATTCTGCACGATGAAAACCTAATGTTTTTTATTAAAAGTAGTTTAAATGTGAAATAACACTATTATTTTACGAACTGCGGTATATACTCCTGAAACAACTCTACATAAATATTTTAAATGATTTTATAAAGATCTAAATTATCAGTTATGAAAATATCTAAACAACTAATTTGTATTAATAAATAAACAATAAATTAAATAATTTCATGATGGCGGCAAACAAATGTCACAATAATTGCCTCATGTTCGTTTATCAGCCACTTATAACGGGCCATTTTTATGAATCCATCTATAAAATGGGATGGTCCGATTCCAACCGATTGCCGATTGTGCTCACTAGCACAATAAGCAATTCCATAACTGTTCAAAAAATCAGGTGACCAGCTTTTGCAATTACCTATGCCTCCTTCCCCACTTACTGGAACCACTTGAACAAGTCATGGTTTCGTCCTTAAAACTGGTTTTCTTACTGAATGCCAAGGTAACCCGCATTCAAATATAGAAATAGCCCGAATTACACCATCCATTTCCGACGCCTGATTTTAAACAGGAGATGAATTCTCTGAAATTAGTACAGAAAATAATTTCTTTTCAAATTAATGCACGCAATATTTACACCTGCTGTCATTCTAAGCCATTTGAATGACTAAATTACATATATTGTCCGTAATCTTTCGTGTGTAGAATGGGAGAAGCATAATAGTCGATACAAAAATAGATCTTCTTACGAGCGCTGCCAAAAATTGTACCCACACGTACCAACTAATCCCAAAAAAATGTAAAATTCGATTTAGGAATTATCTAAAGCAGGAAAATTCAATGGTTAACAATTGGAGATATATTTTATCTGGGTAATCAGGGCTTCGATTCCGGATTATTTAAATTTGACACGCATAGTCATCGCATACAAATTGATATCGAAGCACTCCACCAAGTAGTGATAATGATAACTGGAACAATCATATAGAGTATAAAAATCTTTTACCTAAATTTTGCCTGCCTAAACCTGCACATTTATATTACAATTGAACTTCATCAGTGCTCTGCGACATAATACAATATATTTCAGCACTTCTCACATCTTAGCACAACGCCGAATGCTGATTTTACCATCTAGTCGAGACCACCACAGAGGTTGCCATCTTTTATCAAATACATCTCAAATTGTTACATATATTCTTGAATTCTCAATTCCCATTAAAACATAGATTTATGCGTAAAAGTTTAATTTTTCAACGGTATCGCAAATGTTGACATGAAATATGATATCATTGTTTGAGATTTTTCCAATCCGTAACCGTTTGACCTCTAATGTCACCGTGTGGCAGACGTCACGTCTTTCAGAGAATCGACATTCTAGTATCTCCATCCCACCGAGGTTCTAACTACCATTCGTGCCAATGAATCCCTCTGGTACAACACATGTTCAATCAATAAAAAAAACTTCAGTTATGGAATTTCTTCTGGTCCAGGGACCTTGGGATAACCTATTCTCATCCTTAGTTAGAGGGAATTCCTACTCCTAAGAATTGAATAGTAGTTATTATCCTTATAGTTGATTCTTATTTATAATTTAGAAGGCCTTATACGAATATTGCTAACTAGAAAAGTTGTTAACGAATTAGGGGAAAATAAAAAATAAGATTGGCATGACTACAATCTGGCATTATGGCACAATTCAACCCGATTCCTATCTAATTTTTTTACGGCTGTGATTTCAATGTGGCAGTCGTACATTTCCTGGAAATGTATGACAACTCCACCCACTGGAGACGTCGTGTGCAATGCCAATGTTATTATGAGGACGCTGCCGCTCCTTTCGTATCCT
Source organism: Hetaerina titia (assembly GCA_037158775.1). Taxonomy (NCBI): domain Eukaryota; kingdom Metazoa; phylum Arthropoda; class Insecta; order Odonata; family Calopterygidae; genus Hetaerina; species Hetaerina titia. Next base: position 15,653,496 of record CM073775.1, read on the forward strand.
CTGCTACCCCTACCAACTCGTTTCATTAGCGTGTCCCTTTGAAACGTGAGCGCTACCCTCTGTCAAAGTCCCATTGCTCCACCTTCACGACAGTCCTTTTCCCATGACGTTATGTGCAGAAGGAGAGTCAAAAAGACTCAGAAAAGGAGAGTCAGACATACCTACTTCCTCGAAAGGACCAGTTTGAGACATCACGAAGATATCCATTTGATCTCAGCTATGTGACCTTTTCAACAACCTACATCCTTCAAGTATTGTGGTCTACTGGGGGAAATTTGACGACGAATTTCGAATTGAGAGGGCTGATACTCATCGCGTACAAGTCAGAAGAGGCAGGCTTTCTGAGTTATCCAAAAATATCACCCTAAAAGCTAATAAGAAATTCTGAAAGATCTAAGGGAGAAAGGATAAAAATACGATGTTCGAAGAAGGCTATTTATTTGCTCTGTACCTGGTAGATAACAAACTGGTGCCAGAGTCGAAGGGAACTTCAAAGGACATACTGAAAAAAAGCGTTAAATATCTTCACCATCGTTAGCGGTTTGTGTACGCTACCAATTTTTCATAGCCCGATTCCTAATTCATAATACCACGCATAGGTTTTTTTAAAGTCTTTATATGAAGCCAATTTCAGAGGTTAATGTGAACAAGGAAATTATTTTTCATCATAATTGATGGTTCTCATAGTATCGTCAATTTTAATCATTCAACAATATTATAAAAAGACGATAACTATTAGAAAAAATAAAATTTTCAGGACACTTTTGAAAGGAAAACTCAATTATTAAGGTGCATCATTTAAGGTCGAATGTTTTACACCCTATCAATTGATATTTGCAATTTTGATGAGTACCATCAGGTATGTAATATTTTACAAAGACCAAAGACCTCCATTCCCACCCGCTCAGTTTTTTCAAGCCTCTCCAATCATTTCATTCAATTTATGCATACATACACCATAAACAGAGTAATCAACCCTATGGTCGATTTTTAGGTGATGATAGAGTTCACACAGCACAAAGCCAGACGGCGTTCTTTTCCTGTGCAGGTTATGGTTTCGCAGCAAGATATGGTACATGCAAGATATGGTCGGGCTTGGTACATGGGTGAGCTCTACCATCACCTACTAAACCGACCTTCGGGTTGATTACTGCGTTTATGGTTATATATATATATATACAAAAATATACATATATATATTCATATATTTACATATATATATATATATACAAATATATATATATATATATATATATATATATATACACATATATATGCCACATTTGTAACGAAACTAGTGGCCGGCCTGCGTTGAAGTTTTCTAAAATCTACAAATTATTTTTCTTATTAATAACAGCAATATTGCTTTTCAAACACATAAAACAGTGACATGACTCTATATGATACCATAACTACTGTCCCTCAAGTTCATTACTGCTTCTGAAAAATATTATTCAAATAAAATATTATTCGTAGTTTTTGGGCAGTCTTTGAATGTATGAAGTGAATGATAAATCACATAGGAGTAGACCACAAATCTCGGCCAATTTTCTCACTTCGGCCGATATCAATTTCAAGTGAGCTACCGCCAATGTGGGAGTCTCAAAATGTATGTAGCTCATCGCTTTGTAATCCCCAGGAGCGCCCATGTTCCCGATTGCAAATGCGAATACGAGGAGAGAGCAGTTCCTGTTGCATGTTTTAACTCGCCAAGCCGGCCAATCGGGGACAGATTTGCTGTCGTGCTTCCATTGCTCTTTCTTTACGGGAATTTGGTCCTCAGGGGATCATTGTTGGTGGAAAAGGGCCAAATACACGTAAGAATTGAGGCCAGGGAATGCAGCCATTCGTAAGGCTGGACTCCGTCACCATGGACAAAAACGCGTCAAACCACGACACGGTAAGATAAAATGCTAAATTTCTAAGCAAATTTTTACTCGTGCATTCGGTTAACTTTACAACGGTTGTCATGTATTTTATTTAAATTAGTTAAATAAAAATTGAATACGCTAATGCTTATTTTTTTAGATGAAATTGGATTCTTATAGGCATGATTTGGGACTGAATTTAGTACTACCAAAATAATAGATATGAGAAAAGTTCAAAACCACTGAACCTAATTTCGTAAAACGTAACTCTACGCTGACATCAAGAATGATCAATTTTTCCTTTGAGGAACAAATAATTAAAAGAATATTTTTCGCAACAGTGAAAATATTTTTGTTAAATTAGCTGTTTTTTTTTAAAGTCAATTTTGATTTATATTTTACAGACAATAGTCTGTCAGGTTAGGTAGGCTCAAATAATTGTAATTAATGTACTTGTGATAAAGCCAAAGGTTAGATATGTGATGCCAGATGTCAGTTGCTTACTGCTGCCGCCTGAGATTTGCAGGATCTAGGACCCGAAATATCGCAAACAGCTTGGAATAAAACTGAGGATGTCCAAAGTCTTCTTCCAGACTCGAGCATGGGATCCCTCTTGTCCACTCAACCCATTGGACTTCCACGTCCTACCCAGTGGAAGGGAAATACAGTATTCTGTCAAGTTATAAAATTTAAATAGCAGTCAGAAAAATATCGTTTTTTATGTTTCACCCATATGTACATGTACATTCCGAGGAGCGGAAATGGGGAAAATATTATCTCGAATAGGGATCATCAACAATTGAATGCGTGCAGACCCCGTCACTATGTATCACTTTGCAACGGACGGATTCTTCCCTCCCTCCCAGTCCTTCCCCTCCCAAACCATGTCCACTTACACCCTCCCCACTCCCCCCTTCTCCATCCCACACAGGGGACGAAGCTCATGGCCTCCTCCTGAATGCATAATGGCGCTGCGCATTGCTGCGACCAAGGAGGGAGGTCCGTTCGGCCGGCGAAGAAGACAAGAAAAGACAGCACTCCGGGCGCCATGACGTCGTGAGGCGCTGTGTGTCGCAGTCGCTTAGCCAAGATTTTTCAAAGCGATAGCAACGCACTTCCTGACAGAACAGGTGGCGCGTCGTTATTTGGAATGAATGGCGTATAAATAAAGCCCAGGGATGGAAAGAGGGGAGGAGGAGGAGGAGGTGGTAGCAGAAGGATAGCGGCATCAATTTCACTAAGCACGCAGTTGCCGAATTCGGGCAAGAAATGCACTTATGTCTGGAAAATTAACGCCCTTTGAAAAATGTATTAGGTGCTAAAAATATTCTCTTAAAACCCATTGGATATGGAGTGAAAGAGGATAATGAATGATGTGTGCGAACGCTCTAGCTAACTAGCAGTAGAATGTTTAACGTTTAGCTACAAGGGTGAACAAAATAGCTGGAGTGTTATATGCAATCATGATGAACATTCTGAAGCGTCATTGGAGCTAGCCCAGCCGTTAGAGATGACTTATTGAAAGTCCATCATCAACTCTTGTACCTCTCCTATCTCTAACTTTCATTTTCCCTGCATAATTTCCTTCAATTCTTCATGCATCCTTTCACATGTGTAGTGGTTCAAGTAGCCGAAAAATTTTCTTTCTTCCTTTGACCCGACTACCGTTCATTCTCCATTACATCAGGCTTCCTCCCTCTAGCTCTCACAACACTTTCTCCATTATATATGTATGTATGTATATATATATATATATATATATATATATACATACACTTTTTTGGAAAACCCACAAACGTGCAATGTAAATTCACTGATAGTCATAACATACACAGAAACCAAAACAGGTGAGAAAGGTGGTTGGACCACCGAAAATTCGAGAACCAGTGAGTTTTTCCTCTTTTGTGTTTTGGTTTCTGTGTATGTTATGACTATCAGTGAATTTATATATATACATATATATATATATATATATAACTTAGACAGTAACACACAGCACGAGAACAAAAAATGAACACTCACAATAATATATTGATAATTTCGACGGACTCGAGCTCCGTCTTCTTCGGAAGATAAGATAACAGAGAGACACAGCCATATAAAAGCCTATCAACATCCGGGTCTCAATGTCGTTCACTAAATGGGGGGGGGGGCTGGGGTGGATGGAGGTGCATTTGTTTCTTGCGAGGTGGTGGGACAATTTATTCATCCGCATACATTTTGTCATCCTTGTCCTGGGTTTTGACTTGTCAAGCCCTTATGATGACTTGGTGAGTTGATGCCTTGGTCATGGGTGTTGTGGGATCTGTGGATGAATTGTTAGTTTTCTGTGTCGCTTGTTACTATTTCCGCATCCTCCTTATTCCATTTCCGCTCCCCTCTGGCCTCCCTTTCCCCCTCCATAACCTCCTCCTTCACCCCTCTCCCACCACCTGTTCTCCGCTCCGCTTTCGTCCCCTACTCTCTCTGCACCACGTACCCTTTTCCTCAGTCATATCTTACCTTCCGAAGAAGACGGAGCTCGAGTCCGTCGAAATTATCAAGATACTATTTTGAGTGTTCTTTTTATGCGTTCTCGTGCTGTGTGTTACTGTCTAAGTTTTTTATTCAACACTTCCGTGTTACTTCGAAGAAATCATATATATATATATATATATATATATATATATATATATATATATATATATATATATATTCATATTCATTCACATAGAAATAGATAGAACGAAAATGAAAAGGAACACACATAAAGGACGAACACAGGAGAGGTGGGGAAGGCGGAATCAAGCAGACCACTAATGTAAAAATTTTTTCCTCGACCGGGAATTGAACACCGGATCTCTCCACTTGCCGGGAGGATTCTCTAACCACTTGAGCTATCGAGAAAATGTACTTTACACTGACTCTCTCTTTTGCCATATTTCAAACTTCGTCTTTGGCTCTCTCTAAATAACTTATTTTACGCCACGCAAAAACTAATTAATAAATCATCATTCGTCGAATATCAGGTCCCGGATTCATACAGCACCATGTTTCATATTAATTTTTCAACAATTGTATTCTTCCGTCAATATTTATCATGTCTGTCATCAATTTAGTATATTAAGAAAACTTTTTCCGATAACTTAAATCAACCGTCAGTATTCCTAGTACTAAGTTCCTTTTAATATTAAAATAAAACCTAATATTTATAATTTTCCAACTGCTCACGCGATTACCCTCGAACTTTCGATTTTAGCTTGAACTTCTATCAATTCCAGTCTTCTTAATTTTGTTTTTTTTTGCGACTACTCTTTTTTCCATAACTCATGCACTGATCCCACAGTTCTAAAATAAAAGAATGTGAAAAAGCATTTAAGGTACTTTAAGTTCATGAATTAAAATCAAACTTAAGGAATATATTAGCAAAAAAAAGATAATTACGCTGGTACATATTTTTATCAAAATGTTAAGGAGAAATTATTTCCGTTCAAGTTTTTCTCTCTGACTTAGCAGATATCGTGGAACTGGTACATATATTAAATGTAATGTTGTCTGGAAATGTTACCCATTATTTTGGCGGTAGATCTTCAGACCATCTACGATGGATTTATTAATTTGGAAATACGATCAGGAGTGGAATAAGCGATTTCATCTTGAGCGAGCATTTTCACTCACACAGGAGGGCGGATTTTGAAGAGAACTTCCGAAGCGTGACCTAAATTATCCAGAGTCGTCCCGTAATTTTGAATAATCATCGTCCTCCTCGACTGATCTGTAGTGGATGAAGTAAGAGTGGGCTGAGCTGTGGGTGAGAAGTGGCCGCCGTTACTCCAAACACGCTCGGTCACGTTTCGGCAGCCCTCTCCAAAAGTTCTCGTGAATGCAATGACAGTCCCGGAGGATAATCGATATTTTGGCGTAAGGAATAAGAATCCCTCTTCATATTTCACACTGGATCCAAAGGTATTTTCCTCGCTTTAGACCCTTAAGTAAAGCTTTTATAAGGAGAAGAGAGTCTGTTGGCAGGGGTGTAGAGTAAGGAAAAGATTAGGAAGAAATATTAGAAAAAGATTAGCTAAAACTTTGGAAGGGTAATTTTGTAAAGCGTGAAAACTTGGCTGTTGAAGCAAGATGTCAGGCAGGCGTGGGCTTGGAGGGTTTTTGAGATGCGTTTGTGGAGAAAGTTTGAAAAAACAAAATGGATGGGGAGGTCAACCAGCGAGGATTTGTCGGGAATGGAGAGAGATTGCGGAGTGGATTCCAAAGAAGACTAGAATGGATGAATGGAGGAGGTTGGATTTCATTTGATAATGTTATCTGTAACATTGAAAAAGGGGAATATGCCATGTAGGAGAGATAGGGGATAAAAACGAGAGTATAGTTATGTGGAATTTAAGAAAGGTTTTTGTAGAACTCATAAAAATGGCAGGTTGACTCCTGTTGCTCGACTTTTAGCAATGTAGCAATAAGTACACTTGCCTGTTCAAAAGACGAAAGATATTTAGACGAATAATATTTATTACTGGAATAACAGCGTAGAGGTTTATTAAGTGTCTTATAATAAGTGTAGTTTCCTCTTTAAACATGCTACAGGAATTAAAATATTTGTGGGAAGAAAAATTAAGTCTTCAAGTCTCAATTTATGTCAGTGCACCGACGACGAAAATTTCCTATTCATATAATCGCCGGGGAGCGTTTAGGCTCTCTTTGGTCGTGGATCAAGTGGACGATTCTGTTTTTCCACCACTGGTGTTGCAAAAAGCCATAAAAAATTCACATATATCGGTCGTAAATGCAAAAGAAAACAGTCAAATCTCTCACAAGAGATCATATTAGAACAAAGGTGCTATAGGTTATACTCCGTGGACTTCGATATTTTCAAAATTTGGCAAAAAATGGCAACTGTTGTATTTTCTTTGCGAACCGTAAATGTCAACTGTTTTCTTTATGTTCTTTTCTTCCAATACGATTAAACAAGAGCCATTTTTTTATTTTTCATTTTAAGACAATGCATCATGTATAAGACAATGCTTACGCGGTTTGCATTCTTATCATCCCGTATTTTTTCAATCAAAAAGTCACATTAAAGCATCTCAATCAACACAGCAATGAGTTCTTTCCTTCCATATTTATATATCTTTTCGAATAATTAAAGCACACGCATCATCTTTACTACTTATAATAAGTAATTCAATCAAACATATAAATTTGTCCTTAGTTCTGAATAACCCAAATCACATTAAGAATGTTTGTAAACTGTTACAAAGATCTTGTATCATTTGAACATAGCAACTTGGAAATAGATTAAATAATTTAAAATTCAATGCATTGAAAATAGATTCTGGGTAAGACTCAAAAACCATATTTAAAATTGTTAAACATACACAGTTGAAAGACAAGCAATAATTCTATGTCTTTAAAATGTTGATCTCAGTTATTGAGATATGCTATATGCCTTTCTCAAGAGCGTGCCATTATTTCTTAAACCTCTAATGAGGTACTCAAGTATTGTTTCACAAAAATCTTTTAAGTATTCATTAAATTATTGAACTTTTTTATAAATTCCAAAACATTTCCCTAATGCATATTTAATTGAGATCTTTATAAAAGAGAGAACGAACAGCCACCAGTTCTTCAAAATCAGTAAAATTTTAAAATAACAGGGTCCTTAAATATATATTTAATTTCCAGCATCCTCAAATTGAAGAAATAAACATGGAAGCACTTACATTTGTAACAGAGATATGCAAGGGTGGTCTGAAAAGTTTCCGACATAACAAATGTACAAGACACTTTTTCTGAAATTTTCTGAGGTCGGAAACTATTCACACCACTCACTTCTAATATTAAAATTTTCATTTTACGATACATCTTCGGAAAGTCAGAACCGTTTCCTTAAAATTAAATATTGAACGTCCAGAGTGATTTACGAATGCAGAACCATTTACTAATTAATTCCATAGCCACTGAATTTATTTCTTTGTTTCAATAATCGTTTGCCAATCGGTGAATGCACATAATTATGTCCGGGAAAATTGTTGCTCCCGCCAGTTAGGAAGAATTTTGATTCCAAAAGGATTGTCACCTGCCCAAATTTATCAGAATTTGTGCCTGGTTTATTGACCTTCAGCAATGAGCGAAGAAAAGGTTAAATACTTGTTTCGAAACTTTAAAAATGATCACGCAAATGTGCACGATGCAGATCCGAGTGGCAAGTAGAAAAGTAAGTATCCAAGACCGATAAAGTCGTGCATGAAGTGAACCAAGAACTTAGATCTGATCTGCAATTGATGATTATGGCTGTCTGATGAATTTCCTCTTGCTGGAAGCAGCACAAAGTTATTACGTAATGCAACTGTGGCTCGAATATCAAACGTTTTGTGCAAGGTGAATACCGAAAGACGACCAACCAACATGTCAAACAATGTTCAGTGAACGAGAGTTTTTGGACCCCTAGCGACGGGACGGAGATGACTTGTACTCTTTCGGCGCTTAAAACAATGGCTTGACGGACAATGGCTTGAAGACGAAGAGGAACTCAAAGACTGCCATTGTCGACTGTTGTAATTCCCAGGTAGCGAACTCCTATGCTGAAGGATTAAAAAATCTGTTAATGCTGCAAAGGCGTCTGACCCCAGTGGGGTGGCCATTGAGTGATAGTCTCACGTTAAAAACACTATTGAGGAAGGCAACGGGAAATCACCTCAATTATTAATCTCAAGATTTTTATTATGGACAATATAGATAAAATGAGTTCTGGTAACAACGGTACTCGGTGTGTTCGGCCGTGTATCATACCCGGAAGCGGGAGATGCAAGACTTCTGCGGTCGTCATTCCACGAAATTTTTGCAAATGCAAACGGAAAGCAACAGCACAAAAGACGCAGAAAAAGTTAATTAGAATTGGAACTTGTAATTACTGAATATGAGGAGAGAAATGGAAAGAGTAAATATAGATATTTTATGGGTGTACGAGGTAACATGGAAGGATAGTGTGGTTTGTTAGAGTGATAGTTATACAATAATGTACGCACAGCGAATGAGAAATAAACCAGAAAATGGGTGCTATGACAGTGAAAAAATTGGTATTAAGAATAATAACGTTGTAAGATCCATTGATTTTTTTTAAAACGACCGGTTTCCTCGAATAGTCGACATCATCAGGTACAATATACGGGACTTTTTGACATTCATATATGATTGAATCTGGTGGGAGTAGTTTTGGGTGGATGGGAATTGTTGTGTGGAGGGAGGGGGAGAACTCCAGGGAAAGGGAAGGGGAGAATAGTGACCAACCAAGGAAGAGGGTGGATTTTGGTTAGCTGGGTCTTTTGTTTTGTTTAATAAACCCTCCCAATTTTTTTGTTGTACAAAGCCACTTAACACTTATCCTTTGGATAAACACTGGCCACTCTATGGGAAATCTCCCCTAAAAAGTTAGTTTATACCATTGTGTTTTCTCTTTTTCTCCGTCTCCATCCCCGTTATAAATAAGTGAATGTGCGTATGAAGAACGCTTTTTTTTAAATAAAAATCAATGGATCTTACTGGAATAAGTTATTATTATTCACTTTTCATCATTAAGTTCCATCAAGTTGAACCGAAAACTATAGAATTCATGTAAATACGGAATTAGCTAGAAGGAGGGATCAAAAGTTGAATAATAAATTGAGGTAGGTTAAAAATACAGAAAAAGGGTAAAACTGGTGCGAAAAACAGAAAAATAAAAGCACTATCGGCAAACAAGAAGGGAAAATATTATTTAACAATCAGAGATAAGTCAGGAAAATAATTAATTGAACCAGAAAAGATCCAATAGAGAAGAAAGGAATTTGCAGAAAAATTGTAAGGAAAAGTCATCAGGACAAAAAGGGTAGATATAGAAAGATAATGGGCGCATATGAAGTTATCTTAGGTTCTGAATAACTTGATGGCGACATAGAAAGGATATTAAGGGAATTTTAATCAAATACGTAAGGCCGTGGGGGCCGACAACATTCTCGCAGAATTATGTTTAGCAAAAGTGGGTGAAGTTTTTTTGGACTAATTTGTAACATTAATGAGAGAGGAATTTAACTGGAAGATTGCATCATATCAGTGTTAATTCCTATTCCAAAAAAGTTAAATGCTGCAGTATGTAACGTCTACAGAACAATACCTCCAAAGCTAAGGTTTCAGCAACATTAATAAGAGGATGGAGAAAATGGCAAATGATTACTTAGGAGAGGATCGTTTTGCGTTCATGAAGGGGAGAGGCACGGACTCCATGGCAGTAGTGAGATTCCTAATAGAGAGGAACATATAATACCATCAGGATGTATTTCTCTGTTTCGTGGATTTCGAAAAGGCTTTTGATAGAGTTAATTAAGCGTAATGATTGAAGAGGATATATCCGCAACTTGTACATGTTTTAGACTGCTCAGGTGCGAGTGGTGGATGGAGAGTTCGGATGAGTAGTGTTAAGGAGAGTAGTTAGTCACGGGGGGTCCTTTAACGCCTGTGATGTTCAACGCATATTTGGAGCAAATGGCATATGAGGAATGGAATTAACTAGAGGTTGGAATAGAAGTCGGTGGAAATATAGGAAACCGTTATGTTTTCTGTTGATCATGGTTTTAGTTTGTCAGTAAAGGTTATTGCTAAGTTGTTAGGCATCGCCAGGTGATTTGGATATACAGTACAATAGCGGTAAAAGTATTGGATGCTCCACATACTCAGTGCGCTAATTTATCTTTTTTTCTCGGTTACTTGGCTTATGTCACTCACTCAAATATGAATTCCCAACGAAACCAAACTCGCATAAGAAGATTCATTACACGTAGCTTTCAGTATTTTAAGGATTTCCGGGTAACGACAGTATTGAGAGTAATTAGTTGCATTCAAAAATTATCAGACACGAAAAATATTTGCTAAAACAACGACAAAATAATTTTACATCCTTCATTTTTGAAATTATATGCGTTTTATGTTTTCGAACTACGAATATGTAAATTAATCTTCTATGTATAAAAAAGAGACCTTTCAGGCGTGATATGGTGGAATATCATGTTTAATTAAAAAAATTTGCAATTTTCCACAAAATAAAATTCGATACAACCGGTTTCAATGTAACTACATCATCGTCAGGTAACGGTCATCACTCAGAGTCCAGTATTTATGCTGAAAAGCAAGTGAGCGAGTAAAGGAAGTAAGTTGAGCATAAATACTGGACGATGAGTGATGACCGTTACCTGATGATGATGTAGTTACGTTGAAACCGGTTGCATTAAATTTTACTTTGTGGCAAATTGCAAAATTTTAATTAATTATCTTCTATGGTTCTTTTTATTGGGAAACAACACCGTGCACAGAACCACCAAAATGTAAATAACTATTCATCATCAACCGAATTACGACTAGACACACTCCAATTATGAAAAAGTTAATATGATCTTATGCTTTATTTCCTCTATGCCTCAAATTTCTAAGGATCACACGAAATTTAAAGACGACGCATTTTTTCAAGCAGGCACAAAATTATATTGAAATCACGATTTGGGACCGCTTGCGAGTTGCGAATTGAGTTGCTCAGAGAGCGCAATCGCCGGCATCGTAAACCACGCGAAAAAGAAGTCAAAAAGCGTGCGCTCCCTCATTGTAGCACGTCAATCCTACACGGATCTCTTTTCGACTAAAAGAGCCAGGGTATCGATTGTCGTTGACGTCGATTTCCCTCCCGACAGAATCCTCCTGTCTACCGCGACATCAAAAAATTGGGGTGTGGGGGTGGCGTGAAGAGGAGACGGGGTGTGTGGAAAAATGAATTTGAGGGGTGGGAGGAGTAAGGCGGGAAGTGTGGGGCGAAGAGGGGAGTGGAGGAGGCGGAGGAGGAGGCGGGTGAGGGCAGGGGGAAGAAACGTGTTCCCCGACCCCTTGCTTCCGTCACTCATTCGTCAACTACCGCGCGGTCCCGTGGGGAGATTTTTTGAAGATGTGAGGAGTCGAGAGGTGGGAGAGGATGCTGCATTGGAGGGGGAGGCAGCGATTGAGGGATTCAGGAAAAAGGGGATGGGGGGCAAGCAACCCCCTTTTTCCACCCCGTGACACGGGCGCCGTATTTCCGGATCCAAATACCCCAGAACCTCCACCCCGACCTTTTAGATATTCCCGTTTCGTCCTCTTTTTCATCCCCCTCCCCTGCATCCCACACTATGGTGCGTGACACGGTGAGGGAAGGGAAGAGAGGTGAAAGCGAGACAGAGTCAACGCTGACAGAACGTCGATCCGGGAAAGTTTTTTTTTAATAACACAAAGAGAGTACACCGCGTATGGAAAACCGATCCTGTCTCTCTTTGTCCGTCTCTCTCTCAGTATATATTTCTCTCTCTATCACTCACTCTCTCTCCCTTAATGATTTATCGATAGTTATCGAGCTAGGTTGAGCGCCGGATTAAATACGCGGCTCGCTTTGTCGACCCGCCACTCTTTAACCCTCGCAACCCCTTATCGTGGCGCTTCCAAGGTGACCCCGGCCCCCACGGGGATTGACGTCTTTTTAACTCCGTTCCTCCCTCTTGCCTCACTCGTCGCCATAAGGCAACGACGCAAGAGAGCGCAGCATCCTTGCTTTCCCGGCTCAAAGATTCGCGGCAGTGAATATCGGTTACGTGCTCAACAACGTGAGAGATTAGGCAAGAAGGTTTTGCGGCGGAGAAAAGCTTGTGGAATCTTGAAGCGCGATTCTCCTAATTTATTCGTAAGATGTACAACAGATCTTCCTCATCTGTGTCATTACCTTATAAATCTGCACATGGACTCAGCGCTTTTGGTTCCCGCGAAATCTCTCAAAAAAAACAATAAACCAAATCCGAACTTACGGTCGGATACACATTTACAAATGCTTTTGTGTGCCAATCCCGAAGATTTGTTTAATCATATGATAAACCATTACGTAGAAATCAGACCACTATTGAGATAAAGGTACAATCCAAACTGTGTTACAATTACAAGCTTCCCTTTCAAGGGAAGTCATGTATCCGGTCGTTAAATTCTGTAGTGATCAAGACAAATCTGTTTTTCGACATGAGTTTGCAAAACAAGGAATACCACCGATGGGAGAATTCCATCACATTTATCTACGTACAGAATTCTCAAAATGAAAATCTCTTGCTACAATTCATCGTATTATTGTAGTATATCGTACATCGTGGTACTTAATAAAGCGAGGGCTATCTGGAGATTTTGTGCTTCAGTTTCAGTCTCAGAAGTAACGACAATAAATGCAAGAAAAAAGTATTTTAGATCAAAGTTCAATTTATTAGAATTCTTGAAAATAGCACGCTGGTTCATCGACTCGCTGATGCCAGCGCCTCTGTCAATCGCGGTACTCTTTCTGGAAGGCATAGACATCGTTCAGGTACCTCGTCACGGTCTCTTTGGCGTTACCCAACTTTCCAAAATGGTTGCTTTTCCAGTTCCTTTTTATTCTTGGGAACAAAATAGAGTCCGGCGGTCTGGGGTTGTAGTGTGGCTGGAGCAGCCCTTCCACCTTGTGATTGGCCAGGTACAAAATCAAGAAGGATTCGTTGCCGTGTTGCAGCCTCCAATTGGCAGATATATCCTTCCTGCTGGCGCTTTGCACTCTTTTCCGCATTTTTCGAGGACTTACGCGTAAAAATTACTGTTCACCGTATGTCAACGAGACACATAATTCTTGTGGATAACGCCTTTTGCGCTGAGAAAGCATGAGCATATCGAGCCTCAATTTTGAGACAAATCCTGTATAACTATGAAATCTCATTTATTATTTCCTTAAAATCATCATCTCGGGTTATCGATCCGAGGATTAGCTTGCAGCAGCTTGGACTATAATCTTCCCACACAATCCTTCATTCTCTTTTAGTTCCTTGCAGTGACATTCTCTAATGCTTGCTTCTCAAATTTATTTTTCCCTCCGTAATGGGTCTTCCTTAAGTTATCGAGCCTCAGACAGTGTCATATTATTTTTCCACTTTTCTGCATACATTGTTTGTCTAAAAAAATGTAGAATGATTTTTTCCGCTAACGTGTACGGCTTGAGGGTGGCAATTTGTGCCGGGATAGGTAGTGGGAGGACTTGGGAAGGCAACGCGACCCGCGTTACTTGTCTGTAGGCCGTTGCAGTGTGCTGATCACTACAAAATCGGACCCCTGATCGAGGGTCGCGTCACGAATTTACGATGCCACGTTCCATGGAGCAACAATACGCTATTAAATTTTGTGTGTATCTCGGAAAATCGGGTTTGGGAGATACAGGGTCCCAAGAAATGCTTTTCCGCTAGAACAAGATGTCCCGGAAGAGTAACGAGGAGGTTGACGATGAGGAATAATTTCCGAAGATTAATGCCCAGTACAGATGATTAAGGCAATAAAAAAATCAATATAAATTCCCATATTATCGATTACAAATACCGGTTAACTTTACACCTGCATAACTTTTCTGATAGAAAATTTTATTACTGTAGAGTCTCATAAAACATTGTCACAGCACGTATTGCATAGGTTAAAGTATTCAGATTCATTCATCCGTTCTTTAACAATTTTCGATTGATAAAATTATCTTCAACTTACCATTTTAAATAAGGTAATTTCTGTTATTAAGTGCTAATAATTATTTATTAGTCATATAACTCTTTCATGAAAACGGGGAAGGATGCCTATGGCTGGAATTAAGTTTTAAATCTAACTGTACAAACTAGAGCAAATACCCCAGTAGTGAACTTTGGCCAGTTTAACTCTACACCAAGGAAAGAGGAAGCTACTCTCTCTCCGTTGACATACCCACCTCATCAGTCTGAACCCTCCAGATTAATTTCCGAGGATGGCCATTCAAAATTAAGTACTACCTTACCCCTAATCCGATACGGACTGTACCCGCCTGAGCAGTAGACTACCGAGTGTTGTCCAAGTTATCATGAACGGACTATGAATAACCTGGAGATTGGTTTGATAGGTAAGAGTAGGGCTCACCTGCTACTAATACTGGAAATACGTACAATTTGCACAATACCACAAATTTATTTTATGGTCTCCCAGCGAAAATTTCGGTAAACTTGTGTTCACTTTGACGAAGTGGAATTGTTACACCTTGAAGTTAGAGAGAAATCCATATTAAATCACTTTTATTATGATGAAATGTGAAACCGCAGAGATATCAGTCACTATCCTTTCAAATTATTTTATATTCTTTATTCAACCAATTTTGATTTCTCACGAAACGGGAATCTATTTTTTCATTAAAACGAAATACATACTCCCCGTACGTTTCAAAATTCTCTAAGAACAACCAAGCTAAAGCCTCACAAACGCACTTCACGAAACATATTTTTTTTACCTTTTCCACTCAAGTGTTTCCCCATGACTCTGTTGACGAAGCCTAAATCCCTCACCCCATTTATGCACATGTTGATAATGTGTTTATCGTTCGATGTTATTTTTCATGCGTCCTACATGCGACCTCCCGGGAAGAGCTAATGGCGATTGTGAATTTATGGCAGGTGACTTAACACCCCCTGCCATACGCCCTTGCCGCGGCTTATCGGGTATTTTGTAGATGTAGATGATGAAAAGTTAATCGGAAAGGTTTCATGTGCATTGGAGTGACTTGTAATGTCACTCGGATGAGAACTCGGGACCCTCAAATACGAAAATCATAGCGTTCTTCCCCACTACACTATCACGATCTCACAAAGTCAACTAGTCAGGATCATTTGTCGTCGTCTAAAGTTCCAGGAAGGAGAGGTTATGACGCTAATTATAGATGACTTCGCCGCCCATTTGGAGGCAGAAGTGCCGAGGATGAGGGAAAGGAGGAAGGGGGCGTTTTTCAACGCGAGAGATCTGAGGGAAGAGGCAAATTCCACAAGTTCAACTTCTTTCCCCAATCCCGTGAAAAAAAATTATTCAAAAAAACGGAGCGCGAAAAAATTATACACGCGGAGCAAAAGGATTCAACTCCCTCCTGTGGTCCGACTGAATTTTAAAGAAGGTTGGAAAATAAACGTGACCTTTCTTGAAACGTGGAGACTTGAAGGAGGGGGGGGTGGGAAGGAGAAGGAATTAGCGTTGGGTAGCAGGGTTGGGGAGGGTGGAAAAGAAGAAAGAAAAATAAATGAAAAGCAGCACTCTCGAGGAGAAAAGGATGAACCCCCAAACGGAAGTTACTTCTCGATTCCGATGCCTCACTTGACGCCGGTCTCCGAGAAAGGGAAGTTTCTTCGCAAATAACCAAACTTCCAACGCCTCGCGCCACGCTCAAAACCCCTTCACGTCCCATCGGCTAACGAGCCGCCGCTGCTCCCACACTCCTCGAATTCCTACATATCGATTATTTACGCCCTCTCTCTCTCTCTCTAGCACTGCTGATTCAAAGATTGGGGACGAGGGGGAGTGGTTTGTAAGTGGGAATGTACCAAAGTGGGTGGAGAAGTCGGAATATTCGAGCGTCGTCTCCCACGTGAAAATTGAAACCTCCACACACATACACACACCTTCCCGCCCATTTCGATAGCACCATGACAACATCCTTCCCGTTCCCTTAACTTTTAGCACCCAGCACGTGAGACCCTGCGCAGGAATTAAGATTAAAAAAAAAGAAATTACCGAGCAGAGAATACGAAAATGCAATTTGGCGAAACCAAGTTTAGTAAATCCACAATCTACCTCTCCTTTGATTTTACATAAATTGTGTGCCCCACTTCATGTAGCAAATATTCGTCAAATGAAAACGACAGCATAGGGAATTTAAATGGTATTGGGCTCAATCGTGTGAACATTTATCTTGAGGGATAAGAAAAAGTTTGTGTATTCATAAAAATTAATTGATACGGCACCACCGGTTTCATCACATAGTTGATATAGGGGTACCTGAAGATGTCACCCATATGATGAAACCGTTAGTATCGTAAAAATAAATGTTTATTAATTCACAATATTTGTCTTATTCCTCACCATTGGAAATATTTCAATTCAAGGTAAGTCGTGTACGGACCAGAGCAACAATCAAGGTATTTGACTAACTCAACAGAGTTCCTTTTCCGTAAAAGTGAATTATTATTTATTGATAAATGGGGAAACTAATACAACAGAAAGTTAGAACATCACACGACCCTGGATTCAGGGAACCTTAATTACTTGAAGCAAAGGAATCAGCAATTCTCTTTTATACTAAAATACGAGGGAAGAAATAAGAGAGGAAGGGGTATCTGCTGTGTAAGCACTGTAAGGATGGGAAAAAAGCGGGGGACAAATTTATTGACAACAGTCACTTCAGAGTCATAAATTTGTTTAAAATTTTTAGTTGTTTCAGAGCGTCAAGCCAAATATAAAATATCATTATCACAGTTGCTGTGTTGTCACAGTTTAGAAGGTGTTTGGCAAAATTGCTTTTCATAATTACATTTATGAATACTAAACTATTCTTTAGCTCCCACATTAAAATTATGAGCAGTCTGTCCAAAACGCACCCTATCACAATAGCCATACTTCATTGCATTAATTTATTTATTCGTCTTGGTCCGAAAATAGCACTTTTTGGCCTTTAAATCGGACACAAATGACAGCAAAACAGTAATAAAAATACAAACACCCAAGCCCTAGGAGGAAAAAACCCACCCTGGCGGGATTGGAATCCGCGACCCGCGGATTGGCAGATGAGACCGTTACCCCCGCCACCACCGGGGCCGGCAATTGGCTTAAAAAATAATCAATTTTCATCAAATACTATACTTCAGTGACGTATTACGAGTATAATAATAGTAGGGGTAGTAATATTAATAATTAAAATTTTTCCTTTCCATTAAAAAATTGCAGTGGCTATTTAATCAATGACAATCACTATATTTCCGTTTTTATTGCCCTTTCCGAATTTCTTCTTTCAAATTTTTACTCTGGTCACAAAAAAAAAACTTTTGTTTAATGCCTATTCTTTTTGCTCTCACTACATGTTAAATTCATCAAAAATTTCAAAATTGCTTTCATCCAATTTACAAATCCTGAGTGGAGAACATCAGGATACCTCAAAAACATTTATTTACATATCTATTTAATAGTCTAAGCAACCTTACTATTAGAGAACCACACCTACCGACTAAGTTCACCAAAACATTTCGTCTGAACTACGTCCTCTTCGATTCGTGTACAATTTTCCCTTCTATTCAACTAGAGGTTTCATATTTACTCGTAATACACACAGATATATTATATTATTTCAGGCTTCACTTCGTGAAAGTATTTTTAGAATGCATACACACACACATACATGCATATATATAATATATATATATGTATGTATGTGTAAATATAAATATATAGCACCTTAATGGCCTTCATTTATTCTTGATTCACAGTCACATTTAATTATAGCAAAAAAATAAAATTGCCAACATAAAACTACTCACTACTTCATTAGGGTACGAGTCACTGACTTAATGACTCCTTGTATTATCTTGTCTGGGTCTATCAAAAACCTGACTCTGATTGGCAGACTACAGCCAACCATAACGACTTGAAGGAAACATTGCGAAAGAACATTCCCAGCGTACAATTAAAACCACGAAAAACCTGACACCAGCTGAAAAATGAATGGAAATTTGATATTTTTGACATATTTTGTCCAGATTTCCCACCTCCATGTCAAAAAAATTGATGATATGACAGCCATCTCAGAGTTAAGTACCTTTAAGGCTATATACAATGGTGTCAGAGAAAAATCGGTGCTTGGAAGCGATATACAAGACACGTATAAAACACACAAAATGTCGCTAATTTCAACCAAAATTTTTACGCCTGAAGATAATTACACAACTGCTTGATAATGACTTTAAAAACAAGTTCATACTTTTAGACACATAACTTTCACATTCACCCCTTTCTAGGTACGTAAATACAAAGAAGCCTCAAGATTATTTCAATAAGCGTAACTCTCATCGCTAACTTCATCCAGACTACTTACCGTGGTATATTGAGCCCCCCTCCGCGACATCAAAGCATTTTTTATATACGGTCAAGGTGAATGATTTTTACTCTCTGAAATGGTTGCATTTATGAAATTAATTGATAATTTGATAAATTATTTGGTAAATATTGCTCGCAAATTGTCCCAAGGGATTACTCATAGAAAAATGCAAGTAAAATCATTCGTCTTCTCGTGTAAGTTGGAAATTGACGAATATTGGAATTTATTTGCTAAATGAGCTAAGCGAAGTGTTTGAAACACTCAAGCACGTTCTGCTCATCACACAGCAATTTGAAATGGTGATATAAGTTCAATGAATTTTTGTCACGGCGGTCCAGAAGTGACAATTGCATTATTTCTACAGAGGAGTAGCACAAAACACGCTTACCAACTGCCTAATGAATTGCAAGGGACTTTGAAAAAAAACCCTTTTTTATGTCCAAACCATGTAAAAACTTGTTGTTTTCAAAATTATTATGTTCCACTGATTTCCATCTCCGAACATTTGTTCCAATTATGTCGTTAACAGGTGTCAAATGGGGTCTTTTGTTTTTATGAAGAACTGCAAAGTGCTGATCTTTAGATGTTTTTAAATTATAGTGAGTATTATTATCAATTATATTTTAATTTTTGTCTGTAGGGATAGTATAGTTGGTGAATCTTCAGTTCTATATTTTAAACTATATATCAAATTGATGTGAAACAGTATTAATCGCTTTACAGGAGTTCAAGTACTCCAGATGTGGTTTCCCATTTTGGAGAAATACTGCAAGAATACCGTTGCCTTAGCATTGAAAAAGATGATTTGGGAGCTTACCTCAGGAGTAACACTTTCTAAATCATGCTGACTGGGACTTTCTTATTCCATGGCGTACTCCGCAAGCTGTTTTTATATAAACAATTATTATCTTTCAAAAACTTTGCAAATAATACCCTTTAAGGTTTCTTGGCCTATAAATATAGTTTTTTACTTTCCATAAGAGTCTACGATTATAACAGAATGTCGCTCTACACAGTACTTTTTTGTATTTCTTTATTCAATTCTTGTTTATATTACTTTGATATGAAGGAAAACTGTTTCCAAAAAGCACCTAATTTTACGCCAAGAGTAATATTTTAACTATGTTACATATGAACTGAGAAATTAATACAGAAATAACGCTTTTTATATATTGCTCTAATGTGTTATCCTGGGTATCATTTGGATAGAGTATTTTTTTATTAGTCACTGAAATATGTCTTGCATATCTAGATACAGGATATAAAGCCAAGAGAATCTTTATCTGCGTACTTTGATGATTTATATGCCCATATTGATTATTTTAACATAAAGTTATTGTTTGGAGCTGCCTGATTCTTAACAGTTAAACATTAAATACATTGGTCTCTAATCTATGATGGAATTGTTCAAGCATCTGAAAAATACATTCCTTTTCCATAGCTATATTTTAAGTCTAATGAAAATAGCCTGAAAAACAACACGCTATTTCTGGGTCTTCGTAAATCTCTCAATGACTTATTTAGAAATATGTTAGGATGCGGAAAGGCTTCAGCGTTCAACCATTATTAATGGGTAGATTTCAACATTTCCGGGTAAAATGAGCCAAATTAACTGAGAATTAATCTAATTTTTCTTACACAAAGGCGGCTACTCATATGGAAATGAGGATAAGGATAAGATCTTCATTTTAAGAAAAAAAGTAACGAAAACTCTTTTAAAGTGACGTTCCACCTCGGTCTCGATCCACACCAAACCTCTTTAGAGAGCAGAGAAGCCAAACAAGCAACCGAAGGCGTTTCTGTCATAGAAACCAGCCTCGTGACATTTCCTTGACAGAAGGTCCCGAGGAGGAAAAATTGCGTGAATAAAAAATAAAAACTATTTTATCGAATGTAAATCTTCATACACACGATTCCACGCACGTGCGAGGAGCCCATAAAATGAGTGCGTGCTAATGGAAGAAGCGGAGAATACTTGCATAGAATTATGTTTTCCAAATGGATTCTTAGATCTCCTTCTTTATTTCCCATTAGACTCGATCTCCAGGTCAAGGACAGGTTCTTTTGACGACGGTTAAAGAACAGTACTTGCATATAGGGACGAGGGAATGAATATACACACTTAATATGTCAAGCAACAGTTTTTTTGCCACGAAAATGTATCACCTTCTATTTGATTCTCTTTGGCAACAAATACATTCCTGCTGGAAATTATGATCTTACTTTTCGACGGGAGGGTTATGGCAATTTTGGCACTGCAATATTTTAAGGAAAAAAGAGACAAGGCAAATCAAACTTTTTAAAAAATCAAGTGTAAATTAATATCCGGAAAAAAGATATATTTAAGCAGGCGTATCAGTTTTGGTTGTTTGAAATACTTCTCTTTTTAATTCTGAAATCGAGCGATTAATTGTACAAAATTAAACTCCATAATTTTGAAATGAAATATAGATTGCTTAACCATTTTCGTCGTGATAAGGACGATTCTGAAAACTACTAACTATATTATTTAAGCTATTCCTTTTTAAAATAAAGGATGAATATTTATAATATAAAAAATGCAAGGTTTAAGAAAGGGGACAACAGAAATAGAAAAAATTGGATTTGACAAGCTGTACTGAATAGGATAGCAGAGCGCTATTATGTGGGAAATTATATAGTTTAGGAAAAAAGTTGGGAGTGAAGCAAAGGAAATGGCTTATAGGACAATTGCTCACGGCCAAATGGTTCGGGGGCGAGAGGGGGTGGTCCTGTCTCCATGCGGGAATCAGGTTTGCGATGTGGCTAGTTACGTGCTGGTTTCCGAATGCGAGTTGATACGAGTCCCGTCTATGGATGACTTTTTTCTGTGGCAAACCTTTTCCTTATTCGGTTCTATGTGAACGGGCTTTCAAGTGGAGTACTCCATCCGTCGGACGGGAAGTTAAATTGAGGACCCCTTGGCGCCTTTAATTAAGAGTAGGCTAACACCGACTACGACTTTCCCTTCGCCTATTCTTCCCACATTCCCTGAAAACCGTGCCCCTCAAATATTACCTATCACTCCCCAAGGGTGGATGTGAACTTAGCTGTCGGCCGGCACCACGAATAACTACGTTTGATTCTCCATAGGTTTCGTAAAAATATTGTCTTTTAATCGAAACAATACCACGAATTGAAGCATTTTAGCAGTAATGTTACTCATTAATCAACCCAAAAGATTTTTGGTCACGTGAGGACAGATCTTGACCTGTTATACGGCACGCAACATTTGAAATGTAAACATGAAAAGACGAGGTCATTTCCCCGTGCCGTTTGTATTTTGTCTGGACGGAGCAAATCTCAGCTTGGATTTCGCTGGGATCGTCAATAGACGTCTTCCGGAAGTGAATACGCTTAATGCCAGAAACTGAATATTGTCTACACTGATTAAGTCCTAGCATTATTTATCTTCAGAATGTGTATTAGCACATTCATCGTATTAATAAACCTAAGTTTTAAAATAATGCCTAATTTTTACGAATGCATGCTTCACGAAAATTATGAATTTAATTGGCTATTTGAGATTACAGGTTTGGAAATCCCCATGAGTAAGAAGCACTCATAAAAACACTTTTCAGGTTCATCGCAGAGTTTTTTGACGATCTTATCATGAGTTGGTACTTATGTGGTCCTCAGCTACATCATGCCTTATAAACGCGTGTTGTAAACGCATCTATATCTACCCTTTAACCTGAGTTCCTCCAGGGGATAAGTAGACAGGGGTACTAGGTATGGAATCAACGGAATTTTTCAGCAGCAGCAAAGGAGCGTTTATCTGGCCAACATTGCCGTAACAGTTCTTTTCTCGCCGAAATATCCCGCTCAAGCGCAGTAATTATTTAATACAGAATAAACTAGAACCACAGTAATCACCCCGAATATTGTTTCATAAGCGCAAAAAATTAAATTAATAATAATAGTTAAGTGAGAGTAGAGCTCTTTCAAGCCCTACACAGCGTGATAGATTAATAAACATTACCATCAATTAATGAGCCAGCTCCTTTCCCAGTGCCACCAGTGGTTTCTCAGGAGAATCTGATACCCCAAAAATCGCACTGATTTGGAGGTAATAAAATCGAAATCTATGCTTTTTAATCAAATCTGCCAATGACATTAAAATTTTACAGCAAATAATTGAACCAGCCATTTCACCTGGACTATGGTGGTGTGGGTTTACCTTTTATTAGTTCGTGTTCTTTTAATGAGTATTGCAAACAATATTTTTCAAGCCTTAACTTAATTCCGATACACCAAAGAATATTCGAACCAAAAAAGGTGATTTTCATTCAAACGTTCACCAGAACAGTGTTGGTGCGTACCTCAAGGTTTCCACGCAGTTCAAGCAGGCAACAGATCCTGACAATACGAGGCAGAGGCGAATGAAACTGAAGGCAGCGAGGGTCGGGATGGGTAGGAGGGTGGGAAGGGGGAGGGAGTAAGAGTTTGGAGAGGGAGTGACAAGAAGGCGAGAAGAAAAGCCGCGTGAAGGAGAGAGGAGGCCTTAGGTGGCTCGTATGTGCGTGCGTGTTCGCCTTGAGGAAACAATAATACTTAAAACGGAGCCAGAGAGAGTGGAAAGACTGGTTTCCTTTTTCCGTTTGGCAGTAAAATGTTTTTTATCCCGGGTTAGGAAATGGATGAGATACCTTGGAGCGGGGGGTGAAGGACGAAGCTTCCGAGAGTTGAGGGGTCGGGAGAGCTCTTATTGAGTGGGAGTTTATACACACATAAACGTGCACATGGGTGTAAATATGTGCATCCATGAATTACGCGTGAACAGACTATATATATATATATATATATATATATATATATATATATATATATATATATATATATATATATATATATAATTATATAGAAATATATATATATATATATAATTATATAGAAATATATATGCACACACAAACATACACATCTACATGACTCGCTACTCTTACTCTGATGAGGGTGACCAGAGCCACCAAAATATCAACCGAGTCTCATATTTAGTATATACGATACATATACATACTTACATGTATACTTTTGCATATACATGCTTATATCTTATATATACATGTACATACACGTAATTATACACATAAAAATATAAATATATACTTAATAGTTACCTTTTTCACTGGTAGTTAGAATCGGTACCGGGCGAGTGTAGACTGACGGAAAGGAGCAGTCCCCCTTAGTAGACAAGGTGCGGCACAGACCATAGGAGTAAAATGTACTCCGCCTGAAGGGTTTCGAGGCATGAGTGGCATGCTGAAAGTGAAGCGATAATTAAAACGTTAAAAATCATTGAAATAAATATTGAGGAGAGAGGTGTGTTTGGTGGTTGTTGTGCTGGCTGATGTGGATGAAAAGGTTGAGGTAGGCGCGGATATTGTTTATGGAGGTAGGTGAAATGCATTGTCCAACGTAGAATGAGTTGCAGTGTTTGCACTTCAGGTGGGGCATTACATAGCAGTAGGTTCACGAGGGAATGGAGGGGAAAGGGAGAGATACGGCGCCTTGTGGACTGAAGGAAGGAATGCTAAGGATGGGACACGTTTTAAATTTGAGTGGATTACAAGCTGTTAGCGGATTTGTGGGCAGGGCAGGATTTAGATAGGAGTATGGTGGTATTCAACTTGACAGATATATTGGTCGTTTGTTTAAAAGTGCCGGAGTGACATTAAGGTAATATGTTATCAGTAGCTTGGCGGTTGGCAAGAATGGAAAAAGGTCTCCGAGAATATATTTGAGAGACCTACTGCCAAGAAAGTAAGCGTAGCAGGTAAAGATGGTTTGCGAATTATTAATTTCGGAGAATTTGGTAAAGTGGAAATTTCCGAGCATATTTCCTCAGCCAAGGGATACAGGTTCAGTGAGGCAGGTATGGAATGAGAATCAATTTGAACAAGACTAATATCACGTGATATTAAGAGAGAAGAAAAGTAAGTTAAACATTAAATAAGATGCAATGAACTAGAACAGAACACTCTACCTGTCTCGGAAGTGTTCTGGACTACAGTGGTCATGTTAGTAGAGACGTCAAAAAAAGATTTCTGTTTGGCATAGACGTTTTCACGTGTAGGAAGGAAGTGATGACAGGGACATTGAGTGAATGTTAAGAAGGGACTAAGGAAAAATTTGGCATGAAGGGTGTTTTGAAGGTCTAGTAAACATGTTCAATGAAACAATGGTAGGCGAAATTTTTAAGGGGTTCATGAGAACTGGGTATGGAGAAGGAAAAGGTAAAATAGACGAAAAGGAAAACAAATGAGGAAGTGCATTTGAGGGAGAAGCGAGGGTTTCTGGGCAAAATCAAAGTGGACAGCAAAGATGGACACAGGCAATTTTGTTAGACAATGAAACATTAAAGACTGTTGGTAAGGAGAATTTTAGGCAGGTGAGGTAGGAATAGAAAAAGAGCAGGCATATTGCACGGAAATAAGGGAGGTAGAACGTATGCAAAATTGAATGAGGATTCATTGTAGTGTGGAGTGTAAGGGAGATAATAGTTAGGTGGGTCTAAAAAACCGTTGAGGATATTAAGTCTGTATCAATCCAAATCTAACATAAACAGACTACCTAATAATAAAAATTTCCTCATGTATATCTTGGAACCAAATTGAAATACAAAATTCTGGACGGATATTCTACTGATTATCAAGTATCTAAATACTTACTTAATACAGAGCACTATGGTTATTTAATCAGAAAAAAGTTATTGAGAAAAATATCAGCCATTGAGAAAGACATGAATGGCCCCTTAAGAATACGTAAAAATTATACAAATCTGAACAACGACTTATCTCCGACTAATTTTACATTTAGTTTATTCTTTTACACTGTGATATTAAGAGACACTTTGGAATGGGACATTTGCCTTGCACATCGGATCAGGGACTGCTACTAACAAAGTTGACAATTAATTCTCTTCGGAGTGATTAATATTGATTGTAAAATTTATTTAAAATTCAAATAACGTTGATGGGTAAGCGCATTTATTGGATACAGAGGAGAGAGAAAATTTACAGAAAACCTAAAAACTAAGTACCATGGCCGTGGAATGGCAATTTTGTTATCCGTGAAGTTAAAGCGACAGGTTTAATCATGTTAAACAACGTCCTCAAGATGTTGTCGATTTCAGTTATTATAATCCCTTCCAAAATTTCTAAGGGAATAATTTTGTTTATTAGATTCGGTTCCGTCCTTAAATTCCTGCTGGAGAGAAATCATAACAACTCAATTAAAAAAGTCACTGCGGGAGTCGTTAAACAAGGATCTTTGGCGATTGGTTATCATCGATCGAAAATTCACTCTCTCTCTCCTTCTAGCGTAAAGTCTCCGGTCTAAACTTTAACTGACCAATCATATTAAAACGAGTCAATAAGGACCAGACTCATTGCACCGACTACAGTCTAGATGTACAAGTAACAGTTTTTGAGCAAACACTCACTTTAACTAGGGGATTCTCGCAGGTCCAGATATTAGATCCCCTCCTTGTTGAAAGCGAACATTTTAATTAACCAACTCGGAAGCGGAAAAGTTCCGGCGTGAGTGGATATCTCTTCCTTTCCGCTCTCATCCGGGGCATAATTTAAATCGACCCTCTCCCCGATCCAGCTATCTCTAATACCATATCACCCACCCCGTTATCACCCGGACGCTCACAGCCCTCCGGCTCAACCCATCTCCGATAAACAGCAGTATCCCATCTGAATAATGCCTCCGACCCCGCAGTAAATTCTTTCAACCAGTGACCTTTTCGTGAAGGTCCCGAACTGGAAGGGTTTGGAAGCTTAAATGGAGAGAAAAATGAGGCATAGATCTTGATTGATGGTTAGATCCCAGCACAAAGATTTATGGTAGGCTAAGGCCGTCATACGATCCAAGTAGTGTTTACATTACAGAAAAAGCTTACTAGTTAATCAAAATTCAAACATAGATTGCTGGCATACACGACTTCTGAGAAATTCAATGGCTTATCAGGTTAAAATTTAGGAAGGGCCTTCTTTTTTCCACGTAAAGAGGCTTATATAATATTTGATTGCTTTATATTCGTGTTAAATATCAGAATTTAATTGAATAATAATAATTTAAATTTGTGTATAAAAATATATAATCGAGTAATAACAAAATTTTTCAGAAATATATAAATTTTTCCACAAAATAAACTATAGGAATTGTAAATAGGAAGTGGAGAAGGGATCCCAGGATTACGAAATAGATGATTATAAAGATAGACGAGAGCGGAAAATGGAAGAAAAAGTAGGATCTCAATAATAAACTGATGCCGGGAACGAATTGGGCGAAAGGAGAATTAAGAACTAAGGAAAAAAGAATTAAGGTGGAAGACGCTGTGCGAAGGCATCGAAAGTTCACAGAGAAAGAGTAAAATTTGGTCGTTATACAGGAAGATTGAAACACACTCGGAAAATAAGAAGGGGATATATTTGCAAATAATAAAAAATTTGGGAGGAAAAATGTCATTAAAACCAGGATTGAAGAGAGATAAAGGGAATATATATATATATATATATATATATATATATATATATATATATATATATATATATATAAGTTATACGGTAAAGAAAATTTACTCTTGCTAGATTAGACACAAAAAGAATATGTTCTGAAAAATAAAATGAACTGTCTATTATTTGTTTGATTCTGATTTTTCAAGGGATTTATTCGCAAAATATTTAATGACGATGTCATTAATTATGTAGATCATCTTCTTCACTGTAGGTTACCCCATTTTCTAAATACTAGAAATTTTAATGCGATTTTTTCTGGATATTTTATTTCTCACGAAAAAAAAGTTGTCAAAGAATAAGTATGCAGAATGATTTAATTTTATAAACATTATTTTTACTTGTGACGAAAACATCAACAGAGACGTGTTCAGGAAAGGACGTATTCCAGGAAATTAGAATTCCGTCGCTCAAGGTTAAGGATAGAGAAAGACAGTAGCCAACAGAGGGTAAAGAATTTTATCACCAACGCGACGGGGAGTTTACATACAGGCAAATGACCAGCCAGGGCTACGACTAGACGGATGAATTTGCTTACATACCTGTAAATAAGCAGGTGGCAGTTAGGCAGACACTTGGATGGTCGTGATGAATTCACCCGAAATGGACCTGACAAAATTCGCACTTAAGTATTCCTAAGGTAACGCCGCATCTCCAGAAAGCTGTCATTACTTGATCAACGCTGTGAAAATTCACGCTCAAAATTTACTCAAAAGTACTGTTTAGCTGTAAATTATGAAAACAGTTACATAAAATATAAGGATATACACAGCATCCGTCATTGGTCAAATTTAAACGTTTTACGAACATCGTGGTTCGTACTTGTAGCATGAAAAAAAAGTAACAAGAGAATTTTAATATGACTGGTTTGGCTGACAATAGAGAAAAGAAACTGAACAGAGAGGAAGAGGCATACGAAGACATTTTGAAAGAGGTGGGCAAAGACAATTTATTGGGATAAATCCGATAAAGGCAGGAAAAATGTATGGACGAAATATTCCAAGTTAGCGGTGTGTTCCAAAGGTATGTTGAAGGCTGCAACAGAGGTGAGCACGGCGGGAAAGCGGAGTCGAGGAAGGAATAGAGGGGAAATTTTAGAGATCTTCTGTACTGTATATCTCTTTATTTGGTAAATATTTTTGTCCACAAGAAAATCTCGGACGCCGAGGTTAAAAGAAAAATTTCGTTAGGTATATAAGTGTTCAAATATAGAAGTTACTGGCAGGCACCTTAAGTAAAGATATTCAGAAAAGACTAGAGAAAACATATGCATATAAACTTTTAATGTGGAGCACAGTTTTATATGGTTCATGAACTTTGTCGTTCGAGGTAGAAAGATAAGTACAGATTGGAGTCATTTGAAATGTGTGCCGAAGAATGGATGACGAAAAATGGACAAAAAGGAGAACCAGCGACCGGAGGAAGCTCTCGGCATGGTTGAAGAAGGAAGGTCGTTGGGAGAAATTTGTAAAACGCAAGACCAGTGAACGCAGTCGACACTAAGAGACTGTCGGACGCTGAAGACAGTAATATCTATCCATCTAATACCACTTTTCCTTAAGGTGCTCCATAATGTCTTTTGCTCTTCTATTAATCTGTTTACTTCTTTTTTTGCTTTATCTGTTCTTTTGGTCTTCATTATTTGCTTTCGGCTCAACTTTTCAAGGCTTCAATTGTTCTCTTGTCAGTATTTCCTGTACGTCTTGTATTTGATCCATATGATGTCACATTCTACGTATACACTGTTACAAA
Source organism: Hetaerina titia (assembly GCA_037158775.1). Lineage (NCBI taxonomy): Eukaryota > Metazoa > Arthropoda > Insecta > Odonata > Calopterygidae > Hetaerina > Hetaerina titia. The sequence goes on from CM073775.1 coordinate 15,682,613, forward strand.
ATGCTTTCTTGTTTGTAATTATATCTTCTTTGAGCATAATAATTGCCTTTTTGTTCTTATTCCCTGAAATACATTGAGCTTCCATCCATTGTTATACTGTTCTTGAGGTAGGTGACTGCTTCCCCTTTCTCAAATTTCTCTTCTTCAGAGCCACCATCTTATTTTAGCTTTTATAATCTGCAGGACTCGGGAGTTGGAATGTTTAAGCCACGGATGGATGGACAGAGACTAGACTCGTAATCGTTAGATTCTAAAATCGATATAAATGTAAGAATGGATCGAATCTGCGAGTCAAAAGGCCTTTCAAAATCATTGTCACTGCTGTTATTACACATAAAAAAACCTTAGGAAATAAGTTATATCTAAAATATTATAAGAAAACTTAAAGGTAAACTTTTAAAAGTATACTATAGGATATCTCATATTGAAAATTTCATTAATGCTATTACAATAAGGGCTGTATTGTACTTGTTGACTTATTGATAAAATATGATCTGAATATTTGAGAGACGTTTGAGGCCGATACTTTGTGGACATCCATTTGTGACACACAAAGAAAGAATCAAAGACTTTGCGTTTCCGCAGGGAATATTTCCCGTGGAAACGTTTTCAGGTTGATGGATTGTTTTGTTATATACTGGTACTGGATAGCTATTTTAAAGTAATTATAAGGGAGAGATTATTCCTCAGCATACAATGACTTACACAGTTAAAGCATTGTGTGACTTTCCAAATATTCAATACTAATAAAAGACTATGCGTTGAAGTACGAAAAATATTTAATATTTTAAATAAAAAAATACCCTAACATCCAGAAAAAAATCTAGTCTAACAAATCTTTTTTAAAATATTAATAATTACCTTGAAAGACATATGCCCAGAGTTGTATAAAGTAGCTGTTAATCCTTATATATGATACAACAGGTAAAACAGCCACCCTTTATTTTTAACAACTTCCTGACGAGCCTGGAGCATGAGAACAAATCAATAAAAATAAATGTAGTTATTTTGTTAAATATGCATATTTCTTTTTTATAAATAATTTAAAATACTTTAATCGTATTTTGTAAAATTAATTTAATTGGCAACACATTCAATGGTCGGTGAAAATATTAAATAAAAATGGTGGTTCTTGTTAAACAAACACAAAGGATTTGATTGGAATAATAAACTCGCTCTTTCACAAAGATTAATTGGTTGAGGTTGAAGATAAGTATGTATGAATGCGGGTGATGTATAAAATGGACAAGTCTTAAAACAACTAAAAATCGAGTACCGAGTCCAGATGTCCGTATTTCCGTTCAAATTTGAGAGTGGTACATGTTAATAAAAGGTTTTCTTTAATGAGGAAAAATGCAAGGAATTACCAAGCTATGGTGGGTGGGACAGCGTGTATATTTCTGTATTTGGCCTGGCATAAAGCCTCGTCGGTCGTTAATACGACCCCGCTCAACCTCCCTACCTCCTGAACATTACAGTCATTTGGCGAGGGATTGGGAGGGAAGCGAATCCTTAGAGGGTCGGTGAGGATATGGGGGGGGGGCGAAAGGGAAATGGCGGATCCGTGCAAATGTTTACTCGGGCCCTGATGGAGGGGGTGGGGGTTAGAGGATAGCAGATCCTCGCGCCGCTTTCAACCACCCCAACCAGGGATTTCCCAGGGTGTTGTGAGGGCAAAGGCACTCTAAGTGAGAGAGGAAGTGGAAATTACTGGATAAAAGGAAATTCAGAATCACCTCGAAAACATTTCCGGAGGGCAACACTAAATACGGCAAAATAAACGCTTTTCACGATTCGCGCGATCTCTGTCTTCCTCGTAAAAATAGACGCAACGCAGGTCAAACGAAGCAATGGAAGGGCAAAGAATAATTAACCAGCGGAATTGAGAGTGAACCTAGGTATATTGGCGTGATTTTTCTGGCGTCAATTTCTCAATATTCTGCGACGCACCTATTGGGATCTGAGGTTCAAATATCTAAGAAAGAATACAACATTTAGCTCCAAGCAAAAATTCCACAGTTTATTTCTAACTGTTCAACAACGTAATAAATACTCAAATTGAAAGATTTCATACTTTTCCACAGACTCTATGTATTTCCGAGTTGTATCTTTAAATAAGGTCTCAGGTAACGTACGAAATCTTTTAAAATGGATATTAAATACTACTACCAAGTAAAGTCAGAAACCGTAGAGGATAATAAATAATCGTTCATGAATAAATGTTAAATTTTACCAAAGAAAAAAATATATTCTTTAATTTTTGATTATTATTATATAAAACCATAAGATGAGTAAATATCAACCTTTTCTAGGAAATTAATATTCTATACATTCAACCTTTTAATAATAGATAGTCATTATCAAGAAATGAGGATGCATAGATCCGATACATTCTATATATTTCTCTTTATGAATCTACAACATTAAAGATATGCAACTGAGAGAATAAATTATATTTTTACTAAAGTTATGCCAAAACGATTGAAAAATATACGTTATGAATAATCTGAAAATTAATTATACATATAGTATGTATGTAATTGTCTATTTATTTATAATCGTACAGTAAAGTTGTGTGTAGGTTTTCGATAGTCACCCAGATTTTCTACCGCTAATTTTTGAAACCTCGCCGAAAACTAAACAACGCAACATCCTACACTAAAATAAACTCTTATACAAATCCAATATACTGACCAACTTCTTCAGCCCACCCAAAATACCAATACCTTTCCTTCCTCTACCAGAACAAGCAAACATTCTCCACTCGAACCTAGCTTTCAAATTTTCATCGCCACCTCAAAGTGCTCCTGTACCAATTTTCTAGTCTCATTTGGATAGTAAATCCCAGTAATACTCTCTCCCACCCACCGTTCCTACCACTAGTTCGTTGGTTTTCCTGTCCATCCATTTTGCCTTTGCCAATATTATCCTATTAAAGCTTGGTGTCAAAGTTTCCAATGCCACAACTCATCATTTCACAATTCATCACAATCATCACAATTCATTCACATGACATCACTCAAGGTCCCCGCCAATCAACTCCCCCCCTTCCTGCAGTATAAGTTGGGCAATCTTTCTTCCTTGATTCCTGTAACTTTGACACACAAAGTAAGCAATACCAGCTACTCTATTTTATGCCTTCTAATTTTTTCGTATGATACAGCTTTACTATTTCTCTAAAACTCTATTACCTCAGTTTTGTTTGCTTAGATAGAAACAAATACTATGGCTCGGTTTGAACAAGAAAATAATTAAATGAAGATGCATGCAATGCATATAATCTAATATAGTGTTACAAATGTAGAAGATAACATTTGAATATGAAAAAGGACATAAATATATACCATAAAAACCATAAACACAGTAATCAACCCGAAGGTCGGTTTAGTAGGTGATGGTAGAGCTCACCCATGTACCAAGCCCGACGGCGTGTGAAAATTCACACATCAGGGTAGGGGGGCCAGTTCCTTTCCCTGTGCCGGTTATGGTTTCCCAGGAAGACCTGGTACCCGAAAAATCAACTAGCTTGGGTGGAGCTGCAGGTGCCCAAAGTGCCTTGCCCGGGAATCGAACCCGGGACCCTCCGGTCAGTAGTCCAACGCTCTACCCCCTAGACCACCGCGACCCGCTAAATGTATACATATACACACAAATGTATAATATTTGAATATAAGTGTCTACACATTTACATGTATATATTTGTTACTACATATGTTATATATAATATATACACACACACAAATTCAAACACGAAACCCCGCCATACGGCGAACAAATATTATTTCACATTTAGAAATAGATATAAGGAAAGGGGATAGGAAAACACATAAAAGGCAAACACGAACACGTGTTCGTCTTTTATGTATTTTCCTATCCCCTTTCCTTATATCTATTTCTATATGTGAAATTATATATATATATATATATATATATATATAAATTCACTGATAGTCATAACAAACACAGAAACCAAAACACAAAAGAGGAAAAACTCACTGGTTCTCGAATTTTCGGTGGTCCAACCACCTTTCTCAAGAGGAATTAGGAACAGAACTCTGTCTGAGTTCTGTTCCTAATTCCTCTTGAGAAAGGTGGTTGGACCACCGAAAATTCGAGAACCAGTGAGTTTTTCCTCTTTTGTGTTTTGGTTTCTGTGTTTGTTAAGACTATCAGTGAATTTACATTACACGTTTGTGGGTTTTCCAAAAAAGTGTATATATATATATATATATATATATATATATATATATATATATATATATATATATATAACGTTCTCCGGCGACGCACAAATATATAGAAGCAATGATATAGATATTTTTTACATATAAACACAAAGAAGGGACGCACATTTTTAATGTTTCGACGGTACGGCCGTCATCATTAGATAACGACGGCCGTGCCGTCAAATAGTCAAAACTAGATATGTGAGTGTCCTTTCTTTGTGTGTGTATATATATATATATATATATATATATATATATATATATATATATATATATACACAAAGATATATATATATATATATATATATATATATATATATATATATATATATATATATATATATATATAAAACTTAGACAGTAACACACAGCACGAGAACACATAAAAAGAACACTCACAATAATATCTTGATAATTTCGACGGACTCGAGCTCCGTCTTATTCGGAAGATAAGATATGACTCAGTCATATCTTATCTTCCGAAGAAGACGGAGCTCGAGTCCGTCGAAATTATCAAGATATTATTGTGAGTGGTATTTTTATGTGTTCTCGTGCTTTGTGTTAGTCTAAGTTTTTTATTCAACACTTCCGTGTTACTTCAAAGAAATCATTTATATATATATATATATATAAAGTATGTAAATTTATATACATAGAACTTGTCGTGGTTAAAGAACAAACAATGTAATATACGGTACGTGGAGGGGTAGGGGTGCCCGGGGAGGGGCGTATGTGAATGAGGTTCGGGGGTTGAGTGGGGTTTATGAGAAGAAGAGGGTGGCGCTGTATCGAGGACACAAAATGCGGTCTGCGGAGCATTGTGGGGGTGGCGGGTCTTGCAGCCGACGACGACGTAGTCTGAAGTGAGGGGTGCAGGAGGAGGACCACGAGGATTGGGGGAGTGGTGGGATGAGGAGGCGCTGAAGGCGTAAATTTCGGTTTGCGGGTGTTTAATGGTTATTCCAGCACCCTCGCCCTCCCCCCTCGCGTCCCCTCCGCCGCCGTCCAAGGTGGGGGCGAAGGTTTTATGAACTGCGGCCGCCCCAGCTGCCTTCCCCTGGGTGTTCAGTGTGCCCTGTCTCCACAACCCACTTACTCCCTCGTCGCCCCCTCCCGGGTCCATTCTTTCGGTCTACCTCATTCCGAGTCAAAATCAAATACTGGATGAAATATCCGTTTTCCCTAAGTGTATGGAGATTGTCTCTTGAGTTTTGCTTGTTAAAATTAATGAATAAATCAATGTAGACAATACGAACGAATACCATCAGGGTTTAAGGAAAGAATGTCCCCCTTTTTTTTAGTCCATATGAAAAAATTAAATAATAGCCTTAAAATGATGATGCAAAAATAAAATCCCGGTGAACGTGGAACGAAGATGAAATTGAGATTGATTCTTGAGTCCCTTAGGCATTTATCTAGAAATGGTGTTCGGTTTTTAAAACTTACGATGAGAAGGTGTGAATTTAACTCTTGAACAGATACCAACTCACGTACGCACAATTTTTTGCACATTGTTGAGAGATATTAAAATTAATTGCGCCAATGTTCAGCGCAGGCATAGAATTTGCGAGATGAATTTAGAAACCAGCATTTCGGAAAAGAGGCAATTTAATGAAATTACTGTTTTGGAATAAAAGACGATCATATCGGCCGCTTCTGTCCCTGTTCGGAGTTATACCGCTAGGGGATTTAGTCAATGACACTACTTCATCTATAATCATACTACAATATTTAATTCTTATAATTCACACAATCCTTTCCGTTGCTATATTTAAACCTCTAAACTCTCTGAATTATATAATATAACCCCTCAACAATGGCACGTCGAAAGCCACGTCAACAATGCCATTCTAAATAGTTCATTTTTTTCCTGTATGTTTTTCTCGCAGACAACGCCAATACGATGTATATCGCTTTTCCAAAACAGTCATCATAAGCTGTATACTAGTCAAGGTAACATTTTTTTTTTACTTTCAAGCGTGATTTGGTGAAATTGGAACATGTTAATGACCAAATAAGAACACTTTCAAATTAAATTAAATTATTATGACAAGATTTTAAAAAAATTTAAAAGAATAAGTACAATGCAGCCACTGTGTCATAAAATTCATTGATCAGTGATTATTATACTATTGTCCTTATTAAAATATTGTTTTTATATGTTGTGGACGGCGTGAGATGTCGTATTGCAAAAGTGAATGGTGTGTTAGCGGTGCGTGATTTTGAACGGTATGTGACATTGAAGAGTGCGTGATTATGGACGGAGTGCGGAGATGGACGGTGCGTTGTTTGCATGGTAAGTTTATGTTTGATGGTAAATGTGCCATTGGTAATAATTAAGTGTCATTGTACGAGCTAATATATAAGAGCTTTTTGTCTCATTTCTGTCCTTCTTGTGCTTGTGTGTGGGTCTTGGCTTTATGTAACTGTCTTCAATGTAATGTCTAACGTACGTGATAGGTGGAAGAAGGGAATATAAATCTCAACCTCGCCAAATTAAGTCAATAAATACTATATGCATGTGCATTTTAAGAGTGCCCGTTGACCCGATCTGACATATGCCACCAGGACAATCGCCTAATTGCAACGAGATTTATATTATAATAATTTCCACGAATTGCACCATCTTTAGGCGAAATATTAAGTACAAGTAGTACATTCAACACCTGGTCTACAATAAATTTTAACGGAAGAAAAGTGCTCTTCTTTGGGCATTAAGAAGATCAAGAGAGATTTTTGATGGACCCACTGCCCAAGCACTGGTACATTTCTAAGTCTCTTCTAGAGAGATACTAAATTTGCATACTCTAACCCATGAATTGTACCAAACCATTCTTAGACTACATACCCTTCTGCCTCCATTTAATCCACTCAACATTCACTAAACCTTTTGTCTCCATAGCTCGCTTGCACTCATTCTGCCCTCTATCACTGTCTTCGACAATCCATTGCCACTCCATCTGTGTCACATCTACTTTCCTTGCTTTCTTTGAACTACTCCACGCAATCTTCTCCACAACCGCGCCTTCAACGCCTTCGCTTGTTATACTTTCTACCCATGTTATCTTTTCTTTACTTCTCCACACCCAAATCTCGAGAGCCACCAATCAGTGCTTATTCCCTTACCTTAGTGACCAAGTTTCCACGACGATCAATATTACGCTCAATATTATAGTGCTAACTAATTTAACATTTACTTGAAATCTACGTTCTCTGCCACCAATTACCCTCGCCTTTTAAAAGTTCCTTTACCTAACGCAATTTTATTTTGATGTGGCCATCACTTGTTTCGCATTCTTTTTAAACATCTCCCGTAAGTTTAACTGTTCCAATTTATTTCCCTAATTAATGTCTGTACTAACCTTCCATTTTATTGGGAATTCATCGACTTTATTTTATACCTCTTAACGTAATCCTAAATATGTCTAATTGAATCCGTAGCAAACATATATCGCGTTTCTATTCATAAAATACCAATAGACTGTTCGCGAGGTTTTCCCTCGCATGTACATCTGGGAACAGTGACAACTAAGCCCATCGCCCGCGAAAAGGATCCTAAGGTGGGCGGGTGTTTAGTGGCTGTTGGCAGGATGGTAGGGGATCGCAGGAGGGAGGGGTCTTTTGGGGGCGCTTTTACGGCGGCGCCGGCGGCGTCTGTGTGGGTTGAGGACGCACGACGGCTTTAAAAATGAGACGGAAAAATCGGCGAACTCTTCTCACTCTAACCACTCTCTCCCTCTCCACCGTCACTTAAGCATACAACAGCGCCCTCCTGGTAGGGCGGAGAGAAGGGGAAATGGAATTAACGTGACGTGACGACAGCGATAACAGCCCGCGGAGGAGGAATTTCGAGCGCGCCAGAGATCACACCCACCTCCCCCTTGACCCGTGGCAGTTTTTATGACTGCCAGGGAGGCATAGTCAACACATGATTCATTCCACGCTATGTAACCACTAATGAACGTGAGTGGGTCAGTTCAAGATCCTCTAGAGTTCTCTTAGAAAGTAGTTCAGGATTCATTAAATGAACCTGTTCCTTCGTGAAAATAGTCAGTACAAGTACTGGGCTTCATGTCGTTAGCTTGTTTACCTCAGTTTTTGTTAGGCGGTGTTAAAGGAAAAATGAATACAGTCTATTCTTATCAACAATCACGCCACCACCCCATATGCGCTTCTGATTAATGGGTTCTCTGTAGAGAACTATAAGTCTTCTCTATGCAACTATTCTCATAATACCTTGGTCATGATATATAGGAAACTTCACGTTCAATACATTTTAAGTGTTGATTGCTAACACATCACCCTGTTGATACAGTTCAGATCCTCGACGAATATGTCTCGAGATGAAACTTGAAAAAATATTGGAGGCTTTTTTTCATAAAACAAATCAATCTCTCCTTAAAATACACCAAGATTTGGATACAATTGACGTTCGTGGTTTCATCGAATTTTTAAGTTTGTTTTTACCATATGTCATAATGGTTTTACCAATTTTTAGCCAAATATGAACTCAAACGCCTCGTTCCTTTTTTAAACGCCCCATTTTTTCTCGTTTCATCAGTAGAACTCATTGGAATCGTTTTATACTTAATTTTCCTAGTTTTCGATTACGCATTTTTTTCGCCTTTTTAAAACCTTCACAAAACATAGCAAAAGCATCAAGTACATTGCCTTCGCTGGAGTTTTTTTTAAATATTTGCAGCGTATTTAAAATTTCTTTGGCATATGGTTCATACATAAGATGATTACAGAATCCAGGTATCTAAGGGTACTCATTATAACGCCTTGCGATTAAGCGGAACAACATTTCTTTCACAACACCACTGCCACACCTGTTAAGACTGATAAACTGTGCTACAGGAATTACAGCAATTATGGCTGCGTGGGAATTTGAATGCCCAAAAATATGATAATATCAGTCTCTAAATAAACAGGTAAAAATATTACAAAAACAGATTAGTGAAGGGAGTATTATCGTTTAAGGGTTCACATTTACACTTATTACTGATAATCTGATGGACAAGGCAGGGATTTTCATGATTAGGAAATAACAGATGCCACCACAATTCGAACCCTCTTTAAAAAAGACGCAAATTACTCTTACATAGCACCAAACAAAACAGCATGCTTCAACTATACATAATTATTTCCCACCTCTCTTCGAGACGGAATACGTATCTTCCCCAATCTAACTCACTTTTGCATCACTTTGTATCACGGCCTTCAACATTACACTGCATTCAATATCTCCTCCATCAATTTCGTCTTCCACTACTACGCCAACGTCAGATGGCACCTAAAACACTTAGTGTTGTCAAGGCCGAAAGTATAAATAGCAAACCTCGTAGAAGTTATTCGCATTTTTTTCCATTGTACTTTCTCATTCTTCTATGCTCTTATTTAAAAAATATCATAAATCTGTGACCTACCCTGATGGCCAAATTTTCGAATCACAAAAAAAGTAACTTGAGTATTCAAGCTTAAGCTAATCCTATTTTACGTCTTCATCGACTTTATGTTTTACAACTACTTCCTCTCTCAATAAACACATTGGGAAATAGCAGTTTTTCTTTCAATTCAACTCTCTGATAAATTTGGGTTTTCGAGGGTTTTTACGAAGGAAAAACTAATCATTCCCTGTTAAAATACTCTTTTTCGTGATTATTTTCCCGCGGGATTGAATCACTTTTATTCTGACATTACCGGCTTGGAAGCGATTCAAGAAAACATTCATGTTACGAGAGAGAGAGAGCGAGAAAAATCACCAAGTATTTTATTCAATCATCCGGAACTCTTCCACCTTTTGTTTAACGGTTAAATTTTAAATGGGTCCATGCATTCATTTCTTTCTCTGCACCAGAATAAAATAAAATAGAGTGTAAAACACATTTAGAGCCGCGAGGCAGCGGTTTTGAAGGATTTCGACTAACAGAGGGAAGAGCCTCCACGAGAAATCCCTGCATCAGGAATCGAGGGATGTAAAAATGCTGGGAGGGATGATAATTTCGAAAAAATAATAGAGAAAAGAAGTAGGCTGTAAAGCAAACAAAGGGAACACACGGGGTGGGAGAGGCGGCTCTGCGTCGGCGACGGAAGGAGGACGAAGTTGAAGACGCGTCGGGAGCCCATCGTCAAATCGATGCCAGACACAGAAAGGGAGAGAGCTTAATTCAAGGCGTTTATTTTTTTATTCCCTTCCCTCTATCGTTTCGCCACCACCGCCCGCTTCAACCACCTCCCGTCGCCAAAAATTCATTCAAAATAGGAGCCATGATTAAAAAGTAGCCCGACGCGCATTTTTGTCAAGGCAGAACAAGAGAAAATTTATTTACGTACTATGGTGATGAACTCGTAACGAAAAGAAAATTCGCTGGAGGAAAAGGATGAGGGGCCAGTAAACCGTTTTTGCACGATGGGATGTTCAATACGGGAGACGCTAGGGTCGAGCGAGATGGCTGGGGTCAGCACTAATCATCAATCGCCTTCTCGTCAAAAACAAGATATTTGTCATGTCGAGTGCTCTGCTTGATAAAGACTGATCATGATGAATTTTAGACAGGGGCGAGAAGTTATCTGCCCGATGAGTCAAGAATTCTAAGAAGGAGAAAGTGAGAAATGAGTGACTGCTCTAGAGAAAGCACAAGATATGGCCAGCAAAGAAATCCATGATGTGTTTCACTTTCACCTCGAGGTCAACATCCAACAACACAAGACATCGCGAGTGGTATTCCAGGCATCAGGCATTACACATAGTAATATTAATTCCCATGGAAGCTTAACATTATGAACATACGCATGATAAGCAAATAGTTCCCAAGCTCTCTTAAAAGTTAAATAAATGATTGTAATTCAATTGGTTAGTCAAATACAACAATTATTGCATTGTACCTATAGGCATATATGGGTATATTTTCACGAGTATTTTTTTACATTATCTAATATATTGTATAATTTTATTAGTTAGTATTAGAAGCTCATATGACTGGTGCTTTGGCACCCCCAAATACGCGCTCTTTCGACGGCGGGTGGGGTAATTTTTAGACGTGGATATAGAGTACAAGAAATGAGTATAGTGCCAGATCATATCATAGAATACATGAGACATAGTGTATGTAAGATATGGCATACACGAAGGAAAGAAAATTAATAAGTATAAGGATAGATTTAAAACTATGTGGATTGTGAGATGAGCACTTTTCCCAAAACCTATTCCTCATTATATAGATGTGAGGAATGGGTTTTGGGAAAAGTAAGAGTAAAGAAATGGTTGCCTCTGAGATGAATAGAAGATGCTGAAGGAAACCTAGGAAGACGGAGTAATGAATGATGAGATGCTGAGAAGAATATAAGGACAGAGAGGCTTGATCGAGCCGTCAGAAAGTGCAGGAAGAATGGGAATGACCATGATCTGAGAAAGACACTGCTTATTGGAAGTTATCTTCGTAGGAGCTGTTAAAAAAACATTGTATCGAGAAAGTCAGGCATGCGTCATTTTTATAAAATTAACTAATTATGTAGTCCTAATTTCACTCTGTATTGTCATAATGATTAAACAAGAGCCTCCTGTGGTTAGTTCACATGACAGTCATAAAACAACTACAAATAAACGATTACTCTCCTGTTGTTTAAAGACTACCACCAGAGTAATTAAGGATTAATGGTGGCGAAATACTACCTTGATCAAAAAGTTCCACCACCGTGTGGCGCTCCCATCGTTCCGATTTGAGTTCTGTTTTTTTTTGTTAAATTGCTACATCTGTTGTTGATATTCCCTTTAAATCTTAGTGTCATAACTTGACATTTGCAAAAGTTACGTAGCCAAGAGTACATCTACCTCTGTGTGTGTTGGCGATTTTTTACAATTGCAGACATGGATTTAAATTTGCAACAACGAACTTGTATTAAATTTTGCGAAAAAAACGGATTTAGTGGCGCACGGACGTTGGAAATGTTGAAAAAGTGTTTCGGCAACGATTCTCTAAAAAAACGGTCGTTTACCAGTGGCACGAGCGGTTCAGAAGTGGTCGTGAGTCAATCGAAGATGATGAACGCAGTGGCAGACCATCGACATCGAAAGTCGGTGAAAAAATTGATAAAGTAAAAGAAATGTTGGTCAATAACCGCAAATTAACCATCAGAGAAATAGCGGAGGACTTGAACATTGCCTATGGATCCGCCCAAGACATTGTGGTTAATGATTTGGGTTTCCGTCGTGTAGCAGCAAAGTTGGTGCCAAAAGACCTCAATTTCATGCAAAGAAGAGACCGTGTTGACGTCGCAAAAGACATGATTTGCGAGGCTGAATCCGATCCCACATTCATCAAAAGGATCATTACTGGAGACGAGACGTGGGTTTATGAGTACGACACGCAATCCAGACATCAGGCAAGTGAATGGCGTTCACCAAATGAGCCGAGACCAAAAAAACCACGTCGTTTTCAGTCAAAAAAGAAGGCAATGCTGACGGTTTTCATGGATTACAACGGTGTAGTGCATCATGAATTTTTGCCAGAAGGCCAGACAGTAAACAAAGAGTATTATTTGGGCGTTATGAGACGTTTGCGTGAAGCAATTCGCCGAAAGAGACCAGAAATCGTCGCACAGTGCGTCGAGACCGTCGCACAGTGATTATTCGTAATTTTTTGACGAAAAATGCAACAAATACCATCCAACAGCCACCGAATTCACCTGATTTGGCTCCCTGTGACTTCTTTCTGTTCAATCGAGTTAAAAAACCATTACGGGGAACGCGTTTTAGCAGCCGAGAGGAAGTAATGGAAAAATCGCAGGAAGCACTGATGGACATACCGAAAACCGAATATAAAAAATGTTTCGAGGATTGGATCAAGCGCTGGCATAAGTGTGTTGCAGTCTATGGGGATTACTTTGAAGGGGACAATATAGATTTAGATGAATAAACTTGTATTTTTAATTTTCTGAATAAATTCCGGGAACTTTTTGATCAAGGTAGTATTTCCCATAGAGAGCAAATATATCACTTGTGCAACGATGCATAAGAGTTTTTACAATGTTAAAAAAGTAGCACCTATCCAGCTTCGTTTTAATGTCTTCAAAGAAATTGCGTAAAAAACCATAATTTTAACAATCATCCCGACCATTTTTCGGCACCCGAAAAATCTCAGTTAGAAGAATATAATTTATTTGGCAATTTTTGAAAAAAAATAAGAATCTCTAGGAATACTTGTGATAAACTGTTAATGTACATCATATCTGTTTACGCAAGGATTGAATTTCAAGTTTCATTAATGTTCATCACTCGTCATTAATACATGAACGAAGGTGACGCTTAAACAGTTCTCCGCGCATTTACAATTAAACCTCCTTAAGTTTGTGGACGTTGTGAAGGAGAAATGCTATGTGCATGTGAAAGGGTCTCACCTAACAGGTGAAATAACGATGATTATTTTTATGTAAAATACAACTCTTGATTACCTACCCTCCCTCGCCCATAAAAGTATCCACAACTAGGAACTAGGTACGTGGGGGTTTTTGTGCGTATTGGTGTGATAAATATCAAATGTAGCTTTATTTCTTACCTTATTTATTAGAAACTAAAGAGCACAGTGATCAACCAAAAGGTTTACTGATAAGTCCAATTCTAAGCCCAATAAGTAGCTCCCTCCCAGTAATAAGCCCACCAGGGTTGAAGAGGCTATTTTCTTTCCTTTCACTGAATATGGTCTCCTAGAAAGATCTGGTTCCCAAAAAATCACGCGGCTTCGGTAAATTCGAGTGTGCCTAGAGACATCATCACCCAATATCGAATCTGAACCCATAATCGAAATTCTAGGGCTCAGCACACAGGATGACCAGGTTTACATGTAGGTGGATAATAAATTTCTAAAATTATCTGGAATCATATAAGAACGTGCATTGCATAAGAACTCCCTTAGAGGTTTTATACCTCGTATCCGCTACTAACAGAGTAATATTTTAGTGCCTATGTCAACCCAAGTCCTTAAATGCGACTGTGGGTCCCATTTCCTTTTAAACAATTACCTTTCCATTCATTCCTCTCCAGTCAAGGTGAATGGAAGAGTGGATTTCAATACGAGGATATATGATAGGGCGGGGTCGCTTTGCAATTTTCTTCGCGTGAAGGAAGAGGAAAAGGGAAACCCAGCACCCGTACGGGACAGAAGAAGGTGAGAGGAGGTTGCGAGGTGAGAATGGAGATAAAGGTAATTGCGGATCGATGCATTCGGATTGCGGAGGAAGGTGCTAGGGCGGGTGAGGAAGAAGTGGAATGGGGAGGGAGGGAGAGTTTTTAGGGTGTGAAGGAGTGTCTGTTGTTGAGGGTGGGATGGAGGGTGAGAGAGGGTGAGGAAGGGTGGGTGGGAGCGACGAAGGGGAGGAAATACACGGGGAGACTATTTGCATGCAAATCGCGGAGAACAATTAGGTGGGGAATTGTGTGCTACGGGGGTGAGTGCGCGTCTGTGTGGGATGGATGCGAAGGAATTCAGACTGGCAAAAGGGTTGAAAAGAAAGGGGTAAAAATGAAGGGGGGAGAAGGGTTCGGGAGGGGGGAGACGGGAGGAAAAGTGACGTCAAATGAGACGGAGGACGGGGATCCACCCGAATGAGCTGCGTCGGGTTTGCTCTTTCTGAAAGAGAAGACTCGCTGGAGCGAACTGGAGCCTGGAGCTGGAGCAGCCCATCGACACGGCGGCGCGCCTCTGAATCCGTATTGGTTTCCGAATTTTGAAGAAATCGGCACGGAATGAGGGATTCGGAAATGTTCTCCACTTTCCAACCGATGCTTACGACTCAGGCAAGCGATTTCATTCACAAAGGAGATTATGGGAAAGAACGCAGACGGCAGTCCGCATTCTATTTGATTGGCATAATCGCGAACTATGGCATGAAAAATACTTCTTTTTAACGAAATATACTTTAACCAAACTATAATTGATTAATTAAAACCAACAGCATTCATATAAACTAAGTACTGTTTACAGTGTTTGTTTATTTATCTGCTGTTTATATCGTTCTTTTGTTCCTTTGTATCTTTATTTTTGTTAAAGTTGCTCGATTATAAACATTTATTGACTTTATTAGCTTTGTTTTTTATCTTTCATAAAATCTTCAACGATTCCTGAGGAAGAAGTGGTTGCCGTCTAGCGCAGCTCCTTCATTTCTAACACATGATCAACGATCCCCCATGGGGATACCTATGGGGTCTGATTTGATACAAAATGTCTAAATGATGCTTCTATTTATTAAAACTATTACTCTTTCGAATTGACCGAATTCCCGAACTTATCGTATATAATAATAAGATAATAATACGTATAACATCATAACATTATAATACGTATCAGCTCTTTCAGTTTAATATTTAATTTTTATACTGATAAGTATAAATTTTGTGGATAATGATCGAATTTTAATTTACCAATCACCACAGAACCATGACATGAGATTACTTAGCCTAGAGATATTCTTGTAATTTTCATTCCAACCCCGTGAAATAATGACGGCGCCTCCTAAAATAATCCTCTTCTTATGTCATAAATAATATCTTAAAAATGTGCATATGACAATGTAAAAGTCTGAACAATGAAAATAGGACTTCACAAAAAAAGGCTTTCTGCATAAACTGATTAGAGCAGATTTAAAATTTTATTTTCCTTCGGGGGAAAAGGAGCAACTTTGATGCCTCTCCATCTATACTAAGACACGTGCACTTCGTAAAACATAAGGACGTAAAAAAGGAACAAAAAACTATTCAAAAAAATTGATGTCCATAAAAGTGTACCAAAAATACGGCAACTATCATCCCTAAAATATAACATACATGGTTAACTTAATACAATTTACAAGAAAAAACACTAACTAATGAATTTGCACATTACATAAATTAAATTCATTTAATAAGCAGCTTTAAACCAGGGATATATTTTTACAGCCATGTCAAGGTCATTCAACTTAATTTTATTTTTTCATACTATATATGCTTTAGCTTTAATTTTTCCTACATGATACGAAGTCTAGTTTGCATAAAAATTACCAACAAAAGTAATCTAGTATCTAGATGGCACTGAAATAAGACCATTCCCCTAATTTTGGTATGCAAGTTCTATGTATGAAAAAAAAGGCTTTCCAGTCGGCGTTGTATGAAAACTAAGAAAAAAGTTGCAACGAAAGAGTTTAGGTTGACAAAAAGCGATTGCATTTATTAAATAATTCACAATCAATAATGCCAGCTATTGAAGTTATCGGCAGTCCAGCCGTTAGACAATAAAGGAATAATAATGGCCCCACACAACTTAGGTAAATCAGACCACAAAGATAAAATAAGGGAGAGAGATTCCAATACATATAGATTCAAATACTCACTCTTGCCCAGAACAATCAGACAAATCATAATTGTAAGAAAACGAAGTCCCTCTAGAAATATTAAAAACATTTAAGTTGCGAGTCGGAACAAAATAAAAAATTCAAAGATAGTAGGTTTAAATGTAGGTGCATGTGTATGTTAGTTGGTAGTTTGTGTGTTTGTGTGTGTGTGGGGTGAAAGGGTTCTTGCATGAATGTTTACCATGCTTGGTTTGTGGACTATACATGTGTGGCTTCTGCATGCGGTTTTTTTTCCTTGTAAATAACGGGTGGTGCCCTAACACTACACGCCCCTGCGGCGGCTTGCGGGGTATTGAGTAGATGTAGATGTAAATGTAAATGTAGAGAACTTCACTACTGACCGCAGGACTCGGATTCGCTTCTCGGCGACGCCTCTGGACACTCCCAAGCCAAACTGTGCATTTTTTGTGGGTTCCAGATCGAATCACACATGTAAAGAAACCGGCCACTCTACCCAAATGTTGGAGTCACGCCACTGAGCACAGCAGTAGAAGAGCTCTATTCTCATATACAAAACCAATCTTTGGCTTGGTTACTGTGGATAGGTACACGTAACAGTCTTGAAGAAGGTTAAAAGCACGAATTAATCAGTAATTTATGACTACAGATATGTTTTGCACTGCTTTAATTCGTTATTTTCCTGCCCTCAATTATCATTTACAGATGAATAAATTGACTATTCCCTTGATAACGAATAAAAAAGTTTCCTTGACTGGTCAAAACTCTTTTTCCTGCTTCCTTAGATTTTTCTGATCCCTTCCTTTATTATAACCCTTCCATCTTCCCAAATTTCTCTGTGTTTGTCATTTGTGGTTGTTTCTCTTTTCCTAAAATTTCTATCATAATGAGTGAATTTTAAGTGCTAGGTGGTGGGTTCTACACACGTGACTGTGTACGTAAGCATATACGACAAGAATAAACGAATATTGGGGGAAAAAGGAGACGAAAAGGGCGACAATAAGGGAAAATGTATTTTCCCCCTCGTATTCTACCCTCTGATTGCCCCATTCGGCGAAGCAAGGGGAAAGAGATTCCGGCAGTTTCGTGGGGTGTTGAGGAATCTCAAAGAACGAAAGAGGTGTCGGAGCTGCAAAAAAAGGGTGTGTGTGTGTGTGTGTTCGCGCGTTGGAAAGGGGTGGAGAGGGAGCGGAACGGAAGGTGCGGGAGGGGATGGGGGGCGCAGTTTGGGATGGGGTTAAGGGTGGAAAGGAGAAGAGAGGGGATGGAAACACGACGGAAAGGGGGAACATATGCACCCCCGCACGCGCCACCCAAAACCACCCTCCCACTCCCTCCATTCCCCTCTCTGCGAAGCCGTATTAATTCCATTTCCTGCCCGTCCACACATACTACACCCCCTGCTCCCTTAGCGTACGGTGGTGAGACTCCCCCCTTCCCCCCGTCCGCGTCTTCAGCCCCCTCCCCCCACCCGCGCGTCGAAGGAAGGGAAAGGGGGGGCGAGGGGGTTGGATGGAGGCAGCAGAGACGCCGCGCACACAAAGGGACACAACCACCCCCACCCACCACTCCCCATCGCCACCCGATCCCTTTTCCAAGCCTCGGCGACCCCCCCGTTTACCCTTCGCCCCCACCCCACCAGGCCAAACCCGTACCCTCCTCCCCTCCGCCGTTTCCGTCTGCCTGAGCGTTCCAGTCCTCTCACCCTTCGGTACGCACATGCGTTTCCCCTTCGCATTGTGTTCGCAAACCGCGTCTTTTGAGAGGGTTGCGTGGAGGTGGGAAGGGGGAGGCGGGGTGGATGGGGGGAGGACGGGAAAGGGGTACGTGAACCCGACGAAGCACCGTAAGGAGAGGAAAGGAGTGAAAGCCGCGCCGAGGATAGACGGTTTAGATCGACGTCTCCTTTTTGGCGAAATTGAGAACGTCGACCATAATACCTCTAAATTTATTTAAGTGATCCATTCCAATCGATGATAATGAACACATTTTTTAATTGGCAAAACTTAAAATATTACTAAAATTAAACTGTTTATTCGTGCGACAACCGAAGATCCGCTTTTGGTCTCCTTCGGAATCCACCTCCATATCATGCTTAGTATTCCTTCGGCTTTTTATTATGTTCTTCAGAGAATCGTATGAAATAAACTTGTAAGAAATACAAGTAATTGTAAAAAGTTTCCAGTTTTCTTCTTTATTATGGTACGTACTAAGTAAAATTCAATATATGATATAGTTAACTATTATTTTATAGCGTACACCATCAATACACGAGGCAGGCGTTCAAACTGTGCAAAAGGACGATTAGGAGAAAGAAAAAATTTATTTTATTTTTACTATATGTAGTTAAAGTAGGTTTTTTGACTTTTGAAAACTAATTCATATTTTCTTGAACTTCCGAGACACTTAAGGTCTACAAAAAACTGACGAGCCCAATATTTTTTCCTCTTCTTTTCTTGACTACTCAGACATTCGGCATATATTGGCATAGTTCCTCGCAGTTCACCGCTAGAGTGCACAGGATTTAATGGTTCCACACTTGTGACCCTCAAGATTAGTGTTGATTAAATGCTAGTCGGCAAAATATATTTTAAACAGTAAAAATAATTTGAAATGATGATAACTACATTTGCATGCAAGTAAAGGTGTCTAAGTGGAAAGGTCTTTTTCGTGCATGCAAGAAGAGTTACTGGTAACAAAAAAACAATAAAACAGCTATTAATCTGTACCTATCCATACGCCTAACGACACGTATACCTGTATAACCTCACTGATATCTTTCTGATTCCTATGGAATTTTTTATTCATGCCTACACCATTTGTGATGTTTAAATGAAATGTACACACACAAATATAAACATATTTCTATAATATTCATTCAAACATAGAAATAGGTATAAGGAAAGGGGATAGGAAAACACATAAAAGGCAAACACAGGACATGTGAGGAAGGCAGTTTTTGAGCAGATCACGAAAGTAAAAATGTTTCCTTAACTTAAAAGGCTTTAGGGAGCTGTTCCACCCAACATTTGCCTTCCTTTGGCAAATTATTCGGAGCACTTGGGCGTTTTAAAGCATCGCAGATCTCAGTGTAAATTAGATTTCCTTGTTGGTGTAGCACATCCGCCCGGCAAGTGGAAGGTCCGGTGTAAAATCCGGGTTAAGGAAATATTTTTACATTCGTGATCTGCTCAAAAAACCGCCTTCCCCACATGTCCCGTGTTCGCCTTTTATGTGTTTTCCTATCCCCTTTCCTTATACCTATTTCTATATTTGAATGAATATTTGTGCGCCGTATGGCGGGACTTTGTCTTTGAATGCATTTATATATAATTATATATATGTACATATATATACATTGTGGAAGGTGGGTCGCGGTATTCCAGGGGGTAGAGCGTTGGACTACCGAACGGAGGGCACTACTACTCTGGGCACATCTACTTTGGGCAGCTCCACCCAAGGTAAGTAAATATTTTTCGGGTACCAGATCTTACTGGGAAACCATAACCGGTACAGGTAAAGGAACTGGCCCCCCTACCCTGATGTGTGAGTTTCACACGCCGTCGGGTTTAGTGCTGGATGAACTCCACCATCACCTACGAAATCGATCTTTAGGTTGAATACTGTCTTTATGGTTTATATGTTGGAGACAACGGGAAACTACCACATTATTATCTTTAGAAAATGCAGCCTCACATTCAAATAGAGTAGAATGCAGTAGCGGCAGTAAACCAATCCTAGGATTGAAATGCTGATGATATATATGTATATGTAAATATATACATATATTCACACCCATTTGATATTTAATTACACATATGGAATAAAATTTTAAATTTACCGTGTTCCCATTCGTCTCACTTGCATTCAAAACTATCCTTGGAATCGTTTTACTTCTATTTCCAAGCCCTTCCATATTTCCGGCACTAACCACACGCGACGCCTTTCCTACAGCCAATTGACCCCCGAACAAAAAAAGAGGGAAGGTCAGGGAGTCGGAGACGTCTGTATGTAAGGGAAGGGAAGTGGAGAAGGCGGCGGGAGGGTGGTAATTGGGGGAGGCCGAGGCAAATGTAGCACGAAGTAGTTACACTACAGAGGCGCGCGGCCGTCCATCCACTTTCAGATCCAACACCACTGATTACTCCCGGACGACCGCCGCAGAATGGGCGAGAGTTGAATAAAACCACTCGCGACGACTCTCCCGAGTGATTTTAAGGGGAGGGTAAGATGTAAACGGGATATTTCACGGAAACGAGGCCCATATCCTGGATAATTGTGGCGCACTGCGCGGGTTATCACTATGCTCACTTTGTTTTTAAAAAGATGAGCAAGGTGCAAATACCGAATGCTGCAGGAGCATTCCAGAAAAATTTTTTGGCATGTATGAAGAAGCAAATAAATATAGCCTGAAACCTATGACTAAGCTACATCTGTACATTTACATATTTTTTATGAATATCATAGTGTTTTTTCCCTTATACATCCACACATTGAGCTCTAACAATAAAAATTTTGCTAAGTGGCTAAAAAACTGATAAAAAATTAGGTTTGAATAATCTATTTAAGGTCTGATCCATACATGTAGATTGATTGTAAAATATTTATTTCCACATACGTATTGTTGTGAAAATATATAATTTTTATCACTTTTATACGTTTATGTGTAATGTATATATGTGGTGGTACTACTTTCATTACTGTAAATCTGGTATTTCGCCTGCAGCAGCCATTACAATTTGAAACATGTTAAGTTCTCTTAAGACTGCTTCTTATGTCAAAAAACCCCTTCCAATATGGTTTCTCTTCATATTGACGAACATCAAATAACATAACAACGAATAACATCATACGGCTATTTCTGGATTATAGTTGGTTCAGTTTTCAGTTTTAGATTTTTCATCCAAACATGTAATAGAAACAGATGATATAACAGCAACAACAATAAAATATAAACATATTAAGGTTACGGAACCGACGTCTTAAGAACAATCTCCTCTTCGGGGGAGAACAGAAAGATAGTAGATATACAAAGAGTGTATCGATGGGGGAAGACCTTAATGTATATTTCGGACGGGAGCTTCATTGGCCCGGTATTCACCCTAGGGTGAAGGGAAACCAGGAAAACCTTCACCAAACCGCCGGAAGTAAGAAAGAAAAAATAAATAAGTAAAGAGAAAAAGTATAAATTTAGGAAAAGTAATAGGGAAGGACGCGAAGATCAAATTAATAGACTCATAACGCAGTAACATGGAATAGAATATGTATGATGGTTGGTAACATTAGATAAAATTTACAGAAATTATATAGAGTCACTAATTGTGGAGCATAGGTTCCAAGTTACCCTTTTTATAGAGCTCTGTCTTTGGGGTCAGTAGGTGGAGGATGAGCACTCTTCGGAGAATTTTGCGTTCTAATTGCAAAGTTATTTTTCAGTAACTTTTATTGTAAAAGACTAAGTATAATAGAGACCGGGTGAGAAATGAGTGAGCAATGAGATCATTTAAATTAGATGCACAGGTTATTATATATGTATGATATGAAGAAAGTCTGCTTTTTGCGCCAAATAATTCGCTTCATTTAAAACATTAAGCTTCTTTCACGCAATACAATGTAACTTTGGTGATGAAACTCTTCAGTACATCTTAATAATGCGTTCACCAGCAATTCCACTTCATAATTTTAACCACAACTTTGACGAGGTTTTCACACATAGTCTCTTTGATTGGAATACTTATGAAAGTGTCACGTGTTTTCAGCTGAAGTCTTGCGAACGGTACGAATACTCAAAATGGTGGTTGGTTGATGCTGATTGGTTTGTGAATAGCTTGTCTTTTAGCAGTCTATAGTCTCCAAAGATTAAATGTTACCATTCTCTGACAACACTAGAAGACTAAATACTCGAGACTTGATTCCCGAAACTGTGAAATGACACCACATTCATGGCTTAACGACTCGAGACCAATGGCATTAATCAATGGGGAAACACGCATACAATTTAAGGTATACGAAATTATTTTCATGATTTTTCCTTTACCAATATATCAAGTTGGTCTACAAGTGACGTAGAACTTCGTAGAGAGAGAAACGTTTGTGATAGAATTCGATTTTACATATTTCAAATTTACGCTCACGATTACTTAACTATTACAGTATAACACGCAGATAAACAGAAACAATTATTATTTATTTTGGTGGTGATCAACCGCAAAACGTACGGTTTAATAATCTTGTATTGCTTTGCAACAGTTTGGTACCGCTCTACCTCTTGTTGAGCGTGACTACTAATTGGTTAATTTAATAAACTACTACTTAGTAGCAGTGAATGGAAGCAATAAGCAAGGGGCATGAATACATGAAAAAATCTCGACAAAGATTAATAACGAGTACCTTGATGCTAAGTAAGCCGTCCAAGTCTATTCAATTTCAACATTGGATCACTTGTGGCGCCAGTTGTGGAGTCTTGTTTCCTTTCATGATTCGGGTAAGAAATTTCGAGAAAAATTGGACTAGATGACATTTATCTAACCAATGAAATAACTAATTATTTTTACATACAGCACCGTTGTACTTTTCTCGTTGGCACAGAAATAAAATGAGCGTGTGATTTCTTATTTAAGAGTGTGGTATCCAAAACACACCAATTTATAAAACTGAGTGGACTTTTTCCTTCATTTTCAGAAACATTGCTTATCAAATTTCATTAGAGATTCGAATCTTCAAAGCGTATCGGAAGGACTAATTTAGACACGCAGAGGTCACGTGAGGGCATAAGCTTTAACCAGAAAGGCGAGGGAAGACCTAAGTTGGTTTTGGCACAAGTAAGGCCTAGAGGAAGAAAGGAAGGAATAGTGAAAGAGCATGCGGCCGCATAAAGAGCGGATGCAATTGCTTCGCCGGAAGAGAGAGACACCGAAAGATGCTGAGAGCATAGTGAGTTTTTATAGTACCTATATAGGAAGAGTGTTATAATCTATTCCTCAACTATGATCGTATCAAGTAACTATCTACTACGGTATTATATTTTCACCAAGGTAACCTTTCATGATATTAATTTTATTATTAATTATATTAATTTATTAATTTTAATTATTATTTTAATTATTTAGCATTAATAATAATAATTATTACTAAAGAATTTATAAAACATTATTTTAACTTTTCGTAATCAATGAGGAAATTTAATCAAGAACTCAGAGTAAATTCATGCTCTAGATATTTTTCAGAATGTGAGCATAGGGGAAATAATGATTGTTACTTTAACAAAGAGAATTTTAAAAATTCATAGTACTCTATGCAAAATCATTTTCGTTAGATAAATTCCATAACTCCACATTAGACAATGTTTTTAAAAAAATATGTAAAAATTTTTAATCACAGACGTCGTAATGATTATTGTTTGTTGAAAAAAATCTTAATTTCATAGCGCGATATTTGTGAAAAAATTGGTTTCCAAATCCGTTTTCATCTAGAAACGAATAAAAAAGTATGCTCTTACACAAGAAAATGTTATGTGCTGAACAAAATAAATTACGTTACATTGTAAAAACTTCAAAATAGGAAATCAAAAATGCTTATAAAATAGATTCTTTGTCAACTTCCAGAGTTTTCCATTAGATTTTGACAGACTGTAACATAAGCAGTCTTTTCTAGTAAAAACCATTCTAATGGGAAGAGAAGTTTTACTTTTAGTTTGCATTAGTCCGAAAACAGCACTTCGACCTTTACATCGGACTTTGAGCATTGATATAACAATTCGAAAATTACATACAACCAAGCCCATTACCAGTACATTATCTCGCCGCCACCATCAATTTATCTAGTTAAATCAAGGAGGAGTTGCACAAATGGGATCCATTTACAGTTTCTTAAAAAAGATTTTTCACTGCACAGGTTAAAAGGATCGCCCACTTTTATTTATTTAATTGACATTAAATGAATCGCAGTCATAGTTTTGTCTCAAATTTTCACCGCCACTTTCTGTGTTGATACCCAATTCCGTTGTAGGATGAAACAGGCTGAAGCAAGTTTGTATTCAATTGAATCGTTTCAAGTGAAAATATTCTTGGGAGTAAATTTTGGAGGCGGAAATGGTGAGGAAATGAAACGAGAGGGAATTGGTACGGGCGATGAAGCGCGAAGGGTGGACTGGTCGCTTTGCGGTGTCAAACGGATTCCGAGCGTGCATACTTTCTCCCGCCCGGGGTGCGCGCGTGCCCACGCCCGCAGAGAGGGAGAGAGAGAGAGCCAGCCGGTCCCTTGAGCGTAACGACGATGGGGGATGTGGGGAGAAGGGAATGGGGCGAACACGCGAGGGAGGGGGGAGACTGTTGGGGGAAAGAGGTGCCCTGATTTACTCGTAATTCGCGCAAGGGACAGACAAAGGGTCAGACACGCACAGGCCAAAGGACCCGCACAATGGGCAAGAGTGGCCCTCGGAATGCACCCATGGGGACTCTCATTAAGGTGCATTACGGACGAAGATAGACCGTCGAGGAATGCATAACAAAACACCTTGACGACGCGCCAGGGGTTGCCGAATTTTGTCGAAGTCATCAGATTTTTTTCCAACGACTTTACATTTAAACATTCCACCACAATGGATAAATAAACAAATAAAGAAAAATGCGAGAATTTAACGGTTTATAATTCATTCGGCTGGACAGGGATTTGGACCTGAATCCCCCGATTTCCACCCAAGAGCCAAATAGCCATAGCTAACCAAAGCTCGGACGCGTTTTAACGCTGTCATTAACCTTGTCGGATGCGGAGTAAGGTACAGAACTACGGTTTCTCTGTGGCACTGCGCGTAACGTAATTAGTCGCAACATCTGGTACCTTTTAAAGTCTCTTAGAGATACGCAGTACAGTAGTATGACTCGGCAACTGCTAAAAGGGCTCGGCGAAAAATATGTGGAATTTTAATCCTGTTCAAGGCAAATGACTTCCCAACTGTGAAATTCTCGAAGTTGTGCACACAATCCCGAGTAACTTTGCTAAAATAAACGGAACAGTAATTTTCATATTTCATTGAATTCACAGAGGAAATTACCGCTACGAATGAGAAACTTGGACATGATAACATAAATGTCAACCGAATTCTACAATAATGATCCACAATCTTCATTATTTTCACTCTCCATAATGAACTGTATTTTTGAAGTATTTTTGGTGTAAATATGTTAAAATGTTCGGATCATATGTTTTTAATTAGAGCATGTAGATTGGATGTATCAATAATAGACGAGTAATACAAAAATATGCTCGTACACTAGTTTGGTCACACTGAAAGATAATGACAAGAGTCGAATCGCCAAACCGTTGCGCGAGAGAAGCATATTTAGAAATGTAATGACATCACACCCAGATGCCAAATAGAAGTTCCATTTCAAGGTAGACGTTAAACCGTTTTAAGCTTATTGCGAGTGCAATTAAGGCTCTCAAGTTCTGGAGGTAATTAAATCAAAGGTTTTCCTTAGCATAAGTAAACCCAGTCACATCACCTGGACTCATATTCGAGATTCTACTGTTAAGAGCAGCCCGCTCCAATCTGTAAGCACTGTCTTGTTAATGTAAATTTTGTCAGGGCTCGGATAGAATAAAGCTCTCTGGGAAAATTTTTCGTCAAAATGTGGTAGGAGCTAATGCTAAGAATTGGCAAATATACTAAAAAATATTAATGGAAACAAAAATGACTGAATACTGAAGACTGAGGTGTGTCAAAGATCATGAGCCCGCTTCTCGTAGCTAAAACTCAATGTATACGAGGGTTGCTATTAATATTTTCAGCCTAAAAATGAAAGGAAGTAATTTATTGTTTAACATGACTTAATTGTTTTGGAAGTATTCTCCATGAAAATCAATACACTTTGGTATGCGTTCGAACCAGTTTTCGTAACACTTTTTCCACTTCGACAGAGGTACCTCCAAAACATGGTTTTTGATGGCATCAACGGCTTCTTCAGGCGCCGAAAAACGTTGGACACGCAATTTTTTCCTGAAAACGGGAATTAAAATAAGTCATTTGGTGCTAAATCAGGACTGTACAGAGGATGATCCATCAATTCAACGTTTTGGCCGGTCAATTACGAGGTAGTTGATTCAGCCGATCCGTGAGACCTTGCTTTGTCATGATGAAGAATGATCCTTTGTTGCTGCTTCTTTTACCGTATTTCACCAAGCACTTTTGGCAAACAAATGCTCACGTGCCATTTAGAATACACGCTTTACATTACTCTAACAGTACGTTTTCCTCATGTCCAATAATTCCCAAGAAACTAGTGATCATTTCCTTCGATGTGCTTCGTGCACGAATCGTGATCCTAAATTCCCAATAGAAGTTACGTGACGAATGATGCTCTTATGCATTTGACATAATTTGATATTAGATCACATGATAGGCAGATTATTTATATTTTTTCAAATAGCTTACTCAAAAGTCTTTATACTAGAAATCCAAAAGGACCTGTACAAATAGTTTGAGAAACTGAACGGACTGCAGACTTTGATAGTAAAGAGTGAAGTGTCTTGCCAGGAGTATACGTATTAAAAAAAACAAAGGACAAGGGCTGTGGCATGGAGAAAAACAATGAAAAGTTGTTTTTAAGTATTAAAGAAGGGAGTCAATCGAAACTGCCCATGACCCACGAGTTTCATGTGAAAAAATCTGATTCGGAGTAAACGCATAAAAAGTCAGGTTGAGATCATAATGGAGAACACAAGATGCTTGATGATGATATGGGGTATTTTTACGCGGAGAAAGGCAGCATTCGTCCAAAAATAAAGAGTTTTTATAATCTAGAGGATCAAGGTCAAATATCTGAGGAAAAATATTGCGTAGTGATTCACATGGAATGTATATTATGTAGGTATTTTTAAAATGGAATTGATCGGGAAAGAGTTTGCTTCGTGGCTATGGCGGAGATTGAGTAACATTGAATAGAAAATTTATGAAAATTAAATTTTGATCTGATAAGGAACTTCTACCATCCATCCTAGTGGTACATTTCAGGGTACCATGTAGATTGAGGGGAAAAATTTACATCCTCAAAAGTGAAATGTTTTCCTCAATTGCCACATTATAAGACTTGGTAACTTCTGTGAGTTATGCAATTTTGTAATCTCCAGACGCGTGCAGTGTAGCATAATCATCTGGATAGAAATAAAATGAGAAGGAAAGTAATCAAACGACCTGAAATGTGTTGTCAGTGTGATTATTTTACTCTCGACAACGCTGTATTACTTAATCCTAGGCCGTGTCTAGTAACCTATGCGAAGTTGCAGTGTGACAACAATGCATGTGTCATGGTGGCTGTAACAGTGGCTAATGACCACCATCATATTTGGTTCCTGGGTAACCTACAAATGTAACCTAACTGATAGCATATGCGGATACTTATCTACACCCACAGAATGGTCCGCAAGTCACCTGGGATGTGTGGCGGGGGGTGTTAGGGTACCATTCAGTCTAATTTAATGCGCTGTAAAACACCGTCCCTCAAATATAATTTATTTTAAGTTTCAATGAGTGTTCCACAAATTTTAAAAAGGTAGTATGAAGTGATACGGTCGTGCTCATCTTTAATTTGTTGCCTGTGAGCTTGTGAATGGCAAACGGAGAAAATATTGGTTTTAGATATATATAAAAATAATATGAATGATGACGTCCCACAAAGTGGTAGTTAGATCTATCATTAGCCGTGATAATGTCAAATGCGATTAACATAATATCTTTCGCATAGTGATATTTTTTTATGTTGTCTTACTGATATATCAATTGACATGACCTTACCAATGACTTCATACTTCAACCCAAATATCGGCGAACAATAGCCCTTCATTCTTCCATTTCCACAGTGATAACTCCCTTTCTATCCCTTCAACACATCATCCAATACCCTTCTTTACTTGCTCTTCTCTTGCTCTCTCTTGCACTTCTTTACGTGGTCAGCACGTATTTGTCCACTGACCTTTCTCGCAGTGTCTTCATTTATATCCAAACAGCTCAGTAATCAATTCTAAGGTTGGTTTAGTAAGTGAAAGTTGAGGTCAATAAATATGACTACCATCTATGAGGTGTGAAATTTGTTCATAAGGATTAAAGAAGAATCAGTTCCTTCTACTGTGTCGCCGGGAATTCTCCAGGGAGATTCGTAGCCCGAAAAATCAAGAGTGTCATAGGGGTACTCGGTATTAACATGAATCATCCAGTCGGTAGCCCAGTGTTCTTTACATTGAGCCTCCATATTTCATCCCTTCTATTTGGGATTTAAACCCCCATTACGTCGCAAGCGTGACTAATTGTTATATTTATTTGTTTCCCAACAGTACGCTATATTTACTGCTTTGTGTTATAAATTATGTTATCTGGTCATTTGATCCTCAGTATTCACCTCAATTACTAGATCGCTTAAGACTTTTATTCCTATCCCCTGCTCTGTCTTCCGATAGTCCATGTCTTTTGCCCATATAATGAGGTAATCCAGACGAATGCTTACATATATTGCTCCATTGTTAATAAAACTGTCTTCTTTGAGTAAAAGCCGTACTTTTTTCTTCAAGAAAAACGCCCTCTTAACTTGAACTAACCTCGGTATGGTATATGTCGCGCTACTTCAGTCCTATGTTACAAGCATGTATGCCAGTTACTTGTATGTTACTTCAAAGGCGCGTGAAATATTCCACTGTCTGTAATTTTTCAACTCCTATTGTAACATGCACCTACAATTTCTCTCTTCCTCAATATAGGATTTGTTTACGACGCACGAGCTGGGTCAGATTTTCTGGTGTATATTTGAACTTATATGGCAGATAAAATCAAATGAAACAAACGTTTTTGGTATGAATAAATGTATATTATATATATTTATATATAAATATATATATATATATATATATATTTATAAATTATAGCCGTTAGTCCATTGTGTTATTCTAGTTTGAACGTTGAAATTTACTGTACAGTCATTACAAAAAGTGTCGAGTAATTGTAAACATTGAATAATTCATTTAATATGTCTATCTGTAGTATTTTTCATTTTTTTCATATTAAATCTGCCAATGTAATAATGTAATTTCCTCCGTATCACCAGCAAGCTACGGTGTTCCATACTTCTCCTAATATTGTCTGATGTCTTCGTAACCAAACTTTCAGGTGAGACAAACGATAGCCACGACCGTATATGCAGTTGGGTGTAATTGGCTGATTGGGTGGCGGGTAGGATTTAATGAAACTGGTTTCGGTGTGGGACGAACCAACACTTGCCCAAAGGCTCACGGAGACACGTCCATTCTGACGAAAGAAATAATTCACTTGGAGCAGTTCCCCACTCGTTACTCAATTACGGATTGCCATTGAACTAAAGTGGTTTGTAAACATGCACGACAGGGATCGTTTCCAATGGCTAAAATGCAACTTCAACCCAAAAATATTGGCACTTTACAATAGATTCAGAGAGTTTATTATTTTGTACACCTTAGAAAATACTCGTCTTGCGTACATCCTGGGGTATTTTTATACAAACGAAATATTGATGAACACAAATAGCTGTGGTCTAAGGTGAAACGGGCGCACCTAAACGTGATTCGGGTCCTAGACTCGCGGATTAACAGATTAGGGTACGAGGCCATCACCAGGAAGGCCGGAATTTTTCTTTATATTTGTCTTTTTTCTCTTGGAGATATAATTTTCAGGGGGTTCAATGGATATTGTAATTCCTATTTATGATAATTGCTGTTCCGATTTTCGGCGGAGTCACCATTATTTCTTCCCGTGGAGGATGAAAACAGTTTTAGGCATTTATTTTTAAGCTAGAAAATCTATTATTAAACTTACCCAACGGCTTGTTCTCCGGGACGTTGTTAGTAGAATGTCTTAAGAAAAAAAGTCTCCTGTATGTAATAACCAATTTACATTTTAAACGATTGACATTTAGATAATCCTCCATTAACAACTGAAAAGAAATAAAGGTTTGTGTATGCGAAGTCATCAAAGATAAACAGCGTGGTTGTTGCTATTCCACTAACAACACTTCCTCGATCCATAGAATTAGGCAAAGAAGGCTGCGCATCTAATACTAAGAGAGAATGCTAATACAGTCACGTGTCATTGGTATGTTTTGCGCGAAAGTTCAAACATTCCTCATCTATAAAGTCTCTCATTTATCTATATATATATCTCATATATCTACTCTTGTATAAAGTAATTTCACCACTAATTACAAACAAATTGTAGGAAAGAGCATCCGGTTATTCATCACATTGTATTATCTCCAAACTCCAATTGTTTTCAACTTGGAAAGATTTCTCGCATAAGAATACGGAAATTAAATTTTACGTTGCACTTTATTTTTCCCCAAAATATCGACCAGTTTGACGCCATCATCGGGTGCAACTAAAACTTTAACCAATCCTTCATTCGCTTCGTAATAAAAATTGAAGCAACCAAGAGGCCACACTACCACGTAGTTAGAAAGTTGCACCAAAAAAAGTTTCCAGAGTCGAGAACGCCTGGACTGCGCCAATGATCCCATTCACATGATATTAGCACTCATCAATCCATAGATTGATATTTGATCGTTCTTATCACTACTATCTGGTATCTATTTTGGGTTAAATGGAAGAAGGGACCATTAGATCTCAATTTCGCCCAAATAAAGTCCTTTATCTATCTATCTGGTAGTCCACCATTTCAGGTAGGTTTTCGATGGGCGCAGATTTCAATACCACTATAATTCTGAGCTTCGTCTACGAAGACAAACCTTGACACCGCACGCTACATCAAAGTGTTCTTCATTCCCGAATGCTTCCTTCCTTCCTTTATTCCGCCCAATATGTCCATCATTTTCCCACTCCAGCCTCGTTTTTTTAATGTTCTCTCACCTATATCACAGTCTTCATCTTCCCATTGTCAAGCATAATACATGTATGAACTTTTCCTGTCTCCACTTGATTTCTCCCAAAAATTAATACTTTTTCCAACCATAGAGTGCTTAGTAACTCATTGGATTTCCTTTCCATCCATTCTAACTTTTCCATTCTTCTTCATTCCAACTTCACAAAATCCTCTTATCTATATATTAATAGCCAATTTTCCATGACGCAGAAAACCACGCTCTATCCCAATGTTTTCCCATTACCTTTTCGTAATATCCTTAGCCAATGCTATACCGAGTAGAAATTTAATATATATGTACAAGTTCTCGTGCTTCTCAAGTTTCACTTGAATTGTTCTGGGATGGCGCTAGTGTCTCCGCATTAGATTATTTTACGTTCCTCTTAACAATAAAACTAAAATGCCACCAAGGGGTTTCCCAAGAGTCCATGAAAGGCGATTTTTATTTAAAATCGCTCTTTATGGAATAAATGGTGGATTGTATGAGACGAGGATAGACTTACGAGAAGTATTGAATTGTTTGAGTTAAAAACGGAGCATACTCAACAAGTTTTAGAGAATTAATATGGTATACGTATAACAAGGCGATCCGTGAGCACACAATTCCAGTGTATTTCAAGTTAATATTTATTTGATTTTTCACATAAGCACATTATTAGATCCCACACATATATGGCACACTATACGTAGTAAGTCACATTTATAAATACTTTTGTAATCGTTGAAGAAATGCTACATACTTTTCATGTTGTCATCACAAATCAAATTTTTATTTAAAGTTGAAAAACTTAGGGAGCGTCAATTTAGATTCACAGTACGTAAATGTTTTGGTCAAAGGAAATATACATGCATGCAAATAACTAAAAACAAATATGATATTGGCATTAAGAATTATTATTATTAATAAAAACCTTGAAATTAATAAAGATAAATAGCATTTTTGCGTGTAGACGTCATTCATTCATAATAATAAGGATGCTGCTATCACAACCACGAAACTTTATTGACGTTTTACAGCACTTTTAACAGAAAAACAGTTAATATCAAATTAAGCATTACCTATAAACCTTTATATCTTCACCTATAAACATTTATTCCTTTTCCTATAAACATTTATCGACACTTTTGAACGATATTTAATTTGTGGGGGAAGTAACGACTTGTTCCAGGATCATAGTGGAACGTAGAAAAATGGCCAAAGAGAAATAATATGCTTGAATATGACCGTGACTATGGCTAATAAACATAGATGGTTTCAGTTTGTCGAATGATGATAAATGGCAATAAAAAGAAGCAGAAGGCGATATACACGTAATGTACAGCAAAATAAAAATTTGAGCCATAATACACCTATTTTTTTACTCATTATTTTGCTTAGGAAATGACAAAATGTATTTAGGTCGTTTTTTAATTAATATATTATTCATAGATTTGCATTTAAAATTTGCATTGAGACTGAAGTTTGCAACTGTCACTCTACTAAGTGCAGTTAAATATATAGAGTGTTATTCTTCCGTTATCTCCTTTATAATTGCTGAGTTGTCAGCGTAGCTTTTGTTGTAGACTGACAATTTTTACGTAAACCATCAGGATTTCCCCAAAGTCGCACCTCTATTGTTTTTTGTGTACTGCGCAGCATTCAGCAACTTTTGATCTGTCAGAATGCATTTCAAGTTTATTAGTTTTCAGGCATACATCCAATGTGTCATCGTCCCCAAGAGTTGCTAACCACTTTTCTTTTAAGAAGTTCTTCACCCAAAGATCCAACCTGTCGATGACTTTGACTGACAGCTATTTTCCCACCTTCCCCTGGGCCTCTGTAGATTCCACTTCGACCAAAAGGCACGACGTAAGCAGATAGACTTCACAGTGAATGAGCGTGGTGAATTTACGGGAAATTAATGTCTTCGTTCACGTCAAACTGCAAAAAACTGCTGAAAATGTTTCTTTTATATATGTAGACATTAATAATAAAAATATAATTAGGGCGCTCTTCACCATTCTTTTTTCATTTCAGGCATGGTATAGCCGAGAGCAATATTTCAGCAGAGGCTGACGTGAAGCTCCCACCTCCAACATTAGTCTCCAGAGCTTAAACTGTCAACAAAAAGAGCTTATTCGCCTTTTCCGGGAAAATTCTCAATGTCTTCGCTATATCTAAAAAATTGAAGAAAGATTACTCTATAAAAAAGGTATAATTTCTTGCCTCCGACCAAATCCTAATTTCTGTTCACTTAATTTAAAATTAGTATTTAGCTGGAATCCTAATGATATTCCTTCAGGATCACGAGGTATTATAATGCAATATGGCAACACCTATTGTATAATTAGGATTTATTAGAATAATTCATTAATATACGCTACACCATGGTCTATAAATATATCATTTAATTATATAGAATAAAATAAAATAATGAAAATATACTGGCATGACATTTTGTAACCAGAAAGTTATCCCGGTTGAAATTGATATTAGAAATTATTCTATCCAAATTATTATAAGGATTATAAGAAATAAGGATGTCAGCTTTTCCCTGTTCTCATTTCAAGCGTATGAAAAACGAATTTTAATTGTAATGAGAGGAGTAAATCTTGAAAGAGCCATGGGAAGAACTGGATTTGAAAATACAAATCAGTGAGAATTCATAGAATCAGTTGGATTTGTGGATGATCTTGTTTTGTTTTGCCAGTCAGCCAAGGGATTACAAACTCTGCTGAGAGCAAAAGAAGATCATTGCGATAGATGTGGTATGAGAATAAAAGTAAATAAAACAAAGGCAATGCGGTTATCGATAACGAGAAAGGCTTGGGTAAATTTTAAAATAGGAGTTCATGAATGTGCTGGTGGAACTATTTACTTATCTTGCAAGCGTTCTGGACCAAATTGTTCAAATTAGAAGGGATGAAAGAAGGAGAATTGCTCTAGGCAAAAAAGCATTTGCAAATACTTGTAGAATTTATGAACATTGACGTTGAGTGAGAATTTTAAGAGAAGGCTCGTAAAAATTTTGATATGGCGCATAGTTAGGTACGGTGCAGAAACATTTTATTGGAGGACTTTGAAATGAGAGTCTAGAGGAAGGTGAAGAAAGAGAAATTGATAGAAAGAAAAACAAATGAGAAAGTGCTAGGCATGGTGGAGGAGAGGGAATTGCTGTAAGAAATCCAAAGGAGGTAGGAATGATGAATGCAAAGCATTTTGATTAGAAATGTGATGCTGAAGACTCTGAGAGAGAGGAAAATCTTAGACAAATGAGGAAAAGGCATAGGATAGGGATGTTGGACAAAATTAAGGAAGTGAGGAAGTACGCAAGGCTGAAAATGGGTTATTGTAGAGTAGGATGTTGGGTTCATGGATTGGTCATAAAGGATCGCTGATTAGAATTGTGAGAAATATCTAAAGCTGTAGGGACGTCATTAGGGCAGACATAAATTTTAACAGTGAAATTGGAAGTGAGAAAATGATCTGCTATATGATAGTGCCGCGACTCTTTACTCAGTGGACGTATCAGAATGGAAACCTCAGAAATATGTTTGACCCATTTTAAGAAAAAATGGCGTTTTATTTAAGTTTTTCTACGGCGATTTGTGACCATAGGTGAAACTTGGGCCAACTACTATACTTCAGGGACAAAATAGCAGTCAAAGCAGAGGAAACAAGTTGATTCACCACCATCAAAGAAAGCAAAGGCAATATGTTCGGCTGAAAAGGTGATGGCTTCAGTTTTCTGGGATGCAAAGGAGATTCTGCTGATAGATGATCTTTCCTTTGGTCGAAAAATTACTGGTCCATACTACGCTACCTTCCTGAACCAACCACAGCAAAATATACACGAAAAAAGGCCAGGCGTGGCAAGAAGGAAAATCATCTTTCATCAATACAATGCACACCCACACATAAGTGCCGATATCACGAATAGCATACGTAAACTAAGATACGAATTGTTGCCACAAACACTGAATTGGCCTGATTTTGCTCCACCAGATTTTCATCTCTTCCAACAAAGAACTAACAGCCGAAGTAGATGGGTATTTTGCAGACCTGAAGGAATCTAATTTTCGAGATGGAATCAAGAGATTGTAACGTCGCTGTGCAAATTACATTAGTGTATAGGAAGACTATATTGAGAAATAAAACGCTTTATCTGAGCTAAGTCGTTATTTCGATTCCATTCCGAGAGCTTTACGAATTACGCTCGTAAACCTATCTCAACTACCACTCCAAACAACAAGCGGCAACAAAATAACCTACCAGGGGTGTTAAAACATCGACCTCTTATGTACAAAAATAATCACTGATATAAATGAATTTATTATTTTTTAGGTAATCTATCGGTTAAGGTAGGTTTTTGGATGGACTCAACTATCAAATAAACATTTTGTAACTCCAAACAAAACCCAATTTAGCAACCTAATCTACATCAGGTCCCTCTTCATCTCCGCGTACTTCCTTCCTCCCTTCATCCCGTCCAACATTCCTATCCTGTTCCTACCCTTTCCTTGCTTGCCCAACATTCTCCCCTCTATCACCTTCTTCAATATTCCACTACCGCTCAGTACGTCTTTCATCCATTTTTCCTGCCTCCATAGGATTTCTCTCAACAAACCCCTCTCCTCACCCACCATCTCCAGTACTTCCTCATTTGTTTTCCTTTCGGTCCATTTCACCTTCTCCATTCTTCTCCACACCCACATTTTAAAAGCCTCCAATCTACGTCTATCCTCCTGCTTCAGCGACCACGTTTCCGCTCCATATCAGAGTTTTTACGAATCTTGTCTTAACATCCCCACTCAACGTCTCCGTCATCAACTCCCGCCTCCTTGAGAAAGCCTCTTTACCTAGCGCAATCCTTCTCCTTACGTCCCTACTACTTTGACCATATTGGTCCAAAACACTTCCGAGATATGTAAACTGTTCTACCTGCTCTATTCCCCCCCCCTATTTTTTAATTTAGCCTGGCTTTTTCTTTCTGGAAAATCGCATAACCTTTGTTTTATTGATATTGATTCTCATCCCATATTTTTCGCACTGAACCTCCAATTCACTCAGCAATGCTTGCAACCCCTTGGCTGACTGAGCAACTGATGCTTGGTCATCAGCAAACCTAACCGATTTTATGAATTCCCCTCCGTCTTTCATTCCTACTTCCAGGTCTTCCCATGCCTCTTTAATCATTTCCTCCACATATACGTTGAACAGCACCGGTGACAAAGGGCAACCCTACCTTACACCTCTTCCTAACACTGCCCATCCGGACTCTCCGTTCCCCACTCGCACCTGAGCAGTCTGAGACATGTACAGGTTGCGGATCAGTCTCCTGCCTCTCCAATCCATTCCTATTTTCTGCAATACACGCATTATTTTTTCCCAATTCACTCCATCAAACGCTTTTTTGAAATCTACAAAACAGGCAAAAACGTCATGATTGTATTCTATATTTCTCTCGATTAGTGATCTCATCACTGCAATGGCGTCACGCGTACCTCTTCCTTTCCTAAACCCAAACTGGTCATCCCTTAAGTAATCATTTGCCTTACTCTCTATCCTTTTGTTGATGATCCTGAGAATAATTTTAGCTATATCACACAAAAATATATATATTTAGGGATATCAAACTTATTGTTCTGTAATCCTCACATGATTTAGCCTTTACCTTTTTCGGAATAGGAACTAACACTGATATCACAAAATCTTCTCGCCAGACTCTTTCCTCATAGATACTACGAATCAGTCCATATAGGGCCTTCTTCCCACATTTTTCTAAACATTTCAACAGTTTTACAGGAATGTTGTCCACCCCCACGGCCTTATTTGCTTTCATCTCCTTAAATGCCCTTTCTATTTCATCGTCGAGTATGCCTGGACCTAAGCTATCTTCTTCTACGTAATGTTCCTTTTCTATGTCTAACCTTGTCGGCCTAAGTTCTTTACCATACAGTGTTTCTATATATTCCTTCCATCTCTCTTGGATTTTTCCTTGTTCAACTATTACCTTACCCCACTTATCTTTAACTGTTAGCACACATCTTCCCTTCTTACTTCCCGATAATAACCTAACCTTGCTGTATAGAGCACCAATTTTACCATTCCTCTGTAAACTTTCCATATCCTCGCATTGCGTTTTCCACCATTCTTCTTTTGCTTTACATATCTGAATATATACTCACATATAAACATGAACGCATACACTATTACCTGACCACATTCCCATCTATATATTATATATCAAACACCTTTGTGAGTGTTCAGGCAAATTTTGCTATTTGATTGACACTGTTTGCGTTGTTAAGTTTTATTTTGTTATGATTGTGTATCGTGCGAAGGAGGAGTGAAGACTTGAATATTATATTGACAGAGGTATTATTTCATTTCTTCTATATATTTTACCCCTACAGATCAAATTGGTCAGTGTAACGTGGGACCACTTTAATTATTTCGTTCTTACAATTAATTTTGACGTCTATTGAAACGTAGTCGCAAATTTACGACATCGTGAACCATGCTATAGAGGAAAAATATTTAATGAGAAAAGATATTGATTACGAACAAAAAGTACAAGTATCCTTCTTCATGTCAGAAAGTTTGGTATTTATCTGATTCTATTCTAAACGACAAAGATGAAGAGGCGAAAAAATGAAATGAAAATCCACCCAGACATTAGGGAGAAAAAGCATTAGTTTTGCTGATGACAAAATCATGAGTGGCGAACGACCAGGGCAACCAAGGGAGATTCGAAAACAAACCAAGGAAAATTTCAAAATAAGATAAAAGTTCAAACACTATCCACACATTAATTAAGAGGAGAGCTGTACAACTTCAATGAAAGATTGAGGATGAAGTCTTAAAAGTATTAAATTAAAAGTGAAAATATATGAAAGGAGCCATGTAATAAATATTACATTTTGCAAGATCTAATGCGCCCCTAATTTACCCTGGGCTATAACCGGTAAAGCCATTTATGCAGCAAATAAATCATTTGAGACCCTACTTCCTCTTCTTTCTCTTCACTTAACTATTCTGGTTCTGTGAAATTTCACACTCGAAAAATGTTTTCAATTAACATAAGAGTGACTTATCAACATTCTCATATTGTACAGCTAAAAAAATATGCAGTCATAAAACGGTTCCCATGCAGCACAATTAAATGCATGCGGAAAATAATCAGATTAAGAGTAAACTTCGACACTGAACTTTATTAGAAATATCATAAGCCAAATTTAGTGTTTTTAACCATCTTGTACTCTCAACTTCGAAATTGATTTGAGAAACAATTTGATATACGCACGCTATTTAACCACTTGGCCATTATTGGCATAGAGTTTTAGAAATTTTATGGGAAATCGAACATACTGTTGGCTAACATATGTGAAAAATTGAATTAATATACTTCATGACCATAATTTTCTCTTGATTCTTACGTTAAGAAAATTAAGTGCGCGAAATAAAGGCAGATACAACACGTGCATATTATATGCGGATACGCAACGTCATAATTATAAGGGAACAAAATTATTACAGGCCAAATCGTCTTTTATTAATAAACATCGTGTATCCTTTTATTGATAAACGTATCAAAAAAATAAAACTCAGAGAAATATTTATGTTTAAAAATTAGGTATTAATTATAAACGATACATGAAATTATGAAAAATTAACCAGAATGGAATTCATTACACCGAATGCATGCATTAATGATAAATTATGGTTCACGCTTATTCGGCAGTGTTATGTTTTAAGGCTTATGTGCAAGGCATTAGTTGCACCTCCCGCCTCCCTGTCTCTCTCTGGAAGGTTGAGGAAGGGGATCGCGTTCATTGCGGCGATAAAAAAGGCAAAGGAGGCCATTTCACGCGGGACGGGCAGATAAGGAAATGGCGGAGCGGGCACAAAATTAATTTGATAATAAAAAAAGAGAAGAAACGACTGACTGCGATATTCCGCTTTCAAGCCCCTGGAGACAAGGGGATCTCCCAGTGGATTTTTCCTTCGATGTCAACCCCCATCGTAGTTTTCACCCCCAAAGGAGGGTTCCTTTTTCTGAACGTCCCGGGAGGAGGAGAGGAAACCAAGAACTCAAGCTCCTCCGCTCCCGCTTTATTTCCTTAACCAAGTTCTCACCTCAGTCAGTCTTTCCTTCTCTCTCTCTCAGTCCTTCCTTCCGCTAACCCCCATCTTCCCCATCCCTACCTCTTCCCACTCAAAACCTCTTCTTGACAGTCCGGGGGTGGCGAAGGGGGTATTTTCTGTAGAGAGGGAGATGAACCAGGGAAATCTTCTGGCTCAGATATCCATTATAAGGCTAGTTGAGGTCAGTATTTTAAAGTTTCGAGACCACATGCACCATTACTTAAGGGACCAGGATCAAGTATGAAAAATAAAGCTCAATATACCGACCTATTCAGAGCTAACTTTTATGAATAAGGTGCTTAAAAAGGACTACAATGCGTCTTTGATAACGTTTTTGATAACGTCCTCCAACATTCCTTTTCTTTGAGTTAGCGAAAATCTAAAGGAAATTTACGATTATGTTGTACGTATTTGACAAATGGTCATTATGTACCCCCATGTTGGGGCCCAATCCTAACGAATAGGTACTGAACTATAGAATAAGATTGATCCATCAGCTATTTAAACGCAAAATGACGGTCAGTGACCAAATTGTAAGTACCATTACATTCCAGGTCACCTTTTTCACGTCGTTTACACATTTTTTATACAGTTCGTATGCAGTCACAATCTTTCGAGCGAGAGTCCCTTAAGTGACTACAGGCAAGTTGGTCCTTTTTCGGTGCAGAAAGATATTGCAATATAATCCCTTCTCCACACGATTCTCATTTTTTCGCACAGTACTCCATAAAAAATGTGTTTTAAACAGATTACTTTTTGCAAGAATAAGAAATTATTCAGTATCATTATCATAATCAGCAAATTTATTTCTAATATATCCCAACGCATAATAATAAATAGAAAGTAGAGACGATTCCATACTAGCAGATTTTATTTTCTTCACTCATTCATTGCGGAAAAACCTCATTTCGATTTGACTTTTTTACAAACTGTTTGATAAAAAATTACCCAGATCTATCCAAGAAGTGAGTTTACTCATTCCTGGTTCTTTCGTGTGGAAACATGACACCAGCCGGTCATCTTACGAGCTTTTTTTGACCACGCTTCCCTCTGTCCTAAATCTTGGCTCGTTCCTCAGAAATCTGCCCTTTCCCCTGCTTTTAGAATTCTTCCAGCCTCCTTCCCCGAAGATTGAGTGGAAAAGGCGAAAGGTCATTTTTCACGACTGGGGATACACCGCGACGAGATAGCGTTAGGCCCTCCAAGACGGGAAACTGAACCAAATTGGACGACAATTTAATTTACACACATGCATTCGATGGGCTAAAAACAAAAACTTGACGTGTTTTTGTTGTTAGTTCATCAAATGTATATGTTATTCTATTGTGTAATAATGATAAATTTATATAATACTATAAATTATATATATATATATATATATACATCCAATTTATTTATGTTTGTTGAATACTGTGGCGTGAATTGTCATTGTCACGTCTGATATAGAAAGTTTATTTCTTATTTAGAAGAGATTCGAAATTGCTGAGCCTCGAAAATAATATTTTTGTTATAGAACCTTTGAAAAGTTTCCTTCCTTGCTGAAACAGATTTTTTGAGTTTTTTCATGTTAATTTATTTTGTTCGCGATCACTACATATTTTTCATAGGAAGAATATGGATAACCAATTTAAATTTGCGGCGATCGTGTGAATATAATTTGATAATAATTAGGTCTTCACAATTATCATTTACTGTTTGATATATTTTAATTTATAAAAAAATATAATGAACATAAAGTAAAATGGACGGAATAATAAACAAATGAAGAAGTTTTGGGTGTTTAGGGGGTGAAATATGGCTTTTTGGGTGGAAATCGAGGAAGGCAGGAAATGTAGATGCAGGAACAGTGGGATGCTGAATATGTTATTGGAGGAAAAAAGAGAAATTTAAGCTGTGATTCAGGGAGGAAGAAAGTATTTAGGGATGAATGAGTCAATACTCAGTCAAATAATGAGTCAATACTGCTTTTTATTATGGAATGAAATCATATAGAATAATGGCTGTGTTCAGATAAAATGGCTGACTTTTAACACAATTCTCGTATAACATTTTGTAATGATTTCTATCTTGACATTTGCTCTTCTTCCACAAATTATTTTCAAATCAGTTACAAAGGAAAGGAATCATTATCCTTTTATTTTTATGTTGAATATTTTAATAAATCCGATTAATATTTCTTAATGAAATCACTTTTTACGTCCGTTACGTTCTTCAACTATGGTGCATAATATGGTGTTATTAGGGTAGACTTTCGGAATGATTGCTACGTGTATCAGTCCATCTATCAATTAGTTGACAACCAATAAAATATAAAATGAGTTTTAACAGTAGAAATAACCTTAATAATACAGGAATGAGACCATAGTGTTGATTATACTTAACGAAAACCGCAAGTAAAACGGTATCTAACATTAAAAACTACGTCAGCGAAAATTCAGATATGGCCAGGGTATAAGAAGGCAATACTTTTTCTTCAGTTTTCCCCTGCCTCCCAATAATTTACAGATACGAGGTCATATTGGATATTCCCTCCGAAAGCACAAAATTAATTGCCGTGCGTCCTTGGAACTCAGTATGGAAATGTGGTCATATATTCTCGACATCCAATCGTGTGCAGGGATAAATAATGTACACGCGGCGTAAGATCCCAAGTAAAAACAACAGTAACTAAATAATTGAAAATTTCCAAGGACTGCACCAATAAATATGTGGCATGAGGCCATGATATTTTATACACTTAGATCAACAACGACCATGTATATTTCTACTGCGGTGATAATTTTCAATGGATTGAATCCATGTTTCAAGGTGACGCACACATTTCAAGTGCAGTTGCAGGAATCGTAGTCGCTTATCATCTCCATAGAATATAATCCATTGATTGGAAAAGAAAATCAATTTCCAATACTGCAAATTTTAGCAATACGAACAATCACGGTTCTTCTTATGATAGCCACCTTATTTTTCTCGGTCAAGCTTAAATAAATTATTATACAAAATAACACACACATGCTGAAACCACAACCATGCTGGAATAAGCAGCATTATCAAATTAAATATTCATAAAACCTAAATCCCTTTGAATAAAAAAAACTAATGCGCGAAATATTGAACGCAATACATATGCCCACACAATTGACAATATGTTGTCAGGGTTGTTTTTTACGATTTAATTAAAGAAAAATGTTCACTGAAAATCACTTTGATCATATATTCATTCGCTGCATTCAATGATATCACTATTCCATTCTCATGTCGTCAAACATTTTCAAATAAGTATTTATGTAAATAAAATTTATATATTTAGCATTAATGTGTTTACGTTTACAACTCTTGTAATTTTCTCCCTTAACTTCATGAATTATGTGGAGACTAACGTGTGATATATATATATATATATATATATATATATATATATATATATATATATATTGTAAATTCACTAATAGTCATAACAAACACATAAACTAAAACATATAAAAGAGGGACTCACTGGTTCTCGAATTTTATGTGGTGCCACCACCTTTCTCAAGAGGAATTAGGAAGAGTTGAGTCCCTCTTTGATATGTTTTAGTTTCTGTGTTTGTTATGACTATTAGTGAATTTACATTATTGTGCACGTTCGTGGGTTTTCCAAGAAAGTGACTTTCATTTCTTTCATTTCTTCATACTTTCATTTTATTCCTTGCCTTATGGGTACTTAACCTTAGTGTAGACTTTTGTTTTCCAATTCAATTAAAAATAACTTATTCTGGTCGTACTGACCTTCATACTCGTACCATCCAAAATCCTATTATTTTCCTTCTTCTTCTCCGTTTTTCTAACATTCATCTCTGTATCACGGCATTCCTGTATCCCAATGTATGCCTACCTTTATCCACCTATTTAATATTCACTTTTATGATGTTATCATTATTATTTTCAACAAATTAAAAAAGTTTAATTTTTCGTGGTCAGAGCAGTTATAAAAAAGCAGAATAGTAATATTTATAAGAGAATTTTAAAAATATTTGGTAAGAAAATTTAAAAAATGATCGAAATAATATTTACCCGAAGATATCCTTCGAATCATCATTTGTCGTAGGCTGCGGGTGACTTATGATATCGACAGGCATAATGTAAGATATCTTCTCATTATGGAAAAGTTTTTTTTTAATTACGTATGATCCCACACCCGACAATGACTACTTTTAAATAGAGGCCATGTTGATTCTAATGTAGCGTATAAGCAGGGTCTCCTATCTTGGCATAGAATATTGATGCTCCAAATCTTTTAAATGATTCTGAGCCCTCACTCATCAAAATTTTATACGCCAGACTGATTATCGATACGATCTCCGGAGGTCGTCACAAGTTCTAAATTCAGTTCGACATTTTGGAGCCGCTTTGTTAAATTTAAAAACACACTCCTAAAACACTCCTCCAATAATTTTCATGAAAACCCCAGTTGTATTTCCTTCGTTTGTTCAGACGGACGCTCAAAAATTTCTTCAGGTCCCTTGCAACCATCCGCAGCTCCTTGACATGAGCTGTTACGACCTGTTTA
The DNA here is from genome assembly GCA_037158775.1 of Hetaerina titia. Lineage (NCBI taxonomy): Eukaryota > Metazoa > Arthropoda > Insecta > Odonata > Calopterygidae > Hetaerina > Hetaerina titia. The sequence goes on from CM073775.1 coordinate 15,726,748, forward strand.
ATCTCGTTTGGTCGAGAGAAACACTCGATTCCGTTACGCTAATCCTTAAGACAAGGACGACTCCCTTTTTGGGTACGGAATAGGCGTCCGCACACACGCCGATCCCATGAGTTAATTCCCGTTGTCTGACCTGCGGTTTTAAAAGCGTTCCGCAAATATTAATCTGAAACCCCTTTCCGCACACCCCAAGCTGCGCCCTATCTTTCACCAATCCCTACCCTCCTCACCAACCACCTCAATGAGAACCAGCCACGGATGAAGTCAGCTTGCTCGCTATCTTATAAAACCTTGACACTGCAAAGATTGCCGTGCGGGAGCAAAAAGCAAGGGTTTGGAAAAAATTAACGGGTACTAAAATTCTTTCTTTCTAGCCTCCCTCCTCCCCCATCCCACCAACCCCTTTCCCACAACTCCTTTCCCCTAGCTCTCTTTGGAGTAATCAACGCGTTGAAGACGTCTTCGCCTCCTCCCTCCCCAACCCCCAACCACTCATTCGCAGTTCGTTAAAAGAAGAGGGCCAACGAGGAAGTGGGAGTTGAGGGGAGCGCGGAGAGAAATGAAGAGCAATCTATTCGGATGGCTGCCCATGGGAGGGTGAGGGTGCACCCCCATGCCTCATCCCTAACCTACCTCTCCCGGACCCCCCCAACCGACATCCACCCCCACCCTCTGCGTCCTGCAGATGAAACCGCAAAAAAGTCTGAAAGCGGCCCTCTCGATATAATAATAGCTCCCTCTCTCGATTGACCCCCTCCCTCCAGGAACCCCCTGTCCACCCCTCCCTCGTCCTACCCAAGGCGCCTGCCTCGCCGGTAAAAAGGAGGGAGCCTTCCCCGTCCCCTCTCCACCCCCTCCGATGCCATTCCCCATCCATTATCATCCCCCTCCGCCCACTCACCCCCCTAACCCCCTCGCACTCTCCTGCTACAGTCGGACGCTCCCTAATGAATCCAGTGCAGATTAAAGGACCACCTCCAGCTTCCCTCGTCCCCTTTGCCTTCCGGGACCCCCTCTCCCATACCGCAAGGATCTCACCCCCCACCCCGCCCGCACTGCCGGAAACGGACCGAGGATTGGGGGAGGTTGGTGGGTGTTTTCCTGTAGGGATGGGGGTAGGGAAGAGAAGATGTGTGTTTGTGTGTGTGTGTGTGCGCGGAGGGATTGGATTCACGGGGGGGGCTGTGGGGGAAGGGGGGAGATAGAAATTTTGAGGGGGAATGGTTTTTTATCCAAAAAGAGAGAGAGGAGGACATGGGGAGGGTTTCAGAGATGGGGTTGAAGAAGATTCCCTCTTCCGTCCAACCCCCGCCCCCCACCAACCTTTCCTCCGCCTCCTTCGGAAAACGTGGCTCCAATGGACTTATCGCAACTTCTTCACAGCCTTTAACCCTCGTCACCCCTTCCCGCCGGGGTGCCAGGATTTCTAAAAGAAATCGGAGGAGTCTTTATGTATATATACCTATATATGTATGTGCGTTCGTTGTGTGTAGCATAAAAAAAGAGGGGTGGGAGGATTTAGGGAGAGGCAGAGGGGCAGAAAAATGTTGCTCCTCTCATTTCCTTGCTCTGTTCATCACGGCCTCGCACTCCTTCTCCCCCTCTCTCTCCTCAACCCCCTCCCGCCCCCCCTCCCTGAAATGCCGAGACTACCAAGTCCATCCAATCCCCTCCTCCTCCTCTACCCGTCAACAAACCGGAAAAAAACGTCCACCAACCTTGCGCCCTTTTTTGGTGTGAAAAAAATTTTAAACTTTATAACTCTGACCCCTTACCACCTATACACCCCTCTTTTTCATTTTTATCAGCCTTCTTCATTCCACATAAAAGGAGGAAGGTCTAAGAAGTAAAGGGACGGAGAGCAAACGAACAAGAGGGAGAGAGAGAGAGAGAGATCGTCGGAGGAGAGACTTTCCTTTCAATGGTTTTTCGAATGCCTTACTCCAATGAATGGGAAACTTTTTAACATTTTATTCTCCTCCTGTAGTTAAGAGAAGGGCTTGGAGGTGTGGTGATGAGGGGGTGGAGATTGCGGGGTCGCGAAGAAGGCTGCAACGGGTTGTGGGAGGGGGAGGCAGGGGTCTGAAGGCGTGTAATTTTCCCTCCAACTCCACCCCCTCCACACCCCACTCCGCCTGTCACCCCCCCTAACCCTCCCCCGAATCCACGCGGGCCAATTCTGGTCGCTTCTTTTTTTCTCTTTTCTTCATGCGAAGGAGCGAGGAGGGGGTGGGAGAGGGAAAGGAAAAGAAGTAGAGACCCACACGCACACAGAGGGATTAAAAGAATTGCCTGGCGACAGGGAGTGGGCGCGGCAAAGGGAAAAAGGGACCGTGCTCTCTCTCTCTTTTCACCATCGCTGATGAAAAAGGGAAATTATAAAAAAAGATAAAGAAGAAAAGGAGGGGATGTTGAGTTCGGCGTGCGTAATCCAGTGTGCTGGGTTCCCCTCTCCCTCCCTTCCTCACCCCCTCGTGTTCCCCCAGTTCTCAGTGCGTGTGTCGTAGTAGGCGTTTGTGCGCGGACCGAAAGAGGTCCCTGAAACCTCTCCACTCGCCCCCGTCACTCGACCCCTCGATTGCTCGGGCTCCGAGCCAAATGCGGCCGAGACTCCTAATCGACGACGCCTCCACCCTCTTCCCGCCGACGCCGCTGTCGCCTAGGGCCGTTTCCTGTGACCCCACCCCCTCCTCCCCCAAGCGCCCTCGATCCCGCTCCACCTCATTCCGCTCCCCTCGAAAACACATTTTATCAAAGATACCCTCGAATTCTCAATCCGCGGAACTCTTTCGGTGATGGGCGGATGTTTTTTCCCTCGACTGGGGAGAGATCGGGAATGGTAGTTAATGACGAGAGTTAGTTGATACGCCTTAATTTTATAATTGTCCATTCGCCGCTTCGAGCTGTCAGAATCACGCGGTAACGTATCTCTTAGCCTTCAATTTACCAAAGTAAATCCATTTCAGCCGTGTTCTTCGAAATATACCTGTTTTTAGTACAATAAGTAAATTTGTAAGGTAATATAGCACATAAGTAATAATATAGTAGCCATTTAGCATAATAGTAGCATAGAAGCAATAATAAAGTAGCATAAGTAATAATTTCATCTTCATCTGGAATAATTTTGAAGCATTTCTAATGCTTTCCCATTGGGGAATGTTGATATAGTTGACCTGGTGTGTGTTGATACCTCGTGTCCATATGCCGCAAAATTTTCTCTTCTATCGACACTTACTTGTTTCCTTTTCTGCTGGACTAAAAACTACCTAACAAGTTCACATCCTCATGCCTATATCTAGCACGTATATTTTATTTATTGAACGATTCATTATAAACTTTCCAATGCAGTCGATCTCAAAATTTGCCCTGTAAGTCTCCTGTAAACTCCTTTAAAAAACTAAACTAAACTGTCCTTTAAGTCTCCTGTCCGGTAAGTATTTGATGTAAAGTGTGGCAGAGTTCATTCTAACTCGAAATAATGCAATCATTGATTGAATCTCTCTCGAATGAAATAGGGGTGGAAGTCTCAACGCCAATAATTCCTGGAAAAAATTAGACGACCCTCATTCTACCACGATTTCCTTTAATACGTTAAAATAACCATTATAACTATTAACATAGGTGGGCGGACTTTACATGATCGACGATTGTTTAACTAATTTTATTCCCACAGCTCCATTCACAACTTTATGTAATTATTCCTTTTTGGAGAGTGACTCACCCACCTGTATTGAATTTTAAGTTTTCCACAATGTCGTCTCATCTGTGAAAAGAATCTACCCTTAATAAGATAGCCATTAAGGTTCGATTCAGGTGAAATTTTATGGCATAATCGGAAGAATAGTTGATTATTTTTACTCGAAACTTTTGAGAGAAAATTGACTGATAACAAGAGGGAACATGGATATGGTCGGGTGCAGGAAATCAAGTTAATTGATCTAATGACATTAATGGATATATTACACGACATACTAAACTAAAAATCGGCTATCAAATAAGCAAAATGGGATATATGTTTTGTTGATCGGAAGAACTATTTTATGCGAATTATTGACTCGGATAGCCCATTCAGGGGTCAGTAGAGTCAAATATCTACTGCGAGTAATAGAATATTTTTTGGACTGTAATAATCGTATGGAAGTTTTATACTAATGAATTCATGAATAATGAATGACTACCACACAGGACTCTAATAGAGGACGAATATTTTATGACAAAAGGCAAAATACCAAAAAATAAATTGGCAAAATTTTTATCAAATAGACCTGGTCTCCCAAAAGAATGTCTCAAAAAAAATTAAACTAATTCCAAGTTGGATTCTGCCACTAATAGTCTTGGAGTCTTATTCATGGCCCTTACGATGATTAGCAATTTTTTCCGAGTGTTAAAATTCAGTCCGGATGGGCAGTGTTAGGAAGAGGAGTAAGGCAGGGTTGTCCATTTTCACCTCTGCTGTTTAACGTGTATGTGGAGGAAATGATTAGTTGGGAAGAACTGGAGGCAGGAATGAAAGTCGGAGCAAACTTTATAAAATTTTACAGGTTTGCTGATGATTCAGCTTTAGTTTTGTCATTTAGCCAAGAACTTGCAAATATTTCTGAGTGATTTAAAATTCAGTGTAATTGATAAGGGATGAGAATAAATATAACCAAAAGAAAGAGTATGCTGCTTTCCAGAAAAAGAACGACAAAGCTTAAAATTAAAATAGGAAAGCAAAAACTAGAGCAGGTGGAACGCACCTCTTTTGCTGATGGCCAGTTACTAGAGGTTATTTTTCATTTCCAACGTTGTAGTGATAACAAGTTAACATGTTCAAATAAAATCAATTTAGTGCTACGCTGTGGTTCTGTGATTTTGTCGCATTTTGTTTCATCAATTCCTAATCCTCGTGCTCTTTACAGTGAATAGAGGATGCTTTCAGATCATATCTTTTTATCATGCTTCGACAGGTGCCAACAGATGGGAATTAAGTCATTGTGTACTTGTATATGCTTGGGCAATGAAATAATTAAAATCTTAATAACTTACACCCTATATATTTGTTAAATGTATATAATTATAATAAGTGGAATTCAAAGTGGTCACTTCAAAAGAAATGGTCGCAATCTCTTTTTGATGACGCGAAGGACATTACTTGCTCCGCGTCTGTTCGTCTTTTTCTCGACTTTTGCCCTTCGATATATTCGCTTCAATGTCTAGCGCCGACTCACGAGCAGTATTCCTATTCATCCTCCGAGGGTAAGTGGCACTTCTACATCTACATCTGCATAAATACCCTACGAGCCACCAAAAAAGGTGTGTGGCAGGGGGTGTAGCACCAGGAGGAAAGGGTAAGGGATGAGGGGGTTGGGGTTTTTCAAATAGGTGGGGGGAACCTGTAACAAAAAATATATATAAATATATATCCACGCGCAGTCCCTAACCTGTACGTTAATACTTATTTTAATGACCTAACTCCTGGGGAATTTCGACTACAAGCATTCTGGTCCCTTATCGTTCTAGGAAAAAATGACATTTTAAACCGGTCAGTCTTGCAGTCTATCTCTCTAATCTTATATTCGTGATCCCTCCGACCGTAATACGTTGGGGTTCGTATCATATCCTTGATGTCATCGGAAAAGAGCCCATCTTTAAATATTTTTAATAAGTTTAATCTATATTGTAAACGCCGCTGCGTAAGAGAAGCCCAACTTAAATTTTCTAGCAAAGTGGATACGCTGCTGAGTTGGTCATAACAATGTTTGACAAATCTAGCCCCCCTCCGCTGAACTCGATCTATTTGCGAAATCAAATTTATATTTTGAGGATCCCATATACTGGCAACATAGGTGCAGCATAGGTGGCAGCTAGATGGGGCCTGACTAAGGCAAGGAAACATCGTTCCTTCACTTTTTCGTCGCATTTACCTGGCACTCAAGTCATGTGGATCAGTGGAGCAGCGTAAATTAAAGAAAACTATAGACCTGTTTCCGGAAGAATTTATTTTTTCATGCCTAATGAAACCCGTCATCTCACCTCGGAGGCAGGACTAATTTACTCCGCGGAACGCTTGCCTTGCAACCACTCACCACTTGCACCAATTTCCCTTGTGGCCTATCTCTCTACAATTATGATAAATTAGTTTTATCCTGGATTTTCTTACGTGCCTTCCAACATTTTTCCAATTTTTATTTCTTCGAATTTCGAGCCACCAGTCTTTTGGAATTTCATATTTCACTATACGCCGTCCAGTTTCAATAAGTTTAATAAAATTGTATCAATGCAATCAGTGCAACGCGCTCCATAGCAATTTAGTTTAACTTTTAATGCTTTTGATACTCAATGACCAGTTCGCAAATATGTGCACTTAATTTTCTGAGGGTCTTTCATATCCAGCGCCTTTGGGCCGTATATAGTTATGTAATGTATGGATAATAAAGCTAGGAATATCAATAAAATATACCCTTCGTAACGCTTCTAACGGTCGTCGCACCTTTGCCACGCTGATACGTTGGCCTTAACTTCAATCATATCTCTACCAGCATTCCACTTAACTTAAAGAGGATCACCTTATTAATTTTTTCCACTCAAATCGCCATTTTGTACTGAGAGGGAATTCTTCCTCCCAAGTATTTCCAATCCGAGTTCGCTTGTCCAATGACGACCGTAATACTACCAAACGAACCTATGCAAAATATTTAAGAACAAAAAACCGTCCACCATGATATTACTTTTTGATGACGACATATCTATCGATAGCTATCACTTCCTCTCACATCTGGCTCAGGCTCGCCAGACTAAATGTACAGAAAAGCCTGTCTGGCATAGAAAATATACGAATGTGGAAAATTATGACTAATTCCACAAAATTTCAACATTCCCCATTTTCGCACACAAAATTCGCGAACTAAAGGATCTCCCTGACATACTCAGACTTATAATCGATCTTATTCTCACAGTCCCCAAGCGTCAAATTTTTACGCGTCACTCTTAATAACAAGCTAAAATTTACCCATCACCAGCATTTGAACAAGTCTACTCAAAGCAGTAAACGGGAGAGCTCTTGACGCCTTATTATTATGTAGGGAAAGAACCCTATCATTGAACGTCCAAAAAACTTATAATCATCCGTTCTAGCGTAATTTACGCCAGTCCAACTTGCTCTGCCTTTCTCCCTTAAATCTCCTCACCTCGCTCAATTAAATACCCAGCATAAAATCACCCTCCTTTTTGTTACAAGTGCCAGATGGTTTCACAGAAGTAAACAACTTCACGACAAGCTCATTATTTCACAAATTTTTATTCATCTCCTCCGATAACTCCATAGTTTTTACTCTAAACTAAGACAAAATTCAAATAATGTTGCTTGTAAGACACTTGACATCCATGACATATATAGCACACAAAGCGAAATTATTCAGTACTTTCATAAGTTTCACCTCGTGAAAACTAATGCTACAATCCATCCATCCTATCCGAACGTTACAATCCATCCTTGGCTCATTTTAATAGAATTTGGTCCGCTTCTTTATTTTACATCGACCAACGCCACCATCTATAATAAACTTCTTCTCCATCATCTCTCTCGAGAACTGGATTTATATGCCTAACTCACCAAAGAAAAACCAAACCACGAAGACCATGACACACCCAAACATAAGCTAACGCTTCACAGACCCCAAAATAAAATTCCATCACATTAATGTGCAAAGGCCTTATACCATCCAACCCTTAACCTAGAACCAAAGCTATTATTCGAACCATCAGTACCCTAATCAAAATGCCACTCTTAGGAGCACACCTATTAAGAGTTGCTGAAGAAGAGGGTGACACTTTGTTTAGTGACCTTAATTGGGTTAGGTCGTTGATAATAGGAAAAATTAAGATAAATAGAGTACGAGATAATACTGGATATTTAACTCGTACTAGATATTTCAAAAGCAGTGAGAATGGAATGGGGGACTCTGTAGTTCACTAGAAGTAATTATGGACCAGGGAATACATTATTATTCCACAAAATTATACTTGTTGTTTTAAAAAGTAGTTCATATTTAATGGCAAAGTAGAATAGCTGTATCAACTTTGATTTTTAATGTTTACCTTACTAACAAGATTACTCATTTTTCAAATTTTCGGTATCAATTATGATTTTATGAAGTCCCAAAATTTTAGATAGGGTACCACAATTAGATAAGCAGTTGACTTAGATTTATTGATTTTTTTACCTGGGCTGGATAGGACAACACTGTACCCTCTTTTTTAGCCCCGAGATAAATAGCAAGCACAATGATTGTTTTAAATATTAAGAGAGTATATAAAAATGTATATGCATGAGAGATAGAGAAGCGTATGAGAGAACACAAAAGTAAAATATTAAAAGAGTAATAGATTCTTGACAAAGGGGATTGTGAATAAAAATAATGGAACAAGTATTGCGATTGGAAGCACGTGATATTGAGAAGCGATGGAGATTTTAAAAACTGTGATGAGAAAGAGATCTACCAGTACAGGAAAAGGCTTGGTGACATTACAATAATGCGAGCATTTGGGGCATTTATAATTCTAAGTTAACCGGTGCTCGAGATCGATGTACAGCGAAGCCTCTTTCCGAAGTGTACATATAATGAAAATTTTCACCAGAAAAACTGTTCAACATGTCCCCAATGTTGATCCGAAGAATTCCAACTCCAAAGCGTAATCACAACTTGTTCCAAAAATTTTTAATGATAATTTGAATATACGAACGGGATAATGCGCCAGTGCCAACAATAGAATAACGACTTGTTTATTTTTGAGGTTTTATAGGACAAAAAAAACGTCTTGATTTGAATAAAACCGAAAGAATCATCATGAATTGTCATTTCAACATGATCATGCTACCCAAACGTGATTTCTGATTGGTTAATTAAATTCTACCTTTACAGGAGCTCAAGAAATTTTCTGACTTTGCTCTCAATGAGAAAAATAATCCATTTTTCATTAGCAACATTTTTTGACCAAAGTTAAAAGAAAAAATTAACAAGGTAGAAATGTTTTAATAGAACTACGACACTGTAGTAGGATTTTCGTCTTCATCAAAGCATCGATCACTTTGGATCGATGGGCTACTTCCTGTAATATTAACCGCTAATGATCATCAACCTAGCCATTAATTTTATCGTATCAACCACTCCATCTCCAGTCTGTTTTTGCGTGTACATTTCTTCGCTCAACTATCTCTTCTAGTATCAAAATTGAAGCATTTTATTTTAGCTCCGGCCTCTTACTGCCTCTTTAAGAACTGACTTTAACAAGACAAGACCTGTTCAATTAACGCGTATGCATTTCAATTGGTTCACAAAAACATATTTGACTTTCATTCATTAAAGAATCTTTTGCATAAGCACTCGATTGCCCTATTTAATGCCCATGTGTATTCAAGCTCTTCCAATTTGCATTTACCTCTGAATTTACGACCAATTTTTAAAGATGATCCAAAAGCAAAAATGGCCATCAAATTGATCATATTTGAGTCACATTACACCGACATTAAGAAGGAAGCCACATCAAAATCGATGCTAAAGTCACATTTCGTGACATCCATTTCCAGAAACTGAAACAATGCATAAGAAACATATCCACCGGCGTCAAAGAACATTATGAGAGACCATAATCGTTCACTTAAGAGACACACTCCAGGAAAATGTATTTTTCGTTTCACCCGAAAGTGGTAATACTGACATTTCAATGACAAAGTACTCAAACAATTAATTATAACACGTACACATTCGCCTTTTCTTAAATACTTTGCCTTATCCGGGACTTCAATAACGTCAATTACGTCCTATAACCTCTGAGCAAATTTTATTGCAAAGAATTCTCTTATTTCACTCTCTTTAAAATATTTGTCTTTTGAATCTACCTGGACTGAATGATTCTTGTGGATGCATTTTTCAACTCCATTATTTGTGTTCGTTTATTTGATAGTTGTGCCCATCCAAAAAAACCTACCTTAAACGGCAGATTACCTAATAATAATATTTGTGTTCAACCTTAGATTTAGAAGATGTTCATTAAAAGACTTGATACATATCCGGCCCTATGCTGAAAATTTATCCGTCTCAAAAAATTAAAAATATTTAAGTATTTGCATTCAGGTAAACTTGAGAATTTCTTTATTTATATTTGCAGAAATATCATGCAAAATATTCGTAATGGTTGAATGTCAACCGTGGTCACCAATTCTGTTTATTTTTTTCATATCTGATGTTATTTCGATCGATTTCGTCTTTTTTGGTTCCATCATCGCATTCTAAATTGCGATATTTTTGCATTGAACGTACGTATTTCGACCAAATGTGCATTAGTCATTTTACAATACAATAGTCATTATGGTATATGGGAATATTGATTTTCCACAACAGGTCAGAGGTATTGATTCGGTTCGTTCGCACCTTCAAAGTTATTTTTCCCCTTTTTGCTTACAAAATTACGTTAATTTTCCACACCAGCGAAGAATCTCTCGGGAGAAAATGAAGCTGGATTATTTTATTCCCCCTCTGTCGCGCAAAGCTATTGCCGCAGCAGCAGTTTTATATAGTATCCGCAAGAGAACTGTAATTGGGACACGAAAGCGGGACCCAGTTTCGAGTCACACTTCTCTTTCCGCCATGCGAATAAGAAGTAATCGGCGATGATTTACGAAATCTGAGATGTGCAACTTTTTTCACACCGGAGCCGCCACTGGTTTTAATCACGAATAATCCCGTCCCAAAAGCACTCCGCGTCCCTTCCCAAAACCTCTCCCGATCCCACATTCCCTCTCCGATCGCCAATCAACCGACAACTCCCTCAAATCACTTCTACCCACCCTCCCTCCCGACCCCTAGTTCTGGCCGTGGTTAGCGGGGAGGGAGAGGGAGAAAGACTGCAACGCACTAATTAAAACGTCCCCATCGGAATCAGGAGCGAAAGAGCAGTCCACATCCCCAACCCCACGGTTCCACACAACCCCTCACCCCCAGCACCACCACCACCACCAACGCCCCTTTACCGTTTTGGCAACCGGCCCTCATCGCCCCCTTGGCTCCTCCTCCACTCTCTCCCAGGGCCGGCCGAACTCGGAAGAGTGGTTGATGGGTTGTGTGAGAGGGGAGGAAACGAGATGGGAAGAGTAGGGTTTTGAGAGACGGCCTCAGCGCCATGAGTAAGGTGGTGGTGGAGATGGGTGGAAGTGGGAGGATGTGAACCACGGGGGTTTTCTTGGTTGTGGGGATAGAGGAGGAGGGGGCAGGGTTTGTGCGGTTGTGGGGTCAGCGGTCGTTGTGTGGGGGGTGGAGGGAAAAAGAAGAGTCGGAAGATGCTGGCACGCCTCCCCGCCTTTAAATCACTCCCTTCGCCGCTCCCCCGACCACACTCTCGACGATGCACTTCTGCCTCCTCCACACGCCGGAGGAGTGGCCAAGGGGCCGCCCGCCAAGGGGAAAGGACCGCGAGGTGAACGGGCGGAGGGGGACAGAAGGTTATACGAGTAGACGTGAGAGAAAGAGAGAGATTCAAGATGAAACAGAAAACGTTTTCACCAAAATAAGCAGTTTGTGCAGTGCAAATTACGGAAGCTTTAGTGTATGACACGTTTTGGGCAATATTAGTTTTATAGCAATTTAAAATTATTTTTTGTTGTTTTATACCGTCATTATGAATCTATTGAATATGCATTCACATCTTCAGCAGATTGAGACAGCAATTAGAGTGATGGGCTACTGATCGGTGGGGTTGGGTTCGAGTGCAAAGGACACCTCTGGACTACGCTTGTACGAAAACTGTACATAAAATAACTTTTTGAAATAAAATATAACCCACGAAATAAGACAAAGATTTATTATATACATTTGAAAGGGACATTCTTAAACTATTTTTCTTCGCCATTCAAAATGAGGCATTTGCCATAACGTTACAAAAGCTTTTCAATTCCATCCCTGAAGAAAAATGTCGTCTTACATTCTAACTACAACGTGCAATTATGCGTAACTGTCAAAGCGCTGTGTTGCAAGTCGCATCTTTTGAGAGATTCGTAATCATCGTCAATCGGCGATTTTCATGAACTCTTTCGTTGAGGTTCACCATCAGTTCATCTGTCACAAGACTAGGCCGACCACTGCGGTCCTCGTCATGAACATTGGTTGGGTCATTTTTAAACTGAATGCACCACTGCCTCACTCCGCCTTCGCTCATTATTACGTCTCCTTCCACTTCACAAAATTGCCCATGAATTTCAATTGGCTAGTGGTTTTTTGCCAGTAAAAACCTAATCACAGATAGCACTTCACAACTTGTGAGTTTTTCTATTGCAGCGCACATTTTAATATTTTTCAGTGAAAAAACAAGAAAAACCGCAGCCAGCATACTGCCACAGAAAAATGGGTACTGAGTAGACACCTAGATGAAACGCAAGTTACTTTCTGGACTATCTTTGTACATTCATCAAAATTAAGCACGCTTTCAATCCAAAGAGATTGAGGGTTGTTATGATGGCTAGTGTACTGGTTTCCCACCCCAAGGGCCCGCGTTTGAATCCCAAATCTCCACCTTGAGTCCCATGTGGAGAGAAGTAGGTACGTGAAGTAGGTGGTGCGTCGGCGGCCCCTTTGCGTCCTTCGTTAAGAGCAGATTTATGTCGATGCCATTATTTCTCTCCACCCATTCCCTGGAAACCCTACCCCCTGCCAAATTAACCACCTGTCTCAAATAGCGCAAAAGGCTTTAGTCGTACATCGCTTCATAGAGTAACTACTAAGTACCAATTCTAGTCACGTGGGATTGTTATGTTATGAGGGAAGATTTAAATGTTGCTTGATTACAAAAAGTGATTATACACCGTAATAACGACTGTCGGTAGAATAAATTTTCACAATTAAAGCATCAGCTAATTATCATATTAATGGATTTTTAAATACCCAATTATTAAACTATGCTAGTGAAACACTAATATAGTCAACTATATTTTGCGTTACCCTTAGCGTTTGACTTAGTCATCTCCGTGTATCAACCGCTTTGGTCAACTATTGTCGACTATTGGAAATTCTACTCTCTATTCCCTCTCTTTTCATAACTCGAGTGAGTTCGACCAAGGTGTCCTAATTGCTCATTCGGAAACTATCGATTCCTTCACATTTGCCAGAGTTTCCAACGCCCGATCTGTACCAACTACCGTAAATCACGTGGCAATGGCACTATTCGACAACGAAGTACGTACCGCTTCGGTGTCGTCATGCACACTCATTACCACACTACACTAATTTTTATAGCACCAGATCTACGCTTTTTTATCTCCGCCTAGTCCGTGTTGTTTTTGATTGCCTATTACACTTAGGAAGCCACAGTCGGAACAGTTAAGGGAATTACCCTGATTTCACTGTTAATATGAAAAATTGCACTCACCGCATAAAGCTTAGAACGAGATGGGCTCCGCTCTCGCACTTCAAACAAATTTTACATTTGCATTTTACGAAGTTGCCGTATTAGGCGATCGTACATGAGTGTTATCGCCTTTTCGTATTATTGTATTGTCAGGAACCATGAGTTTGTGTGCACATTTGACGCTTCCTAATGTTTTGGTCACGATTGCCGCAAGTGAAAAAAAAACCTCATACATTTCGGACTGTTCGGGATTCTATTTCCTTAAACTCTTAGTCGTGATTTCGTCTGCCAATGTAATACGGAGCTAGAATAATTCCATCAATGAGGCAAAAAGATTTTATCCTGATTATAAAAATAACAAAATAACTTTAACAATCCCGAAAAAGCTTTGGGCACCACCAAATCATTAACCCTTTATATTACACCAGTAGATTCTCAGAATTCGATAATGTTTCTCTGCAGACTTTGATAAAAATTGATAGACCAAAGGATTCACTTGATTGAAAGTTATGTAATAAATTTCAAAACAAATGCTAATAACACTATATTCCTTTAAAAAATATATGAGTGTTTTTTTGTCCTTGCGGAAAGTTCCAGCACAACAGATCAGAGGCCGAAACATACATCCTATACTTTTTACCTCCCTTCATGTCAATTTTACTCATTTCCTTAATTTCTTTCTTTCCAATTGTATTCATATTCTTATATTCCTCTTTCCCCCATCCACGTCCTGATAAAATTCTCTTTTTCTCAAATGCACTTTTTCTCATCTCAAACTTCATGATCTTATTGTCTCCTAATGTCTTTTCCATCCACTTCACATTCCCTCTACGATATTTTCCACTGAAAAATAACTCTCTCTCCATGTTATACCTAATATACATTACCGTATCTTCCTCTCCATCCATCTTATTCCCCCCATTTTTGTTGTTTTTACTTCATAATTTCGTTTTATTCCAAGGCTCATTCCCATTCATACTAGCTCAGGTTCTCATCCTGCTCGTTTTGAAACTCAAAATTTTCAATAGTGTTTGCACATACGGTGCTCACAGTAATACAAGTTAATTCGAAATCGTCGAATATGTGACAATATCCGTAAAATTCGGACGTGGCCAACAATTTTTGTTACAATAGAGCCGTAAAATTTTAAGTTTAATTGATTGCTATTGAATTTTGATGGAACTGTGACGTGTAACATTGACGATGAAAGCAAAGAGAACAGAGAGAAGATAAAGGGTTCTAATGGTATGTACTGGAACTATTCTTGTTTCATTGTCGGAGAGCCCCATTCACTACCGAAGCACTTGAAACTCCGATAGCTGTTGCGTCTGTCGCCGATTACTATTCAAGGAAGGAGGGGGAAGAATGAAAGGGAAATAATCACATATTCTAGATCGGCTTCAGGTCTGCGGCTGTTGCCACCAAAAGGCCGCCATTTCGCGTGAACTGCTAGCTACGCGCAAGAAAAGAAGGGTTTCCGAACTGAGCGCTGCCATACCGAGCACTCCCTCAGCCAAAAGTGATCAACTCGAAGGGCGACGTTAACGGTGAGGGTAGCAGAGCCCACCTCGTAATAAAATGGCGCGTGAAATTCACACATCACGGGACATGCACGACATGAATTCCAATTGTTTTACCCGGGCCGTATGTAGTTTTCAAGAATGTAACCCGAAAAAATACCCAGTATGGGTGAAATGGGGGGATATCCAGTGTCGTCGCCCAGCTTAGTTTAAACGAAGGTATAATTGAAAATCAAATCTCTGATAAAAAATTTAATCGGGTCGGTTCTGTAATGACGTAAAAGACGCATAATTACGATTACTTTTATTACCGTCATACTTTGGTGGCAAAGATTATGAAAGTGATATTATAGGTATCAATTGTAGAAGAGACAGATTTTAAGATTTTTTCCGCGAACGATATTGGAATCAAAATCATTACAAATGACGAAAAGAGAAAAACAAATGTAAGTAAACCTGCGTAATTACCCGATTTTGAGCTTATCATTTTGCCTAATTCACAGTTTACAGTGTTCCTAATTAGAGCTTATTTCGAATGTGACAAAAAGTGCTTTAAGTTTAAGGATAATAGAGCTACTGTATTAAACCTTTTAAAAAAATTATTCGCGTTATTTTACTTATTTAAATTCCGCAGTAATAACCAGCATATAGGCAACATTTAATTCTGAGACTTTGTTCCTGGCGTAGAATCAACCGATTCCGCGTAATCTGGTAGATGTACGTCACAATTTAGATATGAATTAACCAAAAAATCCGAAATGTAATTGAGCTCCCTAATCGATTTTCGATCGAGTTCGATTTTTGTTACACTAAGACGAGTAAAATGAATATTTTAAAGATGATTTTATAATTTCCAAACAAAAGTTTACAATTAAGATGTCTTCTTTGTGCGAAGAGTAATTGACTTAATGACTCGTATTTGAAAATTAAGTCTGTGGTACATTTTTTGGAACAATCCAAGTGATAAATTTTCGTCCAAGGAATACAACTCTAAGTTGAAAGTCGGAGATTTAGATTTTAGTAAGGTAAAACTTATCAATAGCTTTTACCCTGCAAGCCACCTGTGGCAGCTGTGTGGCAGGTATGATTATATAGCGGACTAATTGAGACACAAAAATTATTTTTCCTCCCAGCGCGGTCTGACGTTTTTTATTTTATTTTGCTCACAATAACAGCCTATAACTCACTCTCATCGTTTCAGGACGGACTGTCGAGTTTTGGACGGACCACAATCAGATTACCAGGGTTAAATAAATAACTATGCATGTACAATTGCTGTGGTCATTCCACAGACCTAATTGGACTCCCTCCACTCATTTTAGACCTCCTCACACGAAACTGGGCTCATTGCAATCACTGTCCGGACATTTTCATGAACCGGGCAGTAACCCCCTCCCCACGGAGAATGTAACTGCACGAAAACTAGCCAAAACTGGTTGGTTGGTAGTTAGTATAGAAAGACGACTGACGGCTAAGGTCATCTGTTTCGGGGTAAGACTTTTACATAAACTGAAAATTAATTTAATGAAGGAATTGAAATTCGATATTACAGTGTATTAAGAGCACGGTAAGGGTCCTGTTGTATCCTCTTTGGCTAAAGAAAAACTCGAAAGTTGGTTCGATAGGTAAGGGTAATACTCACCCAACTACAGCTCCCAACAAGGCTCGTCTAAAATTTACACATCTCGTAAAGAAGGTCTGAATTTCGCATGTGCCGCTTGAGGTTGCCCAAGAATATCTGGTATCTAAACCTGATAAATCTCACAGCTTGGGTGCATCTGCGTGTGCCCAGAGGCGTCACCCGGATTCGAAATCGGTTTCAAATTCGAAATTCGATTCTACCCTAACGTTCCACCCATTTAACTACCACACCCATTCTCTCAGGTTATCTCCATCTAATCCAGAATATGTGAACTCTGATTGGCCAGAACTTAATGGGAAACTCGTCTCCGTCCTTACCTATCGAACCGATATGCGGGTTTAAGAAAGGGTTTGCTAAGATTTGGGTTATTATTCATCATTATTTCAATGAATTTAAGCATATATTTGTATATTATTTATGATTAAACATATCTCAGAAATACCAACCTCATAAAAATTCTGTGTAAATATTGTAATGATCAATTAAAACCAGTGGATCGCAGTTACCGATTAGCAACAGATATTCGAAACAAGGAAGGAAGCCGTACGCATCTCTTTCTTTCAATTCCATTCCCTTTTGGTTTAGGATAATAAAATTGTCTAATTTTATAGCATTATTAATTAAGCATTAAAATCGTTACATTTGCCTAAATTTATAGCATGATAGGCAGCTTACTATCTTTCACTGTACTTGTACTCATAAAATCTCCCGGTTACTCTACACTCAAATGGCTTCCGTCACATGTATATATTTTTTCACACATTATCTAAGCTTTATGAGACAATATTTCTCGTCTTTAGTCTTTTCGATTTTCACATTCGCCCATTCGTTTTTCGGTCTAACCAATTTTTCCACGATGTTTATCTTTCTATCGTTTTTCGTCATGGCTGTTTGACAGTTCCATCCAATATCTCGACGCATCCAAACCAGCAAGATACATATCTTCCATTAACATTATTGGAATTCTACAGTTTCAGGTAGGTTTAGGGTCACAGACCATACGACGGTACATTTCTTTGCCTATCCTGACAAAACCAAAACCTCGATTTCCACACTACAATAAGGCCATCTTCATATCCACACACTTCATCCTCCCTTCATTTCACCCCATATGCTTATCCTATTCCCCTTCCTCGCTTGCCTAACGCTCTCCCTTCTATCACAACCTTCGACATCGCATGGCTAATAAAAATGCCCTGCATCCATCTTTCTTGTCTCCTTTGGATTTCTCCAAACAAACTCCTCATCTTCATCACCATGCCTATCGGTTCCTCGTTTGTTTTCCCTTCAGTGCACTTCACCCATCCAATCTTTCGCCAGTACAACGTCTCAAAAGTCTCCAATATACGCCTATCGTTTTGCTTCAACGGCGGTGGGTATAGATTGATCTGGCATATTACCGGCTTAGGTATATATGGTGGGCATAGATAGACCTAACATACACTCTTTACTCGACTATTGCCTCTACTTAACCCATATCAGAATCATTAATTCGCCATCTTCTCCTTTTTGAAAGCAGACACCCCCCCAATTATCCCTTCCATCTCATGTTAACGATATAAAAATATTTTTTAACTACCTGTATTTTATTCACGGCTCTTAACCACTATTCTTTACATGTTGGCATGCCTCTATTACATGTATGTTCTGTTCATGTGTCACCATAAAACTATCCGCTGACTTGAAGACCGTAATAAATACATACATGTATATGATATTTCTTCATTCATTATGGGAACCGGTTAGGCAGACTTTTATAAAGATACGGAACACCGAGTTTTCATTATGTACACAGACATATGCGTGTTCAAGTGAACGAATTTTCATTTGCATGTACTCGTACGAATTTTTTAGTATTATCCCATGAATATCCGATGTTCTAACACCCCCTGCCACATGCTCTCATTGTGGCTAGCGGGGCAATGTATAAAAGTAGATTTTCACGTAGAACTCCATTGAAAAAACATTTCATAGGCAACTATTGGTAATGATTCAAAACTTTCTTTTGTAAGAAAGATAGAGTCTCCGGCATCATTGATTATTCGGAAAATACTGAATGAGAGAATTAACTGAGTCGAACTTATTTTAATTCAATCGCCATGGTTTCAACAATTTTTGATATTATCTAGGTTTCACAAAATGTGACATAATCTTGATAATGACAGCGTTGAAATCATTGTAGAATTTAAGCTTCATTGGGACAGTTGAATTGCACCGTACTTCTATAGCAGCGGAAAATAGCATTCAAATAAAGACACTAATCCGATCCTGATGTCGTAGGTGTAGTCAATGTTCACTCATAATGGTCATTCGTAATTCCTTCGAAAATTTTTAAACTAAATAAGTTTTAATACGGGATTTTTTAGCCCAACACAAAGAAATGCTCGAACGCGCAATATTAATAATTTCATCAAAAAATTTTCCACCTTACTTCCTGATCCAGTTTCCAATAACAGCCAATGAATGTGTGAAAAGCGAAAAGTTAGACTGACGTGACCGGACACGTCGATGTGAGACAGGTGAGTGGAGGCAGATTTTCTCCTTCGCAGGGCGACGGAGTTCATTACGGCTTCGTGGAAACCAAGCCGGAGGGATCAAAAAATAAAATAATGTGCATATATAAATAAGCATAAAGTTTTCCAGAGGATGGGATGTTAAGAGGGAGATGAGTGTATCTATATCGCCCGAGAAAAGACGGCAAAGTACGCAGCGTTTTAAGCAGGAGAATTTCGTAAAAAATATATCAGGCGAAAAAATATTTACATAAAATGGGGAGCGGAGTTGGTGGTGGTTCGGTTAGGAGGGAGGGAAAAGTTAGCCTTTTTCCTCGGGGCGTAGAGAGAGAGAGGAGGGGAGAGGATAAAATGAGGGGAGGAATCGCCAGAGGGGAGGAGGGGAGGAAAAAAGGCACTTAAATATATTAAGATGGAAGTGTTTTCAGTCTGACGATAAAAAAAGAAGGAATTCGATCCGCGAAGGCGAATGAAAGGTGACTGGAAATGGAGAGGGATGGTCGAAAGGGGGAATCCGGGAGAGGGGTCGGGGATGAGAGGGGAGGGGCTTACGTGAGGAAAGCAAAAGGAGGTAGGGATGGGAAGGGTGTGTAAGGGGAGTGAATATGGGAATAATGAGAAAAAATAATGGCCCTGAAATGGGAAGAGTGAGGTGTGTTTAAAAAGTCAAGAAGGAAGAAAGAAAGAGAAGTTTCTCTCGCTGGAAAAAAATCCAGATGGAGATAGGAGATGGAATCGGAGGAAAAATAAGTGCCCGAGAAGATTAAATAAAAGGAGAAAGTGGGAAGGAGCCCTGTCGGAAGAGGGGAGATAGTTGAAGGAAGAGACGTAGGCGTAACCGTCGTCACATCTCCAAGGGGCTCGAGTGGAGGAAAAAGAAAACGGAGCTAAGTGGAGGATTCCAGCTTCCACGAAGCAGCGGGAACGATACAAAGGCCCCTGGGAAAAACACGTGATTGACCAGCAATTCGGCGGGATGGCTCCCCCGGGGGATATCTCAACACTCACCCGTGAAGTATATCTCAGATCTCACCTTCCGAGTCTCTCATTGGGCGCACAAAAAAATTATCGCCCAGCTTTTCCCTCTCTGCCTCCGCTCCTCTAGCGGTATCGAGAGACTTACTTGTGTCAAATTCGTATGCCTTCCAGTCGATGCGCATCAGATAAACTACACAGTTACATTCAAAAAGGAGTTTAATTGTCTATTTCTTTTTTACCCTTGGTTAAATGATATTTCTTCGTGATACATTGTCAGTCTTATCCCGAGAAGTAAGATTATCTAGATGTCCTTCTCTCAGCCAACGCATTCATTTCCTCCCAGCTGGCATCTAGACCCCAAATTACACTTTAAAAAAATACCAAAATTAATTTGACAGTATTTCCCGCCTATTTCAAAATTTATTTATATCTGTCAGAAAATCCCGAGGACCGCAGAACTGCCTTTGAGATGCAGCCGTGGAGGAGAATGGAAAAATAAACTGGACAGAAAAGAAAACAAAGGAAGGAATTCTTGAAATGGAAGAGGAAGAGAGTTATTGGGAGAAATTCGAAGAAGGCTGACAGGGAGACACTGAGAAGCTGTGGGACTTTGAAGACGGTAATAGATTATAGAATTCTGGGAAAGCGATGAATATAATAGGCATTTTGGACGGAATTAAGGGAGAAAGGAAGTATTCGGAGTGAAATAACGAGCAGTATATGTTTTTGGGGTACTTTGTATCGTGTAAGTCGGGGCTTACAACAACAGTAGTTTGTAGTACTTGGGTCGATCCTTCCTTATCCAGTCAGACTACAGCCATTCATGACAATGACCAAAATTGATCTTTAAGAATGTAACGTGAAGAGTACTTCCATATTTTAAAATTAGGGTGAAAAAACTTTGATATAGCCTCAACCACTACTTGCTCCTTCATCGTCGAAGAGCCTTCCATTCCTCTGCGCACGTATATACGGATAAATAGTGATAAATTCCTAAAGCACTATTTTCCTCTCCCACGCCTCTCTTGCTTATTAAATAAAAAAATTTACATTTAAAATAATTTTTTAATCGGATCATGCAAGCAAACTTGAGAGAGATGTCGTCCTTTCATTCGTTAAAAAAACAAGTACGTGTATAATCCAGTCAGTCATACTGGTGCAAATAATAGACATGAAACACGTTTCTATATATGGTATGCATCACTATTACGGCAATATCCTCGAAACAAAGTCATAAAATCAAAATCCTCGACATATTTAAATGCTATTATTTCTGCAAGTTGATATTGTATGCTGATGATACAATACTCATATCAATGCATATGGAACTAAAAACAGCTATTCAGGGCATAGAACTTCACTTAAATGATATCAGTAAATGTGTACATGATTATAATCTCGTTATCAATGAGAAAAAATCCAAAGTTATGCTTGTGAAAGACAGAACTAGGGTGGATATTCAAGAAAGGATATTCAATTACAGATTCATTCTCATTACCCCACCAATAACTGTAATTCCCCCATGCTGTAACAAGTAAATAAAAATAATCATTGATCAAAATATTAACTTTGGTGAGCTTATTCTGGTTCCTGGTTCCACTGGTTCCACAAAAATTAATATACTAAAAATAAAGAGCAAAAAATTCTAGAGGCTACATCAAAAAATAAAAATATTCTAGATAGAAAAAATATCTTCAAAAATTAGGAATTCTGGCTGTATATCGTAAATATTCTATCACAATAGGAAACTATTTGTATGACAAATATAAAATACCTGCTTTAAATAAAAAGGAATTACCATTAAGGGACAATATTAAGCAAAAAACAAAACAATTTAATGCAAATCAAAGTAAAAGAAAATTGGAGGTTACTGTCCCTCTAATTTTTAATGAAATACCTAAAGATTTGAGAATAGTAGAGTCAGTAAATGCAGTGAAAAGGAGAATAAAAGACGCTATTATACAGAATGGATTGGGGCTTGGAAAAAAACTTGATAGAATATATGTTGCTTTATTGCAACACCTTAAGCTATCATTTTCGTTTATGTGGTGCCTGCTGTCAAGCCAGAACTGACTGGCTTATCTGGACCAGAATTAGTATGCCATGCATAAATTTTCCATGCATACTACTGTCGTATATTGTAAAGATCATATCACTGTAGTATATGATAAAGATTGTGTGTAAGTTTATGTTGCATTGATTCTCCGTAATTCTTCGTATACCATATATGATGAAGATTATACTACAATTTTAAACGTGATAGTAAGAAAAACATATAAGAAAAAGGAAGAAAATAAAGTAAAAAACCTTATAAGTTCAGTGTTTGGAGAAAGGCAACGAAGAGAACAATTCATGAAAAAGAAATTTGAGTTGGCAAAAGGAGGTACGCATGAATTTCTTTTTCAAAACCCATTATATTTTCGTCATAAACTGAGCCAGAGGCATTTAATCTTTATTTCAATCTCATCGAAAATGAATGTCTCAAAGTTTTCTTCACATTAATTAATCTTTCATTGCAAAGCGGGGCTTGAAGTATGTCCTCTATGTCGCAGGTATAATCGTATGACTATAACCAATGTACCCTGTTTTACCTGCATCACCCTGTCGAATTCACGCCCTTTTGGATACAGCCAGGGTAAGCTGAAGATGTCTGATACAATATCCCTCGCAATAATATCTCTCACTACGCTTGGGGTGTAAATGACATTCTATATTGCGTCATTTACCTTTAAAAAATGAAGCCCATATAGGAATTATTTTGCTAATGTATAACTCTGCCATTTCTAACGCCTATTATTCAAGAGGAAAAATCAAATCATTTCACTGTTCCGTAGCATCTTTCCCTGATTTGGTACCAACATTCCTTTCTGAATTTTTTCTCTACGAGAACACGAGTATTCCTTTTCTTTGATAACGTAATTTATGTCTTACAACCGAAACAGCTTTCATCTGCATTCGACCATTAAAGCCTCAATGACTTCAGATAATTAGTTAAAGCTTCATCTCCTTTTAACAACAGTTTATTTTGCTAAAAAGTCAACTTCCCTTCGTAGTGAGATCAATTCCTTAATCTAAGTGGTCTTATTGCTTTCAGTCATTAACGATAAGAACAAGTTACTGTGTTCTAATGGGTGGAAAAAATGTCAAATAATTCTTATATTTTTTTAAAGAATTGCACAAATCTGTGTTCTTTAAACCAACATCGTAGGTGCACACTATTATTTTCCCCAAAACGGTTTCGAATTGATGATGACAACCATGCATTCAGTATGGATCAACTGATTTACGTTGATCGATGCCAGCAAATGCCTATCGCTCTTTTGGTTACTAAGAGAACCATTCCAATTATTTACCGTCTAATTAAAGACATCAATCAGGTTACCATTGCAGGGTATCAGTTATATCACTGTCAGTATTTATCGAGATTTTTTGTTCTTTTTGTATAAATGACAGTTACGTCGGTGCAAATTCTTCTGATATATTTTATGTGAAGGGTGAGGAGAGTAAAGGCACCAATAGGATCTCCCTGAAAAGATCATAAGTTCCTAATGAGAATCTGGATCGCGAACAGTTGATGTTACCCTTAGAGCTAGGATTTAATTTTGTAAACAAGGATATAACTTTCAAAGCACTTCTCCTCCTAAAAATTCTGTGAGAAATAGGTAATTCATCCATTTGTTGACCGAGGTGTTTTAAAATATGACATTTATTCGCGACCACTTTCCTGTTTCTTTCTTCTTATTTTATACTTTTCTACACTTAAAAAAATGTTATCAAACTGCTTTTTTTTAGCAAGTGCTAGGTATTTTCGGGGTTGTGACGACCGGCGAAGGCCACTGTTCTTTAACGATAATGCGCTATAATATTTTACAGATAAAGGGCTTGGAAGCAAAATTGTCGGTGAAAGCAAAAGTATTATTTATCGGCAGTTACTTATAGCAAATACCCTGCTAATCTATACGAATAGCGTCATCATATTGTTAGTAGTATTCCATCAGATCAGGGTAGGTATTTGCTTGACTCAGGGACTACAATCTACCGAACTCCTTAGCCCTGACTAACATGTCACAAGAAATGCTCGATCTCCCTACTACAAAGCACATTATTTGCTCAGAATACTTTCAACCCCCCTTCGTTCCATCCGAAATTCCCTTTCTTTGCCCCGTCCACTTCGCTCTCACAACGTTATCCACCCCAATGCCGCTTTCAGCAACCCATCGCTTCTCAGCATCTCCTGCATCCACTTAAGTCCTACTATATTTGAAAAATATTTCTCAACAACCCTCTTTCTTTCTCTACCAAGCCTAGAACATGATCCTTCCTCATTTTCCGCAATTAACTAAATATAACACCTCAATGGCTGCCAATCGTTTTGCTTCTTTCCATAGATACACTCTGTGCCAATCTCCCGCGAATAAATTTACTAGGGTGGAGACCATCTAGTGGTGGAGAGATCTTAAGCGATCTGCGTGGATATGTGGTCGATATAACATCCTCCCGTTTTCTTGGCTGATCCAATATTTTCGTATCTATATCTACTTCTATCCCGCAAGCCGCCGCAAGGGCGAGTGGCGGGAGGTGTTAGGGCACCACCCGCAATTAAGAAAAGAACCGCAAGCAAGAGCCACAAATTTATACAATCCACTAACAAAACAAACATGGTATATATTCATGCAAAAACCCTTATACCCCACATATATGCAAACAATAAACTACCACATAAGGCATTAAGTTTCTTTCTCTCAAATTCCGAAACTTACCCAAGGTGAGACCCAACTTCCATGGGACCAAAATTAATTCACTTGAATGAAATAGTTGCTAAAGAAAAATTCGACGGCCAAATTGCGCAAAAATTGCAATTATCGAGGCGCGATATTACCTAATAGCCACGTTTTTTGACAAGTAAATATTTAAACGGACGGCTTAATTTAGTTATTTTTTTATTTATTTTAGAATGAAGTTAGCCGAAAGGACAATCGTCTCCCGACTGATCAAGCAAGCATCTCTTCCTCATTTTGACGCAAAGGCCAATCGGCGGAAGCAGGTTTTGGGGGAGGGGAGGGGGGAGGAGGAGAGTGAGTCGTTCATAGGAAAAATCTTCGAAAGGCTCTCGTGCCCATCGAAGCGGTTAACGCAGCCGTGCATTAAAGCTGCAGCGAAGACGGACGGATAATGCCCTTCACAAAAAATAAATAGGTTGGATATGGATTGAGCGCTTACCCAGGCCATTAAAACTAAGTGCGTTCCAATTTCTTCCGCTGTCTCTCTCTCACTCTCGGAGGGAAGCACATCTGAAGCACTTAAGCCGAGGAGACAAGCCCCACAGTCACGGGAAGGAGGGAACAGATCACGATTGAGATGCATTTATTTTTTTGCACTGGGGATGGATAGATGCCTCCCCTCCACATCTCTATATGATTGAAGAGCGATTTGAGCCCGACTTCCTGCAGGAAACGCATACAGATTTTTTTACGTGGCCCTAATCTCGCAGGGTATATCAGCAATGAAAATGGCTAAGTGATTGTGCGGGGGAGGGGTTGATCATTCAGGTAGGCAACAAATACGATTATCTTCATCTTAGTTGCACAGGAGTAATGTAAAGTCAAGAGTCAAGGTTTTTACGGAGCACAAGGTGAAATAACGTACTGTGAGTTGATTTTATAAAGAGGAGGGACTTGATTGAAATAACCTTCAGTAAAGTTCTGAGAAACAGAGTATTGATAACTCTCGATATGGGGTTTAGTATTTTTCGCCTTGGGAGCTGGATCTTTTCTGCACCGTCTGCTCACCATCCACAAGGGCTTCTCTTCAAGAGCTCGAGGGTTCTAATCCCACAATATCAGGCAGAATATCTCGGAGGTACCACTCATTTGAGGGTGCCATTCGGAAGGCATTTGAAGTGTAGTTTTCTGTGAGTTGAATGGGATGTTGGAATGCGTGACCCGATGGGGACCTTTTCCTTAAAGAGTAGGCTAATGGCGACAGTGGTTTTTTTACTTCCATTCCCTAACATATCCTAACTCTACCAAATAGCCCACTTATCCCTAATGGCGCAAATGACCTCAACTGTCGGCCTAATAGCTATTATTTCTTATGGAGATAATCACCGAGCGGAGGCTTTTGCGATGTGGGTGGGTAGATGGATAGATAAAGTAAAATGGACGGAAATATAAGTAATAGAATTACTAGAAATGACGGGGAAAGAGAGAATTGTTTAGAGAAATACAAATGGGGCAAAAAGATGGATGCAAAGCAATACGATTGGTGATGGAATATTGAAGACGGTTACATGAAGGAGTTTGTAAGCGCAGCTAGGAAATGGGGAAAATAAACTTATTGAATAGGAAAAAGGTATTCAGAAAGTATATGCAATGGTGGAAAGATATATTTTCGTTCATAGTGTGTTACTTAGTGTCGACACAGATATAAATACCCCACGATTCACCAAAATGGTGTGTGGCAGGGTGTGCAAGCATGAGGTGGGAAGAGTAAATCATAAGGGAGGATATGGGTGAGGATGGAGACAATATTTAGTGAAAATCTACGTCAATATCACGACATTTCACAAGCCTAAATGAGGCTTGAAAAATATCGTAGTGTTCATTACAACTACTTATAATCACAAAATCCAAAAGTCACCTTAACCAGCAGACTGTCTATAATAATGTTCAGTCCAAGAGTCGCCGGAGTGGAGGTTTCAAGATAATAAGGCAATCGCGCTTCATTTTTTGCGGGAGCTACAATCAATGATTTTTGGCTCACGCGCTATGTTGTTGAAATAACATTATTAAAATGGGCCTTAATATGTGAACAGAAACGTTGGTAAATTTCACTCGTTAATGCATGATTTTCCTAAGAAGCCGTAGTAGATTCGATTGAGATCAGTTTTAGTCGAATGAGCTTAAAAGAAATGAGAAATAAATAAGGCAAAGAGTAGAGTTCGTCTGTGTCCTTGACTGCAAATGTATAA
Source organism: Hetaerina titia (assembly GCA_037158775.1). NCBI lineage: Eukaryota > Metazoa > Arthropoda > Insecta > Odonata > Calopterygidae > Hetaerina > Hetaerina titia. The sequence continues at coordinate 15,753,745 of CM073775.1, forward strand.
ATGAGAACAGATTACGAAGAATGTATTTCATCATCGAAACTATTCTTATGGTGATTAAAGAAAGTACTTGTGCTAATACAAGTAAGAAAGTACTTGTACTTTCAGAAAATCTGCCCTTCCGTAAAATGTTTATCTTTGTTATTTAATGACATCGTTACAAAAATAGTGCCCACTGACAAAAATGATAAAACAACCAAGACTGGGAAATTTTTATATGTTTGTATGCTTCTCACAAAGGTTTTAAATTGGTTTTCAATAGAGTATATTTCACAGTTCTGTTTTTGATGATGGAGGAAAACACTGAGATGGGGGTCGTTTATAAGCCACGGCTTAAATTTGTCCATTTATACACCATAGAAAAAGGGAAAGGGGACAGAGAAAGGTTTTACAAAGAAGAAATACGGAACAAAATGATGGGAGAAAGGAATCTAAAACACGACTTCACTTTTGTCTATATTTTCAGCCTCCGGAGCCGTCATCGTACTGTCTATGTCCCGTGATGTGCTCGATGTAGCAGTGCCACGACCGTCGGATGACGTCGCTCACCATAAGTCGCCGTATGGTGGTGCACTATCGTCGCGATAGGCCTTGTTTCATTAATGTTGAACTTCAATACAAACTTTATACAATCCAATACAATCTATGTGGAATTATAAAGTTTCTCTTTTCATTATATTCAATACAAACGATCAAACAAGTGAAAACAATGTCTATGGTTTCTCTACAAACGGAACTATCATGAACTATCTTCAGAGCGGTTTGCAAACATTTTTTACTACAACACTAAAAAAAGGCATTAGCAAAACATGAAATTCACCCGTGAACCTACTGAGTCACAGTATGAGAAATCATATTCTTGTTAAGCAAATGCACTATAGTAACGATTCGCTTTACTGCAGTCGTCAGAGGAAACGGAGAAAGCTGCATCCAAATTTGAGCGCACATTAAAATACGCAGAGGAAAACTCATGCAGTAAAAAAGAGAAATATTCATCAGAAAATTGCTCGGAAACCGGAAAAATATCATGCATTTCGTCCTTTAAAACTGCAAAAAGAATATACGGTGAGAATTAATCGAGGATGAACTGAAAGAAATTTGGTTCTAGGAGAGAGAGGCGGTGTCATGATGCAGCGTTCCGTGAATACATATAGTATTTGCAAAGAATACATATTTGTGGATGTATAGTTTACCAGAACTGGAAAATTCCCAAACTCACCGCTTTCTATTTGGGTGAAAATAAAAATTAAATACGTTAATACCCTTCAGTAAACCCATTTTGGGGTATAAAACGTCAAGGAAGCCTCATTTGATCCTATTTAAGAGGCCTACAACCCAACGCTAATTTCATCTACACTATTCTTTCCTGTACATTTCTTTCACCCTTGTTATTTTCATTCATTGTGGTTCAAAGAATATTCTTTTCTTGAGACTTCTAATATACTTCGGCATGAAATCAGCTTGTACCACATTTATCCGTGGTTTTCCATCCTTTCTCAAATCATAAACGTTTTTTCTCGTATCCGTGTGTGTTTGTGTGTGCGGTTGCTCCAAATTTCATCCATTCTGTCAAAGTGATGAAAGTAAAATAGAATTAAATGCAAAGATAAAATCTAAAATACTAGAAAAAAAACATTAAATAGTAATTACAATTATATGTAATTAAATAGAACCTCCAGAATTAAATAAAATAATTAAATACAATTATGGATGGTATTAATCAAATATTTTATTCACAGAATGCAATAGATTGTTGAAGGATATGATTAATAGACATATAGGGAAGAGAAAATTAGACTGGAAACTTTCCATGGTTGGTTTGATTGACGATTTTTGAGAATAGTTAGGTTGGGTGGGCAGAGTTACAAAGAAAGTAGGGTTTGAGAGATTGGGGAAAGAGGGGATGCAATGGAAGGGCATACAAGTAAAGTAGTAGTACTGTTAATAAAGTGAAGAGCAGAGCCAGTAAGACATTTATGGGGCAAGGAAGTCTCTTGAAACTATTGGGAATGATCGAGAAGATGAGATATAAGGGGAGGCCATGACTATAGTATCTGATCCAATGGGGATTTGGAGAGAGAGCATCTATCGAGGAACGTTAAAGGAAGACCCAGTAGAAAGAAGAGTGGGTGCCTTTATTCAAGCCCATTTAAAAATCTCCTACTTCAAGACGAAGAAGAGAAATCACTGTAGCACACTCCTTTCATACCCATGAACACCGGTGGGATACCTAATCCACATTTCACTTCTCGCACATTACCGTGTTAAAATGTCTCCCATTTTTTACTTAAACGTCAAGTACCAATTGAATTTATTCAAAATCTATGGCTATCCTGTCAAATTTAAGTTAGATTTCCATCAAATTAATTGAGGGACAACCAAATTTATACACTACCATTTTCTCTACTTAAGACAAATGGTCATTTTTACACACTCCACGCATTGCTAACAATACTTTTGAAATTATTTGCGCACTAATTAATGACCTAATCTAACCCATCATCTTTACTCAAAATATCTGCCAAAATATATGAAAAATCTACTTTTGTAATTATATGGACGCTGAATTTGAGGATATTATATTGGAGAGACAGTGTTATGAGCATGAAATGAAGATTTATCATAAGAAAACAAAGGTAATGTGATTTTAGAAATAGAAAGGCTAAGATAAACATTAAAGCAGGGGAACATAACCTAAAAGAAGTAGAACAGTTCATCTAATTAGGAAGTATTTTGGGGGAGGGTGGCCAGATTACAAAGGATTAGATAAGAAGAATTGCATCATGAAATATAAAGTGCCTTAGCAAGACGTAAAAGAAAGACTAGTGAAAACTTTGCATGGGGCGTATTTTTCGTATGGCACAGTAACTTCATCGTTTAGGGAAGTGGATGAGCGTAGATTGGATACATTCGATGTCTGTGAAGGTGAATGGAGAAAGTTATTCAGAGAGAAAATACGAAAGTGTAGGTTTTAACTTAGTGTCCTGTTTGGGAAGGTTTACGAATATAGCAAGGATTAATCTATGCCAATTCAAAACGTAACCTAAACGGTAAACTAGCATGAAAAAATCCAAAAATGAAAAATTTTTATTCCACCATTGTATTATTACAAAATATTTTTGCTCCGAATGCTTTTGAGCCAGTACGCAAGGTAAGTTTTATATTCAGTTACACATAGTTCATTATTGAACTTCATTTCGAATTCACTCCCCATATATTTTCCCATAGTATAACACGCACCCTGTACTTTTCTATCCTCCGATCTGAATCGGGGGTCGAAAATAATATTACAAAAATTCGTTAAACACAAATACATTAAGAAAGTCGTGTGTGCCGCTAATTTGGCTTGGGGAAGAGTGTACTATTCAAAGTGAAGCAATATCGCGAGTTAACAAGGAAAAACTGCGAGATTGGCTGCGGGAGATCTTGCTTAAGCACGCATAACTCCGCGCGCAGGAAAATCAGGTCCATTTCCACCCCTCGGGAAAGGAATTCAAATATCCCCTAGGAAAGTAATAAACCTCAATTACTGCAGGAAAATAAATGAAGTTCTTCAATTACGAAGGATGGCAGGGAAGGAGAGAGGCATTTCTTTTTTCAACCGGGTTCCCCTCCGCTCCCCTTCACTCCTCACCCCCGCCACCACCTCTTTGCCACCCAACCCCTCCATCCTGCGACATTCATGCGAATCGACGGAGCGCGATTGATTCGAAACGTCTCCGTTTAACCACATCTTCTCCCAATAAAAAAAACAAAAGAATCCGTTGGCATTAAGAACTGTAAATCCAGCGGTGACCATAGTGCAATAATCTGACGCAAATTAAGACACTGAATGTGAATGAATGTGCGATCCCCGTGCGATCCCACTCTCTCTTCAGAGCATTAGATGTAGCACGGCACTCACTTTCACGGCATGGTCGCCAAAAACGTTTTGGAACAAGAGGATTTTCGAAAGCTGAATCTTTAGGATATGAATCAAAACTATCGACGCACCCATAGGGAGAAAAAATAAGACACGTTTCGCATGTCTCACTAGAGGTTTTATTTAGTAGCTTTAATCAGGACATGTTCTGTCATCTTCACTTTCCTTAGTTCATGATTTCCGCAACTTAGGTCGTGCGATATTCTTTATATGAAATATATTTAGTAGAGGTTTGCATTTCTTCCTTCAGATACTGAAAAATAGGTTTTCCTCAGTTAAGGCTAACACAGTTTGCCGGTTTTATTCATCACATTAGCTACCGTAAAAATAAGATCCCCTTACAATTTTCAATTCGCAATTGTAGTTTCAGTAGTTTTTATGGGAGACGACTGAGAGCTAAGGTTATTTGCGCCATCAGGGATGGACCCATCGTCGGCATTAGTCTACTTGCTCTTATTGAAAGACGCCAAGCGGCCCGCAGTTTAACGTCCCATCCGACGGACGGGATATTCACTCAAAGTCCTCTCCACAAAGCACCTCAAGTAGGAATCGGGGTACCACTGAAAAATATATGTAGTCTCCAGGATTTTAAGCCTTTTTCAATAAAAGTGCATCTGCATAGTTTACTAAACATTTTAATCAACTGACCGATTTTTTGAAGCTTACACTGTTATCGTCAAGAAGAAGACAATCTCCTTGGAAATGACAGAGGAAGAGCCCGATAAACTAGGTAAATAATATAAATAATAAGTCAAGTATAATAATATATTTTTCTATCCAAAATTAAAATTCTCAATTGATAAACCTCTTGAATTTGAACTATCCTGCATAAAAAACACTTAGCAAATACGCATATTCGGACGAAATTGCTCTTGCAAATCGTATAAACGTTCAAAGAGTGACCATTAACTAAAATGTTATACCTAGGGACACTTCCTGTTTTTAACAGACAAGGATTTTAAAAAAATGAACTGCGCGTATGCTACCCATTTTAAAGGATAAGTTGGCATTTATCTAAAAATCTGAACAAAAGAACTAATAAAATTAGGAATTAATATGACTTCTATGGGATCTACCTCATACCGTACAAGTATTTACAGCAATAGAGGATCGTCAATATTGCTTTCTAAAAGTGGGAGAGTTTGGCGGAGAATAGCCATTTATCGGATATTAAACCTTCCCCCGAGATGATCTCCTCCCCCAAGCCTCCTTATAGTGGCTAAGTCAGAACCTCGTCCAGAAACTTTATTGCCCACTAAAAATGTTAGAAGAATATTGACGTACTGGCTATATCATTCCGAGCGTCAAAAAAGTGTTTATTGAAATACTATGGTTTCAGAGATACTATTACACATCCAAATAATCATAAATACATAATAACTGATTACAGGTAAATATGGTAAAATAATGACTTTGTAATTGACGGTGTAAGAATTCTTAAATCGTCACTACCCTTTGGGTACGATGACGTGAATATATTTTTTTTCAAACATGATAGAAGGCAATGACGATTTTTGTTCTCCTGAATGTTTGTTGTCTTCTTTCAAACGGAATTACGTGGAGTATAGGTTGACATACGAACATACACAATTGCAAGGCCGTAATATGCACATAAAATATCTAAAGAGGCCATGGTAAAAATTAAAAAACTCTCTATAGAAATGACTAATCTTTTCATTTAATCAATTAGCCCCTCTAACTTTCAACACCCACCCATGCCGTCTGCAATGCAAATTCTCCTTGAGAGAGCAGAGGATGTTGTTGGGAGAAATCGAAAGTAAGCAGAAAACATGGATGCAGAGCATTCTGATTGGCAATGGGATGTCGGATACATGTGTTTGAGGGAAGGATGTTAGCCAAGCGAGGAATGGGCAGGAATAGAAGAAGTATATTGGACGGAGTGGATGGAGGAAGAAAGTATATGGAATTGAAGAAGAGCATTTTTATAATAGGATGATGGGTTGTGTTTGTTAGGAGAGACAAGGGAATTGTCGCTATACCGTTAGGTAGCTTATATCCATCCAAAAGTTATCTTAGAGAACCAATCTTATAGTAATTTATCTTAGAGTATTATCGGTAGATTACCAATAATAATACATTTTCATATCTTTCTAATAATATTGCTGGGAGATGAAAAGTGTTGATAATTTAAATAGACGGCGTACCCATTAACCTAAATCCATCTCAACTACTACTCAAAACAATAAGCTGCAATGGGACGTGCAAAGGGGTGTTACCACATCGGCCTTTTATGAACAAAAATAATGACGGATAAATAAATATCTATCAAAATATTTTGATACGGTTTCAGCTGCAAATATTTTGACGGTGGAGTTAGCCAACCAATCAGAGATCTTAATACATTTAAAGATCGTCCTTGCAAAAGCTAGCTTCACCAATAGATTATTTAATAATAACATACGATATATACAATAACTCGTATATATATATACATAAATATGTAGCCAATGTACACAAAATATTGATTTAAAATGGAAACACCCCTAATAATCGTTATTGAGCATAAAATCAGAGAGCAGTTTGAGCGTAGCATGAATGTCTGTCAACTAGGCATTCATTGAGTGAAAAGACAGAACTTTTCACCCCTCAAAATCTTTGCCTCCGGTAACAGGACGGTGCTTGGAGAGAAACAGGACAGTGCAACCGAGCCATTTCACTCGATCCAGACTGAATGAAGCGATTTTCTGATGGATGCGCAGGAAAGACAACGGGTCAAGGCGGTACAGTAACCAGAATCAAAGTGTCCAAATCCCACCCGATTCGAACTACGCAAAAGACTACACGATTTACATACAATCCTCCAATTTCCTCCTTGAACACCCCTCCGCTCGCTAATCCGTCCTCCAGACTCGATATCTTAGTCTCTCTGTCCCTCTTTGCCCACACTCCCTTATCACCCCTTATCCCATTCCTCCTCCTCCGAGCCGGAGGAGAGAACGGTGTGACGCATGGGGGAAGGAGGGATGGCGGGTAGGGGGAATTGTGAGGGGGTAGTGTGAGGAGGCATTAAAAAAATTACGAGAGAGATAAAATCTGATGAAGTCGGGGCAACTTATCCTGGGGAGAGGGCGGAAGAATCGGCTGAGAAAAGGTGACGGTAGGGAGAATGAGGGAAAGGAAGGGGGTTGAGGAAGGATGGGGAGGGCTTAACTCTCCTCTCCCCTCAAACCTCCTCATTTTCGCCCCATCTCCGCCTCCCGCGCCCCCAACCATCAACCCTATCAGCTTTCCCAGGGTAGGGTGAGGAAAGAAAATATTTCCATTTCAACGGTCGATTTTAATTTCCTCTTGCCGCTCTCTCCTTCCCACCTTCCTTCCTCCCTTCTCTGGATCTTCCTCTTCTCTTTCCTTCTCTCCCTCCCTCCACGCCATCATCCACCCATCGCCCCTTCCACAGGCTCGATCTAAAATGTAACAGGTCCGTCACTCAACCGATCGCCCAAAAAAAATTTTTCCCCACCTCCCAACCCCACCAATCTTCGAAGGCGAATTCAATGTCTTTCCTTCGCTGGAATAAAATATTTAAAGGAGTGCCACGGGCAAAATGAACAATCACCAGTCGAAAAACAGAATGTATGAGAGAGATAGGGAGAGGACAAAAAGTACCTCTTAATTGTCGAAATTAACCTCCAGGGTACAGTACTCGTTTTCTCCAAGTGGACACCCATTAAGTACATGAGGGTGAGACATAAGAGTCGTATCGTCCGACGTCACTAGGTGCGCACACTAAATACCCCACTATTCAGGAGCAATGCTCGCCATTATCCTTCTAAAGGCGTTACTTACAAATTAAAAAAAAAACTGAGGGAGAGGCCGCGACAGTAACTTTTAACGGAGTAATCCAATAAATGTGGATTACAATGCAACAAATTCAGAGAGAAAAAATCATTCGCTTTGACCGGGATTCGAACCCGGATCCCTTTTTGACCGGCCGAGTGCTTTAGCTAGTTAAGCTACCCACTCGTTCACTCCGAAATTTTGGGGACTTTAAAGGAACAAAATGCTGTGACGAAATATCATACATACAATATCACAGAGGGGGAACAGGGTGGTGCGGTACCTAACGTACTGTCTTCCCACCCAGAGGGCTCTGGTTTGAATCCTGGAGCCGGGAGATATTTTTGCCGACGCCGGGTTTCTCTCCACCCTTCATATTTTTCTGTCCATTCTTAATGGCACAAATTACCTCAGCTGTCCGTCGCCTCCCCTAAATACTACTACCATGGCACAGGCATTCGTAGTCGTGCTCGATACAGCACCATCCATGAGGTTAAGCCAGCATTAAACAATAGGGTTGTTTAACCTTTGACAAATTCCCAGAACTTCAGGAAATACCGTAAAAGTAACTTTTAACGGAGTCATCCGCTAAACGTGCGCTACAACTGTGCGTTACTTACAGGTCACCTTTGAACGACATTTGAATGCTTGGATGCAAAAAAAGAGTCACCGGTACTTATTGAATAATGAATCGATCATGATTGTATCCTTTTGACCTGAAACAGGGGCGCACTTATACTGAAATGGAGAGTGACAATGTGGCCTTTGACGTTGATAGTTGGCATGATACGAAAGACCTTCCGTCACGTAACCACTCTACGGTCGGCACCACGCTTATAGAGGCGCTTAGACAGGCGCTTACAAAATGATGCACAGAGAGTTTTTGCATCACAGCCAAATTATATGGATAAAAGTGGAGGTCATCATGAATGAATGTCACAGGGCGATCAGAATTTTCAAGGGCATCTGATTGCAAAGAACGCCGGGGAGATCGAAAAAAAACTGCCTTACTGCAACGATTTTTTGGGCCGATCTCGGCATTGGCCGTCCTACCCCTGGACTTCTCTTTTTAACACTCTCACCCTCCCTGAATTTATTATTCGACAGCAGGTCAGGTACGCGATCTCGTGCGGAAATACTGAAGTTCCCGTGGAATGATCGTTGCCTGGTGATGATCGAGCGACCGTCGAGCCTCAAGCGGCAAACACCCACTGTTTCTTCGTCCTACCCATTCGCGGGATCAAATTCAGAGAAAAACATTCCGATTCACCTAATCGAATAATACCATTCGCACCCTCTAGGGACCAAACCTTGCTTCCTTATTCAATTCTAACCTTCCTTGCCAATTCAAATCAACAATTCATGATTTCACACCCTGTAGCATCGCCTGATCCAAACAAGACGCACGTTCCAAAGCGAAATAAAGGAAGTCAATACCAAACCCATGGATAAAAATGTGTGACACAACCAGACCGGACGATGTTGGTTGAAGATCTTTTGAGAAAAGATCTAGTCCTTCTGCTCAAGATTTGGAATGTCCACTTGGAGACCGACCAAATCTGCCATTCAACAGATCAATATGTAGTCAAGGGAACCACTCTTTGGGTCTATTCTAGGATTTCGTATTGAGAGAAAGTAGTGGAGAAGGTGATCTACAGCTGAAATTATTGGAGTATTTGGTTGGGGTAGGATCTTCTGGGACTCTATGGTGGGATCTAGGAACCTTCAATGAAAAATGTGGAAAGAACCCAGCATAGCCCTCTGGTATAGTCTATCAACAAAATATCCTAGGACACTCTCAAAACTCTAGCTATTGCGTACAGGTACCGATCAACAAAGATAATTATTTTATGGAACTATTCCGCATTAATATTTTCGTCTACAAACATTTCAACATTAGAAATCTATTCCCAGATAACAAACTATGAGGGTAATCACGAAAGGAAGGTCTCCAATTTTTTTATAAAATTGGCATATTAATTTAAAGATTCTATATTTTTCTATATTTCTACATTACTGTAATTTCAATCGGTGCATTTTTGTAGGCTCTGATGCAGTTTTTGATTCCCCGTGCATATCAGGTCGCTGCCATATCTTTGAGGAAGCGCTGGACCTCGCCTTTCATCTCGTCATCGTCGCCTGTGGCAACTAACGAATTATGGGTGTTCCATTTCATACCCAAGATCAAACAGCAATCACAAGAGTGGCACCATGCCCAAGCTGTGAAAATTAAAAAAAAGTCTGCCGGCAAAAATAGTTACCTGTTTCGGTATGAAGGGATCTACAGCTGAGTTATCGAGAGATTATCGAGATAATAATGAACTGTGAATTGAAATAGAAAAACACTATTTTCACGCCACGGATTAAAATTATTATAATTTATATTACAATGATTCAAAATGTCTGTCAATATTTTCAGTGTACGGATTGTAAAGTTTAGTTTCTTGGGTCTCTGGAAGTGTGGTCGAGTAATTTGATAATTCGAGCTTCCCCCTTGTCACCATGTCCATTGCACTCTCGCATTGATTTTCCCTTCCCTTAATATCTTTCAGACAGAGCAGGATAAGTGTACTCCTCTCAGACTGACTAATTCGATCTCCTGCCTCCCTCCTTGTGCCTTTGCCTTTAGTATTTCACACCTGTCATGTACTGGTCCAAGTTTCTTAACTGCTATAAGGCATGTTATCAAATCTATCTTCAGATAACTCATTTTCCACGACCTTAATCAAAAACTTACCTCTTCTGACAGACTATTTTCCACCAGTCAAGCTCTTTTATCACCCTGATTTCATTATAATAGAGGTGGAACTCAATAGAAATCGAAAAACAATTTAAGATAATGAAATTTAACAATACAGGTCTTAAAGAAACACTAAATGGAAAGATAAGAAGAAAGAAAAGCCAAAGTAAAATTATGCAACAAATGAACAGCCATAACGAAAATTCGATTCTTCAATGACTCAGGTCAAATTTGCTGGGTTCCCCCAACAGTTACGAATTGCGTGGAGAAACGGCCTAGTTAAGAACAACTTATTTTCTGCAAATGAACCGAAGTGTCTTAAACCCACAACGTATATGAATTATTCCGTAAACAAATACTTTCATAATTTTTGCTTAATGTCAATTTAGAAGTTTCCACGGAACATACGTACAGACTACGCAGAATATTCCAAGGGTAAAAATCTCTCAAGGTGAACAATTAATAATCAATTGACAGCATTTCTTTTCCACCAGAATGGCTTAGTTACGAAGCGTTAATTATATTATTAAGTAATCGATATTATTAATAATTAATCGTTAATATATACCTCGTGGGAAGTTCCAGCATGCGAATATCAGTGCCGAAGGATAATATCTGCCTTAATTGAAGTTGTCGACTGTTATAGAGCTCCAGAACTGGGGCACGGAATCGGAACACTGAAGAAATACGAGTATACTCTAGTTTCTAAACTTGTGTTCAAAGCGGAGGCTTTGCAGTAGAACTATTACTGTGGTGGCAAATAACTTAACTTGGAATTCCTCAAATTTGATAGCGCAAATTGAATCGATTCAATCCATAATTAAAAGGAGTTGAACACACGATATTTTTTCGTCGAACGATTGGGTAAATAAATTCAAAGATGGAGCATAAAATCATCCTTTTTCCTGCGAAATCCAAGTTGTTGATGATAATTTTCAATTCACACGATTTGCCGAAGGCTTATTTATTGCCAGCAGGAAAATTCATAACCATATTTGATTCATGCAGGAATGTAAGGTCTAACCTCCATCGTCGCCATTCAAGGTCCCGATGTTATTTTGGATTTAACTGTTTCCCTGTGATCCGATGCAAATACATCTCTTAAATAATATGGAGTCATAACTTTTATTATACCTTCCTCCCTTGGCCAAAATTATGAGTTGGACAGAAAAGAAGATTCAAACGATGCAAAGGCTAAATTTCATAAGGCATGGAATAGCTATTTATTGCGGTCTTAATTATTTTCAAGGAACTACTGAAATCATTTAAGTACACCTAGGTCATGTTCCGCCCGTGGAGGAAGACAGAACTAATTTCAGCCTCGCAATTCAACTAATGGTAGAGTCTATAAAATGGCTATCTACGTCAAAAGCTTGCTTGAAATCTGATTTTTACGAATATTTCGGGTGGAAAGAAACCACGTTTTTCATTGTCATTCGGGACTGAAATTTAACCTATTCGGGTACGTCACCTACTTATATAGGTTTTTTCAGAGGTTTTCCAATCGCATCAAGTGTTCAGCCAGCTCAAGTATTTGATAGGGGCTGAAAATATTTACCGTCATGAAAAAATAAGAGGAAATAGAAAAAATTCTTCTATGATGTATCAAAAAGGAAATTTTTTCAGAACTAAGGGGTTAAAAAAGTTTCCCTATATAAAAATCGATTCAAAACTTGGTACCATTGCGATTTGGGGAAGGCATCTACCTGTAAAAGCTGTAATCTATAAGTAAGATGTTTGGGGAATGGGCGCGTCTTTTCATTACGTTTCCTTAAGTGGGAGAGGAGTTAGATAGGGTCCAAGAGGAATCATACGTAAGGCTTATTGTTCAATTATTTCAACCATTTTTAATAAATACAAATCATTATTTGTCTTTGATCACCAAAGAATACATTTTATAAAATGATCACTATACGCGCAATTTTTGCTACAGCATTATTTAAGCGTTTACACTACTAAAAATGTTTCATTTAAATACATCACCTTTATGTATATCCTAATAACATAAAAATAAGCACACTCAAGTTATCTTTCGTGTTAGTGTTTTTTTAGTAAAAGCACGTGATTGAAATGATCAGTATGTAATTGTAATGAAAAACGCTTTCATAAAATTAAAGTCCACTCTTTCTTTGGAAAAGTTTCCGTTTATGTATAATAATAGCGTAATTAATTAAATACTATTGCCGAAAGAGGATTTCTGTGTCTTACAAATCTTTTGAAAGGAGAAGGTAGTCAAAAAAGTTGAGCTGGCTTTTGGAATTTCATTAAAATTTAATATACGAAAAAATATAACTTTGATTAAAAACTTACCTAAACACTAGCGTAAAGAGAGGGCACGCATATATTTGACGTTTCGACGGCAAAGCTCCAATCTACAGAATGCCGCTCTCGGAGGAAGAGAGGAAGTGATATGTGTGGGAGGGATATGGGGAGGGATGAGGTAACGCACTAAGGGTGAAAGGAGAAATGGGTGAGAGGGAATGGCGGCTATTGGTTGGTTTTATTAGGCTGAGTTCAGTCCAGGAGGTTTGAACGATTGAAATACCCAGATACGTCATCTCTCGTGTTTTCACCCCTATGCTTCTTGAGGATTCAGGTAGGGTTTAAATCACCGAAGCAGTTATCAAATGACTGGTCGTGGGAAGCAACTCGAGTAGGAATGGGATAATTAAGATAGGGGGGAGATTAAGTGGAGTAGCCGTGGTTATTCATTTGGAGGGAAAGGGTGGTGTTGCATTCACCTACGTAGATGGCAGGACAGAAGTTACAGAAGAGGCGGTATGTACTATTTTTTAGGTGCAGGTGTCGAAGGAATGAATCTTGGTTAGGAATTTGGTAGTCAGGGAGGTAATAGGTTGAAGAAAATGGCTGTATTTACAGCGTGGGTGGTTACATGGTGCGGAGAGGGGAGAAGAAAGGACAGGGGAGCCCGCAGGTGGTCTTGTGGATTTTAATGTCCCGCAAGTTGAACGGGCGTTTAAATGTGACGGAGGGAAAATGTGGAAATAAAAGTGGTTTGGTGCTTCACGCATTGTATTTTTTTATTTCAAAGGTTCTGAAGAAGAAAATGGTGATTAAGTTAAGGCATTCCGGGCTTTTTCTTTAGACGAGTGCTTTGGACTGAAAGTTTGAGGATTTTATTATTTAGGTGTACGGCTGCACGGGTTTCTGATTTCCTGAGGGAATAGCGTTGTACAAGATGAAATGAAAAAACAATGTGTCGGCAGGATAGAAGAAAAACGATTCGGTTCGAATACAATGGGAAATAATTCGTAGACACCGTAATTTGTTAGGGAGGAGATACCTGCAGACTGCTACTGGAGCTTTTTACAGTGAGTAAGGAATCAGTCTAAGGACGCCAAATCCTCCACCTCCTTGAAAACAGGGAAGCCAAAAAGAAAAGAGAATATATGGCGGAGACTAATGGGTTTGGGGGTCCACCATTGAAGTAGAAGTCGACTGCCGCTGCTTTCCCGTGTCCCTCTGTTCCGAGAAATTAAGGGATCTAAAGGCGCAAAAAAAATGAAGAAAGAAGAAAATAAAAAAGGAGGGGAAGGGTGTGAGTAAATGGGTCAGTGGGGAGACAAGGGAAATAAAGGAAGGAAGAAAGGAAAGGTAAGTCCGCGGCCGTAATACAGAAATCTTTCCCCTCTCCGCATTAGAAAGTAAGTGCTTTCGTTAGAATGCTGGGATTAAAGGAAATGCCACCCCGCCACTTTCTGCGTCTGATTGATGCGGAGAATTTGAGGACAGAAGGAGAAAAAAGCTAAGAAAGACGGAGAAGGCCGATGGCTCGCCATCGCTCACACAAACATAAAGACCATTTTACAGTCCACCCCCCCTTGGACACACCACTTAGTCAAGTAAACAACCCCGAGTCCAAGGACACTCCACTCATTCAAACGCTCAAAATTCTTTTAAGGCGGAAAAATCACGACTCTCGAATCACAAAAGCAATGATGTTAAGGCGGATGCCTTCAACTCCAATGATTTTATGTCCGGTCTTTCATTGACGAAAAAATCTCACCGTAAATAGTGAAAAAAGAATAACAGGCACCAACGAATACTTTATTTTTTCCGAAAATAATACACAAAACTCAGTCCCCTTTCAGAGCCCATTTTGAACCCATGTACTCCTGGGGACCTAAAAGTGTATCGGGGCAGTAAAAACTACTAGAATAGCAGGAGAGTTCTCTACATAATCATTGATGCACTTGCATGTAATTCACAAAAGTCATGGGAACTATTTTAAAGGTATTTTACGCACACATAGATACACACACAAAAAAATATATTTCCTATTTCATAAGGAAATACATAAAAGGAATAGGGAAAGGAACACATAGAAAAGACAAACACAAGAGAGGTAGGAAAGGCGGCAATCTGTACTACAACCTTGGCTTGGTGGAAGGGCTTGTGCGCTCCGATGACCCCTAGAGCTGTGCTGGCGGGAGTGATAATAATTGCTCCTGGTAGGGTCACCCATGCCAGAAGGGTCGCAGGTTAGGAGCTAGACGAAATGTGGTCCACGCAGCCTCTGTTCCTAAGGGAGGCGACTCCAAAAACCTCTGACCCCAGTGGGGTGGCTATTGAGTGATGGGGTCACGTTAAAAACAATATTGAGGAAGGCAACGGGAAACTGCCTCAATTGTCATTCCAAAGAGTATAATTACTGACACGATAGAGGATATGGGTCCTGGCAACTGCGGGACACGGCCCAAGGGGCCGTGTGTCGTGCCATGGAAAAGGTAAGGCTTCCGCGGTCGTCATCTCACGAAACCCTTGCAAGGGAAAACCGAAGGCAGTAGGACATAAGACGCAGGGGAAGAAGACCAAATTAGTAAGAATAGGAACTTAGAATGTTAAGACAATGTTGAGGAAAGGAAAACTAGAGAATATCAAATGAGAGATGGAAAGAGGAAATACAGATATTTTAGTTGCATGCGAGGTTAGATGGAAGGATAGAGGGGATTACTGAAGTGATAGTTAGAGAATAATATATAGGGGCGGGAACGAGAGCCAACGAGAGGTTGCCCTAATATTAAATAAAGGGGTAGGAAGAAGCGTAATCAACATAGAGCAAGCAACGGATAGAATATCACTCGTAGAGATTAAAGCTGAACCGACGAACTTGGTCATTGTTCAGGTATGCATGCCACCGAGCAACCACAAGGAGGAAGAAGTTGATAGAATGTACGATGAGTTAGAGGATATAATCGTGCGTGTTCCTGCGGGGAAACATTTGATAGTGATGGGGGATTGGAATGCGACGGTAGGCGAAGGAAAAGATGGTAATGAGGTGGGGACTACGGTTTAGGCACAAGGAATGACTGCGGGGAGAAAGCCATTGAGCTCTGCAGGAGACAGAGGTTAGTTTTCACCAACACATGGTTTATAAACCACAAAAGACGTAGGTATACATGGAAAATGCCAGATGACTCAAAAATGTATCAGTTAGACTATGCTTTGGTTAGGCATAGGTTTAGAAACAGTGTGACCAATTCGCACACATTCCCGGGAGCGGATGCGGATCACAGTTTTATTGTAATGAAGTGTAGGGTCCATTTCAAAAAGATAAGGAAAGGGCGTCAGGATAGAAAATGGAATATATAGGCCTTAACTGGATTGCCAAGGAAGGAGTATCAACAGCCTGTAGAGAAAATCATGGATGAGGGTAAAGAGGTACTATTGAAGTAAAATTGGATTGCATCATAAAAGAATATCGAAAGATGAAAATGAAAACATAGGAACCGTTAATGGGGAAAGGAAAAGGAAGCCATGGATCACGAATGAGATGATTAGAAAGATGGATAAGAGGAGAAATTGGAAGAGTGTGCAAACAGAGCTAGGTAAAAGGAAGTACAAAGAGAAAACAAAAATTTGAAACGGGAACATATAAAGCAAAAGAATCACGGTTGAGGATGCTGTCCGAGGATATGAAAAGTTTGCAGAAAAAGGGTTAAATTGGTGCGCAATAGAAGATTTCGTAGATTTTGAACAGACATTTAATAGAGTGAATTTGGAAAAACTCTCGCGTATTTTGCGGAAAATAGGAATAGATTGAAGGGATAGGAGGCTATTCCGTAACCTGTACATGTCTCAGACTGCTGAGGTGCGAGTGGGGAACAGTGAGTCCGGATGGGCAGATGTTGAAGACTAATAGAGTGGAGAATGTTAGGCAAATGAGGAAAAGGCAGAAAAACAGGATTGGAATGTTGGATGGGATGAAGGGAGGAAGGAAGTACACAGAGAAGAAGATGTAGAGTAGGTTTCTTGATAGTGTTTTGTTAGGAATCACAAAATATTTATTTGGTTGTTGTGTCCATGCAAAACCTAACTTAACCAATAAATTACCTAATAATAATATACGAGTTGTTTTAAAAAATACGAGAATTTTAATTTTTCGGACAAAATATTTATTTATTCTTATACATTGATGTTGTCATCTTCAAAATAGTCCCCATTGGAGATTACATTGGAGACTCGTATACATAATACTATATACGATGTAGAAGCAGTCATGAGAGCAATATAACACTTGGGCGGCTTTACAGATAAAAAAATACATGTAGAAAACACGTAATAGGACACTCACATTGTAGATAGCTGAAGCTTTCGGCCTTTAACTATGGCCTTCTCAGCTCAGACTGGAAGGTTTCGGGTTAAAATAACAATTAATTAAGTTTAGATTAAATAAAAAAAACTTAATAAGCTATTTATATTTGAAAATATTAACATTTTTTACGAGGTCGTTTACAGTTATTTAGGTCGTTTGCAGTCATTCCCAATATCCAGTGGAAAATATTAATTTTTAAACCTGTTGATTCTACACTTTTTCTCTTATCTTATTTTCGTGATACCTCTTGCCGATGTGCGATAGGACTTCGTAATAATAAGGGAATATATACAAGGGCTCGAACGTTCAATATCATCGCCTCAGGAACTGCAGCCAATTTGTGTAATACATGTAGATTTAATCAGCATGTTAATCCTCACTCCGTCAGTGATTCCCAACCTATATACTCTAAAACTCTAGATACGATAATAAGGTTACTACAACGAAATTTTACACATCTACCTCCTCTACGCTGCACTTGAATTAATTAGCCGGAAGTACTTTCACAGACAAATCGAGGAAGACATTATAGGCCAATTGATTCCATAGGAATTACACGGAGCAAATGACCTTATTCCTTGAAATCATATCATAACTAGCAATTATATTTTATGTCTTCCCTTTGCTCATGGTAGTCACTGCGCTTAAGGATAATTTTGACCAGATAGCTTTAACATACCGGTAGTTGAAAGATTTTTCAATTTGTGACCAGCAATTACGAAACAGTATTTGGCATAAAAAACATTGAATTCCGTGAAAGTGTTCCTTTTTCTTCCCATGCACTGAGTTTATGGATAATAAAACAGAATCTCACTTTCCTAATACCGCAAAGTACTTTTTCGTAGAATGTTCATCTAGCGTAGTTTATCATTATTATATTTCCTCTGCCACACACCTTTTTTGGTGGCTCGCAGGGTATTTATGTAGATGTAGACGTATTTTTTCTCACGAATTCAATCTCACCGCAGCTTTACCTTTCCTTTCCCATGGGGTGAACTGAAATTTTCTTCTGGTAAATTTACTCACTCTGCGAATAAAAACTTCCACTCTAGACTGGTAAAACGGGAAAAAACAGTTTAAATTACAAAGACAAAAATCGTGTATGTATTTATCGGGGCTAGGATAAAAGGCAGGGACCGAAAATATAGGCATGTACGGCAATAAAGGACATTAGATCTCTCGCCGTTACTTTAGGTAAATTAAAAAATATTGGTAGGTTTCTTCAACCCTGATGAACAGTTCTGAGAAAGAAAAGGTATTACTGAACATGGATACTAAGTTATATTTGCTAAATATCCAAACACAAGGTTTTTGCCCATTTAATTACTGTGATTCAAGTCCCCAAGACGACAGATCTACCAAAATCTCAATTAATAATCCCGACTTCGGGTAATCCATGTATGTATGTATGTATTTTTCTTGCATGTTATTGAATTAGTTTTTTTAAAGCACAATATAATGTGTCCATCTGCAAAGTCTTTCAATAAGCAGTTCATGGGAAAAGGATCCGTCCACCTGCCACAAAGTGATCTCTGATATTCCATTGCGTCCTGCCTTCTTTCGAGCGACACATTAAGACGGCTTCATAAACTTAATACATAAAATAAAAAGAAATCCAAGTTGAGAACCCGCTCCATCATCGGCCATCTTGCAGCTCTGTATAGTAGAGGTACGCACGAAACCTTTATCGTTTCATAAAAAATATAAGCGGCGTAATAAAAAGTTCATCATAGACCGCCTTCCACCTCTCTCGCTCCCCTTCTCCTTCCGCGTGTATGTCGCCGTGGGCCGAAATTTACGAGCGGCTTTTTCCTGACATCCCGCCCCCCTTTCCCCTCCCAGCATTCCCCTTTGGCCCTCCGACGAAAAGTCTTAAATGAAAAACTCAATGCGCAGCAACGAAGCAGTCAACGCATTAGAGGAACGACGACCTAATTATGCCTGAGATATATCTCATACATACATGGCCCTCGGGCCAAATTCAAGACATTTCCTTTCGGGACATGCAGAGTAAAAATGCCTGATTATAAATCGTTTCACAATCTTGATTCCCCATATAATTTCCTTCATACGACAAATATCTCATGAAATGTTATATGAGAGAGACCTTAAACCTACCTACCTAATGTAAACATTAGATTTTGTTCGATAATGCATTATGTAACAAAGAATGGAAAAAAACCTTACATCAAACTCTGAAGTAAAAAAAAAACAATGCATCTTCCCATTAACTTTTTATTCGGCACAACTGGTTGCGACGCATCGACGTCATCCTCAGGTCAAGATGACGCCGGTGCGTCGAAACGAGCTGTACCGAATAAAAATTTAGCGGAAAGATACATTGGTATTTTTACTTCCGTAATAATGGAGTTCCACTAAATTTAGCCGAAAAACATCGAATAAAACATTTGTTACAGTCAGTTTTCGACAAAAAACAGCACAGGTAAAAATTAATCTTGAAAAAAATGGGTGTAAATTGATACATCTATTTTACTCATGACTAAATAATAGTCTCTCCTTTTACGATGCAACAATTTCGGAGTGTAAAAATCATTCGCCTGGACCGGGATCATGTTAGCGGATGACTCCATTAAAAGTTGCTGTTGCGGCATCTCCCGCTGTTTCTTGAAATTTCTCCTTTTAACTTTTTAATTACTTTACTGACGGAATATGAGTCTCAAAATTTTCGATTTTATAAAGTAATATATTGAGATAACGTCACCAATAGAATTAAGACTAGTTCGAATTGCGCTATGAACGATCTTAGATTATTGTAAAATATCCTTCGAGATTTGTTCTATCTTCTTTTTTTAATGGGCCATGCGTCCCAATTTTCCTAATGCTTTTCAAATATTTCCCTAGGAATGGGAAAGATGATTACAGTTCGGGGTATGGTATGAGAGGAATGAGGATAATTGGGAGAAATTCGAAGGGAGGACAAGTGGAGGCAGGATATGCTGAGAGATGAAGGCACGATGAAAAGGTTAATAGATGAGGCAATTAAAGGAGATCGAAATAAAGGGAGGAAGAGGATACGAACTTTTGACGCAAAAATAGGAAATAGAAGAAATGCAGAGCAAAAGAACAACTTTAGTTGAATCATGGATAATCAGGGCTTAGGAGCACAGCAGCATTTAGTGCCCGAGTCCATCGAAAACTCACCCTTATCCAAGATATTACTGCTGATACTAATTTAAATGCTTAATAGGAAGTAATATGAAATGTTCCTGAAGGCTGAGAGAAGACCACATTTTTAGTCCATCGTGATTTACTATAAATAAAATATCAATAATTATGTATAATGAGTGCATGATTCAGAAGCTTGGTTTTTAAAGAAGGATAATGAGGATATGGATAGTTATTTTTGTGAAACTGGTTAGGGATAAAAAGAATAACATCAGTTGCACGTATAAGAATATAAAAATAAAGAGTATGGTATATTTTTAGTGGCGTAAGGGAGATGGTTATTTAAGTAAATCTGAAAAAGGCCGAATACACTGATATAGATTTTTAAAACATAGAAAAAGAAAGAAAGGACACTATGTATATAGAAACTATAAAACTATACATTAATCAATGATCATTTCATTGGTGTTGTTAAAATGGACGAGTCTACCTGAAAAATCGGGAAAATCAAGAAAACAATATTTTTCTCCACATCGAAACAAGAATAATGGTGTTACAAATGCCATCCCTCCATTCGCCCGGGAAATTAAAACTACCAAGAGCATAAGAGTCCTTCCCTCTATATTATTGTATAAGTATTTGTCAATGTCTTATAATGTGCTCAAATTTCATCGAATGCAGACGTAGAAGCAAATGGAGAGCAAAATAGGATGAACGATATACTCGTGTGATAGCGACATTGTCAAAATCTCGAGAGAGAGTCGGGGAGAGAGAAGGAGGGGAATGGGGTTGAAGTTGTCAAGCTCACCCTCCAAGGAGCGAGTACGCGAAATTAATGCGCACGTTTTGTCCCACCCAAACCCAGTATGAGGAAATGCAAAATTAAACAAAACATGAAAAAATACGTGAATCGATGAGAAAACAGAAAGAAATGCGTTGCAACCTTTGTGTACTAAAGCACTTAATCACTAACATGAGGCGGACAGATACCAGCGCGTCATGTGAAAATCGAGAACGGATAGTGTTTAACCAAAACAGATTAAGACTACAGACAAGATGTCCAACACTGGAATGAAGTAAATCAATTGAAGAAGATGGATTGCAAATCAAAATAGTAATGTTTGACAGTGTGACGTCTGGCATAAATTTCATCGATTATTGTGTGATCACTGGGAGGAATACTATACGTATGTCTATGGAACAGAATCATCATTCATGAATCGTGCCTTTCTTCGAATTCAGGTGCAAAATCCAGGGATTAATTTTGGCTACACTCTCTGTGGTAACTGATCACGTGTCAGTGCAGCGTGTAAACGTTATGAGAATCTATTTGAAAAAAAAACTCTCTGAGTGGAATTCATATAATGCGTAACTATAATCCAATGAAATACTCTGGTAGCACTAACCCCTTGCAGCAATGAGGAATACCTTTTACAGATGATTATATACCAACAAGAAACACGTCATAAGATGAAAAAGGTATTCATAAATGACCCCGAGCAGAAATAAGTAATGAATAATCATGTAATACAATCCAAAATCAATAATTCAATATATATAGTAAATTGAATAAATACTACGGGGGAAACAGAAAATCGATATTTATTTCGTGTTACGCATATTTATGTAAAAACAATAAAGGAAAGAAATAATTGCTTTTTTCAAAACTTGACTAGTGGTGCTAATTAGTGGGAATTTGTTTAATGTTTTAGGCAAGTATCTATGATAAGATTGGCAAATTAGACTGTCACTTAGACAAAGATGACTTAGTATTTATTTGCACTAATATCATTTGAATAGGATACAAAAGCATATGTAATAATAAATCATAAATATAACATTTGGCGATAATTTTTTCCCTTCAAATTAAATAAAAAACAAAGGTTTTAACTATTGAGTTTACTAAAAATAATTTATAGTTGGTTTCAACAAGCCTCTACACTTAAAGCCTTCTCATGAAATTTGTATGTGTGTAAATGTTTGAAATTCTCCTGGAACGGATTCCAGACTATAGCTTCAGTTCCCTGCAAATGAGTTATCAAATATTGCGGTTTTATGAAAAAGGGAAATAAAGGTTCAATAGATTTACTTTGGTCACTGAAGAGATCAAGTTAATATTTTGGTTCCTCAATTTTTATATAAAAAATCGACACAACAAGATTTCATCAAATTCGTTTTAAATATCCAATCAGAAAAGTCTTCCTCCCTATAGATTAATACATTCATTTTGGGGATAAAAGACTCATCTCATTTTGTGACAGCGGTGATCGTGAATATCGTGATTTCAGTCAGTTAATTAGACAAGTCCGCAAAAATCAGACGGCAATATTCGAAATGAAGTGAAGTTAATTTTGTAACTATCAGTTATCTTGCATGTGATGGGAAGATTAATTGACTTTTGATGTGGCATCATATTAATTTGGATGCATCTGGTTATCAGGTTAACTCTAAATCCCAAACTATGGACAGAATTTGATTAGGAAATGGCCAATTCTTTATTTTTTTATTTTTGAAATGGTTCAAATTTTCCTGTTGGAGGCGATGGAAGAAATCACAATTGAAAATAATTTTGGCACTGCTCCACGCAATGGGCTACAATACGAGCGAATACTCATTCGTATATGACGTGCGTTTTGACTGACGAAGTCTTCTCAAGTACAATACTTGAAAACTGAAGGAACCGAAGACTGTGGGTCGAACTACGGAGAGAAAGAGAGAGAGACGTATGAGAGAAAGGCAGGGCTAGCATTTGAGTTTTGTAAGTGAGGAAGTCCATCCTTTTTTATGTAATTCATATATGTTATTTTTCGACCTCTTTCCCAAAACCATCCAACTCACCCCCTTCGATAGACTTTATACTATTTGCGGGGAAGGGAATGAGGAGTAAAAAAATATCCCTACTAAGAAAATTGGCTCAAGAACAGGAAGACGCTGCCACACGGGAGGAGGAGAGGACGACGAAACGAAAGAACGAAGAGAGTGGTGATTTGGGGGGGTTAGGGAGGCGAACGAGCATGTGACGTTATAATAAAGCAGACGGGGAGGAGAGGAAAGTAAATTACTGTTACAGTTTCGGAATTCCGAAGCCATAAATAACAATTGTAATCTAGAAAAGACCCAAGATTTTGATCACTCGAACGTACGGGAATCCACTTAGAGAGGAGAGAGGGTTGGGTGGAAGGGGAACGGGGAGGGAGGGAGCAGAGGGAAGGAGAAAGACAGGGGGCGGCGGGGAGGAGGGAAAGATAGGAAGATGCTTAAGACAAGTCGGTCGAGCCCCTCAACGGGGAACTCTATTTATTAGCGGTAGGAAGGAAAACACAATATACGTGTACATGGCCGAAGGGCTCAAAATAAGGAAGGCAAGAACATTATCCCAGCCTCCCTCCGGAGACTCTCCCCTCTCCCGAATCGGAGGCTCCCCACGGAGCCAATTCCGAATGGGGTGGCAGGGGCGGGGTTGAAACAGGGGTGCACAATTTCCTGTACCGAAAAATAAAAAAATGGAATCCAAAAGATGAGATGAAGGAGGAGGTACAGAAGGATATAGAAAGAGAGATGAAAAAAGCTTATAATAACGCACAGAATAAGTTATAATGACTTCCATGAATATTTAATCGATCTCGAAACTAATATTTAATGAGGATCGACTTTTTTATTCCATACAGAGACGAATGGGGGAGGGGAGAGTCGCATCGTTATGTTGGGGGGGGAGGTGGGGAGCGAAGCCGTAGTCTTTCCAAAAATGTATATAAAATAAAAACAGAAGCTTTTCTTTGTGTCCTCTGTTCGTTAGAAGAAGAAGGGAGGAGGCTGTCGCTAATTGGTGCGCGCTGCAACCAATCTAAAATTAACCCAGCGTCAATTTTTTTGAGCAGGCAGTCTTTTGCAAGATTAATCCGTTGCGACCGAATGTAGTTGGTTCTCTTGGGAGGGCTGAATGCGAGTGCTAAATGCTGGCTTTATTTTCAATGGAAATGAGGAAATGACCGCTCCCGAAAAAGTCTCAATCAAGACATGTCAAAGGGCATCAGACATTTTGACCACCGCACGCATTTTGACCATCGCATATAAACGACCTGCACATGAATGGTATTGATTCCGCGGACGTCGAGCAACGAAAAGGCATTTCCCTTATTATAACGTCATTTCGATAATATTCAATCGCACAAAGCATATGGATCGGGTATGATTGGTTTTGGATTTTCTAGGTCAGCCGGAAGAGAAAAGTAACGTATGCCACTAATGTTGATAAAAATTATTCGTTAAGCATTACATTTCCCATCCAGAGAATATATAGGCCAGGGAATATATATGAATGAATGAATTACAAGTATATTCATGAACACTTTAATTTCTTCAGCGTTTCAGCTCATTTCTTCGGATGAAGTGCAATGTGTTCTATTTTCTCCGTTTATGAGGATTTAGCTCGCGTCCAGAGTGACCTCATTGATCCATACGGAATATAAACTGAATTTGAAAAAAAGTACTGTAATTCACCTGAGGAAGGTTGCTATAATGCTGGATGAGAGTGGGCTCCTATAAATATTATACGTGACTGAAATCCATAATGGAAATATATTTTTGTTAGTTTTCAAGCGCGTTAATTAAGATCTTAATACTTCTTGGTCCAAAATTGTAGTAGCAAGTATCTGGAAAAAGCTTGCAATAAAAAAATATTTTTGACTGAAAACATACGAGAGACGTGGAGCTTTTGTTAAGCGAAATAAAGTAGAACATGACCTCCCAAATGCAGTTTGGGAGAATGATGTTACTGAGGGTAAAGGTATTTGGTTTCATGGCTAAGTACATGTTGGTTGTAGATGAATCAGACAAGGATTCTGAAACTTCAAAAATCATGTCCGAGCGCAGAAAGAATAAAATGTTATCCTATTCATGTCGGTAATGACGTTAAATTACAAATTTTTGTTTTGGACGAACGCTTTCGGTGAGTTATAAGATTATTACTTATAAGATTATTTTATTAGTTATAGGCTTATTACCCAAGTTATATTGGGTGAAATCATGAAAAGTTTAATGGAAATTGACAGATATTAAACAGGAAAATAACCAAATCCAATTGTTCAAAATCCTAACATAACATTCACTGGGTTATGGAAAAATATCGCGATAAAGACCAGTTTCGGTAATAGGAATTTACTTAAAAACATTTTTGGGTTAAAAATTCATGAACACAAGAGCAGCTCGGTCTAGAAGCTCAACGTTCATTGAAATTACAAATTAATATCCAAGAGCGTGAATAGTGTTACAAAATAATGCGATAAATTATGAGAGAAAAAATTGGGGTATTTCATACGTGATTTCACAGAAACGAACCAAAAAGTGAATATGACAATGTCGATTCTGAAGAAAACTTTCGAGAATGCCTCGCTTATTTATCTTCAGATTCATTCAAATGACGACTACAAACTGAAAATCGTGGAATAAATATTAATATAATAAGCTAAATTAGGGATTTTCACAAGATTCCGGAGCAGACGAAGTTCCAAGAAAGTATAATTGTTTCAATCACGCCCCTTCAGGAAGCGAAATAGGGTTTTCCATTTCCTAAAGATCACAAAACAATGAACAAAATTATTAGAATTAAATTTTTGCCGATGACGAAAACCAACTAAGGGAAATTAAGGATGATGCAGAATATAGACACTAACAACACTCACAGGTTTAAAATTGTTTAGAAACCATTCATAGTTTGCGTAAAAAATATCGAGAAAAGTTTACAATGCCTCAAAATTCTTCGATTTACATTCCTTGAAGGTCAGCAAACTTTTGCCAGCGGCTTTTCCACAACTCGATTGCTTTTTGGTAGGCAGAATTTGGAAAATTCTTAGGGATGCGTGTGCAAGCGTTTTGGCAGCACTTGAGGTCCCAACGTGGTGTCCATTGAGGAAGGATTACACTTTGAGAATAGGAAATAGTGTGCTGGTAACTTAGCAGCTGCTGATCACCCGCGGGTGACCAAATCGTCAATTATCCGAATCGCTTTAGGTCTCATGTTGTAGTTTTAGAAACCGAATTTGCCCAGCGGAGGGGTGAGTGTGACTACGGGCGATCTGCCACTGTTTGTTTTGATTGCTTGTTGATTATGTGGAGTTTTTTATGCGCCGATTTGTTGTTTTCTTTGAAAGTGCGTTCCATTGTTCACCATGGCTTCGAATAGAAAACGTGTTGTGTTATCTTTAGCGGACAAACTCAAAATCATAGAGCAATCGGATAAAGGGGATACGGAGAAAAAGTTGGCAGAGCAGTACGGTGTTGGACAATCAACGATTTCGGACATTAAAAAGAGCAAACCTAAAATTGTGAATTTTGTGTCAGTCCTTGAAAATGAAAATGGAAGTTCTTCGAGGAAATCAATGAGAACGGCAACAAACAAAGTTTTAGAAGATGCCGTTTTCAAGTGGATTTTGCTGAAACGTTCTATGGGAAACCCTATTTCAGGTCAAATTCTTTGTACGGTTAACATACCAAAGTATCACTTCTTTTAAATCAGTTAATACATAGTTTCTTCTAATTTTTCTTGTAGTTTTCGTTGAATAGACCCTTCCTCCGGACAAAACTCCAATTATCCGGCCGGGGTCCGGTCCGGATTGATTCGGATAATTGGAGTTCTACTGTACATTCCAGAGCAAGTATTGTAATTTGCGATGAAAATCAAAATGGTAATGTTTGATGAAGACTAACGGACAACGAATTCCTTCCAACTGTTAATTTGAGGATTCTGTGAGTGAAGACATAAATAACAACTGGATTATTGCGATTATGATAACAATCATACCTCTCGGCTAGTAATTAGTAATGATTGACTTAAATACATTGAGATGGGCGGCAAAAAAATATAGAAATGGTGGAAAGATGGAAATAAAAACCGAAAATTGGCATTAACATTGGCTTTTCAATTCTTATTTCAATTCTTACTTCAATATTATTCTTGGCATTAACATTGGCTTTGAATAAATAGTTTGTTACTTCGACCGGCGGATGGTTTATCAACCATTTAAGTATATTGGCTTGTGTAAACTCTGAAAAAACCAAAAAGGGAAATGGTTTTCATAGTTTAAAAGAGGATTCCATTTTTCTGAGTCATACATACGTTCCGGAAAACTTTATTCATTTCGAGTAAATACGCAGGGAAGGAATGGCAAGAACATCAGGAGAGTATTTTTAACGGTGCCTTCTATTACGATGAACATTTCCTCACATACATAATTAGTGATAAGTTCCTTTTAATAAAACCTGGTAATAATTGGAAATTCATGCGTACAGATGATTACTTCAAGTTGAATTTTAGGACTCCATGGTGCTGATTTATGATTTTTCGCAAAAAATAAGTTTCTTTTTCTATTTAATCTTACTAGATAATCTCGATTTTGGCTCCACAGATTCCTTAAGTGTGATCACTCAGAATATTACGCGTTAGTAATACTAAACCAAATTATTGAGGATAATTTTTTTATAAAAATAGTCAAATAATATATTGCATTAGTCCACATCGATCAAATTGTTCCCTTCTCAGTTACCTCAGCCTAGAGATATGAATGGAGTATTATTTTTCTTTGGAATATATTTTCGGAAGAAATGCCATCAAATCAACATATGATTTCAAGGTTAAATCATAAAGAGAGATTAATGTGATGGTTTCCCGTATTCTCCCAAGTTACAGTACTGCTGTGGCCGACTTTCACAGTGGCCCACAACTGAAGAAGTTGATACCGGACCGCTTATCTTGAAACTGAAACCGCTCATCATTGGTAAAGAATCGAGAGTAAGATCCACTTTTTTCGGCATCTCTTTCGAAAAATTAGAAATATAATTCTTTCAAAGGCTAAAAATATTTGGCCCCACTGAAAATCGAATTGGTGAACCTACAGCTTTGTCGGACTTGCTGGCCCCGGGCTACCCCTGCCCCAATCATATATAATATACAAAACGAAAATTAAAACAGTCAGTAATTACGTTCAAGATAGATTTAACGAATTCCAGACAAACTTCATTATTCTAGTGTCTTCATAACTCAAACATACGAAGTGCAATGTAGTTCTAAACTATTCTATTTTTTTCGACTATTGCTACACTAGAGGCTACTTCATTAGAAAGTTGAAACCTCTCTTACATATCTAACATATAGCGTATTCTCTCAGCTTGATTGCACATTTTAACAACGTCTACGCGAATTGCCGCCGAAAAGACCGGCACCGAAAAGTAGGGAATACGCATTTGAACACGGGAAATATACTGATGGTCCAATATGGCTAAGGTATTTTGGGTTCATCGCCACGGGACGTTCGGCCTTCTTTGAACTGTCTTTTACCGTACACGAGGCATATTCGAAAATTAAATACTGTCCGCTTGTATTTAAGCGTTGGCATGTCAAAACAAGTCGTAAATATGCGGCGACATCTACTTATGGTTTCCAAAATTACAGAAGCTATTCTTATGATTCAGTAGTCGTTTGCCTACCGGTAAATGCACAAAATTATGCCCGGGAAAATCGTTGCTCCCGCCATTTGCAAAATTCGTGCTCTAATTCGACTTTAGAGCGCAAAATTATCATCAGCTGCACAAATTCATCGGGATTTGTTTCTAGTTTTTGGACCTAGTGTATTGAGTAAGGCCAATTACGAGTATTGTAGGTCCAGTCCCCAGACCGACAATGTTGTTCAAATAATGGTCCAAGAACTGCAATCTGATTGACGATTAGTGTTCTGACAGATAAATTTCCTCCTTTTGGGCACAGCACTATTGCATACGAAGAAGATTTTTACGGGAAAACTCAGATGTAACAAATTTCGGGCAAGGTGGATAACGAAAATTCTTACCAATCAACACAAAGATAAAAAAATACTGAGTGAAATAGCCTTTTTGAACCACTGTCGACAAGATAGAGATAACTTGTCACCTAAAAGCACTTGAAACTATGACTTGGTTAACAACGGCTTGAAGACGACGAGGAACTTAAGACTGTCGCTGTCCACTGGTTCAATTCCCAGGCAGCGAATTTCTACGCTGAGGGATAAAAGGAGCTGGTTCAGCGTTACTAAAAGTGCTTAGAAGTGAGTGGCGATCATGCGAAAAAGTGAAATAGGTTTGCAGGAAACTGAAACCAAATATCAATAAATATCTCTTAAAACGAATATATATTTTTTAAACAAATGGACCAAACTTAAAACATAATCCTCGCATTTTCTCATCCGCTACAGCATCACCGCGCGTCATTCCATCAACTGACGGCTGATGACCAAATGAGCAGATGTGTTAAATCGCTCAAGCAGAAAACGTGGATGAGCGCACGGGGTGCAGTACGAGAACACTGATCTTTAACACAAAACGACACCGTTTGAAGTATTAAAAATGCACCACGCTCTAGCGGCAGCTGTACGTTACAAAACATGTTCATTTTACAGAAAAACCATCTATTTGAGGGGTCGCGGTAGACCATGGGTAGAGCGTAGGACTACTGACCGGAGGGCCCGGGTTCGATTCCCAGGCACCTGCAACTCGACTCAAGCTGGTGTGATTTTTCGGGTACCAGGTGATCTTGGAAAACCATAACCGGCACAGGGAAACGAACTGGCCTCCTACCCTGTGAATTATCACACTCCGTCGGGCTTGGTACTGGATGAACCCTATCAACACCTGCAACACCTGCCAAATCGACCTTCGGATTGATTACTGTGTCTATGGTTTTAACCATTTATTTTTTGCAATTATAATGAGTTCGGGCATATTTAAACCCATTTAATTCCACTCTCCCATACTGAGAAAAAGTTGAAGTGAGCTTAGGCGCACTTTGTATACTCCTGTACACGTACGAGCATTTAATATTCTAGTTTAATTTCATGCTGTATAATTTTTTCTTTACGTAAAGGATATTAGCTGAGACATTCCATCCGGAGCACGTATTAGGCAAAGAACCCAAACATAATATCAATCAACCCTCTAAGTTTCATCGTGGCTCATCTGGCAAAGTCTGTAACAATAACTCAAAGTCCAAATGGCGCCTTTCTTCACTCGAAACTTTTAACTATAGCATATCTCGTTAGCGTTACTGAAAAAAATCCGCAGCACACATTTTATAGACATGAGGCGCGAAGGACGAGAAAAACTCCCACGAGGTCACGGATCGATCGATCATTCAAGAGCATGAGAAGGAAATAAAGGGATGAACGACTTGAATTATGGAAAAAAATACCATCGAAGTTCACATCAAACGACTTGTTTTTTTCCATACTACACGACCCAATTACCCCAACGGATCGTTCCTCTATACATTTATTTTGAGTCTCACTTCCTTCGAATAATAACAAAAAAAGATGGAAAGAGGGAGGGATGTGCGTTATTTGCCAACCACTACTCCCAGAATCGGGGTGGGTGTCCACAAAGCTCACCCCCCCCCGCCTACGTCCCGCCTCCCAACTAAAAAAAGAAGGGAAAATTGAAGAGAAATGAGAAGTGAGTCGAAGTGAATTTTACATTCACATACATCTCCTCCTCCTCGCACACCGTCGTTGTCGAAGTATTTCCTCCCGTCCTGCAGGGTGGGGGGTTTAACTCCCCTGCTATCCCCCCACTTCATTCCACTCCTCGCTTCCACCATTCCTTCTTCCCCAGACCCTCTTTTCCCCAGTCATCCCGAAAGGGACCCCGAGGGTTTCGGCGCGTGCCGTGGAAAGGGCGCAGGGTCGAAAGAGAAGGGGAATTATCGGGCGGGAGGAAATGGGAGTGTGGTGGGCGGAGCGGGAGGGGGGAGTGGGCCGCTGGGCGGGACCCCATCGTGCCGATCTCGGCATGTTGATGTTTTCGTTCTCCGCCACAAAGTGAAATAAATATCCCGGGAGCCTTTGCGCCAAGAAGACGCGCGGGAGATGATTCTTTTGAAGAGTCGGAGTGAGAGGGAGGAAGGGAGGAGTTGGGGGCCAGGCGGGGGGTGGTGGGTGGTGATGTGAGTGGCGGCAAGAGAAAAGGAAACGGTGAACGGAAAGAGATGAAAGGGAGGGAGGAAAGAAGGTGCGAAGGAGACAGGAGAGAGAGGAGAAGGTGACATATTATGACAAACATTTTCCTCTTATTCGATCAGGGGGTCCGACACCGATCAGAGGATGTTGCTGTTTTATTTTGCTTTAAATACGCATAAATATTGAAACAAAATCGTAATTATTTAGCTGGATTTAACCGAATCCGGACACTGTCCAAAATGTAATTCCTAGTTTTTATTTCCTATTATTTATCCACAACACTCATAAGTCATTTAGGAAGACATCGTCAATGGTTCAAAATTTGGCGGGAAAAAAAGGGATCTTGTCAGGGAAAATCCGAAAAGGCAAAAATAGGGTGCAGGAAATATCGAAAGGGAAAATTTTTGGCAAACGGGGTGGCGTGTGAAAGAGTAGAGAGCGCTTAGACAGAATGAAGCCAGGGTTGGTGCGACAAGGGACTGAAGAAAAAATTATGTAGGAAATCAAAGGAAGTTGAGGTACGTACAATCATTATCTTTATATACCTTTAACTGGTATTTTTCCTGGAATGAATAATCTACTCATAGAGTTACAACACTAACAAGCAGAAAAAATGACATTTAGTATCAATAAAAAAATCCAATAGAATAATAACATTTAAAATTCCGAATAATTGCTAAAATATTTTGGATCAAATTGCGCTTCTTCTCATCCAAACTCATTATTCTAACTTTCTTAACTAAATCTAATGCACTAAGCATACTACATGTATGAAACATTCAAACAATATGAATTATTTTCCATACAAGTTAGAATTATTCTTGATTTCCATTAGTGTTTTATTGAAGTTGACATATCTAACCATTTTTCTTAGAATGTCGAACTGTTACTTAGTTGATGATTATACCATCTCAATAACACTAACTGCACTTTTGAATGTCCTTACAAGAAGCACATTATCCAATTCTATGAGTAAAACCAAAAAATCAGCATTCAAGGAATACAGTTAGCTAAACTATCAACATGCTTAGCATATAGTAACCGTTCATTTCCTATGTGGAAGTCTATTAAATTGTATATGTGATTAGGTTTAGTTTCAAAAAAATTAGAAAAATGTTCGTATTCACGGAAGGATTGCAACCGAGCGCTGAATTATTGTTTATAACCGGTCATGGCGGTAAATTAGATAGCTCTAAAACCTCTGGTAATATTTATTAATTGTTAGACTTACGAAGCGATCCATAGAAACAGTTGGGATTGGTTTATCCATTTCCATAAACAACCACGTGACCGTGTAACCAGTTGATCAGTTGACGAGTTGGCGCTATCGTCTAATTTCAGTGTACCCTTACATCTCCTTATGATAGCAAAAACGAGCTCTAATGAATATATAATTACACGCTCATCAAGACTTTTGCAGACAAAAATGTCTCTCCGAAGACGCATCCGCTAATTCTCTCTTCTTCGCCGGAAATTACTGACAGAGAGGTCACGCCAGTTGAAGTCACGCCTAAAGGCGCACGCGGTTTACAGAAGAGCGGGGGCAAGGGCGGCGGATTGAGATGGGGGAGGGAAAGGGTGAAATGGAGGAGTGAATAGGGATAGGGAGGCCTGGTTGCCTGAAGGCTCGCGCGAAAAGAAGTCGGTTTAATTGAGAGGACAAGGGAACTGAAGGCACGAGAGTGGATGGAGGAGAAGAAAAGGGTCGGAACGGGGAGGTGGAAGTGCTTCGGGGAGGGTCTTGCAAATGAAAATGGGGGGATGAGGGGTGTTGAGGCTCTTGGGAGGGGGGGGAGAGTTTTGAATTACAAATTCATTCCATTACCTTCGAGGTCGTGAACTCGATAAAAATAAGGGCATCGTCAGCATTTTAAAAATTAATACGAAATTAAGGAAGCCTTCCGCCACAAATCCCCGACCGAAGATTACCGGAATCCATCATGTCCAGTGAAGAGACGGATGTCGGAAAGAGAGCTTTATCCTAGAATAAGAGTTGCTATTAAGAATTTTTTTAAAATAATTATCTTGAGATCATTCTGAAGAGCGGTAATCGAAATAAATTAAGCCTGATTGGGTGTCAGCGTAACTTGGCGATGGCGTTGATCATCATTAGCCTTGATACCGTTCTTTAATGTTTTATTTATGCTCAATTTATCGATGAGCTTTCGTTTTTATACGGGTTATTTGTAAAAACTATACAGAGTATTTTCAGATATTATGGTAAAATATGGTTATTGTACTAAGTCAATTTCGAATAAGTAAATATATTCTTAGGTAGGAGCAGGTTTCCGTAACTACGTCATTTAGCACACAAAGAAGACTTGCGAACACAACTTCTATTTGTTACATGCTAGGTGTCATACCAAATCGACGAGCAACCCGTCACACTTGAAAAACAAATATTTAATCGTTCGTTCGTTTTTTTTATGTCGGTATTGTGTAGTATCGAAGGTTGGAGTGTCCAGCAGAGATTTCATTCAAGTTATTCCACCAAACGAAGGTGGTTTTTTGAAAGATTACTATCGATCTTTGAAACAATGTTAGGATTTAGTTTGCGTTATGAACTGATACCATGAACTAATATCAATCAATGGAAAAATATTTATCCAGATTTTTTCATATAAAATTCGGAAAGTAGATTCAAAAATTTGAATAAATGCCAAATTTACGTTTCAGAAATAAAAATGGGTAGTAAAAGGCAACAAAATTAAATGTATCCTCATTGTTTCGACCACTTCCAGATATTACTAGAGATATTTTTTCCTTCATTATGCCAATTAGTTAATATTCAGCTTTATTTTCAGTTAATATTCAGCTGTCAGCTTTATGAATAATTTCTACTCCTTTTGTTTGACTTCAGGATATCATACCAAAGTATTTTTTCTCCCACTATTCGTGATAACGGCTGTTAGGTAGTTTCACTAGAGAGCACATTGCCCAAACTCACTGCTCCCTTTACAGAGCTCCTGCTAGTGAAGCATGCACTGCTGATCGAACTGTGATGGTTTTCCGTCTGCATACGCGCCAGTCTGATGCGCCATGTTCAGATCTCAGCTGGGACTCAGGTGCACACGCGCTGAGACTCGGGGTTCGAGTCCCTCGGTCTCACGGCGAGAGCGGCCAGTTTCCTCCCTTTTCGACCTGGGGATGGGACGGGGACGTTCCTCAGCCGACAAGGGCCGAGTCTCCCGAGGTATTTGCACGCATCTACTCCCGATACAAATCGGTCAAATCCCCATCTAAGATGAAGGCGGCGACGGCCAAACCAATGAACTCCAAGACCGCTCCTAAGAAGCCTTTGTCCGCGCAGTAGCAGAAGTGAACCACCACGCCATCACTTCTTACTCACGGTTCCTAACGTGAAGTTTCCTTCGATTGCTCAAGACTGCCAATCTTTGGTCGAGTTTGAGCAACTTTCAGAAGTCCTCATACATGTTCGATCCGACTTCTGTGAATTAAGTAGCTCTCCCATGAGTAATAAACTACATCAGTTGCAATAGCTTGTGCTCCCTTACACCAGCGATGTTTCCGCCTCAAGAGCAAAATTGATCGGTCTTGTATCTTAAGTTGTTGACGGCAGCAAAAAAATTATTGCGGAGCTTGCTTGCTTTGCGGAGCGAGAGAAATGTTAGCCATTTCTTAAGATGGCTCCGATATAATCTGATGGGACTACCGGGAGGAGTAAACAAGGTCACTACGAGAGAGGGCACCATTGGAGTCGGACAGTTTCCGGGAGGATGGAGTGGGGGACGGCGGAAAGGACTCAACTTGAACGAGTGTCGTTTCTAAGGAAGGCTATCAACGTCACCGTTGTATATGGCGGCTCCAAATCAATAAATATGTCTTGTCCATAAAGGAATGACTTTGAATATCTCTCTAGTCCATGGAGTAACGTGTACCTCTTCATTTACACGTATCGTATCCTATAAAACGATATGCATACCGGCATATGTTTTCGGGATATTCGATAAATTTATTGTGGAATTCATAATGATTCATATAATATTGTATTTGAAAAAAGACCCAGTTTGTCTTTCCAGAGGCATTGTTTTCACTTTTGCGAGGGCTAAATTGTAATACTTGCTATGTACCTACGTGGCATTTGCAGGATGCGTGACTTTTTCAGTATTCCCTCTCAAAGGTCACGCCATTAAACTCGTAGGTTTTGTCACAGTTATCCCAAAATAAGTACTCTGTCCTTTTTACAGCGCAAGTATAACAAAAGTTGCGTTGGTTATGAAATACCTTGTTCATCCTTTTGCCAGACAATCCAAATTAATATCTAGTTCGAAAAGACTGCCTTGACAGCCAGCATCCATTTTATAACCAAAACGTTCCGGAAAAATTGGGGTAAGTGTGCGAGAATTTCGAAGACTGCTGAAGAGAAGAGTAGAACAGATAAAGGAGAAGAAATCAGTCAAATGGAGCGGGAAGAGGAAAACTGCAGGATGAATGGAGTAGTGAAGAAAACTTAATGTATTACCGGGAGGACACCAACTCCGTTGTGACAAAGATACGCACCCACGTATCTAAATAGAAATTTACTTGTCAGAGCAAAGGACCCAATCGGCCTAAAGACACCAGGGATATACCAAGTCCCGTGTTCCTGCGGAGATGTCTACATTGGAGAGACGGGTCGGACCATCGAGACCAGGTTAAAGGAGCATAAAAGACACCTACGCCTAGGGCAGCTGGAAAAATCTGCCATCGCCGAACACAGCGTCGAGATGGATCACTCAATTAATTTCAACGAGACCAAGCTACTTGCCCGCGCCGGTGGTTACTGGGACCGCATCATTAAAGAATCCATCGAAATTAAAATGGCAGAGCGGAATTTCAATAGGGATTCCGGTTATTCTCTCAGCAACACATGGAAACCCGTGCTAATGGAGGTAAAAAGAGAAAGGCACAGAGCACAACGACCCGGCGACCAATCAGAAGTCACCTGAACCCGAGAGCGCAGGTATATAAGACGGCCAAAAACAGAGTGGCAATCATCAACCCTGAGGACGATGCACGAGTCGGGCATCGAAACGTCGGCCAACATGGAACCCCTGACCCGGTGGAAGACCCGAGAAAACTTCATCCAGCAAATACGCCGGGAAAGCACCAGATCTTACTTCATTCATAATTATTTGGAACCTCTATAGTTTGTCTAGAAGGAGAAATTTCATTGACGGTCAGAGAATAAACGAATCGAAAGATACTCAGTTAAAGACGCCAGAGAAGGTGAAACGGGTGAACGATGATAAGGTAATGATTTCTGTCACAGAGGAAACTGTTCATAGAAACGTTGTGTGGCTGTGCTGGATTATAAGGAGCACTGAGGTACGGGAAGGTCACACTCGGAAGTAATCGGGTACTTCACGGCTCTGAAGTGAGTCAAAAGGAGGACACCTTGAATTCGTTCAGCCCAAAAATCTCCCGGTAGCATGTCCCCAGGTTAGGAAGGCTAGATATTTCGGATTTTAAAAAATATCAGTATAACGTAATACAAACGAATATAAACTTACGGAGATCCTCCTTGACACTTTAAGACTACACAATTTTCTGTTTATCTGACAATGATCAAATTGCAAAAACTACCGACCACACTGCAATGCACATAAGTATGAACTTATGATATTCTAGGAGATGTTGATGGAAGGAGAAAAAATTAGAGCTATGGAATCGGTTTTACCGTTCACAGACGCAATGGTCCACCTCCCCACGAAATCGAGTCCAAATAATAACATTTAAAGAACTCCTTAGCCAACGTTGACCCTGTCAAAATGTACACCCATTCATATTTAAGGTGGCTCTGTCTTTTGATAAATAAAACAGCTTCTGGCCTAACTTGGTGGAAAATCTTCATACTGATTTTTAATAATCAAACCATTTTACTTTTCCACATAAACTCATACATAGTTTACACAAATACTCATACATAAATTCATACATATAAAGTTTATGTGGAAAAGTAAAGTGGTTTTATTATTAAAAGTTGGCTCTGCCTTTTATTCAAGAAAATTTCTTCAACGCGTGTCTCAAGCAATTTTTAAACACTTGAAAAAATTGAAAACCATGTAATCATGCTTGTTTCACAATGCATGCAATTCCTAGCATACGGAATTTTTTTCGCTATTTCCAGAGGAAATCATTTATTTTATAGTAAAACACCTTTTACACACTATTTTTCTAGCAATTCCACCAAAATATGAACAATGTTGATATTTTCGTGCCAAAGTGACCACCCATAATGTTTAATCAATGACCATTTCATAATGTTGTATTTGTAATACGCACCGATTAGTTTTTGTGCATGGACGCAGATCCATCACTAAGAATACTTGAATTTGTCACTAATATTGAGATGCCAGTACTACTAGGGTGGTCTCAGATGTACCCTGTCTGCCCTAGAGATGGTGGTATTTGTTTCAAAAATATCACTGTATTAAAAAGTATGCAATATTTAAAGCATATATTTCAAGTTTGAACATGCAGCATTGTTTAGTATTTGTTCGGCAGCCATCAATAGTGAACGTTTTCAGTGAGTTTCTGAAAATGGAGAAAATTGGTCATCTTTATGTGACACAATACTTTTATTTGAAAGGCCTCAGCCCAAACAATATACAAGCAGATCTGGATTCTATTCTGGAAGTCTGCTACTTCGTTTACAACAGTAAAATATTGGGTAACAAAGTTTAAATGAGGCCGTACGAGCTGTCAAGACGAGCATCGCATTGGTCGACCAAACGAGGTGAAGACTCCAGAAACAGTAAAGAAAATCCACAAAGTGATACTGGATGATCATCGACTGAAAGTGTGCAAGCCAGCAGACATAGTAGGCATTTCAAAAAGTGCGGTACATTGCATATAAACTGAAAATTTGTAAATGAGCAAGCTACGTACAAGATGGCTCTCGCGTTTGCTCACACTCGAGCATAGCCAGTGAGTTGAAGATGTTTCAATTGAGTCTTTAGCAAAGTTTCGCAGCAAAGCAGAATTTTCGCGCCGTTTCATAATCATGGATGAAACATGGGTCCATTACTTCACAGCCGAAACAACAGAACAATCAAAACAATAAATTCAAAATGGAGAACCGGCCTCAAAGAAGACGAAGACCGTTTCATCTGCAGGCAAGGTCATGGCATCGGTTTTTTGGTGTGCGCGGGGGATAACTTTCATTGACTATCTTGAAAAAGGGAAAACTATAAACGGCGAGTATTATGCGAACATATTGCAACGTTTGAGCGAAGAAATCAAGCAAAATTAACCGCATTTGGCTAAGAAGAAAGTGTTGTTTCATCAAGACAATGCGCCAGCTCACAAATCCGTTATTGCAATGGCCAAAATTCATGAATTAAAGTTTGAATTGCTACCTCATGCGCCCAATTCACCAGGTTTAGCCTCTTCGGATTTTTATCTGTTCGCAAAATTAAAGAAATGGCTCGATGGTCAAAGATATTCCAACCGTGAAGAAATGATATCGGCAGTCAATGGCTATTTTGAGGATCAAGACAGTTCTTATTATAAAAAAGGTATCGAACATATTGAACATCGCTGGGAAAAGTTTATAGAGCTGAAAAGACATTATGTTGAAAAATAAAAACATTTTTTTTCCAAATTTTTGTTTTTTCTTTGTTGGGTCGGGTACTTCTGGGCCCACCCCCGTAAGAATGGTGCTATCGAGTTGCAGGTACGTTACCTAGTGTTTTGCCCTAGAAAGAAACCCTAAACCTTTCGTCGAAAAATTTTCGGGTTTGGTAACGGTACCTATGTACTGAATAATACCTAGGATATTCCATGGTTCCTGGCTCAACTTTGTGGAAGTTCATGTTTATTAAATGAAGAATACAATGTATTTACCCACTGTTCTTTATTTTGGTACTACTAGTTTCAAATGTTAGGCGCCATCATCAGGTACAAATTAGTAAAAGTACAAGAGTAATTTTTACATGATGATTACGCCTAAGCGTTGAAACTAGAAGTACCAAAATAAAGAACAATGGAAAAATACATTTTGTTCTTCATTTAATGAATACCTAGAATAGTTTATCCCAGATAGGTACCATGGTACGAGTTCCAAGTAATCGTACCATAAGTGCGTAGAGTTACCGGGGAAAGTGTGCCCATTCCTACGACATCAATCCGGGACCCCTTCGACTGGTGACCCACTGCTGAGCCGCCTCGCCTCCGGGTGAGTAATGGTCGGGGGGGAATTAATAAAGTTAACGGGGGAGAAGTTCCTCTCCCGCGATGATGGTGCGAGTGGACTTGGTTGGGAGCGGGGTTGGAGAGAAGGGAGGGGAGGGGTTGGAATGGAAATGGGTAGTAGTCACTCCGATACTCTGGATTGAAAACCAATGATGATGGATGTGTCGGCGTGCACGTAGGTATTCCGCACGCCACCTCCGTTCCAACCCCCCTCACCCCTCTCGGGGATGGCTCCCTATCTCAGGAGGAGAGAGAGAGAGAGATGGGGGTACGAGGGGTGAGGCGGAGGGAGATTGGAGACGACACCCTCACCGAAGCAAGGGGGAAGAGGGAGGGGAGAGGAATGGAGAAAAGGAAGGAGGAGGGGGGGTGAGGCTGAAGTGTTGTCCCGGAGTCTGTGCACGTCCGGAGGTTGACGTGGGGAGAAGAGAGAGGGGGGTGGGCGGAAGAGATGAAAGTGGGGGAAGGGGTAGTTTTTTGTTGGAGGGGCGAGGAGGTTGAGGTGGAATGGGGCTGGGGGGGCGTGGGAATCCGTACGTGGGGGTCTGAGGGGAGATAGTTCAGGGGAAGGAGGGTAGGACCAGGGCCGAGTCTCAGGTATGAATAAAAAATGGTCCGGGGGCGAAAAGGGGCTGCCTGATGGACCGCCATCCCCTGCTATCCCTCTCCCTCCTTCTCCGCTCCTCCCCCACTCCCCGCGGGCGTTCCCTGGGATGAGAGTCGCCCCAACCTCTCCCGCACACCATGGAGGGGAACGGGATGGTGGGCGGCAGGACGACAGTTGGAATCAGGCCCCTTCAATCCACTCCCCTGGACCCTTAATTGTTTTGTGCCGCGTGATGCTAAATTCTTTCTTCGCCTAGAGAGCAATATCGCCAGCACAGATATATCAGTGGGGTAGGGGCTTTTTAAAATAAACATTTGAGAGGCATGAAACATTAGGTGAGGCAAAATGGAAAAGTTATGCTGTTTTGAAATACTTCACATGGAGTGAAGCGATTACTTGATTAATGAAAAAGGCATTTGAATACTAAGTTTAAAAAATGGATCAAAAATAAGGGTGGAAAAATAATGCAACGTTACAGATAATTACTCCTAGGATTGGATTGCTGCGGCTATTTATTTATTTGTTTATATATACCTTGAAAGCCACCGTTAGGGTTTGTGGTAGGGCGTGAATACACATCAGAAAACTTTTACCCGAACATGACCCTACGGCGGTAAAACAATGTCATTATGATGCCCCATCGTTCGAGGAAAAAATGGCGTCTTAAACCTATCTGTTCTACGAGGGTCATCCGGAAAGTAGTATCCGTTCGTGAGATAAAGACACAAAAGTAAATATTAACAAACATAAAAAATTTTATTTGAAAGAGGATACTTTAAACTACTTCTCAACATAATCTCCAAGCAAATTAAGGCATTTGTCATAACGTGTGACAAGTTTCTGTATTCCTGCTGCATAGTCCTTCGCCGCCAGCTCATTGAGATACAGGGTCACTCCTTCTTTAAGTTCTTCATGCGAGGGACCCATCTTGCACAAATTTTTGCATAATGCAGATGGTGTTTAACAATTTCATGAACAATTGTTCGAGAAACATTGGGAAAATGCTCACAGATGTCATCAATTGTGACGCGCCGATCGTTCCTCACGAATTCGTCAACTGAGCTCACCAGTTGGTCTGTAATGACAGACGGTCTCCCCGAACGCTCATCGTCGTGTGTGTTCCCCCTCCCCATGTTGAAGTTGCGACACCACCGCCGAACAGACGACTCGTCCATTACATTGTCTCCATACACCTCCTTTAATTGGCGATGAATATCACATGGGCGAACGTTTCTTGCATTGAGGAATTTAATCACTGGCCTCACTTCACAACTGGCGGCGTTCTCAATTTTTTTAAACATTGTAAACAATCACAGAAACAACACAGGCAATGCTAGCGTCACGCAACTTGGCTCAGAGAAGGCAGACAAGCCACTGAAGCTATCTGACCTCGTCCAGCGGCTACTCGCGTCGTCAGCACTTCATGCGGCACGAACGGGTACTACTTTCCGGATGACCCTCGTACACTAAATATCTCTAATTTTACTAGCATGATCTCTGCTAAAGACTTCTTTAAAAGTCAACATCACTGCTAAAGAGAACTTCCAATTTATGCAAGAGCTTCAATATGTAATTACCTTTGCTCTGAGAATGATTACCAGACTAGCTGTTCTAATATTTTCAATACGGTTACTAAGTTTATCAAAACAATGCTTTACAAATATGGCTCCTCTACGCCGCACGCGATCCAATTCGGCAATGAAACCAACTTCGTGAGGACCTGCAGCATATTCTAAATGAGACCTAACCAACGACAGACTACAATTTTCTTTGACCTTTTCATCACATTTACCAAGTACTCTTCTATTAAAACCATTTTTGTTATCTTTACCACATATTCCCCGTATGTGATCATGAGTATGAGTAATGCCTAGGTATTTAATCGAGTCTACACATCCCATTTTGGTGTTCCCAATGCAGTAGGCGTTCTGGTGGGAATCGCTCTTATTCCAAAAATTTAAGACTACGCAATTTTTTAAGTTTAGTTCTAATTTTCAAGTGTCGCACCAGCATTATATAGCATTGCGGTTATCCGACAAACAGTATATCAATTTCCTATATGTACTATAACCTATATTCCCTGTGAATCTATTTCCTTTGCCAGCTCCTTGCATTGAAACGTTCCATTACTTGTTTCTTACGGTTCTTCCTTAGTGCTCCCC
The DNA here is from genome assembly GCA_037158775.1 of Hetaerina titia. NCBI lineage: Eukaryota > Metazoa > Arthropoda > Insecta > Odonata > Calopterygidae > Hetaerina > Hetaerina titia. The sequence goes on from CM073775.1 coordinate 15,795,885, forward strand.
TGCAATTGATCCCTCCGAAGCACTCTTCAACTATCGTCTTCAAAGAAGCTATTATTCCACACAGGATGTGGTCAATTAGTTTCCCTCTTCTTCTCGTTGCTGTCTTCCATGGGCATATCTCTTCATTCACTCTTCGAAAGACATATTTTGTTAAACTCTTTAACAATTTATTTCCATGATTCCTCCGTATGACTAAATCTACTTCCCTTTCCATTTTCTTTTCTCCACTGTTCCTATCGCCAACGACTCATATCCGGAGAACGGTCAACTCCATAGTTAAGTTTTAATGAATTGCTCCATTATGTCTGCAGAGAAAAAAAGATTAGAAGCAAGGACATTTTTTGCTGCGGAATAATGATTAAGAATGACAAGACAATATAGGCATTGAAAGATGGCCTATAAAATTAAAACCAATTGCAATTTCACCGCAAAAATATTTCACTCATTAAAATATTAATTCAATGTTGTCAGTGAACAGCACATACGCATATAAACTAAAATCAGGTTTGTCATTTGGCACATTGATAAGGTTAAGTACAGTTACTAACGTTGATGTCCATTGTTAAATTCAATTATGAAAAACAAATACATTCACCGAGTGACTCCTGAAATCGTCACTTTCAGCCTTCTCCATCTAAAGGTAATTATTATACTAATAATATTAAAGTGGATTTTGGAGATTAGTCCACATGCGCTAATAATTTTCAATGAAAAAATGATATGGGGCATTAGTGTTCACGCTAAATAAGGGAGGTTGTGCCAAAGAATGCTAAATACGGATAACATTTCCAGTTTCCGCTGCATAAAATCGGCGCTATTTATCTTCATAAACCGATAAAGCATGATTATTTTCCTGGTTCCACTTTTAGCTTAGGAAAGATGCAAAGTCGTGGGACTATGCATATCCCCATTTTGTTTCTTTGGTTTAATTAAGCGAATACCGCCATCGTGTGCTCTTCCGGGCCAACTGAAAGAAAATAATTCTACGCGGATTTCCGTTCGTAAGTTGAGGTAGACGATTGGAGACGCAAATTTCTCCCCTCCTCATTAAGATGACGTTGCAGGGCTTGTTAGCGAGGAGACCACCCGATAAAATGAGAGGGATAGCCTCGTAAAAAATCGCAGAGGATTAGTGAAGAGTCTTTCTGTAAGGCTAAGTACAAGATGCAATGTCAGAAAAGGACGAAATAGCTAGTATTACTTTTAAAGACGAACGAATATTTATATATAAATACAAAGAACGGAGCTATTACCTCCATGCTTCGTATTAATCTCCATTCTAATTAAAATAAGACAATCAATATTCTCAATGCCCATTAGTTCCCATTCACATTATCCTTCTCTTCCGGAGAGATATGATTCAACTTCATTTCCAGCATGGAAAAATAAGTTTCGAAGTCTATTCTAAAGAATGAAGAAAAATATTATTGTTTGACTTGTTTGTATATTCACCTTTTACTCTTAAATAATTCATTATAAGTAAGAAAAGTGGTAATTACCGACGTCGAGGGAAACCTAGCTGAATTTCATACTAAATAGTATTTATTTTACAAGGCACAATATATAAGGTGAATGTGTGTGTGTAGAAATAGATACATACTGTTGCATATAACCGATTTTAGGAAGCAATTTTTGCACTCTACGAAGGGTTGATCATAGCCCACGCACACGGTCATGGGAATTAACATCCACGGTCTGGCCGAAGTAATAAAACTAGTGGTCAGTGAAATTCGGGTGGAGGTTAAAATGGACCATATATGAATGTTATATGCTATGATTTTTTGACGCCCGTACCAATTATTGATTGCAATAAAAGAATGCTAGAGCAATTAATTGTGGGAACCACATTGACATATGATATTTATTATGGCACCATTAGGACAACATTATTTATCCTATTATAATTTGTACAATACTTACAAATTAATAAAGTGAACTATTTTGTTGATCAATAAAAATTAATTAGCTTTCAAAGACTCTGTAAATGGACGTTGCGTCCATTTATAAAGTTTTATTCGCATATAATGTATAGGTATTAACCATAAACACAGTAATCAACCCGAAGGTCGGTTTAGTAGGTGATGGTAGAGCTCACCCATGTACCAAGCCCGACGGCGTGTGAATAATCACACATCAGGGTAGGGGGGCCAGTTCCTTTCCCTGTGCCGGTTATGGTTTCCCAGGAAGATCTGGTACCCGAAAAATCAATATAGGTATATATATATATATATATATATATATATATATATATATATATATAAACACACAAACACTAACACAAAAAACCACACACATAGAAACATAAAAGAAGGACACTTACATTGGATATTTACGTTTCGACGGCACGGCCGTCGTCATCAGAATCATATATATATATATATATATATATATATATATATATATATATATATATATATATATATTCATTCAAATTGAAATAGAGATAAGGAAAATGGTAAAGGAACACATAAAGGACAAACACAACAGAGGTGGGGATGGCGGATGTGAGCAGATCACGAATGTAAAAATATTTTCCTCGACCGGGACTTGAACACCGGATCTCTCCACTTGCCGGGCGGATGCTCTAAACCACCTGAGCTATCGAGGAAGAGTACTTTTACTCTCTATTTCAATTTGAATGAATATTTATTCGCCATATGGCGGTATTTCGTGTTTGAATGTGTGTATATATATATATATATATATATATATATATATATATATATATGAATGATTTGATTGAAATTAATTCATACGCTATTTATGAGTCTGAATTATGCATTACTTATCAAACTAATTTAGGCAGTTAAAAACTTCTTAGAATTTATAATCATCAACTACTCTCCTTTATATAAATACATAATAGAATGCCATGAGTTAATACAAGGTTCTCTGAAGTATGTTGCCTCAGTACCGGAAAGAATACATAAGGTATTTGGCTATATTTAACTGAGCAGTAGCTATTTATTGGTCGGATAAAAAGCATTTATTGGAAAATCGAAATTTATATAACAAAATTTCTCAAAAATCAGTCCATTAAACAATCATTTTGGAGAGACGAAAGACGATTTTTGGTTTACTCAAAACTAGAACCATCCTACCTTAATAGAGTAGTGTTGCTATCTGTTTGAGAATGACTGCCTTCGAACAGTTGTGAGATGAACCGTGGGAGACAAAGATTAAATGATGATAAAGTATCGGAAAAGAAACTACTTTGTTCTTACACAAATATTTTATTCTGCATGACCTAGATTTCGACTTACAAAGTCATCATCAGGCAAAGTACAGACGACACACAGCTTTATACACTAGAGAGAGAAGAGGGGGAAGGTGCTGGTAAAATAAGTCCAAATCTAGGTTGTGCATAATAAAATATATGTGGAAGAACAAAGTATTTTCTTTTCCGATATGAATCGCTTCCACAAAGTTACCCCTCTAGCAATTCTATTGGTGATGTAGTGGCGACGCGTAATTGACTCAGAATATCTTCAGAAAGTTGGCGAGAACAACAGTAGATAAGGGAAGATTAGCTGTAAAATGTGCTGGTTCACCCACGTAAACTCTGTTCCAATCCTTCCAACCCTTCCAATTCTCTAAAGGATTCAAGAAACCTCCAAAAAGCAGTGGAAAGGCAGGCTATAAAACCGAAGCAAGAAACCACATAATCTGTATGAATCGAAAGAAATATCCGGAAAATGAGCGACGAACACACAAAATGACGCAAAATCTAGCTCTTCCAAAACCGCAGAGTTGCTTTTATCAGGTATGACGTTAAGAGTTTAGCCGGGAGTCGATTTAATGGAGCAGAACAAGAAGAGATGCACCGAAAGATAGATATAGTGGAGGCTACGGATGGGAGAGGAATGGGATAAAATGTACCCTGGAATCCTTAAAAAGGAAGAAAACAACTAAGACCCCAGGCGAAAGAAATTTTATCCCTCCCGCCCCCCGCGATAAACTCAAAATAAAAAAAGAACTAAATATATTATACGAGTATTTTTTTAAAATCCCGGAACGCCTCCAGGAGCCTGTTGAGGCAAGAATAAGGGAGGCTAAAAGTGAATTCGAATGCATTTGCCGTCCCCTCAAGAAACCCTGAACGTCTAATGCCCCCCTTCACCTAGGAGGAGGATAAGGACATGTATTCAGCCCCGCTCTGATGACTTCGAAGGCTCGTTCGGGGGAATGCAAAAGGGGAGGCGGGAGGTGGGGGGGTGGTGGTAGTAGTAGTACATGCCCTCGTCTCCGGCATCCTCGCCCCTCTTCCAACCCATTCAAAAGGGAAACCCGACGTTCCCGGAAAATGCAACCGAGGTCGGGAGGATGGCGTGGTGGGAGATTTTTTTTCTTAAAGAATTACCTGCGACTACCCACCAATACTTCCACCACTCACCGCTGCTGTTGCGTCCGCTTGCCGAGACGCCACCTTCACCGCCGCGGCAGCTTGTACATTCACGTCGGGTGCTCCGCTTGAGGGGAAAATGGCGGAGCGTCGCACTACATATAGAAAATCCGTCCCCGTTCAGAAAGAGGAGGAAGGGACGAATAAAAAGAGAGAGCAAAAAATGGTGTGCATCGTTGAGGGAGACGGATCGCGAGAGGAAGAAGGAGTAGGGAAAGGAATAAAGAAGGCAAGCAGAGCTCAGGACAATTTCTTTCCAGAACGCACTTGAGGTTGACCTAGGACTAACCAACGCAAGTATATAAAAAAACCACCCACTCGTGACTGCTAACCGTATGTACCTAAATGTTTATATCTTCTAATCACTGCAAATGCAATGGTCACATGCACGTTTACGATGGACCCAGTAAAACTATTACACATTGGCAAGGCCTTCAAAGCAGCTAGGGCACTTTTGAACGAAAATTTCACTCGCACTAAAATAAAACATTTTTCATATTTGCATGCTATCTACTCCAGACAATATCTAGCTGGCGTGAAGGAAAGAATTAAGATCAAATTTAAACCTTACGATGGAATTATGCCAATTTTAACAGAACACGGGGAGTTAAGATCATACCCCAAGAAAATATGGAAAAAGAAGGAGGGGGCTTGTGAATGCATGATGGAGGAGGACACGGCAAAACACAAGAGTCCTTTATTTCCCAATTTATGTCGAGGAAAGACGCCAACTGGAAACTATCCTTGGATATCTGCATAACTTCCAACAAATTGCGAAATATCTCACGAGGAACCGATTAGGAAAATATTGGATAGATTTGTCAACAAAAAATAAATTGGGAACGGGGAGAACGACGGAAAGGAAGGGCATGTAACTCATATTTTGTATTCCGTAAAAATAAACGAAATTTTATTGGGGGTTTAAAAAACCGGCACTCTAAAAAATTGAAACAATAAATTGCCCGATTATAATCAAACGGGCCAAATTATTATTATTATTGTCACTCTCACCTTCCTAAATTACGTCTAGAATGTCCATATTTTTCCTCCCTATGCGTTAACACACAATTTTTCCCCACCGCATCTCCGAAGCTCCATTTGTATTTTTAGATCCCTTCTAATCCACTAATTTGCCTTCTTATTTGTCGAAACAATATAATAAATATTAATATATAATTATTACGAATGAATAAAGAATAATATTGCTTCAGCCACGACAGAGCCAATTTTTCCACAGTAATAACAACATACTTGCACACTACCTTTTCATTACCATTTGTGGAAAATCAAACCTTATCGCTAATATTTTCCTAACAACTCTCTCTCTCTTCTTCGATCGCGGCAAATACTTTCTTCATCATTTCCCTCCTCCAATCCTTCCAGAACTCGTTCTCTCTATTTTTCCACCACAAAAGTTTGAAACTCTTCAACCTTAGTTTATCATTTATCATCAATCATTGAAGTTGGAATCATCCACATCTCAATTCTTCAATTTTACCGTGAGGCATTATAGTTGGGCAGATATAAGTGTAGAGCGAAGTTATCGGGGTATTCCCGTTCTGCATGAGTAGAATGATAAATGGAAATTGTTGATCTCTTTGCAAATGTATCTTTGTTTTGATTATTGACTGATGTGAACTGCTTTTAATGGTTTTCCATAGTTGTAATCTTAGTGTAAGATTAGTAGTTACTGAAAGTATAATACTCGTAATTTATACGTGTATAGCGGGTGTCACATGAATGGTATGTTTAGCCACAACACTTCCACGCGATCTTTCTGAAGATCGCGTGTTTGCAAGTGCAAGTTCAAGTGGTATTATAACAGAGTAGTGTAGAATGGCGACGATAACAACTCCCACTGCCACGCATCCTTGAGATGGCTTGCGGGAAAGTGTAGTGATGTTGTTATCTTGAGAATATAGTTAGTTTCATTTTGACATGATTATTTCCAGTTACATGAAATTATCTCAAGCAAGATAACAAAATCTGGACATAAGACTTGTAAAGAAATAAATGAAGAGTTTTCCTGAGCCAAACACCAAGAAGATATAAATATGCAAAATTGAAGCTATGTGCTTCTAAAAAATATCCCACAATCCACCGCGATAGCGTGTGACGAGGGGTGTTCAGGCAACGGCCAACTCATGGTGTCGTTTCAATCAATTATGTAAACAGTGAAATAAATATTCATAAAAAAACAGTGAAAATATAAAATCAAAAATAAGGTACGTAATCTTGAATTAGTATTTTGGGTTTTGTATAAATAAATTACACCAAATTACAAGAAATAACTCAAATAAATGTAATTCTTCGTCTAACTGTGAATATGGCTCCATCTTGGTGGTGTATATACGCAAAAATTGCAAAAGTTGTAACACATCACACTCACAAAAACAAACGAAATTCATTACGGAAGATCTTGAAAGCTTCTAGTAGCGTATTATTCTTAATGTCTTCTAGCATACTTCTATTAATGAGGGTGGAAAAAACAACTTTTCAACATAAAAAGAAATCAATACATTACACGGCCATGAATTCAATGCTTCGCATCATCAGGTTGATGATGATGCACAGCATTAAAACCTTGGTCGTGTAATATATTAAACTTTTTAATTGGAATAGTTATGTTTTTTCTCAACCCTCATCATGAAGGAATTCTACCTGATTAAGCCTGAATCTGTTACGTTTACTTCTATCAAGATGTTTGTGTCCGCTAATGTTTTAGCAAATGGCTATAAAATGTTTCGCCGTCTCCATACAAACCTCAGCACGCTTATCGTGCTAATCCGGCCCAGCATACATGTCTCTCAATACATATATACCCGCAAAGATGCAGGTAAGGGTAACTACATGCTATTGGCACGTACTCGACCTAGAGAAGTCTATGGAAGTAAATTGCTCCGTCAAGTTAGGACCTAGGTGTCTGCCGTAGTGGAGAAACGGGCTGGTTAGAATAAGAAAAATAGAAGAAGGAAGTGAGCCACGTCTGTAGTCGTCAATCAGAAACGATGTTAGACTAGGGGAACGCCCACTGTCCTCTCCACCTCCTCTCCCACACACCCTTGAACTACAACCACCACCACCACCATATTACATCACACACGCCACCTCCCACTTCTAGACTCACATCTGAGCACACAAACACACACACACATATATAAATATATATATAAATATATATATATATATATATATATATCACTCACTATATATATACATATATATAGTGAGATAGGGATTGGTAAAGGAGGAAAAAAGAGTGTTTAGCTGTACACGGTAAGGAAGAAGTGGTTAGGGAGTCAAGACCCCATAGCCAGCAACGGTGGCGCCGCCCCGCTACCATTTCTGAAAGGATCCGGAAAAAAAGAAAAAGGGGAAGTTCAAGGAATGGGGGGGTGCAGGGACGGGCATTTTGTTGGCTGAGGGCCGGTGTTCAGGGGGGGAAGGGGAAGGACAGAGGGAGGAAATAGAGATGTAAGGCAGGGGGATCTAAGGAGGAGTGAGAGAGGAGGAATAAAATGGAAGAATGGAACGAGCGGGGGAGTTGAGGGATAGGAGAAAAAAAGAGGGTGAGGAGAACCTAGAGGGAAGAAGGGGAGAGGGTTTGAGGGAGAGGGGGCGAAACGTTTTTCTCGGACAACGGTTGAGACGATGCGCCAAGAGAATTCCAAGTACAAGAATAGGGAGTGGGAAGGGCAGGGGATACACACAGACACATCCATCCAGGGTCGGACCCTCCCACACCACCCCACACACACACACATAGGGACAGTCAGCCAGCCAGTCCATTACTCACTCTACCCCTTTTTCTGCGCGAGCGAGGAGTGGGGGAGGGGAGGGGGGGTCAATAGGAGAGGGAGGTCCGCGGTGCGGGCAGTCGCCATGTTCCCCTCTAGTTCCCCATATCACTCCGTTCCACTCTTTTCCTTTCTGCCCTTTACCGAACGAAATGTGTGCGCACCCTTTAACCCTCCCCTCACCCCCCGCACTCCCCACCCCCTTTCTCCCATTCCACCTCATTCTATGCGTCTTTATCCCGCTGCTCTCTCTCCTGATCCTTGGACACAACGAGGAAGAAAAGAGAGAGATAGGGCGAAGTGAGGGAATGGAAGGAACGCCCCACTCTGCCCGATTATCTTCTTCTTCTGCCAATGGATTATGTCGTCGACGTCTCCTCACACAAACACGTGGGCCGACACGACTGCCGGGTGGCGTAAAGGGGGAGTAAGAGGGTTGCAATCGCTCTCGTCGTAAAAAAATAATAATAAATAAAAATCCCGTCTCGCCGAGGGGCTCTGACGTAGTCTAGCCATGGTTGAGTTCCAGGAAGGTTATTTCTTTCGGGGGTTAAAGCATCTCCGGGTGCAAGTCCCCATTGCATCAGTCGGGGTATATACTTTTAACTATTTGCTGGGGCGGGAGCGAATGTGAACGGTATACGTCGAAGTTCAGTGTGGCGATAGAAATGCCATAAAATCACCTTAATATAATTTTCCCTTAAAGGTAGGTTTATGAACGACCATTAAAGGCTATTATCTTCATCGTATCGAAAAAAACTCCCTCTTGTTTCTCCAACATCATGCAATAATTCAATTATTCGTAACCTCTACCTGGTTCAATGCTACCTAAAGAATTGTTTTCCTTCTCACATCTACACTGCTTCCCCAACGTTCTCCCAACTATCACAGCCTTCACATATATCTCTCGATATTTCCCTCACGCACTTTCTCAGTCCATTTTGTCTTCTTCTCCGTCAAATCAATTTTCTCTATAGTTTAGAGATTTGGGTATGGAGGGGAACGAAAAAAGAGTGACTCAAAGACTATATAAATATTTAAAACTTAATTTCGGTTAGTTGGTCATTGGTTAATCCCCAGTGGTTAATCATTCATATGCGAATTGACCTATTTCCATTTCCACCAAAGCCTAACATTATTTATTTTACACCAACTAGTAATATTTTTTCATTAAGATCGATAAAAGAGTGGAATGGTCAATTTTAGCATCATAGGAAATTCATTCCACAAAATTATACAAGTATTTTCAACTTTTTACACAAATTCTTTAGGAATCACAACATGCGTACATGCTCTTAATGCTGTTCCGTTTCGGTGAATATATTACTTAATATATTAAGTGAATGTATACTTAATATTAATCATTATTAATTATTATTAAGGAAAGTCTGGTTATGGGTTACCAAAGGAAATCCTAATTTCTTCTCTACATTCCTTCCAGACCTCTTCCTTTGGCCCCTTTCAGATTCATATTTTGTTCCTTATTTGCCATTCTGCTCCTGAGCACCATGATATTCCAGGCTTTCATATCGTTTTCTCCATTTCCCTTACCAAACATCCATCATTTTATTGAGGAAAACACTTTTAACTATATTGTTTCCGAGCTGAAGGACCCAGTAGGTTTTGTAAGCTCCAAAATATAAATAACTTGATGAAAATGTGGTTTTCCACCAGATAGGTTTACTATGACTTAGCCAAAAGTACAAAGTCATTTGCATAAAGCCTCACGCTAAGAACATTAGATGGAAGACGAGTCCCGTAAAATGGTTGGAAAGTGGCACGGTAAAAAAATTGACAACCACAGGACCATTTTTTCGATCATCATAGGCATTGAAGTGGTGAAGAATTGGTTCTACTATCTACTAGGGGGTCTATTTTAAGCTACCTTTTTCGCCTGAGTAAAGATATGGCCTTGAAATAACAAAGAGCAATTACGAGCATCATCCAACAATTCAAGATCCGTCCGAAAAGTAGTACGACTTATTTTTTCCTGGATAGACGGAAAGACAGGCGGTTTCTCTGGCTGGGTTTGAGGGAAGGAGTCAAAGGAAAGGCTGAAGTTCGGTGGCAGTTACTCCCAGCCTTTGCAGACTGAAGATTGTTCGTTTGCGAAACCTCTTTTATGTGACCTCGTTACGCTCCGTCATGAACCGATGATTGGAACAGCGCTACGCCATCAAATTTTGCGTGAAACTGGGCAAAACCGGGAAAGGGACTCCTGACATACTCAAGGCAACTCATGATGTGATAACGTTTTGGATAAATAGGGTGCTATTAAGTGGGAAAGTGGTATCGTGAGGGTAGATAAGATGTAATGCAATAGTGATGGCTTGCAATGATGCAATAGTGAAGGCTTTGTTCGACAGGAATCGCAGATTAAGTGTTGGAATGGTTTCTGATGAACTTGGTATCCCTAAAAGAGATGTTCATCGACTAGTGAGCATAAAAAGGGGCATGAGAAAGGTGCGCGCGAAGTTGGTGCCGCAAGTGCTCTCGGACGAACACAAGGAAACTCGCAGGCGGATCTGCCAAGAGCTCCTCGACCATGTCTCAGCCACCCTACAGCTCTGACGTTGTCCCACCAGACATTTTCCTCTTCCCCTTCCTCAAATTCGGGTTGAAATGACGTCACCACGGCTTGGTGGAAGCGTTAGAACAGTTGGTGACGAGGGAGCTTAGTAGCATTCCGGCCAAGAGCTTCTTGGCTATATGAGTGAGCATCCAAATTTTTTAAACTTCGTTTTCCCCCTCCTCACATCCGTGCTGAAAGGACTTCACCACGGCCCTTTGGAAGCATTAGAACAGACCTTAACGAGGGGACTTTACGTCATTCCGGGCATCCCCTTCCAGAAGGTGTAGGAGGCTTGGAAAACCCGTTGGCAGCGGTGTGGTGACGCACAAGGGTGCTACTTCGAAGAATTTTTAGTGAATGTATCCATTCTAGCTGTAGTATTTTGAATCGCCTCATTCCCACAAATTTGGACCAGACCTCGTAGAGAAATCAGAAGTAATCACAAAATTAATAATCTATACGTAAAATACGATCTATGCAAAAACTTTCATACGAAAACTTTAACTGTTCCACAAATGCCGTTTAAAATCAACAGACTCAGCCATAACTTGGTGAATTGCTCAAAAATAGCTACGAGAAGTGATTATCATACATAATACACCTATTCTCACGATTTTCACTCCAAATATACAACGTTGTATCCCATTGTAAACAAGTTTTGAAGAAACCCTTACGTGACTGAAAAGACAGAAGAACATAACAAGAAGTTTTTTATAAAGTCAGTTATAGTGAATTTGACGCAGTTTATGTAGAAAAATCAGTCAGGGGTATCAAAACACGGCTAAAGGATTAAAACAGGGTAATTCAAGGTAATATTGACTCTCCACACTTGGCGAAACACCTACTGAATTGTGGACATAAACCAGATGCTCAATCGGATGCGACAAGTTGTGAGAAGAGGAGTAAACAATCAAAAATATAACACAAAATAAATTATAACACCGAGTAAACTAGGATGTGAAACTATATTCTAGCCTTTGCATAGATATCACTTTCCGTTTGCTAATACGGTGTGTCATACATAAGATATAATTAGCTCTTGCGTTATCTGACCTCAGCGCGGTCTAGCCTTGCATATGGCCCAAGGAGTCGTCATGAATTGTCTTACGGGAGTTGCACCCGGCGCTTTCTAAAAAAACCCACCCCCCGTTCTTCCAGCTGCCCTATTTTAAATCTCGTCGTCCAATGTCGAGAGAAGGAATTGAAGGAAGGGCATATTTACCAGAAATGAATAAGTTCTTTTTATCAGACGATGCTTATTGTTTTAAAAATAGAAATTTGACCACTCATAACTAAATATTTCATATATTTAAATGAACACCACAGTGTGAATCAGTTGCTGCACTGTATAACGCAACTACTTCGTGCAAAACCTTTATTTTGTTTTGGATTATTCAACCGCTGTACATGCTGACGTCAAATGAAAGGAAATATATGCTCAAAGAGTGAGTTAACTTTCCAATACTAATGAGGATGAAAGAAACAGACATTATGTTTAGTTCCCGTGCACCAAGTGAACTGATAGTCTCTTATTGCGTACTAGAGAGCTGCAAGAGTACACCAACATGTCTTTAAATAAATAAAATAGCAGTCTACATTTGTCAAAGGTTGTTATGACAAACTAAGGAGCGTATCAAAATTATTTGAGGACATTGGGTGGAAATCACACACGGAGCGAAGGTTAAATTACAGATTAACCATCTTGCTGAAATTGGAAGGAGGTCTCTTTAGCGATGATATTGAAAATGTATTATTATCCCAATTGCACTAAGACAGATAAGATCTTATAAATAAAATTAGAGCGATTAAGTCTAGAACAGATAGATTTAAAATGTCATTTTCCCCACGAACGATAAACGATCAGAATAACGTTAACCGATCGCGCTAAGGGGAAAATGTTACGTGTCAAAAGTAGTTAATGCGTAAATTAGGCAATCAAACCCCTGACACACACCCTAGTGGTGGTTTTCAAGGTACTATGGCATATTATGTTTTTAAAGTAATAAATAATTATAAAATCTTTTGGAATAATACGCTTTAACTTATCAGCTTTGTCGTCCCAGCCCAAAAGACCTAGGGGGTGGGGGTTTTTCGGTAAAAGGCAAAAAAATAGAATTAAGGGTGGTATGTATTTAAGCAAAAGAATGCACCATGCCGAAATGTTTTGAACCTAATGAATATAGCTATTAACCTTAGAATATCTATGTTAGTAAATATTCAAAGATGTTCTTGGTTTCGTTTCGTATGAATAAATGTCACCACCTAATGCTATATTTTTTGAATGTTGCAAATATTTGAAGAAAAATATAAAATTATATTTCCTTATTCATTTTTAATGAGCCCGCAGGATCAAAAATTTCAACTCTAGAGAAATCCGGGCAATAAACTCTTGGAACAAAGAAGAAAAAGATAGAAAATCTTCAACTTTTTTTTGAAATTTGTAGGCAGTTTAAAAAAATGAGTTAGATGTCTAAAATGCTATTTAATTGTTTATGATTTCATTTCTGACGTTTTCTTTGCCCAAACAGACGTGAATATCATGAGTCTCAAAAGGTTTTTTACGATTTATTCAGTTAATCGTCAAAAAATGTGGATATTATGCGTCGAGAGGCGATAAAATTACCCAGTAGTTCCTTGATGTTGATCGAAAGGGCACTCCATTGTCATCAACAAGCGTCGGCGTCTTACCCCATTCACTACCACACCGAATTACAATTCTTCCCAGCCTTGCCGAGTGAATGTGTCGGTCGGACGGGCAAAAATACTTCCTCTGGGGTTGAGAGGTAAGCGTTCAAGCGACTTGATCTAGGAGGTAGGGGATAAGGAAAGGATTGAGAAGGAACGCCGAGGGATTGGATTGATAACCGACCGTTAAGGAGAGTCATGTCTTTCTCTTTATATAGCAATTCACTTACAGGCTAACGGACGACTGAGGTCGTTTGGTAAGGCTAGCACAAACTAAGGAAAGAAAATACGTAGGAAGGAATCATTGCCAGAACGCAAAATATCATTAACATTATCAGCCAACTTCTTGGAGCGATATTTGTTATGGAATATAGCGGTCCATAAATTTGAAACATCTTGAACAGTTTTTATATGAACACATTATAATTCCCTTCGACTAATTTCAAAAATTGATTAAATTTTTCATCATAAAAAAGCTCACATTAGCTCTTTTCTGATTGGTAAATAGTTCACCGTCGGTGTCCTATGAGAAAATAGAAAGAAAAAGCTGTAAAATGCTAATAAATACTCTTTAAGAGAGACAAATTTTCAAGAAATAGGATAGAAAATTAATGAAAATGTACAAAAATTGTCTAATCATAATACCAAATTGTATAATCAAAACTGCTATGTTATATTATTAGATTAGATTATTGGATATTATGATTAGATTGGATTATTATGATTATATATATATATATATATATATATATATATATATGATTTTCACTAAAGACGATAATACTTCGTCACTGTGGGCATTGAAATTTTCCAACTTTACCACTTCTACAGTGGAAAAATGACAGTTTTTTACTCAATAATATAGAACCGTTCTATCATATCAAGAAAAAAACTGTGAACATGAAGTAGATCAGAAAATTGAGAACTGCAACATACCAATCCTGGATCAAGTGAACCCTGGAGACGATCACTTATGGATGATGCTGGCACAGTGAGGAAAGTGGAGGACTTCATCCTATTAGACCGAAGAGTAAGCACCCAAATGACTATAAATGAGACTCGTCTTAGTTACGGTAGTGTGTGGAAAATTATTCACGAAGAACTGCACATGTCACAGATGTCAGCAATCTGACTCCTTGAAGCAAACACTGCACGAACTACAATCGCGACCACGGCACGATCGGCAATCAAAACGATGTGACTTTGAAATTTCGCCACATCCACCCTATTCTCTCGAATTCACCCAAGATGACTTTTTTTTATCAAAACCGTTCCGGGGTCAGAGATTTGACAACAAAAATGACATCATTCAAGAGGTGGAACAATAGCTTTCGACACCATTTGGCGAGTTCTACAATGACGGCCTTTGAAAGGTCAAAAAACGCTGAGAGATATGTATAACTGTGGATGGTAACTATGTTGAAAAGTCTTAAGAATAAATATTTAGAATATATAAACAAAAATTAAGTTGAAACCTCGATTGTTCTTTTAATAAAAACTAAAAGTTAACGATACCCCCTCATGTATAAAAAACAAAAAAGAAATATTCCTGGTGATTCAATACATATAACTGGTGATACGAAGCAGCGAACAACTAAATGGGTGTTCCAAAAAGACTAGTTGCGATGGACACACACCTCCAAAGACTATGCTGAAGAACTCGTGTTCTCGGCGACTCGCCAGGGTTTTTTTCGTAATCAGAACTGTCGTATTCGTGGCAGAGTTGAATGTGTTGGATAAGGAGAGGAGGAGGGAGTGAAGGTGAGGAGGAAAGGAGGCTCAGGCTCTCTATCACGACCCTGAATGAGAATTCCCTGCGACCCCTCGTGTCCTCGCCCCATGCACATCCCATTCCCGCGGCCATCCGAACCTTCCCTCCCCCAACCCCCATTATCCCCCCCTTCCATCCAGCCCTCCCAGATCTTCCTCTCTTCCTCCGCTTCTCTCTCAAAGTCATCAAGCATTCGGAGCAAACACTCCACAGTCCAATACTCTGTGTCCTTCGCTCTTTCCCCCAACCCCACTCCCCACCCTCCTCGACTGACCCCCTTCTCCATTTCGACTAGCCTTTTTTTATATTCCCTCCACCCCCCCCCCCCGTCCTCACTTCTTCCTCTCAACATCCCCCGCCCGAAACTCCCTCTCTCTTCCAAGAAGAGATCTAGGGACGAACGTACACACACACACACCGACCTGTTTTGTGGTCCCCTCGTGCCAAGGGGTGACCGCAGCCAGCGGTCGTCGTCACCCTGGGTTTCGAAAAAAGACCCCCCTGGACGACGTGCGCCTACCCATGTCCGCTTAAAAGTATAGTGGCTGTGCGTTGAGTTCTAATGGCTCTGAATACGAGGACCAAAGCGAAGTTTGCGGCTCTCCGAGGATTAAAATATTAGCGATGCTTCTCACAGCTGCCACAGGATCTGTTCAGGTAATGTGATCAAGTCCTCGTGGGACCCTCGTGAAATTTAGGTGCGTTATCATCAAGGTACGGAATAAATGGTTGGGAAACAAACTTCATCTTCAGTCCAGGGAGTTATTAACAAATATTTTTTGGTTCGATTCGGGTGATATACTATTTAAAAGAAAACCTGTCGACTTCACTTGACTTTTGGAGAATTCTGAAAAGATACGTCAAGTTGAACCTGAACCCAAAAGTACGAGTAATTTTATTATTAATAGCAGCAGTTAAATTGGAATAGGGTAGGTTTTTGATGGAAATGCACAAAATGATATTGTACTTCTAATTAATAACCAAGGCTAAACAAAATTAACGTTAAACGCATGCTTTTTTAGCAGTAATCTACCATCTTAGGGGAGGATTGCAGTGGAACCTGGGATGATAAAATACGCCACTTTTATGCCCTATGTAACATGGACAAAATATTCTTACCCTCCATACTACACACGCATTAATATAACACATCATTTAGCTCTCCTTGCTTCCTAGCTCCGTAAATTCCATACAAAATGTCTCTCATATTATCCTCTCACTAACCTCGCCTGTCTGGTATTCTCCTCTATTTACGCGCTTAGCATTCCATTGCTTCTCAGTATCTCCTGGATCCATTTGTCGTACCTCGTCAGAATAGCTCTCATCATCAAGCCAAGAACTTTCGTCTGTTTTCCTTTCTGTTCATTTCACTTTTTCATCCTCCAATCACTTCCAAGTTTCTAACCTACATTTATACTCTTGATTCTACGACCAAGTTTCTGAGCCATACAAAACTTAGCTTCAAATTAAAGCTTTTGCTAGTTAAATAAAACAGTTTCTGGCGTAACTTGTTGGAAAATCTTCATACTGACTTTTAATAATCAAACCACTTTACTTTTCCACATAAACTTTTTAATTTTTACTACCCAGGTTTCGTTATAACATAACATCATCGGGTAAAAATAAACAAGTCCAACACCGTATATATACATATCTCTGGGCGGAGGGGAAGAGGAGGGAGGAAAGAAAGGATTGGTTGAGCTATGAAGAGGGGGGGGCTAAGAGTCTATGGTTTGAGGCGGATAATATTATATAATTAGCTGGAAGGATATGGTCAATACAATGTTGCAAAAAGCCCACCAGACATCAGATTAGCCAACTAATCTGATGTCAGGTGGGCTTTTTGCAACATTGTATTGACCATATCCTTCTAGCTAATTATATATTATTATCCGCCTCAAATCATAGACTTTTAGCCCCCCTCTTCATAGCTCAACCAATCCTTTCTTTCCTCCCTCCTCTTCTCCTTCGCCCAGAGATATGTACGTGTATCTATACGGTGTTGGACTTGTTTATTTTTACCTGATGATGTTATGTTATAAGGAAACCTGGGTAGTAAAACTTAAAAAGTTTATTTGGAAATGTTAAGTGGTTTGATTATTAAAAGTCAGCTTTTGCTAGTATTTTCTTGACATGTTCACTTAAAGTTCTCCTCATTGACTCCGTCCTCTTCTCAAAATATTATTTTCCAAACGCAATTTTTTCTAACACCGTGCAACTTCCCCCACACTCTTCTAAAAACTTATTAATTAGGAGAACTGAGTTGTTCTACGTGTTCTAGGTCATGTCTTTAAAACTTAATGTTTTTTTATTATCTAAGTTAGAGAACAACAAGTAGGAAAATTTATCATCATAGCAAAAATACAGTAGATAAATGAGGCACTCGTAGTTCGGGGTTGACGTTCAACAACGGAGAACGGGGAGACACGGCCTTCCATCCCCGCCCTCCAACCATTCCCCCGTGGAAAGAAAGAGTCCACCCTCGGTCTTCCGTACATTTTGACGGCCGTTGGGAGAGAAAGAGGGAAGGAGAGAAGGGGAAAGGGCGAGGGAGAAAGAGGGAAAGAGAGAGGGGGAAAGGGCGAGAGAGAGAGAGATGGGGTGGGGAGGGAAGAGTTCGGACGTGTTTTGAAGCGTCTCACCGCCAAACCGACTCCTCCCTCCCCCCGCCTCCCCTTCATCTCCGCGGGACGACCGACCGAAAGGGAAAAGTGTGTCCACCTTGGCTTTCTCCGATCTTTTCTCTCCCCCTTCCCTCCCTCTTTTCTCGGCCACCAAAAAAAAGCTCACGAGGTGTGTCCCTCAAGCCCTGCGTCCCCCCCTCACCCCACTGGGCCGACCCTATTCACCGATACGCACGCAATGAACTCCAATACTCTCTCTCTCTCTCTTCGAACCCCTCTCTCTCTCTCTCCCTTCCGCCCCTTCCTCCACTCCCTCTCTATCCTCCCTTCCACATCCTTCCCTCCTGGCCGCAAGTGCCTCGAGTGCCTCGTCCCTCGCCGTTCAACTCGCAGCAGAGTCGGAGTCTATCACATGACATGTAGAAAGTATATCCGACAGTGCACTTTTGATGTTGTGCTGTACGATTTTCGAATCACTTTGTGTCGTGGTATGAGTTAAGTTGAATATCGCCTTGGGGTCGAAAGTAGGTGCTCATTTTCTACATCTTCTGTGGCTACTTCGATTCATCACTTCCAGTGACCTCGATTTCCTTAGGCTAATATCCATGCAGAACCATATTTGTCCCCTATCGATAGAAACTTTCAAAATCTCGATAACTTCTTTGAAACGAAGGTCGATATTGCTAATTGAATGAAGCGTAAGCAAAAGTTCCATCGTAGTTGAAACAGCGATGCATTAACATTCTTTGGCAGCTTTACATCGCTTTGCGATATTTGATAAAAATCCGTATATTGTAGTCGAAATATAATTAGACAATTTTGCACAGTGTCGTGGGTAAAATTAACCTGAAATTTACTGAACAACAACAATAATTAGGAGATGTCTGATGGATGCCATAACGTAAGACCTATAAATGAATGAAAATGTTAGTAGCAAATTGTATAACTTGTGAGGTTCACGGCAAATTCACCAGATTTGGAGGTTGCAGGGTAGGTAGGGTAGAGGAAAAGAGTGAGTGCGCTTTTTAAACAGAGTGAAACACTGTAGAAATCAAAATAAGGCAATAGAGTTTAACAAACAAAAGAAGATTGTCGCGATACATAGTAACCTATAGCCCCGAAGGAACACTTAATATCCACATTTGCTAGACAGACCCCGTGTAATGAGGGTGACTTTATGTTTGATAGATACTTCAATTTCTTCATAAACTCATTCATTTCGTATTCAAAATCTAATTAGAACTATTCTTCTGAGACTAAAAGACGTTACATGTTTCCTGGAGTGAACTGCATAAAGATGGCATCACATGAGAGGTGCTAAGAGTACAGCAAACATACCATCTATGTAATTTGAGGGAGACAAGTAGTAAACGTCGGAAAAGGCGAACGGGGAATTTTAAAACGCATATAAAATTTATTTCGATGACTCCAAACTTGAAAACAAACTCTTGACAATCATCTCACCACTATGACCAAAAGTCACATAACTTGAAAGTTTCCCACACTGGAACTCCATGAAATGCCAACCATAGACATCAGTCTTCGCATCTAAATAAGTTTACTCCTAAGAGGATCCTCTCCTTGGATCAGACCCGGCAACCCCCTGGTCTTGTTCTTAATGACAGACAGGGTTGCCCAATTAAATATTTCGCTCGGATATTGATAAATACGGGTTCGATTCCCAAGAGTGTTGCTTTATACACCTCCAAGTTGACCCAAACCGGGTGATTTTTCCAGTACCACGTCTTCCTGTGATACCACAGGGGCCACAGGGAGATCTCCCTACCTTGCCCCACCCTGTTGTGGTGTATTTCACACACCGCATTGCTCATTATGAATAGGTGAGATCTTCAGCGACTAATAAAACCAACCTTCGGGTTGAATACTATGGTAATATAATGTATAGCTTGACTCCACCTGGGTGATGCAACTTTCTCAGCACGTGCGCTACAGGTTTGCATTTCCCGCCCGGGAGGTCACCGACTAATCTCCAGACGATGGTTGTTTTACAGCCATTCTTAAGAGTTAGCCACTCAAGAAGCCATATGAAGACACATAGGCTAAATCCCTTCGTTGCGAGGAGGGAATTGAATCACCAAACGTGACGCACTGTGACCTCACACCGGGCGAGGCGATTAATTGGCATCTCCCCCAAACAATGCACCTCCATTAATTAGATTTATGCTCGGTTGCCGAGCAACAGGCGGCAGACTCCTCTGCCGGACACAGACCCCGAACCATTTCTGCTAACATATACATAAAGCCATGTCCCCATTGTTTCCTCCACGTGACTCCACACCAAAAGAGGACCACTTCTCTCCTTCCCCTCCTTCTCCCCCTTTCCTCGCGAGCGTTGAAATCACTTTAAAAAACAGAATAAAATTTAACGAACGAATTCAACTTCTTTTTCAACCCCTTGGCTTGATAGTCTGCAAGCAGGTAACGTCTCTTTTATCGAATAAACCTTTGAAAGAAAGAAAAAAGAATGCAATTCACCTCTCATGGAACCCGATCCAACAAAGAAATGGGGGTTCCGTCAATTCTTTCGTCGGGAGGAGTGGGGAGGGGTTGTGTGTCTCACCCAGTCTATCCCGCGATCCCCCACCGCCCTCCCACTCATCACCACCGCAACCCTTTTTACGAGGTGAGGAATGCTACGCCTCCATTCCTCACACAACACACACGCCCTCCTTCCAACCCTCTCCTCACACCCCACCCCCACCTCCACCAGGCTTTTCCCAACTCCCTTTAACACCACACAAAAAGACCAGGGTAGTTTGGCGGGGAGTGAGGGAGGAAGTGGGAGAAAGGGTTAGGGTTCGCCCGAGGGATATAACTCCTCCTCCTCACCCAACACCACTTCAAGGCCCAGCCCACCCTCCCAACACACCCCTCGTCCGTGGCATTCCAGAAAATACTCCCCATCCC
The DNA here is from genome assembly GCA_037158775.1 of Hetaerina titia. Taxonomy (NCBI): domain Eukaryota; kingdom Metazoa; phylum Arthropoda; class Insecta; order Odonata; family Calopterygidae; genus Hetaerina; species Hetaerina titia. Next base: position 15,816,664 of record CM073775.1, read on the forward strand.
CCCTCTCGCGCGTCTACAGAGATAGGTAGGTCCGTCGGCTCTTTCGTCGGAGGCCTTTCCATCTCGCCCTTTTCTTTTGTTTCGCAGAGGGAGGGGTGTTGAATGGGTTTACAGAGGGGGAGGCGGGGATGGGATTGGAAAGGGGACGCCGCGCAAGCTAATGACTGCGCCACCATTCAGCGAATTCCGCAGAGCAGCACCCGCCACCCGGAGACTTTAATCACCCGACTCTACTGCCGGGGCGAGGGCAGGCGTGGACCAAAAAACCAGGGGTGGAACAAGCGAATGCGAGGGGGGGAGGTGGGGGTGTTGGAAACGGGTTGCGATCTTCCCCTTTCCCATTCTCTCTGTCTCAATCCTCCTTCTTTTCAGTTCCTATTATTTCTTCGGAGTGAGGAGCGAGGACGTGGTCCCTCTGGCGGAATCATGCCGCGCGGCCTCGGTGGGGGAGAGAGGGGGCGGTTCATCCGTTCCTGGATCGGGAAAATGTTCATTCCCCTCCCCATCTTCTCCTGCCCACCGCCCGCCTCTCTTATTACCCCCACGTCCACTCTGCGTTTCCCGCTCGCACGAAGGAGGGCATGAATAACTAAATGAAAGACGCATAAATTCATCACGTCCATTCCATATCTAGACCAATCAAGACGGAAAAACAATGACGGGGTACGACGGGAGAGAGAGGAGAGACATAACGAAACGTGTTTGACCGACATTCTAAAAAACATTCCACGAGAGTCGAATTCACACTCTTGAGAGATAACCGAAGGAAAGTTTTCCTTACAGAACGTTCCGCCAATAAAGCGAAAAGTTAATCATCTGATAAGCAAACATAGATATCTCAACTACTCACGAATAGAATGGCTACGAAGTGACGTAGTGGTTGACTGAATGCTCTTCCCTAATAAAAAGACTTCAATAAGATTGGAATGGACAAATAAACAAAGGTAATGAGAATTCAATAAAAACTTCAAAGTTTTCTAAACCATCACATTTTAATTGGAAATCGAGTTATTCATGTATCGGAGAGATTCAAGGAATGACAGAGGATGTGAGTGGGGTGACTGTGTTTGGTGCAGAAACTAGTGAAAATGGAGCTGTTTACCTCGCCCGAATGTTTTGGACCAAGAAGACCAAAGTAGAATGGACATAAAAATACGAACTGTGCTGGGCAAAGAAGCTTTCACAAGCATGAGAGAATAGATGACACTAACGCTGAGTATACAGCTTTTTAAAACTTAGCAAAAGCTTTTCTATTGAGTGTGATTTTGTGCTTCGCGGAAATACGGTCATTGAATCAAGATGATAGGCGTAGATTGGAGGCCTTTGAAGTGTGGGTTTTTTGAATGGATTGAGCGTAGAACAAAAGGGAAAGCTAGCATGGTGGGGGAGGAGAGTGGACTGTTGGGAGAAATGAATAGGAGACACGAAGGGAGGTTGCTGAGCATATTAATGAAAGAACGAATGTTGAAGACGGTGACATAGGGGAGAATGTTAGGCGAAAGAGGAAGGGGCAGAACTAGTATGGGGATGTTGGACGGAATGAAGGGAGGAAGGAAGTATGATGGATGGTGCTTGGAAGTTTCTTTTAAGTGTATTATTTTTCCTTCTGACTGATTTTATTATTTTTTGTGATCATTGGATTTGAGATGTAATGTTATTTGCCCAGGGGAAGTTTGATTGTAATACTTGGGATTTGTGTGCCACCTGGTATTGTCTATCTGCACATGTAAGTTTTGGTAATAATAATAATAATGATTACGCGGATTGAAGATCATTTATATGTAGTGTGGTATGCCAGGGTGTGTCTCGTTAGAAGATGCTAAGTAATATAGTGACGTTTAGTCGGTATTCATCCAAAATCTTCCTTAAACGGTAACCTATCAAATAATAGTAAATCTACATACCTATGAACCACGTACTAAGAAAATTAAAACTTTATAAAACGATTAATTGACAATGAGGAAGCGGGGTAGAGTACGGCGGCTACCAAACTGACTTCCCACACAGAGGGCACGGGTTGGTGTTCCAGTGGTGGACGGATTTTCTGTGGTATCCCAATCTCTACTTGTATTGAACTGCCCGAGATACAAATTTGGAGATTTATATCTTTCTGTGAAAAATTTGCAATCTTAAATTGGGTTAGGGTTTCCTGTTGGAACTGATATACTGAATTCGTCATCCATTTATTCTTAATTGACAATTGGTTCTCTACGGCACGCCACGTCGTAAACTTTCCTTGGGTTAAGCATGACGAGAGATTTGAAAAGATTTACAATAAAGAAACCCCCAGCTCTGTGCTCCCCGGAATCCCAATTAACCTGGCCCTGGTCGAGATGCGGATAAAAATGGTACACAAAGACGCAACAAAACTTAATCACTGTTGTATCGTAACAGAATTCGCCAGAATTTGAAAAAATAAAATAAAAATCACTTGGATGTTGAAGGACAACTTTTCTGTGCCATTTCTAACAACCGAAGCTTTGTAATAAAGTTGTAAAAATTTTTAATAACGCAACATTCCAATTCCGTTAGTTTGAATCAGGATAGAGTTCCAGATCCTGACGGTTTGAAAAATAAAGTTTCGTTCCTTTTCTTTGATAGATTTCTTGCATTTTTGGGTGTGCGTCTAGAATAAAAATTCATAAGTCTACATGACAGTACAGAGATCTAGTAGTTTTAAAGGTAACTTGGGATTAAAAGAGATGAAAACATTCTTTGAAAATCTTAATCACGTTGATTAGGCTTATTCCCCTTGAATGCAAAGAAAACTGAAACACGCTAGAGAAAGTTTCCGAGGGAAGTTGAAAATACGAGTAAACGTATCTACGAAATGTATTAAAACACATTTTTTCAATGAAAATGTAAATATTTCTCTAAATTTATTATCTAAGACTTCCAAAATCAATATAGTTTTTTACATCCTGAGTATTTCATTCTCTTTTCTTTTCATTCTCTTTCATTAGATTATAACACTTTTATCATATTTCTCCAGTAAATTCGCTTGCATTATTGATCATTCATAAGGCCAGGTTGGGAGCACATTCTCTACAGGTGCCATAACGTGTTCCTCTTATTAGTCAAGATGTGTCCCAGATATATTTTCGGTAAATTGTGTTCTATCCTGGTATACTCTAAGTATTTAGATTAAATATCCAACTTACGCAAATGTTATCTCCCTCTCCGATGTTTGTTTGCTGTTGATCGGTGGTGGTCAAGTTCGTGGAGATTGTTGGGTTACCAATCACTTAACCGGCCGGCCGCCTAAAATGGAAGCAGTGAATTTATTAGAGAAAATAGTCAGCAATATAATAATCAAGGGGGTACCAAGGCGTAAGTACATACATACCCGGCCCATATTTGTCAATTTCCCTTATCAGTAATCAAATTCAGTGACAGACGCACACAAGACGAAGCTAAACGAGTATGGTTTGACAAAACGTTATTTTAGATAATCTCATATCTAAACTAGATTAAAGTAAATCATTAAAGTTATCATGAGATAATATATCATGAGTGTCTTTACACGTAACACCCGTCAACATTTTTTTCCAATCCGTTCCAATCCAATTTTTCCAAAATCTGGACAGTTCAATAATTCAATTTACGCCTATTGCATCCATACAAATTGCGAAAGTACGCATTCTAATAACCTCATTTATATCCCCTACTATCTTCCTTTATTAATTTCTTCTTAGCTTCAAGCTGCCTGAAGAGCCACTTCCTTACTCTATTCCGCTGATCCAACAACCTGCCTCCCAACTGTCCACGGTCTTTAACATCCCCTGCCTATCAATACTTCTTCCACTCGAATTTTCTCCCCTTTTCCGGATATCCCACGTCAACTACCTCTCTTTGTTCATCATATTGAAAACTTTGACTTTTGTCTTCTCATTTGTCCAAAATAGTTTTTCTAGTTTTTGCCACACACATCTCGAAAGCCTCAATACATGCTCATCTCTATCCTTGAAGGCCAGGTTTAAGGTTCATGCAGTTCCATATTAAAACATTTACATCTCTTTGTTTTAAACCTTAAAAAATACACCTGTCATCAGTTATTTTCATTATGCAAATGATTTTTTAGTTGACAGTATCGTTGTTCCCTTTATACCCTCATCACTTTGCCCATTTATCTGTAATGACTGCACAAATGAAACGATATGTCTACCGTAGTTTATTTCCTCCTACGTTAACGTTTAACTTAGTTTTATAATGTCTTCAACCCTCATTTTCTTCGTTTTCTTGTGGTTAATCAAAACAATTTGGTCATTGTTTGGCCATCTGCACAACTATCAGACTTTTATTTCCATTACGCTTGTGAATTAAAATCAACTACGCTTTGAAAAAGATAAACTTAATTAAATGTTTTAGAAACTCTCTCCGTTCGATTTAATTTTGAAAATATCAGTTGTTCTCTATTCCTTCTCATTTTTTACTTTAAAATAAAAATTATTTTTTTCATCCACTGATTATAAGAATATTGTTTTCTCATTATGGTTATTTGTTACACTATCGTATTCATGTCATGATAATGTATATAGATGGACGAATTCACGCTCTCCCGAAATAAATCAACTAAAAACAAATTTTTCTGCTCTAAGAGAGTGAATAATGTAACATCAAACAGTCATTCCATTACATATATATTAATCGTGAATATATAGTATCCAGAAATTTAAATTCAATAAACGGAAGTTGCTTAAGAGTCGGTAACTGGCATCACGGTCCTAGCGTACAGGTAAGTGAAGTGCGCAAGCCGGAGCGAGAAGGCGTCTCGCAAAAAGGAAAATAATACGAAGAAGAGGGAATGAGACGAGATGGCAACCGGGCTTTTTATTCACTCGCACATATTCCGATGCTCAAAAAGGCACGTGTTACGTTTTCCTACGCAAAAAAAGGGACATTCGAATCCAATACATCCATCCTGCGCCGGTTCGATCTTTCAATTCGGACGAATTTGCTCAGTTCCACGCAGCGACCCCTGCAGGCTACCCAGTGTGCGAGCTCGGCATCGGAGGATGAATTGGAGAAGAAAGGGAGGGGTGCATGGGGGAAGAGACGAGCGAACTGGTGGTGCGTCGTGCAGTTTTGTCATACATGAAGCCTTGTCGACAGGAGGTCGACGAGGGTTGAAATGTGACGCCGACCAATCGTACCACACTACGAGATATGCATATAAGCATTGTAGACGAGATATACGAGTATACATGCATGCATGCATAAATACATATGTACATAAACACACATTTTCTATAAAAAGTATCGGGAAAAGTTTCGTTAAAATAGATTTACTTTAAATATTGCTACAATTCTTCAAAATTCTCCGAAGTAAATCCCTTGAGCGACGATACACTTTTGCCAGCGGATTTTCTATGTATCAAAGGCTCCCTAGTAGGCGGATTCCGGGAGGTCCTCAAGGGTACGCAGGATGCAAGCTTGTTTGAATTATATATATAAATATATATAGGAACACATGTAACAGACGAAAACTGGAGCGCATGCAAAACTGTATTGATTATCATGCAAAATACATGGAAAAAGGTTCGGCCATTTTCAACAATAAATTACTGTTTTCTCATCATTAGGTTGAAAATATAAAGAGCTATCTTCGTATACATCCCTTGTTTTATCCTGGTAGTTCAATCTGATGGTGTAATGTGTGGTCAGAATGATTCTCTCAATGTGACAAGTGACATCGAGTACTCAGTACATTTTTAAAAGCCGCAGTCTCGCTTTCTCTCTTCGTGACCTTCAACCTAATTCCTCTGCGTCCAGTCTACTTCCAAGACACGTATAATCTTTCTACCTCCTTCTTACCTTTGCCCTTCAGCATGGATGCCTGGTTTTGGCACCTTCTATTCTTCTCTCTTCTGATTTTCACTCGTTTCCAGCCGAAGTAGATGTTGAAGCATTGCTTAGTTACTCCTTTTTTCGCGTTAATTTCGAGATTTTGAGATAGTCATCAAGGGTACGGCGCTCACCCAAGAGCCCTCTTCTTCCCCCATCTCGTCCCACTTTTTTCCGTCTTGAGCCGTCAGTTTCTTTTCTATCCTTTAAAGGACAGGTAGGGATAGGGACTATAACTTGCCCGCTTCTTCCATTCATTTCCTTGCCCGCCAATCCCTTTCTTTTTCTTCTGCTCCCCCACAGCGCCCTCCTCCACCATCCCCCATTCCTTTCCTCCTTCTTCTCGATTCCAGAGGCGCACTGCCTTAAACTACCTTATCTGATCATTCACTAAAAACTCACCTCCTCCCTCTTCCTTCTTCTCCTCATCACTCTCTCCGCGCTCCCCGCATTCAACCACGCCTCGCACACGTAAACTGAATAGGTGGTCATGTGTGGGCGCGCCCCCAACACCCTTTTTAAGTGCCTCCTCCTCTCCCACTCCTCCAACTACCTCCCCCCCTTTCCCCTCTCCAACCAACTCTCCCCCACCTCCTCCCCCAATACCCCTTCAGGCGCGCACCCCGCCCAAATACACGGATCTTACTTCCTTCCTCTTCGCCTCCTTCTTCCTCCGGTTCCTCCGTTGCCCATCCCACAGCCTCCCCCGTCTCCAGCCCCCGCGCCGCTGCCTTCCGCCTTCGGAGAGACCAAGCGATTGATAACTTGCCCCGGCGATCCGATATATATCTCTCTTCTTCCATGTGTTTACACGAGATTGTGTATTTGTTTTCATCCGGGAGATAAACGGTTGAAGTACTGTTACAGTCTCAACCTTGCCTCAATAAATGAAGTCAACAATAAATCTTCAAACTTTTGTCTGCCTTTCACTCCATTCTAACTTAAATTGAGCTTCTGAAATGATATATATATATATATATATATATATATATATATATATATATATATATAAATCGGTCACATTTCTGAAAAAATATCATGCCATCCACGTTAACATATTTCAGCCTGAGAGAGGGAGAGAGAAATAATGTTCTGTAGCTCATTGCACCATTTAAGTGCGGTAGAAACGGGTCAACTATATGGTAGGTACAAGATGGAATGATTGGTGTTCCATATAATGAACATTTATGTCGCGCAAATCGTATGCGCTTTGCCATTCATAATGTTAACATTTTAGGGCGTTTTACGTTAATTCGTTTGATTTATGCATCGTTTGAATCGGATATTTAAATTAATTTTTATGACGGTCGATCATATCCAAATACTAATCCCCATGAATGCCTCAATCTAACGATAATTCACATGATGATCTTCCTTTACTACTTCTTGCACAGCATCAATATTTTCTGGTACAACAACTGATTTTGGACCGCCTTCACGACTTCCGTCGCTGAGCAAACGGTGGCCATGATGGAATTCGTTTTGCCAACGTTTCACAGTGGCTCAAGGATGGCGTTTCATTGCCGAAAATGGAAGTAAGTTGATAGATGCACTCCTGTCTTGATAATCCACATTGAAACTCGTAAAGAATCATCACACGAAAGTGATCACAAGTTAACTCCATTTTTTCGCTGAGACAACATTTTTGAGTCACTGTAAACAATGCAAGTAATGATCAAACGACAAAATGTTCTGAAGATAGAGTTAAAAGGGTCAAACTTTCAGATGAAAACGTTAAACATATCTCTAAGTTTCTTATTCAAAAAGTAAAATTTCAAAAATCACTCGAATCCATTCATTACTATATGTTGTAGACAGGTAAATATGAGTGAGATGTACTCGTGTTTACGCGTGAGCTGAATTACATATTCTTACATATAAATCTGTGTCTACTTATACATAAAGACTTGTGCCCTTACAACATCCACAAAAACACAAGCTATGTGATTTTTCGGGTACCAGATCTTCCTGGGAAACCATAACCGGCCCCCTACCCTGATGTGTGAATTTCACACGCCATACTACGGCTCAGTACCGGGTGAACTCTACCATCACCTACCAAACTGACATTCGAGTTGATATATATATATATGTATATATATATATATATATATACACGTGTATATAATATGTGGAAGATAAATACATACCCACACACATCCCACGTACATCCAAAAATAGACGGTAGAACTACAAAAATACTCTGTTATCTACATAGTTATTACTACAAAGATATTTACCGTTAGAAGATTTTTTTGCAGTGCAAGTTTAGCCATGCAAGTTTTGTATTTTTATCCAACATTGAATGTATCCTATAAGTTTACAGACGATACACCGGTTTGCATGCAATATAATGCGGTGTTGCCAATTTATGTCCATGTTTACGTTCAAATTAAATTGATTTCACTTGTTCAAGGTTGCAAAATGCTGTATGAGGACGATGGCCAAAACCGCAACATAGGCATTGTCATTCAACCTTCAAGCGTGCTCTGCCCTCTTGTCGCCCCGTTTGCTCTAAGGACAGACAGATGAGTCGGAGCATGCTTCGAGTCATCTGTTCCTCCCGCGGGGGGGGCGGTTGGCTAGGACGATCGGGGAGGGGGCAATAGTTGGTCGGTCAGTGAAGAGCCCCCTCCTCGATAAAATCCCCACAGGGTCGGAGGGGAGGTTCCCGGGCAGATGAAAAAGGAGGAGGGGAAGAATAGGGGAAAGTGTTTTGACAACTGGTACGGATGAAAGATTTATCATGGAGGGGCATTATTCGTACGAATAGTGCGCCATTTGCTTCGGATGTACGGAATCGTGTTCTCTCCTGGAAAACAAAGCAAGTTCAAGCAAGCAAGCTCAACTGCACGACACTCAACATTCAGAATGGATGGCGCTCAAGAGGAGGTGGGCTTAGTTGCTCAAATGATTCCACGTTGAGCTTGGCAAATTCGATTATTTTAGAGTGCATAATACCAAGGGCGTAAACAAAACAAAGGTAATGAGATTTTCGAGAAAGAGGAGGGCTAAGTTAAATATTAAAATGAATGAGGGCAAGGGGAACAGTTAACTATCATGGAAGTATTATGGACCAAGAGTGTCGAAGTAGTAAGCGCATTAGAAAACAAATTATAGGAAAAGACGCTTTTACGAAGAGGATGGCGTAGGGGACTGAGACGTGTATAAGGATATTAGGAAAAGATATGCGAAGACAGATTTGCAGCGTGGTTAGGTCTAGCGAGGGAACTTCGTCGAAGTCCTTGAAGCAAGGTAAAAGATGCGAGATTGGAAGATTTGGAGATGCAGATGTGGAGGTGGATGGGGAGAGTAAAATGGACGTAAATGAAAGGAAAGTACTAGGCGTAGGGAGGAGGAGAGGGAAGGTTGAGAGAATTCCGCAAATCCCGAGCGAAGGATTGGAATAGATGCAAATATGAAGCATATAGAATTGAAGAACTGCACAGCGTTTGGCTGTCCTCTTAGAAGAGGTATTGAAATGTAGATATATAGATAAAGGACTTTATTTGGGCGAAATTAAGACCTAATTGTCCCTTCTTCCATTTAACCCATTGTCATATACATAGTATACAAGGAATAAAATTTATAAAACACATGCATATATACACAAAATACATATAGACAAACACAAATTTTAACATCGAAAGTAAAGGAAAAGAAAACATATATATATATATATATATATATATATATATATATATATATATATATATATATATATATATAACTTAGACAGTAACACACAGCACGAGAACACATAAAAAGAACACTCACAATAATATCTTGATAATTTCAACGGACTCGAACTCCGTCTTCTTCGGAAGATAAGATATGACTCATATCTTATCTTCCGAAGAAGACGGAGTTCGAGTCCGTCGAAATTATCAAGATATTAATGTGAGTGTTCTTTTTATGTGGTATCGTGCTGTGTGTTACTGTCTAAGTTTTTTATTCAACACTTCCGTGTTACTTCGAAGAAATCATCTATATATATATATATATATATATATATATATATATATATATATATATATATATATATATATATTTATTTATTTATTAGGTAATCTACCGGTTAAGGTAGGTTTTTTGGATGGACACAACTATCAAATAAAAATTTTGTGACTCCCCACCTAGCAAACTAATCTATATCAGGTCCCTCTTCATCTCGGTGTACTTCTTTCCTCCCTTCATCCCGTCCAACATCCCTATCCTGTTCCTACTCTTACCTCGCTTGCCCAACATTCTCCCCTCTATTACCCTCTTCAACATTCCACTACCGCTCAATACGCCTTTCACCCATTTTTCCTGCCTCCATAGGATTTCTCTCAACAAACCCTCTCCTCACCCACCATCTCTAGTACTTCATTTGTTTTCCTTTCGGTCCATTTCACCTTCTCCATTCTTCTCCACACCCACATTTCGAAAGCCTCTAATCTACGTCTATCCTCCTGCTTCAGTGACCACGTTTCCGCGCCGTACATAGCTACGCTCCATATCAGAGTTTTTACGAGTCTTGTCTTAACATCCCTACTCAACGTCCCCGTCATCAACTCCCTCCTCCTTGAGAAAGCCTCCTTGCCTAGCGCAATTCTTCTCCTTACGTCCCTACCACTTTGACCGTATTGGTCCAAAACACTTCCGAGGTATGTAAACTGTTCTACCTGCTCTATTTTTCCCCGCCTTTTTTAACATTTAGCTTAGCCTTTTTCTTTCTGGAAAATCGCATAACCTTTGTTTTATTAATATTGATTCTCATCCTATATTTATCGCACTGAACCTCCAATTCACCCAACAAAGCTTGCAACCCCTTGGCTGACTGAGCAACTAATGTTTGGTCATCAGCAAACCTAACCGATTTTACGAATTCCCCTCCGACTTTCATTCCTACCTCCAGTTCTTCCCATGCCTCTTTAATCATTTCCTCTACATATACGTTGAACAGTACCGGTGACAATGGGCAACCATGCCTTACCCCTCTTCCTAACACTGCCCATCCGGACTCTCCGTTCCCCACTCGTACCTGAGCAGTCTGAGACATGTACAGGTTGCGGATCAGTCTCCTGTCCCTCCAATCCATTCTTTTTTTTCTGCAATACACGCATTAATTTTTCCCAATTCACTCTATCAAACGCTTTTTCGAAATCTACAAAACTGTTATATATATGTATATATATATATATATAATATTTTTATACACACATACATGTACATAAATAGATTAGGGATACATCAATACATGCAAACATACCCAGATTAAAAGACAGTGATTAGAGAGAAATAATAGGATTAGAAAAGTGTAAGCAAAGAATAAGGTTTGTGGGAAAAGCTAGGGTCAACATAATATAGGGTTTTCAGTTCATTCAACACCTTCAATATTAAATGGTAGACTACAAAATAAACTTAAAAATAACTAGAGAATGGTTATTATTAGGGTTGAAAATATACTAAGTACGAAGAATTGGAGTCCACGCTACAATTTAAGTCATATAGAGATGTTCCGAAGATGTTTGTTTTCTGATATTATGCATGGAAAATGCAAGACAAAAGTTTTTAAAGTCGAAACTCCTGCAACTCCTGATGAAGGAACAAAAATTCCATCGCTATCAAAGCTTGGTAATAAAAACCATGAAGTCAGTAATCAACCCGAAAGTCGGTTTGGTAGGTGATGGCAAGTTCACCCAGTACTAAGCCCGACGGCGTGTGAAATTCACACATTAGGGTAAGATGGCCAGGTCGTTTCCCTGTGCCGGCTATGGTTTCCCAGGAAGATCTGGTACCCGAAAAATCAAACAGCTTGAGTGGAGTTGAGGGTACCAGGGAAGATTGCCCAAGAATCAAAACCGGACCCACCAGTATAGTATGATAGTCCAACGGATCAGTAGTCCAACGTTTGACCCCTGGACTACCGCGGCCCACATGTTGATATCGATATTAGGTGGTCAATTAAACCTAGCATGAAGCATCATGTTCATTGGAGTTTATTTTACAAAAATCTCACTTTATTTATTTACAAAAAGCCGCACTTATATTAATAGTTCGGATAACAATCTCTATTCTACAAGTCTTTGTAGCATTCCCTAGATGGGTACTATGGGGTCTAGAGGAATGACTGGTAAAAATCACCGTTAACCACCCTAGACCAGGGATGGGGAACCTTTTTGCATTCGAGTGCCAACGTTTGTTTACGTAATACAAATATACTTTTTCTCGCGTGCCAACAAATAGAGTGATCATCGTGAAATTTCCAGTACCACCCTCCCAGTTCTACGTGCCAAAAGAATTACACAGCGTGCCACTTTGGGAACACGTGCCATAAGTTCGCCAACCGCTGCCCTAGACGAAGGTTGAAGAGAGAAATGCAAAAATAGGTTTCCGGAGCCAAATCAGAAATGATTGACAGGCGATAGGTAAAATCATAAACTTATTCTGAATTTAATTTCAAAACAGCTTCCTCTATCGAACCACTTCAACCACCACTCATTTCATTTTTCCCTCTAACCCCTCAGTACTCTGAATTCACTATTAAAAATGATCTCTTACTGGCCTTATTGCCTGGCTCCACCTTTCGACCGCAAATAGGATGACACTTGTCTACCACGGTCCTTCCAGGATGACTCACGACGACTCACCACTTGCAGTATGTAGACGGCTGCTAACCACTTTACCTCCGCTAGGGTGTGTGGTATGAGGTAATTCTATTTCTAAAATTCTGAATTTAAATTTAGCGCTGCCTAGATTTTTGCTACCAATTAATAAGTAAATAATCCAAAATATTTTAAAGTTTACAGCAGGTACATGAAGCGCACTATTTAGTTGTAAAATATGCTCTTAACACACACAATACGAGGTGCAAGTACGAAGAACAATAAAATTAGGGTTAGATAAAAGGTTACGTAAAGGTTTAGACAGTTCACCTATTTCGGAAATGCTTAAGGAGGGTGGATAAAGTGTTTTTGACATTAAAGGTGAATGGGTTAGATTAAGAATTACATACATATAGGCGGGAGAGGCAGGAACCGTTAAGTGCAGATATACGGAAAATACTAACGAAATCTATGCTATGGAGCGTAGTTTTGGAAGCTCGGCAACTTGGTCGTTGAAGCAAAAGAAAAGCGTAGCTTGAAGACTTCGGTGATTTATTGATGTATTTAGCTTTGGAGAAAAATGGAAGAAAATAGACAGAGAAAGAAGGCGAACGGCGAAGGTATGGGCATATAACGGGGGGATGTGACGCAGCTCTTGGGAGAATTCCATCCTAGCTCACTTTTCTTGGACTAAAGAAGGGTCAAACTTTTGATCACTTCCATTGAAGTGATCCAGAGTGTATTTCACTCCGTTCTACCACCCAGCAATACAAGATCACGATCAAAATGTAAGTTTACGTGGTCTGAGGAATCTTCAAATTATACTGGGGTCATTCAATAAGTAATGAGACAAATGGCTATAACTCAAAAACGGTTTTTTGGATTCTTTCAAAATGCTGGCTCATTTTCAGCATAATCGCCTCAACATTTATGCACCTGTCCCATCTTTCTTTTACCTTTCTAACTCATTTGGCAAATAATTCTTTCAGCTGATCTCTAAGCCACTTTTGCACCGCTTTCTAGACTTCCTCGTCCTTTGCTCACGTTTTTCCACGTAATTCGTCTTTGAGTGCTTCAAACAGGTCAGATGGGGTCAGGTCTGAACTGCAAGCGGATGAGGTTCGACCTCACAGCCCAATTTCTTAAACATATCAAGGGTCATCTGGGCCCTCGTTGTCGTGCTAAAAAATAGCTCCTTTTGCCAAGAGTCCATCTACATCTACATAATACCCTGCAAGCCGCCGAAAGAGGTCCCTCTCTCAATCTCAGGAGCTATTTATTGATGACACGGTGGTATACAGGGAAATAGGAGCCAACTAAATCGCGAGCTACTCTCTAGAGACTTAGACACAATCTCGGATTGGTGCAAGAAATGGGGATTATTACCTAATATAGACAAATTCGCAATTATGCCAATGTCACCAGTCACAGCGTTCGGACCCGATGTCGCAGATTTGCCAAGTAGGACTGTCAACGGACTCCCACAATTGTCTGCTGGGAGGGCAACTTTGTCCTTATTTCTCATGCTACTTGACTTAAGTGCACACGTTAATCGCAATCTCAGGTTATTTGCCGATGACACAGTGGTATACAGGGAAATAAGGAGCCAATTAGATCGCGAGCTACTCTTTAGAGACTTAGACACAATCTCGGATTGGTGCAAGAAATGGGAATTAATGCTTAATATAGACAAGTGTGCAGTTTTGAAATTTTGGAACAAAGGGAGTGGCGAACAGGACATAAACTACGAAATAGAGGAGGGTTCAGTACTAACTACGGCCAAACAAGTAAAATATTTGGGGGTAGTTCTAGCATCATGCCTTTCATGGGGAGCACATAGCAGGACAATATGCGGATCCGCTTTAAAGAAACTGGGCTTCATTAAACGGGTGGTGGGGAGATGTAATGAGAAGATTAAAGAGAGGTGTTATTTTGCCACACATTTGGAATATGCCGCCAGTATTTGGGATCCTTGGGAGAAAATCTGGCAAAAAGAGTTAGATAAAGTCCAAAGAAAATCCGCCAGATTCGTTTAAAATATTTATAATAAGAACACAAGTGTTACAGGTCTCTTAGGGGAATTAGGCGTAGAGCCCCTTGAAATACGAAGAAAACAAGCGGGACTTAGACTTTTAGAAAGATTCAGAACCAGCGGGTTTAACGATGACACTAATGGCCCCACACTACTTAGGTAGATCAGACCACAAATATAAAATAAGGGAGATAGATTCCAGTACAGATAGATTCAAATACTCATTCTTTCCCAGAACAATCAGAAATCATAGCAATAAGAAAACGAAGTCCCTTTAGAAATATTAAAAACATTTTAGTTGCAAGTGGGAATAAAATTAAAAATTCAAAGATCGTGCATGTCTATGTTTTTTGGTAGTTTTTGGGTTTACATGTGTGCGAAAGGGTTGGGGTGAAAGGGTTCTTACCTGAATGTTTACCATGTTTGGTTTGTGGACTACAGATTTGTGGCTTCTGTATGCGGTTTTTTTTTCTTTCTAAATTACGGGTGGTGCCCTAACACCCCCCGCCACACGCCCTTGCGGTGGATTTCGGTGTATTGAGAAGATTTAGATGTAGATGAAGAGCGTATGGCGGGGAATTTTACATCACCATCCGTAAAAGAGAATAAAATTAGATGCAAAACCAATATATTTGTGCAATCCTGCACCCACAGTGGCGTATATATAGTATTCATGCAAAAACCGTTGCAAGTCACTACTCTTCCAAAAAAGCGTCTTCTTCAATCAAATCTTGCTGCTTTCAGTCTTCATTAATGGAAAGTCTCGGTTTTCTATGAGTATCAGTAGCAAAGTGCCTGGGTGCCAAAGTGCCATTAAATAGTTATAAATTATGAGGGTGAAGAAAAAACTTTACTATTCCACATAAAGTTTACTAGTTTTTATGGAATAGCAAAGTTTTTTCAAATTTTATGTGAATTGGCAAAGTTTTTTCTCTACCCGCCTCATGAAGGAATTCCACCTAGTTAAACCTGACCCTGTTATGGTTATGAACTATATGGTGAAGAGGTGCATCACTTACTTGCACTTACATAGCTACTATTTGAACAGTAATTCTTCTGTTATCGCGAAAAAAGTCTATCAATCCTCGATTCCAACGAGGCACCAGAGACTTCGACTGCAAGTCAACGTCCACGGTGGGTTCATCGCCCACACTATTTGTTTAACGATTAATTGGGACGAGAATGAGATTTATTTCCTTCTTACACCTAACCCCTGTACATAATTATATTAAAGACAGTTAAAAATACCCAAGCCCTAGGTGGAGGAAAACTCACATAAGCGGGAATCGAACCCACCACCTAAGGGTTGATCGGCGGGGACTTTACCCCACCACCACTTGGATCGACGGCGGTTGAGTAACGTTTTTTTTTCCTTTACTTTTAAACCGATCAACGAACTTTTAATAAATCATCAACATTCTAGAAAGTATTTCACTTGGTTTTTTATACCTACTGCGACTAAAAATTGTTGCTCTTCTACTGTGCAAACTTCCATTGGACTTGACAAATGAACTGAAGATTTTGAGGTTATGTTGAAATAAAAAAGTGTCAGGATAATAATAAAGGAGAAAAGAATGTTGGGAGGAATACGAAGAATGCAAGAATATTTGGCGCAGGATATATTCTGAAGGAATAGAATGATAAGGACTGCGACGTGAGTGAGAATGTAGGAAAAGCAAGATGGAGGAAGAAAAAAGTGGTATTTTGGACGGCAGGAACATCTCGTAGAAAGTCATTAAAATATGTAGTACTAAAAACCGGGTAATTTTCATTTAGTGTTGTGTGAAAACTATTAAATAATTAGTTCCTTTGTCCATTATATACCTGATTAACTGACATATTACTGATATTAACTATCAAAGAACCATCTAATTGGGAATAAATGTGAATACATTAATGGCATTTGTATATGAGAGAAGCCTGTGTCAGCAATCATTGAGAATTGTTCTGAAACTTTTTTGCAGTACAATTATTTTCCTTATCTTTATCCATAAATTTTATCGTAGACTGATTTGATTTTTTAACGTTCAAACTAAATTGTTTATAGACTCGCCCACTAATAGGCCTGAGGGTCTTTCCTAGAGAACACATGTCATACTGATTGGCAACATACTCGTAAGAGGGTGACACGATATTTTCGTACGCATTTCAAAATACATTTTTTGAAAAGTGGAAAAGTAACTATAGTAAATAAAAAACTATGAAATTAAGTTGTTTAAATTCATATGTTTTTAGAGAGGCATTAATTATCAATTAAAATAATGAATCAAAGAAGAATTCTCGTTCGGTAAGAGCTAATTCTATACTTTTTGTGCTCTTGAAATTTTCAATGAGAAGTAACTGCCTTTTTTCCAATATACATATCTAATTGTGGAAATATATGACTAATGTCTTCAACCCATACGAATATTATACTACTACTTCTTGTGTCCTATTACAAATTCAAGTACTGCGAAAATGGAAGCACGCCCGTTAATATTTCAGAAGGAAGCTCGAAACTTTATGGTACTACGTCATCAATCGCCGGAATTTTACCGTTTTAACTGACAGATATAGATTCGACCTTGCGACGTCTACGGGAAATTTTTAACTGCAAAAATTCAACTCGCACGTTTCGATGCGTGACGTGACTGAGGGTTTGCCTTTGCGGAAGGAAAAGGTCTTTCACGCCAACAGAAGGAGAGAGGACACGGCAAGAAAAGGCGTCGGGGAGTAAAGGAGTTGGGGCCGTATAAAGGGATAGGAAGGGGAGAGAGAGGTCATCACGTGGATGCTGAGAGCGATCTGTAGGTAGGCAGTGGTCTCCAGGAGGTGAGGTTGGAGGGCAGTTGGGGTGGTGTGGTCATAAGGAGGGCGCGCAGCTAGGGTCTGGGGGCGAGGGGTAAGAGTAGATCTCCTCCTTCCCCAAAGCTCGCCTCTCCTGGAAAGAAGCGAGGGGACCCAGGGAGGGCCGTACCTCCGTCCTACGTGACCGGGTTGCAAGGGGAGGGAGGGGTTGGGGAGGAGATGGGGTTGAGGAGAAGGGGGTTGAAGCAGTCGGGGCCAGAGGGGGGAGGGGCGCCGAGACCTTGTTCGGCGGCGAAGGGGAGGTGAGGAGGGGGGACGGAATCCCCAGGGTCGGGTCTTGAAAGACAAACAGTATCCCATTTACGCGAGTTTGAAGATGTGGCATCATGGGAAGGGAGTGGTGTATGAGAGGAGGTGTATGTGGGGTGGGGAGGGATGCTGACTGGAGGGGAAGGGATCCTGGGGGGATGAGAGATGGGGAGCCAAGGGGTTTTACCAAATCCAACAGATCCAGTGGAAGGGACTCCGGCTTTCACATGCTCCAAGGAGGTCGACCTGATATAACGATTGGTGTGCCTTATATTTTGGATGCCATTGATTAAAACGGTGGCAATCAAATTGTTCCTCGATGGTTTTTTTCTACCAATGCCAATGAATTCATTTAATCTTTGTCTGATTTTAGCAAACCCATTAAAAATGAGTTTGAGTAAATATATTTAATTACATTTGGGGAAATATATATCCTGATATGAATTTCATGTCTTGGAAATTTCCTGCACGTTCATTTAGTACGAATTTTGGAGATGCATTAAATATTTCCTGATATGCATGTCAATAAAACCAAAATAAAAGTTCGTTTTTTCCGGTCATCAAACAAACTATGATTTGACGAGAGAACAAAATAAATGCTAAATAAATCATTGGGTAAAATTGGGAAAAACGCTGGATAAAATTGGATATATTATAAAATGATACCTCTTCTTTGCGTCGACACGTACAGTGGTTCCTCGATCAAGATGTTTCTGGAAATACTAATTTACCTAGTATTAATTTAGCTGGATTGCACCTCTTACGTGTCAGGGCATGGCCGTTTCTGCTACTCAACGAAGTTTCTGGGAAAATGCTAATTTTATCATACAAATTTATTTTTTAAGATTCATAATTATCGAGTATAAATTATCGAAATGGTTATTTGGAAAGCCTAGAACATCTCCTAAAACCTGTTCAGGACGAAAGATATCGTTTTCATGAGATTAAAGGCAGTACCGTCTTGAAATCTCTAATAATTAGGTGGTCAACCGATGAAGTTAGGCCTTGGTGGCTGTAGTGTGTCACATTCCCTACGAGTGTCTTTGGGGCGGAGGCTACAAGTTGCATTTCCATGTGATAGTAGAGTTTCCCCTTCTTGCTTTATAATTCTAATTTCCACGCTATTGGACTGATTTGTACTAAATTTGTGTGTGTAATCTGGTTTATATAGTATTATTATTTGGATGCGTGTGAGCTGAGATGGTTTTCGCATGAATATCCCTGTGGTTGTAGGTTTGCATGACTTTATTGGTTTTGTATGTAATTTTATTCTCTTTTAGGAGTGGTGACCTAACACTCCCCACCATACGTCCTTTTGGCGGCTTGTGGGGTATTAAGTAGATTTAGATGGCATAGAACTAACAAAGACGCATATGTCAACCTCTCCTAACGAAACACAACATGCAATATGTCACTACAAAAAACCCAACTTCAATTTCGCATACTTTCTACCTACCTTCATTCCACTCAACGCATCTGTTCTAATAGTACTCTTCCTTCCTTGTTTGCCTAACGTTTTCCCCACTATTACAGTCTTCAGCAATCCATTGCCAAGTAAATTTCTCTGCGTCCATCTTTTCTGCTTCCTTCGAATTTCTCCCAAACAATGCCCACTCCTTTCCCACCATGACTTGCACATCCTCGTTGATTTTCCCTATTTTCTTTATATTATTAGAAAATTATGAAAAACATTTAGTTGGAAAATTGGGTCATTATCAAAATATTTTAGCAAATGATCACTGGCAGTAACGCTCCTTTGAGAAATTATTATACATGGCTGCATCTCTATATTTCTCAGAGCATTCAGGGCCACATGACGGATGGTGAATAGGGATGATACCATTTTGAAGTTGCTTGTTTTCAATGGTTAATCAGTTGCCAGTAGTGTCCATTTAAGACCAAAGTGGGGATACGGACTTCCAGAATAATTCGCAACGCATAGAAACCTCAACGGCTGGCACATTGCTTTGCATGGAGCACAGTACGGCTTATAGCGGGCGACTGCGGCAAAAAGAATAACGGAGAGGATGAAGGTAGGCAAAGGGACAAAGGGGGGGCAAAGGGGGGTCAATATGCTTATTAGGGGCGTCAGAAGGGGCAACGAGAGCGATACGGGAGGACGAACTTGAGGTCACCAGTCACAGCGTTCGGACCCGATGTCGCAGGTTTGCCAAGTAGGACTGTCAACGGACTCCCACAATTGTCTGCTGGGAGGGCAACTTTGTCCTTCCCCTAAGACTTTCTGACTTCAATACTACTTGGGGGATCTCAAAATATTGCGTCGAACGAAAAATAATGCCCACACTTGGGATCCTACCTGCATGGAATTCCTCGTGGTTCATCCATTTAAATCAAATGAGACAGTGGGGCTATTTTGTAAGTCCCAATTTATCATAATAACGATTTTTAAATTAATTTGCCGATGAATGTATTCACATTTGATTCCGATATCCGAAAAACTTCTAATGTTGTTCTTCCTCGAAACAGCAAGTTTTTCTACATCAAAATTCCATTTTTATTGATCTGTATCTCCCCCTGAAAACGCTATGAGGTCCATTGGCAGAGCGTTTTTGGTAACCAGTCATTACAGTAACACTGTTATAGTTCAGCACATGCTTCCCACTGCTTTAAATCGAATTTTGCGAAGAATGATTCCATATATCGGGTAATAAAATCAACGAAAGCAAAATTAAGGAGAAAATGGAATGCTTTTATATGGAAAATAAATGTGGGTAGCAGTCAAGCACGTCTAAAAAATTGGAAATGTTTTACCTTTCAATACATTAAATCACAGTTTCTGATTTGATGCGGCAGAAATTAATTCACAATCAAAAATTAATTTAAGCACTTTTCCATAAAATAAATTTTACATATCATCCCGTTTCTTATTCTTATCATTACTTGTGATAAACCACACGCTTTTCGACTCTCACAGATTCTCATTTGGGTACAAGACGTACAAACCGAGAGGAAAATGGTATAGATATTATAAATAGTATTGATATTCTACCAATTAAGGTAAATTTTGGATGGACAGTCTATATAATTGTGTTGTTACAACAATGCATTAATATAATGCAATAGAATACAACAGATTTACTTGCCTCTCCTAACAAATAACCAACTTGACATCCGACACTACAGTAAGTCCCTCCTCAATCCTGTCTCCTTGTTTGGTGACTCAACAGCGCTCACCACAAGCCCTCTTGGCGACTCACGGTGTATTATGTAGATGTAGATATTTCCATCCTCCCTTCATTTCGTCCATATGCGACCCCTCATATCCTTCCTCATACCCCGGCGTGAGTTGAGCGTCGTTTATTAAGACTTACAAGTAATTTACAAGAATTTTCTTACAAGACTTACTTGTATATCGTGGCCAAATGCTAAAATTCTTTTTTAATTGCATTCAACACATTGTTTTGGGTGATATCTTGTACATATACTCTATGAAATTAGTCTAAGGGCCCCTCTCTATCACTATTTCTTTCATATGAAATGGATAATTAACTCACGGAAGAGGAAAAAATCTCTCGTTCCATGGTAGGCCGATATACTTCAAGCACGAAAAAAGTACGCCGGCAAATTTGACGACCGTGGTAAAAAATTAAAGGAGGCAACTTTGAAAAAAAATTTGGTATGTACTCTATGAAAAAAAAGGACCCCAATATTGTTTAAAATGAAATAAAGTTGATTAACTCCTCGCGTAATAAACTTAAAATGATTTTATCACAATAAACAACAATGAAAAAAGTGCTCGGGTAAACCGGATCGGCATTTTGGCCTTTTGTGCCTCACTTCACCCTGCTATCCCTGTTCCTCCTTTTTTCATATGCTTAAGAGCGTTATTTAAATTATGTACACCAATTTACTGTTGCTTCCTTGAGGAGAAAGAAGGCTGGTCTATGAAGGGTGATTTTTCAGAAGTTTCATATTTTCACCGAAATAGAAATATAAATTTTATTTCAAGTAAATTTTAAATTTAAATGTAATATTATAGGTGAAAACTGCGCAGAATTGTGGCACGCATATAGAAAGCGTGGTAAACACTTTTCGCTTCAATTATATTAAAACGAAATTATTTTTAAGTCCCACACTTCATTTGAATACTTTTAGAATGTAATTTACTCTATGGTGCATTGCGAACTCAAAGTAAGGGCGATGTATTTTAAATTAATCATGACATTCCGTTTTTTTCGAATAATAAGGTTATTCACCTCTCAAACCGACCTCGGGGTTCAACCATATTCCAAGACACACACTTCATCTCAAGTTCGGTAATTTTTTATGAAGAATAAGTTGAACCAAAGAACTTATATTATTATGCCTGGAGGAACTTTTGGCGTATAACTTATACCTAAAGCACACCATCACACCCTATCCTCTTCATATACATTATTTGATACGAACTTTTCCTTAAAATATTACCGCATTGCCATCATGTAGGTTCTCGGTTATTCACCCAGAAGTTGATGGCATCGCACTAGCGAACCGCAGAGGATTTATTCCTGCCGACCATCCTCCCTCTTATTTACGCGTGCATAGCCACGGATTGAATTATGGGAGAATCAGAATTCGTGGCAAAAGGATGAAATGTATCATATTATGGAAACGGCGACGGTCAAACCGAGGTCTGGGGAAGTTTGGCGTGGAATTGGTAAGGTAAGGTATCAAGGCTTAAGTCCAGTTCACACGGTGAAATTTGTCTCCAAAGTTTGTCCATGCCATCTTGCAGAGAAAAATTAAATAAAAATGACGTCATGACTGCAGCCATTTTCAACTTGGATTGACTTGGAAATTTCATTTCCTATCAAATTTCTCCTTCAGAATCCTTCTCAAAATATTTTAGATGCACGTATTGAATACATTTCTTCAATTTTCTTTCAATACAGTGATACGTACATTGAATTAAGCAATGAAACCTCATGTTCGGACAAAGCGCGCAGAAATACTCAACTGTTTGAATAACAATGCATGATGGTTCCGTTGACTCTCTTTTGGGTTGTTTGGTGGCCTAAAGACAACTTCTAAACAAGGAAATCGTTTACCAATTGCTGCCGCCAGCGGCCATTGATCCCACAATTATATGAGAAAAGCTTACTATAATTGCCTTGCGCATAAAATGATCGCAAAATTTTCACTCTCTACAGAGACCTATGACGATTGAGGTGTACCTGAATTTGCTGAAATATACACGAATCGTTTTATAATTTCGAAAAATATTGATATTAGTATTACGCTCCACTGCTTAATTATGAGATACCCTGGGTGAAGCATTTGCGGTGGATATGTGGACAAGGAATTCGGATTTAACAGTGAGTCTTGGAGAAATGTGACGAGAGGTTAAAGATAAATGCTATTCAACGTTATTAAAACCTCATGCTGCAATAACATGGCACTCTTACGGCACCGGTTTGATTAACAAATTGAATTGCGTGCAGTAAAGTGAAGCTATGTTTGTTTGAGGTTGTTATGAAAAACTGAGTATCGCATAAAGATTATCTACATTAATACAATACTACACAATAAAAATGTAACCGATCGTTCAAAAGACGACCGAAATTTCTTAAAAACAATCTTCTCAAGCGATAAAATCTGGGTATGTCTGGTAACTAATCCTAATAAAACGAATTTTATTGACTAATGTAACTGGAGAGATTGACGCCGGATCCGATTACCGTGAGTGCGTTGTTATCACAGGATTAAGAGAATTTAGGGCATGCAAGTCGTCACCCGAAACGTTTAACATTTTTGACTAACAGCAACAATGTCATGCGACATAAATACGGTCGTTTGAGAACTTTAGACTTCGGTAACTCCAGAAAATATTAATGAGTTAATTGCTTACTTATGCAGAAGCAAGACACCTTGATATCACTAGCAATCATCAAGAGTTTTAGTGAGCGGAAGAATAGACAAAATTTCATTATACCTAAATATAACCGACACTTCGCCAAAGCGGTTGATAAAAAAAGCTTAAAAAATCTAAGAAAACCGCTAATCTTAACGTAACATTTGGTTTATGGGATTCTGACAACGTAATATACTACAAATCCTTTACGCGACGGCTCAGGCAATTGTTGGTAGCAAATTCGGCGTAAATTCACATTTGCACATCTGGGCAATTATTGAACTTCTTCATGAGGTGAACCAATGCCATATGACTGCGTTTTTTCACTTTTACCTCTCGTCACGACATACGAATGCGCACTCTATGTACCTTTTCTAACCCTCAAATCCAACCCCAAAATCTCAAACCGTTAATCACAGAACCACATGACTCCTTAGCTACCTCATGGGCAATGCTTCGATCGGTGCCGGGCACATCTCATCGGTCAGAAGGACATAAACGGACGTATTGACCAAAGGAGCGGGAGCGGATCGCGTCATCCCCTCTGTCCCTCCTTCCTTCCTCCTCCCCGCCGGACCTCGTGTTTTATTTCCGCCATCACCCTCCCCTTCCCCGACACCACTACGCATCATCTCGAACGCCCCCCGCGGCGCGGTCCTTTTGGGTACAGGGCGCGAAGAGGGAGAGGGGGGTTAGATGTGTTCGCAGATAGGGAGGCGTGGGGTAAGTTTGGGAGTCGAGGAATGAGAGCAATCCAGGGATGTGGGAGATTTTGAGCTTGGATATATATTTTCTATATATATTTTTTAAACATATATATATATATATATTTGTAAAAAAAGTCCTAACTTATCTTCCGAAGAAGACGGAGTTCGAGTCTGTCGAAATTATCAAGAAATTACTTGTGAGTGTTCCTTTTATATGTTCTCGTGCTGTGTGTTGCTAAAAGTTTTTTATTCAATACTTCCGTGTTACTTCGAAGAAATTATCGATATACAAATATATATATTTATATGTGTATATATACATATATGCGGGTCGCGGTGGTCCAGTGGGTAGAGCGTTGGACTACTGACCGGAGGGTCCCGGGTTCGATTCCCGAGCGAGGCACTTTGGGCACCTGCAGCTCCACCCAAGCTAGTTGATTTTTCGGGTACCAGAGGTATCTTCCTGGGAAACCATAACCGGCACAGGGAAAGGAACTGGCCCCCCTACCCTGATGTGTGAATATTCACACGCCGTCGGGCTTGGTACACGGGTGAGCTCTACCATCACCTACTAAACCGACCTTCGGGTTGATTACTGTGTTCATGGTTCATATACATATATATATACGTATATAAATGTATATATTCATGTTTATGTATGATTATGTGTATATATATATATAAATATATATTATACGCGCGGAAACGTGGTCGCTGAAGCAGGAGGATAGACGTAGATTGGAGGCTTTTGAAATGTGGGTGTGGAGAAGAATGGAGAAGGTGAAATGGACCGAAAGGAAAACAAATGAGGAAGTACTAGAAATGGTGGGGGAGGAGAGGGGTTTGTTGAGAGAAATCCTATGGAGGCAGGAAAAATGGATGAAAGGCGTATTGAGCGGTAGTGGAATGTTGAAGAGGGTAATAGAGGGGAGAATGTTGGGCAAGCGAGGTAAGGGTAGGAACAGGATAGGGATGATGGACGGGATGAAGGGAGGAAGGAAGTACACAGAGATGAAGAGAGACCTGATATAGATTAGTTTGCTAGGTGGGGAGTCAAAAAATGTTTATTTGTGTTTGCTATGACTATTTAGTGAAATCACACTATTGTGCACGTTCGTGGGTTTTCCAAGAAAGTGACTATATATATATATATATATATATATATATATATATATATATATATATATATATATATATATATATATATATATATATATATATATATATATATATATATACATGTTGTATATAGGACATACCTTAACCGGTAGATTACCTAATAAAATAAATAAATAAATATATATATATATATTATATATATACAAACATATATCAACATATAAGGTTGTGTGTGTGACTAGACGTGGTCTTGCTCCCCCGAGATAGGAGACGACGACGACTGGTGACTCAGCCTTCCCGTCTTATCTCGCTCCCATTCTCCTTCTCCCCCACCCTCTCTCCTCAGCATCTCCCCACGCTGATGGCCGCCATGTTAAAGATAAATCGAACCCGATCCCGTAAAAGCGTCCCTTTTCCCCCTTCGCCGCACACGGGCAGGGCCGCCGTTCTCGTCCTCGCTAATGGGCGGTGAGTCGTCCCTCACGGTCCAAGGCGGAATGGGAATCAATTTCCTCGCTCGCGCCCCACGATTCGCGTGTTTTTTCCCTCGACGATCGCCGGGTATAGGGGTCCCGTCCACCCGGGGGGGGGTAAGTAGGGGAATCGCTCTCCTTCACGGGTCTCTTATCGTCCCTCCATCCCTTCCCTCATCTTTACCTCATCCCCCGTCTCAGACGATCGACCGTCCGTCAGACCGTCCGCGGGGTCAATTCCGGGGAAGAGTGAGAGAACCCATCCGCTGGCAAATGGGGAATCGATGGTTTCTGGGCGCGTCACCGTCCGAATCGTCCGCTGGCCACACGCTGATCGACTCCTTCAACGCGCAAAGGATTCCATGAGATTCTTAACTTCGGAGGAATTTCCGCGTCGGAATAAAAGAGTGCGATCGCCTGAGCTCTCGTATTTTTACCTCATCTCAAACGAATGTCATCTTCAAATAATATACGGCTTATGAGTGAGTGAAATCGAGTTATAGTACAATCATAAAGTTCTCAAAAAAATAAACCTAAAAGTAGCGAGGAGTTCTGCTTTTAAACTTTACAGAGAAAACAATTCCAGTGATTGTGATAGCTGAGTGTCGATTTCACCGCGAACTGTAACTCCTGCACGTTTTGGAATACCCACACGAAGGAATTAGGGTCAGTTTTCTGTCAACTTTCCCCATTAAATCTTCGGGTCTAAAGGAAGATATAGAACCCAAAAAACGTAGCATTAATATTAATCGTATTCTAGCAAGTTAGGGTTGGTTTTTGATGGTCCCTCAAATTAAACTACTACGTCCCTGACTGACATAGCATGCACAATCCTTGAACTCAATATTTCAGTTACTCATTATTTTTGTGTATACTATTACCTCCCGTCATTTCATGAAAACCTAGGGTACGGAAATATTTCGGAGATACTAAAGGTTTGTTTCCTTTGTTTCTATGATGTTTCTATTGATAGCGACGACCCTTACATTGACATACGCTATACTTCATCGACTGATATGGCAGAAGTTTTCGGGCGGAACAGTTTCTCATATGTGCTTCGTGGCCGCAGCACTTTGTAAACAGTGATTGCCTGGTGCGGATTCACCCCCTGCCACACACAATACCGCTGCCTTACAGAGCCACATGTAGATGTAGACGATAACCATATGGCTCTCCGGCGGATGAGGGTTTTCAGACGTGACTCGCACCCACTCTCCTCGATTAGTAGCTGTACCGTCTACCGGCGGGTTATTACACCGCCTCGAATAGTGGGCTCCACACGATTAGATTTTTGCACGGGATATACAATATTTTTATGTTAGAAAATTAAATGTTTGTAATAGCCAACAAAAGGCTAAGCTAAATATTAAAATAGGCGGGGAAAAAATAGAGCAGGTAGAACAGTTTACATATCTCGGAAGTGTTTTGGACCAACACGGTCAAAGTGGTAGGGACGTAAGGAGAAGAATTGCGCTAGGCAAGGAGGCTTTCTCAAGGAGGAGGGAGTTGATGACGGGGACGTTGAGTAGGGATGTTAAGACAAGACTCGTAAAAACTCTGATATGGAGCGTAGCTATGTACGGCGCGGAAACGTGGTCGCTGAAGCAGGAGGATAGACGTAGATTGGAGGCTTTTGAAATGTGGGTGTGGAGAAGAATGGAAAAGGTGAAATGGACCGAAAGGAAAACAAATGAGGAAGTACTAGAAATGGTGGGGGAGGAGAGGGGTTTGTTGAGAGAAATCCTATGGAGGCAGGAAAAATGGATGAAGGGCGTATTGAGCGGTAGTGGAATGTTGAAGAGGGTAATAGAGGGAAGAATGTTGGGCAAGCGAGGTAAGGGTAGGAACAGGATAGGGATGTTGGACGAGATGAAGGGAGGAAAGAAGTACACCGAGATGAAGAGGGACCTGATATAGATTAGTTTGCTAGGTGGGGAGTCACAAAATGTTTGTTTGATAGTTGGGTCCATCCAAAAACCTACCTTAACCGGTAGATTACCTAAATAATATATATATATATATATGATATATAAATATATATATATGTTATGTACGTATATATTTATGTATATATAACATTTGGACGGCAAAATAGAACACAATAAAATAGATAGCACGTAAAAGGACACTCACATTGTAGATTGTTTAAGCTTTCGGCCTACACTAAGGCGTTCTTCAGGTCAGACTGAAAGTTCTTGGGTGAGGTATGGTGTCTGGGGAGGGGGAAAAAAAGGGGGAAGGTGCAGTGAATGCTCAGAGGGGAATTAAAGATGGTGGTTAAGAGTGGGAATTTTAAAAGATCGGAGAACTAGTTTATACGTATGCGAATTCGCGAGTTCTCGCCTCTATTTTGATGGCTGAATCTGGTATGGATTCTAGGATTGTTAGGGAGAAATATTCGTAGAATGAAAGGTTGTGGGATATTGCGTGTGAAGCGATAGGAAGAGAAGAGAGTGAGACATAATTACAGGAGCAGCGGTGCGTATTCATTCGAATGGACAAGGGGTTACTGCATTCGCCTATGTAAAATGAATTGCATTGTTTGCATAACAAAAATAGGTAACGTTTTTCGAGAGGCAATTAGCGTGGGAACGGAGTGAAGGGACAATGATGGGATGTGAGTAGAGGGGAGGTGATCTGATCAGCAGACATGTTTTCCATCGGGGGCGGTTGAAATTTGGGGAAATATGAGGAAATTTGTCAGGGCGGGGCGCCAAAGAACTGGTCGAGTGTGTCCTTCTAAAGTAATTACCTTTATTTTTCTTTATACAAGGGCGACGTTCTTTCAGAATACTATTCCTTACATTCCCTCTATTTTATGCATTGCCTGTTTTCATCAGTGTTGTCTCCTACCCATCCCATGATTTTCATTTCTTAATCTTGTTTTGCCGTCATTTCAAGTTATTCTTCCTCCATCGTCACAGTGCAAGTAAAGGTAGCGCCATCTCCAGGTTCCTTTCTTTCTCCGTCATCTTAACTTCATATTTTTCGAACCGCAAAATGTCACCCCGAAGAAAACGGGATGCAAAAACTTCTTCGTTTTCATTCGAATCGGTTTCTTGTTTACCGTACGACCTGGCTAGTCTCATAGATAAAGAGCCATCCGGTTGAATCAGCCGGGATAGATGGGATTTCGCCCACCTGAGAAAACTCCTGACGCGGCCGTGTGCCTCATTCTATTCGTACTTAGGGAAGGGGGAAGGAATTTATTGAGGCTATTAAAGTGGTCTCCTTACAGAAGATGTGGAGATACGGGGCTCTAAGGGAGACAAGAACAAAGGGAATCAGGAGCCCCGGGGAGAAATGGACCCGAAAGTCTGGGCCGCCATCCCAGGGGAGCCTCTCCCCCCCTTCCCATATCTCCTCCCCTCCGGTTAATTTGTTTATTTTTTCCCGGCAGATTCCAAAACCGTGATCACGTGCAGATTCCCTCGGCCCCGTGGGTCGGCCCTCCGTGCCTACCTGCGGAATCCGGTAATTTCCACTACCCTGCCACAAAAAACACGCTACCCTACCAGGAAATTGGGGTCTCACTTGAGCGGATTGAAATTTATTTTCCAATCCGTTTCTCGCGCACTCGGCATT
Organism: Hetaerina titia; assembly: GCA_037158775.1. Classification (NCBI taxonomy): domain Eukaryota; kingdom Metazoa; phylum Arthropoda; class Insecta; order Odonata; family Calopterygidae; genus Hetaerina; species Hetaerina titia. The sequence continues at coordinate 15,845,961 of CM073775.1, forward strand.
ACAATAGATTTAGATACCTGATCACGTCACGGAAAAGCACGAATTACAGCGAACGAAAAATTTGTCTGAGCAAACCATACTGTCGATAAAAATAAAACTGTGTGGAGGACGCTAACGAAGTTAACTACACTCAGAAAAGAAGACAACAATCACATTTACTACCATTTTTCATTTCTCAGCAGTTCTATTATGACGCAATAGCTTATCAAGTATTGAACTACTCCAGATGGATAGTAAAAATATGATAAAACTTATATAAAAAAGTATATATATATATAAATTTTCCTAAGCTCAGTTACGTTAATCTTTTCACTCTTTGTGTTTCCTTGATCCTATCACCATAGCGTATGTTAGCTTTTGTGTTTGGGAAAAACAGGTTAGGTTCAATATAAGAGATAATGCAAAAGATGGGTAAAGAAGCCAGTCCATCCTAGTAATGAATGACATTACTAGGATGGACGCTCGAATTAAATTTTTGATTGCCAAATGGAGTCAGTATTAGCCATTAATTATAAGGAGCAACACATTGGGATTGTAGGAATGTCAACAATACGGTTTTACGATTAATTAATTTTCACTAAAGGTTACATTTGTACATTCTTCTTCATACTCAAAAGATTTACTTCAAGTAAAGAATTTGTGTTCGATTGAAGATGGAGTAATGCACCAATGAAGTTTAAGAAATGACGATAATTTCAGTCGAAGTCGTATGAATTTACTAATAACAATTACAATACTCGTACATCATACATTACAGTGCCTCAAAAAGAGTAACTGAAGCAAGCATTATTTTAGTCTTGAATATAGTTTCAACTGAGTGTAAATTTATTATTCAATTACGATATTTCCAAATGGAATAATTATTATTTCATTATTGCCAGAAATAACCTATACATTTTTCAGTTTCGCCCAAAAAATGTGACAGACAAATACGAACTAAATCATCAGGACAAGAGCGGCTTAAGTTTATTTGGCATTAATTAGGCATCAACTAATTTTAGTTGTCAATATAAATAGAGTATTTAGCCCATCATCTCTCAATGCGATTTGTAAGTATGGAGGGTCGTCATGAAACACTTTGCTTAATAACGAGGGTTTGCATGAAGTGTCACCCGTAAGAGTGATTCGATACATTTACCGAGGAAGAGAATGACTTTTGAGATCCCCTTCAGAATCAGTTTTAGCCAGCATACTACAAAATGCGCAAATCTCTCTCGTCCCCCTGGGGGTGGGGGTGGGAAAAGAGGGTCTCTCGCTTTTCACACCCCTCTCCCGCCAGTGTCGCGAATCGACGAAGACCGGAGTGAACGCCATTCTTCAGACGCCGGCCTCAAACGTCACCCCTCGTCACCCCGAAGTGATCTCCTTTATGGAGAGCCTTATTTTTCTACCGCCCTTAAAATACCTTTACAAAGGAGCATGACAGATTGAAAAAAATGTGAAACAAAAGAAAAACCTTTCAGCCCTAAGAGCTTCCAATGAATTGCCAAAGTTCTTCTCCGTTCTTATTTTGTGGCTTCTCTGTCAAAATTCATTTGCTTTTCTTTTAGCCACCACCCTCCATTTTGATCAAACTTGAAACACCAATGCGTGAATGAGCGAAGTGAACAATGGCGGTGAAAGATAATCGTATCGACATGAATACTTGCCTTCATCACGAAAATAAAGCAATGCAGTATAAAAGAAGCAATTATTCCCGCCTTCCAAAAGTTATATCTGTTAATTTCATGTCGTTTATGTTTCATATTCATGCACTATTACTTTTTACACTGCATTCGTAATGGATCCAGGCGTTACTTCCTGGAAATAATTGCTCATTATTGGTACGCTGGAATATTAATATGTACGCGAGCATTCTGCAATTATGTAAAATACATCGTGCCGCAGTCCTAATACAATGGTGGAAACTTACCAAGACTGTCCTCACGAAATAGTTATTCTGAGTTAATTTCTTTGTGGAGCTACGTGTATTCTTACTGAATTTGTGCTGAAATCGTGTGAGAATCACAAAAAATGAATTTTCTGTGAAAAGGGGCTTTTTCTTAAAGAGCAAGAGCAAAAAGAATTGAAGAGCACTCATTTTAGACTTATTGATGAGGACTCATGATAAGGGACAATATCCTGCAAATACCAGGTGCCTCCGAGTTCAAAGATATCCCGAGTTTTTTTTACTCGAGATTTGGAATAGATAGAAAGATGCGGTTAAGCTTAAAACACGCAAACACTATTGATGAATAGAAGACAGAGATGTTGGCACCGTGCAGTGCACAGAGTTCTTATAGCTGCCGCTAGGGTGATAACTGTTTTAACCTTACGGAGTCATTCTCGGCAGCCATGGAATCATGTCGTCGGCGTTGCGAAAAAAGCATGTGTCCTGGGAAAAATTGCGAAATGATATTTCTGCTATTCTAGTATTCTGGTTCAGCAATTAAGCGTATCAGAAGAAATTAGCAGATCTTAGACACTGAGAGAGTCTCGTATGGTAGTTAACCGGTTGAGGCAGATGTTGGATGGATACAGGGGATTAACATCCACTACATTATAAATTGCAACAACCTACACTAAATTAAATCGTTAAATTAAACCCGCATACATCCTCATGACTATAATATCATAAGAAGACAAATCTACATGATAATTAAGAGAGAATAAATTTAAAATTACCATTAAATATATTTTCTAAGAGTTTCTGATTTTTAAATTCATTTTTAAAAATATTTTTATATAACTTTTGGATGGCACAATAAAACACAGAATAAAACAGATAACACGTAAAAGAACACTCGCATTGTAGATTACTTCAGCTTTCGGCCTACTCCGACGCCTTCTTCAGGTCAGACTCTGACGACCGATATATACGTGTATACATATATATATATATATATATATATATATATATATATATATATATATACATATATACACATACATACGTATACATATTGACACATATATACGTATGCATATATATACATGTAAATTTAGACATATAAATAGATAGATATAGACATATAAATTTTTATACATAAAAAAAATGTAAGCATATATGCACATACATACCGAAACTCTCAAATTTTTAAAATAATTTTGTCTGCCTTAAGAGTTTGACTCTCGTCAGCCTTTGTTTCTGTCATGTGTGCGCTTGAAACTTCAATAGGGCTTCTTTACTGGCAAACCGTTGCTTTTTTACATTTAAAAAAATATTAAGAGTAGGTTAGGGCAGATGACGGGTTTCCCACATATCCCCAATGGCGAAAATCACTTTAGCAGTCAGTCATCTATTTAACTAACTACTGCTACTAAACGGATCTATTTCCTACGGTTTCTTTACATTGGTTTCTATTCCGTACGTATTATAGAGTCACAATAAGTTTTGTCAAATCGTCTTCCACTGATTGCTTCAACCTTTACGTTTCATAGAAAATTCGTCATGAAAAACGTGGACGTGATCTCGAACGGTTTTAGGTAAACTCAAACCCAATACCTAACGATCTACCTAAAGTAGAGTTTGGTGAACTTCGGTCGCACTATTTTAACTTACCTTCATTTCACCCATTTTGTAGTGAATATAAAAACCGTTCACCATATAAATATCTCAACAATTTTCTTGACTATCCCATTTCAAAAATACAACATTTATGATTTTTTGTAATGATGACTACAGCCTAGTCTCACATGGACATTAGAATTAACGACATGGCATTAAGCAAGTTTAATGGCTGCATTCATCGATCCTAACTATTGTTTCTCTTCTCAAATAGAGGAATTTAAGTTGTGAATTGTCCAACGGCAAGTAGCATATGAATACGAAGACATTTGTAACACACAGCATAGGAATATCTCTGATGGATATTGACGAACATGAAATAAACTAATCGTGACGCAATGCATAACATTTGATAAAACTAGGTAACGTTGGCAGTAGTTGAACGAGTGACAGTATTCTAAGTAATAATAAATATCGAGGAAGAAGTTGTGTACTGTACAACGAGCCTAATGTTATAATTAAAAATGAAGAAAGAAAGAGGCGAAAAGATGGTTTAAAGATAAGGGTTTGGGGAGAAGAAACCTATCAAGACAGATTTTAATTTGAATATATGATTCGAATTACGAGTGGTGAGATTTTTCAGAAAAGACTGTAATCGAATGGTTACCGTAGGTAAAGCTGAACGAGAAACAGTTAAGGTTTGACTCTATTATGCCTCGCAGACTTGCCGAGGGCAATCAGAGATGAACGCTACATGCGAACATGATGGTTACTAAAAATACACGTCATGGTAATGTGGAGACAATGGGCAGCAATGACATGAATGTGAGTAGGACCAGGAATAAAATCGCCAAGGAAATTAAAATCCAGATAGGAAAGGGCTACCACTAACTTTTCCACAGTTACTGAGTCTCCCAATCCATTTTGCATCGTGTTTTCGAAGTTGTAACGTAGGAGGGAACTTCACAAAACAAGCCGTACAGGATTCGGATCACATGTTTTGTCGAACGAAAATCTGTTGCGCGTAAACTTTGGCCCATGCAGCCTGGTCTAAATAATTCATTAAACTTGAACGGAGGCAAAAGTCCGACTCGTGGGGATATATCCTGTTTGTCCTCGGAATTCACAAACCCCGATAGTAGCCAGGTTGTGACGTCATATCCTCCACGAGCCATTTCTTACAAGCGCCGGGAACTACTCAGACTGTGAAGTCACTGGTCCGCCATAGTAGAGGCCGAATATTTCCTGAATTAACTACAAAAGTATAGCTAAAAATTTTTCCCACCAAGTCAAATAAAAGTTTGTAGCTTATTTCCCAGTTGATCGCTCATAAAGTAGCAAAACAAATGCGTTGCCTTCTCGATTATGACGTCATCATCATGGCATTATTAATTCGAGGATTGTTTTGCAGCAGCTCTGCAAACTATCCTGTTCCCTGCCTATTTATTCATTCTCGCACGACACTTTGTGTTGATATTTTCCATTACCTGCTTGCGAGAAGGATTGCCACTAGGCCCTCAGAGAAAGATTCAACCGCGAGGGTTGAGCCTTCCTCTGCGGGTCCTCTTCCCATGATTTATCCTATCGTCTTCATTAGGTAATCATGCCTCAGTATATGTCCAATCAGTTTTCCTCTCCTTCTGGTAAGTATAAGCCCGGGTCTTCTCACTCCTTCCATTCCTCAAACTAATTCCTTATTTGCCCCTTTACGAGGTCTGCTCCAAATCTTCCCGGACTTTTTTATTATTCAAAAAATATTTCACCAACAAATTATTGGTTAGGGTCCCCTTCTAAATCGTCTCATCTCCAACGTATACAATTATCCCAATGGTGTTTCCATCTTTTGAGACATTCATGAAACGTTCCTCCGACGAATTTTTCTCTCTCACTGGAATGGTGGCAAATATTTTCCTTTGATTGGAGTTTTTAGTTTCTGGAACAGTAAAAGTTACGTGAGGCCAAGTCTGGAGGATAAGTTGGATGGAGAAGCACAGAGGTCTTGTTTTTAGCTAAAAAGTCACGAGTGCTGAGAGACAAATGAGCAGCACGTTGTCGTGGTGAAAAAAACCACTCGGCACTCCACTAAAGTACGGGCCGTTTTTGCCTGATTCTCTCTCTTAGGCGTTCCATAACTCGCAGGTAGTACTCCGTCTTGACTGTCAGGCAAGAATTGTTGGTGCAGAACCCTCTTTACATTGAAGAAAATATTCAATATCACCTTGACATTCGAGCAAACTTGTAGATCTTTTCTAGGAGGATGGTTCACTAATCCATTGTGACGATTGCACTTTTATTTCGATTTCATATCAATTAACCAATAACTTATCATCTTCTATGATCCTGGACAAGAATGTTTCATCGTCTTCAGCTCGATCAAACAGTTCCTGACAGACTTCAACTAGATGTTGTTTCTGGTCTGCTGTCATCAAGTGAGGCAAGAATTTTGTGGCGACTCGATGTATCCTTGATTTCTCAGTCAGTATTTTATATCACAAACCAAACGAGGTGTCACCCTCTTTTGCAAGTCTCCTGACAGTCAAACGTCGATTTGCTCGAACGAAATCGTTCACTTTCTCAATGTGGGGGTCTACAGTTGACGTTGATAGTCTTATGGAACGCTCGTCATCTTCCACTTATTGCCACCAGTTTTTCAACCGGATAAACCACTCATAACACGTGGTATATGTATATAATCGCATCCTAATAATAAGCCTTAGTAATCAGCTCATAAATTTTCGTGAAGGATTTACTGAGATTCACGCAGAACTTCACATAACAACGTTGTTCCTTCAAAGAACTCATTACCGCGAATCCGATTTTTCGCCACACTCCACGAACATCCCTTCACATAAACGGCCTTAATTAATCAACAAAATGGTTGAAGGCGTTAATTTGGGAAGTTTTCGCGGACTAAATATCTCCAAGCGGATTAAAAAATAACCAATTGGAGGTGCGCTATAAAAATTTTTGGGAACATTTAAACAGGTATCGCATTTGTTTTATTTTCAGAATCCTTCTTTTCTCCGCTCTTCCTAACGTTTTAGTTCCGCATTCTCAGTGAGTTTCCCACAATATGTAACAATATTAGTGAATCGAAAATCCCCCACGCTACCCTCGTGAACAAATGCTCTAGCTACAAATATAATATGGTTGAGTCGCAGTATGTTATTCGTCCTTAGAAATCACTTTTGGTTAGGAGCGAATCGCACTCGTGTACGCGACTGCAATCAAAGTGAAGGATTGTCATATTCGCCGTCGTCGCCCCGTTCAATATTGAGAGTGTTCACAGACACGGCACTCACTCTTGTGTCTAGCGCGGATGGCGCTGACGATCGTGACGTATTCCGAAAACGTATCGCTTGGCTTTGGGATCGGTCCTTTGTGGGATGAGCACAACGGAATACCAAATGCGTATATCTATGCCATCGGAGGATGGGAAAAGAAAACACGCGAATATTTCCCGTGCAGATGAAATTTGATGGATGTGTGATCGTGAACGCACTGTTTGGATGCATCCCAGCCGGTTACGGGAACGTCGTTATCATTCCCCACTAAACATACCTCGACAACCCCCTCCCCCGGGGGATACTCTCAGGGGGATCCACACCAAGGGACCAACCCCTTCTCCCTCTCTCAATATCACTCTGCATATTTCCCCGTTTGGAAACTCACGCTCCTCCCAGCAGAGCTCCGTTCCAAATCCCCCACTCTCCTCACCTTTCCCACCCCACCCCCCTCGCACTCATACGTGGGTGCCGAGAAGTCAGCGGGGGAGAGAGAGGGGGTGACAGTCTTCCCCGGTCGCCTTTGATCATCTCTCCCATGCGACGCGCCACGCGACGCCGCCCCACCCCCCGACCCCATACCTACGCAGACACACCCACGCACGACCCGATAGAGGAGAGGGACCGATCGTGCGCTTCCGCTACTCGCCGAATAGTTGGATCGTATGTGCGGAATGGGAGAAGAAGAAGCCGACGACTCGAGAAGGGTTTTCAAATATACAAAAGCCGTGCGCACAGTGCCTAGTGGCGGGGACGAAGAGTTCAAAAGGGCACAGAGCCTCCGTCTCCTCAACCGCCACGTCTCTCCCCACACGAAAGAGCTCCTTCGTCTTAACTAGCGTCGCAAGGGAGCGTATGGAAGTGTGGAATAAACTTATTTTTCCTCAAGATGTTATTTCCTTAAAAAAATCAAAATTTCTCGAAAGACGAAATCGATGAAAGATCACGTTTTTTCATAGCTGAGGGCAATCGTAACCTGCATCCAAATTTCAAACTCGAGTAGTACAAGATGCGGGCTAATTTTGTGGACATTAAACATATTCAAGAGATAACATTAGGTTGATATGTTTTCGATGACCAGGAAATGTGGGTTAATAATAGATTGCTAGAAGTGGGGAGAGGGGTAAGGTGTGCTGAGGTAAACGTTAGGCTAAGAAAGGAAAATGGTAAGGTAGCAAATTTATCTTCGATTTTATATTATATCTAATCAAGTTAAATAACCCTCGAGTGTTGGCCAAATTGGAAAAATATAAGGTAGACGCGTTGTCGATGACCAATGACTGTGAGGTGTGGACAGACGAGGCGAGAGTTGAGGGAAAGGTTTTAATAGGAAGCATTGAAACCTCCGCTCTTTCTTTCTCCATTCCATTTTACTTCGAGCCTTCCTTATACACCTCCCTCCCTCCACATATATATGTCCCTCACAACGTACCCTTATCTTCCACCGCACCGTGTTCATGGCTCCGTCCTCCAGCGAGCGTTCAAACCCCGCGGGATGCCATTTTCCCCCTTTAAACCCTCACCTCTCCCTCATCCCCCTCCCACTCCCCACTTCACTATAATTGACTATAGACTACACGTCTGCCTAATACAAGGATTGCCCGAAACGTATCCAGCCGCAAAATGAAGGTGGCAGCACTCTTCAACGAAAGTTGGGGAATATGCCTGTGCATACGTTAAAAGGTATTCACCATAATTTCAGCCATTTTAGATGGGAAGGTGTTATTTGTCAATCTTTTGAGTGAGTCGTTGTGAGCCGTCCTTAAATATTTGTTTTTGGTTGGCAATATTCATACGCAAATCAAAGAGGAGTCGGATTTTCTGTACCGGGAATTTGTAGAATCATTTAAGTCCATGTAAGTTTTAAAAGTTGACTTCAAACGACGACGTTTGGATGACGATGAGCGTTTGGAACGACCAATGACTGCGATGACCTCCAAAAACAACGAACAAGTTTGCCAATATCCACACTTAACTGGTGTGACCCACTACGTCAGTTAACCGTGGGCATTTACAGTGTGCGGATTGCTGCTCAACTGAATCCCTGTTTGAATGTAACGTCAAAAACTCACGCTACTACATTCCATGGTGCAAAGATATGCGATACAATTGTACAATTAGCTTGGAAAATTGGATTTGGAGACCATGACCATGGTTAAGGACGCTTATGGAGATGGAGAAATATCCTAAGTGATGGTTTTTTGCTTGCACGGGGTTAGGCTGGGAGGGTTACGAGGAGGTTGGCAATGAGAAATGCTCTAAGCATCCATCAACAACAAAGTGTGATAAAAATGTGCAAAAAGTGATACACATGCTCAATTCCGATTAACCTCCAAGTGTCTGGATGTTAGCAGAGTGCAATATTCAACAAACCCATAGTGTATTCCCGGTTAGGGTAGGTTTTTGGATGGACAGAACTACCAAATAAATATCTTGTCCCTCTTAAAAAAAACGCAACCCAACATCTTACTCTATAGCAAACCCCTCTTCATCTCCGTATTGTTACTTTTTCCCTTAATTCATTCCAACATCCCTATCCTATTCCTGCACCTTCCTCGTTTGCTCAACATTCTCCCCTCTATCACAGTCTTCAACATCCCACTGCCGATCAATATGCTTTGCACCCATTTTTTCTATTCAGGCACAAGATATCTTGAATGGTACAATATAATCAATCGTTAAAAATAATTACAATTAATCGAAAATGATTTCACCAATATTTCTAATTATAAGCATACCTTTTACTCCAAATTTTAAATTTGGGACGCTTGAGAGGATAATGAACGGATCGGAGTTTCGAGAACATAACGCAGACTATCGCTGCCCTCCCTCACACTTCAGCCACTCGAAAGATGCAGAAGAGGTTTCTCACCCCCGAGAGGTGGCAGCAGCAGCAAGGGGAGGTTGAGTAGGGGGTTGACTTCTTTATAGTCGGAATACTTAAAAAGGCGTCGGATGAGACGAGTTTGCAGCGAGCAGGTGGGGCTTGGGTGAGGGGGAGGAAAAGGGACGGGGCGTGGGAACGGGAGCGGATGGCACCCTGCTCCCTCGCCCACCCTCCCCCCACACCCGTCACCCTCGAGAGAGAATACGAATCCTTACCCCACACCCGCCCGACCTCTCCGGCGACACGCCAAAATTCACCAACCCCCTCCACCCCGAGGAACATTTCTCTTTGTGAGGGCAGAGGAATGAGACGACTCCATCGATGAAGGCGGCTTCGTTTCTTCCCACCAATTCCCGCTGTGTCACAGACTCACTTCTTCGTCCGTCTCCACTCCCACCCCCATCCATCCCTCCCTCGCACTCAGACGACCGCCCCCAAAAGTATCACTCAACCTCTGTCTCCATTCCTTCCATCCGAATTCCCGCTGCCAACACCCTTCCTCCACGCCCCTCGCCACCCAAACCTTTCTCTTTCAAACCCTAATAAATATGCGATCATCTGTTCGCCGCCGCTCGCGACTCATCTCTGTACTCTCTCTCATCTCCTTTCCTCTTCTCCCCTCGTGTCCATGGCCAACAAGCGCTCGGAAAAATGGCAGTGCGCCATATTGGTAAGCTGGAATTACGTCGTACAAAATGAAGTCGCTAGATAGAGAAACCAGAAGCTGTACGTATGCAGACGTTTACATCACCCGTTGTAACAAGTGAGTTCAACGCCATTCAACATCAAAGCCAGGTATTGAATCATTCAAAAAAAAAGAAAATCAATATAAAGCAAAAACAGAATACTATTGCGTGAACCTTGTTGGGCTAGTGTCATATACGGTATTGTAAATTGAATTACGAAGTGTACAATGTGAAAAAACTTTTGTTTGACGAAGATATTGATTGGATAGACGACATACATAAAAATTGAGTTCAAGCCCACTTGTTTCTTACTCGTTTTGGAAGTGCACACACACACACACATTAATGGTTTGCTCATTACACAAAATGAGTAATTAAGAGCAAGGTCTGTCCCAAAAATAGTAGGTAAAATATTCTCCCGGATAGACAGACGAACGGGTGGCGGTTTCTCTAGGTGGCTTCGAGGGAGGGGAGTCTCAGGAAAGGTTGGAGGCCATTGGTAGTTGGCTTCCAGCCACTGTGGAGAGCGGATCATTTGTTTGCGAAGCCTCTATAACGTGACCTCGTTTCGCTCCGTCATGAACCGTTTATTGAAAAAGGGCTACTCCATCAAATTTTGCGTGAAACTGAGGAAAACCGGGAAAGAGACTGATGGCATGTTCACGGTAACTCATGGTGATAACGCTATGGGTAGATGGGACTATTAAGTGGCAAAGTGGTTTCAGGAGTGTAGATAAGATGTTGAAGACGCCGAAAGTTCAGGACGCCCTTCGACCTCAAAACGTGACGAAAATCTTGCAAGAGGGAAGGCTTTGTTGGACAGGGATGGCAGATTATGTGTCCGCATGGTTTTTGATGAACTTGGTATCACTAAAAGTAATATACTTCAACTTGGGAGCTAAAACACGGGCATGAGCAAGGGGTGTGCGAAGTTGGTATCGCGAGTGCTCTCGGATGAACAAAAGGAAACTTGTGCGTGGATCTGCCAAGAGCTTCTCGACAAGGTGAGTAAAGATCCAAATTTTATAGACAATACCCCACTAGAGTTTTTTCTCTTCCCCCACCTCATATTCGTTCTGCAAGGAAGTCACCAAGGCTCAGTGGATGCGTTGCAACAAGTCATGATGAGGAAGCTTAGTAGCCTTTCGGGTGCCACCTTCTAAAATGGCGTATGAGGCGCGGAAAATCTGCTGGCAGCGGTGTGTGGACGCACAAGGGTGCTTCTTTGAAGACTTTTGGATGAATATATCAATTCGGGCAATACATTTTTTTAACCATTTCAGCCCAACTACTTTTGGCACAGGCCTTGTATTTTCAATATTAGAGAGAGTTTCGTTTATAAGCAACTGTATCAGGTATTAATTACGGAAATTCCTAACGCTCGTTATGCTAAATTAAAATAACTAGGTGAAGTTCACATGTGAGCATTTTTGTTTGCCAAATTGGCCAAAATATTAAGCACAGGATTAAATAACACAAGAATTATGTCATTATTGATGACGATAAATATACCTTAATCAAAGACTTGTGGAAAATGAACATTTTATTTAATTGGATCCTTTTATTAAACAATAATTGAACATATTTACTTCAAATAAAATTGCAAATGGCTAATACTACGATAAATGTTTTACTTTTAAACACTCATGTGCTCTCTATCCATTCACTCCTAAATATTACCTTTTAAATCCTTCTCTAAATCCACATGTCCAAGCCTCTCATCTGTCATCTCGTTGGAACGACCATTTTTTTCCGCGCCGCACAAAACCTCGCTCAATACCAAAGTTTTGACGATTCTCATCAAAACATCCCTGTCATCAACGCCCTCATTGTGAAAGCTTCTCTGCCTAATTCATTTTTTCTCCTTATGTCTCGATTACTTCGACCATTTTTGTTCAAAATACTTCCGAGATAGGTACGAGTACTGTTCTACCTGTTCTAGTTTATGATTTATACGTTTTTTTATTTAACTTAGCCTACCTCCTCCTAGAAAACTTCATAGCTTTTGTTTCGCTTGAATAAATTCTCATTTCGTGCCTATCATACTGATTTTCTAATGAAATCAGCAATGATGATACCCTATTGGCTCAATTTGCTTCGTCAAGAGAAGGAGAACAAATTAATTGTAAGAGCACCCCTACGGATGGTGCTAGGAATGGAAGAAGCGGAGTTCGGGGGAGGGGTAGGTGGGGGGGGAGGAAGGAGGGAGCACGCTACAATGAAGTTTACTAGAGAAATTTAGTTTGGATAAGATCAACGAGTCCGAATCTCTTTCACACCATTGTTTGGGGAAGCGAAGGAAATGTTGTTTATTGCTGGCAATTCTTGAATCGTGGCGGATTGAATGATTTTAATGAGCAAGTTTATTTCTTAACTATGCATTCAGCTCAAATGTGGATGGAAAGGACGGTAGAATTTTCACCTACGTAAAACGAGAGACACTGGTTACACTGCGGTAGGCATACGTGTACGAAGAGCAGTCACCGCGTGATGTAATCGAAAGTGGCCTGGGACCCTTTGGGCTGGCGAATACGTAGAAACGTCGGATGAGAGGGAATTTGCGACGCAACCGTAGACAGAGATAAGGCCCTGGAACTTCTAAGGAGGCGCGTGGAGGGCGGTGACGATATAGAACGCTGTGAAGGATGACAGGCCGCTTTTAGGAGTCACATACACGTAGATATACACAAAGATATTTGAGGCTAAAGAAAACACAGAGAAGGTAAAATACACGGATCAAGGCAAGAGATAAGTAAATTACATGGAAAAAGTATGAAGCATCCGGGGTCAAAAACAGGTCATCACAAGTTTCTAGGCGAGCACTCTACTGTTGAAACAATGTGCCAAGTGCAAGTTTCTCTGTAAACTCTTAATGATTGTTTTCATCAGCACTGATATTGACGCCATCAAAACCCATTAAAAACAATCCCTACACATAAATAAAAAGGATACTCACATTTTTTCAAATATTCGATAAATTTTCAACAAAATGGACACTAAAATTTTCACGTTTCGGCGATCATGTCGTCTACGTCCAACGACAAATAATAACGTTCTCGGGATAAAGGGAGTAAAAGAGTGTCGGTTCAAGATGAAGATTCCTTTTGCTATTTAGGTGAAGCAGTTATCAAAGGGTTGATTGTGGGAAGTTTTAGGAATGGAGGATTACTGTGAGATTATGTGGAGTAACGGTGACTGTTAATACGGATGAGAAGGTGCGCTGGTGGATTTGTCAGATGCAAAGAAGGCATATTCATATGAGAGGCGGGATATGACACTCATTCATCGAAGCGCAATGGGCCTTTGAGATGCATTTGCAAGATGAAACAGCGGGGCGGACAAGAGAGCAGCAATCACACCCTGGGCGGTTGTGGGGCTGCAAATTACATCCGCACCCATCCAGCATCTCCCTCCGTCTCTTTCAAGCGTCCAGCGAATTTGGGTGACTTATTAAAAACCACGAAGCCCCCCCACTGCCCCCCCTTTCTATCGCATACCTCACCGCCTAAGGCACAAGCCGGTTTGGATGACGGGGCAAAAGGGTTATTCTGGGAAAAAATGGATATTGCGTATCAAGATTTTGCAGTTGCGAGTGGTTGCTGAAAACGAAGGATTTTTACAAACATGCGGGGCAATCTAGAATGAGATATGGAATACCACGTGGAAGTACGGGGCATAGGAGTACGAATTCACGTGAATCACTATTACAATTTTCTTCCACATCTCTTTCATAATTGCTAATATTTATGTCCACAACAAACCACAACACCTAATTATTTAAAATAGTTGAATCCAAAACACACAGATTTATTATATTTAAACGAATACATAAAATTTAAAAGATATAAGAGACCTGAAAATAATTCGCGAAAATTCATCGCATCGTAAGCATATAATGTTAAATTTAAAATATAAAGTTAAATAACAAAAATTATTTTACTAGCAGTAAAAATAATTATTAATTAAAGTTTAAAGCAAAGATGAAGTGGTGGCTAATAAATGAAAATGCAAAAAAGATAATGGAATTTATAGAAATGTTACCAGACAATATAAAAAGTGTACTTGGAGGAGCATAGAAGAAATCTGTAATGATAAGACAATGTATATTATACATCTGGGAAGAACAGTATTAGGTACCCTACTTATAGGAGCAGGCCGTATACGAAAAGGAACGTGGTGATGGAGTGAATAAAAGCAATTTACCAACAAAGAAAATAAGGTGATGTTGAATAATTGGCAAGAGACCAAGTGACTGACACTTCTATAATGAACGTAAGCAATCAGCAAAGAGAGTGGTGGCAAAAGCTGAAGCATGCTATCAACATTGGGAACTAAAAACAATAAAAATGTAGTAAACATTAAACGACAGAGATAATGTTATATTAATACGCATGAATATTTCATGCGAAGTTTTGGAGGAAAAATCATAGCATAAAAATTATTCAACATTTTATTCACTCGTGTGCACTCATTTCTTACAAATTACGTGAATTGATAACTAACGTCCAATCTTAACGCGTTTCACACTCGTATTCACCTGTGCAGGATAATACAGTTATTGCTGTACGTAGTCTCCCCCGACCTGCGAGCCCGTGCCACTCACTTCAAGGGGGAAAAGAACACCTTATATATCCACTCCCGCTCGACACCCGGGAAAAGAAACGATATTATCACTATCGTTCCCTTATAAACCCAGTCGGTCGCTTTACCCTCCCCTCCCCCGACCTAATCAAAATATACATGCACACTTACAAATGCTCCACGTTTTCCAAGTGTCACCTTCAAGCATTAAAAAAATAGAAGAGAAAGTCCACTTCTTTCCCCACTGCCGCCCCCTACCCCCCCCAATGTGCGACACCAGAATATAGTATCTCCGGGGCAGAAAAAGACAGAAGAAGTCGGATTTATACACACACACAAATTCATGTTTTATGCGTGGATACAGAAAAAAAATATATATATATATACACATATATATATACATACATATATATATATATATATATATATATATATACATATATATATATATATATATACATACATACATATATATATCACACACACACACACACACACACACACACACACACACATATATATATATATATATATATATATATATATATATATATATATATATATATATATATATATATATATATATATATATATATATACGTGAGTCTATAAGCTGGGAATGTCATGAATATATGCAGCAATTTGCATTTACATCCTCTCAGACGAAAGAAAGACAGGATACAATATGCATGCGCACATACAAGATCTTTCGCTTCTACTCTACCTTCCACGCCCCTTCCCCAGGGGGGGAGACACTCCGACCCCTTTCCCTTCGCCTGCTCACATACACACATCTTCACCGCCACGCCAAAAGTTTTCAGGAAGGGGTGAAACAGTCGTAGCAGTAAAAAGGGTAAGGGTTCAAGGATTGGGGGTATGGGAAACGAGAAAGAGATGGTATAGGAGGAAAAAGGGTATAAGGGAGGGAGGAAGGGTAAAGGACTATGGGTGAATAACATTCCCTCCCTCCCTTCCCGATTCCCTTACCGTTTTCTGGAATACGTAGAGGGGCGGGATGCTCTGCCAAAAGAGAAAGTCGAGGAAAAGGGTTCGCCGTATCCTAGAAGTTGTGGCGGTGGTTTTCACGATTTTCCTAGCAGCTCTCCTCCCTCCCCCCTCCCCCCCGTCCCCATCTTCATCTCTCCCTCCCTCGCGTGAGACGTGCAACCCGCGGTCACAGACTTCGTCCGGACGAGGGATTAGACTTCCGAAACTCGTCACAAATTAACTTTCTACCAACTTGAATATCCATCCTCCGTGATATAGTTTGGACTGTGCTCCACGCAACAAGTGCTTAAGAAAAAGTCACCACTGCCATTGTCTTTCCTTAATAATATTAGTATTCATGGTTTGTATAAGAAGTATCGGGAAAGGTTTCGGAGCAATATATTTCTTTTACATATTGCTGTAATTACTCAAAGTTCTTCAAATTACATCCATTGAGGATCGACTCACTTTTGCCAGCGGCTAATTTCAAGACTCGAGGGCTCTCCGAGGGCGGATTTCGGAAGTTCCTTAAGAGTACGCGTGCAAGTTTATATGACGGCATTTAGGGTCCCACAGTGGTATCCTTTGAGAGATGATTTCACTTTTGTTAATAGGAAATAGTCTGCTGGCGCCAAGGAGAGACTGTAAGGGGGTTGGGGAACCGTCGAGATGCCGTTGCAGAAGGTCTTCGCAAGCAGACACTCGACTCTGCTCGGTCGTCCGTCAAGGCCTACGGGAATAATTTAGCGCAGATATTTCGCATCGCCAAATTTTTAGTCATAATGGAGTGCACTGTCATCTTATCAATACCAATATACGTACGATCTGTGATCATGCGCACAACCGACGGTCTGAATTCAGGACTTGACGAACACATTGGGAAACATTTGTCACCGATACTTTATTTACAAACCTTGGATGAGGAATGAAGAATTTTTACAGATTCAAACCAGATACAACCGAGGTAATAATATTTAATCTAAAGTAATTCCAGGTAGTTTTTTTTATGTTTACTATTATTCGTAATCAATCAATTTAATGTAGGTTTCTGCTGGGCCCTGTGACTACGAGTTACTGTACTTATAAGTCCTAACTAACCTGATACGCAATATATCCTTAGACCCAATACTATATATTACAATTACTCTTTCTTTCGTTCGGATGACTTTCTGCCAATCTCTTCCGCCCTCTACCTCCTTTTCTCATTATTACATTTTTCAGCGTCCCACCCACTTATTCTGCCTTCTTTCAATTTCTCCCAATAATCTCCTCTCTTCCTCAGCCATTCTTAGAAATTAAATGATGTTCTCCCTTTTCGTTCTTTTCATTTTCTTAATTATTCCACAGAGCCACATCTCAAAGGCCTCCAATTCTGCGCTTATCCTCCTGTTCCCAACGATCAAGTTACTCTATGAACGATATAAAACTACGCTACATTTTACAAGTTTCGATAGTCTCTTCGTGACATTATTACTTATGGTGTTTCTCATGGACTCCAGCCTCTTTTTTAATCGCTTCTTTTCGAACGCAAATGTTCATGTAATTTACTCACCGTTCCGGTAACTCTCACCCATAACACATCGCTTAGAGCTGCATTGTTTTACCTGTTCTAGCCTATGCCCCCAACTCTAATGTCATATTAGTCTTCAATATTTACTTAGATTGTCATTATATTCGTTTTCTTATGATTAATTCCTCTCTCTTACTTATCATGTTGATACTTCAATGCATAAATTATATACTCGTATACGTCGGTCGTAGTCCTCAACGTATGTTTAAAGCGCCTTATGTATGCCCTATTCTCCTGATCTCACCCAAATGACTTTTTCTTATTCCCAGAGTTCAAAAAACTATTTCAATGTAGGAGATTTGACTACACAAATTACGTCATTCAAGAGTTGGAACAACGGGTTTCGACAGAGTCTGCCGAGTTCTGCAACGACGCCCTTTGAAGGGTCAAGAGACGCTGGGAGAAAGGTATAAATCCGGATGGTGACCATGCAGAAAAGTATTAAGTTTATTAATATTACTGAGTAGTCTACCGGTTTAGGTAGGTTTTTGGATATACACAAATACCAAATAAATAAATATTTTGTGACTCCCAACAAAACCCAATCCAGCAACCTACTCTACATCAAGTCACTCTTCATCTCTGGGTACTTCCTTCCTCCCTTCATCCCGTCCAACATCCCTATCCTGTTCTTGCCCTTTCCTCGTTTGCCTAACATTCTCCCCTCTATTACCTTATTCAACATGACACTGCCGCTCAATACGCCCTTCATATATTTTTCCTGTCTCGATAGGATTTCCCCCAATAAACCCCCCTCCTCATCCACCATCCCTAGTACTCCCTCATTTGTTTTCCTTTCGGTCCATTTCACCGTCTCCATTTTTCTCCACACCCAAAAGCCTCCAATCTACGTCTATCCTCCAGATTTTCCGCGGCGTACATAGCTATGCTCCATATCCAAGTTTTCATGAGTCTTTTCTTAACGTCCTTAGTCAACGTACCTGTGATCAACTCTTATAATCAAGTGTTAAGTATAGCAAACAAAAATTATTTCTATCTCGGTTAATTTTTTAAAGCTGACGATATCTCCTCGTACGTATTAACTGTGGAATAAAGTGTTTCAACACCGCAACTTTCAACGGGAAACGCGTCAAGTGGGTTGAGCCGGACCGAAGACGAGATCGCCTCTGTGCGAGAGAAGTGTAAATGGATGCGGGTCGACGCCCGATCCCGTCATTCGATTAAAAAGCAATCGCCGAAAAAATAAAAGCTTGATAAAGAGAGAGAGAGAAAGCAAATGGCAGGCTTTTGGGAGGGGGGAGGGTAATTCCTCCTCGCTTCCCCTCCCCCTCGCGGCGTACGGAATAAAAAGAAATGACGGGAGAGTGTCCGGAAAAGAAGAAAAGCGGTCCCCGCGGCGCCAATTGATTGGTCGGCTGGGTGGAAAGTTTTTTATTATTTTTTCCTGAAGGTGGGTATTTGAGGTTTACCGTCGTGATTTATGAGAGGAAAAAGGGTTCGCCTTGGCAGGCGATGAAAGGGTTCTCTTTCGGGGAGCAGCCCCTGCCTCAAACGCATGCCTACCCCGACACTCACAAACACAAATTGAAAAATAATAATATTAGTGTTGCTATCATTCGTTCCCCGCGGAATCGTCTTCAGACCGCCATCCGTCGTACGCTTTCCGTTCATTGATCGGTCCCATGGTGCATTTCCTCGAACGTGGGCTAATGATCCACCACGGCATGTCATGAAAGAGTTGAAATGGAACGAGCACCTTTCACGCACATTTTTGCGACGCCCTTAGAGGACTTACGAATTCTCACAGGAAAACCCAGGTTGAGGAAAATGTCCATTGATAGTGGTAAGAATCGAGTAATTTTCGCCTCCAGGGTGAAAGTTTAGGACAGTCGGTAATAGTAAAAAACGTAGCACTTTCAAATGGTTGTATTCAATTCAAATGGCATTCTTAGCTAAACTGAATTGTGTGAAATTGAAACCGCCTTATATTCTATGGAAAAGAAAAAGCCATTCCAATTGAAAGGTACAATTTCAGCACAAACTTTCAAAATATTTTAACAGTGAGCGATGCCATCACAAAAAGGCACAATGGGAGAAATTTCAAACTCCAAACGGAGGAATATAATTGAGGGATCAGGATGCATATGTAAGTTTAAACATTGTTTAAGTGTTCACAAAAGGTTCAAATTGATCAAATAAAAAATCGATATCGGCCATATATAATGAAGACATTTTAACGATATCATCTAAAAAAAAACACCACCACTCCGAAGAAAATTGCTCGTGTGAGCAAGACAAATTGTTCACTTCTTAACCATTAAGTTAATATCAGCTATCCTAAGCTATAGTTAGCTTAGTGTTCCCCAGTAATTTTTTGACCAGTGGGAAGATAATGTGTTAGCAGAATCCTTTTCAGCCGACTCTTTTGTTTTTGCTGTCTTTGGTGGTGGTGAATCAACATGTTTCCACTGCTTTGACGGCAGTTTTGTCTCACGTGTATAGTGGTGGACCCAAGTTTCGTTTGTGGTTCTCTTGTTGGTTTCTCTTAAAACGGGTCAAACATTGTTCAGAAATTTCCATTCTGATACGTTTGTGTTCCTTCGTCAAAAGTCGCGGCAGCCATCTAGCAGACGATTTTGTCATACTTAATGTCACTGTTAAAATGTGATAAACCCGTTCAGATGACGTCCCTGCAGCGACTTCTTGCACTTTCAGTCGTGATCCTCTGTGGCCATTTTATGCACTTCTGCGATAATTTCTGGGTCCGTGGCACGTGTTGGCCGACCTCGACCACGGTTCATCATCTAAGCTGTTCCGGCCAAACTAAAACTCGTTCTTCCACTTGGTAGCGGTAGATTATGAAGGAAAAAACGTCCCTCACTGTGTTTCAAAAGTCGGCATGAAGTTCCTTTTTTATTATCCCTTTTTTATGAAGTATTTAACCACTGCTCGAATCTCAGTTTTTTCCATCTTCACAAATCACAACACGGGAACAACAACAGAGAGGCGTCCACACCACAGATCTCTTCCCAGAGCACTGACACTTGACGTGTTTACTCATAAAGGGTTACCTATCAATAAGCGGAAAATTCGTTGCGCTAGCGCTGACATCTAGTGGTGATTTCGAGAGGCGTTCAAACTACCCTCGCATGACAAATTACGAAATAAACGTATAATTTCGGAAAACTTTAGCCTTAGGTATACACTTTTGCCCGTTTTCGCTCAAAACATTACAACCATCATCGGATTATATACTTAAATTAGTACCTAAAAGACAAAAATAGGCATTTTCTTCACAATAAGGGTAAATTTTTAGTTCCATAATACATTGTTTGCGAAATGTTCTTCGCTCACAGATGCAATATTCGGAGCAGAATATTGATGCTATACGCATCTTATGGTAGTCGGGTCCACAGCACTGGAGTCAGCAACTCACGGGATCGAGGTCAATGAAGCAAAAAAACATTGATGATGTTCAGTCTGTGCCCATCGAGGACTTACCTTAAACGGTAAAATATTTCAATGTGACAATTTCAGTTTTCGTAGCTAAAGAAAACTTGGCAGGCTTCGTGACAAATTTCACTGAAATTATATTTCCGCTGTTCTTGCAAATTTTCCTTGAAGTAGACATAAAATAAATTTCTTCGTCAATGCCAAAAGTGGGAAAGCGACCTCCGTCACCATTATAAGAACTAAAAACAGTTGAAAAAGATGACTCCTCAAAATCACGCAAACATCAGTTGGCGACCTTAAATCTCTTCTCAGTAAAGTATTGCGCAACGATTTCAAGCACTGCTAAGCTCATAGATATCAAAAGTCTCTTAATCTTTCTTCGTTCCATGTTCACAAATTTCTTCCACAGGTATCATTAAAGACACTTTTAGAAGGCCCTTAAATCACCATTTTCTTTATTCGATAAGATAAATTCATTATTTGAATATGTACAAACGTAATAATTAGTATTTGAGTTTAATATCGAAAGGGGATTCTTGTGTCGCTAGTGGACGAAGATAAGAGTTTTCTATCCCGACGAATAGTTTTCAGACCCTCTCATATGACGTAGTAAGTTCACCAATTAATGGACGACATATCTATTTTATTTATTTTTTTTGTGTAACTAAGGGATTGCTTGGAACAGGGATTACCCTAACTAAACCTAACGAGATCTGATTTAGACCAAAAAAATTGAAAGTAATGCTCTTTACAGTGTTAATTGCTCTGCCTTTTCTGTTTTTGTGTTTCCCCTTCCATCCCTCGTCTCTCTCCGTGGGGGGACCCTCCCGCTACCTGCAGCGTTGGGAAACATTCCCAACCTGTGTCCTTGAGTGGGAGACCATTGCATGTTACATCTCCATGTGGTAATGGAATTTCGCCTTCTTACTTTTCAAATTGTATCTTGCACGTTATTGCATAAATTTCTTACAGTATCCTAAGGTACAATATTTGTTAGACCACCACATAGATAGTATATGTATTTGCATTCCTGTAGAATGAAAGGATTTTTGCATGAATGTATACGCCACTGTGGGTATAGGTTTGCATGTATGTGTTGATTTGTAATGTGGTTTTGTTCCTTTTTGCGGGTGGTGACCTAATACTCCCCGCCACACACCCTTGCGTTAGCTTGCAGGATAATTTAGATGTAGATGAGTTAAGTTAGAGCATTTCTGAATTACCTATAAGTTATTTGAGTAGTGTTCCTTTACTCTAGGACTTGCCAATTAGAAAACTCCGCTGATAGCTGTGTAAAGTGGACAACTTATACAATCTCTAGAAATATTTCGAAATATTTGAAATATTATAATAACATTATAACATTTGCAAGAGGAATTAAAGTTTCCAGGAAAAGAATGGTTCCAGCATTCTCAATCCCGACTCCGATTTCCTTTTAATTGCAATATTGAACGGTGCATATGACAAAAATATTTAAAAGTGAGAAAATAATGACATAAATTTAAAAAATATGTGAACGAAACTGTCATTAAACTAAAATTCGTATCATAGAAAACGGTGGTGGGGGTGGTAACGTTTGACCTTTCTCTTAACGCCAAAGAAATAGAGTTTTCCACTAAAATACTTAAAAATACGTAAATTGAAATGTCTGGTCCCACTAAGTCTCTCACCCACATATAGTGACTTCATATTGTTCCTATAGTTTTCCAAAATCTCCTCTACCGATCCTCTACTTTCATGGCTGCAGTTCGGTTTAACATTGTCAGATCAGAGGGACTCCCTACGTTGAGTATGTTAGTTTCGTTCCAATTCTTCAAACTTTATTCACCCGTCAAACATCACTAATCAAGCCTCGAAGGCCTAACAATATTATTTTCCTTCTCCGGAGGATGAGTAGCCCTTCAGAAAACTTTCATAGGAATTCACCGTTAAATACCATTTACTTTAGAACTGAATCTTTGAAGAGATTAGAAGCGTGTCGGCGAGGATGATAGGGGTGGCAGTAGCAATGGGCGTCTACCCCTGAGCCGTCTACCGCCCTACTTTTTGTTGCCCCTCTCCCCCAAGGGCACCTCAAACCGCGCGAGTGTGGTGCTCGCCGGCAGAGTTCGCTCCGAATTCACGAATTCAATTTGGCGGGCGAGTAGGCTTTTTGCAGGCCCGACGACGACGAGAGGGAGGGCGGGCGGTGAGGGGGTGAAGGAAGACGAGGGGGCAGCGGCAAGAAAACGGACGGGTTCCCGAGAAATGCGCAATTAGTTTTTCGCTGAAAAAAATCAAAGCGTACCCGACCCAGGATTCAATTTATTTTTGAGTCATCTGATTTACGACCAAAAAGATTAGAAGGGACGTCCTAGGGGACTCTTTAAGGATAAAGTCTATCCACTGGAACCAACCACGGTTAGAGCATATCATCCTTTTTTCTATCTGAGAACTTGACTTTCGATTGCGAGTGGAATTCACATTAATCGCCATTTTCAAGTCATTAATAGCCTGAGCTAATTCATGATTTTTTTTACAATACTGGCCACATCAACGCATTGTCTGGTTTCATGAAACACCAGAGTTATTCAAATTCTTCATTAAATTGCGTCATCTAACATGCCCCTCCAGCTTCCAACAAAAGCCTCTACAGCACAGTCGTAAAATTGGCGAAGCTCCAGCTAATTGCTTGGGTAATGTGCTTGGAATGCATAAATGAATTAGGAATAAGTGACTGCTACTTGAGCGTTTAAGATATAGGCGTACATTTCCAGTTACGAAAGAAAATAATACTTTCTGAGTGCCCAATTAACTTGAACAAATTTCAAGTGAATAAAAGTGAACCTGTACTCAGATTTTGCCTGGTCCTGACCTCTTCCACACAAATCTGAAATTGGTAAGTATAAATGATAGAGTTAATAACAGTTTATCGTCAACTTACGGCTAGTATTTTGTTTAGAGTTGTAGTTGGAATCAACGGAGGGTAACTATTACGTGATATAGAAAGAGAACTAGATATATTAATTAATCTGTGTTATCTTTTAAAGTAAGCTCGAAAAAATTATAATAAATTGGACACTTGATAAATGATAACTGGATATGCATGGAGCTAATCGATACCAAGTAAGAGCCAGTGTTTTTTCACCCATTTCCCTCATTTTCACCCTCGAAAATCTGTAAAAGTGAATAAGGTGAGACCTAGAAAAGAAAGGGCCGTCGTAACCAAAGTCAATATTACTATGTGATAATTTATTTCACTGAAGATCCATTCATTGTCTCAATTAGAAGTCTCTACGTAATTTACATAGAATGATGTTTAAGTGATCAATATAATTCATGCGATATATTGGTTGTATCGATATAATTTCCGATGCATCATTTTATTCGAATATCGATATTTAGCTACATATTGACATTTCATGGTTCATTGGAAATAATGTTTCCCGTTCACCGAACTGCATCTCCCTTTCATCAGTCTCTCAATGGAAGCGTCGAAGATGGATTAATAAGTGAAGGGCCTATAACTATTGCCGCTCCCTCATTCGCATCGGGCGAACATCCGCCAACCTCCAATTGTTTCCAACCATTCCATCACCGTCACCCTCCACTCCATTCCTTCGCCTCGTTCCCCTTTTCATTCCCATTCTTCGGAGCAGTCTTAATACTCGCAGTCCCGCCCAAATCCTTGGGATGAATGGCGAGCGTCCATCCCCCCTTCCCCAGGCCAATCGAGAGCTTTGACTCCTTCGGCGCTGTGAGAGATAAACCTTTAAGAAATTATTGACATGTAAAAGTGGATATAAGAAAATCATATGATCCAAATACTCGTTTGATCCAGCCGGAGTTCGAACCTTAAGTGTTTCTACTGACGGGAGGTGACATGAGCCTTCACAGTCCGAGGAAACCTAAAAGGATTTCCAAGAGAGACTTTCCTAGAGCTTAGAGACAACTATAGAACTCCATTTTCTCCCTTAAGGCCCCCTAATGGATCTAACGAATCAAATTTGCCAAGATTCTTTAATTTTTTCTCTCTAAGATTGATGATTTATAAATTAAAGAGAGGAAAAAGGAGGAATTTTGAAGTTTCATTTCAATTGATTCAAAACTAAGAAATATGTGCATGCATGTGTGTGATATGAATAATTAAATTTTTATTCAAAATTTTCAACTTTCTCTGAATTTTTTCAACAACTCTCATTGAATTTTAGGCAAACCAATGTCTGTGTGTGTGGATGAATAATGTATCCAGCCATAATATATTTGGAGGAAAATAACCATTCTGGAGCATTTAGATCTTACTCCTCCTTGAAATACTCCCCTTTGGATCTCACACTTTTATCCCAGGGTCTATTTCGCTTTTCAAAAAAATCGTCTGCCCCTTCGCATTCTCATTTATCTCGCCAACGTCAAGAATTTCGTGTTGCTGTTGAAAGAGCCTCGCTCCAAGCCACAAATGATGACCCAAGGCTTCTAAAAATAAGGTCATAACTGGAGATGAGTGGTTTACGGCCATGGCTTTACGGCTTTCATCACCCTGAAACAAAAACCCAGTCTTCCCAACGGTCGGTTATGGATGAGATGAAGTAGAATGCGATGACCATTCCAAAAACGGACTTTGCCGATTGTTTTGAAAACTGGAAGAAACGCTGGAATAAGTGTGTAAGGTCTCAACGGGACTACTTCAAAGGGGACTGAGACTTAGTTGTTCTTGGCAAACGCAGAAATAGTGGGAAAGGCGGCAGCGAGTGCATTACGAGCAAAAGTTTCCTTGACCGGGACTCGAGGCACGGATCTTCAAATTTCCGAACCGGTGGTCTAACCTATCGACGAAACGTAAATTACACTGAAATCCGCGGGTGGTTTATTTCACCAAGCACCCCGATTCTTCGGCCATAAGATGGCGTTAGGGAGTTGTTTCATCCACCAACGGAGAAATGGGCGAGGGCACAAGAGGAAAGGATAGAAGGGAAAAATTAATTATACAATACCGTAAAGGATAGGAACAGTCCGTTATGTAGTACGCATACCTAGAAGAAGGAAACCAACCACATTGGCCGTTCTCTTCAGCCACCCTGAGAATTGTTGCAAAACTGCACTATGGAGGAATAACTGTTGATCAATTAGAATGGTAAACGAGAGGACACATAGTGGTGCGATGCTCTGAAGTTGATAAGGAAGAGAAGCCTTTAGGTGGCCTGAACAGTTGGACTGTTGGTAATGCGAGGGAAAGTTATTGGTGATGAACTCTAATAAATGTAAAATAATTGTAAATCGCAAGGAGTTCAATTTCTGTTCCCTTATTCCTTCTTCAACGAACCACCAATAAAAGCCGCTAGCATTGCTCTTTATTTCTGATGGTATTGTTGAAAATGTTTGTACCAAACATAAATTATAAAAATTGAAATAAGTAGCAATGTAAATATAATATGAACGTACCTACGATGGTGAAGCAATAAAAAATTGATAGCCGAGGCCTTAAAGTTGATTGGCACCAGGTATTCAAAAGTGAGAGATTCAAAAGGAGAAACAAATTCACAAGGGGAAAGATAGGGAACACACACTAGATCACTTGGGTGTGTTTGAGACACAGAGACCCACGTGCACCACCACACAATATACCAATCACATAAAAAAATCAAAATTAATAAAAAATAAAAAAACTTGCAACCTCTCGATCACTACGGTATGTCAAGGAATAACAGTCACCCTCGTGAATCGTATTCACACACACACTCAGGCTTCGCATGGATATTCTATACCAGGGACCCGTTTTACTCACACAGGAATAAAAAATAATAAAAATCACAAGGAAAGTTCAGGTTCACGTTCGCAATCACTCAATCAATCGGGTGTGTTAGACCTTTGTGAATCGCACTGACTCCCTCGTTCAGGGTTTACAAGGAATCCTCCTATGTCAGTGGCTCGTCAATCGCACAGATGAATACAAAATTATAAAAAGGATGCAAGCACTCTTTCACTCATTCACTAAATCACCCGCGTGTGTTCAGAAACAGAGACCTTTGCGATTCACAAGTACTTAATCGTTCAGGGTTTACAAGGATTTCTCCTACGCCAGGGACCCGTCAAACTCACAAAAACAGATGAAACGGATGGACACAAGTTCTCGCTCATTCACTCCATCACTCGGAAGGTAAGTAAAAATTTTTCCAGTTGGTCTCTTTGGGAAAAAAGACTTTTTTGATGATGTAAAACGAAAATCACACGTTTTTTAAAATAATTTTGCTTATTTATGTGATTGAGATATACATGGGTCGCTGTTTTCCAAACACTCCCAAGTGAGCTAGTGTGTGTTCCCTATCTTTCCCCTGGCTTGTAACTTTGTTTTTACCTCCCCCCTTTTAAAAAGCCTAGTGCCAATCAAGTTTACGGTCTCAGCTATCTCGTTTCATTAGTAGTAGTTCTCTGTGCAGAGTAGGTAGTCATTATATTTCGCACTTAAAGAACCGAATATCTCAGTTGCCGTTTCAATGTCATTTCTCGTAAATATCTGGGCATCCGTAGCTTGTCAGCCCTGAAATAAAAAATGGGCACAAAGAAAAGTTTTGAGGGCGAAAGAATAAAAAAAATATCTGCTTGCGAAGAAGTCTTATTCGATTTTCAGATAGCCAAATATAAATGAGCCATTTTCTGTACAGGAAATGAAAGAGAACGCGAGACCTAAGGGTGCGCTTTCGGTCGAGGAGAAATCGGTCAAAGGAATAAATACCTGCGAAAGGAGATTCATATTGTACGTGAAGAAATGATCTTTTGGATTCAGAATGTTTTGTAAAATATTGATACGTGAACTCATTTATTATTTTCCTCCTAGGGTTCTTAGGTGTTTCATTTCGTTTTACATTATAATTAAATGCGTTGTAAATTGAAACCTTTGGTAAATAAAAGTTATCAAGTTATTCTAGTGCTTTAATTCATGTGAGTACACGATAAAAATTAGTTAAATGTTCCTAAAAATTTGGGCACTCAAAAGAGAATAAAGGGAGAGTACGAGGCCATATCATAGATGTTATGGAATTGGTTCTAGAATAATTAAGGACTTGAGGATAAGATCAAGGGATCTTGTGTCAAGATCAAGGGATCTTGTGTCAGGATCAAGAGATAAGAATTTTACTCAAACATTTCTATCTTCAAAATAGTTACCCGAACTCGACTATGAAATTGCGATTTTTCATTTACCCTTGTAATTTCATCTTTAATGGACAATGTGAGCGAGTGATAATATTTTCTTTGACGCCTAATTTCTCAGTCAACTCATCAAAAATACTGGATAGAGCAGCTAATCTATGCATCAACATCTACATATTATCCCGCAAATCGCCTCAAGGGTGTGTGGCGGGGGGCTTTAGGTCACCCCCCCCCGTAAAAGAAAATATAACCACATGCAAAATCAACACATTCATGCAAGCCTACGCCGTGACGAGAGAATTTATCAGCACCCCAGGCACCACCTTCAAGAAGACCAACGAGGCGTTAAAAAACCCGATGGCAGCATTGTGTGGACGCATAAGGGGAGCTAATTCAAAGACTTTGTGAATGCATCAATTTTAGGAATACTTTTTTTTTAATCGATTCAGTTCTAATAATTTTGGGACAGATCTTGTTTGAAGCTCGTAGACTGCGAATTCGCTTGATTGTGGTCGAGGAATTGGCTTGAGATGTCTTATAAATTTAGGTTAGTTTGCGGAGTTGTGTGGAATTCAAGGGTGAATGGGGAAGAAAATTGTAAGACGAGAGGAGAATGAGAGGGTGAAAATAAAATTAAGGGGGTTGGAGGAGTCAGTCGGTCGGCGGCGAAGCCACACTATTTTATTTCTCACGTGGGAGAAGGAACGGATTGCATAAAACGGCCTGACCGACACCTCCTCCCGCACCTACCACCTTCCCCTCACAAAGGTGAACTCCTTTCCGAATTACGACCTCGAAATCCCTTCGTGTGTGCCCCCTTCAACCATCCTCCACATTCTCCTCAAATCTCTTCTCTCTCCCCACTTAATATCCCGCGGGATTCACGCACACTGGTATCACTTACCGCCTCCTCCCGCTCCTACCCCCCTCCCACCATACTTAACCCCTCTGGCAAAACCCGTTTCACGTGGAGGGAGGCTACCTGTACCCCCTTTTCCCATCCTCTTTCTCACCAACACATCCGTTTCTCCCATTTAAATGACTTCTTCCCTCTCTATTCGGGAATTGGATTCCGAGCCGCCACTTTCGTGCCCCTGGTAGTCGCCCACCTCACGGATGAGGACAGCAGGAGGCAATGGCGGTGAGAGATGCGGAAACTCCCGTTCGTGCCCACCTTTCTCCTCCAATCTCTAAACACCGATGGATTTTTGTCTACCAACATGATAAATTCCAAGAAACTGCGGGAGATGTCGCAACAGTTAAGTTTAACGGAGCCATTCACTAATATGCACTTCAATGAAACAATTTCAGAGTGTAAAAATCATTCGCCTTGACCGGGATTTGAACCCGGATCCCTCGATGTCCGGCCAAGTGCTTTAGCCAGTTAAGCTATTGAGGCGTCCTTTTAAAAGATCCGGGTTCGAATCCCGGTATAGGCGAATGATTTCTATTCCCTAAAATTGTTTCATTGAAATGCATATTAGCGGATGAGTCCGCTAAAAGTTAATGGTACGGCATTTCCTCCGGTTTATTGGAATTTTTCAAAAGTAAAAACAGCATAAATGTTTAAAGTTGGCCTTAACCTCGTGGAATGTGGCGTATCGCGCACGACTACGAATGTCTGTGACATTGTATGCACGGTATTTCGTCACAATATCATGTTCCTCAAAATTTCAGAGTTTAAGAGGGACCCTCGATCTAAATGGCTAAATCACCCGGCCGGAAATCGAGGGATCCAGGTTAGAATTCCGGGTAAGGCGAATGATTTTTACGCTATGAAATTGTTGCATGCTAGTATGAAATTTCGATTATGTCCAGAGATGATACTATTAGGGGTTCCCACCCAATGGTTGGCTTTCCAAGTCTGAATATGATCGTCCAGTTGGGTCCAAATAGCGTTCCACAACCGTTCCCTGAAGGTTTTCAATCCAAGACTAGAAATCTGAAGAGAAAATGCAATTTAACGGTGGATTTCATCCTGGATCTACATGATAACCTATAATTCACGAGCACAGTATTTACCAGGGAGTGTATGTACACCACGCTTGTCAAGAGTTACTGTCACATTCCGTGGATCCAATACTGAGAATTATAAAAAAAGATTTGGTTCCCTGACGTGTTATTCAATGAAAGGAATTAAGTACGCCGACTTTGTGTTGAAAGGACCATCATCACTATTAGAGAGATCGCGCTTCTTTCTTCATTCTCTTTCGAAATCATGCTTCCGTGAGAGGAAACAAATATCAGTGTGATACACACTTATCAAATAAAATCTAAATTGAGAGAGAGAGAGAGAAATTCTGGGAGTGTTCAGGGATGGATAAAGCGACGAAGTAACCAGCTTTCGAGGTAATTAAATTAGAGAAAATTACAAGTATGACATTCATCAAAATCGTTTTCATATAAATATATATGTTTAGAATTAAATAGGCAACCATTAGGTGGTATGTGTCATTTTGAAAGTGTCCTCAGTACTTTTGTGGTTCCAATCAAATTATATGATGTGGGAACCGGTTAGGTACGGCTGTAAATAATATCAAATATCTCAAAAAGTTCACCTTCCATCCTTTATTTGTAAAGCGAAGGAATAATATTGCTGAAAATTGTCACCATTGCTAAAATATTCGCAAAATCATATGTTTAACCACTGTAAACAAAGAAATTCAAATGTTCAATCTCTCTATTCTGATCTTTTCCTTCAGTCTGACCACTAAATACTTAACATATTATAGGGTTGGCCGAGGAAAAATGAACGGAAAGTATACTATCACTTTCCTCAGTATTCCCCCACCATCTTCTCCACGAACGTAACTACAGAGCTTGCATATTCTGCTCGTCTTTCTTTCCTTTCTCCCCTCCCTCACTTCAGGGTCGTGTACTCACGTGTCATTTGCGAAATTGCTTCAAATCATACCTTTACCCTTGCCACTCTTCTCCACTCTCCTGACGTCCAACCCTTTCTAAGCACCACCCACAATTCCTCAACCCACAGACCACTCACCTGCTCTGTGATTCACTAAAAAACTGAGTAACAGTTTCTGAGAAAAATACATTAACAAATAGTTAAAGAACCATGCTCGAGAATAAAGGTTTACCAGATGCATTCCAATGCTAGTTTGGAGAGTCCCAGACAACTGCCACGAGGAAGTGTGTCAGATGGTATTTAGCATTTGGCATTTGGTGGTTACCGCTACTCAGTAAGTTGAATTTGTCGTAATGTTGTTTTCAGTCAGAGTCCCTCCACACTTCTCTTACGTCTACCAAATTTAGGAGCGCTATGATTATTTTTTCTGTGTCGACGTTTAAATCTCGAATGGTTTACACTTTTGTAATCCGTTTAGATTCTGCGTGAAAACTCCGCACTTCCACAGTCTTTCAACCTAATATTAATATGGCTTTATGAATCTCCATTGAGCAATTGGCTAAACTCGTACCATAAAAAATTAAAATAGATATGATCGCAGGTGAGAAGTTGATAATTAGTATTGGTCAATATTCAGAATGTTCTTTAATACTTCCCCCTTCATAACAATGTTCTCGCATGGCTTGAATATATCCAGTTATTGAATATTCTTTCATATTTACTTTGCCTCGCGCGATTAACGTTGTTCGAGTGCTTGATTAGCCTAGTATTTGTAGACAGGTGTAATAATTGTGATTGTGTATTTATGATAGGTGACCTGCCACCTCCTACCAAGCGCCCTTGCGGTATCTTGCAAGATATAATGCAGATATAGATGCAGAAATGCATAAGCATGCACGAAAATATGCTATAAATGTATACCCACATGCATTAGGTACTAGTATATGCATTCGCCTGTCTGTAGGTTAAAATAGGTTAGGCATGAATTTATACGCCTCTGTGGGTGTGAATTGACAAACTTTTGTTTGTTTTGCAAGTGGTTGCATTTTGTTTTATGGGTTGTGTCCTAACATCCTCCGCCGTAGCCCTTGAAGCGGATTGCGGAGATCATCCTACATGTTGCGGAGATCATCCTACATGTTGCGGAGATCATCATATCATGTAGATGTAAATACTTCCAAAGCATGCAAATATTTGGCCTTCACTACTGTCCATCTTTAAGAAAAACCATCTTTGCAGTTCTCCAGAAATTGAAGGTGTCGACAAGATAGATTTTATTACCCGGTCGCATAGTCGTATGGACGAAGCGTAAAATTTCAATAGTCTAGGTAAGATATCGGAGAGCAAGTGTTCTCCGCACCAGTGAACTACTATGCTATACTATGAAGTACTATGAAATACTACTATGTAGTATGTAGGATAGTGAAATATATTTTGCTAAAATTATAAAATTTGGAGTTATTAAAAATAATTAATTTATCATCACCAGTGCACATAGTTTTCATCGAGTCATTCATTCGAATCGATCAAGAACAAATCTTACTTCGGAAATAAGTCAGATTTCGATCATTGCTCACCTACTACAAATATTATATAAACATTCAATTTTTTAGCGGTAATTTTGAAGGAATTTGAGATCATCATTAGCCTAAAGGTTTTCGATTCATCCAACAGTTTCTTAATAGGCTCTCTCCATGTTCTCACTAGCCATATAACAAAGTTTCAAACTATGTTACTCGTAAAATGCGGAGAAAGGGTAAATGAAAATTGGCGAAAAATTTCTTTCGCTTTCAACCAAAGTGTATGTGGCTGCTGCGAGATAAAATTTGGACAACGGCGCGCATTACTCTTTTGTTTGCGATTTTCATTATTTTAAAAAGCGACTCAAGTAAGTTCTAGAGAAGTTGAAGGGAGGAGTTTATGACTGCATTGTTTTCAAAATATAAAATTATTCCCGTTTAAAAGATTAACTGAACGAAGCAATCAACTAGGTAACGTAGCGGAATATCCCGCTCAGTTTTTATTCGTTCCATTCACCGAAAAATCGATATTTAAATGTGAATTAAATTTTAAAAATGACCAGAATATCACAGAAATGCAAAGTACGGGTGAATTCATTACAATAACGGGATAATTATGATTTTTATTGATTGATAAAGGTGTACTTTACATACAACATGTCATTGTTCATAACATTTTCTTCGATTCTGTCGATATGTCACCCATTATCTTTTATTGCTATAATATCTGACTTTGATGTACATAGTCACATAATTGCTGAAACCGCAAGCAATTTTTCTTGTAAAATAACCACCGACCTCAAAGTTTTCTCAACATATAACCTTTTGATTGTAATTTCTAAATAAAATTTATAAGAATCTACATCTACATCTACATAAATACCCTGCGAGCCACCAAAAAGGTGTGTGGCAGGGGGTGTAGCACCATGAGGGAAGGGTAAGGGTTGAGGGGGTTGGGGGTTAGGTGAGGAAAGGTGTGGGGAACCTGACATATTTTTTTATATACATATATACACATATATATAGATATACATACATACACACATGCATACATATCCTCGCGCAGCCCCTAACCTGTACGTTAATACTTATTGTAATGAACTAAGTCCTGGGGAATTTCGGCTACAAGCATTCTGGTCCCTTATCGTTCTTGGAAAAAATGACATTTTAAACCTGCCAGTCTTGCAGTATATCTCTCTAGTCTTATATTCGTGATCCCTTCGGCCGTAATACGTTGGGGTTCGTATTATATCCTTGATGTCATCGGAAAAGGGCCCATCTTTAAATGTTTTTAATAAGTTTAATCTATATTGGAAACGCCGCTGTGTAAGAGAATCCCAACCTAAATTGTCTAGCAAAGTGGATACGCTGCTGAGTTGGTCATAACAATGTTTGACAAATCTAGCCCCCCTCCGCTGAACTCGATCTAATTCCGAAATCAAATTTATATTATGAGGATCCAATATACTGGCAGCATACTCTAGGTGGGGCCTGACCAAGGCAAGGAAACATCGTTCTTTCATCTTTTCGTCACATTTACCTACTACTGTTTTCACAAAACCCAATTTTTATTAGCACGGCCGCATATTTCTCGTATGTGTTTTCCCCAGGACAGCTCGTGAGTAATTGTTACACCCAAGTATTTAAAGGAATCTACCCTCGCGATATTGGTTTGTTTCACTTTGTAACTATAAGGGAGGGAATTACTCCAAATTTGGAGTGGGTCTTCGCCACCTTTTTATCTTGATTCAATTATCATTATCAAAGAACAATAACTCTTTATTTATTAAAATAAACTGATGGCAAATATTGTGGTCATTTTAATTGCTGATTAATCTTACAAATTCTTGAATGTACTGAAGTATGGTATTAAAGAACAGCATCGGTTTGGTGTTAATGCAAGATAATTAATAACTTTTTAAACGGGAAAGTTTACGTATATTATATAAGTGCAGTCACAAATACACACGTAAGATTCATTACGTAGAATAAAATGAGATATATTTATGCGTCACTTAGGGTAATCAAGTATCTCACATTCTTATATTATATTGGATCTTACACCATTTTCCTCTCTTCTGGATTTTCGGGAAGAGGGAGATGGATGAATGTGGGGTGAGAGAAGATATAAAGAGTGATGTGCAGATGCTGTGGGACCTGGTCCTTTATCCTAGAAATACGTCCACTCTATAAAAGTCGCTCTCCTATCGGTCCTCTTTCCACTCCGCTCTCTTACCGAGATGTCCTCGACAATAGAACACGTTGCAGGGGCTCTTAACCAATGAGACGCTGCCCGAAAATGGGTCACCACGCCGTTTAGCGTGGGTCGCCAAGATTCTCGTCAACAAAATGAAATTTCCTGTGGAAAGATCGTGTTTTGTAGGTGAAAAAGTAACTGCGGATGGGAAAATGCGTCATTAAATGCACTGTCGTTCGTGCCTCTTTATATGATAGCATCCAATATTTATCTCGACTACGTACGTAAAACCACTCGGATGAATCGACTACCCCCCAGATCCAATTTGTCAAGGTTTAGAACAATGTAAAATAATATAATAACAATAAATATTCTAATACCAGTGGAAATGCTACATGTAGTTGTTTGTAGTATTTCCACTTTGAATATACTTGAACTCACTTTTTCACTCACTTTTTCAATTTTTTTAAACATATTTACATCTCTACATTCATCTCTATTTGCATGTACACAATGACCCGCAAGCCGCCGCAAGGGCGTGTAGCGGGGGTTCTTAGGTGACCAACCATTCATGCCTATTCCCAATCATGTCACCTCTACACAAATATTAGTTTGATCATGCACTCAAAAAATGTTAATCGCACGAAAGAAGGTGCATAAATGATTCAATAACAGGATACGCACATTTAAATCATGAAGCAGAACTGTTAAAATGATTGGTTTATTATACAAAAATATAACAGGATATTGACAAAATAAATGCACTGCCGATTCTAATTATCTTCTACACGATTGCTGTCATATCTACAAGTATTTTGGTCTCTAATGATACGAGTAAAAAAACGACATTTTGAATCTATTCGTTCTACAATCTATCCCCCTGATTTTACGTTGGTGATCTGATGTACCACAGTAAGTTGGGGCTTGTAATACATCTTTAACATCCTCAGATAAAGAACCAGCCTCAAATATACGCAGTAAAAACTTGTAGTTATGCTTGCGGTAAACTGGTGGTTCCCTTTCTAATTATTCCAATAGTGTCATGTCACTGCTACCTTGTTCATAACAGCTTTTCAGAAACCTAGCTGCTCTACGTTGCACTAATTTAGTTCCAAATTTAAGTCTACTTCATTGACGATCCCATACACTTGCAGCATACTCTAGATGTGGCCTAACTAACGTTAAATAAAAAAGTGAGCATATCCACAGTTCAAGAGAGTCGCATCACTGAAAATAAATATGAAATTCTATTTCATTGCTGTTCGTTTAGAGCCAAAAAAAAATAAGCCAATACAATGCATGTGCACACCAAAAGTCACTTCTGATCAATTCAAGACTCAGTTTAAGTATGAGTTAAGGTTCGTCTGCTGAACAGCACTCTTGTGGACGTCTCGCTTTCATACTGTGTGCCGTAGAATGACATCTATCTTTTCAATGGCCGGCTACATCATTGTCTTCAGGGTGAAGTAGCTGTTACTTCATCCTAAAGACGTTAAATGTAATGAAGGATCTCAGGTTTTCCCGGCGTATGGTATTCAAGAAATTTTCTCGGGTTTCCCACCGGGTCAGGTTGATACAGTGAACCGAGGTTTCGAAGACTGACGCATGACTTCACCCTGAAGACGATGGCAGAGTCTTTCACTCTTCCCTTAATCAATGACTTTCACTCTTCCCTTAATCAATGTACGTACACTCTGTAACTTGATTGGTGTCCTACCAGGTTTTTTCTTCTATTTATGATTTCCTGAAACAATTTTAACTCAAGGAATGATACAACACCAATGCAGTGCCTTTATCAACTTGAACAGAACTGGGGTTAATTTTGTCCCTTCAAGTTCTCACATGTACGTACTACAAGGGAAACGCGAAACAAAGCAGGCCACAGGTCACGCGCAATCCATATTCATCATACCACGTTGATTTTGTGGGCGAGAGACTGGAGTACGCTTCAGACGTAGAGACACATTCAATGGACATGCATTTCCTCCATGCCACATGCGATATTCCAAGAATATCTGTTTCCCACAAAACTCCAGGATTTAGGCTCTGGGTATACAGGTAGATTATCTAAATTTCGGTTGAAAAACCGCCCAAGTAAGAGGTGACTGCCGTGCATGGTGGTGAACGGAGAGACCGTATGATTAGAATTGTCGAATCCCCATCTCCATCCCTAAACTACAAGTTATTCTTATTGATTATCCTAAGAGTTAGAATGTAGAAATGAATAAATCAGAGTTTATCATTCTTGCCCTCAATTGTGAACGAGTATGTAAGTTGGAAAAGGAATTGTCGAGATTTAAAAAAAAAGGTGAAAGCGACGTCCTTGAATAAATAATATGCATTCTACGTTCTCCGAAGACAGCCATAAGTGCCGAAATATGAAAAAGATTACCAGAAAAAAAAATCTTAGTCTCTAAGAAGAAGCTGAGGAAATGGTATTGACACAAAATTAACAAGAAGAATCATTTTCAAGAGATTTTTACATAACCAGAAAAACAGTACGCGGAAGAAAAAACTTTACAAAGATGAAAATCTACGAGCATCCATTTCGAGGAGTTTATAATTCATGTTGTGCGTGGTTAACAAATGTAATTTCCTTTGGAGGGATTCAATTTTTGGGACAAAACGTTTAAAAGCTTTTTAACATAATATTTGTATTTAAAACACAGTTAATCCACCACTGATGGTCGAAAATTCTGCTTTTAGACTTATACTGACCCTATTTATGTCTTTAGGCAACAATTATCGGCCCCAGTACACTAAAAAATAAGTTAAAAATTGATTAAATTAGACAAAATTATACCAATGATCTCAATAATTGGAAAACACTACTTCTGGTTGCCCGAATAGACTACATAGAGAACAGACCCAAGGTCTAAGACTTTTTTAAAGAATAATCTTCCGCTAATGACTTATTACATCGATTTGTTAAACTCGGCACTTTTTAACCTAAAAGAACTTCTCAGCCAAACAACTGTGTCATCCGATACTTTTCAATTATTTCATCTCCCTATCTTTTGGGACACTGGGTACAATTTTGCAAGGCAAACAAGATGCACCCAGAGAGGTGAAAGGTGAAAGCGCGTCAATGAAACAACTGACATACGGCAAATAGTGAATGCGTTCTAAACTTGAAACACCAATTAAGATTTGCATCGTTTGCTCTATTCACCTTCCTCATTTTGTAGCAAAATATGTGGTCACCACCATACGTCCTCCATAATTGGCGCATTCTGATTCTAAAAACAATAATTAGTAACAATTTATTCCACTCAGCTAATTGACAATAGCATACTAGATTATCATCCTGAATGCCAACGTTGTGAAAACAATGCTTATTCCCTATTGTTCTAAAAGTAGTTTAATTGAGGGGAGTCCACTTAGTCCATTATTATCATCTCTCCGTGCTGGTTCATTGTCTTCATAATCCCATCACCAATGTTTCCTCTCTTTTCACTATGGACGTCGGCAAAATAAATGAATATTCACGTTTCTATTCTCTTTTCTAAATCTACACTGCATTATTTATATTTAATATCTTGGAATAATCCATTAACTTTTGTTAATTGCAAGTACCATTTAGTTGTAAACATGTAAATATAGTATTACGTTGCTAAGCCGACGATAATAGTAAAATATTTCAAATTTAAACCGTCGATGAGAAGGTTGAAAGCTATCTTTTTACTAAAGATAACTTTGTAAAACGAATTTTATTCGAGCAATTTTTTATTCATATTTTATTGACTAAAAAGGATTTTGAATTATTATTCATGCAGGAAAATTCACTAGTAAAATTTCCATTAAATAGTTCGCCAGCTTTAAAGCCATAAAATAATGGAAATATTTCCGAAATCATAGCTTTTAAGGGGAAATCTCCTCAGGAAGTTCCTCTCACTTCTTCCACAGAGAATGGTATTTTCCACGTAAATGCTATTCCAAAATACACTCTGAATTTAAGTCTACTAGAAATAATTGGATGAAAGACGTAGGTATAAATAGAAATATGTTCTAAAAATAATTGTTTTCGGGGAAAGGATGGCATTTCATGTAGAAATAGGTTGAGTAGATTGTTAAAAATATTCTTTCTTCGTTTAAAAGACGTTAAAAGTAAAAAATAGATAATAATAAAGCTCCGATCATTAAGTGTTTCGTCCATCACTGTATAGGTGGTTAAAAGTGTATTTTAATATTTGTTTTGATTTTGAGTCATCAAAGTTTAAAAAATCTCAAATGGAAACAAAAAACAAATGAAGAGATATCATTAGAAATTTAGCTAAAACGTATTTAATTAACCATAAAACGTGTCCTTCTTTAATCTTTCAAATCGCAAGCCTAATATATTTCAAAAATATCTGTCGTACTTGGCAGCGTCAGCGTCGAATAACATTATTATCATCTTCATTGACTTGGTGTGAATACAATTAAAATGGATTCTTGTTCATTTAAGCTTTAAAATTTTCTTAATAACATATTTTATAAATGGAATAACCTATGTCCCTCACAGATAAAGTAGAAAATACAGTCAAACGAATTGGATATTGTGAAACTTGACTCACCGTTGCTAAGTTAACTTTAGCTGTTTGAAAAAAGGTAATATTTGTCACTAGCACGAATCAATTTCAAAATATATGTTAATCATATATTCTAAAATTTAGTGCTTAACAGTGTATCTTTGCCCTAGCTTATATATAATAAATGCATAATGTTTCTTTGATAGCGAATAACTTACGGATCACTTTTAAGTTTAAGCTGAGATATTGATCAACATTTTCTAATGTATTTCAGTCAGAGCACCATATTGTCTCTAATGACGAGAAATTGGATACTATTGAGATTTCATAAAGTACATATTCCTCGAAGGTAACGTGGGAAGGCGTGAGAATGTTTGCACAGAAACGAACATATTAAAATAATTTTTTCAATGCTAGTCTTTAATAAGCCAGGTATACTACTACAGACGAGTAATAATGTAGATGAATCTTTTCAATTTTGCGATTATCAATAATAATGAAAGAAGAATCCAGTCGGTGAGTTAGAAGCCAATGCATTGGGCCGGGCACTTAGAAGGCCAAGGCTCGAATCACTGCGGTGACTTCCCTTCCTCCTCAATTCAGATTACATAGTCATTCTTAATACAGCCTCACCTGTCGCTTGCCTCGTCAAACAGCTACCGTGACATTCTATTAATAAAAAGGTTTCTGGTGAGAATACGTTAAATGATAAAATTATGGGACAGCTATCGTCGAAGGCGCAGTTATGAACATTTCGAATTGATGAAGCTATAGAAAAGATACGCGTCAGTCCTATTCCACAATATATTTGAGGTTAATGGAGACACTTTATAAATAAAATAAACTTTATCTTACAGATAAGGTTGATATTATTTAGAAATATTTTCTCATTAAAAGCCATATCTTAGCCACAGCTGGAGATATTGCTACGGATAGGAGGATGTTAGGCAAGCGAGGCAGGGTAGTAAAACTATAGGGATATTGGGAGATATGAAGGAAGATTGAATGTGTTCCGGATTCGGGA
Source organism: Hetaerina titia (assembly GCA_037158775.1). Taxonomy (NCBI): domain Eukaryota; kingdom Metazoa; phylum Arthropoda; class Insecta; order Odonata; family Calopterygidae; genus Hetaerina; species Hetaerina titia. The sequence continues at coordinate 15,886,097 of CM073775.1, forward strand.
ACAGTTAAATGTAGTGTTGGGTATCAGGTTTTGTCTTGTTAGGCAAAAATAAGAAGTGGAGAAGAGAAATCTTAGAGAAATATCAAGTTTCAAACACCCAAAAACAAAAATTCTCCAGACCACGTCCGGATGAAGTAAAGATGTCTCTCCCTTTCTTTCTCCAAAATAGGTTCACACATGAAATAGACACATCCAATTACGCTGAAAGAGTCAATCCTCAACTCCCGACAGTGTGTGTCTGTGTGCGTGTGTGGATGAATCCAGCCCTGGGAGCAACACCCCGCTGCTGTTGCCGCCATCCACGGTCGACGGGCAGCGCACTTTTCCATTCGCCCCAGTGGGGGGGGCGCCGGTCGTCCCCCCTCCCACCCCCCAACCACCCCTGCTCACCTCTCGAGCAAGCCGCAAACACGCAGGCCGCAAACTTTCCGAGGCACGACAAGGCGTACAAGGGATGAAACCAAGGTGTACACAAACCCTCGCGCACGGAAAGGAGCTAGCTTTATCCCTTGGCCAGCTGAGAACTTCTCTTATCCCCGGCTTACTTTTACGCCGACGTCCTCCCTCGTGCTCCGTAGATAACGATCACACTAAGTGAATGAAGTTTTCTTTCACTTGATCCAGGTATCCGTCCACGTTGATCAAACTTAATTTCACGAAGAAAATAACCTCGACTCGGAGCTGCGGATTTCGTTCACCAAAAATGTGCGAACTTACGTCACTTGAGCGACTCTTCTCAATCCAGATGTAATGGTGTTTTTCGTTTAAAAGAACATCTGAGGTGTTCTGATAAACACAGTATTCAATCCGAAGGTCGGTTTGGTAGGTGATGGTAGAGTTCACCCAGTACTAAGCCCTATACGGCGTGTGAATATTCACACGTCAGGGTAAGGGGGGCAGTTCCTTTCCCTGTGCCGGTTATGGTTTACTTAACAGCAAATAGGTTGAAAAGCTATGAAATAAGCCCGCGGAATAAGAATAATGAGGCAGAATTAGCACAATGGACTAATTTAGCTCTAGAATTTAGGAAAATTAGGGTCCCGAGAGGTGCTCCACCAATCGTATCCGCAGAGTGGAGCAAGATGATAAAACCTCGCATCAGAAGAAAAAATAAATAGTAATCACGACATTCGGAAAATTTTCACGGAAATTTGCTGAAAAAGTTACAAATTAATTCAAAGAAACTGAGTGAGATACCTCGACAGTAACTTTTAACGGAGTCATGCGCTTAAATGCATTACAATACAGAAGTGATTTTTTTACACTTTGAAATTTCTACACGTTTACATATCATTCTTACTTTCAAGGTGAATGTCACCGAAAGCAACCCATGGCCAGACACTACCACTAGCGATAATGCACCGCTTATACGGAGACTAGTACTCTTATTCCTGGAAATCAGCCTCCAGAAAGCTTTCTATTGAGCGGGATTTGATTTCGGGTGTCTTTAGTTCCCGTAAGAAAGACTGAATTGACAGAGACATTAGTCGTTACTTGGGTTTGCGACGTGAATGGATGCAGAAACAAGATCAATAACAACAGAAATCTCCGACAATGTCGCGTTATGTGAAATGCATACATGAATATCTCATTGACTACTGTAGACGTCTTTTAAAGAATGAGTCAACGATGATGCCAGTGAAAGTCATCGAAGTAAAGATAAAAATTAACCGGACCCTTTCTAAGGCGTAACACAACCAATGAAGAAACTCCGGAAGAGAGCTACTGACAGAGGACAAGAACCAACTTTAATGAAGACTTTATAGAGTACTTCAACGCTAGAAGTTCAGAGAGTATTAAAATACATGCGGACAACACTGCACTAATTTAGTAATATTAATTCGCACCGTAAATTGAACATTAGAATAACCATTCAAGAATTCATTTGAATTTACGTAAATATCTACGGAGCGATAAAAACAAAAACTTTTGGCCCGTACTTTTGCGCATCTGAATATAATAAGCACATCGCTATCTTTTAATACGGGTACTACCCCACCAATCATTCACCATTTGAAGAAATGAAACAATTAATTACATCGTTTATGCAAAAAAAACTGGTAGAAATTACTAGAAAGGCGGCCGACAGTTAAGATAAGGGCCTTAATGATAAGACTGGCTATTAGGTAAAGATAGGATTATCAGTTAGGAAATATGTGTAGAAAAACTAGACGCGGCATTAGCCTACTCTTAGCGAAAGAGACGCCAAGATATCACGCAGTTTAACGTCCCAACCGACGGACGGTATTTAAAATGTTTTTCATGAGAAACCCACATTTGGGATCGAGATGCCTCTAAAAAGTTGTTTCACCGCCGAAGTTTGAACCCTGGCCCTCAATGTGGAAAGACACTACACTACACACCGCGCTAACCCGTTCCCCGAAAATAAAACTAGCCAATGATTACTGTATTGGGTTCCATTTTGCATCTCTAAGTGGTAAAATTACATCAAATAAATTAAACAATGTCAACAATTGCGTTTTTATTTTCCATTGCAGTCTATGTTCATTTTCAGTCCACTTAAACGGACAGTCGGATCAGCAAAGGAATCTTTTATTCTGAAACGCTGTCGCCGGTAGAGCTCCCGCACTGATCAGCATTGCAAGGACCTTCCGCCTCACCCGCTCACTCTCTTCCTCCTCCACACCCCGCCCCGTTGCACTTGAAATACCTCAATGGAGTGATGGGTTACGTTCAGGGAGAACACGTTATCGCCGCGGTCAAGCGAAGACACCGAGAAGAGAGGCGACTTCAAATAGCGAGACGAAATGGATTCCAAGGGTGGAAGTGGGAGATCGCGAAGGGGATGATGGGAAAACTACGAGGCGGAAGAAGGAAGGGAGGGTGGTGCCGAAAGGGGGTGGGAGGAGGAAGAAGAGAGAAGCGAAGTGGCGAGAGATCGCGTGCCTCCGGGACATAGGGAAGAAAGAACTCCCCAAATCCTTCCGACCTCTCTCTCTAACCTCGCAATATCACTTCTCTGCCATGCCATTCCCCTTTCCCCACGAGACGCACACACCGGCCACGCCACCTATATAAAGGCTCCGGCTCAATCCCCCCCCCAACCTCCCCCTCTCCCTCCCCCGCATGACCCGTGCAACCGTTAAAACGCCGGCCACGCCCTCTCCTTTAATTACCGCAGGAGCCAGCGGCCCCCGAGCCAGCCACCCCCGTCCCCTCATCCACCCCCATTTATCCGACCCCACCTGCCGGCGGAAGAGGGAAGCACTCCCGCTAGGCACGAAACTCCGAGGGGGAAGCAGAGGGGAGCGAGGAGATGTGGGGGAGAGGGGAGGGCGCCAGGGCCACGAACGGGACTATCCCAGTTCGTGCAGGGCTGGCCCTGCAATCCCTATGGTTACCACCTTTCTGGGGGTGAGAAAATCCCTGGCATTTCAACCTTCCAAGTCAGTGAGACCGAAACGATTGACAAAATTTAAAGAATCATATGTATTTCTCTCCCTGGTTTTCCGATGGTCGTTCGGTCATACAGATCAGAGCAATCTTGAGGAAACGGTAAGTAAGCGAGAATTATTTGAAAATTAAGGACTCCTCCGAATGAAATCGGGACATGTAGCAATGCAAATGTGAGGCCAACTTGGCTTTTAAATTACATTATTGTAGAATAAACAAATGAGATAATTGTGATACAATATAATTCGAAATGGAAACATGCTATCAATCAACGGTTGTGAGCAGTGTCAGATTCACTAACACTAGCACTTTTATGGATGGAATCGCATCTTTTGCATCGATTCATTTTTAAGAACACTAACCTGAGTATATCTTTGCTCAAGAACCATGTGATTTAATATCGTTTCAATAAAAACCTAGCTCCTCCAATATTTTGGATACGCTACTAAGTTTATCATAACAAAGTTTCACAAATCTAGCTCCTCTACGCTGCACGCGATCCAATTTGGCAATCAATCAAACTCCGTCAGGATACCATATACTTTCAGCATATATAAAATCAGGCCAACTCAGCGACAGATAACTTTTCTTTTTGAAATGTTCATCTTAATTACCAAGTACTCTTCTAATAAATCCTAAATTTTTGTTATCTTGTCCACGTATGTGTTTCACCAAGGAGAGATCGTGAGTGATGGTAACGCACAAATATTTTTCGAGTCTACCCATTCCATTTCGGTGTTCCCAACTAATTAATAGTTCATTGATAGTTCTTTCTAGCATCGTATTAATTGTTAATTCACTAGACTTGGAAATGAAAAAATAATAAATTTGTGATTCCACAGACAATTTATTACGATACGACCTGGGTTTCGACGTTCCACGTCATCTTCAGGTTGATCGTCGTAACCCGAGTCGTATCGTAATAAATTTCCTGTGGAATCACAAGGTTTCATTTCCAATATGAATCGATTCTATAAAGTTACGCCGGAAACCATCATTTAATTCACTTGACTGTAATCCGGTTGATCCATAGTTTGATTAAAAGTTAGTCAGCATTGGTAAAAACCATACAAAGGGAAAAATAGGAATCGATCGACAATCCTAAATGGATTTGTTGTGAAGTTAAGCAAATGGTTTCGGCGGGAGAGATTTTAAGTTAGTTGCTGGAAACTCAAACAGCTATTTTAGCGCAATGGTTTGTTGCAAAAACCAAATTTTTGATCATATAATATTATAAAGTTATAATGTAACACTATCAACATCAATCCAGAGCTATGTTTCGAGCTGAAGTTCAAAACTAATGTAATTCTAATTATGAATAATTAAGGATTTCCTCGGCGTACTTTTATGTTCCATATAAGACTTTTGAAATATCGATTCACATCCTAATTTCTATTCTTTCCTATTATTACCATACTAGGTGTTCCAAACTTATTCCCTTAGTTCAATAAAAAATATAGGCAAACACTTCGAGGATCCAAATCTACCCAGCTGGCGTCCATGTAATCTGGGATGAGTTTCTCAAGGCTACGAGTCAGTTTTACAAGTCCTTGCAGTTTGCACATGCGGTGTATCCTCAAGGTAATAAATGGTTCGGAACTTTTTCTTGCCTATACATAATAATAAACGAATTTCAAATCTGAATACTGCATTTAAAACTTTCAGAGGACTTAAATCTAAATGTAAATACACTTATAACTTTGAAAAACGGGCTCTTAGTCGCCTCTTTAGAACGCATATGGTACCAAATGCATGCAGTTCGTGATATGTGCATGCGTTTACCAGATAGACGCATTCAAAGCGTATTCCAAACTTGAACACTTTGATGGTCAATTGATCTCTTTTTCGCATTCCTGCCTTTCAGGTAAATACAGTATCCGTAAATTTATGGAAAATGAAATAATTGAACAAGAAATTGATATTTTCATTTCATAAGACTTTTGTATTTAGTCTTATTTTTTTAAAAGAGCAATGAGCTTGAGCAATTGTCCTTCTCTTCCTTGAGAAAGGTGGCGTGGACCACCAAAAATTCGAAACCTTGTGAGTTTCTTTTCGTTTTTTGTGTGTTTCTGTGTTTTATTCTTTGTCCACTAGTGCTAACTTCATATGCTTTATGTATAAAAATAAACATGTAAACCATATAAATGTACATATACACTAATTTATACTAAAATTCAATTAGACACTCTTGTTTTAATGGCTGAGCTGTGAGTTGAGAGTTAATCCAAATACTGGAACGTGTCTAATCCAGGGATTTCATCATGATCATATTGTCATCCGTCGCTTTCGAAGATGCTAAAATGGTAAGTACCTTAAGCTTTAGAGTGCTAATTCCATAAGACTCACTGAACGGATAAAGATTGCTTTCCATTACCAAAATCTATAGACTTTAAAATTTTAAAAGGTGATTGCTTGATCTGTGCCAAGGATAGATGATAAGAAGATTCCCACATTTTTGTCCAATATGAAATTTGATAGAATGGTTTTTTTTAATAATGCACCAAATTGATTAATGAAATCCCTAAATCAATTAAAGGTTTAACTAAAAGTATGGATATTTATAGGAGGAATAAATTATCAAATAAACATTCCTATGTAATGCAAAAGCATTAGAGTCCTTAGGATGAGGAATATAGGCCAAAAACTAAACGTCAGCAATTCACCATTCACACAGTCAACAGTACTAGTACCATCAATTCTCTTGCATTAAGTATTGGAGCCTATGGGTTCTGTTCTAAAAGAGCCTAAATGCCCTTTACACAACCTTTCTTTAATTCGCAGCCCCGGGTGATTTTTTATCTTCGATTTAATGCGTTTACATTACATTTCCAAACTTACACTTTTCATATTACCTCTGATTCTACCGCAAATTAATCTATTATAATAAATTGCAATTACGTGACTACTAATTTAAAATGAACAAATAATGTAAATAAATACTTAACATGCATAAAGTACATGTATAATGATGTATCTTTTATTTTTGAATGAACTTTTACTTTGAATTTTGCAAGCTGAAAACGATTTTGTAAGCTGAAATCTTCTACACCATAGCTGTTTAAACTGAAATACTTGAGTAGGCAGGTATTTATCTAATTCTATTTTATTTTGTTAGTATTCATCGGAAGATGTAAACTATATGTGAGTTGATACCTTGTTATTTTACTACATAAGTGCTTTATAAATTTACGCCTAATCTTTACGTAAACTTTATGAATGATGAAAAAATAATGAAAGTAAAAGGGTACCTCGACATTCTCTTCACTTTAAATTTAAGGCAAATAAAAAATACTCTCCTAGCTCTTAGTACGCAATATTACGCTCTCAATATCTCCACTAATAGAGGGGAGAATGTTAGGCAAATGAGGAAAGGGCAGGAACAGGATTGGGATGTTGGACGGGATGAAGGGAGGAAAGATGTAAACAGAGATGAAGAGAGACCTGATGTAGAGTAGGTTGCTGGATTGGGTTTTGTTTGGAGTTACAAAATATTTATTTGATAGTTGTGTCCATCCAAAAACCTACCTTAACCGGTAGATTACCTAATAATAATCATCAGGTATTATTGGTTATATAAAGTTTTCCACTCCGTTATTCTCTTCGTAGGTCCCTGAATTCATATTTATATTACTGCTTGACGAATGAAACCATTCGCCTTTCTTTCCGGTGCTTCTCATTATGATTACTCCCTTCAGGAATCAATCATATTATAAAAAGGATCCAGTTATAGGTTCAATGATAATTCCATTCTTTATAGAGTGGAAAGCAGACTCATTTGGCCTTAGGCCCACTCATCTCTCGTGGATCGTCATTGGTGCCTCGCTCTCCCTATTCAAAATCTATAATTTGCCTTTTAATCCGCTATCGCGGGACCGCAAATCCTAAACCCAAAATCTTAATGGCTGGATATACTGTAGCCAAACTTTGCCCAATTTTTCTAACTGCCAAGATTTTAAACTTCAATTACGAAGGTAATTTGAAAACTTCTCAAAATGGAATAGAAATATACGACTTACCTCAGTGAAACTTTTTCATTTTCCAATGTAACCTCCCTGTACATTAAAGCACTTGGTTTAGCGATGTTCCAACGCCTTCATCTCATCTCGAAAATTAGATTCCCTCAGACCTGCTAAATTTCAGTCTACTTCGGCTGTTAGTTATATGATTGAAGAAAATCTCCGTCCACCGAGGAAACGTTTCAACATGGTAAGAAATGGAAATATCATGGAGCCATATCAGGGGAATAAGTAGGGTATGGTAACAATTAGTATCTTAGTTTACGTATTTCTTCCATGGAAACGACACTTATGGGTCGGCATCCATTATCTTGATGAAAGATGACTTTCTTCCTTGCCAAACCTGGCTCTTTTTCGTGTATCTTTTGCTATAGTTATTGCCGAAGGTTAGCATAGTATTGTTCAACAATTGTTTGACCAGTGGAAAGAAGTAATCTATCAGCAGAATCCCTTTGCATCCAAGAAAACTGAAGCCATCACCTTTCCGGCCGACAGCATTGCCTTTGCTTTCATTGGTGGCTATGTAGGAACATGTTTCCACTACTTTGACTGCTGTTTTGTCTCGCATGTATGGTCTCTGACCTAAGGTTTATCTGTAGTCACAAAATGGTGCAGGAAATTTTGTTGGTTGATCTTAAAACGGGTACATTCTGATTCATTTATTCATTCATAAAACTCCATTCTGATGCGTTTGTGATCGTGCGTCAAGAGTCGCGGCTACCATCACTCAGGTAATTAATTTTTTCATATCCTATTTCACTGTTAAAATGTGATGTGACCGTTCAGTTGACATGCCTGCAGCTTCAGCGGTTCCTCGCACTTTCAGTCGGCGATCTTCCATGGCAATTTTATGCACTTTTGCAATAATTTCTGGGTTATTGGTACATTTGGGCCTTCCGCTACTCGGATCACCATCGAAGCTGTCCCTACCAAACTTAACTCATTTTTCCACTTGGTTTGAGATGATGCGATGGCTAACGTACTGGCTTCCCACGCATAGGGCCAGGGTTCGAATCCTGGCGGCGCCAAATATTTTACAGTGGTATCCCAATTCCTATTTGAGGTGCTTTGTGGAGGGCACTTTGAGTGAGTAAACCGTCCGTCCGATGGGACGTTAAACTGCGGACCCCTTGGTACTTTCCCACCCTTTCATCCTTTTCTGTCCATCCCTAATGGCGCAATTGACTTCAGTTGGAGGGATAGGAGACTAATCCGTAACCTGCACATATCTCAGACTGCTCAGATGCGAGTGGCAAATGAAGGGTCTGGATGGGCAGTGTTGTCCATTGTCACCAGCTCTGTTCAACTTTTTTATGGAGGAAATGATTAAAGAAGAATGGGCAGAACAGGAAATGAGAATGCTGTTCGGCGTATTCGGAATTTATTAAATCAGTTAGATTTGTAGATGATCAAGAGTTAGTATGTCAGTCGGCCAGTCAGAAAGGCTATGCGATTTTCCAGAAAAAAAGGTTAAGCTAAACATTAAAATAGCAGGGCAAACACTGGAGCAGGTGGAACAGTTTACGTATCTCGAAAGTTTTTCGGACCAAAATGGTCAAAGTAGTGGGGACGTAAGGAAAAAAATGTACTTGGGAAAGAGGCTTTCACATGAAAGAGGGAGTTGATGACAGAGAAGTTAAGTAAGGATGCTGAGAAAAAGCTCGTCAAAGCTTTGATGTAGAGCGGAGTTATGGACGACGTGAAAACATGGGTCATTGATGCAGGAGGATAGACACAGATTGGAGGCTTATGAAATGTGGGTATGGAGAAGGATGGAGAATGTGAAGAGGGCAGAATGGAATGAAGAAGTAGTGGGTGTGGAGGATGAAGAGAGGGGATTGTAGGGAGAAATCATAAGGAGAGAGGAAAAATGGAAGCACAGTATTGATTGGCGATGGGATGTTGGAGACTGTGATAGAGGGGAGAATGTTGGGGAAACGAGGAAGAGGAAAGAATAGGATTGGTGTGTTGGACAGAATGAAGGGAGGAATGGAGTACACTGAGATAAAGACGGGCTTATTATAGAGCATATTGTGGGTTGCATTTGTGTTAGGAGATACAAGATATTTATTTGGTAGTGTTTCCATCCAAAACCTACCTTTACCGGTATATTACCTATTATAGTTATACTATATATCAATATCAATTTTATATTTTTGCAGGATTCAATCAATTTCCAAAGAGTGTCTCGAACTCTCTCTAAACAAAATAAAACTCAACGTCCGTCTTGCGACCAGATGGATCGGTAGTCTCAAATAGATATACCGAGTTTTCTACGCATAATTCACACCCAAAAAGAGTTACAACGAAGCCAAGATATCGTTTAGAAAGGTTGAAATTGCTTTGAAAATCAATTCCGTCATCTCACATCCACAGATATTCCGCCAAATAACACCTGCGCTTGCGATGTTTCGAGCATTGAAGTCAAGAGTCAGATAAACAAAGTAACCATTCCCTTATCTTCCCATTCTTGACTGATCCCTGGCTAAGTCCCCGCAAACCGTTTTGTTAATGCCGTGGACGCTAATTGCCATTCGAGCTCTTTGGTCTCGGTTTCGTTGATTGAAAAAAGAAAAGGCAGTTCGGGGGGATCCTCCTCCTATCGAGAGGGAACTCGACTGACTGCTCGCGGACACGCTCCGAGTAGCCCTCCTTCGATTGCTGCTCCCTACTTGCCCGTGGGCCGCACCCGCTCCGTCTCCCTCCCGACGCAGTACCCTCTCCTCTCCCAGCACGCGACCGTTTTACGCAACGGGCTAATTCCCGAACCCATCTGATTGGATAAACTTCGACGAGCGCGTTACGATCGTCGCCTCGTAATGTGTGGCGCGGAGGTTAAGTGGATTGGGAGGGTGGGGAAGAGAGGAGGAGGAGGGAACGAATGCTGAGAGGAAGACCTTATTTTTCAAATTAAAAAGAGTCTGAAGCTTTTCCCTCCTTAACCATCCCCACTTAAAAATAGGGGAGACTTTTTTTTTAAATTCCACCAAGGATCTCCCGAGAGTGCGAACGGCCACGCAAACTTGCCGCCACCCGGGACTCGGAATGGTTTGGGTGTTTGAACGGGGGGAAAACTCCGAATAGAGGGGATGAGGGGATGCAACTATTTGCCCTGCCCCCCCTCCTATTTCTCTCTTCCCTCTTTATTCGGGAACCCCCGTACGCCGCACCAAAGTCCCAACTTCTGAGAATGAGGGAGGCCTCATCTTTCCCTTATTTTTTTTTGTTTGTTCTCCCGATTCGGGCTGATTCAGCGAGACGCCATTATGAGAGCCTCGCCAGCGACGACGATAGGTTAAGTACCATTCCGGATGCAAATGCTTTCATCGATTTCTTCCAAAACACTGGGAATTTTTTTAACTTATTTTTTTCTTGGGGAGGATGCGTCTGGTCTCGGTTTCCGTAAGTATCGCAGAAAAGAGAAATCTCCAAGTAAGATTTCTATGCCAGAATTTCTCTAATATTGCCCATGGGTTGGTTACGTACCTCTATTTAAAGTTTGGACCACTTATTGGATTAAAACTAATAAGCGATATATTGTAGAACATATTCGTGAAATTAGTAGAATAGAAAATAATAAGTTACGATTCATAAAAAGGATACTTGGGAATTATAATTAAATGGCAAAGGAGCTTTGTTATTTTCTGGTAGTTAGGCCCCACCTTGAGTACTATATGCTGCAAGTGTATGGGATCCTCAATGAAGTAGGCTTAATTTTGGAAATAGTTCGAGTGCACTCTAGAGCAGCTAGATTTGTGAAAAGTTATTATGAACATGGTAGTAGTGTCACGACACTACTGGAATAATTACAATGGGAGCCACTAGTTTACCTAAAGTATTAATACAGGTTAAATTTACTGTGTAAATTTGGGGCAGGTTATATTCTACTGTTTCAGGCTTCACTTCGTGGAAGTATTTAATATACATACTAAAAATAAAGACTTGTACTTTTCCATAGATGTAAATCTGAGGAAAAATACAAGTCTTTCTTTTTAGTTTGAGGCAGGTTACTTATCTGAAGATGCTAAAGACATTACAGGCCCCGACTTGCTGTGGCAGATTGGATCACCAATGTAAAATCAGGGAGATGGTAGAACGAATAGAATTAAAATTTCGTTTTTTTTCCTCGAACCATTAGAGATCAAAATAAATATGATAGAAATCGTGTAGAAGATAATTAGAATTTTCTGTGCATATATTTCGTCCATATCCTGCGTATTTTTTCAATAGACCCATCACTAAAACAGATCTACAGCATAATTAAAATATAAATTTGAATGTATGTATCCCGTTATTGAATATTATTGTATGTAAGTACTTTCTTTCGTGTGATTACCATTTTTTGAGTGCATGATCAAACTGATATTTGCAAAGAGTTTGGCATGAGTGAGACTGTGCGTGAATGTTTGGTGACCTAACATCCCTTGCGGCAAAACCCCATGAAAAATGCCTCCTACCCAATTGACTGCGCTCTTATTTACGTCGGCGACCTTCAATTTTAATCAGTTTACCTTAAGGTACCTTGTCAAATACCTTTTGAAAATCCAAACAAATCGCACCCGGTCACCCGATAAATGTAAGCCACGTTTATATAATTGTAATTGAGTCTCGCACCAGCGGGTTTTCCTGAATACGGCTGATTGTTACTTAAAAAGTTAATGCTGTCGAGATATGCCATTATAAATACATAAATAATTATAATTATTAAATTTTAAGAAACTGTAACAGTAACTTTAACGGAGTCACCCGCAATGTGTGCATTATAACGCAACTATTTCAGAGAGTAAAAATCATTCGTGAATTTAAAGAATGATTTTTACTCTCTGAAATGGTTGCGTTATAATGCACACATAGCGGGTGACTCCGTTAAAGTTACTGTTACAGTTTCTTGAAATTTGTCTAAGGTATGAACAGCCTAAGTGTTTGAAATTGGCTTTATTAACATCGTGGACTGTGGCGCGTCGCGCACGACTACGAATGCCTGTGACATTGTATGTACGGTATTTCGTCATAACAACTTGTTCCTTTAAAGCCCCCAAAATTTCAGAGCGTAATAGGACGTCTCGGTAGCTTAATTGGTTAAAGCACTCGGCCGGATATCGAGGGATCCGGGTTCGAATCCCGGTTAAGGCGAATGATTTTTACTCTCTGAAATGGTTGCGTTATAATTATTAAATTTAAATCGTATAAATAATACCAGTTGTGTGAAGAAAGTTAATTTCGTGGCTGAACTCATATGAGTTTCCGCCTAGACGTATGAAATTCACGTATTTAAAGGCCATTGACACGTTTGTCACTCAAACCGTTTAGTCTTCTGAAAATTTCTTGTTTTTTAGCCACTCGTTTTTTTACAGATTTTAGACATTGTTGTAAAATTTAAACAGAGCATGCGATCTGAGTCATACATCACCACAAGTTGAAATAAGTGAATTTTATCAGTGTCAACATGTCATATGTGTCCCTCAAACAGTTTAGTCTTCTGAAAACTTCTTGTTTTTAGTCACGCGCCTTTTTCACAGATTTTAAACGTTGTTCTAAAATTAAAGCACTGCAGCCAACCCGCGTCATACTTCGCCACAAGATGAAATACGTCATTGTAATCGTATTTTGAATATGGTAGTCACTATCCCAGTGCCACCTGAAGTTACCCAGGAGGATCAAATGTCCGAAAACATGAAGCTCGGGTGAATTAAGCTGAAGTGGGTACCCGAAGAGCACCAAAACGCCTGCGACTGACGATCCGCTCGCTGTGGATCCTCCGATGAGTGAACGTTTCCTCGGCGGAAAATCAGCCTTGATCCGGCTCACCTGGGAGTACCCGCGCCTACTGCCCAGAAAGGTTGGTCCCTCCCACGTCGCCCGAGGGGATCTAAAATAATTGCAAACCGCCAGAGTTCGCGGCAGGACGCGGACGCGTTTTAGAGCCCGAAATTAGTGGAGTGCACGCCACGGTGTAAAATGTCCGCGATCGATCGATCCGTCGCCCGAGGATTCCCTCGGGGGAACCCCGCTGCGGCGATGATACAACTTGCGCCGGTCTCGACGATGGCTGGAGCGACACATCATAATCTTGCGGGACAAGTCCCATGGCATTTTCTCGACTGCAGACAGAGACGAGGCGGTAAAAATCCCCCTTGCTCATAAAACGTTAAGTACTGGATTCTTTTTACTATTTTATATGGCGGTGAGAGAATTTTCACATCCACTTCCATGCCGATAACACATCCACGAGGAATTTTTTCCACTGAGGCGGAAGAAGCAAATATTGAAATAAAACTAGCCGATTGGAAGAAGTGATTGCAAAATTTGTTCGTCAACAAAAAAGATCTATTGGCACTAGTGAATAACTCTTACACATTCATACTCTCACATTTTCTCTCAAAACGGTTAGTAAAAATTTTTATGTGTGTAGAGGCTGCAAAACGTAGCGAGACAACTTGAAGATTAAGAGAAGTACTAGGAATATGGGATGGAGGACAACAAGAGTTTGGCACAGGAGGGAAGTTTGAAAAAAATGTTTCAATGAGGGAAGAAAGCAAATAAGAGCATACGCATGCGGGAGGAGAATTGGAAGCATATGGGAAAAACTTCAGAAAAAATAGGTAGAAATTGTGAACCGAGCGGCTCATTGAGAAACATTAGTCCATCGCCGGGGATGAAAGAATGCAATAGAGGCATGGAGCAAGAGAAAAGAGAATATGTAAATGTTTGATATGTAGTAGGATGGCTGTATAAAACTCACGTAAGAACAGAGTCGCGCGTAATTGGCTGAATACTGCTGTTTGAACTAATTATACATTAAGCATTTACGAGAAACATTTTAAACTCAAAGAACTATGCACCTATATGTGTGTGTGTATATATACACATATATATTTATATATAAAACTTAGACAGCAACACACAGCACGAGAACACACAAAAAGAACACTTTCAACAATATCTTGATAATTTCGACGGACTCGAACTCCGTCTTCTTCGGAAGATAAGATAGGACTCATTAGCTTAGTTTTAATCAAAGTATGTATATATATATAAATATATGTATATATACATATATATTTTATATATACATACATACTTTGATTAAAAACTTAGCTAAAAACAGAAACATCCAAAATGAATATTCTTAAGATGGTGGCCTTGCTGCCGAAACGTTAAATACATACCCGAGTGTCCGTTCTTTGTCTCTCTGTGTTTAGATAATTTTTCAATCAAGTTATATATATATACACTTTATAATATAACACTTTTGTGAAAGTCTCACGGGCATGAATAATAATATTGAAGGGATTAGCACTAGTAGGCAAAGACAAAAACACAGAAATACACAAAAAAGAAAAACTCACTCGGTATCGAATTTTCGGTGGTCTACAGCGCCTTTGTCTTTCAAGAAAAAGAAGGGCCGAACTATAGCTACTATTACTACTACAGAGTTCTGTCCTTCCTTTTCCTGAATAGGGTGGTGTAGACCCCCGAAAATTCTATACCGAGTGGCTTTCTCTTTTTTATGAGTTTCTGTGTTTTTGTCTTTGTCTACTAGTGCTAACTTCATGTACATTTTATAAAAATATATATATACACATAAATAACTTAATTTAAAAATAATATATATATATACACATGTACATATTCACACATGTATACATATATACACATGTACACACACACACACACACACATATATATATATATATATATATATGTATATATATATATATATACACACACAAAGCATATGTGAAGCAATCTACTACCTCCAATAAAATAATGTAATGCGTCAATAATGTAAACAACAGATGTTGAAATTTTTCATCCGAGTCGAATAATTAGATACAACCAATCAAATACATTTAATTCTATAATAGTAACCTGTGTAATAGTAATCTAATAATAGTAACAAACAAACGCAAAAAATGATGGATTAATATAATTTAATTAATATACCTAAATTCTAGAAAATATTTCGATGCGTATAAATTTAAACATAATGACAAGTACATTGGAAGATCATTCTTTTAGTTTCCTAAGTATATCTTTTTATTAATGTTAACTCAACGTAAACCGGTTTCTTTGTTGTTTCCTACGATTGTTCGAAGAATAATACGCGCTTGGAATAGGTATACTTTTCCAGCGGGGAATAACTCTCATACTCAATATCAGGTGAACAAAATAAAACGTAGTGTCCATTCGTCCATGCATCATCTGATCTTGTGCGCCGCGGGGCGAGATTTGCGGGTTTCATCGGAAATTTCCTCAAAAAGATAAAAAGTGTCTCGAGGCATGCTTTCTTGAGGCAGGTAAGCTAAACATTTCCTGAATAGAGGAGGGGGGGGGGAATGGCGAACAATGGAGAAGAGAGCGCGCACCGATGGCGCCACCTGACGTCCAGTTAAGAAAATTCGGACGCACAGATGCAAGTACACGGGCGCGCGCGGGGGCCGCATTTAGGGTTAACCTCCTCCGACCCTCCTCCCCTCCCCCGGGGAACGCAAGTACATTTGAGGGCCCTTGGGGGGCTTTTATGACGAGGCGAACAAGGTGGTCGGTCTCGCCCCCTCCTCCCACCGCCCACACAATGCAGGGGGCAAGAGGAGCGAGGGCGGGAGTATAGCGGATCGAGGGCGAACTACCCGCCCCATCCCCAGCCCCACCACTCCCTCCACGTCTGACCCGTAGTACCAGAGTCACGACGCTGCGCGTCCAAGTCTGCCTCTGTACACACGGTGCGCTGTGGCTTGGGAGGCTCCAGCAAAGGGCGTCAGCCGCTGACACAACTTTAACCAAACGTTAGTTGCGTTCTCAAGGATGAATTTTTTAAACTGAAATCAAAAGAGACTTCATATTTATGAAACTTTTGCGCATTTTATCCTAAGTAAGTGAATAACTACCTAGGAAAATTATCAATGTCACTATTAAACATAACAGTTTCAGACTTAACTTTGAGGAATTCCTTCATGATGAGGGTAGAAAAAGAAACTTTGCCCTTTCACATTAAGATTTAATACTTTACACGACCATGGTTTTGATGCCCTGAAGATGATGCGCAGCATCGAAACCATGGTCGTGTAAAGTATTAAACCTTTATGTGGAAGTGCGAAATTTATTTTTTTAACCTCACCTAAGAATTTTGGTCAATATTGCAATGAAGAACATTTGTCGCGAAAATAATATGACATACCAAGGAAACAAAAAAATAGGAGAAACCAAATAAGGCCCTTTATTTTTTGTTTTCTGCAAATGCGCTCGCTTATTCTTCTTTCTTCTCCTCTTCCTTTGTGCTCGTCCTTCCACTGGTAGTGGGAGAAAAAATTCTAACGCCATTACCTCGTCAAATAATTGGGTATATTTGTTTTACTAACCACCGCAGATAGAAACAGTGACATAAGTTTCCTGGATGACCCAGCAGTACAGGTCGTCGATCCATAAAGCCAATGGTCGTTGGTTCCATTGGGAATTCATTTCAAAAAATGTTTTACCGTTTGAAATCATCATCTCACCTTCTCAATTTCCATCGTGCTTGCCCTATAATTGGTCGTCTCTCTGACCCTTTTCTAAATCTATAATCATGAGAACATATTTTCGATACTTGCCAAAGGCATATAGTTTCGTAACTAAACACTAAAGCTGCAGCACATTTAGCACTAATCTAAGACGGCTTTGAAGCACGTTGCAGAAAAATTCAGTTCCTACTGTAACTCAGTTGGCTTAAATGAAAGATAATATATATATTATTTACTATGAAATAGTTTTATCAGAACGCTGTGACAGCATTACAGAAAATGTGATGTTTTAATGTGGTCTTTGCATGCTAAAAAATTTTTATCAAATACTCAATCTTCTAATAATATTTTGTGAAGACATAATCATGAGTATCTAAAACAAGGACACTGATTCAGGCTTGGACTTTCACAAGTTATCTATCAAGTAAATATGAAATAATAATGATATATTACTGCGACTCAGGTTTCAACGTCATTCCTTCTCATGAAGCTGTTGTGATGCGCCAATACTTCTTTTCATTATCTCAACGATAAACACATTCGTCAGATAAAACAGCAATTCGTATCAAGTTGGGCAATACTGAAAGGACGCACCTCGTTGAGAAGTGAAACTCTACGATTATTTCAAAAAATAGATTACAATATCCCTCTGGAAATGAACGTGAGTCAACGGATTTGGTTTTCTAATGTTATTAATTATAATATTGTTAAATGCAGATGCTCTCAAGACTAAAATATATAAAAAGTTTCAATCAATTCGATTAAAAACTTGTAACCAGTATGTAGAAAATACAAGATGTGCCTAAAACGATGAGAGATCTATACGAATATTCATTCAATATCAATTCATAAAAGTCGGCGCTAAAATCCAGAAGAAAATCACCACAAATTCCGACAAAAGTATTCTTTATGTAAAATTCCATGGACTACCATAACATTGAATCGTCTAGATATAACAACTACTACTGAGCTTAGGTTCAATTAGTTCAAACATTCGGTTAGATTATTCTACATTACCGTCAAAGATTTTTATTCGTCACCCATGGACGGACTCCAAAAGAGAGGCCTCCATTATTAGTAGATCTCTCTCTATTTTGGAGTGGATTGCGTGTAGTTACCACACCATGTTCTATCCTTTATACCTACACATTCTTCTAAAGAAGAGTAATAGATCAAAACTTGATTTACCGATGATACTTGATACATATAGTATATCGATAATATTGCAGGTTTTAGTAAAAACTTGATTTCCATTCTTGCCAACCGAATGAAATAAAATATTTCAGCAACAGACAACGAGCAATGAAACCGATTCTACGTGAACTGTCCCTCTGAAGCAGTGCATTTAGTGGCCCGTATTGTGCATTTAAATTTCTTTTTGTGGGAAAATATGATATTTTCAATTTGTATCCGTTTCTTTATCCTTGGAATAAAATATACTAGGGAATAGGAAGTATTTTTTAATTGGTAAAACTTGTAATAATTTAAATAGATCAATAAATCATGCTTAATAAATAAAACAGTTTCTAGCGTAATTTGGTGGAAAATCTTCATATTGACGTTTTTTTTAAAATAAAACTACTTTGCTTTTCCACATAAACTTTTTACTCTCACGAACCAGGTTTCGTTATAGCATAACATCATCAGGTGATGTTCTGCTTGATGTTATGCTATAACGAAACCTGGACCGTGGGAATAAAAAGTTTATGTGGAAAATCAAAGTGGTTTTATTCTAAAAAAACGTCAAATCATGCTTATGTAATCAGTAGACGATGCTTAGCCGGCCGACCTCAAGTTTTATAACGTGCTCGCCTGCTAAACCAAGGATCAAAAATCTGAGTCCCACCTTTGGTGTGGGTGCTATGTCACCTCTAGTGGCTAAGCCCCTGACAGACCTGAAGGTAAGCCAAAGGTTCATCGGGATTTCAAGAGTCACACGGAACACAAGAGTTGTCTGGAGAGGAAAAGGAATATTATTTTAGTAGTCTACCACCGCCTAAGGTAGGTTTTGTATGGAAAAGTACTGGACATCGCTACGTTTCTAAGCTTCGTCGGACCAAACACAGCTTGACATCCTACACTACAATCAATCTCTCTTCAACTTTGTATACTTCCTTCCTTCATTCATTCATTCACTCCGTCCAACAAGCCTTTCATCTGCATTTCTCTTCCTCTTTTGCCTTAAGTTCTCCCGCCTATCAAAGTCTTCCACATTCTATCGCCAATTAAAATACTCTGCAACAAAGTTTGTTGTATGCTTGGGATTGTTTCCAGCAGTTCCTTCTGCTCCACCACCATGCCAGGCAGGCACTTCTTTGTTTCCCTTTCCGTCCAGTTACCTTATCGATGCTTCTCCACACTCGCATCTTATAAACCTCCAATCAGCCCTTAACCTCTTTAGAAGTATTAACCTTTAGGGGACACCACCGACAGCTTAGGTTTTTGCGCCATTAGGGACAGGTGGGCAATTTGTTTCAGGTAGAATTTTAAGCAAAGGGGAAGGGCAGAGAGAGAAACCCGGTGCTGCCATTGGCCAAATTTTAGTTTGCTAATTTTCATCCTGGAATTATTTTTTCGTCCGTAGCTATTTCTGTTGAACATTTATTTTGCGGTCGGTAATCGTTTTTGGGACCGTTCGAAAATTATCTATGCGATCGCGTTTACTATATATTCACTAGTTTACAATTGAATTGATTACTTTTTCTTGCAAGCCTTCCATATATTGATGCCGTATACTGACAATTAGTGTAGTATACCAATGCAGTTCACTTTCAACGCCTATCTAACTTCCTCTTTTTTTCTAAACCATGCGTCTGTATTATTTTAGAAATTGAAAAAAGGATTAAAAAATTATTATACCTTTTATTTAATAAGAAATGATAGGTTCTAAATACTTTGCTCTCTAAAAATGAAAAGGAAACGCCACTGAGGTTTCATAATCATTTGTTCACATTTCATATGTTAATCGGATGTTCTGAAAAATGTTTGCATGTACGTATGCATTAGGGAGAGGAATAGAGCCTATATTATTGTTTAGGGATTAGTTATATCTTGTGGACCAAATTCAAATAATGTATATAACAGGACCTCTCAATTGATTAGGTTTTTTATAAGAAGAGGCGTTGATAAAAGTAAAATACAACATTTTTTTAACCTGAACACCTTCATTCACATCCCCAGCAAAATATTTTGCGGTTGAAAATTTTCTCTAAGGACAATTAATTGCAGTATACTTTTGTATTTTGGATGATCGAGTGATAGATCTTCTACCAGCCAAAAGATTTTAGCTCATTTTTAGCGCATTATGGAATAAAGATGTAGAGTACGGGATGAAGATAAATACAAATGCATCGGAATGAACGAGAAAATGGACAGCAGTTAATCTAAACGTGAAATTGTAAGAATATAATCATGCCATGTAAAACATTGGAGGAGGCCATTGGGTCAGGTGTTCCTTAAAGATATTTGGACAAACATGAGAGTACTGGTTCTTGCCCTTTAGGGCAAGAATTCCAATTGAAAAACAAATTCTAGGATATTGATAAGAGCAACATTCAAGAAAATCTTTAAAAATTAAAGTTATGAGACTTTTGACATGGTGTAGCGTTTAATTCTCGAGAAACATGACCTTAGAGGAAAAAGTATGACCGTAGATTGAAGTCTTTTGAGATATTCGAGTATGAAAAAGAGGAGTAGAACAAGTGGGAGAGTAAAAATGTCGTTTGGATTTACTGATTTAATATAGGATGATTAGGTCCTCTATTGTCGTTAATTTATATTACAAAATGCCCTTTCCCGCGAGGAAACACATATAGATGACCTTAAGGAAGACGCATTGCCCCCCAGACGACTAGACAAGGGAAGTGGACAAATGCATTAAATAGTTCTGGGAGGGAGGAAACTACTTTGGATAAATCATAGGAAGAAAAATGCTACACAGGAGATATATTGCGGTGGTGGAACGCTGTAAATCAAGAAGGGCGAGAATGATGGCGGGGAAGAGGAAGGAAAAGAACGTGGACGAACTTGGAGGAAACGTAGAGACGCAAAAGTATGAAGAAATGAATAAGGTAGTAATGCATGGGATAAGGTGTTGAAGTACGTAACGAATAGCTTGAGGTGGTCGAAAATAAGTGTCATGGTTTTAAGGAACCATCCGCAACATGGCATTCCATTCCTAATATCCCACGAAGCCCTATTTAATGTACAGTTCACGTATCAGGGTGAGGAGGACAAGCCGTTTCATGTGCCGCTTTGCGGGTTCCCGGGAAGAACCGGTACGCGAAAAATCGAAAGTACAGACGAAACAGGAGTATCGTAATTTCGTGGGAATTTAATCCGGGCCGAGATGCTCTATCCTCTGGGATCTAAATTATCCGATGGCTAATAGCCAGTCTGGGTAGTCAAGTGGCTTCCGCGCTCGCCTGCCAGTCCAATGTTCGCGAGTTTGTGTCTGGGGCATGGACGTTGTGTCAAAAATGTGACAAGTCAAACGCTTACCAAAATCTCGAAGGGTTGTGCTGATCAGAACACAGACTGGTGAGAGGAATAAATAAAAACAGCCATTTTACTGCATTACTTCATTGGTCCATTCCATTCCCTCTCCTTTATTCTAAGGTTTTCTAGCTTTTAAGCTTTTTTTAGACGGTGGCATCTCCTACGTATCGCGAGGATTCCTTTCTTTGCCCTATATCATTACTTTCTTCACTCCTCCGTAACTTTTACCTGCCGCCATGCCATCTAGAAAGCCTAATCTCTTCCTTCCTTTACCCAATATTTTCCCGTCTACCACGGCCTTTAACATCCCACTAACTTTCAATATTTAATCCAAGAACTTCTCCCGACTTCTTCGGATTACACCTCACAACTTCCTCTCTTCAGTCAGCATGCTTAAAACTTAATAGGTCATAATCCTCTCCATACAAATTATGTTTTGCCTACTACATACCTATTAGTATAGCCAACGAAGTTCGTAGTCTATTCCAGAAAACCATTTAATATCATTCGCTCCTCCCAAGTCGGGCCCGTTTAAATTGTTTTCCCTGGCCCGCCGGGACATCACGCGAATTCTCGTTTGCAATCCATCCCCGCACGGATAATTAGGGGTGGTTAGCATTTACGGCAGTGGCTTAACGCTTGAGCAATTCGACAAGCGACGCTTGCCTGCGGTCGTGTTCTCGCATCTGAACGATAAGTACATAATAAATACTTCGGCGTGTACCTATTCCTTCTGCAGCCTCTTGTGCGAACGGCAACGGGCACGTTGGGAGTTATCGAGCGGAGATGGGAGGATTTCGCGGCAGCGGGAAGGATTGGAGAGAACTGGGGCAATCATTATGGATGGGGAGGGGAAGGAAGAGGGAGGGAGATAAGGAGGGGGGGGAAGCACTTTTGGATCGCACCCCTGCTCTCTTTCTCTCCGGAGAACGGGGGGAGGGCTGTTGGGGCGAGGGGTAGAATTTCCCCATCAGAGGCTATGTCCCCTTCCACGGGACGATTTGGATAAGACCCCCCCTCCCACTCTGGAGCAGGTCGGGAGGCGAGATGGAAGGGGGAAACGTTAGAAGCCAGAAAGTCATCCTTTTCACACCTACTCCCCCCCTCCACCTCCAACCCCCACGTGTGCATGTAGCCATTCAAAAGGTGAGTGAGGAGCTGGTGGGCGTTACCATGGGGACGTGGGTGGAGGTGAGAGGAGGGGGGTCTGGATTGGGAGTTGAGGAGGAGAAGGCTTCGCCCATGCACTTCTGGCTCCGCGGATAAAAAGGAGGACCGAGCGGGGAGATAAGACCCTGGGGAACACATACGAATGTATAGATAGATATAAAGGTGCACATACTAAATGTATATGTGCAGGGGAAGATATTTGCGGTTTAGAGCTGGAAGGGTGGGTTGTGGAATCTGGAGATGTGCTTTTGAACTCGAGATGGCGGGGGTGCGGGGATGGAGGGGTGGGTGGTGTGGGTCGGGGGATGCGGGGGTTTCAAGTGCCCACGGGGGGTGGGTGGAGGAGGGGTGGCAAGGAGGCGAGAGATGGCCCGGGATGTTATTGGTGGGTGATCTTTGAGGAGGGCTCGGGGAAAAGGCGCCGATGACGTCACCACTTTCAAGACTTTCTTTGAGGAGGGGGTTAGGGCGAGGGAGTGAAAAGATAGCGATGCTAGAACAGGGGAGGAAGAGGGGTGGTTTAAGTGGAGAAATGGCCCTGGAATCGGGAAGGGGGATGGAGTGATGTGTAGAAAGGAGGAGGGGAAGTGGTAATCGGAAGGAGAAAGTTGATTCGACACGAATCGAACCGACGAAATCGTTTCGTACTTAGATTTTTGCAAATCGATCACATCTCCCAATACTGCCCTCAATCTTGTTTTCCAGACCTGCCGGCGTTTTCATTTTATATTGAGTGCGAAAAAGTATAGCAAATATCTTAACCATTCATTGCCTATAAGATGTCTGATATATTGAAGGTGCAAAGATGATTTTTTGAGGTATAGAACAGAGTAAAAGTGCATATCAGGACAGACGTGTACTCCAATATGCGACTATTAACTTTTAAACAGTTTATTTGTATAACATTTATCCAACATTTACTTCTGCAATGAGTATCATTTCATATAATTAAATACAATAAAAAGTTAACTCAATAAGTTACGTCCCGACATGTAATCACCCATAAATGGTGTTACAGACAGTAATTTCCACATTTTATCTAGCCATAAAGCCAATATTTTGAGTCAATTTTAATCCTGCAAGAGTATTTACATGTAAACGACTCTGCAGCGCAGAAAACTACGGAAATACGTTTGTTGCGGTTAGAAGGAAACCCTGCAGAACACAACAGAGAATTTTAAAACTTCTTATGATTTCAAAATGCTTATGTGATCGTCTTGGGATAATAATCTGTAAGATTTCATAATTATTATTTATGTAGTATATAATATTGGCATTAATTTTCCGGGTAACGGTAGGTTTTTGATGAGCCCTATCACCACACACTACTGTACTCGTAAGCCCTATCTTTACATAGTATAAAATATTCTTAAACCCAATAAATTCAATGAGGTCTATATTAGCAGGAGAGGACTTAACCGCAATAGAGACAAGCGTTTCCCTGTCCTCTTCCCTACCCACCTACTGCCTGCCTATATTTTTGCCCATATTTATTTCTTGGTTTAAAATGGGGAAGGCATATTTGATGCCATAGCAACAATGAGGTTACTAATAGAGAAGCTATTTTGTAAATTTCGAGCAATCTTTTAATAGGGTGAAATGGTAGGTAAATTCAATGAATATGTTTCGGATAATGAACAAACAGGAAGAATAGGGTTATCCGCAGACTGCTCAGATGCGAGTGATGGGGTGGACAATCTTTGGAAGAGAGTAAAGCAATTTTCACTACCACCTGTGTTTTTCAGCACATATTTGGGGGAAATGGCTAAAGAGGTATGGGAAGAACTGAAGATAAAAATGAAAATTGATGGGGAAGTCACAAAATCAATTAGGTTTGCAAATGATCAAGCTTTACTTTTTAAGTCAGCCAAGGGATTGCAAACAATGTTGAGTGTGTTGGAAATCCAGTCCAATTCTGGGATGAGAACATGTGTTAATAAACAAAGTCTATGCTGATTTTGAGAAAAAGGAAGGCTGAGTAAATATTCAAATAGGAGTTTATGAATCAGAGGAGAACAGTTTACCTAACTTGGAAGTATTTCGGACCAAAGAGCTCAATCAGTGGGTATATAATCAACAATTAAGGAATTTAAGAAAAGGCTCCTTAAATCTTTGATTTGGAACCTGGTTTCGTATGGCACAGAAACATGGTCCTTGAAAAATTCAAAGAACTGCAGGAGAAGCCGCGAGTGTAACTTTCAACGGAGTCATCCGCTAGTGCGCATTGCAATGAAAAAAATGCAGCGACAATATTCATTTCCGAAGTTGGATGGGACCGATATATCCTTTTTCACCTCGCCCAATTCCGGACCAAAACAATTGGACACATCACATACCTACGGTAATTGGAACTCCCCAAAGTGATTCATTTTGACATAAATAACTGGTTCTTATGATGCCCGGCGACCTAACGCCACGCACCACGAGTCCGCATGGCGGAACTTACATTAATATTAAATGTAAATAGCAAACTCAGATCATTTACTAGTTCACCCTGATCCTGGGCAAAATTGAAGCATGGGAGAAACTAAACTAGTGTGCAAAATTAATTTTCTGGGATTCGCGGACTGATGTCGAGGCTGAATATCTCCCAGCAGCGAATTCTTCCCGTGCCATGAGACACTTACCTTCCTTCCACGAGTGGAGAGAGAGTTGGAAGAACGGATTAAGATGCGCTTCATGCTCCCGCCGATCATGTGAGGAGCTAACGCCCGCGGCTTTTATGGGTTCGGGGTTTTTTTTCTCCTAGGACGATTGCTGCGTATTCGCACAGTCATTTCCGTGGTCTTAAACCGAACCTCAAATCTCTCTCAGCAGCTAATCTCCCTCAACATTTTGTCCCACCTCCACCTCCCCCTTCGCTTTCAGGGCTACTATCTTTGCTGCGCCCCCACCCTAATGACCATCCCCCTCCCCCGCCCGCGTGCATTCTTGCCCTGAAGAGCCCATCCCCTCTCCCACGAAACGGTCGCGGTATTCCGCTGGCCCTCTCCCTTCCCTCTCTTCCCCTCTCCCGCCTTCGCCGCCGATAAAAGAAAAACTCCCATTCAATCCCGCGATAGACCCTCGCGGAGCAAGCGTTAAGCCAACGGAAGAATTTTTGACCTTCGTTCTTTTCGATATCTTTCTGCCAAACGATGTGTTGGTGTGTGGGCTACGGGGTCGTGAAACGTGACGGGTAATGTCCGGGTGGGGGAGGTTGAGTGGGAGTAGGCGATGGCTGGGTTTAAGGGTGATTGGGGGGGGGGGGGAGTTGCCGTTGAGGCCAGAGCGAAGGTTATAACACTGTCCTAATGGAAGAGATCAGTGGGTAATGTTAACCGTGAATTCGAGTCGTGCTTTTTCACGAGTTTTCGAAACATGGCCAGTCATCGCCTTTTGTCCCGGAAGTAGAAATATTATGGAATATTAATAGGTCCCCCATCATAATTTCAGGGAAGAAATAATATAGGACACTAAAGTTATTCGTGGTATTCCTTCACCCTAGCTGATAGAATAAACATCACTGCGTTTCTGAGCATAAAATTTAATGCGTTGCTATGGTTTCGTTTCAGGGTCTAACCTAGTAACAAAAACTTGGTCAAGGATGGATTTTACAAGTGAAAGCGTGATGTTTCTCATCCAATCAGCTATCGCGGAGCAATTCTACAAAATTGAACTGTGAACTGGATTGCCTTCCTCGATGATGTTTATTAATCGAACTAAGTCAAGTTTTGTTTATTCTAAACTCCCAAAAAAAGTTAAAACATAGCAATCATTAAATCAATATCAAAATATTGCAACCTTCGGAATTATGTTCCTCTTCAGGTCTTGGAAGAAGGAATTCACTCCAAATAAAAATCGCAAACTGCCGCCCATTGAAACAACTAGCGGTCAAAGAAGACAAGGCCTCTGTCCAAGATGACAGAAAACTCGTAGAATAAATATACCGGGCAATAGAAAAAATGATAAATTTAAATAATTTCACATCGGTAAAAGTAATACATAGGATTTACGCGCAGCAAATATATATTATCATCACGATAATATAAATACCCAGGATTTCACACGCAACCAAAAATAGTCGATGATATTCATATAGTAGAGATAAACCTGTTATATGGCGCTTTAAAAGTGTTGAGTTCTTCATAATATCACGAGAATGTGTAATACCTTTTAAGATTCAACCGAAACCTACCTCAAATGGGTAGACTATCAATAAAAATGAAATAATATTTCATCTCCAACATTAAATCCAAAGATTGTTTTGGATATATTACAGAAAAATCCAAACTAAAATAAGCACCAAGTAAGGCTTGTTGATGATCTCACATTCATGGTGGGAGGCCAGATTACTTCCCCTTCGCAACATACGGAGTCGCTTATAGTTTATTGTTAACCAGAGAATTAAAAGCTCTTTTAATTTTAGAACGGATGTCCCAACGGTATCACCTCGGCTCTGGACCCGGAACCGTTGGGTGTTTATCCTACTACCCCATATCATTGCAATGGCAATATCAATTATCACTATTCTGCGATTGAATTTTGAATACACCTTTGTAGGCGATCTTGTTTTAACTCATTAACTACTTAAAATAACTCATTAATTTCCCAAATCAAATGCCCACGTGAGAGGTGTAAAAATGTCTCCCTCACCTCAACAACAGTTGAAAATTTACGGCATGCATGTTATTTCCTCGTATTTGCAGACAACCAACATAACAAACGTAGAATCGGGAAAATACTTGGGTGCAACGATAAGTAAGGATATGTCCAGGGGAAAACACGTTCGTGCAATTTGCGGAATAGAAAATAAAAAGTTAGGATTCATAAAAAGAATACTTGGGCATTGTAATGAAAGGGTCAAGGGGCTTTGCTATTATACTCTAATTAGGAGTATACTGCGGGTGCATGGGATCCTCTCGTGGTAGGCTTAATTTTTTAACTAGATCGAGTGCAACGGAGAGCAGCTAGGTTTGTGCATGAAAGTTGTTATGAACAAGCTAGCACGGTCAAGACACTATTGGTAGAATTAGTATGGGAGCCACTGATCGAACTTAGGCTGAAACAGGTTAAATTTACTATTATAAATTTGTGGCAGGCTACTTATCTGAGGATGTTAAATATATATTACAGACCCCGACTTCCTATCGTAGATCACGAACGTACATTCAGGAAGATAGTACAACGGGTAGATTTGAAATGTCGCTTTCGCTTCGCATCATTAGATATTAATATATATAGTACATGACAGCATTCGCGTAGGAGATAGTTAGTATTGGTAATGTATATATTTTTCCCATATCCTGTGTGTTATTTATTTTATTCATGAGACCCATCTACTTAACAGTTCTACAGCATAATATGAATGTACATATCCTGTTATTAAATATTGTTGTAAGTACTTTCTTTCGCGAGATTAACTTTTTTTGAGTGCATGAACAAACTAACATTTATGTATAGGTGGCATGATTGGGATTGTGCCTGCATAGCTGGTCACCTAACACTCCCTATCCCCTACCACCCACACCCGCTATACACCCTTCGGCGGCTTGCGCGGTTTTGTGTAGATGTATTTGGTTCAACTGAACGTGCAGGCATTCGCTTGAACAAACCTAACAAGCTGATATCTCTCGGGCTCCACCCATTAGTGAGATTTTGAGCTCCTCCTCTCGCCGTGGCTTCAAAACAGTGCTTTCCAAACTTTTTCGAGGCGCCATCCCCTTCGGTCCAAAAACTTACACTCAACTAACGGTAGCTTTAAAATAATAATCAAAGTCATAAAACAATCTAAATGAGGAAGATTGAAAAATTTTAATTAAAATAATGATTAATCAAATGTTTCGTTAGAATACAATAGATTAATAGTTTTTATATCACATCTATTCAAAAGACTTAATACACAATAAAAGGAACTATGGTGAAAATATACTTTTTACATAAAAATTAATTATCAAAACAAATAATTTGGAAGAAAACCTTTTTTAGAAGTTCACATGTCATTTTTTTACTTAAATTAAGCAATTATATAAATATATTAAGTTTTAATTTAATTAAGTTTTATATAAATATTGTACATTTGACTTTTAATAATCAAACCACTTTACTTTTCCACATAAAAGTAAAGTAGTTTGATTATTAAAAGTCAGTATGAAGATTTTCCACCAAGTTACGCCAGAAACTGTTTTATTTATTGTACATTTCACATACAAATGCAATAAATTTATCACGCGAGTGCGAATTTGAAAATGGTGCGTAGGGAGTTTGTGCCGGAGACCTGCACATGCACCTTTGCCGTCTTTCGTAGAGAAACCAAACACTCGGCTGCAAAGTAAGCTCCTCTCGAATTCGGTTTATAATAGTGGTCTAGTCGGTTGAGGATGAAATAATACGTATTCCTTCGGCTCCTATTCTGCCGCTATGATAATATTAGTCCATGCAATTCCCTAAATTGTATTCATAAGGCAGGTCAAGGGACTGCGCGGGGAAATTGGCTTTGATTCAATTTTCGGATACTTGTGTGTGCGTTGGTTCAACTAAAGTTTATTCCATAGCAAGGCCACCTTTTCATTGGATGATATACTATTAAGAGGAATTTTGTGAAGAAGTACGTTTACTACTCAAGTCACTCGTGAAGGCGAAATATTTCCAACATTTTCTTTTTAGTCAAAGAATTATTGTGGATATTACCTATTGTTTGAAAAAAGCTAAGTTTCAAGGAAAGGACTTTGATCAGTGAACTGGGAATTTATTTAATTGAAATCTAGCCGGCAAAGGGAAAGCGCAATTGTATATATACGAATTATGAGAGAAAAGGTCCTTTTTGGACTACCTATTACGAATTCATGAAAAAATAAACAATATACTTGCCGTTCATTTCCGTAATATGATTCGCCATGATAAAATAATGCAAAAAAATATATAATAGCAGTATAACAAGAATCATATCACGCGATGAATAAAAAATAACGTACAAATGCAGCCTTGATAATATCATCGGAACCGAATGGTATGGAAAATGATTTTTTAGGTAAATATTTTATTTAAAACCACTGAATCTAATTACCAGATGAGCTGATTCCTCTCTGGATTCACACCCGGTTTACTCACACTGAACCTTACTGCCGATATACTCAGTAACGTGACGTTGTGCCAACCACAGACCAAATGAGAATAAACCCCTTAAAAAATTTTCCTTGTGCGAGAAAGGCTTGGAAATATTTTTCAATCGTTCTTCCTTTAAAATGTCAATAAACACATGGTTAAAATTGCTTCCAGATACGAGAAACAATGTAAACTTTAAGAACGAAGCTTTAAAACGGAGACCAAAGGCAGGTTACCAAGCCTTTTCAAATGTCACATTGTCAGGGCCCTCCGGCACCCCCCTGCCGCCCCCTTTCCTCTTTTCGCCCCCATAGACTAGAGTACCGCCCCACGGGGGGCGGTAGCGATCACTTTTCGAACCACTGCTTTAGAAGCTATAGGCTTAATAGAATGTGAGGGTGTGAGCATAAACAGTGATCAACCAATGTTCCAACATATAGTGAATGGCAACAAATCAAATTGAAGGAATGCTGAAACCTAAGGCTTTACAGCAATGATGGAGGGCTGATGGATATTCCATGCGCTAAACTATTGATACTTTGCGCAGTACCTGATTTTAGTGCCTTGCAAAAGGATTTTCAAGCATCCGCGTGATTTTCTAGGAAACATGAAAGAATAAAGAGGAGACTGATAATGCTGTGAATGAAGCCGTAAGCAGTAAATCATAAACTTTTGAATCAAAATATTGCAAGAGTAAGTGTAAAGGTTATGTGCATAACTCCTTAAGTTAAGACGCCTCGAAAATTTTCTCTTTCGATGCTTCTACGTATGGGGAAAAATAGAAGGTACGAAAAGAAAAAGCTTAAAAAAGTCCCGATAGCGAACGAGAAAATGAGGTGTTTTTTGGAAAGTGTTTATTGAGTTGACCATGGACATAACTGTGCCCTTGCCATAAAAGGTGGAAGAAAAAGTAGAGATGGATAGTGGTATCTACCTACAAAAACTAGCCGACTATTCTTCTTTTCCAATGAAAAGGAGTTCATGCCAACAAAATATTCCAGCATAAAATTGTGACACTTTTTCCATCGTCGAGCCTGTTACTATACTACACTTCACTTTCGTTAACATTTTTAGATACTTATATATTCTGCATATAAAATCACTTTTAAATATATATAATCATTCACATTGAAATAGGTATAAAGAAAAGGGATTGGAACATACATAAAGGACGAACACAGGAGAGGTAGAGATGGCGGAATCGAGCAGATCACAAGCGAAAAAATATTAAAAATAGGATAAATATCAAATAGAATATATATATATATATATATATATATATATATATATATATATATATATCGATTATGTAGACGGACTCACAAGAGCAATATAACGCTTGGACGGGACAATAAAACACAAAAACATAAATATAAAACAAGTAAAAAGACACATTTAAGAAAAAT
The DNA here is from genome assembly GCA_037158775.1 of Hetaerina titia. NCBI lineage: Eukaryota > Metazoa > Arthropoda > Insecta > Odonata > Calopterygidae > Hetaerina > Hetaerina titia. The sequence goes on from CM073775.1 coordinate 15,917,186, forward strand.
TGAGCATTCAGTCTTTTCTTTAGCCTTCTTCAGGGCAGACTGAAGGTAATGAGAGAGCTGATGCGAAGGGAATGAGAGAGCTGATGCAGGATATGCTGGGAGATGGGGAGGAAAGCCGTAATGATACAGTGGTGACGGTCCAGACCGGGAAATTCAAACGATCGAAATGCTAGTATATATACGGATTCGCGAGTTCTCCCCTCTATATTGGTGGCTGAATCAGGAAGGTATTCTAAGATGGTTAGGGAGAAACACTGATCAAATGAAAGGTGGTGGGAACTGGCGTGTGAAGGGATAAGAAGTAGAGAGAGTGAGGCAAAATTACAGGAATAAATTTGTTGTTCATACGGATATTCATAAAATCTGGTGGAAACGTATAGAAACGCATAGAAACACAAACAAAAAGGATACCCATTAACATATTAGATGTTTCCATGGTCCTGTTTTATTCTTAGAGTACTGTTCTCCGGGAGGAGAGGACACTTCGAGCAGCGACAACACACATGCACAAGAAAGACAGTTAACATGTTATAATATAAAAATAGCACCTAAACATACGCACATGTGTGTGTGAATCCCACGCATCTTTGGGCTTAGTATTGGGTGAACTCCACCATCACCTACTAAACCGGCCTTCGGGTTAAATTTTTGCTAGGGGAGGCGACCGTCAGCTACCGTCAATTGCGCCATTTGAGATGGATTAGAAAGGAAGAGTGGAGAGAAACCCGGCGTCGGCATTGGCCTACTCTTGTCGAAAGGCACCAAGGGGTCCGCAACTTTAACATCCCATCCGACGAACGTCGTACTCACTCCGAGTGCTCTCCAAAAAGTACCTCAAGTAGGGGTCGGAATACAACTGAAAACTATTTGTTGTCTCCAGGATTTGAACCCGGGTCTTCGAGGTGGGAAGCCTGTACGTTAGCCACTGCATCAACCCGATAACCCCGGGTTCATTACTGTGTTTATATATATATATATATATATATATATATATATATATATATATATATATATATATATATATATATATATATATATATATATATATTTATTTATTTATTTATTTATATGCGTTTCCTCGATCCTCGTATATTTATATACACACACATATATATAAAGAGATCGAGGAAAAGACAGTAACGGAGAAAAAGAAGAGAAATGGAAATTCCGTTTCTGAGAATCTCGGGGAGTGGTCCAGAGGTCAAGCCTCGCGAGGCCAAGGGGGAGGTAGTGCGAAGACGGTGGAAGATGGGCGGGGGTAGGAGTAAGGGGCTCTCGCACAGAGTTCATCCCGGGGCGAGCCCTAAGAAACCATAACAAAAAATATATCCGGGGGGTAAGGGGGAGTGGGAGAGGGGCGGGGGTTTTTGAAGCATCGCCCGACCGAGATATTGCGTTTTCACCCCAGGGTGAAGGGCAATCTTCAGCTATTGGCATTTATGTTGGATGGGGGCTTTTGAGGTACCCCCTGGGGGGTGAGGCTGGCTTTCCGGGATAGAGGAGCGGTTGGTTTGGGGGAGAGTGGGCGATAGGGGTGTCCGGGTTGAGGGAGGACGGACCTCATCTCTCTTAACCGCGGGCGAAATTGCGGCCGCGCCCTTTTTCGGAAACTACCGGCGATCGATCTGAGATCACGACCTTGGCGTGGAATGCATCGCGAGTGCATATGGAAACGGAACCTACGCAAATATCGAGAATGCCGTAACACCTTAACTCAGTGAAATAGTATGGTTGCAGTTACCTTGACGTAGTACAACTGTTCTCAAGCGAATATGCATTTATGAGCAATGAAGTTTGTATCCTCCTGATTCACCATTCTCCACTCCAATTAACGATGACAGACGAAAAAAATATCACTAAGGGCATCTTAACAGCGACTAAAAGAATTCATAAGTTTGAAATAAATTTTACAACATATTCATTTTCACTAATTTTGGCCTATGTTAACAACAAACATCCAGAGGATAGTGTGGCAGGAGGTGTTGGGTCTCCAGTCACTTGGGGAGCTTGAAATTTGATTTGAAAGTTTTTAACATTCAGTAATGTTTTATTTTTAACTGAAAAGAACCTTAGTGATTTTCTCTTCAACCTTCTTGTGATAACAAGTTGTTCATGATAGACATCATTCCCTATATCGGGACGTATGGTAGTTAATTTTATTGACTCCCCCCGTGGCAAAGTTTCGCTTTCTTAAGGTTATTCCATCAGTGTCGGCAATAAACGATCATGGTGTATTTATACAATAGCTCAAGCCCTGCACCTGAACTTCTCGCTTCTGATGCTCCCACATCTATGTTTCCAACAATCCTGGGACGTTTACTGTAGTTCAGCATAAATTTTAACGAACCGAATAGATTTCAAATCTGTCTGACTCTGCGCCTGGTGACATAGTATTCGATATACTAGTTCCAGCTAACTTGATACAGAACTCCCCTTAACTTTTTCCAGCGAATATTTCGGCCGCAATTAACGTTTAATTCGGTTTCTTCACTTCAGTTCCACAGATATTTCATACGTATTTCTCCATGTTAGAAATCATTTAATTGCAACTCAGTACACTAAGTACTCTTCTCCATCTTTTTCTACCACCTTTTTCTATTTTTGTAGATGACAATATATTTTTCTTTTCTTTTTTCCTTTTCCTCAACTGATTGTCGTTTCAGTCTTGGTTAATATACTAGACATGTTTTAGAGCAAAGTTTGTTAATTTCTTTGAATGAACTTTGAATGCCACTTATAATGATTTTACTTTTTCCATGACTTCGACACAAGTAATTTTTCGTTGTATAAAATAACAGAGGTTTTTTTACTTCTAATATTAAAAGTGTTGTGTGTGGCCGCAACTCTTTGTGCCCATGGTCTGGTCTGCGCTCACTTCCTCTTACCTTTCCGGGAACAATGATGAGGGGCTAATTCGATTTCCCAGCGCATTCTTGCTAAAAAGCTAAGAGCAGCGTTAGATCCCTTAGATACCAATCAAATAACAAGACGTGTGACATTCAGGACTTAATCGACCAAGTTATACAGAAATTTTATAAAAATTAATGAGATCTAATTCTGGAAAAAAAGTATTGAAGACATCGCTAAAACACATTGAAAGTCTTCAAAATAAGACCCTTGGGCTTTGCACCCCTAGAGCCGTTGGACGATGTTGTTCTGATCTTCTACCGTTCGAAGTAATAATGACATCTATCTGTTCTACAGCTAATTTCTCTAATATAATTTACACGATGTCTCCGACCATAGTACAATAGGACTAATAATACTTTTCCAACGTCATCCAATTTATAACAGATATTTAATTTATAGTTTGCTCTTTGTCCCATGAGTGATCTCCTCTAATAATCTTGATACGCAACTCTGTTTATCGTAACAACGTTTTACAAATCTAACTCCTCTACATTACGCCTATTTGGCAAATAGACCCATCTTCATGAAGAAGTCATACACTAGCAGTACGAGTATATTCTAAATGGGGCCTAACGAGCGACAGATGATATTACTCGAAAACCTTTCCGTCATATTTTCCCAATACTATTATAATGAATCCAAAAATTTGTTTGTTTGTCCACATATTTCCCTTAGGTATTTACATGTATGTTTACATATATGTAGAGATCGTGAGTGAGGGCAACGCCCATGTATACTCAACCGATTCAGGCGAGATGTAGTGGAAGTTCGTCATTATAAGTAAAACAAAATTTGCACTTTTCCGCAGATTTTTTTTAACGTACACGACGCGTTTCAGTTCATACAAGGTCTTGTATCTGAAGATGGTTCGATGAACTGAAACGCGTTGTGTACGTTACAAATAAATGCGTGGAAAAGTGCAAATTTTATTTTACTCAAAACACCCAATATTTAATCGAGTCTACACTTTCTATTTCTTTATTACTGGTGCAGTACGCATTCGGGATGGAATTGCTCTTTTTCCAAAAAGTCAACACTGCGCACTTTTTCAAGTTTGATTATTTGAAAACGCGTCAAAATTTATGGAAAGAGGGCGGGGGGAGGAGATATTCTCCAGTCCTTTTTTTCAGATCTCCAATTTTGAGAGAGACCGAAGACGAAATATGACGCGTTCAAAGGGGCGTGCAGTACGGGCGATAGGGGTGGAAAAGCGAGCGGAAAACTCGAGGTGGAGTGGACTGGCGCACCCGACTGCGTGGAGACAGCGGCGCCGCGCCGGTCGAACGCCATCCAGCTAACCGCGCGCATTAGAGCGGCGAGGGCGGAGGGGAAGGGCGCCACATGCAAACAATGGGACAACAATGACGGGGACCTGTTGCGACGCGAGCCGAAGGGAATTGGAATCCGCGGTCCCGAAGAGGACTTCGCAATCCGAAGGAATTATGGGGCGACGGGAGTAGGCATGCACTCACTCACTTCGTGCGCGACCAAAAGTGGTGGCACTTGAAAATAAGGCGTAAATGGTAACATACACAACGGGTTGAACGAATGAATCGAATATGAATGAGCAAATTGACTTATCTGTTTGATTTGACACTTTTCATTTTGAAGTTTCCATTAATAAATTATCGTGGCACTTTCCAACTAAATAAGGTTTATGTAAGAAGCAGGTTTCGACTCACGGAGTCGTCTTTAGGCACGAGATCTGAGGCATTGTACTTGATTAATAGAGATCTTGAGTGCGAGTCGAAACGTGCGTCGTTTTTTAAACTTATTATGCCAAACACGGTTGTAATTTTTATTTTAATTTTTAAATTAAGAATCCCTTTCACCAAATCACACCGAAAACTGTGAACATTATGAAACTCCAATTGAACACATTTTATTTAACACAATTATCTACAGAACTGTGAGCCTGACTCAGTAGGACCTCAGACTGTTTAACTCGAATATGATATTTATTTACGAATATTTATGTTGAAATTAAGTGAAACCTTTAAATAAATCTTTATATTTCCTTCCATTTTAGGTGCCTTGGTAATAATTACATCATAGTGAATGAATGTAATCTGCAGTGATATGCATTGGTTTATTTGCCCTCCATTCACATGTCATACCTTTTTGATCTCTATGATTTTATAAATATATTATAGAATCAGTAATTGGCCAAAATATATCTACACACACTTTATCGTTTGCACCGAGGCTGTTAAACCTATTAGTATCATATGCTAGTGGAAAGCTCTAAATAGTATATTGAACTAGTAAATATTACTAGACGCTAGTAAATAATATATCGAACACAAAGAGGGCACTGAGGAGGATGTAACTACGGGTCTCCGGGTGGGCACCGCTGACCCAAATGCATGCACTTCTTTCTGCCACTCGTAATCACTTTCCTCAATTTGCTCCAACTCCCATTACTGTAGCAGCCTAACGAGATAATTAACACGGGTGAAGTTCTATCGAAATAAAAAGTGTATCTTAAACCCTTATGCACATCAGACTGAAGAAGTTTAGTAACAAACCTAATGGAGAAAAAGATCTAATATAATCTTTCAAAACTTTTAAGGATGGTAAATATGAAGTTTTAACAGTAGTTTAAATCAGTAAAATGAAACAATCCTGGAACAAAATCAAATTAATTTGCAAAGACTTCGAAACATTAATTTACAGCCGACGGTATTGACTGTCACATTGTCAAAACAATTCAATATAGATTATAAAAGATTATAGAAGCGCGTCTTTTTTACACAGGCATTTGCTTACTCCAAATTCCCTGAATAAGGACTCTACGGTGTCATCTTTTAATGATCCTTCGTGGCTTACACGAAAGTAGAAACCCTAAAAACATCAAAATAAACTTGTGCGGAAAAACCAAGCGTTTTTATCTTCAGCGAATCATTTACAGTGTCAGTCTCATGATGCTCGACCAAACTAATGCACCTATTTCCTGAACATACAATAAACTATGTCGAGACATAAGGCAATTTATTGAATGATGATTGGTAATGCAGGGAAGACTGACAAAGAATAACTTTGCGTTAACGTGATAACATTTTTTTAGAACGCCAGGGTAGTTTAAAATCCAGGATAATATATTTTACCTGCCAACGACTGAGAACAACAAAATAATTTTCCTTAGATACATTCATGATAAACACGAAACCCAAGACGCTAAATCAGAAATTTTTCGTTGTATTCGTGTCATGAAAATTATTAGTATACAATTTACGATAGCGTAACTCCAGATCTGATTTCACACTAAATGTGTCAGCTTTTGCAGTTTCAGGGATGCTGGTAGTGACTGATCTCAAAAAGGGTAAGAAGCTCTCTGTTAGTCCCGTTTTTTAATCGACGCACCTACCACGATGATCAGATACCTTTAAGCTTAAAGTACTCGAAAAATATTTCATGATTATGCATTTAACTAGCACATGATTCCTGGTAAAAGTGAGAAGTGTTTCTTACACTCGTGAAAAATCATCTCAAATCAATAAGGCATAATAATCATTGGTGGATCCGACAGAAATGCATTCCCCTAATGGCAGAGAATGCCATTTAACTCTTTCAAATACGAAATTTTTCGAATGATCGGGTCTTGTTTCAACTGGGAAAAAAATGCATGTGGCTTCATTTCGACGCGAATCCCACGGGGCGGGGGTCACCCGCTGGTCCCGCATCCTCCCAGCCCAAGTCGCGTGTCGTCCTGCCTCGACAAGAGACCGTCAAGCTTAAAGGAGAGCAATTGGGGAGAATGGGGTGAGTGTATATACGAGTATATACCGATATATATGTATGTATCTGTGTGCCTGGATACGGCCCACGAAGACTTCTTCGCTGGAGAGCCGATCACCTTATGCAGGCACGAGAGGGCGGAAGGGGAGGGAAGAGGGTGGGCGTAAGGGAGGATGTCTCTCCGGCGGAGGAGAAAGGGGGTGGGCGCCCGCCGAAGAATGAACGCCAGGTCGATGGGAGCAGATACCGTGAAGCTGCGGCGTACTCACCGATGGAAAGACGCGGAAAATTGAGGTCGAATTTCCTCAGTAAGGTTTTAGATTATGATTACATTAAAATTTTGTGCGGCTTCCGGGTTTTATTGTGATGCATAAAATGAACTTAATTTAAAATGATAAAGATTTGAAATGAAAAGCATGACATGATTTTTTTAAAATAAAATTTATGTTAAATGATAAATAAATCTTGCTTGAGAAAACTAAGTTGCGCTTTTAATTTCACTTTTCCGTAGTTCCACAAATTTTCAACGGAAATTGTCAAATTTGATGATTGATGTAATATAAAAACCAAAGCAATAAAATAAGAATACTAGCATTGTCACCTCCTATTATTAACTACCAATTGTTTTGGGGAATATGTAAAAGCATCCAGTTTCACCGACAATTTATTCATCCCATCATATCTCTTTACGCTGATATCTTCCATCACTTGCATCTTGCAGGCCTTCTGAATTATTAGGCCTCTGAAATTCTTTGTATTACATTTTTCAGTAATCGGTCCTCCAGGATATGGCTGATAAGCTTCGCTATCACTCTTGTTAAATTTCATAGGTAATTTTTCCTCTTCGCCAACTCCTTGGAGTACATATTCCTCTGTTACTAGGCCTATTAGATCAAGGGGTTACCCTAGGTCTATGGAATTTCAGCCAGGGTTCCCTCCGCCAGTTTCCCAAAACTACGTAAAATCCCCAGACTACCACAATTGGATATAAATATTTAAAAATTATAATCTTTGTCGTTCAATTAAAATTACATCTGTGCGCTTTATTAATGGTCGTATTTCAAAGGTGGCTAGCACATATCACTTATTATGTGTTTCATGTTAAAAAAGATAATAAAACTTGAATTGCGATACAATTAGTAACACTTAGCTCAGAACCGACACTTTTGTAAGTAATTCTCCGCTCGGCTGTCAATTCCGATATTATTAATTATATTTAGTTTAGTTATTAAGGGAGGGGACCGATATCTGAGGTAGTTGCCGCCATCAGGGGAATAGATTGGTATTTTGGTAGGGGTCGGTAATACAAGACATGGAGAAAAGTTGGAGAGAAACCCGGCGTTGGTATTAGCCCACTCTTCACAAAAGACGACTAGGAGTCATGTAATTTCACGTCCCACCCAACGCACGGTGTAGCTCATCAAGAGTTCTCATCACATGAGATCCTTAGTAGGGATCAGGACAACACTGAAATATTCTGACATCTCCTGGCAGTCCTTTTGAAGAAGTTATCTTTTGTTCATCCGAGAGTACTCGTGGCACCACCATCGCATGCACCTTTCTCATTCCCATATTTTCGTTCAAAAGTCGATGCACATCCCTTTAGGGGATGCCAGGTTCATCGAAAACCATGCAAATGATTAATCTGTGATTTATGTCCAACAAAGCTTCACTCTTGCAAGATTTTCGTTACTTTTTGAGGTCGAAGGTCATCCTGAACGTTCGCGGTCTTCAACATCTTCTCTACCCTCCCGAAACAACTTGTACGACTCAAAAACACCCGATCTACCCATGGCGTTATCACCATAAGTTGCATTAAGCATGTTATGAGTCTCTTTCCCGGTTCTGCCCAATTTCCCGGAAACTTTGATGATGTAGGGCTGTTCCAATAATCGGTTCATGACGGAGCGTAACGAGGACACGTTATAGACGTTTCGCAAACAAACTGTCCGCACTCCGTAAAGGCTGGTAGCTAACTGCCAATGGCCTTCAGCCTTTACTGAGACTCCTCTCCCTCGAAAGCTAGCGAAAACACCGCCCGACCGTCCATCTATCCGGGAAAAAATAAGTCATACTAATATTGGGACATACCTTGCATTCTTCTTCTCTTTAGCACAGAGCATGTGATAAACTCTATTAATGAATTTTAAGGCAAATATTCGCGAAAGTTAGGGTTGGTAACTCTCTACACTCTAGAATTAGGGTTGGTAAATCCATTTGTGTGTCTTACTGTAATACGTTTTTGTCACTTTAATAGCCCTCGAGAAGTTATTTGTAAATAATTAAATATATCAATGGTTCAGGGATTGGGAAAAGGAGGAAGAGCGGAGGATACCCACGGAAGAACTTCGCTTTCTCTCCTAAGGAAAGGTGCCAGAGAGTCGAAAATTAACTCCCCACTTTAAGGACAGCTTGTCATTCCATTGGCAGCGAAATCCGCGCCTTTATAACCCCACCCCTTCTGCTGAAGTTACTTGCGGTGCATCTGGTTGCCAACATGAAGGGAGGAGGAGCGAATCTCTCCCGCTCTGTTCATAGATTTCGCGTCGCTCCTTAAGCGATTTTGAACACGGTAGAGTTTCTTATAGCTAATGCATACGTTATCTATCGTCGCCCAACTCGAAAACTACCACTCCGTCAGACACCCAAATGCGAAGAGATAAAATCGACGACACGCTCTCCGTCATCCCCCATTGAATCGACCACGGTGATCTTGGCGTTGGGAGATAGCTGCACTGCGAACCATCAAAACTGTACGACCCATTTACGGGAGTTGGCGATATTCATGAATTATTATGGAAATATTTAATACAGCTAAAGTTTCAATGGTAAAAATTACACCCGGAAGAGCACCATTTAATTTATATTAGTTAGATATTTAACTTTTATCTCCAAATTTCGGACAGCTGAATGACAAAATTTTGAACAACAAATAATCAATCAAGTTAGAGTCAATTTCTTCTATTGGCTTCAACTCAAGAGTTAAGTCCACAAATAATTAATTCCCATTATTATAAAACAAGTTAAAGCAAAAAAAAACAAATTAAAACGTGTTGTCTTTCATCAAATCAAGCGAGAAATTTAATCCGTTTTAGAAAGTCAAAAGTATAGTTTATTAGTTTAATTTTAGTTTTATACGCTCAAGTGAATGAGTTTGACTCCTCAGAAGTTGTGAGCCTTTTCCGTTCAAGCACCTAATTCATTGCATTCCCAGGAACCATTATGATGTTTGTGCGAACGGACTAAAAAAAATTAATTCATGAATTTCGTTCACCACTAAAAAGGGATAAAAAAGTGTTCTTTTACGGGAAGGATATTCCATTTTTTGAAACTTCGTCGCAAGCATTCCTCCCGTCGACGATAAATTTCCCCAAGCATCCGGAGACGCCTTTTCAAACTGTCCCGTGCGCTGAGGAAAACGCCGGATCCCCGGCGCGGCGGGGATCACGGAGAAATTCCGGTCAATTTTTCGCCACTGAAATCTCTTCCTCGTACGGCGCAGCTGTCTCTGACAACCTTCTCCAGTCCTTGGAAAACCCGATCCAAACTTATTCATTGGCCTCCTTTTTTTCTCCTTCCCAGCGACGCGAAACAAAAACTTAAGACTCGGCAAAGACTTTCGAGTCGAGACGCTATGCGACTGTCGATAATGGGACATGTCTCCCCTTTGAACTCTTTCCCCCGCGTGTTACGTTTATCCCAAACGCCCCCCTTCCTCCTCTCCTCCCCCCTCCCATCTCGTCGGTGTCCCGAGGGCAACGTCTTGAACGAGAGGGGGAACGCCTTTTGCCAGGGCAAAAAGGAGACGAAGTCATGTCTTGAAAGGGCCAAGAGGGGGAAGGGTTTCTGGAGGGCGGGTAGCTCCCTTTTTAAAGTGCCCCTGCGAGAAAGAGTGAAGGAGAGAGGGGAGGGGCGGAAAGGAGTCGACCATCAATCACTGCTCGAGCGTTGCGAGGCAACGGGCGAAACAAAAAAAAAGACTGAGTCCGCCCGCCAAAAAATATTTTCATACGCACCAAGCGGGGGAAAGGCATAAAGTGCACAAACTTCTCCACCCCCCACCCTCCCCCTCATCCCTACCACCTCCGTCCTCCCCCCTCTTCTTCCCCACCTCTAAAAATCCCCGCGAAAAGTTTAGCATGGGGTGAATGCATTCGAAATTCTTGCAGATAATCTCAATTCCTAAGTAAGGAGTAATATGGGAATAAAACTCGAAGAGTTTGAAACGTGAAATCATTCAAAAGAATGCAGTTCAAGTGTGCTGAAATTTCTACCTACACCTGGTGGTTAACAATCGATTTGTCCTTCGTGAAGAAAGAGCTGTAATCAGCTCGAGTGTTGGTTTAATAGGTGAGGGTACAGCTCACTACATATACTATATCACAAACTCCCTGTATAACGGGTGAAAATCGTACATCAGCGTATGGTATTCATCAACAGTGGTAGCAAGCTTTGATAACGTTTGACAAAATAAAAAAATGTAACACAATAAATTAAATTGCAATGAAATATTTATAATAAATAAAGAAAAAATTTACTAATAGATACGATGGCTTAAGTGATTTCGCAATTAGTTAAAATATTAATGCATGCATGAACTAGATAAATCTGGTACCTTAAAAAAATCACATAGATTGGGTGAAACTCAGGGTGCACCAAGGAATTACCCAGGAATCGAACCTGAGTCAGTAGCCGAGGGCTCTAATTCGAGTCAGTAGCCGAGCGCTAACGTGATATCCCTTTATCCCTCCCATGGATTGTGGAGAAAGCTAATGCCACGGCAATAAATCCGAAAGTTGGTTTGACTAGTGGAAGACAGTTTTATAGGCGTAGGTGGTATTTGTGTATCCACAAATTCACGCTAGGGTACACCAGTAACTTACATTGCGCTCCTTGAGGTTTTTCAAGATGCTCTAGCACCAATAAAATGTCAAAACTTGGTTTATGTCCAAAATATTTCAGACGCTAAACGCGTTTGAGCCCAGAGCCCTTCAGATACCAGCCGAAGCCTCTTGTCTATGCTGCTGTCGAGTCGAAACATTCTAAAAAGTGAAGAGGAATAGGCCGATGCAAATGGATAAGTTTCTCGCTGAATATTTACGGATCAGTGTCTCAATGGACTACACCAGTAAATACGAGTATAAAAGCTGCCCAGGGCGAAAGACTAAAGAGGGGTCAACATTACCAATTGAATCAATGCCAACTTTTCTACATAAGTTTTGATAAATCAATGTAATTTAAGTTAAAAAGCGTAAACAGTAACCAAATATTATAATGATATAATAACACACCGCAGAGTGTGTGAAAATTTATTTTCAAGTTATTTTGCGTAATTATATTTTTATGTGTTCAAGTTATTTTGCGCCTTAACTCTGATGCATTAAAGATTTGGTAAACTGTATAACAACTCATTAATTTGAAGGGCCATCAGAACAAATATATATTTGTTAATAGTTTCCCACTGATAAATACCACTATTCTCGTCCTTCGATAAGTTTCACAGCTGGGATAACCAATTCGATATCCACATTAACAATTAGGGAGTCAACTGTTTCTACGATGTTTTGTTCGAGGAACCTCGACTGGGAAACATGGCTCCAGAACACCGAGGACGCAACAACCTACTTTTGGTGTAAATCGGCGGCTCCATAATGCTCGCTGCTGTGTGGGTGGGTTGCCGTGCTGGGATTTCTCCCCGCTGTCGAATTTACTGCTTCTTTCGCCGGCAGCGACACTCGCTCACCTCTGGAATTCGGCATTCGAGGAAATGCCTGTATTTACTTCCAAGAGAGTGCGGGAGATGCCACGGCACTGACTTATTGACGGAGTCATCCGATATATATCCTTTACAATTAAAAAATTTCAGAGTGTAAAAATTATTCGTAATTATTTATATTTCGCCACAAGATCTTAGCAGCACACTTAGAGGATGACTCCGTTAAAAAGTTACTGTTGCGGCATCTCCCGCAGTTCCTTGGAATTTGCCAAAGGTAAAAAAACCTAAGTGTTTGAAGTTGGCTTTGACCTCGTGGACTGTGGAACGTCGCGCACGACTACGAATGCCTGTGACATTGTAAGTACGGTATTTCGTCACAACATCTTGTTCCTTTAAAAAGCCCAAAATATCGGAGTGTAAGAGCACGCCTCGGTAACTTGACTGGCAGGGAGCCGGGTTCGGTCAAGACGATTTGTACACTCTAAATGTTCAATGATTTGTACACTCTAAAATTGTTGCATTGTCTGCAATAACTTTCTTCTCGAGCATGAAATCAACTGAGGAAAAGCATTGCGTTATCACGAATATCCATTGTTTCAAAATCAACGTGCGTTGCCCAAACCCGTTTCTCCACTTCAAGTGCTCAAATTGAAATTCTTTTGGATTAAGATGGAGACTATATATGAATACTATGCTCGTCTATATATGGGGCGTGAGAAATTCTGGCACACAATATTGCAAATCCACAAGTTGACTTTGACTTCACAAAGATTTCCAAAAACAATGAAATACCAGGGAAATCTTCAAGAATCGGGCATGATATTGAGGGATTCGGACAAATGACGATAAAAATATACAGTTTTCCCTATTGTCAAAATTATATTTGCATGTTGACGTGGGTTTGGATGAGAAACATCATCTCCGGTTGCAAAAAAAGACAACCCACCTGAAAACGATGTGCCACGTCGAATCCTAGGTCTGATTAAGTAAAAGTACGCAGTCATCAGGGGAGCTAACAGATATTTAGAGTCATCTACGCAATTAAGGATCGGTGGGGATTTGGTAAAGGTAGGGTGTCCAGGGAATGTGGAAAGAATGGGTGGAAGGATACCCTGGCCCGGTGTTAACCCATTTTTAAATAACTAAAGACGCCAAGAGGCCACAAACGATTTAACCTCCCATCAGGCGGAACTCAAGATAGCAAGAGGTCTCTACATCGCGCTCAAGTAGGGTAACCATGAAATAGTCTTTCACCGTCGTAAATTGAACCCCGGATCCGTGGAAAAAAACAGTACAGTAGACACCGCACCGATCCGATTTTAAATGTTTTTATACAATAAATAATTTGTCTATGTTGCTGCCATTACATAGCCGGGGTTTACAGCTTTGACCGGAGTATAGCTGTCACCCGGAATCGAACCGGAATTTTTCACGCCAAAAGCCGAATCCTCTACACAGCATATTATTTCCATGGTCCTGAGTTGTTGAAGTTTAAAAGGAATAAAAAATACCGAAGCCATTTGGGAGCGTAGGAGGGATGAGTGGGGGAGTAGGCCGGGAGGTTGAAAAAGACTCCCGCCCCCAAAAGGTGCCGAAATGCATTCGGGCCACCCACCCCCGGGAAAGTGTGAAGTAAAGCTAAAGGGGGGCGAGAGGGTTGCGAGTGGAGATGGGGTGGGGGGAAGCGATGGGCGGGGATGGGATGTGGGGAGATGGATATGAGAGGAGGGGAGGGGAGGGAGGGGTCGGAAGCGGAAGGAAGGAGAGGGGCGGGGGAGCGGCGACCGGGAATTCGGAATGAGGATTGATGAATGGCACTTGGCATTCCCGGCGGCTGCTCCGGCAAAAGTGGCGACATCAGTCGGCGTGTAAAGACACGAAAGCCATTCTCCCACACGCCTCCTTCCCACACCCTGGCGACCCCACCAGGGCCCCCCCCCATCCCACGGTCGATTTGCCATCCTTCCAACCACCCACAGACACGCGCTAAATTCACTGCATTTCCCACTCCGACACCCCTAACTGCCCCACCTCCCTTCCTCCCCGCCGTCCGACTGATTTCCACAGCTGGGTACACGCGATGTCTGCTGACGCAGCGGATCCTCTGGGGGCGCGCGAGAGTGGTGAGGATAGGGGGGTGGGGCGGGACAGTTGTGCTTTTCGGGGGAAGCGGGCCGGGGTAGGCGGGGTCCGGGGGGGGGGGACGAATCATTACGAATGGCACTCCCCAAATCGAGAGTTGGCGGTGACGTGAGGTGACGTCATCTGGGTGATTTCTCTTCCTCCCGAACCTCTCCAGAAATCCCCGGTAACGCTAATGGGTGACTAATAAATTGTTGGCACTCGCGCCATCTGACGCAATAAGACATCCATTGTGGCTCAACCTCTGGTAAGACATTCCAGCGAGATGTCTTACTATACTTTTGCAATTACGGCATGGATAACGCGGAGCGGAAAAATTGGTTAGAAAGGTAGAATAGAAATAGAAAGGTAGGGTGCATTGTCCTTTTTCACATGTGAGGAAGTGCTTTCGAGACTTTTAGGTTAGGAAAGAATACAAGAGTTAAATTGATAGTTTGTAATATAGCGGTATATCCCTAGACACAACCTACTACGTACTGTACTTTTAAGCCCTAATGAACATGGTACATAATAACTCTAGATTCATACTACCCATTTCAGTAACGCATTTTAGCCCTGCACACTCTCTGCCTCCCTTAATGCCTTCCGAAATGAATATTCTTTACAATCCTCCACCTCGCTTTCTCAATACTCTCCCTTCTAGTGCATCGCCTATTTCAGCATCACATCTCCTCTCTGTGTTTCCGGCTTCCACTCATCTGTTTTACCTTCTTAAAATTTCTTCCAAGAGCCATCTCTCCTCCCCCACCATGCCTTGAACTTCTTTGTTAACCAAATCCCTCTCCATTTCTTCCATTCTTCTCCTTTACTTATTTCCACTTCTCTAAAACCTAATTACCTATGACAAAAAATTAAAAACGCTCGGATGTTAAGCTATCACTAGCCGGAATCAATCTAAAATCGGTTTTGCGTCAACTTTTCATACTTTTGCATCTCTAATAGCCGTATAATTTACACATTATTTCTCACAGATATCAGTGTTCATCTTCCTCTCTGGTTCTTCTCGGCCATTCTTCCTTCGATGATTGACTGGAGAAGATTGCAATAACTTAAAGAAAACATTTCACTACGAATCTCTAATGAACGTCAGTGATCGTCGTCATTAGCACAGGCTAATAGTTGAAACCAGGAAATTAGGATCAAATTTTTTCAAGCACAGAAAACGCATAAGGAGAGAAACAATCGATTTGAACATTCTATTACCTCTCACACCCAAATGAAACTCCTGATACTACTTTCTTAAAACAAAATTCTGTAGGAGATAAATATTCAGCGGAGAAAACAATTAAAAATAAAATGATAGATATTTTGCACGGAAATTTGGAGTTAAAGAGAATAACATCAAAAATATACGAGCACATTTAATTCGCTAATATGAGATGGCACCGATAGGTAAATTTTCCTACTGTACAATATGAGCATCGATTTAAAAGACCGACCAATGCCGTAACTTGTTAAATCACTGTCACAGAATTATTTTAAAGGAGATATTTGGAACTAAAAAAAGTTAAAATTGAAAATTTGGAAACCTGAATTGTTTTGATCGTAGATACAGAAAGAAAGCAATTTTAATCCATAAAAATGTCACCGAAAAGCAAATCTAACTGTCCAGTTCAAAGAAAAAATGAAAAGCATTTAAATAAAAAACCAATATTCACGTCGAACATAAAGATTATATCACTCTATTCTGCCAGGAAAATGATAAGCAGTAAATAATGTACGGAAGAGATCGTATGCCAGAATTAACGTTAAACGAACTTGATCCCAATCTGTCACCACAAGAGAATATATCGTGAAAACAAGATAACGTGAATATTTTCACGAAAAAATAAATTAAACATATCAGTTTATTCCCAGTCCCATCTGCGGCCAAGCCACCAAGACTATATGGATTACCCAAAGTCCACAAAGAAGGGGTGCCCCTCAGGCCAATAGTCAGCCAAATGGACGGACCAACCTATAGACTGTCCAAATACTTAGCACAGTCACTTCAACCTTACGTCGGACAAACCTCATCTTTCGTGAGAGACTCCACTCATTTCATCGAAATATTGAAGAAGATTACTATCAGCCCCAACGACATCTTAGTCAGCTTCGACGTTGCATCACTCTTCACAAACGTCCCAATTCAAGAATCGGTGGATATCATCAAAGAGCTCACAACATCCGGTATTCCAGAGGATCATCCGCAGCTGATAGAGTACTGCCTACGGAACTCTTACTTCCTTTGGAGCGGGAGTTTCTTCGAACAACGCGAAAGAGCAGCAATGGGCTCACCCCTATCCCCGGTGATAGCAGACATCTATATGGAAAGATTCGAACAAATGGCGATCAAATCCCACGATAAGAAACCCAAGTTATGGCTAAGATACGTGGACGACACGTTCGTAATTTGGCCAGATGGACCTAAAGAACTGCAGAGATTCCTGGAGCACCTCAACTCTCAGCATCCGGCAATACAATTCACTATGGAGACCGAAAAAGACAACCAAATCCCGTTTTTGGACATAATGGTGAAGAGGAGGACCAACGGGAGTATCGGCCACTCAGTATACAGGAAGGCCACCCATACTGACCGCTACCTGAACGCCCACTCACATCATCACCCGTCCCTGAAGGCATCACTCGTGGCAACACTCCTGCATCGCGCATACAAACTTTCGAATGCAGAATCATTGGCCAAGGAAAAGGAACATTTGATGACGGCACTGAAGATGAATGGATAAAAAGAAGAATTGGTCCTGAAAAGGACCGCTAAAGTGGAACGCCACCAGACACCCGACAAGGAGAAACATCAAACTGAAAAGCCAGGAACCTATGCCATCATCCCCTACGTCGCCGGCACAAGCGAAAAGATCTCGAGGGTCCTGAAAAAGAAAGACATTGTCACAAGATTTAACTGCGTGACAAAAATATGCCAGATAATTCCAAGGCCCAAGGACAAGATCCCGAAAAGTCTTCTCAAAGGTGTGTACCGCGTGCCTTGCTCTTGCGGCAAATCGTATATCGGCGAGACATGCAGGTCCATGAAGACCCGCCTGCAAGAACACAAGAGGGCAACAAAGAATAAGAAACTCAGCCTATCAGCAGTCGCCGAGCATGCCTGGAGCGAACCCGGACACGAAATCAAATTTGACGAAGCCGAAATAATCGCCAAGGAAAGAAGATAATATCCTCGGCTGAATAGAGAATCAATTGAGATCACAAAAACGCCGAGAAATTTCAACCGGGAAGACGGTTACCACCTGACGAACGCCTGGAAGAGAGTGTTCCAGAAACCAGCCAAACACAACGCAGCAGCGAGAGAAGCGAGGGCTATATAAGCGCAGCCAAAAATGATATCGGCACTTCGACCTGAAGACGCCTGGTGGAATCCAGTCGAAACTGTCGTCAAGCATGACTGCCAACGCAGCGGGAACCCGAAAAATGGAGACATCCACGAATCCTGAACGCCACGGAAGACTACCATCCAACATATCAGTTTATTTGCATTACTCGATTTATTTCTCGCCTATTTTTCGAGACATCAAGTCAATTTTACCTTAATGTCTACAATTCCTTTACAGCAATCTCGACACATTGATGCCACGACCTGTAGAACATGAACATACCTGCAAATCACTAGGCCATTGCTCTCAACTTGATCATTAATACAAATATTTTAGTACGACCAGTACTATCAAAGTGGTTTTAAATGAATTAGAAAAAAACAGTTACTCAAAACATCCAAATATCGTGGTGATTATTTTGCAGCTATGCTGAAGTGGTTCCATTACATATGAAGATTATAATAATGTAAAATGGTTATTAGTTAGTAAAGATCTATTGAGTTCAAAACTAATTTATTTCATAGCGACCTTAAATGCTTTCATGACTGCAAACCGAAGGAGCTAAAACCTATCACACAATTGATACAATAATAGCTCTGAGATTAATTTATGCAGGTACAATGACTCGACTCACTTTTCAGGATGTTTCCATTTCCAGAAAATAGAAGCAACAGGAATAACGTGCTGCCTAAGAAGGTAAATTGGTTTCATTTTTACTTTTAACTTTTTCCCACGGTTTTTTGAACCAAATTGTTTTCGGATAGCTCAATACAAAACATTATGATATATGCTAAATTCGCAACGAAAGAGTACGTGAAATCGCAAGTGGTGCACTATAAATTTAAAGTGAATTAATTATTGTTATTAAGATAGCGGTAAATGCAACTCCTCTATGGCGGAAGCTTATATTTTCCTATCAACACCATGGGAACAGTTTGAGTGATTATAAAAAACCCTTAAACTTCATCCTTCTTGCTATTCAAGCTGCATATACCTGCCCCGTCTTTAACAGTGGCGGAACCAAGGGTGGACGGGGCACCCTTAAAGTATATTTAAATGAAATTCCAAATCAATACTACTTATATGCCCAAAACTGCGCTTAATGTACTGTTTTCTTCAGGGCATATTTATCCACGCCAGGATGCGTCGCGGCCTCTTCAAAAATGCAAATGGTCTCAAATGCAACACTATTATCAACTTTGTCGGAAAAAGGCTATCAATACATCTGTGCTCACATTTTAAAATTCCTTAGAGGTTCTGTTGATATCTACCCTGTCTAGAGATTTCTAGACCACCTTCCTTCCATATCATCTCGCACTCAGCCATACCACATCGGCTTCCTTTCTGTACATACTTCCACATCCGCTAGGTGGTGCCAAATCGCTTATTGACCATGGGTGATTCAAATTCTCTATGATTCAGAGTTTATTTCATCTCTCCATTAATCATTGACTGTTTTCTAGTTTTACAGCGAAGACTACATAATCGCAAACAGCCGATTCAATGAGACTATGGGTGATGCCGTGATAGGTAACTTTAACGGAGTCATTTTCTAAGTGTGCGTTACGAATGCGACAAATTCAAAGTGAAAAAATCGGTCGCCAAGATCAGGATACGAACCCGGATCCCAAGATATCCGGTCAAATGCTTTATCCTGTCAAGTTACCGAGGCCTCTTTCTCTCCGAAAGTCTATATAAAATAAATGTTAAGTTGTGTCAACGCAGCAAATGGAGTCCTACGTTTTATCCACAAGATCAAATCTAGTTTTTTAAGTACACATTGTTTCGGCATAATGATACATGATGTCAATTCAACTGATGTCTATTTTATTTATCGTCATTCACTATGAAATAAGTCAACAATTAAATGCTTAAAACGCTTGTTTTTTCTTATTGCTACTCGTAACGGGTTTGATAGACCCGTTACGAGTAGCAATGTAGCATACACGAGGCAAGTGAGCAGTATAGCTGGTACAATCTTGCCTGTAAAAAAAGAGTGCTCGAATGGATGAGTTGTCGTAATTGTGTATTCCGATAAATAATATGGGAGCTACAAAAGGAAGAAGGCCAAGGATGATTTACCAGAAACGAGGGATTACAGTCGTATGAGTTCAGCACCAAGAAGGAAAGAGGAGCCTGTATTATAAAAGATGCTAAGATCTTTCACGAACCAAGTCTCAAGTTATGACGGCGATGATGAAGACTTGCAAAAAAATATGACCTTATTCGTCAGCTAAGAAATCTAAATTAACTCCCTCAAATTTAATGGAGTCAGATGAGACAGCACACCAGAAGCGGGTCAAACGGTTCAGGCATGGGGGCCACGGTCACACCTAGTGAATTATTTTGGCTTTAGTTCAATTCAAAATCAATATTACTTGTCCTGCGCTTTTTTCCTAAAATATTAGTCCCTGGAAAAATTATTTCCAGTAATATGCGTTATTATCTCCAAAATATCACCATTAATTTGAATTTGAATTTTTTTTAATGTTATACCACTCTTTATGTTCAAATGAAAATTATCCCCTGTTAGAGGTTTTAGATCTGGCACTACAACCAACGGAATTGAAGACTGCCGGGCCGAGGGTTTGGATTCGATCCCCAAAGGTTGTTGGCATAGTAATCAGCAATATCAGGGTATCGGAGTGTATATCACAGGGTTTGCGCAAAGGGGTTCATTCCAAAGAGACGCTGAGACAACCATCACAACCTCAACGGGATTTCCATAGAATGACGAGGCTTTCAAAGGGGGCGTGACTCTTCCGCTTCTTCGTTTGCCCAAACACCTTCTACGAATGTATCTTAAGCCTCGCCAAATCCACTCGTCATAGATGCTACAATGACGCCTCAATTCACGCGCGAGATTCTATTAGCCAAGGGGTGTTCCTGGATTCTGTGGCACAACCCCAAGTGTGACACTTGAAGTGTAAGAAGATTGACATAAAGAAAACCGAGTCACTTTAATCTAAACGTGTATTTCTATCAATTTTTATATCTCCTAAGTTTCGTAATGAGAAAAAAGCTTCATACAGTTCCACAAATTCGAATACCAAACGACCGGTTTAATCGAATTTGTTATATTTTCAGGCATCATAAAACATTTTCACAAATTTGATTAAATTTTTGAGTGATGTGGAATATTTTCTGAAACCTCAGGATGGGAATTTGCAAGTTTGAGCTCGGTACCAATTAAATCACCCAAGATATTTACAGTAATTTATTAACGACGGATTGCAAGAGATATTACTTATTTTACCACAGAAAATTTAATTTAATCATTGCACAGAGTTTATTGACGCCACGGCAGTATAATACTCATGCCGTTCTCTTTCTGTTCAAGCAAAGTCATCAAAGTCTGATTTTAGGATATTTCAGAAAACCTACCGATTTGCTATTAATACTTAAAATAAAACCATAAACACATAAATCAACCCTAAGGTTGGTTTGGTAGGTGATGGTAGAGTTCACCCAGTACTAAGCCCGACGGCGTGTGAATATACACACGGTAGGGGGTAGGGGGGCCAGTTCCTTTCTCTGTGCCGGTTGTGGTTTCCCAGGAAGATCTGGTACCCGAAAAATCACTTAGCTTGAGTGGAGCTGCAGGTGCCCAGAGAGACTTGCCCGGGAATTGAACCCGGACCCTCCGGTCAGTAGTCTAACACACTACCCCTGGACTATCGCGACCCACTATTAGTTCTTATTTTTACATATTGTACCTTCCCTTGACTACTACCTAATCCTCTTCTACATTCGTACACTGTCTATTCTGGTCCTGAGAATTCTGATATTATTCATCCTGAGTCCCCTCGACCACAATCAAATATGAATTCCACATGACCATCCGGGTGGTTGTCTTCGGTCTAATGGGATAACCTCCACCACTTCTTGGATCGTCCGTTGTGGGACGAGTGGCCAGTTTGGAAACTCCTCTTCCACTCTACAACTTCGTAATATGACGGGCTCTCATTTCCATGAACAGTCTTACTTTCATTGTGGATTCTCCGGGCACTGCAACCTTAAGGAATCACCCAAGAGACTTGAACCCGCGCCCTCCGGACAGCAACCCAGCGTTCTACCCACGGACCACCACTCCGAAACGAGCGAAACCCTTACGGGAGGCTCCCCTAATGCCTCTTCTCTTATGGCGGCGCGGGCCGCATCCCCAAGCGGAGAGGGAGCGAGCGCCCTCTCTCCCCATCTGTACTCTCCTCGGAAACGCCCACACGATCGGAGAGAGGGCACTCAGAGCGAGCGATTCGGAGGGGCCCGCGGGGGGGAGGGGGAATGGGGGGGAACAGGGGGTCGTCTCTCGCTTTCGTGGAGCACCGGCGACCGATGTCGGACAGGGAAAAAAGAGGGAGGAGGAAAGGGGAGGGGTTGCGGAGAGGGGGTCGCGAGAGAAATCACGCGTTGAATTATTGAGTCCGCCGCGCGACCCCCTCCCATTCCCTCTCCCCAGTCCCACCCCTATCCCCATGACCCACTCCCACCCCCGCCTCCACCTCCCCCGTTCCCGTCGTGATTAATGGCCGACCGCCATCTTTTCCCGCCGCGTCTCCTTCCACCGAGAGCGTTGCTCTTCAGGGAACGGCGTCGCCTTCTCGGCGCTAAGTGCGTGCGATCCCTGATGGAGGAGGAGACTCCCTCATCCATTCACTCAACCATCCATCCACGCGTCCATCCAATTCACGTGGGCTGGAGCAACATTTATGAGTGAGCGTGGGACGTACGCTATGCGGAGTGCCTGGAGGGTGGAAGGGGGTGTTGGGGGGGGTTGGAGGGATTGGGGGGTGGGGGGTTGGGGGTGGTGGGGTTGGGCGGTGGAGGGGTTGGGCGGTGGGGGCCTCCAGTGACACCTCGTAATTTCCCACGAGTCGGATTTCAAATCGGAGGAGCCGAATGGGATCTCTTCCGCTAACGCCACCGCCATTTTCTTGAAATGGATCATTAAATAGGCGCATGAATAACCGCCTTCCCCATTCCCTTTCGTGTAGGGCGACATAAAAAAAAGCCCCACTCGAGTTATTGTAGAAATATTAGTACCTTTTAAGAATGCTGAGTTAAGCATTAAATTTGGGGGATATAGACTAGAACGGTTCAAACTATTTACCAGATATTTTATAAGAAGGTGAACGAAGTAGTAAGGACAGTTAAAGATGAATTTCGACTGGTAAAGAACATTTCAGGGAAAAGGGGGCGTTGAAGACTATATATAGATAAAAGTTTTATTTGGGCGAAACTGAGACCTAATGGTCCCTTCTTCCATTTAACCCATTCTTTCGTAACCCAATGAGAGGGTATTTTTAGTACATATGCCAAAAAACTAATGAAAACATTTAAATTGAAGGCATTCGAAAATGGATGGCTCAGAAATTTGGTCGTGGAGGTTAATTTTTAAGAACAAAAAGAAGGTTTTTAAAATGTGGATGTGGAGGACAATGAAAAAAGTACAATGTACAGAAAGGGAACCAAACGAAGAAGTTCTGGTGGGGTAAAAGAGAAATTTATTCAGAGAAACTATGAAGGCGGGACAAGAGGAGACAAGAGATAACCGTAATGTGATATTTAAGACAGTGGTGGGGAGGGGAGTTCTGGGAAATCGAGGTAGAGGGAGGAAAAAATAAATATTTTGGAGAGAACCAAGGGAGATAGAAAGTATGCAGCGCTGAAGAGCAAGTTGTTGCAATATGTTGCATGGGTTTTAGGGATATTTTTGTCATGTTAGTAAGGAAAAATGCAGCAGTGCACAGTATCTTGCTCCATGGAAAACTTACCATAATACGGTTGAACAATTCAATTAATGTTCCCTTTTGTTATTTCGTTACTGTCATCTACGTGTATAATACACTGCCTGGCATAACTCGCCCACTTTCGTCACATTCAAGCATTTTTCCATTAAAACCTATTCAAATAATCTCTGGAGAGTATTGATGTACACATTTCAGCAGGAATAAACAAAACTTTAAATAAAAGAGTATACATTATAAATTACAAGAAATTGTAAACACGGAGAAAGAAATCGTCTTATCAGAATTTGCTGGCGATGTAGAGTTATCGTCGGAGATGGGATCGTGTCTCTTTAAGGCGCTTGTTACTTTATCTATGGACATAAATATACCCCCATGGGTTACTATGGTTTTTTTTGAGTATTATTTATATTTTTTGAGTCCGGCCGGTCTGTTTGCGAATTGTTACCGTATCTTTTCGTTCAATAACCAATGAGCCTAATTAGATACCGATTAAAGTTATCGATAATGAATAACTTAATTTAAGTATTATCTCAATATCTTAACATTGTGAAAACGTATGAAAATATGTACGAAGTCAGAAATCTCAGGAACAAGTAGATTAAGATGCAATATTAGGGTATTATGATTTCCAATTTTACCTTATCATAAAAAAACGAGTTGATCCAAACGACTATGGCTGATTATCCCCTAGTATTAAAAGAACATGCATCTTCAACTTTATTGATATATTAGATAATATAGATCCTTCCTTCGGAGTACACAATATTCTTTAATTGTATCGATAATCAATAAGCCGATTTCGATATTAAAGAGTAACTACCCTATCCAAAATCACTCTTCGCTCGAATGACTAATGATAACAATGGTAGGGAATGTCAGGTAAAACAAATCGAATTCGCTAAAAATAAATAGACACAGAATTTCATAAATCACCGATTAAACCCTAATGTCTCGTGGCCTAACACGCCCTCGTGGAGGATTGCAGGGTAAAATGTCGACGAACGTAGCTTGAAGAGCCTTAAACAAGCACCCCTCTCCCTCACCTCCCGCCGTAAATGACCCAATGAGGTGTGCGGCCCTCCGGCGACGGCTGAGGCGGCCGGTGCAGACGCCACCAGCCCGAGTGGAAGGTGCGATCATTCGCTCTGCCCGCCCATCGATCGAGCGGGGAGGCGGGCGTTCGACCGTGCTTCGTCGTCTCCTCGATCGAATGAGTTCGGCGGCGGGCGGGAGGCAGGGCCGGCAGGTGCGCCCCGCGGGGGAATGCACCTGCGACCGACCCCCACAGCCGATGCGCCGCTCGCCGGCCCAAGAGCTTCATCCGTCGGGAATTCTTTCGCTCGACAGGTATCGACTGAAATGACATCCGTCCTTCTTGGTCATATTTCCGCCGTGATCGTCAATCTGCTTCTCGAATCATTGGCCGTGAGCTCCGAAATGTCTTCGCCAGCGACATAATCCATATCGTCCATCGAGGAAATATTGAAAATTTTAAGTGATAAAACTCCCGTAAACTTCTGTAGCATTCGGTTGTTAAAAATTTTATTTTTTCTCGGGACGTCTCTGGTGATCCGCATATTGTCTGGGATCCCGAGAGACGCGCTTGGCTGGTCAATAAGTTTGTTCCGAGGCCTGAATCACCGCAGTTGACACAACACACATGCCCGCGGAGGGACTCGAAGCCGCGACAACGAAATTATTAGGAAATCATGAGTATAACTTGAATTATGATATATATATATATACATATGTATATTTATACATATATATATATCACTCAAATGCGATAATAGTGAAGGAGTAACCAACAGTTTGTAATCGGCCAACTTATTAAAATCCTTCTTTCGAAGCGTCTTCACCAAAGTCTCACCGAATGTCCCCGATAGCTCACCAAATCGGGTCTGCCATTCATGCCCAATATTAAAATCTCATATAACATAGAATAGATAATTTGCTAAAAAAATACTAAGCCTAATATATTATCCCGGCCCGATCAAATACTCGCTCGTATGAACTGGCGTCGGAAATGGCACCGTATCTATAAATCATATTAAAGAAGTCGCCAGAATATCACAAGGTTCCCAGTGATTGAAAAACGGTTAATGTAACACCAATTTTTCAAAACATAGACAAGTAAGAACCCAAAATGACAGACCTATTTCCCTCACAACCAAGTCATGCTAGGTGATGGAACCCATAGTTTCTAGTTCAATGGTAAGAGACCTCTAATGCCACGAGTTATTGATGAAAAACCAGTACGGTATCCTAAAAAGTAAATCCTACGAGGCACAACTTGCACTCTTTGTTCATGATATTCTTATTTCGGGAGAGAGCAATATTCCAATGAACATCATTTATCTATCTTTAACATCAGAAATGCCGGAGCTGGAGGTGCCCAAAGTGCCTTGCCCGGGAATCGAACCCGGGACCCTCCGGTCAGTAGTCCAACGCTCTACCCACTAGACCACCGTGACCCGCATATATATATATATATATTCACTTTCCCGGAAAAGCCACGAACGTGCACAATGAAGCTCACTAAATAGTCACAGCAAACACAGAAACCAAAACACACAAAAGAGGGACTCACTAGTTCTCGAATTTTCGGTGGTGCAACCACCTTTCTCAAGAGGAATTAGGAACAGAACTCATCCTAATTCCTCTTGAGAAAGGTGGTTGCACCACCGAAAATTCGAGAACTAGTGAGTCCCTGTTTTGAGTGTTTTGGTTTCTGTGTTTGCTGTGACTATTTAGTGAGCTTCATTTATATATATATATATATATATATATATATATATATATATATATATATGTATATATACATATTTATTTATTTATTTATATAAGTATATATATATATTCAAACATGAAATCCCACCATACGGCGAATAAGTCCTATCTTATCTTCCGAAGAAGACGGAGTTCGAGTCCGTCGAAATTATCAAGATATTATTGTGAGTTTTCTTTTTATGTGTTCTCGTGTTGTGTGTTGCTGTCTAAGTTATATGTATACACAAACGCACTATCATATTAATTATAAGATTTACAGAGAGAATTCCTACAATATTAACTATATATATATATATATATATATACTATTAATTTTCAAATTATTTTGGCACGTATCACGTTTAGTCTTTCATTTCCAGTACTGCGTAGAGATAAATGTTGAAGAGGCGCTGGACGCATTTACGTTGCATCTGAAAAGTGGCCCGAGAAAGCCACCGAGAAGGCTTGTAGCGGAGGGTGTTACGCCATCAGCCATTCATGCAGATACATGGGCTCACATTTGCATATGCATCGGCAATTATAAAGAAACACGTGTGGTTTAATGCAAGTTGGAACTATGGAATGGGCCGAAGTTTTCATATAGAATGACTTCCGTGAAAAATTATTATTGTTTATTTAAACATTTAATGGTGTGCCAAAATAACTATCGAAAAGATGCGATTTCACAGGCACTGTTTCACAAACATGAGAGCCATATAAATTAATTCCTATCAAACATTGGAGAACCTTTCACACGCTGAGTCATTTGGCATTTTATCTTCTCAATCACGTAAGTGATGAGCCTAACGAAGCTATAGCAATGAGTAGAGAAGGACCAACCTGAAAAGACTGGGAAGACATGGGCGAACTCGAACAGGATTTCAGGAGGGAATTCTTCAACAAGGGAACGAGATACGCCGAGAGGGTGGGGAAAACCTCGCTATTGTATTCCCCACACCCATCCCTATACCAATACCCCTCAACGAAAGGGAGAGGGGGGGAACAGGAAGAAGGGGATGCAGTGAGAAGGGTACACGCCCCAATTACAAAGGAGGTGAGGTGCGCACGAAATCTCAACCCCTGGGGCAAGCACAATGGGGCGCGGGGGAGGATCGGCCACTTCCTCAACAACCCCGAGTTGGGGCAGAAGTCATAGCGTTTCTCGAGAACATACTAAGTATTTCAAAAGGAAAAATTCTAACAACAAAACTATTTAAAATAAAATTGAACAATAATTTTCCACAGAATTGTTTTTTGTAAAATCTGTTCTCACCAAATCAATCATTTTTAGTCCACAGGTTCCAATGTCCCTCAAATTTTAAATTTTAAGTGCCACCCTATTGTAGAGGAAATGGAGCTATTGGCTGTTGAACAAGTTGTCACAAGGCAGAATTCTTAGACATACTAGTAATTAGAAACCAAGAGGTCTTAGATTTCGACATTTTTAGAAAACAGACCCACACCGACAACTAAATCAAAGCAGATTCACACCACCCATTTCAACAAAAAATGGCAGCTTTTAATTTTCTCATACACAGATTACTGACGACACCACTCAACAAACAACGCTATTTCAAAGAGTTGGAAAACATCAAACAAATAGCCATTAACAACGGATATACACCCCAAATTATAGACAAATTAGTTTGAAACAAACAAAGAATACTTGCTAATAAACATACAACACTCCAACCCCAACGGGAAGACAAAAATAACAAATTCATCGCATTACCTTTCTACCCCACATTAACCCGAGGCCTTATTAAGGTCTTTAAAGAAATTGGCACCAAAGTCACTTACTCCAACCCTAACACTCTTCTTACCTGTTTAGGTAACCCGAAAGACAAAACACCACGTTTAGACAAATCGGGTATTTACGAAATAACTTGCTCACACTGCCAACTCTCCTACATTGGACACACGAAACGTAATCCTAAAATCAGATTTAAGGAACACATAGCACACTTTAAGAACGGACGTTTCGAAAGATCAGCTGTCGCCAAACACATTTTTGAAACCGAACACTCCATCACTCCTAACGACTTAACATTATTAAAACCGATACAACACTGTAAACTCGATGCATGTGAGAGTTTACACATTCACTTAAACAAGAATAAACTTATGAACAATGAACTAGGCATCATCAACAGTTCACTTTTTAACTTCGTTGGTGAATTCAAAAACAGGCAGCCCCCTCCTAATAGCCACCACTCTTCCCCCACTCCTTCCCACGTGACCTCAACAAACTCCCCCCACCTACCGACCATCACTTAACCCCTCCCCCCTTGCCCCTCCAGGTACATATACCTCACCCCCCGACCTGAACACTCACTTGACTTTGGACAGTGCCTGGTGCATAGTCTTCTTCCAAGTTCAAGTTCCCACTCGATTCTTCTCCCCGTAGATGGTCACCTGGTGACCGAAATACCGGTATTGGAGTTCTTCTTCAGTATTATATTGGCTTTAGGATTTTCTTCCTTGTGACAACTTGCCACCCTATTGGCTAGTACCTCACTCTGTACCGCCTACTGTTTTCCAGGAAGATACGGGAACCAAAAAGGTGATATGGCTTGGGTGGACTCGAGGGTTCACAGGAATCTAACCTGGACCTTATACAGTATTCACTGGCCAAACGGTCTGTTGGACTAAACCCCCATATCCATACTGCTGTTACATATTAGGGATAATAATATATTTCCATTTTCAACAATTTAATACAACAATTACAACAACAAAACAAAAGGTACAATTTATACGGAGCAACAAGTTTTAATGCCACTATGCTCAATTTTACTCTACATACATGGTTTGTATAAAAGGTATCAGAACAATTTCCAGAAAAATACATTTATCATACTACCTTGATCAAAAAGTTCCCGGAATTTATTCAGAAAATTAAAAATACAAGTTTATTCATCTAAATCTATATTGTCCCCTTCAAAGTAATCCCCATCGACTGCAACACACTTATGCCAGCGCTTGATCTAATCCTCGAAACATTTTTTATATTCGGTTTTCGGTATGTCCATCAGTGCTTCCTGCGATTTTTCCATTACTTCCTCTCGGCTGCTAAAACGCGTTCCCCGTAATGGTTTTTTAAGTCGATTGAACAGAAAGAAGTCACAGGGAGCCAAATCAGGTGAATTCGGTGGCTGTTGGATGGTATTTGTTGCATTTTTTCGTCAAAAAATTACGAATAATGATAGCACTGTGCGACGGTCTCGACGCACTGTGCGACGATTTCTGGTCTCTTTCGGCGAATTGCTTCACGCAAACGTCTCATAACGCCCAAATAATACTCTCTGTTTACTGTCTGGCCTTCTGGCAAAAATTCATGATGCACTACACCGTTGTAATCCATGAAAACCGTCAGCATTGCCTTCTTTTTTGACTGAAAACGACGTGGTTTTTTTGATCTCGGCTCATTTGGTGAACGCCATTCACTTGCCTGATGTCTGGATTGCGTGTCGTACTCATAAACCCACGTCTCCTCTCCAGTAATGATCCTTTTGATGAATGTGGGATCGGATTCAGCCTCGCAAATCATGTCTTTTGCGACGTCAACACGGTCTCTTTTTTGCATGAAATTGAGGTCTTTTGGCACCAACTTTGCTGCTACACGACGGAAACCCAAATCATTAACCACAATGTCTTGGGCGGATCCATAGGCAATGTTCAAGTCCTCCGCTATTTCTCTGATGGTTAATTTGCGGTTATTGACCAACATTTCTTTTACTTAATCAATTTTTTCACCGGCTTTCGATGTCGATGGTCTGCCACTGCGTTCATCATCTTCGATTGACTCACGACCACTTCTGAACCGCTCGTGCCACTGGTAAACGACCGTTTTTTTTAGAGAATCGTTGCCGAAACACTTTTCCAACATTTCCAACGTCCGTGCGCCACTAAATCCGTTTTTTACGCAAAATTTAATACAAGTTCGTTGTTGCAAATTTAAATCCATTTCTGCAATTGTAAAAAATCGCCATCACACACAGAGATAGATGTACTCTTGGCTACGTAACTTTTGCAAATGTCAAGTATAGTATATATAGTAGTATAGTATATATTGCTACATTGGCTCATAATTCTTCAAAGTATACCCCTTGAGCGTCAACACGCTGTTGCCAGCGGCTTTTCCACGACTTGAAGGCTTCCTGGTAGACGGATTCCGAATGGCCCTTACGGGCAATCGTTCAAGCTTCTTTGATGGCACTCAGGGTCCCATGGTGGTATCCTTTTAGGGAGGATTTCACTTTTGGGAATAGGAAATAGTCTGATGGTGCCAAGTTGGGCCTGTAAGGGGGTTGGGGAATCGTCGTGATGTTGTTGTAAAAGGTATTCACAGGCATACAATCTACTCTGCTTTTTGTAGTCCGTCAGACCTTCGGGACGAGTTTAGCGCAGATATTTCGCATCACCAAATTTTCATTGATTTTGGTGTGCGCTGTCATCTTATCCACGCCAATGCGATCTCCGATCACGCGTACACTTAACCGGCCAATTTAGGGCCCTGATAAGTTTTTGTACGAACTAATGACCAAAAAAGGGAAGAGAAACAAGTAAAAAATACTTACTCATACTCCCATATATTCAATACCTTAGCACTCGAACCGCTGGAAAATGTATGCAACCATTTATTCATTACTCTCTCAAAAAATCTAAACGCCGATACCGCGAGAACTAACTGCAGTTGCTTGGAATTAGTGGTATTTTTTCAAATTCGTATTTCATATATCTTAGTTGCCGTATAATTAATGTACATTTAGAATTACAGCCTTTGCTGCTACAATGTTGCCCAAAGAAGCGCTTCTTCTAATCCGTGCGCACCAAAAGTTTAGAAGTAGGTGGTGCGATTTACAGTCCTTGCTTTTCCGGTAAGTGTTAGAACTTTGAAAGAATTTTTTCGCTGATGATATTTTAAAACTCCTCGACCATTTAAGTATTTTAATTCCTCTTGTAATTTGACCTTTGACGGTTAAGCCAAAGTACGTAAAAAAAGAAGCACCTGATGATGATGCGCAGCATCGAAATCATGAACGTGTGAAGTAATAATTTTTTTATATGTAAATGCAAAGTGTCTTTCTCTACCTTCATTTCGTAAATTTTATATATTATGTTTAACTGTTGAACAAACTATATAACTGTAAGCTTTTACAGTGGTCTGATGAAAGTAAGCTGGGTTGCTTTCGATAGTGGTTCCGAATGGTGAATTAAGTGACTGATCACATCCTTTGAGTTGCAACGGTCGGCTTAAGGAGCGCCAAGGACATCGCACTTAAAAATACACGCTACATTGCGAGAGGAGCGTTGTGCCCAAAAAATAGAACCCAGGGCTTACGAATAAGCGGCCAAACGTCGCTAAACTACCAACCTGCTATTATAAATCAATCATATACTCTCTAGAGGTTACGTGTATGAGGTGATAAAAAAGGCCCAATGTCGTCCAAAAGACGAATTGGTATGGTAAACTTTTAATTAATACTTAACAATAATCAAGAAATAATCTTTATTTTTATTCTTAAGACTTCTCTACGTAGTCACTATCCAGAGTTATATATTTCTCCGGGCGTTTCTTGACTTTTCGAAAGTCGTTATTGTAGAATTCAGAAGAATGCGTCGAAAACCATGGTTCCACCTCTTGAATTACGTCACTTGTGTCAAGTCTCCAACCCCACAACGGTTTTTTGAGTTTGACTCATAAACGATAGCCCCAGGTTAACGGCAATTAAATGTTTATCTAGTTACGCGAAACTCAATATTGAATCTATTCCTTAAAAAAAAGGAATTTTCAACATTTATATATTCCTCTGAAAAGTATTTTAAGAAGTGTAACAAAGCGTGTGCAATGACAATGTAACTGTAACTGTGAATTCGAACGTCCGATTGGCCTCTGGAGGAAGAAAACAGCCCACTCTCCTCCTGGCCCTTACCCGGCGCTAACACATCTATTTCATCGAGATCATCTTCCTCTCTGTCCCTCCTCCCCGACGGCAATTCCATTCCACAGAGACGAGGATAGGGAGGCAGAGATAGGAAGAGGGGGTATCAGCGAGGTCAGCCCCCAACCCCACCCCCCCCTCACCTCACACCGAGGAGAGTTCATCACATTTCTCAGTGGGCAGGAATTCCCTTTATATCTGAGGGAGAAGAAAGAAAGCGGGAGAGGCGACGGAGGGATTTAAGGGGTTTCGGAAGCCAAGCTCGCCACCACTACTCCGCTCAGGGTCTCTAATGGAAACGAGGAAGATTTCGGGGGTATTATATTGGGGGAGTCGAGGTGGCGAGGCGAGGGTGTGGGAGGGAGTGTGGGAGGTAGTTTGAGAGGGGGGGAGATGCGAGGGTGAAGCGTGTTGGAATGAGTGAGCGCACGAGTCAATGGACGGCGGTTAGCGGAAGGGGGCTTGAGGGTGGATCGGACGAAATTAAGACGGCCGGATATCGTCCCCCGTGCTCTAAGCGCTTGAATCGTCGGTTAGAGGAAAGGGAATGGAATCCTCACCCTAGATTTCCTGATTCCTCGCGCGGGTATCTGATTGTGACTCGGGGTGTGGGAAGGGCATTCCAATCCTTTTCCAATTTCACTGGTAAGGTCTCGCACGAGGAACATGCTGCCAGTACTACACTGGATCCGCATGATTTGCAGCCATTAGCTGAAGCGAAGGTGACGTCCCTGGGGATAACCAGAATTCTTTCACGTCAGTACTTAACTAGCGGAGCGGAACGGAGGGGAAATTAGGTTTTAGCATTTTTCAGTATGTTTAAGTACCCTACAAGCCACCGCTATGGTGTGTGGCAGAGGGTGAATATATACCAGATTAATTTGGACACGAACATTTTCACCCTTACCGCGGTCGGACAACGTCATCCCGATCCCTTATGATTCATGGAAAAAATTACATTTTAAAACTGTTTCACAGTTAATCTCTCTAAATTTATTGACATCATCTCGTAAACAGTAGTATATGGTATATATGGTATCTGCAAAGAAGGAAGATGTTCATTGAATACACTCTTTCCAGGAAAAGAATTCTTGCCCACAATATGCACATTTTCTTGCGCCAGTTAGCTCTTTTAAATAAAAAAGAAGCTACAGGACTCTTTCGTGGTCAGCCAGCCAGATGCGCAAATTATAAATTCGAAATAAAAACTACTGTAATCGCAATTATCATTATTTACTTCATCAATTCAAATGAAAATTAACAAAAAATATTCATTCCAATAAGCACATTTATCTTGATTAGTTCTTTTGTGCAATTCTTTGCCCTTCTTCCTATCTAGTACGTTCCCTTTATTTCAACCATAAAACTAAAACAATTCATTCTAAAAATCATTCGCATTGACCGGAATTCAGGCATTTATTCCGTTGCAAAAATAACGAGGCTGATTATAAAAGAAATAACTTAGTCGAGACTAAATAGTGAAAACTGTTTCAACTTTCAAGACTTCATTGCCATGAATATAAAATAAATTAAACTCAATCTATTATACTGTTCCGAAAATCAGTAACCTCTTTCTATAGAAAACTTATATTACCGTCATTCCGATTGATAAACGTAATTTAATCTATGATTTTCTTACCACAGTAGTTTCTTCACTTCAGCGTAGGAACACAGGTTCACCTGATGCTCATAATTTCTCATCCTCCCTCAGTACTCAAAGCGCACACACTAATCACAGAAAAAAAACACACATTCAATGTCAGAAAACTGGTCACACTTGACACACTTTCACAGGAACCACACCACACGTCTATGGTAGCTCGAACCATGAGATTTACGGACTTCTGCAAAGTGGGGTTTTCACTCGGTGATTACAGCTTCACGCTGCCAAACTAAGGGCATCCGGATCAAAAGACTCTCCACACCAACGCAAGCTATGCGAAGCAACATGTAACACTTTCCGTGAATTCACATGCACCACGAGGGAAGATCCCGCCCGATTACCAAGTAGCAGTACACGAGGAAATTCAAGAATAAGCTTAAGAATTAACTATTTCGTGAGCTCTACCCTCACCAATTCAACAAAACTTTGTATTTCGATTCCATAACGGAATTTTCTGCGAGAAATTTCTGAAAGGTCTTCTTCGTGTTCACTAATAAATCTCGAATATTACTAATAAAAAAGGAAGTAATGAACGGAGAAATAAAGATCAAGGTAATTCTAACTTTTTCGAATCCACAAAAGACGCACTCCTACACAGAGGAGCATCAAGTATTATGTGCGCACTCGGACGTAGAGACTAGTGGACTCCGCACAACAAATTTCACCTTTCGAATGTTTTACTCAAGTCTCTACAGAGAGTGGATTCCTTGGAATATGCGCATACCTCCTTTCTTCCAGGGGGAACGTGGAGCACACAATGAACACCTCTCTCCAGATTGCGAAAGAGTTCTCCGGTAGAAATCTAATGGAACGCGGTAGCCAAAGCTGCCTCTGCCTCCGAGGGGAACGCCACTCATTCAAGTCTCCGGCATTGCCCTCATACTTGAACTAAGGAAGCGTTTAACTTCACTTACGATTGACACACGAAGCGCGCTACGACAGCTTCTGATTTCCTTTAATCAGTGGTTCCCAGCCAGGCTTTTGTGAGCCAGGGACTGAGAAAAATATGAAATTTCCAATATTTGAGCTGGGCCTAGTACTCACAAAAGTAATCACTGTAAAATAAATTCTTGACTGGATAATTAATGCATATTTTTTGGCGAAAAAATTTGATTATATGCTTATTTCGAAGCTATGAAATTTGAAAGTATTTTTGCAAAATATGACGTATGAGTTAAGTATTTTTGTCTAGACGTTTGAATTTTTTGTTTGCTTTGGGCATCAGTTATAACGGACTTACCTGCGATTATCCAAAAGACTGAAAGACATATCGAAATTATTCCAACGTCTTTCTTAAGTAAACTAGCCTTTTTAACGGTCATGGAAAGCAAACGGAGATATTGTTTAATTTCCATGGAATAAAGAATTTTTAAGATGAACCATTTTCTCTTTAAATGCGAAAGTCCCCTTTGCATACAGGGTTCGTCCGGAAATTAAGTGTACTGAGCTTAGGAAAAAAATGTATTACACTTTTACATATCTTAAGCCAATACTCCTCAAAATAGGACCCTTGTGAGTCGATACACTTGTTCCAGCGGCGTTCCCATTCCTGGAACGCTCCCGCAAAGGCATCATCGGGAACCTCTCGAAGACACGTCGTCACGGCCTCTTTGACGGCGTCCCCACCTGGACTCTTGCCGTGCTAAAGCCAACGTTGCTGTCAATCAACTCCGCTGTCTTGCGTCGGCGGCTTCCCCGATCAGTCATAAGGACCGGGTGCGCCTATTCACGGCTATCGTGCGGCCCAAATTTCTTTTTGCCTGCCCAATTTTTGCAGTACGGAAGACGATATGGAAACACCTCGAAACAATACAAAACATCTCCATCCGGCGCTTGTTAATGGTTAGCCGCCTCACGCGGATGGCCGAGGTGCGTGCCGCTCATCGTCTTCCGTCCGCCGCGGACTTCATCCGCTCTCAGGTCGCGAACTTTCGTTCGCGGCTCGGCAAAACTGGAAATGCTCTGCTATCCGACATCTGGGATTACGATATCAACTATAAGCATACATATACACTGCCTAAGGACGTAACTCGCCTATGAGTCTTTCCTATGTCTGTTACCATAAAGTTTTATTCATTCTCCTCTTAGTGCTAGTTTGTATTCCACCTTAGTCCACCTGTACGGACAATATTCCAAATTCACACATATTCTTTCAAATTGTATGCCATGTAATAGCTTTTCTCCGCCAAGTTTAACCTATTTTCTAAATGAGCCGTTACCTGTCGGCTTCAACCACTATTGTAAACCTCTGTTATAGCATAGCTTACTTTAAATCATAAGTTTCTCGTCTCTCACAAACAACACGCACACGAATGAGATGTTTTTTTGGAATGTCATGGCTTTATCTTGTTTGTTAAATGACCGGTTAGGGTGGGTTTTCGCTCACCGGGACGGTGTATGTGTGCCCGTATGGGCCGACAATGAACGCTTGGAAAGTCCCGTATCGCGTTCCTTTCAAACTCCTCTTTATCTTCGGGAACAGAAAGAAGTCCGGTGGTGCCAAGTCCGGGCTGTAGGGCGGGTGCGGCAGCGTTGCCACGCCGTGCTTGGCCAAGAAGTCCGACACGACAAGCGCGGTGTGAGACGGCCCATTGCCGTTATGCAGCCGCCAGATGTTTTTGATCGCTGGCCGGACGCGGGCGACTTGTTTTCGAAGCCTGTCGAGCACTTGGACGTAAAATGCAGCATTTGCAGTTTGTCGTTCAGGTACAAATTCGTAGTGGACGACTACCCTTTTGTCAAAAAAGACAATGAGCATCATAAACTTATTTTCCGGACGAACCCTATATCCATCCCTACGAAAATATCAGTGTTCATTGTACTCATTATAAAATGCCAACTTCAGCCTTAAATCAATGATATTTTTATTGATATTATTTTGCAGGAATCAGAATTGTAAGTGAATTTAGTGGTAGATAAGTTTTTATAATGTCTGTAAATCCAAATATTCTTAACTCATTTCTGATAAATTTCATTTTAAAAAGTTATCCACGAAATACAAAAGAAAGTATGATACTGTCTACTTGATAATATTTTCAAATTAAACAGACTACATTAATATTCTTAGATATTAAGTTTCATTTACAAATATGTATCATCATTATCATAGAAAAACTTTGTAAAGACTAGTTTGCACCAGCTCTCAAAACTATACTGTTCCCTGCCAACCTCTTTATTCCCTCATAGTTCCTGCACCAATAGCTTCCATTAACTGATTTCCAAGTTTAACAACTTATTCAATAACATTTATTTTCATTGTTCATGGACCAAAAAGCAAATTTCTATGCCATGTAAATGGCAATTGTAATAACAAGAATATGTCTGTAAGCGGTATTGATTGTTAGTGGGTTGAAATCTAATTATTGAAATTATTTTTATCGATCAGAAAAAGAAAAAAATCACTTTTATGTTTTCCTGAAAAAAGAAATTCATTAAAACATTACGGAAGGTAAATATTGATAAATAAAGTTCTGCTTTGCACACGTTAATATAATACATACACCGTAATTAGTGGTCTGGCCTTAATTTTTATTGTAATTTTATATGAATTGGTCTACTGCAAGAATGGAAATATTCCGGACATTATAATTTTATTCACAGCAAGATTCTATAATGTCTTTTTATTCGTACCAATGTACTGATGTTCCTACTTATTTTGTGACATGACATGATTTTCTTTTGGTTGACGAGTATCAATTATTTTTTACAAATTCAGACCAAGGAAATATGAGGGATACATACAACTTATTTTGAAAATTTTACGAGAATAGCTTGGCTTCCGGCCATCCGGACCCTAACCCTGTTCTTGAGTCTGATAAATGTGTTATGCTCATTATCACATGTACTTGCCGGCCACTTCTTCTTTGTTTTGGTTACCCAATCTAGCTTCACATACACTTGATTGAGCGATAAAATATAAGTCATTCATAACTTCGTGTAGAACCCTCATTATCATCAGTATTTCAATCGTATGTGAGGTTTTCTTCAGCCCTCCGTTCTTCATTCTTTCGTCTTAATTTCCACTCACCCCTGATGTATTCTACGGTTTATGTCCTTCTTAATTTTTTCGATGTACTTGTCTCTAGGTCTTTCTTTTCGGAATCATCCCATCAATTTTCCCTTCTATTATGTTTCCAACTAATCCATGTTGCCTCAAGATGAGTCCAATCCATTTGGCCTTACTTTGTCGTTGAGTTCCCCATATTTGCCTTTATTCTTCCACTCTTCTATCGTATACTTGCTAGTTATACTATATATATAGTTATACTAGTTATGCTATCGTATACTTTTTTTGTCCATTTAATGTTTAGCATTCTCCTGCAGCATCATTTTTCAAAGATTTTCATTGTTTCCTGGTCCACCTTTCCCAAATTCTAATTTATTCTTTTCGCAAACACGATCATTAGAGAAGAAAACGATCAGAGAAAAACTGCGATAAATGTGATCCTTTTTCTTTTGAATCACCAAGGGAGAAGATTAAATGTCCGCGATTAACGTTCATCGTGAGAAACACACCCGTGAGTATAGAAAGGCCATCGGGAGCGGGAGGATCGAATCGCGGGACGCCTCACGAATAATGGCGCACCGCGCCAAAGACTCCACTTGCCTTGGGAGCCCTCCTCAATTAAAGCCGTCCTTAAAAACATCCGGTCCGATGGCATTCCTTTCGGACCCGAAACGACGTCCTGCCGCCACTGCAAAATTGCGGAGAGCGACCCCGTCCACTAATTCCATCGACCAACGCGTAGCGGCAGACTCTCCGGCGAGGGTGCGGAGGGGGGCGGGGGTCGGAGCGGGGCAGTGTAAGGGGGATGGGAGAAAATGAATAACACGGCAACGTTGGAACACAAAAGTGACGACCTCCCGAGTCCCTCGCGAAACCTAATGACACCCACGGATCCAGTCCGAAAGGCGGTCAAAAGGGCAACAGCTATATGGGGGATGAATGCACTCGCGGTGACGACGTGACGGCTGGCGATAGAATGGGGTAGTGCCCACTGCGCAAATGGAACCTCCCTTCTCTCACTCCACTCCGCCAAGGACGACGTGATTAAGTCACGCAGTGGACCAACGCCCGACTCGATACAGGAAATAATGCCTCCCCCTTTTCCCCCTCAATTTTTCCACTCCCGCCCACCCCCTGAGCATGCGGACGGGCCAACCCCTCCCCTCTCTCCTCCCCCGGACTCATCCGCCCCTTTCGCTCCGCACGACCACAAAGGAACAACCCGCAAACGGCTGGAGGTTTCTTTCCGCTCGTCTGGAAAAAAAGGGGGGATGTCTTCCTCGTCCCTCTCGTTACGGCGGTGGTGCGCTCATTAGGGAGGGGCCGGGGGGGTGGCCGCGTTGCCAGGTGGCAGGGCCGCCGCCCCCTACCTCCTCCCCATCCCTAACATGACAAACCCGTGGCACACTTCTCCTCCCCTCGCATTCCTCTTTTTAGTACTTCCCTCGCCCCCGCCCTCCCGCCATTCTCATGGCATATATTATTATTGTGCTCTCGTGCTTCTCTTGCCTTGATTACTCCCCCGCCCCCACCCGTGCCGGGCGGTTTTCGTCGACGAGCTGTGAGGTGAGGTTTTAATCACGTCCCAGATACTTTCAAGCACTCTCCCGTTGTATTCTGGACATCTTAATGATATCGTGAAACTTTCAGACCGTGTCCAAGCTCACAAGCATTCGATGCCAATATGAATACCAATAAATTCCTTTTCGTCTTCGAAATGTAATTTCGTCATTCTACAGGGCGGGGTGGAGACTAGATTTTGGTTCGACAAGTTGAGAGACGGGGATGCGTCCGATTTGGGCTTTTCCATACAAGTAAAGGGCAAAAAAATCATTTTCTAAAGAAACATTGGAAGGTTTATTTTTATGATTTTTCTTTCACCAAATTCACTTCATCCAGATGGTTCGTTTCGATATGAATAGATCTTATCTCGAAGGCAGCAAGGAGTGGATGAGTGAATATCGTACGTTCACGGTAGGGGTATCATGTTACAGGTTACCTGTAACATACAGGTTACCTGTATGTACTCTTGTGTCAACGACGGTGATTCCATGCTGACGTGGTAACCGCAAGATTTCACCAATTGGATGGGGTTTCCCAAAAGTGTCGCCCAGAAACTTAAGTTCACGGGCCTACGGTTTGTCACCGAATACTCCTCCCAACCCCCGAGACTTTGGAAAGTTAGCGGTAAAATTTAACACAGTTAAATTGTATGCATATACTCGTATTTTCAACTGAGATAAGTCGACATTGATTTCAGGTAAATCAAATTCGATT
Organism: Hetaerina titia; assembly: GCA_037158775.1. Classification (NCBI taxonomy): domain Eukaryota; kingdom Metazoa; phylum Arthropoda; class Insecta; order Odonata; family Calopterygidae; genus Hetaerina; species Hetaerina titia. The sequence continues at coordinate 15,957,431 of CM073775.1, forward strand.
TCTTAAGTCAAGTTATTGAAGATATTTTAACTCTAAGAAAATTTACGAAAAATAATTAGTCTATTACTAAAAGAATCATTATCAAGCCTGATAATTTATCCGATAAGATAAAAACCCTTTTTGGAATTAAAGCCTTTCCTCTCTCCATCTCGTTTTGCCTAGGACCAACTGAAAATCATTCTTATATGTCTATTTCGTCCCACCAATTAACTTTTAACGTGAAAACTTAACGCTATTTGTTACCTAATAAAATGAGATCATTTTAGTTAAAAATTCACAGTAAATCAATTAATAAGAAAAGGGTTATTCGAGAAAATAACTTTTTGACGGATAACGCACCACTACCCAGGTCTGCACTTTAACATCTGGGTTACCAAGACTTTGTGGTTTCCCAGAAGATAAGGGTACTTATGATCTCCACGATTTTCCGTGACGTGACGTCGAAAATATACACAGGAAGAGTTATTTTGCGTGGAAAGTAGTAATACGTAAGGATGCCTGTAAATCAAATCGTAACGTAAAATAGCAGAGCTAAGACGACGCACATGAATGAATTTACTGAATTTAGGAAAAAAGCATTTAATGTGGCGCTTTCAACAAAACGACATATTTCAAACAGGAACTGATGTAAGTGATATACATGTTCTTACAATTTAATTCACTCAGTATTTTATAAACACTTAAGTAGGATCGTTTTTTTAGCTTGTAACCAATTTAGTATTTGCGTTGATATGCCATTATAATGTTGAACATCATTACCTTTTTGCATACAAAAAAATACATCGAGTAGTAGCAGAAGAGACTTTAATGTCGGATGAGCACAGTTATTATTCGTAAAAGGATTTCAGATGCGTTCTCCTGTGGCAACGAAATCATCAAAAGAAACAGAAGCAGGCAAAAAAAAGGCACCAACAAATCTTTCCTTGAGATAAATTTCTATTCATGTGAGTGAATTCATTTTGACAGCATGTGTGCGTAGAGTTTTTACTTCGGACATACCATACGATTGACGAGCGAAACAAAATGTTGAAACTATGGTACGATGCATAATTCATTTCGCCTTCTTCACTCTGTTGTGAATGTCTAAAGCCCCATAAGCCTCCTTCAGGATTCCCGTGAATTTAACACAGATTCATACTAGCATGCGAATCTCATCACGGGTCCTTCATTTGGAAACCAGAACGATGGCTCCATCAAGCAATAAGAAACCAAAATAGGTCGGTGGTAATTGCCTAATAATTTCAACGTTACTTACGTATTTACATTATTTTTTGCAGGCATAATAAATGGAAAAAGAGCAATTCTCTGGTGTTTATATGACCGCTTGTAATTTCAGTCCAGCCCACGCCATTACGTTTTATCCCCACCAGGTATTTTAAATAGGATAAATTAATCCTTAACGTGTCTACGTTATAATATAAACGAGCTATTTAGTAGAAAATTAAAAGAAATCGTGGGATATGCCGTGACAGTAACTTTTAACGGAGTCATCCGCCAACGTGCATTACAATGCAACAATTTCATGCTGTAAAAATCATTTGCCTGGATATTGTATAAAAGTTGGGTTTAACCTCATGGGCTGTGGCGCAACGTGCACGGCTACGAATACCCGTGACATTTTATGCTCGACATTTCGTTCATTTAAGCCTCCGAAATTTCGGTAGCTTAACTGTCTTAAGCACTCGGGTGACCATCAATAAATTTGGGTTCGAATCCCGGTCATGGCGAATTATTTTTGCACTTTGAAGTTGTTTCATTGCAAAACTACTGATTGTAAGAAATGGCATTTCTTTTAAGTGTTTAATTAGCAATTTGGACCGTAAATGTTAATCACAAAAGAAGGTTTTATTGAGTCATGGTGATATACTCGTAACCTGAGAATCTTTTCGTCAAATCAACTAAAGATTTAAATCGCACCACCGCTTCATCCTACTATATTTCATGAGTCGTCATTATCATTGAGCTATGCCCTTAAAGATCTTTACTAAATTTTGTAGATTTTGCTTTAATTTTTCTGTGGGCGTCCAAACATTTTATCTCTATACGGAAAACTATCAATGTGAACAATTTCCAAGGGGTAAGGATTTTGCCCCGTCGATGGCGAATGCCCTCAGCCGTTTGGCAAATAAGGCAGTATGGTCTGGTTTGGAGTGTAAAGGGGGTGACTTGGGTGACGGGATGGGTGGAGGGGTGTCGGGAGGCGAATGACGATTCTCTCGGAAGGAAGGAAAGGAGGAGGTCAGCCGAGCGGAAGGAAGCCGTGAGGCGAGCGGAAGGCACCGTGGGAGCAGTCAGCGGAACGAAGGCCAAGGTGTGCCGGGGTGAGGGTCGGGGGAGCTCGCGGTGAGGGTGCCTGGAGAGTGCTGATAACTTTGGGTTCTCTTTCCTGGAGTGTTATCCAATTATTAAAAAGCTCCAGATGAACACAGATTCGATTCTCACTTCGAATTGCGCGAATGTTCGGTGTCGCGAGGGGCGTTGATATCCTCGTATAGTTTTTGTACGGATTTGCTACACCCACTCTAATCTTGTTCGATTGGTTTCCATGTAAGTAAGAATATGTACCTACCTATGTGAGTTTGTTTCCGTGATATGAAATAAAATGCAAAAAATCGAAGGAAAAAAATAAAAATGAAAATTTATCAAAAGTTGAAAGAAAGTTAAAAACATTTTAAATTTTGAAAATAAACACTCATAACTACCATTCAAATTAAGTCATTTTCTTCTAATCTCGTGTTAACTTGCGAAAAAACTAGTCTATAAAATATAAATCTGATAAATTGATTGTTGGTCGACGGTAGATAATAAAGAATTAAATATATTTTTATTACTATTTATTATTTATTTACTTTTTGATAATTTCAGAAGGGAGATGGCATATAATGGGTGTGCATTAAATAGCTAACGCTTTCATTAACCAATTTCTCAATTTTCTGCCACTTAGACGGTTACAATGGACGTGGTTTAGACAGCTCGGTTATCTTTCAAAAGGTTCTGGAGTCAGAACCGTCCAATGCACATAAACAACCCAATCGCAGTAATTTCCTCACAAATAGGAACAACTAGCGGGATAAAGAACCTTCTCCACTTATTACCCAGATTTTTACAATGACACAAACCTGCAAAAAGCAGCTAGTATATGTGATCCTCATAAGATAAATTTGATTTCGGATTTAGATCGAGTTCAGCGGAGGGGGGCAAGATTTGCCAAACATTGTTATGACCAACGCAGGAGCGTATCCACTTTGCTAGACAATTTGGGTTGGGATTCTCTTACACAGCGGCGTTTACAATATAGATTAAACTTATCAAAAATATTTAAAAATGGGCCCTTTTCCGTTGACATAAAGGATATAATACGAACCCCAACGTATTACGGTCGATGGAATCACGAAAATAAGACTAGAGAGATAGAATGCAAGACTGACAGGTTTAAAATGTCATTTTTTCCAAGAACGATAAGGGAACAGAATGCTTGTAGTCGAAACTTCCCAGGAGTTAGTTCATTACAATAAGTATTAACTTACAGGTTAGGGACTGCGCGAGGACATGTATATATTTAAAAAAATGTATATATATATATATATATGTAGTATGTATATATTTATACTGTACATATTGTTCTTACAGGTTCCCCCCACCTTTCCTCACCTATTTGATAACCCCCAACCCCCTCATCCCTTACCCCTCCCTCATGGTGCTACACCTCCTGCCACACATCTTTTTTGGTGGCTCGCAGGGTATTTCTGTAGATGTAGATACCTTCAGTCTCGGTTTGAGGTAGACTACACCCTCACCTATCACAACCAAACTGATCTTTTTACCTTTTAAGTTATTTTTTCATTTTGATGACGGCCTTATAATAAGTAACACTAAACACAGAGGTTAAATTGTAATTTAAATGGATAACAGCACAATCACACGCCATGCTGGAATTTGGTGGTTATAGGAATTAGACATACCTGTACGTGTATATCACATCATCACTTCCCCTTTTTCGAATGTCCCGGGATTCTTTCTTTAGGCAGTTGCTATTGTTTTTATCTAGAATAAGTATACTAGAAAGCTGTTTTTAGAATGCTTTTTCTTCGTTTACATGATCTTTCTCAATGGTGGTGGCCCTTCCTCCACCGAATTGACACATACTATATTTTTCATCGTGAAATATAGCAGAATTTTTTGTAACTACCAGCCTTGTAAGCACGCTGCGTGGCCGGAAATATGAGCATACTGTGCATGTCAGATGTGGATACCGGTATCTACCAGGGCATCATGAAGATTTAAATGAATCAATAACCTTTTACTTATTATTGAATCTACTGTAAAACCTTCGAAAGTATTGCTTCGAATTGGTTCCAAATTGCTCGTATAAACAATTTATTAATAATAACGTCAAAAGTATCTGTGTTTTTCGAAAATTATAATCCCCCGAATGTAAAGACATAGGGAATGAGGAATTTGCATCCGTCGAGCACTCGAGCGGGAAAGAATGGCCACTTGTCGACAACGGTGTCGCGATGCACGCTTGGGAACGAGGGAAGATAATAGGGTGACGGAAAATGGGATGGAGACTGCCGAACAAGGAAGCGGATTTTAACCCCTGTGCTGGTGAGGGAAAACAATTTGAGATGGAGCGGGCGCGGGAGGAGAGGGAGTGAGAGAGTTTCGTATTTAATTTGGAGAGCATGTTTTAAGAACAAGTCTGAAGATCCTTTCAAAGCGAGGCTAATGCATACAGGGAGGAGGGGTAGGTTGAATTGTTGGGAGGAGAACACAATATTAGGAGTTCAAGCGAGAGTTGGGTGGGAGTGGATAAGGGTGTCTAACCCCCTCCCTCCCACACACCCCCTTTCCCACCCACCCACCCTCCATCGCTCTCAAATCGGACGGGGGGAGAGATCAAGAAAAAGATGGGGAGAGGGTGGGAGCTTTTGAAAGTAATAGAGAGGTGTGCGTTATCGCTGCTAACTGCCTTCGGGAAAGTTTCCGTATCTACCTCAGAGAGAGAGAGAGAGATGTATCAAAACAGTTAAGGATGGAAGATCGAATATTTTTCCAGATTTTCATTTTATACGGCCGTTGTTAACATTTCTCCGCCGAGGAAAATATTGAAATTTTCAGACTAAAATGATCTCTTCCCAGTGAGCCCAGCTCCCTCGCCGCCTGTTACCATTACGATTTTTATTATTTTTTTATCCTATTTTCATTTTGCGATACCTTAATGGCCTTGTTAAGAAACTTTCGGAAGAACTTACCTCGGCTTCTCCATGAGGTATCGGTCCTCGGCGTATTATGTTAGTGAAAGTTCTGCGAGTGAATGTTTTCAAATTTGAAGGCGGCAACCCCCGCGGCAACTTGGGCGGAATATCAGGCCCTTCCATCCCGAGCCACCGAAAAGGCGGAGGAGTTCGCTTATTGGATTTCATACTCGTTGCCCTTGCCGGAGGAAACATAATAGGATAGTCGGCGCGCGATTATCGAGGTCACCAGCTCTTAGATTTGAGAAACGTACGTGCATCACAGCGAGAAAGGCGAGATTATGGCCTTGATTACGCACTTCCTCACCCTATGTGGTGCCCGTGAAAACATCCACGTACCTCCCTAACATCTGGGAAATCAGTACTCCGAAATCCGCCGCTGTGGTTGGGGGTGCTATGGCTACCAGTCATTCACGCACAAATGTGAGTCCATACACACAAGAATATGAATTAACGATTGGATGCCAAGGAAATTCTTTCTTTTACACGTGATTTCTAATAAATATTGCTCTCTGCTTCATATGTTTTACCTACTAAAATATAATCAATGAAATGAGTTAATTCAATAAAATAGAAAATGCAAAATATACGATTCAATTCCATGTTAATGCAACAATTCCTACAATATTACGGAAAAAAGCTCCTGCATTTGAGTTCACCAGGAAACTTAAAAAAGCCAAGATGAGAATACACCGAGGAGGAGACTATTTTTAATACATGACCACCATGGAAACCTCAAAGGAAATTTATGTGTCTGTGGCCCCGACACAGGCAGCATGGTTTGATACACCTACAATTTTTTTTAATAAAACCCAAGATCAGTTGCTTAATAGACCTGCGCTATCATGAACCTGTGATTCCAAGTACTGACAAATTGAAATTCATTCATGGTGAAGACAAGTTGATTCGTTAGAACAACGACCTGTTAACCGTTCTTCAATTCGTCACGCGTTGACGATGAAAAAACTTAGTAACCAGGATAAAATGCCATATTAAAATTACCCTACCTTATTTTTTGATGATCGACGAAGGATGATTTATCTCCCCGGGACTTCATGCATAATTTCAATTACGTCAATACACACTTCGAAATGGATATCCATTCGTACAATTAATTCAGTTTCATCAAAATTTGGCCAAGATGACGACCTAAGAAAAACAGGGCGATGAAAGTACAAAGGGTCGTAACTGAAATGTAGCGTATACGTGTAACGAGAGTGGTTTGGAAGGCAACCATTCTAAGTGCACGCACGTATTTAAATGTGTATTCATGGATAATTAATTAAAGACCCAATAACGAGGACTGAAATAAGCTTCCTTTCTATCAAAATACCTATTAGTTCACGCTCGATGACCCATAGCTTTCCATTCCGTTCTAATTCGGAAATGATAAGTCAAAATTCTGGTTATGCGCAGCGAAAAAACTCATTAGGTTTCCCTATTGAAAACCGCAGGAGGCGAAATGGAAAGAACTATCCTATTTACTCTTTTAATGTTTGTTGATTTCACACGCCGTAAGGACTTGATATTAGATGCGCTCCACTCTCAGCTATTAAAACAACTTTGATTTTTGTGATGGGTGGGTAACTGAAGCTGAGGGTGCCCATGGACGTCACCAGGAATCGAACTCAGGCCGACATGTAATTTTCCCAGCATTCTACATACTCAGTCACCATGTTTCTCGTCATCTAACTACTTGGGAATATTTCTTTACACAGTTTAATGACGGATATTAAAAATCCAGGTACCGAAATCCAACTAATCGAAATTGCAATTAGACGTTTGGCCAATGCATCCTGGTAATTTAAATTGCAATTAAAAGGCCTGGGTAGTCTTGTGTACTTAACTACTCAAGGTTTCGTGGTAAAGCAAAAATTATGTTATGATCCCTCTTTAATACTTGACGATATTTTATGTCAATTAAAAGAAAAACACTTTGTAGCACTCCTCATTCTCTATCTTGACTCACAATTCGACGAAGTAAAGGGTTATTCAGTGTTTCTCAGTAATACATTCATGTTTTTCCCTACTTAATAATTTTTACGCTTGAGTCAAAATAAATTCGTAAAACATGTCATGCGACATCAAACATTTGAACATGACATGGAAAACTGCTCGCTAAAAAGTTACATGAATCTAAATGAGACCGAGGAGTTGTAAAACATGTACAAGGATAGAATACGGAGAGAGAGAGGATTTAAGGAATCTTTCGGAGAACAAGCGTCATCCTTACTTCCAGTCGTCGGTATCTGATTTGATTGCATATATCCACCATTCGATGGGCCCTCTGAGCGGAATTCGGAAAGGAATGGAATGGAAAAGAATTTTTCGTAGGTCAAAGGTGCTGCGGAAAGGTCGAAAGCCCCAAAGGAAGGCTAGAGGGCAATAGCTTCGATGCCCCGTCAAGATGAAAACTTCATACATTCCAATTCCTGGATGGGTGATGTCAATTGGAGTAATCCAAAGCCCTTTCAGAATTCTGACAATACACCAAAAACATCTAAGCGCCCATCCCGCAACTATTGAATGTTTTAAACCTACGCACTCGTCGAATGCTGGTATTTTAGCTGATGAGAATTTTATCAGCTTATGACTTACACACAGTTCACGTAAGTTAACCTGAAGATAAACGAAAATTTGAGAATTACAAATTATCAACTTATATTGTCCTATAGTCTCCATATTCGTTCGGATTTACCAACATGGCGTGGTGAGACGCAACCCCTAAGTGGGCAGAGAAGAGATGTGGCCCTAAAATCTGGCCCTGAAGCACACAAGGCATCCAGTTAAGGACTCATACCCCGGGCGGATCCTGACGAAGGAAGGGGAGAGAAAAGAAAGCCCCTGCTGACTTCCTTCTTTTCTTTCCTTTTCATCTTCCTTTACCCTCCTCCCACCCCCACACCTCAGGCAGAGAACACCTCCCCCTCCCACTTATCTCACGGGGGCCGACGCATCCAGCCCGCTCCGCCCAATGGTTCGATTGGTTCGTCTTTCCATCTCGTCGAGCATTTTTGTCTCAATGTCATCCATGTTCCTCCGGCAGTTTTGGGCAGGAGGAACCCTCATTGGTTATTTAATTTACTACAACGGTCGTCGTAACAAACTAAGGGTAATGCCAAAATCAAGGGTTATACCAAAGAGACATTTTTACCTCAGAATGGACATTTTACATACTCATCTATAAGCTGTAAAAAGAGTCAATGATCATTTTGTTCATGTATCTCGCTGAATCTGTGATAGATATTTCACTTGACACTTGAAGCTTACAACAGTTTGATAGGTCTAACGTATAGACCGCTAGAATTTTCCGAGCGGTACAAGGGGATGCCAGATAGCTTCAAGGGTAGGGTTTTGAGTCGTGCCTTAAGAGTACGTATTCTTGCGGCTCGGCTCCTGGGATATTTTACGTCAGACCAAGTACGACTTATGAGGTTACTACAAAGTTACGAGCCTTCAGGTACGTCAGGAGGAGAAAAGAAAACTGTACCATATTCCAAGCATAATAAATTTGGCATATTTTCCCATAGTAAAAATACCCAACTAGCCTTACCTACTCGTGGGAATAAATGTAAGTGATAATTATGCAATTCGTTGAAAAAATAACACGAATTTATATATTGATTTAAATTTTCTTTTCTTTTTAGAATATTGATATAAATTGCATTATAATCCTTTTTTGAACATGAAATCATTTTTCAGTTCACTAATAGTCAAATAATTGACATTCCATATATTTAATTATTATAGCCAATTGGGATATAGTTCGTTCTACCAAACTCGTCTATTTTTTGGTGAATAATATACCTAGTCGCGGGCTGAAGTGTGGTTGAAGAATTTAATCCCCATCCCGGACTTAAATATTGCGTTGATTGCGAAATGTGATTTTAATTCTTAATTAAGATTTCAATTCCCTCGGATCAAGGCATTGAATACCTCGGTATTGAGTAAACTGGTAATTGGCGTGCTTAATACGCAATGCAATTGCATTCATCATCATAATTTCAAGAAGCTGCGGGAGATGCCGCAACAGTAACTTTTTGACGGGGTCATCCGCTAATACGAATTTCAATGCAAAAATTTCAAAGTGTACGATGCGCCTAAATAGCTTAACTGGCTAAAGCATTGGGCCGGATATCAAAAGATCCGGGTTTGAATTCCGGTCAAGGCGAATGATTTTTACACTCTGAAATTGTTGCATTGAGATCATCATCATATTCTTAAAGCGAAGCCTGGCCGTTGCATTGCCATTGGTCTCTCTCCATTGTCATTTTTTTCAGTTCATTTTAGGTTGTTGCTCTCATAGTACTTCTTATTTCATCTATGAATTTCTTTCTTCGCATTCCTCCTCCTCTTTTCCTATTATATTCTCTTCCATTATATTTGCCAGGAATCTGTTATGTCTGAGAATTGTATCGTTTCATCTTATTAAGATAATAGAGCGAGATATCTTTAGGTGTATCCTTTGCCTTATATGCTGCTTTCAGGTCTGAATGACTGATCACATAGGCACAAATTCAGTGACAAATCAATCGCAATTTTCCAACATTTCGAAAATCAAATGTAGCACATATAACTACGAGGAAAATTTTCTCCATGGGGCTCTAAATGAGAAAACCGGGAATTAATCAATATGATAAAGGTATCGCCAAGACAAAATTCGCATTTCTAGATATATTTGGAGTCAGCTGTTTGTGTAGTCGTCATAAATGTATTCTACTCTTCTCATCGAGATCTAATTGTGGTTTAAGTTATTACGACAACTATAAGCCGCGCTTAATAGCACTGTCCCCGCATAATGTACTTCATCACATGCAAAATTACTCCAAACACTTGTAATGAAAAATTAATTGGATACAATTCATTAAAAATAACATTTTTTAATCAATTAGGGCAATTTATATTTTTTACTTATTCCAAGTAGGCATAAAAACTGTCAAGCCATACAATAATCTGATATTTATAATAGGTTAAAAACCAAGGACTATAAACGTTTTACTCAAAATAAAATTGCATAAAAAAACTATAAAAAAATATTATACGCTGGATTTTGAATAAATAACCCTTCTTTAACTTCTAAAACGCATTTTATTTAAAGTTCCATTTGTGTGGCTCTGTAATATGACATTTTATCGTTTCATTTGTGAGGTACCCAAATCAAATATAAATTATTAATGTTTCCAATATTTAATGTGAGTAATGTCATTATAAATCATCGTTTACTTAACTGCTCGGAAAATGAGAGATAAATGAAAATCCAGAGATCGCGGTCTGCGTTTCACAAGAACTTGAAGCCGCGTAAAAGCCCGCAAGTCGCTGAAGAGAGTCAAATGGTGAGAGAGGCCAAATGGTACCCCGCAGAGTTGGTGGGGGAGATGAGGGGGACACACTAGGAGTTAATTTTGAGAAATGAACGGCAGGGGTACCAACTCCCAAATTTTGCAGTGCAAAGGAATATCGCGTCGTGGTAGGAAAATTCGAGAAAATTCACTCAAGATTTTCAGGAAATGTTCCTCCCTCGTCCGCTCGGGAATAAAACGCTTTGGCCATAATGAATCCGAATTTCTCGGATGGGGGGAACCCCATCACCCCCACCCCCTCTCAAACCATTCCCTTTATTTTCCATAATATCCACGCGTCGCGCTCTTTTCAGCCGCTTTGGTTTCCCTTTTGCGGCGTGCGGGGGCGCGGCCCGGGGGCGACGAGAAGCGCAAAGGGGGGCAAGGGGGCGTAAGAGAGAATAGATGGGAGGGATGGCACCCCCTCCCCTCCCCGGAAGCGAAGGAAGGGGAGGGAGAAGTGGGAAGGGAAGGCAAAATGAACTGCCAAACAGACGTAATAAAATAAAAGGAGAAAGAAGAGGAGGAGGAGGAGTGGAAGAGAGAAAAGGAGAATAACGGACAAGGAGGAGATTCGGTTAAGATTGGAGGCATGGCGGGAAGGGGATGACGAGGGAGGTTTTCTCCGGGAGGGATGTTTGCGGAGAGGTAGGTCGGACACAAGGGGGTGTGTGCTGCGGGGGGGCCGCACATCTTTTATCCCTCTCTACCTCTGCTCCTCCTCACTTCCCCATTGCTAGCCTTCCCCCAATATCCGTCCCCCAGGGTGTCACCGGTCGGTTGCCCCTTCATCGTTAGGGAATACCCCGCGGGGGTGGGGGACTGGGCCTCCCTGTGTGATATTATAAAGGGCCGCTCTTCCCGCCCCTCTTGGCCGACTCCCCTCCCTTCCGATGTGTCGGGGGCGAAGGCTTTCCGAGGGGACCAGGGTCCATGCGACCTCAGAAACCCGACGTCGAGGTGAGACCAACATCACAAAGAGTTCGCATTTGGATGCGCCAACTATGTCGTTTGATTCAAAAACTGCCAATGGCCTCAAAGGACATTCGCCTTTGACGTGCGATTCGAATTTAATAACATCTCGTTTCTCACCTCACGTTGACATCATACGGACTGTATAGGCACAGGACACAGAGGTTACCTCAATGTACCCCATTTATTACACAATATCTTCATATCTGTCGCACTATTATTAGTGCGACTCCACGTAATTCACACAGTAACGAACCCCAAGGTAGGTTTTATATTTGAGGGTAGAACCCATATCGTACTTAGTCCAATTATTATTATTAGCAGTAGTCTACCAGCTTATGGAGGTGTTTGATGAACTCTAATATAACACACTACTGTACCGTATACCATAAATAAATAAATCTTCGAACCCCATTTTATGTAGTATAATAACTCAACCTTTAGCTCTGGCTTTCTGGCTTACTAATACTTTTTCTATTTGCCTATCATTTTGTTTCATTCGACGCTTTCTTTATTCCTTGTTTGAGATATTCCCACTTTTCTTCTACTCTCCCTCTCTTCCCGTCCCCTTATCCGCGCTCATCCTCGTGAAGGGTACGTATACCGAATTGTCACAGAACATAAAATCTAAGCTTCGAGTAATAGCAGACTGACAACTTCCCGCTACAAATATAATAATGCAAGCCCTACGAGTTTAGGCTGCACGAGTACAAATCACTGGAATCGAATTATTAAAATCAAGATATAAAGTAAAAGCCATTCCATCATTCATCAAACAGTCTAAGAGAATTCGAGATGCGAAGATGGAGAGAACAAGACTTTTACCAAGGTTCAGAACACGCGGTTTGACTATGACACATAGGGAATTATTATGGCCTCACGGGTAGATTAGACCACAATGAAAAGATAGGGAAGATTTCCAATTCAGATATTTGTTTTTTTTCGGTAAATATGGAATCATAACAGCAATAAATATAATCCGTTACGGAAATGGCACAGAAAATTGATTGACAAGAAAAAACAAGATGAAACGCTACGTAGACATCTGGTACATTCGTGAAGGTCTGTCCCAAACGTATTAGGACTGAGTCCATTATAAAACTGAATTGCTAGAATTGATACATTCACTCAAAACTCTTCTAAAAGCCTTGTGCGTTCACACACCGCTGCCAGTGGGTTTTCCACTCCTCGTACGCCTTCTGGAAGGCGGCACCCGGAATACTGCTAAGTTCCCTCGTCACGGCCTCTTTCAATCCTTCCACCGAGCCGTGGTGACGTCCTTTCAGCACGGATTTGAGGCGGGGGAAGAGGAAGAAGTCAAGTATGGCAACTTTAGAGCTGTAGGGTGGGTGTGACACGGTCAGAAAGCTCTTGGCAGATCCGCGTGCGAGTTTCCTTTCGTTCATTCAAGAGCACTCGCGACACCAACTTCGCACGCACCTTTTCCATGCCCATGATTTCGGTCAAAAATCGATGCACATCACCCAAATGGATGCTATGAAATCATTAGGAACCGTGCAAATATTTAATCTTCAATCCCTGTCCAACAAAATCTTCAATCTTGTAAGATGTGTGTCACTTTTTGAGGTCGAAGGGCGTCCTGATCGGTCGGCGTTGTGTATTGTCATTTACATGTATAGTACGTGTATGTATTGTATGTATGCAGTATACATTGTGTTATACGGGGATCGGGATGGTGCGGAGGCTAACGTACAGGCTTCCCACGCCGAAGGCCCGGGTTCAAATCCTGGAGACTTTTTAGTGGTATCCCGATCCCTACTTGAGGTGCTTTGTGGAGAGCGCTTCGAGTGAGTACGATATCCGTCGGATGGGACGTTAAACCGCGGACCCCTTGTCGCCTTTCGACAAGAGTAGGCTAATGCCGACGCCGGGTTTCTCTTCACCCTTCCTTTCCCATCCACCCTTAATGGCGCATATGACCTCAGCTGTCGGTCGCCTCCCCAACAAAACCAACCAATTATGTTTGTACTTTGTAATTCAACTGGGAAACTAATGTATTGCGTTGCTGTACGTTATTCTTAAGATATTGTACTCGTAAGAAATAATTTTATTGCTATTTAAGTGTACTTTGTGAAATTTATCTGTAATTTTAATGTTGTCAATATGTGACAAGGGATTAGGTGGTAGAAGAGACTACAAATTCTCAACCTCCCCCCAACATCAGACGACTATCTATCTACCTTCCCAAAACAACTTGTGCCACTCAAATACACCCAATCTATCGATTGAGTTATCACCATAAGTTACTTTGGCCATGTAATGAGTCTGTGTCCTGGTTTTCCCCAGTTTCACGAAAAATTTCATGTATTAGTGCTGCTCCAATAACCTGTTAATGACAGAGCGTAACATATCACATTATAGAGGTTTGGCAAACGAACGATCCGCACTCCGCAAACGTTGAGAGCCAACTGCCAGCAGCCTGCAGCCTTTCCTGAGATTCCCCTCCCTCGAACCCAGCCAGAGAAACCGCCGCCCGTCCGTCCACTCTATCCCGGAAAAAAATAAATTCTACAAGACCTCTTTGGTGCATGTGCTTGTGTGAGTTGCTAGCATATATGTATTTGCATATGTGTATTTTAAAACAGGTTTTGAGCGAATATACCCGTCTGTGTGGGTGTAAATATACATGTTGTTTTGTTTGTTCTGAACGTGGTTGTATTCTGTCGTATGGATGGTGTCCTAATACCTTCTACCACACACTCTCCATCTGCATCCAGAAAATAACCTGCAAGCCGTTGCAAGGGCGTGTGGCGGGAATATGTTAGAAAACCACCCGTAAAATAAAACAAAACCACCTGAAAAATCAACATATTAATGCACACTTAGACCCATAGTAGTGTATATATTCTTGCAAAAACCTTGCGGCGGCCCGCGGGGTGCTGTAGAGATGTATACAGAACAAGCCTAGTGCCCCGTTGATTGTGACGAGAGACCGCAGCAACTATTTTATGCAAGAGAAAGGAAATTGACAGCAGAAATAATCGTTACAAGGAATCATTCTTCCCTCACACAACTCCCAGATGATAACAGTAGAATACATAACTTTACGACAAATCAATCAACAACTACCCTATTAACTGTTCCCGGTCAAGGCGAATGATTTCTAAACTCTGAAATTGTTGCTCTATTAGCTGGTGACCTAACTTTTCCTGCCACACACCCTTGTGGCGGGTTGCTGGTTAATATGTAGATGTAGAACACCATGAGGGTCTTCTTCATACAGAGTGTACCCTAATCAATTCAAGATCACATGATGAGAATATCTCTATAAACACACCTTCTTAATAGATTCAGTGGAAGTTTTATGTTTTTACCTTTTTAGGCATAAACAGTGCAAAAGGAATAGGTACGGGACAAAATCTTTTTAAACTGAAAACTTAGAACAGAAATATTTATGATGCATTGTTGTGAATCAATCTGGATAAGTATCATACTTTCAAAATAAAGATAATGCAAAGTAACGAAGAAAGACTGAAGAAAGTCTAAAAATTATAATTAAAGAGCTAAATACTCGTAAATCAATTCCGACAGTTAATTTAATTAGCGTTACTTAAAATTGAATGGCAGTTTCATCGATTGGATTAATTTTTATTTCTGTAAGTGAAAACAATTAAGCCTCATATAATTTTAATGATATTGCCTTGAGTGAAACCACTCCCTGCGACACACCCTAGCTGCTGCTTGCGGCGTACAGTGTAGTATATGGCAAATAATCGAAACGTCTCGAGGAAGGACTGTGTCACTAAACTCCTTCCTTCCCCAACGCACAGTGGTACAAGTCCCATAAAACTTGGACACTACATTTATGAATTGATATGAACATTTTTAAATAAATCTTTCGTTCTCGCTGAGTTCTAATTCGGAGTTATAAAATTCGCGAATCAATACTTTCACATTTTTTTATGTTAATTTCCTATTCCTTATGTCACTTTATTTTGGTTTTAAAGAATAAGTCGCGCTATTAATTATATACATGTATTTAAAAAATAATGATATTATTATAAAGTTATTATAATAATGCACAAACTCACACGCATATTCAGTCGGAAACATTTTAGTGATATGCACGCAGATTGCAAATACACAAGAGAACACAAAATTATTTTTTATATTTGCCCTACGCGACGGAGCCATGGGGGTTTGGTCCCCCATTGGTGGAGAGAACAGGTATTGAACCTGCGTATTCAAACGCCAGTCCACGTGATTTAAAAAAACAACCTTTCAACTAATTTATGTACTAAAGCTCTCCTCCCTCGCCACCTCATTCAATCGTTTAATGGGGCGGCTTTCTGAATTCCGCGAACTCGAGCCCACACGGAAATATATTCGCTTGCATGATTGTTTCAGGAAGATGCAGCGAGGTAGAGGAGTTAACAGCATGTAAGTGGGTCGCCACGCACCAATGCCGCCGCGGGCCACCGGATGTGGATATAATTTACGGAGTTTAAACGCGCTCCAGAAGGTAGAGAGGAAGGGGAGAGAGTGAGGGGAGCGAGCAGGGGATATGGGGACGAGGAGGGGAGGAAGGTGGATGGAGGAAATGGGGCAGAAACCGTGTGACAACACCCGAAATGGCCTCACCGCTCGATTAGGCACATTTGATCGCTTCTTTGACCCCATACGGCATTCCCTTCCCCCTCCACCCGTCCATCCCAACCAAATTGCAACTACGCCCGTGAAATTCGAACGAATGATCAAAAACCGAATTCCATTAGCGAAGGTGTGTATATATTTTGCGTTTGGGAGAGGTGGCAAAACAACAACTGCTTCCCATCCCACCATATATTTCCTGTCCGGGCAATCAATTCTAATTTCCATAGGTTGCAGTATCGGTTATTTTCACGGTCTAGGTGAATTTCAAACCTTTTCCAAACTGCTCAAACAACCTGTGCATACTCCCTCCCAAATGTCTCTCACCTTAACCAGATTTGTGTGAATTTCCACTGACTAATTACTTAATGCACTTCAATAACTTATGAACATTTAATTCATTATAAATTATCCCACTCTCGCCCGTATAAAAATGCGATTACGGTTAGTCTAATACCAAGGACCGCATCATGTAGAAACTTGGTAATTGAAATGGAAGAGATAAGGCATGCAGTCAACCTATCTTAGAATAAGAGTTTTCTTAATCAGCTGGCCCCTAAAACTCAGTAACCAAAGCGGTATTTTCATAATTCATTGAAAAAATTTCTAATTGGGCTAAAAAAATCCACACGAGCAGTTTTAATTTTTGCCAAAGAGATAGTTAATTGCCTCGTTCTTCTTATTTATATCGTCCGATCGCTGAAGAATAATCTTTTTTAGCTGGAGATGAGGAGGAGATTGGGGAGCCATAGCTACTCCAACTACGGACGTTGAAACGGTCATCATGGTCTGCTTCCAAATCTCCTCTCTGCATTCGATTCAAACTAAAATATACCTGGAATAATAGTGATCTTCCACTAGAAAAGTGTTTATCACCAGAGAATGAAGAAGCAGTGACTTTGAAACACACTTCGGAATAAATCGTACCTCTCCAATAAAAAATTACAACTTTTTCAGATAGTACGAGTATTATGTTCCATTTTCACTGCATAACCTTTAGATCTTCGTAATTAGGAAAATTAAAACTCACATAAATGAACAGAACCCCAGCTTTCTTTATATACAATAACCGAATACCAAGTCGAAGAAGCCGAACGATTGATTATGAGAGAAAAATGAGGAAAAAGTAATTGATATTACCCGATAGAGCGTAAATTAAGAACCGCTATAGCAAAAGCTAGCAATAATTTTCGAACAAATTTGGTGAGAGGGACGGGGTGAGAGAGAGGATGAGGGTGTTGAGCCGAGTGAGTAGATTGGGGATCCTTAGGGGGAACCTTCCTAACCTCCCTACCGAGGGGGGTGCGGGAAATCGCCGAGGATATTTTCTTCTACGCGACGCATTATACCAAAACAAACTCGCCATTATATACGTTGCTTTCATTCCTCAAAGAATTTTCTCGGGGGGATTTG
This sequence comes from Hetaerina titia, assembly GCA_037158775.1. Taxonomy (NCBI): domain Eukaryota; kingdom Metazoa; phylum Arthropoda; class Insecta; order Odonata; family Calopterygidae; genus Hetaerina; species Hetaerina titia. The sequence continues at coordinate 15,975,024 of CM073775.1, forward strand.
TCAGAAAGAGGAGAGCTTTCGAGGAAAAAGCGATGTCCAATCGCCGTGGAGATGATTTTCCGTTGAATGGACGGAGGTTTTTACTTAATATTTAAGATGAGATGTCACAAAGTTGGGCCTGCGACTAATGACTATGCAGCGCCACATTTTAAACAATATTATGTCGGAATTCCAATGCGGCGCAAGAGAATGACGTCACCGCTAAAAAAATCAGAGTGCACTGAATTTACCGTCAGGGGTGAAATTTGATCAAGCTTTCTCCAAATAAAACCACTCTTAGTGACAAAGACTGAGGAATTATGCATCCTTTTATTTATTTGGAATTTCCATTGCAACATTACGAGGGGAGTGAAGAGTAAGGAATTCCAGACCCTTTCAGAATTGAAGGCGAAACCCTTGATATCCTCCCACGTAGGTGCATTACGTGGTGACAGCAAATCGCGTACGTAGGCGAAAGCGCACCGAGCGGGCATGGGAAGAGCCAGAACGCTCCGAGGGAAAGAAATCAAGAGAAAGTGCCAATTCCGCTCTTCTTCTTTTCGACACCTCGGGCGACGAGGAAGGAGAGAGAGAGAGAAATACCTCATCTAGCCTCGGGTTGATCCATCTTGCTCCATACATCAACCCCGACCCCCACCCCACCCTCACCCAAATACTCCCATCCCCCCTACCCATTCCCCCTTCCGCCCAGATCCGAGCGCCATACCCACAACCAGTTTGCAGGAGCGCCCTGTGCAGAGGGTCGACTGCGATGTCTATTCCACCTAGCGTCAAAAAAGTCAAGCAATGCAAGCTGTTCATTTGGGCTTTGTGTAATTCTCAATTTCAAATATGGACCTCCTATTTAAAAAAAACACCGAGGTGTGTTTTACATAGAAAATATGCGTTTTCCATCATTTTTGGTTGGCTGGATGGCACTCTTTAATTCGGTAAATGAAATTTCGGTAACTGAGGTTCATGATCGAATCCACGTGATGCGTCAAGAGCCCGGTTAAATTCAGGCTGCGTAATGGTAAGTAAACCTTTTCATTGTGCAAAACCATTCAGGATCGGCTTGGTGCGGTGGCTAGTTCGGCCCTTCTGCCTGCCCCCACTGCCTCAGTTCTTCGGATGGGGTGTAAAATTCTGTTAACCCTTGGGGATATTTCTTGAAGACTAGAAATACCAGGTCGGCAGTAGCGGATATTGAGAACATACGGTAAGGCGGGTGGCGTTTAAATACATGCATACAATTATTTTTGCTAAAATATGAGCAAAATTAATTTTTTAGCCTTTCATGAATATAAATTTCAAAATCATTATTGAAAGCAATAAATAATTAATCCCACTAATTTAGAGGCGGCTACCATCCATTCAGGAGATAATTTTTTCCTCGGGAGACGGAAGAAATTAAAAATTAGTTTCGAGATCATAGGTAATAATCATTTTGAATTTAATTAAAGCCAAAAATATTCCTCAAGGACGGAGGGCGTAAATTCCTCCATGGATATCCACTGTAGAGTGGTCAATTCTGTATAATTTACATATTAACATAATTTGCGAACAAAGAGAAAATAGGACTGCAGTTGGAATTATAATCACGAAAACATCGTTAAGACCCCAAAAATAGATATGATATGACCACTGGTACTATTGAATCAATCAAAAATTAATTTTACCGAAATTAACATGTCCATTCATTTACTATCATAACTGAGAAAACTACGAAAAAAATTAAACAAACGTCGAAAGATATTCCTCATTTCTTTAAACGGAAAACATTAACTACAACAGTGTAAAAAAACATTTTATTTCACATTTTTCATTCATCTACACGCTTTTCCCGACACCATGAAGAAATCAAAGGAAAAATTACGATCGCACTACATTTCTCCCTGCCAAAGAATAACTGACGGCCTGCCTCTTGAGAGGGCAGGTCGTCAGTATCCCCATTCAGGGATACAACTAAGGAACTACCGCAGTTGAGTAGTTGATTCATTCCTTCATTAAGGTATTAATGATAAAAAAGGGACATGGTGGGGGTTCTGCTCAGGGCTACCGACCGGAGGATCTGGGTTCCATTCGAAATAGAAATTAACTGGCTCGTCCCTTCTTTAGTCAAACATTTGTCGACCGCTGAAGATTTAAATTTACTGGGGACAAAATATTTCTTCCTAGTCTAGATAACTCATAACAGCATCTATTTATTGACCGAAGAACATCTCAAGCTACTGATTCCTGGGTGCAGCCATATGTCTTCAAGAGGATGCACGCAGAGGGTCCATTTGGTGCAGCTTGCTGGTGCAATGGTTTCCCACCCCGAGGACCCGAATCCCGGTGGTGGAAGAATTTTCCGGAGGTATCCCGATCTCCACTTGGGTGCTATGACGAAGGAACTTCAAGTGTAATACGACCCCGACACTATATTGGATGACCTCTAGGGGTCTTTTGGCTAATTTTCCACGCAGGGTGTCTCTCCACTCATGTTCCCTGAAAATCCTAACCCTGCAAAATTACCAAGATATCCTTAGTGGAGCACATTACTTCCATTGTCGGACTCCTTCACTGGGAACTGCTAACGCTATTCGATATTAATATATCAAAAATTGGCTGAATAATAATTTTTCGGGAAATGCGCGAGGGAAGGTTTTGAAAAAAATATGTTCGACTTTGATTTTAGCATCCCGACTATTATTTGAACAGTTTATTTCTGTTAGGATCAATGAACACTCGGGAACAATTTTTTCCTCGAAATGATCTCCAGATTAACTTCTCCAGGACCCTCATTGTGGAGCAAAGCATTCGGAGACGCAGAAATAGAGGGGATTAATTCCAGGATCCCAATGCTCCTCCTCATTCCAGCGGGTGACGAAAATGCAGTGATGTTTGCCCGTTCCAATGACACCGAAATTCTGAGAACTATCACAATCGCCCCTTTGTCGGGCCCCACCATATCCGAATACACAAATGGGGCCGTAATGAGAAAACAGGCTCTTCCATTAAGCATCTCTCCCCCTCCCCAAATTACTTTGGAATACAGTGAATGGCGTCAAAATTTTTTGCGACGACTTTTGCCATTCCGTTTTAATCACGCAGTCAAAAAAGTGCAAAGTTTGTTTCCACACGCGCACGTGTGGAAAAGCGGACGTCAGTCGCCATTGGCGCGAAATCGTCAAAGCTTCAACAATGAAGGTTTGATGGCTCCTCGCCGGTTCGCTTAAGCTTGCAATTTCGTTTTCATTGTCTTGAATTTAATTAAAACGTTTTTTTTATTTCCTCGTTTTCTCCCCCCCTCTATTTCCAGCCCTTCCTGTCGGGGTGCGGGGATGGCAGGGCGAGATATCGCGACTGAGAGAGAGAGAAAATGGTCGGAGGGGATCGGATGGTGCGGAGGGTAACGTACAGGTTTCCCTCCGAGAAGGCCTAGGTTCAAATCCTGGAGACAACAAATATTCTTAAGTGGCATCCCGATCCCTACTTGAGGTGCTTTGTGGAGAGCACTTTGAGTGAGTACGATGTCCGTCGGATGGGACGTTAAACTGCGGACCCCTTGGCGCCTTTCGTTAAGAGTAATCTGGTACCGACGCCGGGTTTCTCTCCACCCTTCGTTTCGCATCCATCCCTTATGGCGCAAATTACCTTAGGTGTCGGTCGCCTCCTCAACAAAACTACAACTACCCCGAGAATGGGCGGAGACGGTTGCTGGGTGATTGGGTGGATTCTGCGCTAATCTGCATAATATATGCCACAATTGTCCACAATGGCGAGTGGTGGGGGGTAATAGGTCAACATTCATTCAGGAAATATGCGTGAAAATATATTATTACATAATTATAAAACCATAATCACACATATAAATGAGCACAAGTGCACTCCACCACACACCACATGCCTATTTATATCACCCGAGTTTGTTCAAGTAAAGCTTTAAATTTGACTTTCTTCCTTTCAAATTTTAGCGGTGATACATTGTACCTATGATTTTGTTATGACTGTCACGTGTCGTGCGAGGGAAGTAGGAATACTAGAAACTAACAAAATTGGTGTGAATCTCTCTTCCTTTCAGCTAGTGATTAGGTCTACCAATATAATTTGGTGCCATAATGATTCACTCGACGTCAGAAAAAAAACTTGGGTGTTCTTTCTAAAGACTTTCTTAATCTTTCTAAAAGACTGAAGTCTCGCCTGTACTCTTCGTGAATTGAAGGTCCCTCACCCTAATTGCATCGGCATATCAGCTGAGCTCATTCCTTTTCGGTGGCAATTGTAATAATTCCGATGAATTTTCTCTACAAATTTCCAATATCGAGGAAGTTAACTCCCTTAGATATCAAAATCCCGCATATTCAAAATGCGATCTAATTTGGGTTAGGTGACAAATATTCTCTTCCCTTACATTATCCTGCACACGGAACACACAATGGAACGGAATGGAATTGAAGAGTAGTGTGTTTAGGGTTAATTCTCATATTCTTCTCTAATGTGTGCGTCCACTTTAAATTTAAGTCACTAGAGTCGACAACGCACATGATTGCATTTTGGTACCTTCAAGAAAATCTCACTCGAGACTATCGCAAATTGAGAGAAAAGGTTTCATACCAAGTGATAGACTATTGAATTATATTTAGGTGGCTAAGGAGACACTTTTAAAGTTCTAGGGTACTGTATCATGTGATGGAACGCTATTTCATGAGCGGTATGATGAACTTGAAGTCATATGTACACACAAATCATTATCATCATCATTATTTTAATCCTAGCTTGTTTTAGTCTTATGTATCTTATGTGCACACAAATCATTATCATCATAATTAGTTTAATCCTAGAAGCGCGAAAGTGGTTTACTGCAGCTCTCCATTCTACCCTATTTACAAATCAGTATAACCACCACTTATTTCTAGCATGTCTCCGGTGACATAACACATCCTATATCTGACGTTACGAAAAATTATCATGTTTCCTATGATTAACATTTATTTTGAAAGTTAGAAGTTGTTTTCGAAAATAATATGGATGGAATGGAAGTGTAAAAACCAACATGCAACGTTTGATAACTCCATAATTGCATTGGACTCAACACTAAACCACGTAGGCGTTATGTACACGGATGTATACATAAAAATTAAGATGATTACGAATTTTATTCATGATGCATGCCTAGAATCAAACTTTTATTCATCGAATTCGTGTGCGAAAAAACACGGTTTTTATTTTATTTCAAATCTCCTCTGCGTGGAAAACGAACGTTCAAATCTACCAGTGCGAGTCTATTTTAAAAATTACATCTACGCGGTCCATTCTCATAATAAAATGCGGACTCCTAAAATGAAATCTTATAATCCAATCGCCTTCCGAAGTCTTAGCCTGCCTAGGTATCCAAGGTGACACGAGAGGTCCCCACACCAATTTCGCTAATGCCCCTCTGGCTCTCACACTTTACCCTCGTAATGATTTTTGGCTAATCTAGCGGACCTTCTTCGAACTCTATCCTAATTCCTTAATTAACACTTTCTTGGATGGGTCCCAGATGCCGCGAATTCCGAATGCGACCCAACCACTTTCAACTGGCCGAAAGAATAAGCATGAAAGGTTCCCGGGTAAAGGGCGCGAGAAGTCACCGTCACCCCTCACCATTTTGCCACCTCTCCCCATTTTCTGATACCGATCTCACACCCCACACCCTCCGCCGAGTCTTCCGTATCTCCCCGTCGTACCGAGCACCCCTCTCCACGCCTCGACCACTCCCGCCGCTATCTTCCCCGATCATCCATCCCTCACAATCCCTCCGCCCCCAAAACCCCTCTCCATTATTCCAACCCCCTTTACCCCCTCCCCCCGTCACCCCGCTCGTCCATCGCTCGAAAAAGGCAATCGTGGAAACTGGAGCGGTCCAATTTCCCGGGGAACTCGGACGAGGGCGGTGCGTGGGGTTGGGGGGGGGGAGTGGGGGATGGAAGGGGGAAGTGGAGGGGAATAGGATAAAGTTGTGAGAGCGCAAATGAAGATGAGGAAGAAATGAATGGGGATGGAGGGAAAAGAACGCTTCGTTTGAAGGGGAAGAGGGTGGAGCAGAGGGGGATGGGGTTATGGCTTTAAAAAGCGCGAAAGTGAAACTTAACAGAAACCATTGGAGCGAGCGGGAGGGTGGCAGGGAATGCGGGAAGTGATGGCGAGATTCGGAAGGGATCAGACCAAGGACATTCATTCCCTCAAGTCGAAGAGAGGATGAGAGAATTTATGTGGATTTATATATATATATATATATATATATATATATATATATATATATATATATATATATATATATATATATATATATGTTCCCATCTTCTTATTCTACTCTGTCTTCATCGAATGAGAATTGTCCTGAAAACCTCCCTCTCCTCGCCAATCACCTTTGCCAGAATGAAAAAGAGGAGGAAAAAACCGCCGCTCATTCAAATTTCTCGGGGGTCTTCACATCTTTTCGAAGGGGTGAGTTTGAATCCTTTGCTGCAATAATCTTTGCCAGGGAAGTAATCTCAAAGTAAGGTGCACCGTTTGGAGAATTTAGGAAAGGAATCGGTGGCTATTTTGCTAGAGCGGATTGCACTTTCAAATTCCGAATGTTTGGTGGTTTACATCCACTATAAATAATCTTCAATTGTTGAAAGCACAGTTTGTTTTGAACGTGCATTTTATTGTAAGGGTCAACTAGATGGTGGATCAAATTAATAATCCTACAGTCGCATTATTGACCTAAAGCACTCACACAATTTAGTATTTATTAAAAAATATCGGTTATCTTAATCCTTCCATTCTCACTTACTCAGTAATATTTCCATTACCTTCACATTTCTATTCTTACTTGCTTCATTCTTTGTTCGTTCTACTTAGACACCCCGTCTCAAGGGATCACTTCTTCAAGTTTTTCTTCTTTTTTGTTCTTTAACTAATCCATTTTGCCAACTAGAAATACTTTTCATGCATCTATAACAAGATACTTTTTCATACTTCTATAACATTACAACGTTTTTCCACAGAATTGCTTATATGGTGCAACGCGTTTCAATGTGATGTGGCATCATTAGATACAAAATAATCCTAGTATGTTAAGTAAAAATAAAATTGATATCAAGCGCGTAAACAAAAAAGAACAAACTATCAACATATTCGATAAGATGTTATAGGTGGTTGTATAAATAAATCTTGCAGCTATAAAAAAGAAATAAAATAAAATACGAAAATCTATTCGGTTTACACCACCTAAATATTACCTAGCTGATGTGATTCATAGCTGTTTCTTTCTCTTCTTGTTCTCGGAAATAAGACAATGAAATCATCTCTTTTGCAAACTTACGCTTTCACATTGAATACGAGACCGTTGTCTTCCATAACATGGTGGATATTGTAAAATGTTTCGTGCGTTTTCAGAAAGATGATACCCAAATTTTCCTTATGAGATCCAAATAACAATCTAACATTCTAACCTATAATTGTCCCCAGCATAAATTTTTCAACATATCATTCACGTAGCTCAATTTCTCATTACTTTCTTCCGCAAATCTCTCTTCTTTTCGCTGGACAAGATGCAATTCTTTTATTAATCATTATTAGGATTTCACAGACTGGGCATACAATCCAAGAGAGAAGTTCCTTCACTTTCTCATCGTATTTCCCCAATACCGTCTCGAAAAAACTTGTGAGAAAAAAATGTGAACTTATGCACAGTTTTATTGGTAACTTACAACGCGTTTCGGTCCACAGAACCATACTCAGGTACAAGACCGAATCGAAAGCGTAGTACGTTACCACTAAACCTGGAAAAAGTGCATATTTGCTTTTTTCATAATGATGAACTTCCACTACATCTCCCCTGAAACTATGTATTGATAAAAGTTATTTTTTCAAGAGTAGAAATATCGGTTCGCCCCGCCTTCATTTTTTATCTCAGGTGATATTATGTCTAGAGTAACCAGAGTAATTTTTAAGGATTCTTATTATTATTTTGGTTTGATGAAGAAGCCATGCCAAAGAGTCAAAAAGAAGAGTATATGTGTCCGGGGGGCGATTATGACTGCTCGGCCGATCATGGTATACAGTTTTCCGATCCATGTCACTCCTAACCTAAGAACTGCAGTTGCAATATCTCCAAAACGTCATCAAGAGGAATAAGACCCAAAGAAAAGAAATATAGGAGGATATGTCAATAAATAAGTGTCAAATGTAAGGAATACAAACTCCGGAGTTGTTATGAACATTTTTTTTGGGAACGCTTAAAACATCCATCATACAGTCCTGGATTAGCCCTCAGTGATTTTAATCTGTTTGGGCTGGTAAAAAAATCATTTGGGTTGCCGCAGTCCAAGAGGTTACTCGTAGGCTGCGACTTCAAGCAAAAGACTTCTTTGCCGCCGGTTATCAAGGAATTTTAAAGAGATGGGATGAACGTCTCAATGTGCAGTGTGTATTTGCAGTAAAATGAAACAAATTTCAGGAAATTACTTTGTCTATTATATGCCTCTATCCAGTTTTGCGAGTTATTTATTGACTAACCCTCATACATTTTAATCATATACAAAATAATTGTTTTATTCATACTTTCAGTTTTTTGGGCAGGGAGAGAAACGCACAAAAAAGCCTCCTGTGGGAAAGTTTCTAAATTAAATAAGACGTTATGAGATGTGCAGTTTGTAGTTTTACCAAGAACTACAATAATTGAAGAAACCTCTGAAATCAGATGATCCGGTCTGTCGCGACCACGATTTTTATCCACATCCCGATACGAAAAGGGTTTTTTGATAGCGATTTCGGGGATAGTGACGCGATGTACTACAAATGTGTGCATTCGAAATGAACGCAAACTATTTTTGCCACCTTTTCATGACGCACCCAAGCAGAGCGGGGAACCGGCGTTGAATTCCTCCGAAACAAGATCGCTGAGGATTGTAGCCGGACGACGATCGCGAGGAGTTATTCAATTACATTTCCCTCCGCTCTCTCCGAGATGTGTGCAGTAGCGCAAATAGACGGATGTCGACTCTTCGCGAGAGCCCATTCACGGATGGGAATAAAAATGTCCTCCCCGCCACCCACACGCCCACATACGGGTTTTCAGGCAAAGAAACGGATTCCGGTCCCACGAAGGGCAAACACTCCGCAAGTAATTCTCATCCAAATCCCGGCGCCCTCCCCCGGTCGGTGATTCCATCCCCCTCCCTCCCTGCCCCATGTGAGAAATAGAAGGGATAAGAGGCCTAACAGTCACCAAAGTTACGCACAGGACACGATGAGCACACCAGGAGTACTAAGCTCAGTAGGCTGAGCCGAGTTCTTTCCTTCCCTATTCGCGTACACACCTTGGAGTAGAAGTAGTAGCAGTTATATTCAGGGTACGTTGACAGCTAAGGTCATTTTGCACCACTGCCATATCGTTTAAAAAACTCATACACCTTTTAATAACTACACGAATAAATAAATAAATACGTGCATTGATAAATAAATATAAAACCTTTACCTACAGCATTTAAAACAAAAAAACTACAGCAACTACAGCAATATGCTCAATAGGCTAGTTTTCTTTCAAAAGTTGACAAATTGGCTTAGTGAATCAGTCATCCCCTAACATATTTTATTTAATTATTTATATAAACCCTTCAAGCCTCCGTCAGGGTGTATGGCAGAGGGTGAATAGACATAGAATAATTTTCGACCGTTCGTGGAAAAAATGACATCTTAAATCCATCTGTTCTACACTTGATCCCTCAAATTTTATTGACATGATCTCTCCGACCGTAGTACGATGAGGGTAATAATACATTCTCAGCATCACTGCTAAAGAGACATTCTTTCAATCTATGCCAGAGATTTAATCTGTAAGTTAACCTTCACCCCGTCAATGATTTCCAACAAATCTCCTCTAATATATTGGATACGCTACTAAGTTCATCATAACAACGTTTTAAAAATCTAGCTCCACTACTCTGCACGCGATTCAATTCGGTATTTAATCCAACTTCGTGAGGATCCCATAAACTTGCGCATATTCTAAATCAGGCCTAACCAACGACAGACAGCATTTCTCTTTGAACTTTTCATCACATTTACCAAGTACTCTTCTGGTGTATCCTAATTTTTTGTTAGCTTGTCCACATATTCCCCGAATGTGTTTCGTATATTGGTTTAGATATTTAATTGAGTCTACATATTCCACTTCGGTGTTCCGAATGCAGTAGGCGTTCGGGTGGGAATTACTCTTTTTCCAAAAATTAATGACAACGCACTTTTTTAAGTTTAATTCCGATTTCCAAGTGTCACGCCAGCGTTATATAGCATTTAGATCATCTGGCAATGCCACGGTAAACTACAATCGTCAGCAAATAAACGTATCTTACTAGTGACTACGGAATCAATGTCATTAACGTAAAGTAGGAATACAAGAGGCCCGGTGACACTTCCCCGGGGAACACCTGAAACACGTAACTTTTACTGCATTTGAGTTTACACCATCTATCACTACTCTTTGAACCCGACCATTCAAAAAGTCTTTAATCCAACTCCGGATATGTTTATCTTCGTTTGCCATATGCTTATAGCTTTGCGAGTAATTTAAAATGAGGTACTTTGTCGAAGGTTTTCTTAAAATCTAGAAAGATCGCGTCCACTGGAGCATTGTTCTATCCCGAAATAAGAATATCATTAACAAAAAGCGCAAGTTATATCTTGGATGATCTACCTTTTCGGAAACCCTGCTGATTTTTCATTAATAACTTCTAATTATCGAGGTGTCTCTCTCACGATCGAACTAGCAGCTATATGTTCCTTAACCTTGCACGAAATGGATGTGAGGGAAATAGGTCTGTAACTACTCGGTTCCTCTTGGTCCCCGTTTTTAAATATTGGTGTTATGTTAGCTGTTTTCTAATCTCTGGAAACCTTGTTATATACAAGCGACTTCTTAAATATTACTTCTATATACGGCGCATTTCCGAAGCTAGTTCCTTAAATATACTAGCGGGAATTTCACCGTGCCCGGAGGACTTATTAGGCTTAACGTTTTTCAGCAAACGTTCTATTCCATTATATGTGATTTCAATTATGGGCATGGATTGAACGGCATTATTTGGTAGGCTTTTGGGGGTGTTCTGTGAGATATTAGCGAAGACGCTTTGAAAGAATGAATTTGATAAGTTAGCCTTTTCTAAACTGCTGGTTACTCTTTCGCCTTTATTATTATTGAGTGAATTAACTCTTGACTTATTTCCCTGAACTTCTCTGACGTATGAACAAAATGTATTAGAATTCTCTGTAAAATTTTCCGATACCCTTTTCCTTTCAATTCCTTTAACGCTTTCCGAAATTCATTCTTGGCATTCACCCAAGATATCTTATAATCACAAGTGATCTCATTCTTTTAGCGCGTGTTAAACTCGGGTAGTGTAGAATTGAACTGATTGGCATAAGTTTCAAAATCTGTATTCTGATAATTATGAATTCTTCCTTTTAGTTTAACTAACTGTTTTATTTCTACGTCCAAGTTGACATTAAATGATTTATGGTCACTCAAGCCCTCGTCAGTTAATACACTAATAATACGTTTCAGTGTGTTCGTAAGAAAAAGGTCCAATATGTTCTTTCGACGGGTGGGCCTGCATGCTTCTTGATGGAGGGAATTTCTTTGAACCAATTATAATAAGGAATTACAAGATTCGTGAGGGTGGGTCTGAGATTTAACACCATTGCAGTCCTTATCGATACCAGGGAGGTTAAAGTCATCACCAATTATATTCATGCTGTTATTACTTTTACGTGTAGATTGTTATAGTTGTTTACTGGGGCATGAAGAGTTTTAAAATCTGAGTCTGGAGGTTAATAGAGAAAACAGAAGTTAATGTTGGGTTGATTAGGTTGCAGTAAGGTCCACCAAACACCTCTTTTGATATTATTTTCAGATAAATATTGTCTCCTTTCAAAAATACTTTTCACTGCCTCGAAAACTCCGAGTCTTGTACCTCTATCGTTTTAGTAAACTGTAAAATCTATTGGGAAAATTTCTAGGTCGCTCATATCATTACGCATTCAACTCTCTGTGCCTAATATTATATCAGCGGAATAACTTGGAATTCTGTGCTCGAGATCCGCTGTTTTATTTTTCAGGCTTCTGCAATAGTACGAAGGTACGAGAGAGATTATTTTTATTTTGAATCACGCTCTTCTTTGTGTCTGACTGTAATTTAGGACGCGTTTGTGGAGAAGTGCGTGTCAAATATCTTTCTACGCAAATTCCAGTTTTGTCCGTTACTTTTATATGTTTATTAATAATTTTATCTTCGCTAGCCCCAGATACTACAGCCCCACTAAATGACCTGCACTCTATCTTAAAAAAGGTTTACAGTGGTCGAGTATCTTATCCTCAGCCGTGTAATGGACCCCAGATCGGTTCAGGAGAGTCCTACACGGTCGGAAGGTTGGCCTTAGGTACACAAGGGTGGTTCCTATGTCCGAGCAGAATCGCCCAAGTCTCCGGTTTATGCCTTCCACTCGGTTCCAAACCAGAGACCCGCAATCCTCCCTCGGAACATTATTGCAGATCGTTAAACCCAGCAGTACACCCTCTACGCCAAGAACACGCTTCACCTCGGCGCTCAGTTCCTTAATGGAACGGAGGACCTCCTCGGATCCATCGTTGGCTTCGTTGGTTCCCACATGGGGCACGACCTGCAGCTGAGGGCACTTCTTGCCCCTGACCGCCGCCTCGATCGCCTTCATCACCTAATGAACTCCAACTGGTACACACCAGGCGGTCAACCGTTGAACGATGCCTAGGTGGCGCGCCCTTTCCCTCAATGGGACCATCATACGGCAGACATTTGAACTACTTTTCAATACCATTCCCACCCTTCCGGTCTGCTGACGTCTTAGTGTAGGCAACCCCCTCGGAGTACGGGTAGGGGCTGCAGATACGCTAGTGCTCTCATCCGACAGCACCTGGTAACTATTGGAGACGGGGATAGGAGCTCTCGCTTCCGTGTCCAATCCCCGCCGCAGCGTTACCTTCCCTTTACCCCGAGAGACAACCCGCCAATCGTCCACTCTACGGATGGGCGACACTCCTTCATTGAGAGATGGGCACGAGGTAGGTCCTTGATCGCCCAGCCACTTTTAGCATTCGGGCGAACTCGTGTATCCCTATTGGCGTGGCGGACTTTCGAATTCCCACCCTTAGCTCCATCCCCCTTGAGAGAAGCCACCCGGCCGTCGATCTTTGATTGAAGCTCCTGCATCATTTTCCCCAAGGTGGTGATACGAGTCCTTAGACCCGAGCATTCGCCAGCGTTTTCAAGCATGACAACAGGAGACCTAGTTGAAGCCATCCTAGTTTGATAAACGAGTTCCCAAAAAATAGCTTACCTAAATGTACTATTCTAAAGAGATATTTTTTACAAGGTAGTCCTTTAAATTAAATTGCACGAATCTGTTAAAAAAAATTGTAATGGACTCTGAAGCTTGGACTTAGGGGAAAAGAAGAGAAAAAGAAGGAGTACTCTTCAATAACCATTTAGAGGATCGGGAAACAAATAACTATAAGCCACTATGAATACCCACTAAGATTAACCACCACACCATTCAAAAGTAATGACGAACAAAACAGAACTAAAAAACTTAACTATTTCACAAAATTAAATCTAACACCACACTATATTTTACTATGAAAGAACGGGCACAGAAGTAATAGCAGGCACGCAAGTAGGCTCGGGTACGGTCAAACCTGTTCTCAGGAGCGAGCTTGAGCACGTCCTTCCTCGACAAGAGGTAGGGTGAAAATGTCTCTCGAAAAGGCTGAAACACCACCTCCTGTGATGAGTGAATTGTGTGACTTATTAGCATGATGTGTCAATAAAAATAATTTTACGTTCAATGGTACACATTAGAGACAATTAGAAGGTCTGGTTCGCCCCTCTCTCCCATCCTAGCGGACATTTACAAGTATATGGACAATTGCGAAATACAGTTATTTGGTGTAAACCATCTCCTACAAAAATGTGTTATTTATGCGATATGCTGACAACATATTCTGTGTTTGGACTGGATCCACAAGACAATGGGACAATTTTTGGACTTTGTTGAATTCTTTAGATGAATGTATACAATTCACAAGTGAGTTGGAATCCGACGGTGCTTTTAATTTCCTGGATTTTACTGTGGAAATAATTTATCAAACGCTCGATATTTCCATATACAGAAAAAAGTGTTACTTCGACCAAATTATCCACTCCACATACAGGCATCACCATTCACAAAAACGTGCAGCCTTTTATGCCATGTTACACAGGATATGCAATATCCCCATGTCACGACACAACAAAAAAGGGGAACTCCGTATTATAAAATTTCAATCAAAAATGTGTACAGGGAAATAATGATTGACAACATATAGAACAGAAAAAAAATTACAGATAGCCCAGAAATCTATGCATCACAGATCTAAACTTGACGAGCATCGATGGCAAAGAATTCTATTTCTTGGCCATATTTCACTCAGGATACAACAAATACTCTCCAAAAACAAAATCAAGACAACGTTTTACAACACACACACACTTTAAAAAACATAATGGGTTCACCCAAAGACAAAATTAACATAATGCAGAACGCCAATTAAGCTTCACAAAGAAAGACAACAGATCTTAATTCTCCAAACACCTCTTGGAAAATAATCATCCCAGTAATTTTACATCAGACATTGTCCACACAGAAATGAAAGGACGCAGGTTGAATGCTTTGGAGGAGCTGGAAATTTGGCTCCCTTCAGTCGGACAGATTTGAAATGGTCAACGAAACAATATACCTCTCCCGTTCCCCCCTCTTGAATTTCCTAAAAAACTCCAAAATCTTAAAGTTTTCATGCATGTCACCTGATGATGATGCGCAGCATCGAAATCATGGTCGGGTGAAGTTAAAATCTTTACGACGAAGTGCAAAGTTTCTTTCCCTACCCTTATCCTTTCTTGATAGTATTCAATGCGTTAATTCTCTTGAATGATACTCTTGCACGTATTAAGGCTATTCTTCCGTAGAATCTTCGAGACTCCAATGGTTCCCGTTGAGTGTAATTAGCAATTTACCCACAATTTTTGTCCTAATATGCGTTTCTGCTGAAACGAAAAGATATTTTTTATTTTACGATATTTATTTAAGCACCCTGCAAGCCACCGCTAGGGTGTGTGCCAGTGGAGAATACGAGATACAAGACACACAAGGCTAATTTTTACCCAAACATGACACTACCGTGGTCGTGTCGTGTGGAAAAATGCATTGTGTCCTTCATTCCACGAAAATGAGCTTCCACCAAGTTGAGCCAGAAACCATCGAATATGCCATTAACAGACCTACAATAAAAGTCAAATGAGAGAGTAATTGATAGGTTCGGAAACAGATGAATTAGGGCCTAATTGCTGAACTGTGAAGAAGAAAAAGTAATTTTAAACAATTTATTGAATCGAATAAATGCAATGGCATATTATGGAAGGTGTCTAGGGGGGCTTACTTCATTGCAATATCTACGTCGTACTCCGTAAGTCTCTCAGGAGGCGGTTGGCATGGGGTGTTAGGTTATCAGTCTTCAGTAACTGAATGGACGTTTTAAGGTTAGTCGTTTGAAGCTGGGTTCATCGGTCGTCATTTTTTTCGATGTGTAGCTTTGTTTTTGTTATGAACTGGAATTGCACCATGAAAGAGAGAGCCCCTTAATATGAATTGGTGATGCATTCTATCTCCCCTTTCTGATCCTAAAGACTCAAAAATCTACCGATATAGGGACTCCTCTCTTCCTTGGTTCTCTATTAGCCGCCTTATGGATTTATTGAATATTTTTTCTTTCTTTGGTGCTGCTACTCGCAAACATTTTTTTGTTTTTGAAGATTTTGCAATTTTTCAGTGATTAAGGCCCCTCAAGTAGTTTCGAACCACGACCGTACTTAATTGAAGAACTCATTTAGTAGTGTTTGTTAGAAGAGACGACAGTGAGTTAATATTATTTACACCACTAGGAATCGGTGGGTAATGTGATAGAGGCAGGATAATCATGGAATGGGGAACGAGTGGGTGGAAAAAAACCCAGCCTCGGAATTAACCGCGCAGATCAACGAAAGAAGCCGAGGAGACAAACTCAATTTTAACGTCCCCTCCGAAGAAGTGCTTTCAACTTCTGCATGGTGCCCTGCAAACCGAGGTTTTGGCAGGGGGTAAAAACCACCGACACAACACCAATAATTAAGTTTTTCTCAATTTTCAGTCGCAGTATATGCATGTAAAATAATAAAACAGATGTAGAACATCATTAAGTGCTCCCGACGAGGAACCAAGTACAGATCGGCATAACTATGAAAAGTGATGCAATCTCCGAGGTTCAAACTCGGACCCTCATAGTGCGGAGCCAGTACACCAGTCGCCCGACCCCCTGGAGAACTAAAAAACAGGTTTTCGTCCTTGATTGGGCAACGACTCTCGGTTTAAATGATGGACACCGGTTTTATTTTACTTGAGGCTATTCCCAAATACCGATGTCGCAACAGTACACATTATCACGCATATTAAGTTGTGTCATACAAGTTCTGGTGTTAGGTTCCCACATCCAGTGTGAACCGGTGACCACCGTGCCTCACGAGCTGTTAACTCGGATGGCTAGGTCCAAGAGCGGGACACGTGTGAGGAGGTCTCATGTCCATATCCGCTCAACCCAACTGTCGCGCGAGTTAGTTGGACCGGGGAAGTCACCCGACCCCCGCTGTCTGCCGTCTCCTCCCCCGCCAGAAACTCGCATTCGGTCCAGTTCGGTAAGAAGATGGGAGAGGGATAAGGGGAGGAGGTGAGAGGAGACGATAAGGGTTGGAGAGAGGGAGGGGGATTAGCATTCAGACCACCTCCGAAGCGAAGGCGGGCGAAATTAAAATCATGCAAATTGGAAATGCCTCCGTGCATGCCGGGGTGGGGAAAAAAATAAATTCCACGCCGGGCGGTATATTCACGAGGATTTTCAAAAGCATAAAAAAAAACTTCGCGGAGAAGAGAAAAGTTCGGACAAGCGAGGGAAGAATTGGATAAATAATAAAAAGAGTGTTAAAAGGAGGAGCGGAGTGGGGATGGAGGGAGGAGAGGGTAGAGGGGAAAGTTGGGGGGGTGGGTGGGGTGGGGGGTTCTGCTTACATTAAGAGGGAGTGATTTCGGGAAGGGAAGAAATAAAGCAACAATAATTACGACGGAAAATGCGGCAAAATGCCCGCGGTTTTCCGAGAATTCGAATTCCTAAGCATTTTATTTATTCTTCTTTTCCCTTGTTCGTTACGTGCGAATAAATTTCCGGCGGGACAAAAGGGGTTTGGGGGGATGGGGTTTGGAGGTATGCTAAGGGGTGGAGGGGGATTTTTTCCTCGAGGTGCAGACAGGAATCGTGGGGAGGAGGACGGAGGAGGAGCCGTCGGAAAAGAAACAGTCTCGCGGGGGATGAGATGGAGCAAGGGATGCCTGAGACATGCAGATACGTGTATCTATTTGAAAAGTTTATTTCGGAGGCACTAACATACTTATCCAAAAAAATAATGTGCATAAACTCTTTCAATAAATTCCGTAGTTCATCAATAATTTGTTCATTAAGCCTGAAGCTATCGTTATCTTGGTAAGGCCTCTTTTTTTTAGATGATCATATATCAGTATAATAGTGGAATTTATATCCAGTAACGTAAAATTATCTCAGGAGGAATATTCACTCATAAATATGGAAATTGAAAACCAACCACCAAAGGCACGCTCATAATATCAGTTAAAAGTTTCATATTTAACAAAACTGTCCTTATGTTACCAAGTTCACAGAAAATATATTTAGAGATACTTTTACGTTCTTGCTACGATGGCACTTGACATCTTCTATTACAAAGTAAAGCACGAGACATGAGACGAGTACAAAATGTTGGTTCCATCTCTGTTTCCTTCAGGGGTGTTGACCATCTTTTGTCCTGCTTCAACTCATGAACCAAAACCCCCGTAACCATCCGGTTGAAATTTTCATACGTCAACTTTTCCTCTAAGTCTCCAATAAATCCTTCGTGGAATATTTCAAAACTAAAAAAACCTTTCCATCAACGAATTTCCTTCCCTAAAAAAGCTACGATTCAACCCCAATGTCGTAGCCAACGCCGCCAATTAAGACCCCTCGGTAGTAATGTTAAACATCAAAGGCTACATTTCCAAAGTCTTTAGTCATCTCAACGACACATTCACCTATACCACTCTCACCAACGACCCGAATTCCACTTTTCAAACAGAATCTCCAAAGACATGTCCCTACTCCCACCCCAAAATCCTAGAACACCCCAGTTGTATCTCCTCCCAAAAATACACACACTCAACATCCCCTGTCACCCTAAATTCTCAATTTCAACTCTCCCACTGAAAAAAAACCCTGCACTTCTCTACCACCACTCACAATCTCTTGTACTCTCTATGCCCTCCTTCGTAAAATATACATACCACTTCCTTCACCGTTTAAATCCTGGCTCCATTCCCTCCACCACCAAGTTACTTATGGTCACCATCGACGTGACTTTCCTCTACACCTTTATTCCCCATAAAAAAGGCTTATCCTACCTCCAACAATATGTTTATCTACATCGCTCACCCCAGAGTCCTTCGACCGAATGTTTCCTCAACCTAGGCACTTTCGTCCTCACAAAAAATGCATTTTCTTGCCAAATTAGTTTTCACCTACCAAAAGGCATAGCGATGAGAACGAGGATGGCGCCATCATACGGCAATCTCTTCATGGGCCACCTTGAAGAAGCCTTCCTTTCGGAAAAACCCCTCAAACCTCTTTTCTGGGCCCACTACATACGTAGACATTATTTTCATCCTCTAAATGCAGGTCTCGGAGTCCCTTAACAGTTGTCTCATCGACCCTAAGTTCTTTTTTCACTGTTGAATTTACTTCCTCCATTTCAGACTCCACCATCACCTTTCTTGGCACAGACATCCAACTTCACAACCACAAATTCACTACTTCAGCACATACCAAACCTACTAGCCACCAGCAATGCCTACATTTTACTAGCTTCCACCCAACTACACCAAACGCTCGATTCCCAATTCACTCTCTATCTGCGGATATGGGATTTTCAACTACACAGCCACCCTCAGTAAATGCCTTCACGATCCCCACAGTACATTTCACAAACACAATAACCCAGAAAATCTACAAAATGAAATCCGTCGTTCCACCCGACCTTACATTCCACAAAGAAACAATACCATATCTGACGCAGGACTCAGCCTATGCACTACCAATTTTCCAGGATTCATAAGCCTTTCTCAGATAACTTTTTCCTATTATAAACGATAATGACACAGCCTAATCTCTACTGCCCCAATGCCCTTCTCTCACATACAGATATATTCTGAGATCACAGAAATATTCTAAGATCCACCATTCCCTTGTCATATTTCCTCATCTTTCCCCTACTCGCAACCGCCCCCGATGTAACATGTCCACTCATTAGATCTGCTCCCCACATCCCCTCCAATGGTCCATCTCCCATCGGTGTTTGGCGAAACTGGTTTGGGCGGCATCTCATTCTGAAGATATCGCTTGTATTCCTCGGCAAGTAGCTTAAATGATCGTTCCTATGGGCCCTAAGCAGATTGAGATGCAATCTGTACATTTTACTTTATTAATGCCACTTTTTTCTATGCTTTCTATTTGGATCTTAGTTTTAGTCAAACCTTTGTAATTATGTTGGTTATATTTAAGGAGATTCCTCTGTCATAAGGAAATCCACACCAAACGTCCTTGATGGTTGCTTTCCGGTAAATTGAAAACTCAAAATATTTGTTTGCGGTCAGGACTGTGTTTTTAAAGGAATTGAACTTTACTTTGATTCCCTTATCACAAGTAAAAATTGTAATTTATTATATTGAGCATTTAAAGTGTTCAAATAATGTCTAACTGCATCTCCGTACTAGCCCAAAACGCGGACACGTCATCGACGTACCTGTAATAAAATTTAATATACTTGACGAATGGAATTTATGGAATTGGCATTCATGGAATATCTCTTTATGGAATTGTTCGAGCAAATTTTGATTTTGTCCAGAAAGTCCATAAATAACTAGGAGCGGCAATATGGATGAGTCAATTTCCAACCCTCCCACTTGCTGGTAGTATTCACCGTTGAATTTTTGAATGGTGCTTTTCTACACCCATCTTGATTGGGGTTATAAATTCAATGAAGAATTGGAGTTTAGCTCCAGCAGAAATTTTAGAAATTTTCTACGCCGTATTTGAGTTGGAAACCCCATGAGTACCCATTGGAACCGTGGTTTGCGGTGTAACCGATTCAACAAGAAAACTCACACTGTCTACCGTCAAACCTGGCGGCATCGCAAGAAATCTATTGTAAATATGTACTCATTCCGTGATCATTAATTCTCACAAAGTTGATCTTGAAACCATTGAGTTCATAGAAAAATGAAATACTCATAAATTGGCTTCGACATTCTACATTTGTTTTAAGAATCAAAAATCGCATTCCTGGACCCAAAAATAGCGGAATGTGTTCGGTATTCAAACCTCTTAAATATCATTAATTAACAGTTGACATCCATCAACTCTGAACCGCATTTTTTTGTCAGTCTAGGTCAACAAACGCGGTGAAAATCCGGGGAACATCGAATGCATGCTGCGGAAACATGCGAACGAACGGTAAATATCCATTTCTGCACAGACATAGATACTGTGCATAAACACTGGAAAACTTAAACGAATCCATCACTATAATTATTAAAAAGTTTTAACAAAGAAAAAAGGAAAATTCGATGGAAATAATCACCATCAAACATTGTGATCAACCCAAGGGTCGCTTTTGGGCAACTGCGGTGCGAGAAATGCGTACATTCAGAATACTAGCAGAGGTACCGACTCCCTCCTTGCGCCGTAAAATGAGCGCCATTTCACAGAAATATTAAAAAAATTACTAATAATCAATTTCAAACATAATGGTCCAAAAGTATCACCTGAGTTTGGAACTTCAAATCTTTAGGTCAGTAGCCAACCACCTAACCCACTAGGCTACCGTCATTGACAAGTAGCTATTTCAAATCTTCTTTTCCCTAAATCAATTATTATTTGCAGAGAGAAGCCTATGAAAGACACTTACAAGGAAAAGCCTGGAGACTGGACACACCCTGGAGCACGAGTAATTTCATGAGGACTATAGTTAGAAGAACAAATAAGATGGAATGAAATACAAAGGAGGGGTATCGTAAAAGCTTAAAGAGCTGCCTAAAATACTTCCTTGGATTGGTAATTCTTAATGATCCCACCGGTGGGACCTTGAATGCGAGATATAGTAAATCTACTTGAAGATATAGATAAGAAAATGTGCCTTCCCTACATATCACGTAGATTTTACGAGCATCTCTCAAAATATAAATATTATGAAAGCTATAAGGGCCTCTACAAGCCAAATTTGCGTGTGATCACCCATTATGATAGTTAAAAGAAACGTATTTCTCTAAACAATTACCAAGAAATCGACTACTACTTGCATGAACTGCAAGTGCTGGCATGTCATGAGCAACCCGTTTGGTAAACTCCTTTAACACTTATCTATTGCAGGCTGGCGAACTTCCCCATGTGCACGTGAAACCCTTAGCGACTGACAATAATACACAGTAGCAATGTCCATAGCTGGTTTTGAGGCTACGACTTAAGCCTTTAGAAGATGGGATTGCGCCACTCCAACGGAGAATTCGACGCGTTTCCGGGGAATCCGCGGAAAACCGGGATCTCGCCTTCCACAAAGCCGAGTGAGACGCAGGCAGGGAAGGGGACGAGAAGTTGATGGGTCGGTCGGCGGTGGGCGGGTGTGTCGGGGGTGGAGGCGGCTGTGGTCAAAGGGAACGAACGCGGAGGAAATTTCCTGAAGTGCGAATTTGCAAGTGAAATTTTCATTAAGGATTCTTCCTCTCGAGAAAGACAACGCCGAGAGAAGGGAGTTGGGGTGAGGGGGAGCTGGGAGGGAGGAAGGAGGTGGACGAAGGCGCCGTCGGCCCCGTGACGTAAGGAGAACCAGCAGCCACATACACACAGACCACGGGAAGTCGTTGCGGGAAGAAGCAGAAGAAATCGCTTTAATTTCCATTCCATTCCTTCCATATATATATATGTGCTGGGACCACTTTTTCATTCTTCCGTCGTTGAAAGTTCGCCCTTGCGAGGGGAGACCAACTCCCTCCTTCCCCTTCTTCTTTCACCTCCGTCCATCGTCAAGCATTTCACACCTACTCTTCCCTCTTACAACTCCACCCTCTCCCCAACTTCAACCCCGCTTCGTCCAGGAGCCTCATCAGACTCGATTATGAGCGAATTCATTTCCAAGACATTCAAAGAAGGGCCTCACGCGGCCTCGGCCACAGTTACGGAAGAGGGAGAGGTGGGGCTGCACTTAAAAAAGTACAGGCTTCGTGAATCACCGGGTTCAAAAAAAATTTACTCCAGGTTTCAATCGGCAATAAGCGCTTCGGAGTTATAGATATACTTATTGTTTTCCCCACGATGCCTGACCGCGGGTGTTAATGCGTGCACGTGATTTTGTAAAGAGGACGAAGTACCCTTTTGAGTCACGGCAAATTACAAACTTTAAATCAGAGTTTAAAACTTGCAAAGATCTAACTAGATCCACTTGGTGCCTTAATATCGGTAATTTTGTTAATTTATCGATTTCCTAAGTAAAATAATTTTTATTTGGTTTTTATTTTAAATTGTATTCTTCCTGTATTTTTTTAACTTTTGCAGCATACATCTTTCGTAAACCGAATCGCAAATTATTCCGATTGAATCATCTCTATAAGGAAATCAAATAGTTAACATTTCGCCGCAAATCGAGTAGTGTTTGTGAATAGAAGTGTTTGGGGGAATTAAAATAATTCAAAACTTGCATGATTCTTTCCATAGCAACTGTCGCAGTAAATTTATTTTTTAAATAAACAAATCCGGGAAGATCATCTCATAAAAAAGGCATTATAATGTACATACGGAAAAAATTTGATCTATTTTAACTGTAATCTATCTTAATTAAGATTTATCATTCTTAAACAATATCGAATTGGGATCATGTTTATAAAACAAAGATAAGATGCTGATTGATTATAAGGGTGATATCTCTTTAGGAAAAATTATCGTTCATTTTGCAAGTATGACTAATTCCTTCCAGACAAAGATTCGAATCCAAATCCAAGAATCGATCCAAATTTAATGAACGCATGTTTCTTTTGAAGAGCATATTGAAAATAAAAACTTTTGTTAACTCTTGTTTGGTAATTAGCAAAAGGAAAAATGGATATTATTTCTTCAAAGCAAAATGATATGCGCGGATTCATTGATTAACGACGTGTTTTAGATATTTCGTTTATATTTAAGAATTTTATTCAATATTAATGCCAAATGAAAATTTGATCCACGCTTAAATTTTTTGTATGCAGTAGTGATGCCGAAAAGAGTTGAGAAAGTAATGCGAGATCCAGATCATATTTTTCCCAAAGAGTAATTAGAATCACTGATAATTCTGAGCAGGGATTATGTCAGAAAATATATGACAGAGTATAGATAGCTATTCTAGTATTTGTAAGTTTCATACGTACGTTTTTCGCAGCAAATTCTATAACATTTGATGAATTTCGGTAGCTTCTTTGTTCCCTTGGTTCGTCACCGATGCAACTACAACAATTAAACAGGATAACCTATAAATAGAGGTCACAAAGTATGCTTCTCGGTCATTTATTCGAAGAAAGAGGGAAAATGCTTCCTTTGTTCATGCTGACGGACTGCAAAAATTAAATAAAAAGGGACACCAACGTTGGCTTAATAATTTTCCGTAGATAACTTCTGAAGATCAAGTAATAAATGCAGCTCTTAGAAAGAAAATCGGCTTTCTTGCACTTAAGAATATGTCATAGGTAACCATTGGACGGCAAAAAGATTCGTTTGGAGTGTTTCCCCGTACGATTGTGAAATTTGATCCTCGAGTATAAGAGAAAGTAGAGTGCTGTGATGTGGATTTTAAGGAGAATTTTAAACATCAAGCGCTCGGATACAAAGAGCAGAAAATAAGATGGCTTCATGAAGAGTCTCCGAGGAAGAAAAACTCTGCCGGACACCATAAAGGGATGGAAATTAAAATTAATTCTAGATGTAATGAAAAGTAAATTCTTGTTAAGTGATGCCTTAAAAAGGTAAAGGGGTAGCCAAAAAGAAACTCAAAGAAGATGGAGAAAAAACAGTCATTGTAAAAGAAAGAAGCCGTTTTACTCACGGTAAGGTGATAGAGAAAGATGGAGATCTGAAGAAGAGGCACTTCAAACCTCCAAGTAGCAGTAGTTCACCTACAACGATGATGAAAAATACGGTCGCTCGTGGCTTCACGTTTCTCCCCTAATTTCGGTTAGCATAATCATTATGAAAAAAATGGCCAGTAGATATAAATGTTGTATCTTTGTTTTATCAGTATTCTATATTTTAAAATCGGGTGTTGATCCGTTCAGAAAAGGTGATTTTGAGACGAGAAATGAAACACTCCGTGAAAACACGAGTAACGTGAAGCTCCTCTTATTCTGTTGCCCATCATTTTCTCGCGACACACGCTCCTGGTAAACGTTTAAATTGAGCCAATGAGTGCAGTGATAGGCAAGCCTAGAACATTCACACTGCTGAGGGAGCAGCGAGTGTCCATTATCAACGATGAGTGAGTCCACAGAGACCACATTTCCATCGCCTCCAGGCTTCTTTTCACCACTGGTCCTCTCGTACAAGTAACACATCCGAAAACTGGTTGGCTTCACATGCCAGTAGTTTCACTAATCGCTTCTTTGTGTTTACGCTAGTACTATATCCCATTATTAGTTATTTACTGTGAAAGAAAACCTCAATAGCGATCCTGCAGCCTAAATAGCAAAATTCATCCGCGTGTACCACTGTATCCTTCCTTAGTCTCATTTGGAGATTATATTCGTCACCTCGACTGCAGACTAATGGCTTAGTTTTGGTCTGGTTTGTCACGAGTTTGTTCTTTTACATCCCACTTTCCATACACGTTAATCCCATTGCAATGTCTTAATTCTTCTCTGCGAGGATTACTATGCCGTCTTTATATCGCAGCATACCTATACTTTCTCCAGGAATCGTACCCCACCTCGCATGATTTCTTTGATTTCGTAAACTTTCATTCTCAATGCACAAATCAAATATCAATGGAGATAATGACCAATCCTGCCTTACTATTTTCTTCATTCTAGTTTTTTACCTGCTTTCACCAGATCTTTTCCCCGCCTCATGCTCTCTAAATTTAGAGTGAATCAATCTCCCGTTGTTGTAGCTCATTCTAATTTCCTTCATAATTCTATTTCAATCCACCTTGTCAAAAGCTTCTTCAGACCACAGCATACGTGTCGGCTAAACTTTCTCTTTCCTCTTTTCTGCTATGAATCTGAGAGCAGGAATAGTTTCTCTGGTTCCTCTACTTCTTCTAAATCCTAAATCCATTCCTCACTTAAATACTCTTCCGAGTTCTTTCCACTCTTTGATAAACTAAGTATTCTTGTCGAAATATTCTACACATGACGTTGGACCGATTGTTCTAAATTTTACAATTTTCTTTCCCTTTTTATTTTTTGGCACAGGGACAATTAGGTCTTTATTTAATTCCATCGATATCTCTCGTCTCATTTAGATAACAGGTTGTATGCCTACGTCAGAGACTTAGTTTCTGCATTTTTCATATGCTCCGTGTGCATTTCAGATGCCTTATTTGACCATAAGCGCTTTGCCGCGACGCACTGAATGTTCATTCTCTTCTTAAGCTTCTTGAATTTCAGATAACACTTCATTGGCTACATCTAATAAAAGACAGTTGCTGTCAATATCTGACCTTGAATATCTCTTGCAGTCTTTTATCTGATTCCAAAATTTGTACTTCACGATCATGCAATAAATTTACTACGGGAGAAAATGTAAAAATATAGCTCTGCCTTCGTGGGTGGTTCCAGAAGAGTGGTTTTGTCATCGTTAACTTTTATTGCACGCGGAATTCCAAAATCTTTTCTCCTTTTTCCATTTTGCATCCCTAGACCAAATTTTCATAATGTTATTCTTGTTTGCCGTCTCCAAGGATTGCATTTCAGTCTAAAAGTCTAATAATGCAATATTTTCTTATCCCAATACACGTTTTATTCCTTTGGGGATAACTTTAAACAATCCTAGTCCCCATGCTAAATTTATTGACACATTTCTCGGATGTACTCTCTCTCGAGTGGTCCCCGCCCGTACATTCGAATGGGGGAAAGTGAACCTCCGATATAATTTGCCCGAGGGAGTTCCAATACACCTGTTGTTTAACGCAATAAATAAAAATTTTGCTCCTCTGAATGAATATTGATAATTTTTTCTTGTCTTCCACATTGCAGGGATGTACAATGCATGTGACTTCTTTTGTAGTGCTTCACCGTTTACAATATTCTAAATACTCAGTAGAATACAAAATACTCAAAGTTTCAGTTTCTGTTCGTCATTATCATATGGGTTACAAAGGTCA
This sequence comes from Hetaerina titia, assembly GCA_037158775.1. Classification (NCBI taxonomy): domain Eukaryota; kingdom Metazoa; phylum Arthropoda; class Insecta; order Odonata; family Calopterygidae; genus Hetaerina; species Hetaerina titia. The sequence continues at coordinate 16,001,615 of CM073775.1, forward strand.
AATGGCTGATTTCGTAGATTCTAAGAAATTAGTTTTTTTTCCAAGTATCTTTAGGCCATTCAGAAACCAGCTGATTGATCAAAGGTATTCTGATTTTATTCTACACCTCTTACCACTTCTGTTTCATCACTCCTTTGGCTTCCATTTCTTCCATATACTAGCTAACTCATAGTTATCTAATTCTTCCTTTCGCTTTTCTCCAGAAGATTTTAGTTGACGTTTACGTATGAATACAGGATTCTTAATGAGAGCATTACTTATACAGAAAGGGCTATTGCCGCGAGGATCGTATTTCCGCTGTGACTATTGTAATGGCTTCCCACCCTTAGGGTTCGGATTCAAATTTCGGCGGTGGAATTTTTCAGAAATAACCCGATTTCATGGTATTGCGTGGAGAGAATCTCAAGAGGAATACGCCATTCGTCGGATAAGTCGTTAAATTGCATGACCGTTTGTTGCCTTTGTGATAGTGGGCTAATGTCGACGCTGGGTTTCTCCCCACCGTTTCTTCCCCGATTCCCTGAAAATCTCACTTCCCCACTTTCTCTAATGGCGAAAACTACATCAGCCGTCGTTGACCTCCCCTGACAACTATTAAAACAAACGATTTTTGCGAACTTGTACACTATTTTAACACTAGGGTGATGATTGGCGACAAAAATAGCGTAGTCTTCCAAAGGTTCAAGATGTACCAACACCGCTACCTACCTGTATGAACTCGGTCGATTTGATGCATTCGTGTTTTTATCATGAGTCGGCAGTAAAACGTTTTAACTAATGTGCACTTTTCTACCTCATCATAAAAAATTTTAAAAACACTTGGCGCATAAATGACAATTCTATCAAAAACGAACGGTAGACAATTAAAAAATAACGAGGGACCGAAATACTCTACTTCAGTGCTCCTGCCCGTCGCATAGGTCACCCAACACTATCGCATAAATTGAAGTGGCATTTCAAAGCGGGTGAATTGGACTCGGGGTCGCGAAGGGTGGGGTTCCACAAGAACCTTCTATTGGGGCAGTAGTGGTGCATGCAGGGAGATTTGAGAGGGTGTATGTTTGCAGGGAGGGGGGGGTGGGAATGACCTCGTGCGTGTGTGACGGTACACGCGTGGGTGGTGGTTAAAATTTCTGGAGTAGAGGAGGGGTAGTGGGGGAGGGGAAGAGAGGGAGGAGGGAAACGAAGTGTGGAGTTTGAGGGGAGGTTCCCAGTTGAGAGAGAGAGTGAGGGGGAAGAATGGGTAAGGCCATCATCACGCGAGAGCCCAGTGCGCATTTTTCACCAGGCACTCGCCAAAAATGACACAGTGGAAATTGACGTGATGATTTTCACGACGGTAGAAAATATATCGAGGGAAAAAAGACCGAGAGGGTGAAAGGAGGAGAGAGGGGGAAGAAGAAGAAGAAGGGAGATGTGAACACATTCACACACACACACACACGTAATGCAATAAATCTCAATCCAGTCGAGGTGCGTGAGTGAGCGTTAAATGGAAGAGTGTTCCCCAAGGCATTTGCCTCGGCCCGCTTCCGTGCACGCGAGCCGTTAGCCAACTTTCAGAGCAACTCCCTTCGTTTCGACGCTTTCCTTCCCTTCCGAGCCCCTCCCTCTTTCCCCTTTCTTCGATCCCCCTACTCCCCTCTCCCGGCACCTATAAAAAAACTAAGCGCAAACCCCCGCTTTACCCCCCACCCTGATATTGCGAGAGTGCAGGCGCCTCAGCTAATCTCCCCCGAGGATCTAAACTGCGGTTTAATACTCTTATACTGTCAAGGATGAACGCAGAACGAGCGTTACCTTTTCCTGTGTTTACCTATCTTAGTCCCTTAACAGCGGGTACGAAAATCTCATGTCTCGACTGAAAGAAGCGGCATTTGGCCAATTAAGACCAATACCTTAAAGAGTTGACCGAATCACGTTAACTCTTCTCCGAGAAAAAATAGTACGGTGTATATTTCGTAACCACTTGTCGCGGTGGTGTACAGAAAAAAATGACCCGTGTGACAGTCTCCTATTTGTCGAAATTAGAAGAAAAAACTTTACTCACTTGAAAGAGGCAATCATTTTTAAGCAACCAAAATTCGTCTCACCCAAAAGGCCAATTATATTGGACTAAAAGTAAAGCAAAAGTATTCGGAGGAAGCTGAAGTGCTTCTCCATGAGTATAGTGAGAGTTGCAGACATGAGGCGAAAACAAGAAACTCATCTTAAGATTAGCTTGCATAAATCAGACTCAAAATGCAGTAGATATGCTGTATGTTTGAGATAAAAAGTAAGAATCCATTCAGTAGAACAAACTTGCAGAAAAGACCACGAGATGTAACAAATTAATTCTAAGACATTAGTTTTCGATTATGTACAATTCATAATATTAATGAGATATATACAAGCGGTAGGTCTTAGAATAAATAAATATAAATAATTTACATACTGTAATTTAAGATAAATCGATGAAAATTGATATAAGGAGTGTACTACATACTGGCTTACTATTTAGGGCGGAATGGCATGACTCGGAAAAGGAGAAGAAAATAACTAATTTAGAAGATCAAGAAACATCACCCAGGTAAAGATTTTCGTTAAGTTCAGCTGTGAGAAAATACGATAGTAGGTAACTGGATATAAGCAGGAACAAATTCGATGGACTGAATTTCCGCCGATAGCAGAGAAAAAAATGAAATTTTGGTGCGGAAAAAACACTACACAAATATTCACTGGGGCATTACTGCGGGAACTACTTACGTTTGAGAACTTAACGAAACGGATCATTTTTCCTTGGATGTAAGTACATATATCCATCATTAATTTGCAAAGTGGCTTTGGGAGTGATGAAAGTTGGAAGCTCATATTTCAAAATAACACGACCTATATTATATTGACGAAGGCGAAAGTGGTACGTATTAGGTCGTACGCTGTATGATGTTATTATAACGCCCATAGTAACCTGATTCGGCTAGAATACACGGCAATTCTTATTTATAAAACAAGTTCTGAATACATAGAATAATTTTAAAAATATTAAGGCTCGCGACTATTACCTTCATACTTCACTGATAATGAATGCTTCTTCGACCTCACGAGCGGTGGGTGTCCATTAACGCCATTGATCAGGATATATTTTGGATGTGTAGCAAGTATTTTCAACCCGTCATCTAAAGCGTTAACTTATAATGAGATGTAATTGACAGTATGATCCGCTAAAATCGTCAAACATTTTTACACTACTGTAAGGAAGTAAGAGCGAATGATTCATCAGAAAAAATAGAATGGGATTTGCACCGAATAAAAATAATGGGCGAAACTAAGTCATTTACAAAGATTAATGTGAGGACATTCCTGATTACATGGCTCACCAGAGATTGAGTTATTAGTACCCCATCGATGATCCCTATATCAAGCCGCTCGCATATAATAGGACAATCAGACTTCAACAAATTAAGAACAGCACACTCTTTTTCTCCCTCTATGAATCTCCTCTTCATCACAAAACCAATTAAACCAACCGCAAAAAAATCGATTCAACTGTTAACGGAGGCAATTTTTTTAGGATTTATTTAATGGCAGTCATCCATCATGGAGGTGATGATTAAAAACCATCCATTTGATAACATACGAGTATTAATGCAGTAATTAATTATTAAGGAGGATGCATCGAGAAGGCAATCATCTGTCATTGTGATAACCTTTTCTGCATGTTTAGTCCTTTTTCACCCTTGCCAAACACTCTAGTGGTGCCTAGTAGGGCGCTGAAGTATCTAAAATATCTTTCCATAAATTCTAATGGGTCCATCAAAAGAGTGAAAATTGAAATTACTTAATTTTGAAACATTTCTTTATTTAACTCAATCGGGATTTCTCTTATTAACTAACATTTAATTTAAACAACAAATAAATATGTTGATAATCATAAACAAAATATATTATGAACAGGATTGATCAATAATTATATTGGGTGTTCATATGCATAATTGCCAAAGAATTCAGGTCGACCCAAGGAATTCTCTTTGTAGTATGTCATAAAATCAGCAAGATACAGCTGCTTCATGCGTAGTTCATCTTTGAGATCTTTCGATTCACTGGCCCGCGATTCCTTAATGCCCCTCACACATCGTCCAGTCACATGCAATTCCATCATTCCCTTCTCAATGAAATCTAAAAGGAACACATTTCGGCGTTCGAGTACATCCAGATTATTTAAAAAAGCATTAACAATTCATGTCAATGCTCTCTCCTTCTCTTCCATTGCGTGTTCCCGTACCCTCATTGCCATTTCATATGACTCAGCATTGCCTGAATGTGTTCCTTTGCACGTTCAATAATTTCTCAAACATGTCTAGAGTAAACAAAGAAGAATTCTATATTTAAAATATGTTCTTCATTCAAAAATTAATTCTATAATGGTAATAGGAATGAAAAAGTAATTTTTGAAAAGGTGACTATATTGAAAGCTGTTTTTTATCTACCATAATGACATTCTCATAAATATTGAATGTTGATCTTGGATATAAATGGCATGAACTTCATGAAGAAGTGAATGATAAATTCACGCACAGAGAAGAAAATTGTCTAGGAGAAAGCAATGGGTGGTAGTACGCATAAAATGGCAATATGCGGAGTATTTGCAAACTGTGTAATCATTTGCATTCGAGCTGCTCTACCTCAGTGGATTGGCCTCTTCTCATGCGTCGAGGTGTGGTAGTGTGAATGCATTGATATGAGGTTGTTCCAGCCCTTGCTTGTTGTCAGTGAATAGGGTACTGTTCGCCACGGAATGGCTTTCTTCCCGTCGCATTTCTCCTCACGCCCTCTCCACCTCTGCCTTGAGTTGTCGGGGAACCCCCTCTTCGCATGCCGTCACCAGCACCTCCTGAGATGTTCAAGAAGCCGTAAGCACCCGGCCGCCGAGGGAGAGCTCTGGTGGCAACATAGAGTCGCCCATTTTTAGAGGTGTAACTCACTTGGGGGTCCTTTGGATGGTCTGCAGGCGGTGGCTCGCGTCCTTCGATCAGTTCCGTCACTCAGTCAGGAATCTTGAAGGCACATTCCTCAGTGGGTTCACTTTCTTCAACCGGCTGTTCCTCCCAGTTGAACCATGCATAGGTAGGCGGTGGGGGCAGGTATTTTCGGGGGGTCTACTGAGGTGTAATTCCCTCAGAGTCCCTAAATACATGTCCAGAAGTAAACTGACGAAGTGCATGTTTCGAATTCTCATCTCCGTTACGCTGTGGGGTTTCGCTCATGCCTTGTTTGCGCAAATGTTTGGAAAGCTTCTGGAGACACATTCTGCGTGCCTCAAACAATAGAAATAATCTTTCCGAACCCTTTCATCTCCAGAACACTTCTTTCCGTAGAGAAAATCACTTCTATTAGACTAATCCATGACAGCGATTGCACTTGTAGGGTACTAAATAGTATATCAAGCGATAAAGCGAACCGAAAAGTTAATTGCTCTTCAAACTCCACCACTGTATGCTTTTTGAGTATCGGTAACTACACATGTGTACTCGACGCCATTGTTGCGATAGTTCCATGGTTGTCATTGCTTGAATTACCGTAAATATAAATAAATGTATGCATTAAAATAAATAAAATATGTATAATTTATTTTAAGAAAAAAGATGACCATATCGCATTTAACATTATAGATATAATTAGACCCCCTACTTACATTGGCAGGGTCGAAAATTGCCACAATATTAGAGAGTTAGACGGTCGCACTGATAGATTCAAATATTCTTTTTTTCCCACCCACTATTCGGGACAACAATAAAAAGGGGAGCATCTAAGAAAATAAAAGGTACACGCTGTCGAAAATCGGGGTTTACAAGATTAAATTCCCACAAAACACTCTCCGAGTCTGGAGTCCAAACGCCCACCTAGCGTGTACCCTTGAGGCAGATGGGGTGTAGATGAATGGATATAAAATCTGTTCGAATTGTGGATTGTCCGTCCGAAATGCATAGAATACTAATCGATAATAAGTGTCTCAACTGCATGTGTTCCTGCCCTGTTTTAACGTTTTTTTCTTATCCTTTTTGTGTAGGCACAGGAACAGCTGCTAACCATGTAATACTCATAATATGTGTAGGCATGTTGCATGAATGGTGTTTGGTCGCCGCCTTTCCACGCGATTTTTGGTGGATCGCGTGGTGCTAGGTGCACGAGGAAGTAAAATGTTTATATGTAGATAGGGTGGTGACCTATCACCCCCTGCCACACGTCCGAATTACGGGGTATTTTGTAGATGTAGGTGTTAAGTGTATTCTATTCAATGAGGGTGATAAAACAGAGTCTACCATGTTGAAATTTACATCATATATCCAAGATTTGAAGTACGCTCTTTTGAAATGTAAGCCTACCACCGGAGGAATTGTGGATTGTTGATGTTATTTTCGTGATTCTAAATATTCAATTTTCTAACTGTAATCTTGCATTCTTATTACAGACATATCACTCTGGCCTACAATTTTATAAATCGGTTGCTGCATTCTTAACAGCCCTTGCCACAACTCTTCAGGCCGATAACCGTGAAATGATCTATAATAAATATTTCTTCCATTCCTCACTTCATTACAAATACGAGACACTTGGCTCCCAGTTAATTTGAGAGGCGCCTGTCAGCGAGAAGGATGTATTGAAACCAATATCGACGATTTTTTCCGCACTATCAAACTTTTAACAAGATCGCGAAAAGTTTTAAACGAAGGTAATCATTTCTGCGTGCATAATTGTAGCCTCGTACTTAATTAAATATATTCTTGACAGTTTCCGAGCGGTATAACGTAAAAACCGCAGCAGTCAATATGCGAGAAAACATCTTCATTAATTATCATCGTTGGCAAGTGAAGCAGCCTCACTGGATATTCATGGCGAGGATTTCAAGGCAATTACAACGAACTATAAAGAGTCACGATGACTGAAGGATATACTTAAGGAGGGAACATGACGAAGATTAACAACACGTCTATCACAAATTAATCTAGGATGGTTTATGTTCATGCCATGGATGTACAATTATTCAAATTGGGTCCATTTACACATTACTGACATTGATATACTATATTACTCAAAATTACGTGGCATGTTTGATTTTTGGTTAACAGTTGTAGGGTGTATTTATAGTTAAGTAGCATAAAAGTATTTTTTATTCTAAAAATATTATTACTGAAATGAAAATTATATTGTTACATTACTGTGACAGAAGTATATCAAAAATATAAATAATAATAAATTTTCATGAAAATATTAAGCATGAAAAACGTTAAATGTTTTTAAAAAAATTTACTTTTATACGATCATATTTCCTACGTAATTTGTAACTTCACTCACCGTTGCTAAGAGATTTTTAGGTTGCTTATATAAATCAGATACCGAATTTTATTTCAATAATGCTTCGCCCCAATTTTGCTACAAAACATTTACGTTTGCTCTGTTTGACTGGCCAACGATGAATTAGTGTTCCAGAAGCTAATAAAGATATGTAGCTCTTATTTTAAACCGAGAAATGGGTTAATTTCAAAGCATATTTCTTTCAACGCGTTAATATTCCTTCACGGCGAGATTTTGCGCGTATTTTGACCGGAGAAACAGATAGTATCTACGACGTGGAAAGAAATAAAGAATACATATTTTTTTGAAAAAACAAAACGTTACATTAATCTTTTGAATGCTAGTTATTTTAAAAACTTGGACATCCTCATATTTATAATATTTAATTACTGAGGAGGGGAGAACACGTATAACATATCCACAGCGTAAAAACCGAAATCATTGATTTCTTTCATTGGATTAAAATTGCTTTAGGGATGTTTTGGCGATTTACTGATCTATATTTATTCATAACAGAATCACCTCAAATATTAATAATCTTTACTTTATTAATAATCTCTATAGTAATTACTTTACTATATAAGTTTCATGAATGTGCTTGCATTCAGATACGAAAAACAAGCCCTCTTAAATCCGTTTCCCTTTTGAGGTATTTCTTGAAAGCACGTGGAAAAAGGCCATACCGGTTTTCATTCAAAATCGACCATTTCATTATTCTCTAGCTTACCGAAAGGACTGAATATGACATAGAATCAGAAATGAAGAAGGTAAAACGCCACATCAAATTTAAATTCCAAGTGCAGTGTGAGTGTAATTGGTTATCGGAACATTGAATCCCAAATTAAACGACCCTGGAGGCAAACGTTTTACTACATCCCCATGCCGCCGACAGCGGTTGAATTCTTTCCATTGATCCCAAAGAAGATAATCAAAGAGTTCTTTCGCTCACGATAAAAGGAAATGAAAAGCTGGCGACATAAAATCAATGAAAAAACGGTTTTCCCGGTAATTTATCAAATATTTTGACGCAAGTTGGTCAATCAAATTTAACTTTCGTCTGTCGAATTTGGGTTAGAGTGTTTGTCCAGCACATAAAAGTGTTATACCACTTTGTTTCACCCGGATTTGACAACCGATTTGTTAAAAAAAATATAAGGATATGAATCGATAATGGGGAGAAGGCTTTGTATAATATTCTTCTGAATATCATACGAGGGTCGCCTGAAAAGTTTCCGACTCAGAAAATTTCAGAAAAAAATGTCTTGTAATGTCGTAAATTACGATTCCCATTTACAATTCTCATTCTGGCGAACGCGGGTAGTTTTGGTGCTCGACGAGAGATCTACTTTGCATTTGTGTTCACGAACCTTATATACGGCGTGTTTCGCGTCCAAAGATGATATATGTCTCGTAACGCTATGAACGAAATGACAACGATGGTGAGTTACGAAAGACACCCGAAATGATGATATTGCGGCAATCATTGAGTTTTACACAGCATCGGATCGCATTTGCCGAAAATTTTTAAGGCCACTTTCGCATTACCAGCAGCGACTGAACGTTGCACGCCCTCTCCCGTAGTTGAGCTCAAATGCTAAACATAAAATTCAATTTAAACCGCCACGCAGTGACCTCTCCCGCTCCGTTTCAGATGCGGAATGGATCGCGCGACTTGCGGGTCAGTCAAAGGGATCGTTTTCCGCCGGCACTCGCGATCCCAGACATCCCTTCAATTTATAACATTCCACGCATGCAACAGCGATCCAATGGAATCAACTCATCCCGTGAAAGCGTTTCAAAGCATGATTTCACCTAATAATCATTCGTCAGTTTTCGAAAGTCGGTGTTGATGGGGGCGATGGTTAGGGTACGCCGACATGCTGATATTTCAATGAAAGAGTCTTCTATAGAAGAAATTATGCACTCATAGATCAACAAATGAAGTATAAAACGGAAGAAAGAAACCTATAGCGCCAAAATTTGAGGTTACCTAATTAGTGACATATATTGAAACACAACTGTGTACAGAAGACCTTAATTGATGAATTACAGAGGAACTCCAATGACGATTTACGAAAAACAGGTTGATAGTAAAGGCCAGTGCTACAGGTATCTGTATTTGGTCTGGCGATAAATAGAGCTGCAGCAACTACAAAAAATTGAAAAGATTAAGAAGAGGTTCATTCATAAAAATACAACACTGACTCAAATCCGGGTAACAAATCAATGACGAAAATCGCCTTATTTTTCAATAATAACCAAGGAAACCGTAAGGATATCTGTCCAAGAAAATTAGAGTTCCTCAATGTCGACTGCTCTGATATTAAGCAATTGATTTTAAATTGTTTCATCATTAGTTTTTCAATCTAAGACTTAGTAGCTGCAGTCTCACTTACCATTAGCCGAGATAGCTATCCTGTTTCACTTCACACACAAATTTATCTTTCGCTCTCCCATCCAATCCAATCTTCCAAACCTCCTACATATTTTCATATACACAGGTCAAATGCCGCATGAACTAGCAAAGTGTTCATTCGACGAATTTAGGGTGGTGAATCCCAACTTATACTAGACGGACTTTACGGGTGAAAGGTTAAAAAAAAAATTCCTGGATAGATAACAGGAATTTGAAAAGGAAAAAATAAATAAAAGATCGTGAATAGGAATTTGAAGATAAGATTTTATATTGAATTAAATCATAAGCTCTTGCGGTGACTAATGAAACGGACTTAACGTAGTAGAAAGACCCATGAGGTTATAGAGAGGAATATAAAAGAACAAGGAGACAGGGATGTCCCCTAAAGTAAAGCCAAGAATATCCAGGAGCGAGTTAATGAAAAGGATACGATCTGCAGGAGATGGGCTCCGAAATTCATAAAGTGAACCGAAATATAATCATAAAATTTTAAACAAGGAAGAACATTACGACATGTATAAACGACTAAAGAGCTCTCAGGCACAAAGATGGAATGCGACATGAATAAAAATTGCTTGACTACAGGAATAATAAAGAAGGAGATAGAAATCTATGCCTACAACTTAATGAGATAAAAATACAATATTTGGAAATCGATTAGCATTGGTAAACGAGTTTTGATCAATCTTCACTCAGGTCCTTTGATCGAATCCTTCCCATTCTATTTAGTAATACAGAGGCGATCCATTTTAAATAGTAATATACAAGTCATTTCAATGATCTGAAAATATTATGGAAAATCCCACCAATAAAGAAACTAGCAATAGGAGCGGTGAAAGGAAACTCCAAAACCTTGTGGAACAATCTTCCAACGGCAAGTAATGCTATTCAGGCGCAAAATTACCTACCCTCTGATGACCGTAACTTGTCAGGGTCCGTATTTGTCCGTTCCTTAGTACCAGCCATCTTATACTTCAGTTAATATCTTACAAGCCCATTTTGGAGGCAGCCTTGGCTATTTCATTCGATGGTGGCATTTATTTATATTTTTTTTCATATTACCACTTCCGGAGTACGATTGAATGCTGCCTTCTTATCCGATTCCCTATAAAAACAGAAATGACGTCATGTGGAACGGATTTTGACTACTGGATCTACATCTACATAAATACTCAGCGAGCCACTAAAAAAGGTGTGTGGCAGGGGCTGTAGCACCAGAATGGAAGGGTAAGGGATGAGGGGGTTGGGGTTTTTCAATTAGGTGGGGGAAGGTGGGGGGAACCTGTAACAAAATATATATATATATAGATGTATATCCACGCGTAGTCCCTAACCTTTACCTTAATACTTATTGTAATGGACTGACTCCTGGGGGATTTCGACTACAAGCATTCTGGTCCCTTATCGTTCTTGGAAAAAATGACATTTTAAACCGGTCAGTCTTGCAGTCTATCTCTCTAGTCTTATATTCGTGATCCCTCCGACCGTAATACGTTGGGGTTCGTATTATATCCTTGGTGTCATCGGAAAAGGGCCCATCTTTAAATGTTTTTAATAAGTTTAATCTATATTGTAAACGCCGCTGCGTAAGAGAAGCCCAGCTTAAATTTTCTAGCAAAGTGGATTCGCGTTGGTCAAAACAACGTTCGAAAAATCTAGCCCCCCTCCTCTGAACTCGATATAATTTCGAAACCAAATTTATATTATGAGGATCCCATGTACTGGCAACATAGGTGCAGCATAGATGGCAGCTAGTTGGGCCCTGACTAAGGCAAGGAAACATCGTTCCTTCACTTTTTCGTCGCATTTACCTGGCACTCAAGTCATGTGGATCAGTGGAGCAGCGTAAATTAAAGAAAACTATAGACCTGTTTCCGGAAGAATTTATTTTTTCATGCCGTATGAAAACCGTCATCTCACCTCGGAGGCAGGACTAATTTACTCCGCGGAACGCTCGAAAGTAAGGAAAGGACGCAAACTCCAAAATCAGTGGGATTCTTACGCTAGGTCGAAATTTTCATGAACCTATTCCTACGCATACGTTGCTAACATCTCTCATAGGCTTTTACTCCGATGATTTTCATCATCCTGAGTTATCAATCCGAGGATTGACTTTTAGCATCCCTCCAAGCTATTCCGTTCAAAACAAATATCTCATTACTCCATGGTGTCTTCCACTTCCGTCGCCCGCTTATCATAATATCATCGATGGCCTCCGTTCCTTTATATAGTTCCTTTATCTACAAGCTTCATTAAATTATCCGGCCTCAGGATACGTCAAATTAGCTTCCCCCTTCTTGTTCTATGTGCATCCATAAAATTCTCTTTTCACTCATTTTTCGAAGTGCATTTTAATTTAGGAATTATTAAATCCATTCTAATACAATCCTATTTCTAAATCTCAATTTTCTGATCCATCTCAATTCCATTACTTTGATTGTTTATTTCCTCGAGCCACGAGCTCGCATTATCGCCCGTGTACTTTTTGGAAATCCTAATGCATCGCCTACTAACCTATGATAGTATTGTACTAATATTCATTATCAATCATTTATCCTGATATGAAGTCATCTTCACCACATCTCCTCTGCTTCCCCCTTCCATCGCCAGTGATGTTGCCACCTATATACCCCAAAGTCCTCCACTTGTTCCAGTGCGTCTTTTCCAAGCCTTATTTGGTGAGATGGCGGGAAATGAAACGAGAGGAGGTGGCTGGAAAAACCCTCCTTTGCGACTTAAGGAACGAGGGTTGAGAAATGAGATACGGCAGAGGGAAGGGAGCTAAGGGGGGCAGGGGCGGGAGGGCCCGAAGGAGAAAGAGGGCTCACTAACCCCCGCCCCATCCGCTGAGGATGGGCGAGATGACGCGTGTACTGGCGACAAATGCGTTTTTGTGTGTCGCGCCGCGTCGCGTGGGTTCCGACAGCGACGTCAATTGCGGAGACTCCAAGGCACTCTGCTACGTATGTGCATGATGGTAGGGAGGGGAGAATAAGGGAGGTGGAGAGAGTAACGTCGAGTGGATGGGGAGAAAGGAGGATTGGGTCTGGAGGGGGGAGGGAAAGAGGGGGAAGTCTAACGCGCGACTCCCCCCCAGCCACCACCTCTACTACGGCTGGGAATAGATGGGGGGTTTGAGGGGGGTAGGGGAGCGGTATACGGGAATGATGATGGGTAGACAGTCAGTTTTTCCGGGTCGGTCGGTGGAGGGAGGACGTTGTGAGGGCGGCAGCAGAGAAGCCGGTGGTGGCGCCGGTGTTATATGGGCGAGGACGGAGCGGAGACTTGGGTCTACAGGACATGTACCTCAGTTCCCCTCATACTCGTGAAAACGCCATACGGCGAGACATGCGTGCGAGGATAAGAAGGGCCCGACAGGAAATGGAGAGGGAACACGGTAAAAACAGTTAGATCCAGCCGAGGATGGAAAAGAGAGAGATAGGAATTCGAATATTTACAATAATCGATTTCCTCTTAAACCAATCTACACTTCGATTAATGCCACGAGAGTCATAAACGGTACGGTGTTTAACAAATAATAACACTTGTTTCAGAAATTCACATTAGGATATATGTCTAATTAAATCGATTAATTATTTATTTGACTCCTGACGAAATGCCGTAAATAATTTTCTATTAGAGATCCTATCACATTTCGATCCAGGATATTTTAATCAGAGATGTCATGGTGAAGTCTGTGACTGGGAGGAAAACATTAGGGAAGCGAGGTAGGGGGTGGAAATGGATCTACACCCACGTAATACATCACAAGCCGCCGCAGGGGCGTGTGGTGTGGGGTGTCAGGTCACCAGCCATGCATGCACAACACAATCACTAAACCTCTTCCCAAATACCAGTTCAATAATGCACTACAACGAAGTTATGATGACAGCCATTAAAGAATATTAAATAACAGGATATTTCAAATCATACGGGAAGAGTGTTAAAAAGATAGGTCTATTTAAAATGCATGCAGGATATCGACAAACTATGTGCACTACCAATACTAATTGTCCACTTTCGCGCCTGTCATCTTGTCTATTCATCTCTATGAGAATCCGTATAAGGGAAAATAGCATTTTAAATCTATCCGTTCTACTATCTCCGTGATTTTACGTACGTGATCTGATCCACCATATTAAGTCGGGGTCTGTAATACGTATGTCTTCAATGGATAGGCATGCTGGACAGAATGAAATAAGATAGAAGGTATGAGGAAATGAAAAAGAGTTTTATCTAGTGTGAGGTGTCAGGTTGTGTCGCTTTAGGCGAGGCTAAAAAATGTAGCGAAGTTTAGTCATGTTAACGAGTGTATTAATATAATAAAATTATAGGAGCAATCTACAGGTATATGCTTTTAGATCAATAGGGTGGAAAGTTTCGTAAATTTGTTTTGCGATGGGCGATTTTTCAAAACAGCAGTTTTTATAGTGCGCCAAAAGTTCCTTGAACCTTGTAATAGTAAATGCGTTTTAGTCTGTCTGGTAGTCTGTACGGTATGATGTCATGGTATGATGTACGTGTATGGTGGTATGATGTGTGACAAGTTCTGTTCTTCACCTCGTAAACTCAGGATTTCTCTAACGAGTCAGTCAGTAGTCCAGGAAGCCAGTATGTGAGTCGGCTATGATGTAGTCACCGGTGTGCGTTTGTTTTCTTTAAACGTTACAATCGACTATCTCGCCGTTTCTTATGAGCAGTACGTCTAGTAATGTCCGTGAATGTTCGCGTTCAACTTCGTGGGTAATTTTAATTGATTTGTGTTCGTTGTTCAATTTTCCGAAGATTTTTTTATGCCAAGCTTGCTTGCGTTGAAAATGGCAAAAATGTCGTATCCATCCAAACCTGACCCATGTTTCGGGGAAGCGATCAGAAGTGTACTGGTCAAAGTGGGTTTTAAAGAAAGAGCAGGACGCCATCTTCAGAACTCTGAGCGTCTATTTAACTAGTCATATATATATATATATATATATATATATATATATATATATATATATATATATATATATATATATATATATATATATGCATATCGACGAAAGCAGGTTTTGAGGCTTGTTGTAGAGTAGAAGTTTGGGTTGTTTTCTTAGAAGAGACAATATGTTTATTTGGTAGTTGTGCCGACCCATATATATTTATTTATTTGAAAAGTAATCCACCGGTTAAGATAGGTTTTTGATTGGACACAACTACGTACTCTATATCAGGTCCCTCTTCATCTCTGTGTACTTCTTTCCTCCATCCCGTCTAACATCCCTATCCTGTTCCTGCCCTTTCCTCGCTTGCCCAACATTCTCCCCTCTATTACCTTCTTCAACATTCCACTACCGCTCAATACGCCTTTCATCCATTTTTCCTGCCTCCATAGGATTTCTCCCAACAAACCCCTCTACTCACCCACCATCTCCAGTACTTCCTCATTTGTTTTCCTTTCGGTCCATTTCAACTTCTCCATTCTTCTCCACACCCACATTTCAAAAGCCTCCAATCTACGTCTATCTTCCTGCTTTCAAGACCACGTTTCCGCGCCGTACATAGCTACGCTTCATATCAGAGTTTTTACGAGTCTTGTCTTAACATCCCTACTCAACGTCCCCGTCATCCACTCCCTCCTTGAGAAAGCCTCCTTGCCTAGCGCAATTCTTCTCCGTACGTCCCTAATATTTATTACTACTACTACGTCCCTACACTCAGCGATGCTTGCAACCCCTTGGCTGACTGACAAATTATATATGTATACATATTTGTATATACATATTATATTTTTATGCATATATATACGTATGTATACATATACGCATACGTATACATACATATGTGTATATATATATTCACACATATAAACACATACAAACATACACAAACATGTTGTTTAGACATCACTGCATATGCACACAAAAAGTGAGAGAGGGAGATGATGTACGCTCCCCCTTCGCAGAGAGCAGCATCCCCCGGGCGCCGATAGGGGGAGGTCGGGAGGGAAGCAAGGGATAGGGGTTGGGGGTGAGAAGCACCCCCTCGGGGAGGGGAGAGGTGGCACCTATGGGAAGAGGAGGGTGGCAGACGCAACCCAACAACCGCCTTAGGAATCCCAAATGGGACGTTTACGGCCATTTACACGGGGGAAGGGAGGACCCGCTCGCTCTCGACACTCCCCGCCCCTCCCCGGCCACATTCGCCCGCCTCGCTCGCCGCCGGGAGGGGGCAGGGTTTGAGGGAGAGCTAGGGCACGAAAAGGTCCCCTTTTAAAAGGAAAGAGGGACGGGGTAGGCCGGGGGGCTTAAAGGGAGCGGGAAAAAGGCTCTCGGCGTGGGAATATTCCGGAGAGATACTGGGGGAGGGAGGCGATGGCGACAAGAAGCTTCGCCATAATAAAAATAAACGCGGGAGAGATTTTTCGGGGGAAAAATATTGCTGTGATGCCGGGGACATGTGGTGAAGTTTCTGATACCCAACAAGAGTCCAACGACGTGGTAATTCCGATAGCTACGGCGTTTATACCGCCGCCTCAATGTGCGGAGTCGATTCCATGAGCCGCCGTTGCCTACAAACCCTCGGCGTATTTCCATTTCGCCAATTATTCGAAGAACAAGGGGCACACGTCGACAGCCACGCCGTGTTTTTCTTCCCAATATGTTTTCCCACTGACACAATGAGCAGGATTACTATTTTCCCATTCAAACCAAAAGCATTTTAATTTCCATGATGAGTGAGAATTGAAGCCATCCTTGGATTAATCAACCAAAAGGTTGGTATTGATAAGGGCTGGCAGGGCTCACATATGATCAAGTCTTATGGCGGTTGAAATTTACACATTATTAGATCACCAATAGGCACAAAATTATGCTTCTTACACCCAACAACGTATTCTACGTCAGCACACTGCCAACCCCAATTACCGCTGAAAAAGTTCTTACATTGAATGCTGGCCAAATTTGTTTGAATTTCACCCCACTGCACACTGCCCACCGGACTTCTTCGGGATATCGACTTGTGAGCGTGTGGGGGTCTCTCGAGAAGTTATTAGTCCTGGGGCGACTACGACAAGAAGAATGCAGACATCTCAATACGAAGACATTCCCGCCAAATGAGTCGATTCATGTGAATTGTATAAATCTCGATGCATATGTAAGGAGTGTGCTTAAATGACATAACGATTTTGGGGGAGAAGTGTGGTGCGCCATTTTATTACTGTTCCTAACAAAGGTTAATCTTAAGCAAGGTTTTTAGAGAATTGTTTTACCAATTTCCTAAGATAAAAAAAATTAATTATTGTTGTTCGCCATAAATGAATCATTTTTCAAAGGCACTCTTATGAAACAGTCACTTCAGAACTATTTAAACATCTGCCAAAAGATTTCGCAGTATGTCGTTCATTTCTCTGTGTGTATATATTCTGATAAAGAAGACGAAATTAGTTAAAATAGGAACATGGATTGTCAGGACAATATTGAGGACAGGAAAATTAGAAAATATTAAGCGAGAGATGCAAAGAGGTAATATAGATGTTTTAGGTCTCTGCGAGGTGAGATGGAAGGATAGCGGGGATTACTGGAGTGACAATTATAGAGTGATATACAGCGGCGGGGACGAGAGCCAACGAGGGGTTGCCGTAACATTAAATAAAGGGGTAGGAAGAAGCGTAGTCAACATAGAGCAAGCAACTGATAGAATTTTACTCGTAGAGATTAAAGCAGAGCCGACGAACTTCATTCAGGTCATTGTTCAGGTATACATGCCACCGAGCAATCACAAGGAGGAAGAAGTCGATAGCATGTACGATGAATTAGAGGATATCATCGCGAGTGTTCCTGCAGGGAAATATTTGATAGTGATGGGGGATTGGAATGCGACGGTAGGCGAAGGAAGAGACGGTGGTGAGGTGGGGGACTATGGGTTAGGCACGAGGAATGAACGCGGGGAGAAAGCCATTGAATTCTACAGGAGACAGGGGTTAGTCATCACTAACAATGGTTTAGACACCACAAAAGACGTTGGTATACATGGAAAATGCCAGGTGACTCAGAAAGGTATCAGTTAGATTATATTATGGTTAGGCACAGGTTTAGGAACAGTGTGATAAATTTGCAAACATACTCGACGAGGAAATAGAAAGGGCATTAAAGAAGATGAAAGCAAATAAGGCCGTGGGGGTGGACAACATTCCTGTATAACTGTTGAAATGTTTAGGAAAATGTGGGAAGAAGACCCTATATGGACTAATTCGTAGTATCTATGAGGAAGGAATCTGGCCAGAAGATTTTGTGAGATCAGTGTTAGTTCCTATTCCAAAAAAGGGAAAGGCTACTTCATGTGAAGATTACAGAACAATAAGTTTGATATCCCACGCAGCTAAAGTTATTCTCAGGATCATCAACAAAACGATATACAGTAAGGCAAATGATTACTTAGGGGATGATCAATTTGGGTTTATAAAGGGGAGAGGTACGCGCGATGCCATTGAAGTAATGAGATCACTAATCGAGAGGAATATAGAATACAATCAGGACGTATTTGCCTGTTTCGTAGATTTCGCAAAAGCGTTTGATAGAATGAATTGGAAAAAAATTAATGCGGGTATTACAGAAAATAGGAATGGATTGGAGGGACAGGAGACCGATCCGCAACCTGTACATGTCTCAGACTGCTCAGGTGCGAGTGGAGAACAGAGAGTCCGGATGGGCAGTGTTAGGAAGAGGTGTAAGGCAGGGTTGCCCATTGTAACCGGTGCTGTTCAACGTATATGTGGAAGAAATGATTAAAGAGGCATGGGAAGAACTGGAGATAGGAATGAATGTCGGAGGGGAATCCGTAAAATCGGTTAGGTTTGCTGATGACCAAGCATTGGTGGCTCAGTCAGCCAAGGGGTTACAAGCATTGCTGAGTGAATTGGAAATTCAGTGCGATAAATATGGGATGAGAATCAGTATTAATAAAAAAAAGGTTATGCGATTTTCCAGAAAGAGAAAGACTAAGCTAACATTAAAATTGGAGGGAAAAAGTAGAGCAGGTAGAACAGTTTACATATCTCGGAAGTGTTTTGGACCAATGCGGTCAAAGTAGTTGGGACGTAAGGAGAAGAATTGCGCTAGGCAAGGAGGCTTTCTCAAGGAGGAGGGAGTTGATGACGGGGACGTTGAGTAGGGATGTTAAGACAAGACTCGTAAAAACTCTGATATGGAGCGTAGCTATGTACGGCGCGGAAACGTGGTCGCTGAAGCAGGAGGATAGACGTAGATTGGAGGCTTTTGAAAAGTGGGTGTGGAGAAGAATGGAGAAGGTGAAATGGACCGAAAGGAAAACAAATGAGGAAGTACTGGAGATGGTGGGTGAGGAGACGGGTTTATTGAGAGAAATCCTATGGAGCCAGGAAAAATGGATGAAAGGCGTATTGAGCGGTAGTGGAATTTTGAAGAAGGTAATAGAGGGGAGAATGTTGGGCAAGCGAGGTAAGGGTAGGAACATGATTGGGATGTTGGACGGGATGAAGGGAGGAAAGAAGTACACAGAGATGAAGAGGGACCTGATGTAGAGTAGGTTGCGGGATTGGGTTTTGTTTGGAGTTACAAAATGTTTATTTGATAGTTGTGTCCATCCAAAAACCTACCTTAACCGGTGGATTACCTAATAAAAAATATATTCTGATATTGAATTCGTGGTAGTCCAGTGGGTATAGCGCGGGGATTCGAATCGGATTGGAGCTAGTTTAATTCTAGTTGATCCGTCTGGGTTAAAGATATGTGACTTTCCGGGTACCAGGTCTTCCTAATAAACTAACCGACAGCACATGGAAAACTTTTTTTTTAAAGCGGAGATAATTACTTGAAATGAAGAGTTCGGAAGGCTAATTTTGATGGGCCATTTCAAAAGGGGAAGTGATAATGAAGCCTTCAATGCGCTTACGTAATTTTCAGGATAGCCCCTGACTAGACCGACTTAATTAGAGCTTTTAACTTCTGGTTATATATCTTTTTCCATGAAGACTGGTGGGCGGACGGAGAAAATTGTGAAATATTGGCAGTAATAGTGCGTTTGCGTATAAAAGCTTTTGCGCGGTTATTTCGTGGACCTCATCAATGGGGAGAAAGCTCTTCCACTCTCCATTCCGCTATCTCTCTCTTCCTCGTGTCAACATCTCAAAAATATTCTAAACGTTTACTCTTTGTCCTTGATAACACCATTGACTTATCTGGAGCATCGAAAATCAGCAGCGGCCGGGCGAAATATTTTGGGCAATAACCATGACAGAATTATACGAGTATAAACACCGCTCCGGTGTATATAAAAATGTGCCATCGTTAATTACGTATGTTGGAACCAGAGAAGAATTTCATATAACTCTAACTATCCGTACATCTATCATTGCCATTACTAAAGAAAACCCTGGCGCAATGTTTAATTTAAACGAAGTGCCTTTCACAGGGAGATATATATCACCGACTTTATGAATAACTGAAGGATGGTGGATTTTGTTGTAATTGTACCGGAAAAATATTTTAATGTTAAGGGACAAGGACAACGAGCAACTCAACTTTGCCTTGGAAATAGAAGGTACGAAATTTAATAAACTCCTCTGAGCCAAAATCGCAAATAGTTCATTATAACATTTATCAAGTTTATTACAACCATATTTTTCTTTTACTACCTCCTTGTTAAGGAAAATAATTAAACTGAGAATTAATAATAAATGGTCAATTGAAATTAATATACCATATATTCTCAATGACAACAACCAAACCTGAAACATCCTCCTATACCATCATTCCCGGTCCTCGATTATCTACAACTATAGTTTTTAATAGAAATATATGATATCGAGTTGTAACAATTAAATACCATAATTATTATTGTTATCACTCTTAAATTTAATTAGTAATTCATTCCAAAAATGTTCAATTGTTCAAAATATTTTTATGAAGCTTCAATTTTAATCTATAACGAACTACTTATACAAGTAACACTTGTATGTAAATGTAACGAACATTTTTCATACCGATTTGGAGAAAGAGCTAGTAGCTTGTTCACAAATAAAAATTCGGTTTCTTGTTCAATCATTCGAGAATTATTCCTTAAGTTTTCATAAATTATCGATATTTTATCTTCCTCCCATAATCATCATGAATTCTTCCGTACAGAGGACATCTTTTGGACGGCAGCTAATCAAGAAAAATCAGAGTTATTATATCGTCTTGGGTTCACTCACACCTAAACTTTTCTTACTCCACAGTATTTCTTCTACATTACTTCAGACCATCTATTATCTTTCATGCCATTCTAAAAGCCTATTTCCTCAACCATTTCCTTCATTAGTTTAAAACTTTTCCTTTTACCACTGCCTTGAACATTCCGCTAGTTCTCAACACCTACATCTTGAGTCTCTATCTTCAAATTTAGCCTCATAATATTCCCTCTTTTCCCATCATCTGCAAAACTACGCCTCTCTATTTGACGTAAAATTTCCTTTCTTCCCTATGCCATCATCTAAAAAGCCTCTAATCCACACTCATCCTCTTGTCTCAAAGAAAAACTCTGGCTTCGGAACTTTACAACGCTAAGCTCCAACGAAATTCTTCATAATTTTTTATTTCCATCTTACTTAACGTTTTTCCATTCAATTTCCTTATTTTTGAAAATTCTTCTTTCCCCAACGTAAATTCATTTCCTATTTCCCCGAATACTAGGAAAATTATCTTCCAATTCTCAAGAGAAATATGCCAACCTTTCTAATCCTAGAAGACTGCGTTGAGTAATAGGAGGCAGGTTTTTAGGATGAGAGACAGGGGGAATCCAATATTTCCTCACAATATTTCTTCAGAAAAAAGGGGTTCGTATAAACTGTTTTAAGTAAAATTATGATGCATTCGATGGTATTGGCTCAGCTATGCGGAAGTTCATTTTCATGGAATGAAGAACTCAATGTATTTTTCCACTGTTCTTTATTTAGGTATGCCTTGTTTCAATGCCTAAGCGTTGACACGAGTCGTACCTAAATAAAGAATAGTGGAAAAATACGTTATGTTCCTTATTCCATAAAATTGTTATTCGAGTATTTCCTTTCCTAAAAAACTCGATTTCGGACATACTACTCAACTTGAGGATACCGTAAAAATCTTAATAACAGTTTCATCTACATCTGCATTTACATTGTACCCCACAATCTCCTGCAAGGGCGTGTGGCGGAGTTCACTAGATTTTCGAACTAACATTTTAGAGATTAACTACAAGGTCCAATCGATTTTCGGCCTTATCCTATTATGCATTAAGCAAAATTTAATAAACCACCACTGAATTTCATTTTTTAACCAATAAACTAATCGAAATGGTGTACTGTTTCGCGTCTCATTGGTCAACTGTGACCTAAGTCAAATATATTCATAAATCCTTGTATAAAATAATAATTCTCAAATTTCCCATCGCCGAAACAGATAATTTTTCTAATTTTAGAGAAAAACTGTTCCATGGGATCTGAAAACATGTCTTACAGTAGAAAAGTATTTTTTCGTTATCTCTCTTTAGCTCGCAAGTTTTACGATAAGTAATATAAACCCTGTTTACAGGTTTTATATTTTGATAATTTTGGAGCATGATCCCAACAAAGCCAATTCCAAAATTAAGTACCGGGATAAAAAATTAAACTAGTTTATTTCAAAAAATTAATTTATTCTAATTTCCCATTGCGGCGACAGCTTCATGAGCACGTATTGCCGCTAGTCTCACTGGATATTGAAGAGGTTGGTACAAGTATTCCTTGATAACCCGACGTGATATTTCCAAAAAGTTATCGAGGACATCTTTTAAATAGCTTCTAGTCCACTGCTTTTAATCAGTTTTATCAATCCACCTTCGAAACTTATTCTTCGTCACTTCTTTCTCTTCCTCTCAAGAGTTCCATATCAGATAGTTCCCATTTGATACTCATCCATTGATTCTTGGAAATATTATTTTTCCAATCCAAGGAAACGAGGCACCATTTTGATCCACCGCTTTGACAAAGTTTTTCATTAAGCCACATTTAATAATAAATGCCACTGAGACCTTTTTTGTAACAAGAAACAAAGAATTTATCACAGTTTTCTTCCCTGTAACCGGCGATTCTGAGGCCACTCTTACGGTCGCAATATTCTTTTTATTCTCTTTCTCTCTTTCAAAAAGACTGAACTCCATTTCAGTTGAGATTCATTTTGAGAATATTAGAGGATATTAAATTTCAAGGAGAACACAGGATGAAGTAGATGAACGAAGTTGCTCCCTAAGACTTCGGACTCGCCACCACAATACCAATAATCGACTAGTATTGTCTCCGGTCACTGCTCATCCCTCATTTCCATATGCAGTCCTACCTACTCGAAGATTTTAGCAATCGCAGTAACTCGACGCTTGAGTGCATCGGTGCCAGTCTTTAGATATTTAATTTTTCCATGCTTTGATCAACTATTTTCAGGTCTATTTTTTGAGGAAGAACATGGGTCATTGCTTTGCGTGCCATCACTCGCCTCTCTCCCACAACCCCGCCCAGCGCGTGGAGTCAGCCCGGTTTCCCCACCTTCGATTTTTCATATACATATTGGACACTGTAAATTGAAAGCTTCATTTGACAACGATGTAGTGCATCAAAAATAGATGATAATAAATCTTTATTAAGCGGAAAATTGCACGAGCTTTTGTCTCAGTCATCATGGCACAGTTTCACAATCTCACGCCTGGATTTTAAAATAGAATCATTTTTTTTCACGTAAATTAACACTATCACTGAAGTTATACCAAAGAACACCGAAGAGATCGCCTGGCTTTTAGAAGGTGAGAGAAAATAAAATGCATGCTGATAATTAAACTTCTCACGGAGCTCCGTGAGATAAATTCGTTCACCGGCTCATGTTGATCCCAAAATGACGTGATCAAAGTGGTAATTCTAAATCTGACACGCTGGTTTTTGCTGGTGATCATCACGAGAGGTGAGGCGCTCTCCACGGTCGCGGATTCGTGATCCACCTTGGGCAAGAGTGTTGTGTCAACTCTGGTCATTAGATTTTTAGGACTCCCAATCACAAGCTAGGGGATAAGTAACGGAACCACATGAGTAGGTAGGTCACTAGATACATCCGAAGAGCAAAGAAAAGTAAAAATATTTCGAGGAAATAAATAAATATGAATTAAATAAGAGAACTTAACAAAAGAAACGCCAATTGCTAGTCGAAACAGAGGCTTAAAAAAACTTTTGCAATTATCCACTTAATTAAAATTTATAAAGTTTCGATATACTACACCACTGTCAAGTAAAGCTTTCAGTTCATTAAAACTAATCGGCATAACATATCGTATGTTTATTTAGAGAAAAATTAAAAAAGTTTTTATCTCTGTTATTATGGAACGGTCCCATCATAACATGCGTAATTCTATAATTTATATTTGTCAGTCGATTACCTTTTTATCTCTAAGTCACCCCAGCCACCGTTAATCATGGACCCAACGATTCATGGAACACCAGGGGGAAGTTGATCAAGCTAGAGTCGAAAGTACATCCAACCCTTTTATTCAAAGTGGCTGATGCGTTGAGAACTGTTTTGATGGACGCGAAATGCGATGTGTGGAAGTATTCCATAGCAATCAGGTGAAATAAGCGACACTGGATCTTCCAGGGAAACCACAGGCGGCGCAGGGAAAGGAACTTGTCCCCCTTCCCTGATCCTGATTTTGTGTGAATTTCACACACCGTATTGGGTTAGGTGACCTCATCACTTGGTTATCAAATAAACCATCGAAGTGATTGCTGAGATTGAATTAATTAGGATTACCGGTCAGCAATCGGCAGTAATTTTGTTTGCTTGCAAGATCTCTTCCCGATGGCGGAGCGGTGGACGCCAAAGCCTTTGTCTTACGTAGATAGGAATGAATCGGACATACCGGGTCTATTCCCCAAATAATTAGAATGAATTTTATTACCAACGCAGATGGCTGGAGTGGGAGGATTTGTGGTGGGAAAAGTACTGGAGACACGCATATTGGGAAAACAACGCGACCCACGTCAGTGAACTGTAGACATTAACAGAGTTCGGATTGCCGCTAAACTGAAACCATTTTTGAATGTCATGTCACGAATTCACGATGCTACTTTCCATGGAGCAAAGATATGCAATGAAATTGACCATTAAGCTTGGAAAATTGGGTTCGGAGGCCATGACCATGGTTATGCTTGCTTATGGAGATGGAAATGGAGATGGAGAAATGTCCCAAGTGATGGTTTTGTGCTTGCACAGACTCTTCTGAGAGGGTAACAAGGAGTAGTAGTTTTTAGGGGAGGCAACCGACAGCTGAGGTCATTAGCACCATTAGAGATGGATGGGGGGGAATGAAGGGTGGAGAGAAGCCCGGCGTCGGTATTAGCCTGCTCTTATCGAAAGGCGCCGAGGGGTCCGGCGCTAAACGTCCCATCCATTGGACGGACGGCGTACTCACTCAAAGTGCTCTCCACAAAGTACCTCAAGTATGGATAGGAATACCACTGAAATATATCTTTCATCTCCGGGATTTTAACCCGGGCCCTCTGGGTAGGAAGCCATTGTGTTAGCCACCGCACGATCCCGATCCCCAGGGTAGCGAGGAGGTTTCCGAAGAGGAATGCCCATCAACAACACAGTGTGATGAAAATTGTGCAAAAAGTGAGACAGGCAGGATAACTGGATACAGGAAATATTAAGAGACAATGGAATGCTGAATATAGAGGCAAAGGGGGGAGAATGTTGTGAGAGTGATGTCGAGAGAGGAAAAGAAAAGGAGTTTTGCACATAATTAAGGGAGTTTCGAAGAAGGTATGCAGAGCTAAAGAATGAAGGTAAATGACATTTTGTGTCCTATTAGTTAGGGATAACGAGTACAGTAGTATATAATTCAAGGTAGACAAATTGTGAGGACGGATCAAGGATCTTTTTTTACGTAGAGATGTAGGGGAATATTACAGGTATACTTCATTTGGATATGTTATTTTGACATATCATCCCTTGAGATGGATGATGTTGATACATTATTGGCACTTAATAAGTGCGACTAAATTGAAAAATGGCTTCGTTTTTTCGAATTCTCAATTTGCCTACAAATCTTTTTCTTCAAGATTATACGCACAAACATTTAAAAACATTTTGGGTCAATGAAATATTTTTTAGCCCATATCAAACTTCCCATCTGAAACCCATGTTTTAAATTTTTCACCACATTCATAGAATCGTATTGACTTAAGCCTTCCGAAAGTTCATTAAAAAGCAAAGGTAGAGCTACTTCCAATTCCTTCACAATGATTTTGGTGATTTTCAGTGAACTTACGACACTGATTTGCACGAGATGAAGTTGATTTCCCTACTTTGGGTGTGAATCGGCACTTTTTTGCGATATCATGCTTACGGAGAAGGTTTGATTCGTCCAAAATCAAAATGGAAACAAGCAAAAAGGGTTATTTTAGAAGTGATGCTCACAAGTCTAGTCGCATCTGCTATCCCCTAGACGCGGGAGTGGTCCAGTAGTAAGAGGGAGATGAGGTAGAGGAGGAATTAATTCTGCAAGAGAAAATCCTTTACGAGAGGAAACTTCATTGCCGAAAAATTCCACTTAATTCGATCAAAATGCTGAATGCCCAAACGAGTACCAAAAAGGTATTAGTTGTTTTGCAGCTTGTTCTGATGAAAAATTTATAACTCTCTCACTGCAGTCTAATCCTGATTTTAAGGACATTGAGTATATTTCGTAATGCTCGATTTTTTTGTTTCCGATTTTCTACCCCCAAGACCGGATAAGTCGACGAAATGTCGCAAATTGCACAAATAAATCTTTGAAATGCACGATTTTGGCACTAACTTTTCCGTAACAAGGGTTTTCGGGAAAAATATGTGCATGTATAAAGACTTATGAAAGCAAACATCATTCCAAATCGGATGGTATAAGTTCCATGACTCAGAAATCAGGGGATGAGGTGGACACATAAGGGTATCTTTGGAGGGCGGACTATGCAACTTTAATAATATTTAATGATGATAAGAGATGATAACATATCATAGGAGAGGGCCTGTGGGTGTGCGGGTGAGGATGGCTGAGAAATCTACGCTTCGACAAGCGATCGGCACGCCGACGAACGATCGCGCACAAGAAACACGGCCCTTCAGACGAAGGTTGAAATTGCGTCGTCGCATTACGGTCTCGAGAGAAATTTTCCTCGGCAGTCCCCACTCCCGTTCCTCGTCCTTCGCCGAGAAGAAGGAACGCTAATCTCGGGCCGCGCAATCTCGCGAGGGGACAGAGAGAAGAGAAGTTTGCCGTTTCTTTTCTCCTCTGCGACAGGACAGGGCGGAGGAATGTTTGCCCTGAGCACACGACACATGCCTCCGCCCCCCCTCCCCTCCTAATCCCCATGTCAGGGGGCGGCGGCCCGGTTTATTTCGGGTCCCCTGCCCGCCTCCCAAACCCCATCCCTGAATCTCTTCCCGACGAATCCAAACACTCCCTCCGAGTGGGGAGAAGTGCATGGGAAGAGGGAGAGGAGATAGGAGTAGGAAATAATTCCGAAAGCGAAAACCCTTTTCGAGAGGAAACTTTATTGCCGAAAAGTTCCACGTCATTCGTGCGAAATGTCGAACACTCGAACGAGTTTCAAAATGGTTTCCTGAGCAAAAGCGCTTAGGGGTTGTGGACGACGGCACGGCTCAAACAGAGAAGAAGGCGGTGGTGCGGCCGAATACGCCAAGAACACCTAGAGATGGCCTAAAAAGACATAGCCCTGATAAGGAACACGTTTCAGACCTCCCTAAGCCTACTCCAGAACAAAGCTTCCTTTAGATATCCTGCATCTCCTCATTTCTATTCACGTATTCCTATCTATGTAATTACACACGCGTAGTATACTAGTATACCTCTTAATCCTCTCAGCCCAAAGCCCCCATAATCTCCAGCACTTCAATTGTAAGAGCGATGGACTGTATCTACTATGGAAAAAAGTGCGGTCTCTCGATCATCTTTGCTGGCTTTCTCCTTCAATTGATACACATGTACCTCTCAGGAGTCTAAACGAGTTGCTACAAAAATATTAACAGGATTCAGAATTTTCTAAGTAAAAACGTGTCATATTCATTTTAATTAAACCAACACACTCGTCACTTTATGCCCTAATAGAATATAAAGATACCAAAGTCATTGTCCCAAGTTGACACATTCAATGTACGAACACAACCGATGCTTTAATGTTTCAAAGATTAAATCCAAATTAAACTATAATTTCAGTCAAAAATAGGGTCCATCCATGTTAAAATAGATTGAAGTAAGTTAAATAATATTAAAAACAAGGTAACTCAGCTTAGAAAATTAACTAACATATTTTTTATTCCATCAATGAAATGACCACACTGATGACACTGAAGTTTAGTTTAGTTAAATTAGTTTCACTCAACAAGGTCTCCATATTTTCTTTCCTTATACCGCTTGCGATTTCCCGGTAAGACATCGGTACCCGAAATATCATCTAAGGTGGGATTCGAACGCAGCGATAGTAGGCGAACGATCGATTCACTCGACTGCCAAGCCTTCTAATCAATGTGTTACCTGAGATTTAAACAAAACTTCAGGGAACGGAGAGGGGATGTCACCCAACACGTTGGATGTCACCCAACATATAAAAACCTAAATCAATAAGTATATCGCCGACAGATGACAAAAATATAATTGATGAATTAATTTCCTGAAATAAAAAAATAGTTTTCAAAGCAATCTCTAATAATAATTATACGGCTATCCCATCTCTTCATCAACTCCCTCCTATACCTTATGTGCAAAATCCTTTAGGGATAGCTCGCGATGGTAGGACGACTATTGAAATAAGTAACCCAAACTTATCATCATCGGCTAATCATACACGTACATCGTCGTGATGGAGAAAATTTCTAGTTGAACTGCAGGCCTGAACGTGTTCTTTAATGTCCAGGCAGAAGCATAAGGAAAAATGATAAGAAAGAGAAATACATAAACACTAGCAGATTCAAGTCATCGTTCTTCCCTCACGCACGAATAATAACCATTCAAAAAAACATAGCATTACTTCATTTTTATTCAAAAAGCAAAATTTTAAAGCTTTAAGCAAACATATTCATTATTTTTATGCAGATAAGTTTCGGTGTTTCATTAAGTTTTTGCTCAATATAGATCTACATTGACGCGCAAGGCTAATTTCAAAAGTAGGGGTTGGGAGCTTATTATTATAAGGAATTAAGGAAAAGAATCTTTTGCTTATTTTTTAACCACTGAGAGAACTTGCACGGAGATGGCTCCGTTTGTGTCTGCATTAATACAAGGACTATGTCATTTCGAATTGTCACAGAAGAACATTCGCTAATTGTGTAAAAAAATCGTTAAGTAGCCTTTATTCTGGATGAACTAGGGATACAATATTTATTTGTTCGCAGGTGATACTTCAAAATTATTGTAGAGCAGTACATTTAATTTACTTCCGGAAAAAAAACAAATATCTTCCTATACTTGGCAACTAATGCTGGCCTGTAGATATTTAAAAAAAATATTTTTAATTTGTCAGAACCCGAGATTTTCAAAGCTATGCAGATAACCCATTAAAGAGGAAATTTACGACGCCAGATGTCCCGCCTAGAAACTAATCAAGATGCTATAAAGAATGTATTCAAACAAGCATTCACGAGGCGTACTTTACAGTGGCAGGCGGATGGTCATATCAGATACTTTTGTTGAGTAAAGACTTCTTCAATCTAGTTAGAATAGTGTATTTTGCTTGCAATTCAGGGATTTTGCTCTTTTGATTTCCGTGGTATATTTTGTAGTAGCCGAAAGGAGGAAGGATATTTCCAATAAAAATCCTTTGCCCCTCTTTTCAATAGTGAGTGTACATTTTATTTTTAGACTAATACTCTTATTACACAGATTTGTGGGATCTATTCAGCATGAATCTCCATGATAATTATTTTCACTAATTTAAGAATAATGAGAATATATTATGACGAGAATACGAGATGTGTTCAAAAATTAACGGGAATGTTTTCATTTCGCGGGCTTGGAGAGTCCAATTGTCAAACTTTTTTTTGTTATGTTTTTATACATGCCCCTGAAGTATGATAAAACTTTCAGCTGTTTTCATTATATACTTTGTCTGTGACAGCCACTAAGGTTAGACGTGTTTTATGAGCTGGGCGATTTTTGTTTGTTAAAAGAAATGGATCAAAGAATTTGTATCAAATTTTGCGTGAAAAATAAAATAAAGTGTAACAAAGTGTGTGTGAAATGTTAACAAAGGCCTATGGTGAGTCTGCTATGAGTAAGTCAAGAGTTTACCAGTAGTATAAGCGTTTCCAAGAAGGCCGTGAAGACCTTGAAGATGATGAACGCCCTGGACGCCCCAGCACATCAACAATCGATGAAAACGTGGAGAAGTGAAAGAAATGGTTATGAACGATCGCCGAATCACAATTAGAGAGGTCACTAATGATGATGTTGGCATATCGATTGGATCATGTTATGACATTTTTTCCAATTTTTTGGGTATGAAACGCGTGTTTCGTTTCATACCCAAAAATTCGTTCCAAAATGGCTTTTGCACCGCGATAATGCACCAGCTCACACTTCATCCGTTGTTCGTGAATTTTTGGCCAAAAACAATACTGTAACGATGCCCCAGCCTCCATATTCGCCAGATATGGCTCCTTGTGACTTTTTCCTATTTCCAAAAATTAAGATAACCTTCGTCGTCGTTTTACAGCCGTAGATGACATCAAAAGCGCATCGCTGAAAGAACTAAAGGCTATCTCAAAGATCTCCAATGGGGACTACTTTGAAGGTGACAACATTAATGCATAAGAATAAATAAATATTATTGTCCGAAAAATTAAAATCCCCGTTAATTTTTGAACATACCTCGTATATGCGTCATTTAAATAATTCATTGCACATTCAGCTTCATGAGTCAGCGCACTAATACTTCGTCAAATAACATTGTTTATGCGTGTATATTTGTTGTACAGATGTGTCCTGACTGAGCACGCATAAGAAGTGACAGAGAATCGATTCCACCAACCATCCGCGATGAATGGCTTGCAGTACTCGGCGAAAGACCAATTCTGAAAAATGTATTGGGGCAAGATTTGGGGTTATTATTCTAGTTAATTTAGCGTCGTTTGCCTGCAATTCAGGCTTTTTTCCGTACCATTATAATTCTGTCGTCGGCAAGTAAAATGAGGAGGTGCAGAAGAAATGAGGATCAATTGATTGGGGAGATGCATGAACTTGGAATGAAAAACCTTTAAAACCCCTCTGCCCGACGCAGGCAATGCACCGCGAACTGACTTCGAGACCGAGAGAAGTTGAAACGTTGGGATCGGAATCGGACCACTGAAAAATCCGACCACCACCGAGATTTGAAGCCGGAGTGGGAATCCAGTACATTAGCCACCGCAGCATCCCGATCCCCGGCAACTTCGTCACGCACCTCAGGCGGCCCTCAAACCTTTTTATCCAAAAAAGAAATGAGGAATAGACGAAAGGAAATCACTGCTCGAGGGACGGGATGTTCTAGAGACGCGGAGACACGACCCTTCTGCTTAACCGAAAGCGGAACTTGTGCATGTTAAGAGTCTCAGAAGTGGCGCCCCCCGCCGGGAGGGAGGTGGGGCGGAAAGCGGGGGTGGGGGCAGGAAGGGAGCGGAGGTCACCGGGATTAATAAAAGGCATCCGAGGAGATGAGCTCGGCCGCTATATGACTGGGGGAAGTGAGGGAGGACGCGTGGGGGGATGGTGCGGGAGGGGGTTGACGAGTGGGACAAAAGGAGTCGACGGGGTCCAAAGGGGGCGGGGCCCGTTGGAAAGGGCAAGGGGGTGGAGAGACAAGTGGAGAGTGGGTAGGGTTCGTCCCCCACTGCGGCCATGGGACGGGCAACCATCCGAATGGGAACGCTTGATTCCATTCTCTTGCACCCCCAGGCCGGATCGGGGAGAATTCTCGGGACCTAACGTCGCGCGGAATAAAAAGAGAAATATTTCGCCGTCAGCCGAGGCCCCCCCCCCCTCAATCCCACCTCCTACCCTTCCCCCTTGCATGGTCATCTCCTTGATTAGAATCCGGCGATATCCAGTGCCGATCTGCCGTCGTTGGGGATGATGAGTGCTATACTGCCTTCAGCAAAGTCACTATTATGTTACTGTTTGTTACTTTTAAATATTTAAAAGCTACCGCGGCTATCAACTGGAATTTTTTTAAACTTTAGCATGTACTTTAACAACGCATTTATTCATTTCTTTATTCATCAAGTTCATTAATTTCTCCAAGTGTGTCTACAATACCTAAACTTGGTCGCTTATAAAGGGACAATCGTGTATCTACAACAAAAATTGTTTACTCCGAATGTATAAGATACAATGAATATTGAAACTGTTAACTATTTATCCCACTTGAATATTATTGAAATTAATTCCATTTGGTCAAACAATGAATTAATTATAATGTTAACGAATTTAAAACGAGTCGCGTATTCATTTGTACCTTCCAAGTAACTTGCTCGACTTCGAGAAACGGGTTCAATCGAACTTTAAATACTCCACCTAGTTTTCAACATAAAATCTATTTTGACACCACGGAGTCATTTTTAAGGCAATCTTATAAAAATCAACCGATAAGGTAAAATAAAAACTGTGAGCCATATAAAAATACAATTTGTCAGCAATTTTAATTATCAGGCTGTTTCACTGCGTTTAGCTAGAAATATGTATGGGGATTATAGTACAGTGTGTGAATTACTAATTGGGAAGAAAATGAACTAAGTAAGTTAAAAGACATTTGCCATGTAGTTTTATTTCTTTTCTGTCGATAGTGTACAAATAGTCAGTTTGCCGGGTAGAAATCAAAAGAGTATTGAAATGAGATTTAAGCCATATATATATGCATATTTAAATTCATAAATAAGTTATTACGACAACGTGATATGGCAAAAATGATGAACGTAAAGATAGAGACCTTCAAATATAGTCCTGGATTATATCTGAAGGATGAGGTGAGATGTGAGGAACTGAAAAGATGAGGTGAGATGCGACAAGAGAAGAGAAGGGAAAAAGGTGTTATAGAAATATCTACCATATGGAAAATCGGAAACAGAGGGCATTCCTGAAGACATTGAATGTGTGAGAGAAATAATGGAAGAAAATGTCCAGGAGAACACCTAATGAGAAATACGCCAAATTAAGAGGGATAAAAGGAAAATGGGTATCAGAGCGTAAGAAAGTTACAACTGAATAGGAGAAGAATGTGGCGTTGGAATGAGTCTATCTTAGGACTGAAATACTCGGATGTAATTACAATGCACATAAAGTAAGTAGCTAAGTTGTTTATGACGTTTTTAGGCGTAAATTAGGCGTATTCGAAGAGTGTAAATCATACCTTGGCAATACTTCTTACAAACTAAGAGATACCCCGTTGAATCCAATTGATGAATTTAAATTTTTGGCCTAGTGATTATTCAAAGATAAACATAAGAAAATGGATAACGTTTCATATAAACAGCGAGTTATTCGTCAAAGGTAGCCTTGGTGGACGTCAGCCGCATGTATGAGCAAAGTAATCGAAAAGTTTCTTCGTGTAAAATTCGATTATATAGACCAGAACTCGAAGTCTGATCACTCCATTTACGGCCAACCATGAGCCAAAAAAAAGGAGCAAATTAGTGAAAAAAAATGGAATCCGGGTTCGAATTCCGATCGAGGAGAAAGATTTTTCCACAGCTATCTTCTCTCATGTGTTCTTTTCTTTTGTAAGCTGCATAATTCGTCATCACTCTACGAGTTTCTGATGAAATGCTATTCATGCAAACAATGTTCTTACGTCAATCAGTTGACGAGAGCGTTCGACTTCACACGTAAGACGGCAAAAATATCGAGCACATAGTTAAAAAAACAACCCTGTGCCGGACGACACCAATGCCAATTCAGCTCCCGCAAAAAAAACAGTCATTTATTCGATCAAAAGAGATGAAAAGTTGACAGTTCTCTGAGCCCGTTCAACCCTCGCAGATTCAAAGGAGAAATTTCGGAGACAAGAACGTTAATTGGTTCTTTCTGCACGTGATCCCCTCCGCGTCTGCCTCTGCACGTACGGCGCCTCCAGTGCCGGCCCCAGAGGCCCCGCCACGGAGGTGGAATCGAAATGATTCCAAAACAAGCAGAGATTCGAGCCACTGGGGGCAGCTAAGGAACCTCGGGTCAGGACCAATGAGTGACTGTAGTCCCTCAAGGACAATAACCCAAAACTCACGATTCGCCAATACAGTTCATGTAATCTGCGACGGCTGGAGGTGATTTTCGTTACCAAAATATTTTTGAAATTTTACATTTTAGTTGCTTTTTTACATTAAATTAATAAAAGAAGCTTAATCTGGCAGTTTAATTTAATTTAAAACGAATTTATTATTTTATTTACGAACAGTGAAAGCAAAATTTAACGCAGTAATGAAAATTCTCGCGAGAAAAACACTCGTACCTCCGAACGCCGCCAAAATGTCTCTCACGACAGGCTGGCAACGCTGAATTCTTTGGGGGATCGAATCTGAGGGCCTGGCTCAATGGGTGTCGTCGGTTTAAGTGTTTCATCTTTTACTTCATTCACAAATTCTTGGTCATGAAGTTTTCGCTGTTCTTCCAACTGCAGGAACTCTCTAGAATACTTTGTATCATTATTAAAAGTTTCCATTTGTCATAAATTCCAATATTATAGTCGCGCAAGCTGAATATTTTCACATATTAGTATATTTTTACTTTCACTTCAAATGCAATCCCGTTGGTGAGGTTATTCATAATAGGTACAAGTGCTGTCCCAAAAATAAGTAGAATAAATCGGGGGGAAAAATAATTGCAGATCAAAGTTGTAAATTTAAAAAATTCTTCGTGAGAGCATCCTTACGTATTGACAGTCCAATGCCACTACCTTCGCCAGTTAAGTTAAGGTATGCTTCTTGTGAGGTATCAACAGTAAGAATCCTTGCTCAGACACCTCGTCATGGTCTCTTTGACAGTGGTCCAAAATGGCACTCAAAGGGGTTATACTTGGGTTGTACTCAAAGATCCATGTCTCGCTACCTATTCTAAAAAATTCGGGTCACTTTCACCGTGGTCCAAGAGGTTCAAGTCAAGATTGCCACACAATCAGTCTTCCGACAGCACCTTGGGGACCAACTTGGCACACCTTTCTCAAGGCTAAAGCTTTTGTAACAAAGCAATGCACAATGGTTTTCTGAATATTGCTCTTCTGCCAACATCCTTACACTTGGTGGTCAATCAGAATTGGTCATGTATCTCACTTTTTGCACGTCTTCATCGCACACTGTTGTTGGTAGTTTTCCAGGGCATTGCTATCTTCAACCTCCTCGCTACCCTCGCATCCTGTGCGAGAAGAAAACCTTGAGACATTTCTCCATCTCCATAAGAATCCTAAACCATGGTCAAGGTTTTCCAGCCCAATTTTCCACGCTCAATGAACAATTTTATCACATATCATTGTTCCATTGAAATCGGCATCGTGAATTTCTTGACGTGACCATGGACAGGCCCAATTTAGTAGCAATTTGCACATTGTAAATGCCCGCATTTAACTGACGTGGGTCGCGTTGATATTACTGATATCGCGTCACGTTTTCCAATATATCTCATTACATTTCCCACCAAAAATCACCCCAATTCAGTTATCTGCATTAGTGGTAAAAAATCATTCAACTTAATTTTGGGACAGACCCTGCATAACAGGTAAATTGTGAAGTCAGCTGCTACCATTATAAGCGAGTCTCCAGTATGACATGAGCGTAATTCAGACTGGAAATCCCTGCGGTATTATACCAGCTCGTTACTTACATACTTCATAATGGAATCCGAAAATAAATATCTTTGGATAATTTTTATGGCCACTGATGTTCCATAATTCAAATACACCTGCGCCCGCTACACACACCAGTATTGAGGTCGAGATAGAAACACACAAATTACCAATGAGCCGAGAGGAACCAGGAGTTTGTAAAAAGCAATGCAATACGCAATTATTAAAGTTAAATGCAAATATTTCAACTGTTTCATATTTTAATGAAAAAACAAACCACGCGTCACACAAATTCATACAAGATTCAACAAAAAATGTTCTCAGATCTTCCGCTCTATTTAAATATTCCATTTGTGGAGGCTTCATTGACGCAGGTTGAAAAGAGACCGAAATGGTCGCTTCCATAAAATAGTAAAAAAATAGTTTATGTATAGTAATTCATAAACTGTACCTTCAATATTTTCCATCGCTCCTAGAATCGGTTTGACTCAGCTTCCGACCAAATTTTCCCATCCGCTGAAACATTCGTGCCCATGTATTTTTTCCCTCCGGCGTCAGTTATTAATGCATCATGCGCCTCCCAATATATCGAGTACCAAGTAATCAACTCGTTAAATTTTGAATCTTCACTTACAATAAATGTGATGAAGCTAACTGTATTGTATTGTTCCGAATTTGTAACACGTCGAAAATTGTAAATTATACGTCAAATTCTACCAGCCTTTCACTCCGTAAGGCATGGCTGAAAGAAAAATAATAAAATGTTATCTCGTTGAGCAAAAATTAAGGCTAATCTGTTCCATCTACTGCCTAAATTTTCGCCAACATACAATGAATATTATCATTTTACCAGTAATATCATGTAAGATAACAGTGTGTCATATATCAAAATAGCAACTTTCATGTATACGAGACTAAATCCGTTAACAAATACTAAATAAAACGGAGGAGAGTTAAAATCTGAATAGAGTAAGAGTAGAGGGGTTATGTGCTTGGGGAAAAGTAAGGAATGTACGCCGAGATCCTTAATAGAATTTTCCCCTTCAAAAAACACACCCACATTTAAAGGGGTGTGAGAGACCTTAAAAATATGATGGTATACAGATAAACAGTAACACTATAACTGTATGGTGAGTAAACACTAACGTAACTCACTTTTGTAGGTCCTCAGGTCAAGTGAGTAAAATCACGCATTCTCATCCACGACCGAGCCGGAGACCCTTAGCCTCTACCACTCGTCGATACCGTTTCGTCGCTGTCACTCTTACGCTCCCATGGGGAAGTTACGTTTCCGTCACATCGTGACCATTTCTGTGTTGAGGGAAGGATATAATGAAATGAACATCCTTTGGCCTTTCGACTTAACTCGATCACTGGTGAGGAAAAGTGGAGCGGGGATGTATTCATGAAGGGGAAGTTGAGGGCTGACCTTTGACCCCTGCGTCATTGAGATTTTGGGGCGGTGGGGGAGGGGTGCGTGCGGGTGATGGGTAGTGTTCGGTTGGGAGACCCAGGTCCATGTTGGCAGAATTCAACAGACGCTGTGGTGTTTCCGGTGTTACCGTGTGTGCGTGCCGTGTTTGTGTGTGTTCCGGCGTAAGCGCCTGAGAAATGACCCGCGTATGATGGTTGAGGGCGTTTGGAAAATTGGGGAGGTGTGTGTGTGTGGCGTGGCGTGTATTAATAAGGGAGCATCGCTTGGGGGTTAAGAGGGGCCACCGGGGGGAGGTGTGACCAGAGGGGATGTCGCACGGCAAGAGGGGGAGTGTGGAGGGCGAGGGGAAGGGCATTCGGGGGCCGGGGGAGGATTGTAGTACTCATGGGACAAGCTGGTCGGACGGGAGGGTGGAAGAGAAGATGGAGGGACGCAGAGAGGGTGAGTGCAATGAACCCGAGCCGGGTGACCTCACGGGAGGGAGGGGGAGACGGTTGTGGAGGAAGGACCCGTCGGCTGCCCACACGCGACAAGTGGGTCTCTTGTTCCGGCGCGATATCCACCCTATACGGCGAAATATAAGTCAAGCCCCATCGTCAGAGGAGGGAGCGGCTGCCCCCATCTCCCCTCATTGGACGCCTTCCTCATATATATAAAAGGGTATGCTACCAAGTTTGCATGTATATATATATATATATATATATATATATATATATATATATATATATATATATATATATATATATATATATATATATATATATATATATATATA
The DNA here is from genome assembly GCA_037158775.1 of Hetaerina titia. NCBI lineage: Eukaryota > Metazoa > Arthropoda > Insecta > Odonata > Calopterygidae > Hetaerina > Hetaerina titia. Next base: position 16,039,413 of record CM073775.1, read on the forward strand.
TATATATATATATGCACACTTGGTAGCATACCCTTTTAAGGTAGTTTTCGGACGGACGCAGACTGTACACACCTCCAATTGACAATATCTGGCGTAACTAGATGGACCTGATGATATTGCGTTGCAAGGAAACGATTCGTACAAATATAAAATTTAGTGGAAAACCAAGTGAAGCGCATTTGTTTAACATTATCTTACAGTCACCTAACAAAACTAAAATTTATATCCAAAACTACAAAGTTTTTTTTTCAATTCCACATAGATTCTATTTTCCTTCATTTCGCCCAACAACCTTATTCTAACCCTTGTCTATCGCTTGCCTACCGTTCTCCCCCTTATCTCTATCTTCGGCATTTCATCGCCAATCAAATACCTCTGCACCCATTGTTTCATTTTCCTATCGATTTCACCCAATAACGCTCTCTCCTTACTCAACGGTACATCCTATCCGTCCATTACATCTTTACTTTCTTCATCATTTCCGTACTCGCATTTTAGAAACTACAAATCTAAGTAGAAACACTGTAACGACCTCTTAAATTAATTACTCTCACAGACTTTCCTCACAGAAGGTATCCGCTGAGAAAACTAAATCTCTTATTTCCCTTAATTTGGTCTTGCATTTTCATCCCTAGTCCATTGACTCCACTCTGGACAGAAACAAACTATTGATTCCCAGCATCCTCTCTATATGTCAATCAATACTAACCAGATGAAATTATTCTGGCTTACCCATTCAAAGTAGGAGTCAAGGGAGACTTGGCACCCAGTATTGGTAATTCCTGCAAATTGTTAAAGCGCCCCCACAATATTTGGCCAAAGTTGCCATTTTAAGAGGAAAGGTGATGATCCTGAGCATCTCCCATATTTTGCAAATACTTTATTAGGCACAGAATATTGATTGAATTTTGTCCCCCGAATACATTCCCACTTTTACAACCCAAGGAGTTAGGTCTCCTTAATAGAATATCATTCACTTAAGTCGTTTTCATAAACTGCTCGTAATGACGCTAGAGACTGGAGGGTGGCATGCCCATTAATGAGTTTTGAAAGATTTGAGAAATAGTTGAGGCCAATAATTTCCGGAACTCCTTTGTAATGCACAAGGATGAAATTAGCATTTCCATGAAATAGAATTTTTGCTGCCAACTAGTTTCGCTACACTATAACATCAACTGTAGTTTTGAAAGGGTTATAATGTGTACCATGCTACTAAAAATATTATTGCATCCTAGATATAAGTTTAAGCATAAGCACGATTGGTTTTAAAGATAAATAAGTCTTTGCGTTCTTATATTTCAGGGGGTTTCCGACGAATATGACTAAGATGTCAATAGAGTTGTGTCACATTATTTTGTCCAAAGCCTGGAAATGGAAAAAGGAGAAAATTTTGTGGTTTGAATTACGATTGTTTTTAAATGAGAGCGTCAGTCGTTATTTGATTGACACTTTTTCTTTAATACCTGAAAATTCTCATCGTCCAGAAATGCATGTATTATATAAATGAAGTAAGATCTGGTGCTTTCCCGGCGTATTTGCTGGATGAAGTTTTCTCGGGTCTTCCACCGGGTCAGGGGTTCCATGGAACCCCTGACCCGGTGGAAGACCCGAGAAAACTTCATCTATTATATAAATCTTTCTTTAAATCCTAAACCTTAAATTAGTTATACTAAGCCATTCGCTATTAATATCACTCTCTATAAAAGAGATTGACAGATTTATTCAATGATATAACTTTTCATATACTGAGACCCTAAAAAATGGTTAATTTTCTAAAAGAAATGGATGATTAAATCGATGATACAGTGGATCTAACGTGAGATAAATTTCACCGCTTAGAACTGTGACTATCGTTTAGAAGTGCAGTTAGGAACAGAAATTTACCATACTTGGCTCGATGCCAGAAAATTCTGGAGCGAGCGTGCAATCATAAAGTTCAAAGTATATTGTTGTATATTTAAAGTGCCGGGTAAACCGGCAAAGAACTTTCGATAAAGTCGTCGAAAAACCCGCCGGATGCATGCAAGACGTTGCTCTAATCAACCTAAGGGAAGTTCCGAAAGCAATGCAGCAGCGAAAATTGACTCTAAATTTTGCTACAAGATGGCATCACACAGTTCAATCCCACAAATTTTAATGAAAGTTAGGACATGACGTGCTGACAGCAATAAAGATTTACATTAGCCATATGAAAATACGGAAGCGATCGTAATCCGTTGAATACATTAAATAACCCGCATGTGCTGTATATTAACTCAAGAATGTTGTTAGGGACGGCGATATATTCTACATTTGAAAACACGATCATTTTAACTATTTAAATAAATGCTACTGTAAGTACGAAGATTGAGGCACAGTCATTTTTACCTAAACTTTACCCAGTTTGCGAAACGGCTTTATTGGACGAGTCATTCTCAGCCATAGCTCTGGTGGGGGGAGGCTGAGTACCTCCTTCTCACTTGCCAGAGGCGATCGTGCTGTGTCCTCATAGGTCGTCTCGTCTGGTTACCTCTGGAAGGGAGCTAGTCTCCCCTTGCACTCCATTGGGACCCGGGCGGGTCCACTTCTTAGGGCGGGAAGATACCGAGGCTCGGACCTGCTGTGCCCGCTTGCGGATCGGCAGGGGTGTCCTCGGTGTTCCCCATAAACCCCCCCTCCCCTTAGGTCAAACTCAGATAGCCCAAACAAACTCACTCTTAACATTATACTCACACACAAGCGCTACCAATAAGACCTTCTTATTTAGATGGCTATGCTGTTATAGCCTGCCGTTATAGCCGCCGTATTCCCCTTAGGCAGGGGAATCCTTACCATGGATCCCCAAGCCTCCAATCCAGATCCTGCCCTACAGTAACGAAAGACATGCCCACTGATTCCACGGAGAAGTCCTCTGAAAACACCGCTGGTTCATCAAATCTAAAATTGCTGATGAAAGTCATACCAAAACCGCAGTCATGTGCCAAAAATACTATCATAACATTGGATGAATGGCAACTTAACGACCCACGAATTCAATCCTTTTTAGCAACAATTAAGGGAGCAAAGGTAACTACTTCGACAAAACCTTCGTCCTATGAATTAAGACCTGAACGCGTACCTCTAAACGCTTCCTGTTACTCCAGTTCGCCAGCCCAATCGTCAAAAAGCGCTGTGAATAACACTCCTCCAATTACCACTCAAGACATTAACCCGCCTGCTACCTACCTAACCCAAACTTCTACAAACAAGCGCTCTGCTCCTGCTGAGGAGCCCTACCAAACTGTCTCTACCAAACGAAAGACCAAAAACCAACCAGCCCAACAGACCTCTCCAATTCCTACAACTAACCGCTTTACTTACTTCTCCCCTACCCTCATGGATGACCAAAGTAAGGAAACCCCTGGCCAAGATGCAGATGTTGAAACTCAGCCCACTTCACCTCCTAAAACCCGTATCCCTCCTATTTTTCTCCGCGACATCACCAACTGGCAAATTAAATACAATGAAATCCGGCAAGCCTGCACGATCCCTCCTGTGGCCAACCTCATCCGTAATGAGATTAGAGTTCAATGCCAAACCATTGCCGACTTTAGAGCTGTCACAAAAAGGCTCACCTCCAAAAACTACGCCTATTACACGTACCAACTCCAAGCCGATAAAAAGCCTCATTTTGTTCTACGAGGAATACCTGCAAACACACCTAAAGAAGCCATAGAAGAAGCTCTGGCGGACATCGGTTTTCCTGCGGAGAATGTCTCTCAGCTGCGCTCCACCAGGCCAAACAATTATCAGAGAGCAGAAAGGGAAGCAATCCGGAGTGCCAACCCTAATGCGGAGCTCCCACGTATTGATCCCCACCCTCTACCGCTCTACCAAGTCCCACTCCAGGACTCCTCCCGTTCTAAAGACTTTTTGGAACTAAAATCTGTACTTCACCTCAAGACCTCCGTAGAACCGTACAGACCTCCACCTGGACCCCCACAGTGTCTGAGTTGCCAACGCTATGGACACACCTACAAAACGTGCGGCCTCCCTCCTCGGTGCGTTAAATGCGCTGGCAACCACCATTACAGAGAATGCCAGAAACCCAAAACCTCTCCAGCCAAATGCGTCAACTGTGGTGGACCACACACCGCAAACTATCGAGGATGTATTGTTCACCGTGAACTTCTCCTCAAATTACGCAACAAAAGAGAAGCTTTGCAGCTACAGCCCACTAGCAAACCCCCGCAACAACCGGACTTAAATATTAATTCGCAATCGTTTCCCTTCTCCAAAACCCTTGGCAAAACCATCAAACCGAAACCGCTGAGACCCCTCAGTCATCGTTCAACCTTCCCCCAGCCTCCGATCAACACCATCCGCCAGCCTCCGAGCAACATCTCCTGCCAATAAACGACCAATTATCAACCACAAATATAAGAACTGCTCTATTGAGCATAATCACGAAGCTTCTCTCTCCTTCCGACAATAAACCCTTATTAGAATCATCACCAATGACCTTATACCAGCCCTGCTGCAGCTCATTAATGGCGCCTAATTCACAAATAACCACCATGTGCTTAAAGTTCTACAATGGAACATAAACGGCATTAATAATAAAAAACATGAGCTAAACTTCCTAATAACCAATCATAATCCAGACATCATCCTCCTTCAAGAAACCAGACTCAAGAACAGCCGAACTTTCAACTGTCCAAATTACCGTGTAATCAGAAAAGATAGGGCAAATGGTGCTGGAGGAGGGGTTATGGTCCTATCCAAAACTAGCCTGCTCTCCACGGAACTACAACCCCCATCCACCCAAAAACTGGAACTTGCTGGAATAGCAATAAAAGGAGCTACTGGGACCCTACATATCTGGTCAGCTTACTTCCCACCTTCAACCCCAAAGCCAGGCTCTCCCGACTTATCAGCACTGTCATCCCTACTACACCAAAAGCTTATAATAGGTGGCGACTTGAATGCCAAGCATGCTGCCTGGGGTTGCAAAACCACCACCACACGAGGGCGTGCCCTTTATAAGCTTCTATTCACCAAAAATCATGCTATTCACTCACCACCTTTCCCCACCCACTTTCATCACCACCCCCATTCCTCCGATATCCTGGATGTAGTTCTTTCATCCTCAAATATATCATTTCAAATCATTAACCTTGACAACTCTGCCTCCGACCACTGCCCCATATTTTACTGTTTTCCTACCCTTTCCTACCTACAACCAGAACCCATAAGAAGAATTAACTGGAAACATTTTAAAGAAAACTGCTTGGCCATCAATCTCGTTGCTCCTATCACTAATACTCCAGACAACATAGAAAAAGCATCTCAAGATTTCACAAGTACCCTAACCAACGTCATCCATCGTTCCTGCTACCCTCCTTCTCCGGTCTCCATCGCAGGTCCCACGCTACCTCAGAATATTCTGCGCCTAATTTCGCTCAGAAACAAGGCCAGAGCCCTATGGCAACGCACTCATCTCCGCCAAGATAAAAACCGCTCCTGTGCACTCCGAAACCTGGTAACATCCCAAATTAGAACACATAGAGAAAAAACTTGGCATGACAAAATAAACTCACTCTCACATGAGGACCACTCGGTATGGATCCTAGCCCGCAGCTTACGCAGGAGAAAGCTACCCACCCCGCCAATACTACATAATGGGAGAGCACTATACGATGACAGCGACAAAGCAAATGCCTTTGCCGACTCCCTTGAATGCATTTTTAAAAATGATAAAACGTCATTGTTGGACTCAGAAGCCTCGAACAGCGTTTCTAACCTTTCCCTTTGTCCCCTTCCCCCATTCCCGGAAATCACACCTCAAGAACTTTTTTCTATAATCTCCCACTCCAAAACCAAATCATCACCCGGCCCCGATCAAATCTCCTACAATCACCTCAAAAAGCTTCCTAAATCTTTCATCCAACACCTACTTTCCATCCTTAATGCCTGCCTTACCCAATCGTACTTCCCAAAGGCGTGGAAAACGGCCAAAATTATCCTCTTTCCAAAACCTGTTAAAAACCCTTCTGATATCCTTAACTACAGACCCATTAGCCTGCTCCCCTGCATGGGAAAACTCCTAGAAAAATGTATTTTAAACAGGCTGCAAGAAGAAATCTCGGCCTTAGACCTGATCAGACCTGAGCAAACTGGTTTCCGTCGTCACCATTTCACGACCCAGCAAATTAAAAGATTGGTTGAACAGATCACTTTCGGCTTCAACATTCACAAGCACACCCAAGTAGCGTTCCTTCATCTCCAAAGAGCCTTTGACAAGGTCTGGCACCCTGGCCTGATACATAAACTGCTCAAAACTGATATATCAATATATCTAACTAAGATCATCCACTCTTTTCTTACTAACCGCACGTTCTTTGTAGCTGTTAACAATGCCAGATCAACTACCCGATCCATCGCAGCAGGCGTCCCTCAAGGAGCCATTCTATCACCCGTTCTTTTTAAATTTTTCATTAACGATCTCCCCTCACACCCAAAAACTGAAAGCTACCTCTATGCGGATGACACTGCTATAGCATCAACTTCCTTCGACCCAAATCATGCTGCAAAAAATATCCAAGAACACTTAGACAGCGTAGAAAACTGGATGAGCGAGTGGAAACTTACCTCAAACCCAACAAAATGCATCAACGTCAATTACGCCAAAAAATGGAAGAAACCTAAGAACACCCCCATTTACTACGGCAAGGAAAAGATCCCCGAGGCATCATCTGCCAAATTTCTTGGTGTACAACTGGACAAGAAACTCACTTGGCAAGCACACACCCAATATGCACTTAACAAGGCCAACGCGGCCTTTTTCTCAATCTATCCACTCATAAAGCGCACGAATCCCCTCCGTCATCTTACTAAGGTACTTCTGTTCAAATCCATGATACGACCTATCTTAACCTACGGTTATCCAGCCTGGGGATCAGTAGCTGCAAAAAACCTGAACAAACTGACACGCTTCCAAAATAAAATCTTGCGAACTCTTACTAACGCCCCTTGGTTCGTCCAAAACTCAAATATTCACAAGGACCTCAAAATACCAAACCTACCAACCTATCTAAGAAACCTAGCCCTGTCATTTTAGCAAGCAATAGGAAATACTGGTAACCCTCTCATAGAACCTTTATGGGACTATTCTGATAATCCCCATTTTAAATACAAACGTGCCAAAACAAGTCTAAATGAATCCTAATAATCACCAAATAGTATACTCGTTAGCTTAATTTCGCCCTTAAGCCACTTATATCACACAACCGTTTATCAGCATAGCTGGGTATCGGTGTAAAATGCGCCAAACGGCGCAGTGCTTAAGCATCAGTCAGTCAGTCACTACGAGGATTGAGAGCAGATAAGATTTTTAGGAAAAGCTGTTTTGACATTGACATATTTCTGTACTTCTAGAAACTATGTTCATAGACATTAGCAAAAATCATTTTCTTTCTACAAAGATACATGCCACTTCCTAGTAACGAATATGTGATAACTTTTTCCCATAAATAATGATTTATTACACGATCATTTTCAATTTATTTCATCATCTATAAGCACAAATTACAGGGAAGTGCCGTCTTATACACATTTTTCACCAGTGAGGAAGGGGAAAGATATACAGGCATAACTGCATGTGGTAGGATGAAGGAAGGGAGAATGTGGCTGGAGGGAAAGAAGGGGTAATAATGGGATGGAAGAAGGGGTATGTTTCCACCCGTATCGAAAGATACAAAAAGTGCACGATCCTAGGGAAATTTTATTTAGAATTTTCCAGCATATGTGAACCAATTGAAAAGCAATGTACTCGTACAAGATCCTTGAATTGCATACCAGTGTACAAGACCCATGACGATCCCACCAAACATGACGATGGAAATAAACACAGCAACAAAACATTATTAAACAACCTTGGGACAAATAATTGAGAGTGCGTCGGAGTGTTCAAGACCCGAGCAGTCAGTATGCCATCCAGTGATGCTTTAATCAATCTACGATTTGATATGGGAGAAAAGTTAAAACGCCTTGAGGAATGCAACCGTGCAGTTTATCAACGAACAACATATTGCCTACCCACAAGGATGAATATATTTGTTAATTTAAGGCCTTGAGTAAAATCGGAGAGAATGACTTCTAACTTGATGACAAATCTAATGAAAGGTTCGAGATATTGGATAATAAAGCCTGTCAACTACAAATCTGATCGTAATCAAGGTATGTTTGATGAAAGTATCGCCTATTTCCGTGGGCAGTGACTGAACTTGCGGCCAGCAACTTTGGGTGTTAATTTAAAAAAATTGAATTCACTTGAAATTTCACAAAATAATTTTTTTTCAACATTGATGCAAAACTTATTTTTTTATAAATTTAAGCTACCTTGTGGGTCTTTAAATGCAACCAAATAACATAAATGCACGGAGTAATTTCTATATTTATTACAATTGTACTAATGCAACCGAACAACTGAGAAAATATTTACGGCGCAGTTCCGTGACAGACGGTGGAAAATTCCGAATACATGTGAGTTTTCATTTTTGTGTGTTTCTGTGTTTTCGTGTGCGCACGTATCTATGACAATCCCAGTGATCTGGTTGCCATCATCACTGCCTCTCTGTCAAAAACAAAATACGTTGTATTCAAACGCGCGCTCCCTGTTGACGCCGCCGCCATACGGCAGTGAGAGGAACTGATGAGACGTTAGTCGCCGACCTAGGGCAAGGACGGAACGGCAGCGGGGGTTGAAGGAAGGTGGGTGGGAGCGTGCCTGCCGAGAGGAGGCGGTGACGCCACCCACCCCTCTACGTCGACGACGCCACTGCTTCGGGAGCAAGCAAGCACTCCCCACCGGCGGGAGGGGTGCATACGAATGGGCGGGAGGGAGCGGCTAGCGTGTGTGGGCGTGCCACAATTGACAAAGCGGTCGTAATGAAAGCGGAAGGAAATTCAGTCGTAATGAGCAGCGCCAATGCGGCCCGACGCGACGACACAACACATCAAAATACAGGAGGCCTAAACGGTGTGGAGGTCTCAAGGCCATGCGGTACATCTCATCGGTTTTTCTACAAGGCTTGTAACATTAGGCGGTAAGCGCAGTAACTATGATATCCAAAACTAACATTCAAAGATGGAACCACTCCTTGGGCACTGAGAAATGCACTCTGAATCGTGGAAACTCTAATTCTTGAGAAATTCCATTTCACGTACTTTCGTTGGTATACGTCTTTCTAAAGAAATGTATTTGCCTGCACAGTAAAATATTTATTATAAAAAAGATGCATTTATCACTTTATGATAAGTGAAGAAACAAGACAGCATATGTACCTAAAATAATTGTTCATCATTAATATTGGACATCATATTATTTTTGGGAAGTGGCAATGGCTGAGCGTGATGTTCCCTACTGTTAGTGTGACGATTCGTGTAAGGGGTCGTTAATAAGTTTCCTTGTGTCGGTCGGTTCGGAAGGCAATGGCACTATTTCTGCTGACATTTCTTTACAGTGTGCATATTGGGATTCTGTCCAATCCAAGGGATGTTTGATCTAAATAGTTACAAGTTATTCCAATTATTTCCTGCCATTTATTATTATGGCACTCATCGGTTCATATAAATCGGGATTTTCTCGATTGACCTCTCGTCATTGTTATTGTGCAAGTTCACAAAATATCTGTTCAGGACGCTGATTTTTGTTTCTACCACTACTTTGCCCTTTTTATCCTAACAATTCCGCGATTTGACATTTACCCTTGAACTCCCCAGTGTAAGACCAATGTGCCACGGGATTTACATGAAGTAATTACACTAGAACGTTTTCTTAAATTTACCCAGAGTAGATTAAAATCCTTTTTATTTTGTTCTTTGATCGTCGTCTTATTCCCTCGCTAATATCACGACGGATTTGCATTAGACTCGGTTGCATTTTTTAAAGTTGGGTGTGATTGTTCCGATTTATTTAATACCAGTCGCACTTCGCCGTTAAACTAACACTGGAAGTTACTGTCAAGTCTGAAATGTGAAGGTAACAGTTTCAGGTTGAACTTTGAAAAAATCCTTCATGATGAGGGTAGAAAAAGTAACTTTGCACTTCCACATAAAGATTTAATACTCCACAACCATGGTTTCCATGTTGTTGCTTACATGGTTCTGATGTGCAGCATCAAAACCATAGTCGTATAGTATTCAATCTTTATGTAGAATTACGAAGTTTCTTTTTTTACCCTCATCTGAAATCGGAGTTTGAAAAACCATTTCAGGGCGCACTGTTAGTAGAAAGGATTTCCATACAGTTTTGATGACTACTAAAATTGCTGTCTTTTGGCATAATATTATCAGTATAACCCCGAGTTATTTTTCAAGTTACCCAAGCGGAAATTTTTTTTTCATTTAAGAAAAAATCGATGTGCATGTGGTTCGACAGTTTCATGATTAACATTAAATAGATTACAAATAGATGCAGAGTAGCAAATAAAATGTTGCTTTGAAGAGAGGGCGAAGGAAAAAGAGAGCAGTGATGAAGAAAAAAAGGGAAATTAATTGAAAATCCTCGATGCAGGATTATTTAGTTAAGGCCCTAATTTTAGGTTAAAGGGTATACAATCAGAAGACGAGGAAAACATGGATTCTCCGAAAGCTAAGGTCATTTAGCAACATTCAGGGACAAGAATTGTTCCTCTAGTATCACATTGAGTAAAATATTTAGCATGGCTCCCCATCATAAAAATGACAAGTGTAACATTTATGTTTATATATAAATCAAACTACTTTTCTAAACTTTAAATTTAGTTGAAATATTTATATAGATTGCAAAATATTAGCCTCATGGAGAAAATTAATTAACATATCAATTGTAGAACCATCTCAACCCATATTACTCAGGATGTGGTATTTCTAGTGCTGACCATGATATTTCCTACCGTAGGGGCGCGATAATACGGGAGTACGCGAATACGGTCGCCTGACTCCCCGCAATGGCCAAGCGGGACTATCAAGCGGACAAGCGGGACTGCCAAGTGGCACTGTGCGTACTACGGATCCAATTATTCTATATGGACCGTATACCAGGCCATGGAAAGGCGGGAACATTACCATATGATGCCATGGAAATCTTTAAAAATAGCCTACCGTGCCATGGAAAACAATTAAATCATTTTTCTTTGATCATTATTTGAACCATATACAAAAACAACTTCTCCGACGGATTTAAAATGCCTGCCGCAAATTTCAAATTAGCAAACATTCCTCTCCTTTAGTTCTTTCTTTATGTCTGCCCACGACTCGTCAGTCAAACCGAATACCTTTCAGGTACATTCTCAAGCGAGTTATATTATTCTGTCTCCATGCATGGTCGAAAACCTAATCACCTATTTTCGATTTACTAAATACAAATTCGTCTAGTTTACATGCATTTCCGCATATCACCTACGCTATAATTAATAACAATTAATAATAATTAATAATTACTATACCATTGCATATATTTAATCATTGGCTGCTATCAACATTTCCGTACATTGATATCCATCGGCAAACACCCTTCCAGTCGTAATTTTACACAACAATTACATTTCTATTACGTATTAAGGACACTCTACATGTTCTATGCAGATGAAATCTTGGTAATCAGTAATTGGATCAGTGTTATTCCCATTTTTCTTGCCAATCGTAAGCCTGTTGTAGCATATAACCCTTCAATCGTAAAAGGTGAGGTCCAAATGTTGCAGCAGCCATTTGGATGTTAGGCGATCTCCCACAATGATGGCAACAGACTTTGGATTCCCGTAAAATCATTCGATATTAAACGCAAAAATATTAAATACGAACGAGCTTTTGTGTTGAATCGTTGTTTCTTTTTGATTCTGATGAGATACGGAAGACATGGCGACAGAAAAGAATTTGGAACTCGAAGGTCCTTGGGGATTCCGGAGCGTGTGGCCGTATAACAATTTCGAAGATTAATAAGAGCTGTGACGTCGCGAAAGCAGAAAAGGGGAATTTTCGCTCCGGGAGCGGAGAGGCTCATTGGAAGGAGTTCGCGCTCCGAGGGGAAGGGGACCGCTCAAACGTCATCTCCCCGAGAAGTTAAAAACAGTTCGACGAGGAGTAATTAAAAGTTATAATTGTTGCCTTTATAGGCGTGTTTCGAGTGGAGCGTGGGATATGGGGGCTTCGGAGGTGCTGGGGGTGGGGGTGGAGGGTTGAATGAGACCTTTACAGAAGGGGTTTCGTCCGCGGGAGGAGGAGTTTCTGTGTAGGGGGTAATTAAGGGTAGGAAAAGGATGTTTGGTGTGGGGGAAGAGGGAGGTTGTGTGGGGGGTCGGAGATGGAGGATGGGAAGAGTAGCAGGGGGAGTGGGGAAGCGGGGAAACACAATTGAAAGCAATTACCAACAATGGAGCCGGAGGGAAAACAGACAACAATCTCGACGTCGTCAAGAAATCTCCTTGCGACCACGGAGTATAAAAAAATAAAAGAACAAAAAAGTAAGATGAACGAGGAAGAAAGAAGGGAAGCAATTTGGGGAGAGACAAAGCTTTATCCAGTTTGCTTTCCGGCGGAAGTGGAACGGGACGTTTTGTGCAGGGCCAGAGGAAGCCGAATAAATCGGCCGGCAATGAATCTTATGTGACCACAAAGACGAATCTGAAAATAAATAATTATCCGTCATCCCGGCCCCGGGGCCAACGTTTGGTCTGGCTGCACGGTACTGTGGGGATTTTCCCAAACATTTTCAGATAATAGGATCAACTAGAGGTGATCCAGGGGATAAGTAAAAAAATACATTCTCTCTAATGTAACAAACATGAAGGATTCATTAACTAACATCTTACCAAGACTCGGTTCAAGGCAATTTTCAAGTATCCTCGCCGCCAAAGCTCTCCTTTTGACTTCCTAAATAATGCTGGTATTCAAACTTTATCAACATCTAAAATAGGGGATTAAACCGCTTTCTATAATCAACAGAATGTATTGACACTGTTAATATTCTCCCAAGGAAGGGTCGAGGTTGGTGGAGGCGAACGAAGGTCTCAATAGAGGAGCGTATGGTCGATCGAAAATTATCATTAATTTAGCCACAACCAACGTCGAAAATTTGAACAAAATATTTATATTAATAATACTTAGAAGATAAACTCCCATTACTGTGTCCCGTTAAACAGATTTGCGATATAGTGCAAAATAAAAATTGGTGGAAATTACCACAGCATTCAACCTAAAGGTTTGTTTGATCGGTGAGGATAGATCTCACCTAATGTACCTGTACACCCTGCACGGCTTACGAAATTCACAGATCAGAGCTTTTCTTTCCCTGTGCCTTCCAAGTGGTCTTCCAAGAAGGTCTGGTACCCGGAAATTCACAATGATTACGAAAATCTGAGGGTGTCTTCTGGAATCAAGATCTTTCCAGTCAGTAGTTCAGGGCTCTACCCACTTGACTACAACGTCCTTGAAAAGGGTGGATATGCGAAGGTGAAAATAATGCTTTTATATTTGCCTGGTTTTCGTAAAAAATTACTCTCCATTCTCCATAGATGAACAATTTTTGGAATCAGGATTGTGACCAGTGATTTCAATTGTTTGTCCTTTTACGAACATGTCCCCAACCTTCCCACAACAGGGGTACATCGGCTTCCAAAAGCAAAGATTCCCTGGGCCGACCATTTTCCATTCGTGCGCTGCTCGCTGAACATAGCCTAAAAATGTGGGGGCTTGTTCCAGCAAACTGACGTAACATGCTTCGTAACATTCCCGAAACTATTCCAGCCCACGGTTAAGCCTAAGTTTTCAAGTATGCGTGCGGCCCTGAGCAAAAGCCGCTCGACCGATCGAGATGCCTGCGCACCGAAATAAACCTCTCCCCTTGTGCGGCGATAGTTGGAAACCTTTTTTCTTCAACCCAGGGGGGAGTGAAGTTCTTGAAAGAGGTTAAACTTCCTCCCCACGGGAAAAAAAATCCACAGTTTGAAATAGAGCGAAAAATCCGATAAAATCAAACAATAAATATCCATTCTCATTCCAGTGCTGTTAATCTGTAACGGCGCTGATCCGCACTCATAATAAAAGTTCTTTCCAGAGCATTGCGGAAAATTCGACGAAATAATTCTCGCTGAGAGACGGAACTCATGATCGCAGGCGTTATTGTTCTCCAGTGATTCTCGTTTTTGTCAATGTTCTATCGAAATAAACCTTCCGATGACCATTAAGGGGATGTAGATCGTTTCTTCGTAAAAATAATTGACACTTATAGCCTATTACAATAAGAAGTACTCCATAAAGTAGTTAAATTTTTAACAACCAAAAGATAAGATATGCCTTTAAATAAATATTAAATGTCTACATGGACAAATTATAATATGTATGCGTACATAAGATATCTCACTACTTCTTACATTATTAGCCAACAACAATCATGGTACCGCTATTCTGAATTCACAATAATGCGCCAATGCAGGAAAACATCCTGATCCTTCAGATGTGATTTACCTTTTGCATTAGAGGTGCCAACATACTCGTTCGTATGCTGTCCTACCTAACAACGGCTGAAAATGAAAAAACTAATATAGACATCCACTGCCCAGTTACCCAAAAAAAAGCTGGCTTGGCTTTGGCTGGAAAAAAAAGGCTTTTAATTGGATAAGATGTGTGCTTCTTAATATCTTGACGCCAGTGATTCCTCAGGAACAGTATTGTTTGAAAATAAGTAATTAAATTCATTGGAAAGAAATGGACGATATGCATCCCACATGGCAAGCTCAAGAAAAAATAAACTGTCGGCTATGAATGTTACTGAAATGGACTCTAAGAATCTTCGTAAATAATTGCAAAAAAGTTATCAAAATTCTAATACCAAAGTAGAAGATAAGTCATTTGCAAATTCCATTATACTTAGAATCGCTAAAGTTGAACCACTTATGAGAATATCTTCGCTAATAGCGAAACCACGAAAATTAGGATTTTACAGAGAATATCAACACGAGTTTCATTACCTATGTCAGTTCCATGCATTCTATTGTCAGCTCTACGTAATCATAACATTAAGAAGTCACGCATGATACAGCACGTGGAATATCAATTATGACATTAATTATGTGAATTAATGTCACATATGATATAGAACGTGGAATATGAAATAAAACACATGTAATATTAAATATGACATAATTTATAAGAATTACCCTCGGATGAATGTTACAGATTCTTCCTATCCAGAGAGGAGATTCTTCCTATTACAATGAGCTGCTTAATTCAGTAAACGAGACTTATTTTAAACACTATACACAATTATAAACAGAAATAAATTGTTTTTATTTCATTTAGTGCTCAATTTTATTGCTATATTTACCTTTTGGGCATTAACTTAACTTGCATTTCGGGCATTGACTTAACATTACTTACTTCTCTGAAATAACTGCATTTTCACGAACGATAAGGGATCAGAATATAGTAACTGCAAACAACGACATCGGAAAAAAATATTTCAAGTAGCCCGGTCATAATCACTACATTATTTAATCTTCATGTTATTAACCCCAATAGCTCGTTTCGCAAGGATTGATAATTATTTGACACTTTGGTACCTTGGTGTAAATAGCCGCTGTAAAATTCAATCTATTTATTAAATTAATTAATATATCTATTAATAATTAACATGTGAGATACACAGTTTATTTTGTTGCAGCCCGCTACGTAATCGCACCATTCCGAACGCCTTAGCGGTAACTGGTTAAGACTAAGTAAACGTAGGTGAAACATCTATACTATATATAATCCACGATAAACATCGTGCCGATATACTTCGACCGGACGGAGGAATCCGACAGAGCAAGGAGGAGGACACTCGCGCACGTAAAAACCACACACAGCATCGCAAAAACAGTTCAATGCGACGCCCTCTAACTTCACCTTCCTTTCCTTTTCTCTCACGCCAATACGTCTTTACGATGTTCTTCAGTCCTGTCGACCACTTTCTAAACCGTCATCGTTTGTTTCCTTTGAACTTATTTCTGCCTTCAAAATATGCCCAGAAAAAAATCTTCCAATGACTGTGGGACGTACTTAATGAATCGCGTCTTCTCTTCCTGAAGCTCGGTGTCCAAAGTTAATCCTCTAATATCCTCTAATATTCCACATACCCTGATTTCACATAACAGCTATGTTTTATGGATGCGGTTTCTATGTGTGAATATGTAAGAGCGCTTGTTACATTATTAAATATAATTATTATTTACATACATATCGTTTCTGCAACTTTTTTAAGCCTTCCAAAAAGTAGAACTTCGGATGATCCTCAAAATAGGATCTACGTTGGCGGTGACCAACTCGTTTGACGTGAATCGTTTTCCGCCGAGCCATTTTTTCAAGCTTAGAAATTATAAAATGTCACTGGGGGTCAACTTTGGTGAATACGGTGAATTTTGTAATAATTTTAACTTTAATACCACAATTTTTGCATATTTTCTATATTTTTTAAAACTGTGCATTGTGTGTTGTAACCGCGCATTATATTAATGAAAGAGATTTTTTCTTCGTCAAATGAGGACGTTTTTCCATGATTTCTTCGCTCAACCGTTGCAAAAACGACACACATTACTTTCCTTTATCGTGCGGACTTTTTGCAAGTAAACGGTGTAGTGAATTTCACGTGTATACCAAAAAATCGTGGCCATCACCTTGCCGGCTGATTTTACAGTCTTCACTTTCCTCGGATCAACATTAGAAACCTACTGTGTCGACTGATTATCTGTCTCTGTCGACTGATTATTTGTCTTTATACCGCATCCATGTTTCGTCGAGAGTTATGCATTGACGCAGACTCTTCTGAGGATTGCGACTGAAAAGCGCCGAACCAACCTCCGGACCGATCACACGATTGCGATTAATCTCTACTGAGAGCAAACGCGGCACCCATCTCCCCAAAATGCTTTTCACACCCAATTTTTCGTTAGAAAATTAAAAACATTGTACCTTGTGACATGCCTGTGGCCTTGGATTCTTTGATCTTGAAGTCTGATTCTTCTGTAGCTCAAAACCATATCGTGGATTTTATCAATCATTTCAAAGGAAGTCACTTCCACTGGACGTCCCGGACAATGTTCGTCATTTGTGGATGCACGACCACGTTTAAACTCATTCACCCAATTGTTAACAGTTGCAAACACAGGAGCAGACGTTCCATGAACTTCATCCAACTCGGCTTCGAACTCTTTCGGTGTTAACACTTTTAAATTGAATTGTTCAATAATCGCACGAAAATCATTATTTCCATTTTTAAGTATAAACAAAATTTGGTTGCTTCAGTAGACTATGAAAGTGAAACCATGGAATGAATATAGTTGAAACTTAAACAGCAGTCTAGTGGGAGATGAAACTTACTAAAAGCAAACCTTTTCCGAAACTACCAATACCGTTTCTTGGATTTTCTAAGGAATTATTTCGCGACGCGCGTGAATGAATGCAGATATTTTATATATGTACATGTGTGTGTGACTGAGTGATGACGGCAGAACTAGGGAACGTAAAGACCAATGACATTAAATTCAAATTTTAGAATATAGATCCGCAATAGAACACAATTTACACACATCACTTGCACCGGTGATCTCAGTCACTTTCATCAGTTTTGAGGAGTTTGACTGTATCGAAAGACATAAGGAGATGAGGCGACGAAGCCAACACTACATCACTCGACAGGACGAACGAGTCGCCATTACGGTTCGAAATAATGATTCCCCACCCTTCAACTGCTAACCCAGCCAACCCACCCCCTCGCCATTGTCGACATCTTTTGAAGAATTAATGGAACCGTTAATTCGGGCGCATTCCCTCCATAAACCCTCTCGGTTTTGCCCTCTCCGCCACTCCGACCTCCCCTCACCCTCCGACCTCCCTCCCTCTCCACCCACGACCACTTCATCTGCTCCTGTTCCCCCCCGGGCTGCGAGCTCTTTGGGAGGTTTGAGAGGACGGCGGAGGGGAGCGGGGATTTTGAGGGCGCGCGTGAGGGCTGGGAAGTGGGGAGTTTCCGCCGCTCCCTCGGGGGCCGGCGGGTGCGGCCCCGGCCAGCCCAAGGTGGCCTACGTGCGGTCCCTCCCTCTCCACTCCCACCGCCCACATCCACCCTTTTCGTTTTCTCGCCCCGCGTCAAGAGGACCAGCGCCGTGCGGGAAGGACGGACCGGGTGGGTGGGGGAGATTGAAGGGGACCCCGGAATGGCGAGCGAGGGTGCAGGCGGCACCAGGGATCCCTCTCGCGCTGCGGTGTGGTGGCCTGGAGGGTAGGAGAGGAAGGGGAGGTCTTAAGAATAGGAGAGGGGCGGGGGTGGGTTAAAAGGGAGAAACGACTAAGCTTACCTACTGACTTGTGTGTTCCGACTTTTCCGTGGTCCCAGACCACTAATTGGTTTCCGGGGAGGGGGGGGTATGAAGGAGGCGCGCCCCCACCTTCTCGTGTGCCCGAATTAATGAAGGCCCGTAATAGGAATGGAGGGCGGAGAGGGGAGGGAGTTTCTTGGGGGGGGGAGAAAGAGAGGCGAGAGAGGGGAGGCTTTGGAGTGGCGGCACGAAAGAGTAGTCTGGGGGAGGGGTGCTGAAGGAGGAGAGTGTAGAGGGGGTAGGAGAATCCCAGGGGGTGGAAGCGGTTGAGTCTCGTCGGGAGGGTGGCGAAATGAGGGCTTCGAGTGGACGAAATTCAGGGAGTTGGAGTGATCCGATGATGATGATGAACGACTTTGTTCCCGGGCGAAAATGAGAACGCCTCCCGTCCAGAACGCGCGGAACAAACTTGACTTCCCCACCACCTGCTAATTGCTCGCCAAAGTCGAGAACAGTGGATACTTTTTTTTACCTTCCGAGGACATTCTGATTTAATTACCCTACATTTGTACATTTATAAGTACTTCCTTGAAAACCGTTGTAAGGGAATTTATTGGTGCCAATTGGGCATTAAAATAATCACTCCCCCCCCACCCCCGGAATGGTAAAAATAATATAGCGAGGGAGCACTTCGGTCTTCCACAACGCAGGAAAGTGGTGGAGTTACGTCATGAGTCCCGCGTGAGTTTAATTCTATTTCAAGGAAACCTAGGCAGCAAATGTCATGTTTCAATACGCAATTCTCAGTACATGAACAGTCAAAATATATTAAATTACATAATTAAAATTTATTAGGGTATACAAATCAAGACAACCAAATTTGACAACACATACATAATTATCCATGAACATACTTGTATACATACATGTACATAAACATAAAACCTATGTGCCTATAACGTACTTTCAAAAACAACTTTTTTCTTTAAAATGGCAGCTATAAGGTTTATACTCACTCATCACTGCTGATCGCAGCCTTCTTTTCTATAAAGAGCAATGCGTGGGTCAAGTCACACTGTCCTATTCTCAGGGGCTTCATTGTGACTTCCTCACAGTCCCCACAATTTAAGTATTCCCTCTTCAACTTTTCAACATCTGCCATGGGACTTCTATGATTACATCACCGTCTAACATTAGGAATCATAACACTTAAAAGGATCGAACAAGGACAAGACACATTCCGAAGAGGTTTGGCGTTCGTTGTGCCATCATACGAGCAGAAATGGCATAGCGGTGAATATGCATGGCTGGTGATAACAGCACCATTAAAGGGGTGATCTAATTTTTTTGCAAATATATTTAATCAAATACAAATTTGCAAAAAGATAAATACGAGAAAGTACAAATGTAAATAGATCTTGCTCATGATGAGGAGAGCACAGAAAATCATGCCACAATTTGAAGTATAAAATGCTTCTCTGTTGATCGTTGGTTGACCTATACCTATCTCGAAAAAGATACCTCCGGAGTTGGTATCTTTTCCTGGCTATCACATCATGGCTCTATATCATCATCAATCACCCTACAAATTACAGTACTGTAAGCAGCCACTGTTTGGAAACCACGATCAATTAGTTAAAAGGAGAGATTTTTCTCCCATGTCCATTCTGTTTAGGAATAAGACCACAGTCAAGCATGATAAGAGAATAAAATCCTACTGCCCCAAGAAATATTCAAAATGCAGTGGTTAGGTCAGCTAGGTAGTATCATCAATTACGACAATGTATACGAAATCGTCAACTTCAAAGGGAGACGTAAGCAAGACGAAGTCAAGCAGGGAGGGGTAATGGCATGAGCGGACGCCTGACTTGAGGAGTAGGAGGTGGTAGACAAGGAGTTACCTGAGAAAATGGGAGGTGGGAGGGAATCGGGGCCTTCACTTAGGGTCGTCTGCTCTAGTGTCCATTAGACATGAAATTTGATCCAGGATTAACCAGCATTCAAAAAACTGGAATATCTATACTCATATCGCCGCAGCAAACGATTACAGAGCCCCTTTATATATATATATATATATATATATATATATATATATATATATATATATATATATATATATATATATGGGGGCTAGGGGCTAGTAGCTTAAGTGGTTAAAGCACTCGGCCGGATATCGAGGGATCCGGGTTCAAATCCCGGTCAAGGCGAATGATTTTTACTCTCTGAAATGGTTGCATTATAATGCACACATAGCGGGTGACTCCGTTAAAGTTACTATTACAGTTTCTTGAAATTTGTCTAAGGTATGAACAGCCTAAGTGTTTGAAATTGGCTTTATTAACATCGTGGACTGTGGCGCGTCGCGCACGACTACGAATGCCTGTGACATTGTATGTACGGTATTTCGTCATAACATCTTGTCCCTTTAAAGCCCCCAAAATTTCAGAGTGTAAGCGGACGTCTCGGTAGCTTAAGTGGTTAAAGCACTCGGCCGGATATCGAGGGATCCGGGTTCGAATCCCGGTCAAGGCGAATGATTTTTACTCTCTGAAATTGTTGCATTATAATGCACACATAGCGGGTGACTCCGTTAAAGTTACTATTACAGTTTCTTGAAATTCGGTTAAGGTAAGTTTTTGGATGGACAAAACTATCAAATAACATTGTTGTGTCACGAAATTCAGTAAATTGTACTATGATCTACAATAAATGTTTTCCTGGATGTGTTCTACTTATTTATGGGACGTACCATATGCCTATAAATTATTTTTAAATGAATTCTGAATTTAATTCTGGTTGAACACGTGAAACCTGAATATGGAGCATTACGACAGCAATGAGAACAACTCAGCAACACCACCAAGTGGATGGTGGGTTGACAAACACACTTTATGTGTGACCGACTGGCAACATCTATGACTTCCACTTCTTCTGTAGACAAAGTTTGTTTTATAGGCAAGGCCAGAAAGGTAATTTTACGCAATCGGTAAATCGGTAATCGCCAACGCCCATTACTTTTGCATATATTAAGTATTTGCACGTTTAGAACCACCTCTAGTCAGCGATAAATACAGAATCTAAAACATGGTTTCAATGAAACACTGGCTGAGCGTCCCATTGAGTTGTAGTTATTATTACGGGAGTCGACCACTGCTACAGTAATTTGCACAATTAGAGAAATATGAGGCATATTGGTAGGGGCAGGAATTCAGGGAGGGAGACCCAGTTTCTGCATTGGCCCACTGTTAACAAAAGGTGCCAAGGGGTCCATTCCGTACGTGTCCGTATTCACGTACGAGGTGTGTTCTCTCGTATGCATTGCAACTGAGAGAACGCCTGTACTCAAAAGATCCCAAAGATCTAAAAGAACAACGAACAAAAGCGAAAATTCGGATTCAGTCATCCCAAGACCCAGAAATAAGAATGAGCTCCCGGTCCTTCCAATTAAGAGGATAGAAATAAATTTCTTAACAGCGACGAGAACCATCCGCAATAATGAAGAGTGCTGTGACAACAAATGCGCCATACGAGCATGGTTCCCTGTTCCCCATTAGATATACGGCCTCAGTAGACTAACAAAATACAAAATATTTCTGATTTGAGGTCCAATCTAGGTATCCGAAAACAGGAAATCATTTTTGAGGACCCGCTATCGACCCCCAGTATAAATAAAAAGTGTATTCGAACGTTCGTTCACCGCAATCATTCGCACGCTTAAATGCGAGCCATAAAACGTAAAATGGTATATTTCTATTAAATGGGCAGTATAATCTGAGTGCAGCATCATTACCACATCCGAGAACTTTCAGAGGGAAAGAAGGCTGTATAAATGCTTCCACCTTCAATGGTCCATTACTGACACCACAAAAATATTTACTCCGCGCCTTTACTACTCGACTAAAGATTGCCCATGCTTCCGAATGAGATTTTCGACACCGGTCTTTCCCTGGGTGCACAGGACGATTTGAAACCACTCTTTAGAAGATTACATGAAAATAAGGACACCAGGAGATTACGGACTACTCTCTATAGATTTAGGCCCGATATCGGTATGGAGTGGTGCTAGTATTAAATATCAGAAAACTTAGAGCACTGAAATTTTGGAAAAAGATAAAACATAAACAGGACGTTAAATAGTGATGGGGTCGAGTTAATCATCTCAAAATAGTTACTTGGGTGCGAATCAAATCATAAGCCCTTTTATGGGGCAAAAAAATCCTCGGGTCAGCCTTAGAGGAGGAGTGTTTTATTAGACTGGTTGCAGGAAAATTGAATGAAAAGGCCTAAATTCTGTTACTCCGTTTAGTTGGGCCATATTTTAAACATGAAGCAAGTAATTGGGAGCGGGGGGAAAAGGTCAACCAAAGAATTGGAAATTGTTCAGAGACAATCTGCCAAATACGTATGCTAAAAACAGCTAAGGGAAGATATTAAACGTGACAAGTACCTTAGAAGAATTACGTTGGGAGCCCCTTGATTCATAAAGAGGGCAGTCAAGAATAACACCATTACAGGACACTTGAGTTTCTGGTGACACCAAAGGAATTATTATTGGTATATTTGTCACCAACTGATTCAAGTAATCGTCCTTCCTGGTCACGATACGCAATCATAACAAGACGAACCCAAACACCAGGATAAATATACGTAAAGGCAAAAATGTATGCTCGATTTTATTGTCTCGCCAATTCCAACCGTTAGTTAACGTGAACGTTAACCTAATGTGCAGATTACCGACAAATCCGATTGTATTAACAAATGAGATTTATTATTAGTGAATGAGAACATTATAGCCGTAGCCAAATCGTCTGTTAGCTATTAAGCAGGATAACTGTCGGTTTTCAACATAACTAACGGCGTTAAAACCGACTTCTGGTCTTTGCTAGAGTTTATAGTTAACCCTCAGTTTAAAGAGACATTAACCTGTCCTTAATAATGAATTCAAGTACTGTAAGATTTATTTTCGCATTCATGTGTATAGATATTTGTATCTACAAGCTAATTTTTATTCAAATGAATTGTATGAATAATATTTGTGCATGTACATACATGTGTGGCTGCTGCCCTCCTTCACCCTCCACCACACGCCCTAGCGCCGCTTGTGGTCTATTGATTTGACTTTGGGATATTCCAGATTGAAATAAATTCAATTTATCTACTTTCAGCCATTATATGGCAAGTGTTAAACGTAATTCTATTAGCATTCGGATTGCTGGTACCCATTAGAATGGATAAGCCAAAAGTAATAGCCCTATCGCTCATCAACATAATATCCCGCAAGCCAACGCAGGGGCTTATGGCGGGGGGTGTAAGGATAGCATTCATGTATGCACAATCACAATCATAACACTCTACAAAAATATCAGTTAGATCACACCCTGGAAGAAAATTAATCACACGAAAGAAGGTACTTACATGCAGGAACTCGGAAGTGAAGCAGGTGGGTGGCGTCGAGGGGGTTGATGCGACGCTTTCGCTCTGCAGCCTTCTTCCGAGGATCGATCGTGGACCTTTGGTTTGGAGCCGAGTGGAAGGCATCAATCAGATGTTGCGTGGTTTCTGCAGGGATATCGGAGCATCCTTCGGCGACCTTCAACCGGCGATCCAATCGTGTAGAAGCCCCTGAACCGTTCTGGTGTTCACTACACGAATAAGGCCGCCAGGTGTGTTGTGGGTAGGATTATCGAGCACTACAGGGCTTTTTTAAATATAAAAGTAGGTCCGATAGTGTGTCTCTAAAGTCTTATATGCCAAATTATGTCTCAATTATAAATCAACACCCACCTGACATTCTTTCCTCTGGGGAAAATATAAGCGATTCATGCATCTAAGTGAAAAGAAGTAGTTGTACCATCCGAGGAGCCCGCACTCTTTCTAATGGTTTTCCGAATCGATTTCCCAACACAAATTCATCCAATAGGAATTTTATTGAGATACGTATGACTAATAAATATTACCCTATAAATATTTCACGGAACTTGGATAGCGTGCTGCTGTTGCGAAGAGTACGAAGAATATTGCGAATTCTCAACCGACTTGGGAGCACCTAGGCGACAACAGTAGGACAATCATTCAAAATAAGCTCCGGGAAGAATTCCGGCTGTTTTTCATTTAGGGCAGCCATGAAAATGAACGGCTTAAAATATTAATTGGCCGTAAAAGTTGGCCTTGGCGCGAGACCCCTCTGTAACCTCGTTAAGGTTCGCTCGTGAGATGGGGATGTAGGCATTCATATCAGTGAAGGTATGCGGTTAAGTGCACTTACCACGTTGTTTGCGATGCAAACGTGGGGACGGGGTGTAGGACGAGGTAAAGGGTTCGAACCCTCTCCACACGCCCTACGTGAGGTTTCTCCACTTGCCACATTTCCTCGGAGAGGGCTTTGAAAGGATTTGGCAGAGGGTGGAGGTGCAAGGAAGGGTAACGGGGCAAGGGGAGAGTAGATGGGCCCTCGAGAGCGAAATTCATCACGATTACGGGATGGAAAAAGAAACCGTTTCAAATGTAGCTTCCGCCAATAGAAGAGGTGAGCTAAAATATGTTTTCATCTACATCTACTTAATTCCCTGAAAGCCACTGGGAAAGTGTTTGGCATGGGGTGTATCCACAACAGGGATGCACAGCACACTAACTGACAAAGTCAAGCACAATACATGAGACACAAGTACAGAAAAAACGTCGACATCCAATGAACTAGTAAACACTTGTCGGACTTTAGAAGAATTTTCATGGTACCATTACCATTTCTAGTACAATTATGCAACAAGAGCGAGGTCTTTGATTCTAAATATATCCTCGACTACTTTAAATACATATACGCAAACATACGTTTACATTGGTAAATACCCATACAGATTCACAGAAAAACGACACTGTCTATCTGTTCTACAGTCTCTCTCTCTAATCTTGAATGTATGATAACGTCTTCCAGAGTGATTTGGGATTTTCTAAATGCCCAGAACACCTTCTAAATACTGTTCGGTCTCAATTTTACTCAAGAGATTCAGTCTAATATTTTCCCTTCTCGGGTAAAGAATGAGCGGGAGATGACAGCAGTTAACTTGGCCGAAATTTTCGTTCATGTGCTCTGGGCACGAACGGTAAAACCAAATATTAAAGTAAGAGTGTTTTCTCCGACCGATTTGATTTTGAAATCACGTGACCAAAATGTCTCCAAGCCTGTGAAAATATGTTTTCGACATTTATCGGAATGCTTCATTTAAAAAATTTGCAAAAATTGAGAAAATACTCCGAAATTAATGAGAACACTACTGCCCACATGAGGAAGACTATTTCATTCAGCACCGCGCGTACGATACACGCCTGATTTTGGACGACAAATCAATGAGGAGACAGCCGAAGGATGAGATAATTCACCCTGAAGTATGCACTGTTGAAGTGAATGTCGACTCGGTGAAGGAGGAAAAATCGAAGCGATGTCTTCACACGAGCCAGTTACGTCGTATTGAGCGATGACAATACATGCTGACGTCGCGTCGGTTTGATTTCACGAGGAAGCCCCCACCTCTTCACTATCGCCTTCCAAGGGGGCTTACCCACGGCCTGGGAAAAGAGGCGAATGACTTCAAGTAGTGAGCACAAGTGAAAGCAATCAGATATCGTAACAGAATTAGACTTATTGGGTACTTCCACTGCATGGTCATTTTAATTCAAAAGTAAACAAAACAGTTTCACTTGTAAGAGTATTCTCCTCCTTTGTGGATGGGTTCTCCGTTTAATACAATCCGGATTCTATAAAAACAAAATAACATCTTTGGCAATCTCATTAGTTCACCCTTTATTTATTCTTATGTATTAAAACAAATTAAATGGCATTTTTTCAATTTTCATGTAATTGTAAATTCTTCACTTTTCTAAAGCCTTCATTATTACCAGTAATGTGTACGTATTTCACGCACCGCATGCTTACATGTTTAAGCGCTAGGCGCCTACGTTAAATTACTCCTAAAACCTCAATATCGACAGAAGATGCATGCTGTGATATTGAGCATCCTGCCAAAAGGGTTCTTAATACTTAAAAGTGGCTAACGCCAAATTAACCATACTGACTATAATTCAAAAGAACGAGGTGAAAAAACACTAATTTCATTGTTATAAAATTGATCCTCCGAGTCGACACACTCAAATTATTATTGATCAAGTTTATCAGCTTTCAATGTCACTTTTCTCATTTCTTGTCGCAGCATTCAACAACAGACCAATTCACTACTTCTGTTCGTTCGTGAATCAGCCCCTTCATTGCCTGAAACGCCCGCATGTTTCGAAAGGAGGGCTGTGCCCCACAGAAGTCTATTCATCGTAAGTCATTCGTGGAAATGCTGCATCTGTCATTTTGACAGATCCAAAGAACTGCGGGAGAAGCCAAGATGATTACTTAAACGGAGACGTGCACCGAAATTCGGCAAGTTCAAAGTGCAAAAAATCATTTGCGAAAATAATTTTTGAACTTTGATCTTGCGGCATTTCACCGGTCATTTTATAAATGCGACAAGAATGATTGGCTTAGAAATGGGCGAAATAAACCGGCTGTCGATGCATGTTCAGATTTTATCCAACATTTCCTAATAGTGCGTTTTGCTCAAATCAGAACTTAAAAAAATACCGCATACGTCAAGCTCGGAACCTACTTTTAGCTATTTTATTTAAAAAACAATACGATGGTAGATTTTCTTCGTAAAATTTTATTACACTATTATTGACACTAATTCTAGTCTTTCAAAATTAAATACAAATTTTGGATTACTTGTTAACATTTGTTTATGATTGCACATTCCTCTAATCATGATTAGCAAAAAAATCCTCCATGCAGGAATGAATTCGAAATCTGCCATATTCGCAATTATCCGCGCATTAGTCTCGCCTTTTGGCTGCATTTCTGCCCCCCGTGGGAGAGTATGTGTGAGCGCACGTGATTACGGTGGTGACACTCGACCCTCTCGCCGCCGATCTCCAACCAACCCGCCCCGCCCTCCTCTCCTCATTCCTTTGCATCTCCCGAGAGGGGAGGATGACGGCGAAAGATGTGTCTTAAGTGCTCCCGACCACCCTTTAACGACCTTAGCCAGCATCCCCTCCTGCCGCCCCTGCATTTTGGCCTCTTAAACCGCGTTGTGTTCGAGTGCCTCGGAAAAGGGAGTATTGCCTCCGCCGCGGGAGACGGCGGAGGAGGCGGCAGGGAGGGGACGAGCGGAGGAGGGCCTCGCAAGGGGATGGCACTTGAAGCCGGCAATTTCCGAGCCGCCCTCCCTCCCGAAATTAATAGCCAAGCTGACTGGCATTTATCCATATTGCATGCGCACACAGACACCGACGTCTGGAGAGTGAAACTGTGGAAGGGGTCAAGAGGTGGGAGCGTAATCGATCAACCTCCTAAGCCTCGACACTCCTCCAAGAGATCACTTCTTGTGATCGATAGATCGGCTGTTCGATATGTTTCCGGATCTCGATCGAACGCATTAACATAATCCGAAGACAGTTCGCTCTCACACCACACAAACACGAGAGTCCGGCTGCTCCGGCCCAGCCCACTCGCCGAATGGGCGTGGCCACGACGCGAATTCTCCATAGGCATCCATTTCCGGATTGACGCCAGCAGTTACGTCGAGTGTTTTTCCTCTCCTTTCCATTATCTTCGCTTGAATGCAGAAAATGACGGTGCGCCAAATACATCGAAGTGGGAGGTTGGGGGAGGGACTAGAGAGGAACAGACAAAGGGAGATCGAATTTGAGAGAAGAAGTCGGTTACTTGATCCCATTACCATCATCCCGTCACGGGTCAACACTCCCAAGATTGATTTGAAGCAGTTCTCAATCTGCTTCTTATACCAGAAAACCTTTCCAAGTCTACATATGCCATCCCTCTCATATCTTCAAATGTATCATGCCCGTATCTTGAAGGGAGAGTTTGTAAAAGAAAACCGAACAAAAGTACAATTTACCCTGCAAAACACTACCTTTTACACTTCCTATTTTTACAGCGATACATTTGGTTCTCCCCCCGACTTTACACTTTGATTTCGGCAGTAATTGTGCATTACCTTGTATCGTGCGCCATAATTCCACTGGCCAGCTAGTTCCTCGTTGATACACATAGAAATACTCGTATAGAGTCATTCCCGACATCTACATAATATTTTGGGACAAAATGTTCAAGAAAACCATCGCTTTTACATTTTAAGCGTATTCACAAACATTGATAACTTTGCCAAATTTAATCACACAAAATAATATTAGTCACGTAGCCTCACTCGCTTACTGCTATAGGAAAATATTTACTTGCTGGGAGGCAGTGCCTACCAAAGATTTATTTATCAAACCTACATCAGCAAAACATAATTTTGCCTATTCTTAAGCGTGTTTTAACTGTAAAAAATAACACCGCAAAATCCTAATGAATTAATTGAGCTCTTACGGCTAATATTATTGAATAATTGAAAGAACTCCAACAGCCATAAACAGTTTACTTTTTAAAACAGAGTACAACTGAGGTTACTTGGCAAACGCCACAAGTCAAAGGATAGGGTAAAGGGTAATAAAGGAAAGGGATGAGAAGTGTGAATACGAATATGCGTATTTCGCCCACAAAGTAGCCCTCTTCAGCGTACTGAAGGTGAATCGTCGCGACAACACAAGTTGAAGTGAGAACGGGTTGAAGGCACCCGAAGAATATTTTGTGTGAAATGAGGAGAAAAAGGACGGGAGCCAATATACTGACGGTTGAGGAGTTTGAGAAAATTGGGTATGTTGTGAAGGGGAGGGGGATCTGAACGATCGAGGAAACGACCGTTGGAGAATAGGGGCGGAGTGAAGGGGAAGTTAAGCACAAAAGTTAAACGTACGTTTGTGGGGGAGCGCGAAGTGAACGGCAACCAAAGAAAAAATGGCCGTTGAGGAAGGGGAGGAAGCAACGTTTCAGCGAATGAAGAAAATACGTCACAATCGGGGAATTGACGGTTAAGTAAATGAATTGGTTGCGAAGCACAAACGTTGAAGAGACTGTGGGTTCAAAATAAAGACATAAGACTTCAAAATTTATCAGGGAGAATAAAGAGGAATAGGAAATAGATCCTGCGTCGCTGTTTAGGAGTTTGCCACTGTCTTTGAAAATCAAAATGCTCTCATAAGCGTCAAGTAAATTATGTGTCGCTTGTTTTAGAAGATTTTGATTGTCTTTCTTCATGTGGTGTCCTGTTTCAATTAGATGCTGTGGCATACTGGATTCCCATACTGGATACCCATAAGACTCACCAGTAACCTTGGCAAATGGTTTGAAATAATACTAGTAGGAATAATGAAAACCTCCTTCGAACTCAATGGAGTGTTACCTCAACACCAGCACGGTTTCCGCCCAGGGATGTGCACAGCCGACCCCCCGGCACTTCTCACCACGGAGGCAATAAACCAACGACTATTCATGGCGGCTCTCTTTCTGGATATAGAAAGGGCTATTGACCACGTATGGCACAAAGAGCTCCTCTACAAACTATCGAATATGCCAGTAATAAACACTCTTCTTTCCGATAGGGTTGCCAGGGTAAAAGTTGGCAATACACACTCATCACCTTTCCATCCCACAGCTGAGTGCCTCAAGGTACCGTACTCTCACCACTGCTCTTTGCCGCATACTGCTGGATCAGCAGATAGAAAACGATGACGAACGGTGACCACAGGGAAGTATGCAGGCGAAATGGCCTCTGGACGTCAGCACGGAACCAAGACATGGTGGCGGCATGTTTGTTGGAGCAAGCAAAAGAACCAGAAAAGTGGTTTCGTAAATGGAGATTATGACCGAATCCAGACAAATCCACCCTTATCATATTTAAGAGTCACCTAGAACGAATGATGGTGGGGCCGCCGCAGCCCACGATTGGGCTTTGGCAACACTGGATCTCGACGTCTGACTCAGTGAAATACCTGGGGGTCGAATTGGACATCCATCTTATATTTAACTTGAATGTCCGGAATATGTGTCTTCAAGATGCAGCCGTCGAAGTGGTCTACTACTAGCAGTTCGGGCTAGAGGGACGGGGGTCTCCGTTGAGTGCGGCTTACTCCTATATAAGGCCTTTCTGTGGCATGTTATGGAGTGCGCCGCACTCACGATCTTTCCCTGTAATTATTAACATATTGGCAGCCTTGGAAAGAAGGATCCTAAGACAGCTACATGTCTTGATACCCACGTTTCCTAGCTCTGAAATACAAAAACTTTCTAATAATAAACCTCCTCTCCACAGACTATGCCGACTACGAGCACTTTGACCCTGAAGAGGCATGTTGCCTATAACAGGGGTTCCTTGTTAGTTGTACTGTTATCCTTTATAAATCTGTAATATATATATTATATATATATAATGTAAATTCACTAACTAGTCGACAAACACAGAAACTAAAACATATAAAAGAGGGACTCACTGTTTCTCGAATTTTCGGTGGTGCAACCACCTTTCTCAAGAGGAATTAGGAACAGAACTCAGTGAACTTAGTGAATTTACATTATTGTGCACGTTCGTGGGTTTTTCAAGGAAGTAACATACACACATTATTTTATATATATATATATATATATATATATATATATATATATATATATATGTGTGTGTGTGTGTGTGTGTGTGTGTTAACCTTGTTACTGTTAAATTGTACAACTACTTGGACAACTAAACACCTTTTTGAATTGAATCGAATCTTTCCGTTATCACTTCACTTGTTTTGTCATGACGATTCACCTTCAGTACACTAAAGAGGACTACTTTGTGGCCAAAATACGCGTATTCATATTCACCTTTTTCATCCCTTTCCTTTTTTACCCCATGCCCTATCCTTTGACTTTTGGTGTTTGCCATCTAATCTCATTTGTACTCCGTTTTGAAAGGTAAACTGTTTAGAGCTATTGGGGTATTTTCAATTATTCAAAGCCGAGTAATCTGCCTACCTTGATACCTATAAGTGGAAATTTATGTCAATTTATTGTCCTGATTACGGTTTAAATGGTATTGACAAATGTGCAAACGTGCACCCGAGGAAAATAAGATATTTCTCTAGGGTAACTTCAGGGTCAAACGTATCGTAAAATTGGAAATACAGAGCTGATCATCTTCCTCAACGTTCAATAAATTATGGAAAGTGTTACTTAATACTTGTTACGTCCTGATAATCACTTAAAGTGATTCAGTTCCACCATGAAAGTTACGCGAAAACTCAACCAAATGCATCTTTCATCGCTAAACTCGTCTTTAAATAAAATGATATGCCTTTACTGAGAGATCTTTAAAAAAATACCTCAAACGCATAGTTGAATCAAACAAATATTTAGACCTTTTTCTAACGGATAGTATTTGCAATGTGAATAGTCAGATCTTTCGCTAAATTCACTAATGGGGAGATCTTGTGTTCGACTGGCCCATCTCATTAAAATTTGAAGACTTTTTGATTCCTGTGGGGGTGAGTTCTCTAAAATGACATCTAGACGACGTCGCCGCACTTCCGTCATTTCACATCAAGTGCAAACAGGATGGGATGTTTTGCATTCGAAAGTTTTGAGGGCAAGAAAATCAGCTTTCGAGTGGTTCGAGGCACCACTCTACTTGACCTTACCGTCCCACACAATCAAATGGTAGTCTAGTGATTAGGAGCATTGACTCCCTGTACGTAAACGGGCATAAGAACCAGATACATTAATTAAATTGCATTCATATCATACTTAATTAATGTAAAAACTTGGGTTACATCTAACAAGTTCCTAGCGAACTACTAGTGCATGTACCTTCCTTGGTGCTCCAACTTCACCCATTTCCCGACCCTACGTAAACCTGATGGTCAATCTAAGTTCTTACTTCTGAAAGCTACAACATTCATTCATGAACCACGTGGTTTCTGCCAAAACGAATCAAAATATTTAAGAGACCATGCATACTCGTATGCCTCCCTTATATCAATGGTCTTTCACATCGCCGTACATTTATATCAATTCCTCAGCCCTGTTAACAAGACTACAACGGAATCTATATTTCTAAGTCAAGATGTGACGAAAATAGTGCATATTGCACCGTTTTTACAGAAAAATCCACTTAAAAGAAATCTATTGACAACATTTCTAGAACCAGGTTTCAATTTTTTTCATGATAAATGTTTTCAATTATACCGTTTGGAAATACGAGATTTGGCAAATAAATCACTTTTACCAAATACACTAATTAAATGGCAGAATATGAGTATGAGATGTGACAATTTAAATTCCAAGTTTATTCACGCTCACAGCTAATACCAGACATGCCTGCATTCGGATTTCTCCTTACCAAAGTTTTTACAAACTTCACCTCCTGACCTTGGAGAAGTTGCTGCCCCTTTCGCCTCCCTCTATCTTCACAACATATCACAAACATTCTCCCCATCCCCTAGACCACACCTCTCTGTCCACCAAAGTAGCAATAGTAGTTATATTAATGATTTTTTGACAACTAAAGCAATTTTTCATTACTGTCAAATGGTTTTAAATCTCAAACACCTTTAAACAAAAACATATATAAATACATAACTGTATAAGTAATCAAAACCAGCAGCCTAAAAATTAAATCATGACCGTCACTTGACAGATAATCGCTTAAAGCGATATTTCCTCTTCCACTCGTTCGTGAGGACTTCTGTATCAGAGCATGGTCCTCTTCCATTAGCACCGGCTTTTATGGTTTTGCAGGAGGTGCAGGAAATGATGTCCCTTCACGCCATTTCGGCGTGCACCCTTGGTGGGCTCCTCTTTAAAGGGCCCATCTGAGCAGGTGCCTCGTCTACCTTAGTCTTACACTTTTTCGTACATTTTAATTTTTTGCTCAGATGTCCGCAGCGGTATCTTTAGGAGCGTCAGTTTGGGTGGAGATGGTACACTTTTGTACAAGGATTGACGCGACGGAAGTAAAGAACCGGAAGAAAGTTGGGGCGATGAGAGCCCTCTACTTTCTCCTCGCTTCCACGTATGATGTTTTTCGAGCGTCTTTAACTCTATAACTTTCCTTCCTCATTTATCTTCGGGCAATCGCGGGAGTACACTGGGTGTGCACCCTCGCAATTGACACAAAGAGGTTCAGAGGTGCAGTCTTTACCCTAGTGCGATTAATTTGCCCCAGCCCGGGCAGGTGGCCTTGCCTTCGCAGCGAGATGCGACGTGGACGAAGCGTTGGCACTGGAAGATGAGGCGGGAATGCATTCATCGCACGGGCTTATAACAGAAGGGTCCGCAAGCCCTGGATAGGAGGGGAAGGTTTGCCTGGCCTAGATTCTCTACGTTAAATCCGAAAAGGCCTCTACCCTATCCTCAAAAACCATAATTCCCCCACCAACCTTTTCTCCAAATGCCCCTCTATCACTTTCAAATGCCCCGCCAATTAATCAGATCTTCTCAAATCAACCAATCCACTCCTTAAATCCTTGCTCCGTCACAAAACCACTCCCAGGTCCTGCAATAAACCTAGATGCAAAACATGTCCTTTTTTTCAAACCAGAATCCCATCCCTCTTCCACCCACTCTTTATCTCTCTCTCACCAATTTCCTACTCCTCATGTACCTCCAGCAATCTAGTTTACCTTCTGAAGTGCCAATTTTGCCCTGCCTTTTATATTGGACAGTATACCACACCCCTTAATATTAGAATCAATAACCATCGAGCCTCATGCAAGAATTCTTCGCTGATTGCTATGCTCCAAATTCCTACACACGCCTCCAAACACAACACTTCCTTTGACTAATGCTACAGTGTATCCATCTTAGCATCCCTCCCACCCTCCACTGAAACTCAAAACTATAGAGCAAGCTTTCATCTGGCTCCTGGATTCCTGGAATCTCCCAAATCTCAATATTAGACATTAATTACCTCTTTTTACGCATAATTTCATTCCCCCTCCGCCCTCAACGCCTCGCCGCGACTCCATCCGCACCCGGGTGAGCGCGGCACTCCGTCCCGGTGCAGACCTCGCCGTATGGGAGGACGACATGTTCAAACTCCGCAATGTCACCCACATTAAAAGACAAACTTTTGAGTGGCGCAGAGAAAGAACTTCACCAATTCCTCCATCTCTTTATACCGCCAGGCGCTGGAAGAGCTCCTCCATAAGGACGTTGCGCCAGAGGGTTTTCAACCCCAAGTGTCGTCCCTAAAATGGTTATACTAAGCCACGTGCTCCAAAAATACGCTCCCCATAAGTGGCAGAATGAAATTGACATGGACATATGGGGCCCACTAACGCTATTCGAGCTGAATGATATACAACTCCAGCTCCGCCAAATAGAATTCCTACAAGTCAATCGGCCGCCAGCGGCGCCAACCTCCTTAGGGAAGCGGCTCAGCACTTCCAAAGACATTTTTAACAGTTATCCTCCGTGGAAGGAAGGAGACAACCCCTTACCCCCTCCCTATGCTGTCCTCAACTCAAAAAGACGTTTTGGGTCGAGACATAAGTCTAGGCGAAATGAAATGCGTCTCCTCCATGTTCCCAAAGGGCAACTGTTCCGGATCGAATGGGTCCTTACCGTGCTAAAGACGATGGCCTTCCCCAAGGACTTAATTCGTGCGACTTCATTCCCGTCATTAACTCCGTACGACAGGGCTGCCCGCTGTCAATGCCCGCTGACAATGGTCTCTTCTTTAACAACCGAAAATCCAGGTTTCTACTGCTGAAGGGAAACCGGCCCCCAACCTCCAACGGTTGGTCAGAAGCGCCCTCCCTCAAAATCTTAGGGTTCTGGTGGGAGAAGAATTTGGCTCCCACGATTGAGCGAAATGGGGAATTATAGACCACCACGTAAAATTGAGTGTTGGAAAACTTTCACTCCCTTCCCTACTGATCGTGACCCGCGTCCGCCTCCTCAATCAGGTTGTCTTCCCGAGACTATGGTATGTGGCCCTTACCCGCTAAATATAATGCATATTTTATTAGAGGGGCCCACCAAATGGTCTGGAACGGCTACGTGAAGAAATTGTCCCGCAACCAGCTCTATGACCCGTTTGAGATGGGTGATCTAAACTTAATAGATACAACTCTAAAGGCAAAGGTGGTCTATGCGAAGCTCAGCCTGCGCATGCTCGGAGGTGACGACGCGTGGCGCAAGGCACTCCTCAAGGGCGCGTAGCAGGAACTCGCGTACGACGAATGACAGCGGAAGGCATTGGAAGAGACGAAAATGTCATCTCTCTCCTGAGAGATGGAGAAATAATTAGGATCAAGACCCTGTATCTCAGAGCACTTGCCGAGCAGGGAAAAAATACATCAATAAGAACGTAATTTTGGAAAAACTGGGCGACCAGCAGAGCGAACGATGATTCACGTAGTCGAATGTTCAACATAATCGCGAACACGGTCATGACGCGGGAAGTGAGGCACCATCTGCTGCTAGCTTATTCGCCCCTTGGTCCGTCATGCGGCCCAATAGACAACGTCGCATAATGTGTCCATAATCCAAATTTCTTAGTTTTATTTGTGAACCTGCCTTCAGCCTCTTTCAATCTTTCCACAATAATGCTCATGGTCACATATATCTCTATGAATGCACATGAATGTGTGTATAATTATCAGTTATGTGTAGGTATATGTATACATATATTTATACAAAGAAAATATATGCTGTAACATTAATCTGTGAACTAAAATTATGTATGGCGTGAACACAAACTGCAACATTCAGGACCGAATAAAATAAAATTGAATCATAGCTCAAGTGCTAGAGCATCGGACCGGCAAAACGAAAGATCCGATGTTCAAGTCCAGGTCAAGAAAATAATTTTGCACTTGTGATCGGCTCAATTCCGCCTGCCTCTTTTACTTTGGTCATTTTTGAGTATTCCTATCCCTTTTTCTTATGTCGGTATCCATGAAACTGAGTATTTGTACGTCATAAGGCGGGTTGTTCGTGTTTTAATGCATGTGTGTGTGTATATATATATATACGTGTTAAAAGAATGCACAGGGGAAAGGTTGAGAAAATATTGTACACGGAATACCTAATTCAGAGGCTTCAAAAATGACAAACGAACTCAAGCCATTATTTTCTATTTCCCAAGGAGAAGAAAAACTATTTATCGATCGGTCAGCATTGACGAGAACAGTGGGCCAAGGGAACACATCGCCTGCGGTTATCAACATGAATAGATGTCCCTTTGATCCCCCATTAGCCTGCATAATTCGCCACCCTCCCCTTCCCGCTTCGATTCAACGACGGCGGTTGGATTAGAATTGTGTTCGAAGTTCTTAAGGTTTTATCTATGGCAAAAACACCAACACTTAAAGAGAATTTCAAATTAAACTTCGAGATCGCGTGTTTAGGGAACGACATAGAAAGACTATTCAATTCCACCGGGCTCGCACTCCTCCGCGAAGTACTCAAGGGCACAGCCTCCCCCCCCAGCCCGACGATGCATCTCCGCATAGAGATCGAGACACCAATCCCGGATTGACGGAAAGCATCCCTCTCCAACCCAACCCAACTAAATGGGTCGTCTCTTCCCTGCATCCCCGACCTCCTCTCCTTACCGATGGATGGATGGAAGCACGTTTCGTGAGGAGGCGACGGAGAGCGAAGTGTGGACGGAACCCTCCTCTTCTCGTCCGCTTCCACCAGACTAGGTGGACGGGCATTAGGGATGTGAATGCGTCGCTAATGTTAAGTGGACGGCGCTGATGGAGATGGCGCGCCACCTCCTTCGCTAGAAAGTTCCCTCGACTCTCAAGGATGAGCTTTGCCGACCTCTCCATCCCCACCTCCCGCCCCTCGAAACGCCCCGGGTCATAGGAACGCCGGACGCTCTGAAGCGAGAGGGCAAAGGGGGGGGGAGGTGATCAGAAAGAAAGGCCCGGAAAGTAGCGCCGTGAAGTAACGGACTGGTGTAAAATTAACGCGGGACTCAGTGCTGACGTCCTAATTGTACGCCGCAGACGTGGCCCAAAAGGGTTAAAGAAAAGAACCTAAGGATTCGAATGAAGTGTTCCATCAAACATACCTTCAACAAAACGATCATCACCTGACCTTGACCCACAGATAATGTCCAAGAGGGTCTATCTACATACTTCCACACAGCCACGTAATGAGCAAACATGAGCATTTATTAGTATTGTGGTGCCCTCTTCGTGCCAAGTACGTTAATATAAATGACAAAACAAAATTAATATTTTTAAGCAGTACTACGTTTTCCATAAAATTTGGGAACGCTCGATTAAGTGAAAAGTAATTCTTATGACCCTTTTCCGGGGGAGTTTTGAGGCGAAGAGTTTAGAAAGGAGAAAAGCGAAATAAATAATATAATTGTGTAACCTCGTGCACTCCAGAAATGGCAGTTGTTTAAAAATTAGGTTTTTTCCTTGTTCCAGGATTTAATAATACGGCTAATATATAATATAATATCAATTGTCTCCTTAGGAAAATTCAATGTCCAAAATGCTTTGCCGAGAGCACATCATGTTAGAAGAATTTAGAGTTCTAGAATAAAATGTGCAAACACATAGATATTATTCCATTTATAATTTTAAAATATACAAATTCTTCGGAAAAATACCGGTACTTCGGATGTTCCTACTAAAATTTTTAATGTATTCAACTTCCACGAAGTGAAGCCTGAAACCTTTCATTTTATTTAACTAAGAATGTTGAATCTTTAGAAATTTGTCCGATGTTTCCCCTGTAAAAGTATCTCAATAGAACTAGGAATTGTGTTGTGGTTTTTAAGTAAGGCAGTTTTTAACTCGACTATAATTTCTGCTTAAGATGTGATGTGGGTGGGACCTTTTCATCTCAATGTATGTTGATAGTGCCAAAATGATTGTCCTTGTCCCTTGATTGTTTTGCAGAGCGAGTTTTAAATAAACTAACAAATGATTATCAGTACATCAAGAATGTCAACTAGAATCCTGAAACTGTTTAATTAGATTATTAGCAGACTTTTCCAGGGTATACGTTGGATTTGCAAATACCCAATCCTGCGACTTTTCATTAAACATTCGTGCAGTGACTATCTTCGCAGGCAAATAAAAATAAATTTACAAGTGTTGGTTAAGGTTTGTAACCACAGGACATGTACGAGTAATTACTGTAGATGAAACTTGGGTACAGCATTATACGCCCGAAACAAAAATAGTCCACACAGTGGACTGCAGAGGGGGAACCGGCTCCAAAAAAAGCAAAAACTATTTTTTCGGCTGGGCAAGTGATGGCGACTGTTTTTTGGGATAGTTGGCATATTTTAATCGATTACCATCAAAAAGGAAAAACCATTACAGGAGCATACTACGCCTCATTACTTGACAATCTGAAGGCAGAACTTGCTGAAAAACGGCCATATTTCCATAAAAAGAAAATCCTGTTTTTCCAAGACAACGCACTGTCTCACACTTCAGCGGTTGCCATGACGAAAATCCACGAATTAGGGTTTAAACTGCTCGACCATCCGCTTAACTCACCAGATCTAGGCCCAAGCGACTTCTTTTTGTTCCCTCATCTAAATATTGCACTCGGAGGACAGAGATGTTCGTCAAATGAAGAGGCAATCACCTTATTGAACTAATATTTTGCAGAGAAAAAACGCCGAGTACTCTTTGGACGGGTTACGGAAATGAGAGCATCGCTGGGAGAAGTGTGTAGAGTTACAAGGAGACTATGTTAAAAAATAAAAAAAAACATAAAAAATGCCTTGTATCTCTGTTAGGTCGGCAACTATTCAGACCACCCTCGTAATTGAAAAAGTAAGTAATCCATTTAAAAATCGCTCTCCTCTATCGAATTTACTGCTAATGATAATATATTCATTTCAAGATTTTTTAATAATAAGTATTCCTAAGTAACGCAGGGGTAGCCAAAGCTGTTGAAATGCATCACTAGAGCAAAGTAAGTGGATTCAATCTTACAGATCGAGTCATAAATGAACATAACACTGACGAAATAGGCATGGATTTTACGATACTAGGCACAATAGAACGAAATAAATACGATGGTATGGGCATGTAAGATACATGAGTCCTCGATGATGGCCAAATAAGATAACAGACTGAAGACCCACCCAAAGACGAAGACAGATACGACCGACAAACGGAAGACAAAATTGAAGCGCAAGAATCTATGAAATGGAGGGGCCTGAACGAATGATTGAGTTGATCGCCAGATATGGGAGTTAGGGTGCTACCATTTAGAACTGTAATTATTGGATAAATAAAATATTGATCCCAAAACTGAATGTAGTCCTTGTTATCATTCGTGTGCTCCGGGGCCTACTTGCTTAGCATCAGTAATAAGGCTATGCATTAAGAGAAGCTATTGATTATATAGGCTGTAATGCTTAAGTATCAACACGATTTTAATGACAGGGAACAATTTCAAAGATAAAAGACATTCCCCTTGATGGGGATACGATTCCAGATCCCTCCATGTCCGGCCAGGTGCTGTAGCCACTTAAATGACCTATAAAGCTCCAAAATCATGGAGGCTTTAAAGCAACAAACCGTTATGCAGAGTAACTGTAAGTAAAATGCCATATGTACGAGTATCGTGGATTGTTGCGCTGCCCGCACGACTACGAATACCTTTGAAATTGTATGCACGGTATTTCGTCATAAACCTTGTTCCTTTAAAGCACAACATTTCGGAATATTAACAGGACACCCCGCCTTGCAAGTTGATGAGAAGATGAAGCCTTCTACTCCGTTGAAGGTCCACCTCTAAGCTAGAGTCGTTGGGCCTCACACCTGAAGAGAGAGTGATGATCCAATTTGGATATAATCGCCATTTGGTTTTCTTGAAATTGGCAACCGAAGCTACAATGAATAGGACTATATAACATTCCGCGAACCTACCGTTTCCATTCATAAATGATCAGACGACGACAACCACTATTGACGAGACCCTTTTCGACACCTACTTTTACCTTACTATTGAGACACCTTTTCCCTTTTCTGGGTGGTGACTACCCACCACACTACCGCCCTTGCGGCGGCTTGTAGATGTAGATGACTTCCGACAGCCCGTGTAATGTCATGGATCTTTGTCTCCCTGTGGGAACCACGTTGGAAGACGTAACAGGCGAGATTCAACGTTTTGGAAAAATCCATCGCTCGTGGAAGTACAGTGGGAGGGCGACAAAATGGCGCGCGTGCTAACGTGTACGAGGGTTGTGCGGATGACGGTCGAGAGGAATATCCCCTCGTACCTACACTTCAACAGCAATCAACTGTTAACGCCTAGCACCTTTCAGCCGTCCAACCCAATTTTCGCTTTTAACTGTTTTTGGCCACCCGTTCCTCCACACCCACGGGACATGGGTCAGCTTACACTCTTCCAGGCGGCGACAGGGACGACCAAATGCACCTGCCTTGGGTATGTCGAATTCAACTGTTCGTAGTTCGTCTCTTTCGCCACCAGGCAGCGACACTGTCGGGGTGACGTGTTCATTCAGAGAGCGAGATGTGACGTCACATTACCATATATGGGAACCCAAGATGGAAACGGACCGAGAACATTTAACCCGGGTGGGCTGAAACGCCCTTTTCTCCACTTTTATAGAACCATATGTAGTTTTGACCGGACCAAGCCTCGATACAATAAAAGTATGGTAGTGCGGTCTGCTTCCCAAAAGTGGGTTAAAACCCATAAAACTTTGAGAGTTTGACGACACCACTCGCGCAATACCCGTATATGCTCCCACCAGTTTAGTTTTTGGTCAGGGGTCATACCAAGGAAGCGGACGGATTCCACAAATGGGAGATTCCTGACCAGCAGGTTCAAAGTCGGTGGAATGTGCTGTCCGCGAAGACGTTGGAAATACACATTTCGTTTTCTCAGTGGAGAAACGAAATCCTTTCCTTCAGGACCACTCTCCCAGTTTATTTAGCGTTACCTGGGAGCTTTTATAAGACGTGTCGACCGGCAAAATATAGCCAGTTTGCCCACAAAGAGCATTGCCATCACCGAAGCATTCATGATTTCCATCATGTCATTGATGGCGATGGCAAAATACGTCACGCTCACCACTGATCCCTGAGATACCCGGTTCAGTATAACGGATCGGGATAAACCCTTTTCGATCCTTACTAAGAAAGAGCGGTCTAATAAAAAATTCCAGATAAATAGGGCCACATTGCCTCTGAATCCCCCCTTGTGCAGCGTGTTAAGAATTTTTCGCCGGCACACACTATTGTAGGCCTTCTCCAGGTTGAAGAAGACTGCTACGTGTTGGCGTAGTAGAAAGGCTTCAAGGATGAAACTGTCAGTGCGCGCCAGATGATCTGTCGTGGACATTCCACGGCGAAAGCCGCACTGAGCGTCGGAGAGGATTCGCCTCTCCAAGCACCAAACAACCATTGCTATTATTTCATTAATCTTTCTTTTCATCACCTTGTACAGACAACTGGTGAGAGAGATGGGACGATAGCTATTCGGGTCGTTTTTATTCTTGCAGTTTTGGAATAGGTATCTACTACCGACTCCCGCCAAGAATTTTGGAATCTACCCTCGATCCACGATAGAGAGTATTGAGAACCTCTCTACACGGTCCCCACGACCCGAAAGGCACGTCGGCCGGATTTTCAGCCGAAGGGATCCAAGACCAGGTCACATGTTGTGATTGTACTTCCTTTATATGGCTCATATACATCTCAGTCAAAACAGGGTAGGTTCGAAACATTATTACAGTAGCTTTACGGATATAAATCAAAGTTGAAGTATTATCGACGTACATTTTCATATTAATATTAACTATATTTAAGTCGTTACATCACAAAACCACTTCTTTCAAGCCATATAAGGCCGCGTACCATTCAATGGCATTGATATGCACGTCCTCCGGGAAGTCGAAGGCTCTATCTATGCCCCACTCCGGGATGGATACTCCTCCCTGGATAAAAGTGGCGTCCGTGAAGACCTCTAGGGTTCCAGTGGGCCGGGGCAAGAAAACCTCCA
This sequence comes from Hetaerina titia, assembly GCA_037158775.1. Lineage (NCBI taxonomy): Eukaryota > Metazoa > Arthropoda > Insecta > Odonata > Calopterygidae > Hetaerina > Hetaerina titia. Next base: position 16,081,647 of record CM073775.1, read on the forward strand.
TTCTAAAGATGTTTGTCTGCTAATCGGAGCCACCACGAGTCCTCATGTTGGTGGATTTGGCTAAACAGGGACATTGGTAAGTGTAGCACCTATGCCATCCAAGCCATATATCCGTTTGCCTTTGAGATATCAGTTTGCCGAAGTCTGGACATGTGGAGCCCCAGGTTTTGGATAAATGCATCGCTCGTGGGAGAACAGTGGGAGGATGACAAGATAGAGCGAAGACTGACAAGTACGAGTGGTGCGGATGACGGTCGAGAGGAATATCCCCTCGTACCTCCACATCGGCGGCAACCGGGCCGTCATCCTTTACAAGGGTCAGCGCCGCCCTTGCGTCCGCTGCAACCAAGAAAGCCACGAGTGCAAGACCTGCCCTGGGAAAAGGAAGGGAAGAGCTATATGGAGGCAATGGTTAAGGCCTCAGCCCGAACACCGCCGAGATGGACCAGCCCGCGGTGGCTGTGGAGGAGAGGGCGCGGTCGCTGCTACTTACTGAGGGAGCGACCCCAGCTGATCCCGCCGATTCCCCGCATCCCCCCTCCACTTAAAGGGTAATTTCAAAGGGAGTGAAAGTCGTCAACGAAAGAAGGGAAGGCGAAAAAGAAAATAGACGACACTGAATTCCTGATTTCGAACATCGATCTAGCTGCAGTCCATACCAGTTCGCCTATTCTCCCACGACTGTCGGCCCCTGTCTGTGAGCCCGTCAAAGGCGAACGGATCATCCTTCGTCCATCCCTTTTCGCGGTCACGCCACCGACGCCCCCACCCACAAACCCTTACATCACAGGCTTACACATCCCAAGAACCATTGGTGATAGCGGTGGAGGATTCATGTGTCGACGATCTTCCCAAGGATCTTCTAGAGGCGGACCGAATCGACATATCTCCCTTGATTTCTCCCAATGTGGCCCCTTTTGTAGATGACCCTCAGTCCGCCACTCCGGCCCCTTATGAGGCCACCTCCTGGCCCGGGACGGGCCCTAGCTTTGCTCGCTCGAAGAAAGCCCCCCGTGGAACGTTGCCGAACCCACTCTTCGTGGAGACCACGGCTGGCTCTTTCTCTTCGGATGGGGTCAGGGGGGAGGGATGCGGCGACAACTCGAAACCGCGATCGTCGACCCGTCAGACGAACCGTCCCGGGAAGCGGCGAAGAACTGATCACCTGGTTTCGAGCTGCGACCGGAGCAACGTAAGCGACGACCAGAACTCAAGTGAAGTAATGTTCGGTGCTCATATCTGTCTAATCACTTCAGCACTGAATATTATTTCGCTGAATATTACCGGTGTTTATAACGCCTTAAAATTGCAGTCCACCGTTTTCTCCGCGAGCTCAAGGCTGATGACATCCACCTTCAAGAGGTAAAGGAGGACAGTCTGGGAAGCAAACGCCTTTCAGGCCATCGGCAATTCCATCAATAATCAATCTGGCACCACCACCCTAGTCCAAAATCGAATTCCGTTCTCTCATTTTCGCCGACATTCCTCGGGCCGAATAACGAACTTTATCGTGAATGGCATCCGCATCACTAATATTTACGCTCCCTCCGGCGAGCACCCGAGGGCAGAGCCCAAAATTAATCTTAATGAACTTCTCTTTCCCTACATGTACAGGTATTCCTTCTTGCGGAAGGCTATCTTGAATAGGGATTTTAACTCCAACTACAGCCGAGAGCATAGTGCCTCGATCAGGGATAGGGTGGCTTACTATCCAAGCGGGGCACTCTCACTGATGCTCGACTCCATTGGAGCGATTGACGCAGTGCGTTCTTTCTCTGCCGGTCCCGCCCCTTCACGCGGTCAGGTCTCAATTCTCGGGCGCGGATTGACTTAGGCATCGGACTAGCTCCCTAGCTACAATTAGGAGTCCGGTGCGGAATATTATAGTATATTCGTTTCCGCAGACCAGCGGGGGGCTTGATGTAATAGTGTGGGGAAATCGGTACCCCGTGTCCCAGATGATGCAGGGAAGGCATGGTGTGGTTCAGTACGGCCCCGTTCCGGTCGTGCCGTTTGACGACCAGCTTGCGGAGGCAGTTGGACTTGTCCTGCGGTATACCCGCTCCCTGAGGACGTAATTCTTTAGTATGAATCGAGGAAAGAAAGACTCCTGGCGTAGCATTTGCATACAGGCCCGGGCTCCCCCAGGGCAGCCGGACTGTGGTCACAGGGACCGGGCTAGGGAATGGCATCGACCGGTCTGCGGACGGAAGTTAGTTGGAGCCAGTCAGTATGTCCTCTACCTACTACCACGAGGGTAGTGTCGAGTATGGAGGGGGCGTTTGCGCGCCTCCCTCGAAATCGGAGATGGGATATACTCGCTGATGTCGGGGTGATGCTAGGGCTGGTCACTTATACCAGAGCAAGTGTCATTTTACGTAGCCCAGAGGTGATGGGGGTTCACTACACTGTGGACAGAGCGACTTATATGAGGGGCATCGACGAGTGGAAACGTGAAGTGGGCGTTGGGGAAGAGTCGGTGTGCCCCGCTGTTCGACAACGCGGAGGCGGCGTGGGTTGACCGGAAATGGAACGGCGGAGGTGTCCCGCCGGGTAGGTGCCTAAGGGAGATGGTGAGTAAGTTGGTAGTGACAGCCGTGGTAACTGAACGTCTTCTGCCCTTCACTGCACCACCCAACGCTAAGCTGGTATCGTTTGATGTGTGCAATCTCTTCACTTCCATTCCGACGTATGGTACTTTACGCTCGCAGTATACTAATCAACGCCAATTTGGACCAACACCTCGTTAAAGAATTATGTTTACTTCTCAAAATTTGCGTAGACCAAAATTATTTTGTATTCTGTGGCAACCACTATAAACAAAAGGACAGGTTGGCGATGGGGTCACCTCTTTCCCACTTCTCGCCGAAATTTTCATGGATAATTTGGAGGACAAGATCCTAAGCGAAAACAAATTCAGCGATAATATTTTACATTGGTATAGATATGTGGATGACATCTTACGCTGTTGGACAGGCAGTGAAAGACAGCTAGACATATTCTTACAATTCATCAACTCCTTTCATCCATCCATAATTTTCACCACAGTATCGGGAGTGGGCAATAAAATCAATTTCCTGGATCTAACAATTGAAATTAAAGAAAATACACATACTTTTTCAATATTTAGAAAACCCACATACACTGGCCAAGTGAGTGGCATGTACTGCGGGTGGCCTGCCCAGCGGAAAGGCTCAGGTGTGATATACTTCCAGAAAGATACAGATACCGTAGACACTTGGCAAAGAGCGGCGTGGTCCGAGAAAATAGTGGGGGGGGTAGCTCCAGTCAAGGTGGGGTGGGGAGTGAGCACCCGTAATTGGGCGTGGTGGAGCATGAACTACAAGAAATTGGACGTGACAGGCCCCCTCGTCGCCGCGTTGGAGGGGAACTTGGAAATTCACGGACCGTGGATCGAAGGAGACGGTGTGCCTAAGTACTTCCAAGCAGATGACACGCCCCTTGTATGTGGGGAGGAGGGAGTCTGGGAGGGGCAGTCGGTTTTTTGGGCACCGGCCTCCCCAGAACCGGGGTGGGAGGCCGGGTCGCGACGGCAGAGGTGCAAGAGGCACTCAAGGGTACGAAGATCCCGAATACGAAATCGACGGCCCCTTCGGCAGGGCCGACCCCCGCGGCAGGACCCAGCATGAAGATTGATTCGGCTGGAAGCGGAGAACCGCGACATGCCAGCATCGGACCTGACCGGCTCATAATAATGATCGCTAGCCACCCTGACTGATCATGGACATCGGGGGCTTACCTTAGAGAAGAAAACCACATTCTGCAGGAAGTGCAGGAGCGTAGCTGCGAATGCATCGAAGAACAGAAATAAAAGATGTACAATCTCTAAGGGCATATTTCTCAACCATTATCTTACCATTAATTACTTATTGCTTCCCTATATGGCCCATGTCTGCCCAATCTAACCTTAACACCCTCAACTCGAGAACAATTTTCTTTCAGAAAAATTGTGAAGCACAGAGTCCCCCATCTTCGGAACTCGCCCATTGAATCACTTCTTTCCTCGCTCTCGATTTGTAATCTCTCCATTATACGTCTAAAATCCGATTTATAGCTCATGCATAACATATTCCGCTAGCGACTGTCCTGAACTAATTTCCCTTATCAACTTCAGAGTTGCCCCACGAACTACCCGCGATCACTCTTTATTCCACCAACCCGTTCCCAGATTCTCCCTCACCAAACGTTCCCTTTTCTTCCGTCTCCCCGCTTTACTGAATTTCCTTCCCGAAAGCATTGACCCACGCTCACTACCAGCCAACACATGTATAAATCTTTCTCTGATGCATCTCTCTCGAAAAAACTAGCACAACCTCTCTATTCACTCCCACATCCCGGTTTTGTTGCTTTGTTTTTACTGTTTGCTATTTCTATGAAAATTAAAATTGTAATAACTACGCTAATTATAGTCTATTTTATGTTTGTATGTTTGTGTCCTTACATGTTGCTGTTATACGTGCCACTATACATTGGCAATCCTGCTGTATGTGCACAATTGTTACCAAATAAATAAATTAAAAGCGCGGCGTAAGGGGATTAGACCAGGAGGTGGAACCGATCTTTTGGAGCGGACAGCGTTACAAAGCGAAGTCCTGCAAGTGTGGTTGGTGTAGTATGGTGGGCAAGATCCCGAGGGCACTCGCTAGGGGCGTGCACGTATTGATGGGACTCGTTGAGCGTGGAGGTAGGGCTGGTCTATTCGGCGAACTGTTGCGCGTGAGACAAGTGGAGGGGTCTATACTTTTCGAGTCAGACGGTGGTTTGAGGAAATAACCGGGACCTTGAAAATGGGGGAGGAAGTATATATCCCCGTACTGGGACCGGCTGGTCTATTTGCAGGTATTTTTTGCTTACCGCCAGTATAAGGGCATTGATCAGATGGAAGAGGACGTTAAAAGCTGGTTTGTTACACCAGCTGTGATAGACGGCAGCTCCGGAGGCAATGATGAAATAGTAACAGCAGTGAGAGAGAGTCCGGGCCTACCTCGAGTGGTGGGTGGACCCTAGCCTGCCAGAAAGGCGGGGGTATCTCGGACTGGACTCAAGGGTAACCGTAGGCCTCTGGATGCGAGGCAGGACAGATGACGGGAACCGGGTGGCAGAAGACGTGGAGGGGAAGAAGATCCAGACCCGGCGGTACAAGGGAGTCGAGCCGTTAGCCGCAACGAGAAAAGAGGTACGCAGAGGGACCTCGTGTGGTAGTCTTGCACTTCATTCGAGGTTGTTTATGGGGAGGAAACCTGTTTTGGTTCCTCGCGTGTGTGCACTGAAGACGAGAGCGCGGTTCGTCGGCCGCAGCGAGCAAGTGGAGGCCGCAGCACCCCGCAAACAAGCTAGCACGAGGAGCAACACCACGCATCGAGCCAGAAGCAGAGATATCGAAGTATCTTGGAATCCAGAGCGAGCACGGCGAGCGCTGTGCTGAGTGACGACCAGTACCCGGAGGTAGTGGGTCCATCGGGACTCCCTGAGAGTCACGGACAGAATCACTAGATGCATTGTTGTGAGCAGGTTGGGGAAGTTCGTAAAATAAGTGAAATTTTCAGTGGTCAGAGGTTTATTTTACGATAGCTCCTGTTGCTCGCATCGGCAACCATCGTCTCCCATGAGCGGGGCAATGGGTATCATCACAAATATACAAAAGGAAAAGAGTATAAAAAATAACTGGGCGCCCCCTAGCGGTATCCAAGCTTTGGAGTTAGATGATATACAACTCCTGCTCCTTCAGACAGAATCCCTACCAGTCAAACGGCCGCTGGCGACGCCGACCTTCTTAGGGAAGCGACTCCACACTTACCAGACACTTTTAACAGGTCTCAGTGGAAGGAGGGAGACAAACCACCCTCCATACGCAGTTTTCGACTCAAGAAGATGTTTTTGGTCGAGACAAGTTCAGACGAACTAAACTGCGTCCCCTCCATGTTCCCAAAGGGCAATTGGTCCAGATCGAATACGTCCTCAACGTGCTCAAGACGATGGCCTTCCCCGAGTACTTCATTCATGCCGTCTCAACGATGTCATTTGTTATTATTAAAAGTTATTGTAAAATTTTGAGAACTACTATTACTCTAGCAAAAAAGCTGCATACCAGCTCATTGATAACAACATCATCTAATAAATCTAAGGCAATCTGGAAAGTAGTGAAACAGGAAACAGGGAAAAATAAAATTAATAGCAACACAATATCTAAAACATGTTATAATGGCTCAACAATAACAAGTGTCCAAAAAATTTTAGACATTTTCAATGATTACTTTGCCCAAGTAGGTGTCAATCAAACTCCCAAACAGTCGCCCACCAACACAGGTACTTCTAAAATGGTCATCAATTCCTCCTCTATATATCTGGAACCTGTTACTAAAAATGAAATATTTAGGATAATCAATCAATTAAAAAATAAATATTCATGTGGCCCAGATGGTATACCTGATGCTGTTATAAAAAGTTGTGCCACCTTTATTGCTGAACCACTGACTGAAATTTGTAATCTTTCCCTAAGTGCTGGTCAATTCCCCTCCAAATTTAAAGTTGCAAAAATTAAAGCTCTGTTTCAAAAAGGAGAGAAGGAAAACATTGAGAATTATACACCAATTTCCTTACTTTCAGGTTTCTCCAAAATTTTGGAGAAGGTCATGTATCTGAGATTTATTTCCTTTTTTGATAAATCCTCTGTCATTGACAATCATCAATTTGGCTTCAGAAGGAATAAGTCCATTAATGATGCCCTTTTCTCATTGACAAGGAATATATGGAATGCCTTAGATAGTAATATTCATGTTGCAGGGCTTTTTATTGATTTAAAAAAGCTTTCGATACAGTTAACCATGGAATTTTTTTAAAAAATTAGAAACATATGGTATAAGAGGCAATGCAAAGGACTGGTTTAAATCATATTTAACTGATAGGTCACAATATATTGAAATGAATTCATCTGTATCAAGTACAACTTCTGTTATTTGTGGAGTTCCGCAGGGCTCCATTCTTGGACCACTACTATTTTTAGTCTTCATAAATGATTTACCTGCAAATTTACCACTCTCCAATACAATACTATTTGCTGATTATACTAACTTAATTTTTAATAACCATAATCCCACTCAGTTAATGAACGAGGTAACAGAAACTACACATAATTTGATGAACTGGCTCACTGACAATAAGCTATTTTTAAATGTTAGTAAAACCCATTATTTAAACTTCAATCTCAAGAAGAAGTTAATAAATTTATATCCAATAATTAACAGTTGCCCCATAAAAGAACTAAAGGTAACAAAGTTTTTAGGTATTTGGGTTGACTCTAATCTTTCATGGGAGGAACATATTAATAATTTATCTCAAAAACTGGCAAAAATCTGTTATGCATTCCGTGTACTCAAGGAAATCATTTGCATTCAGGCATTGAGGACTATATATTTTGGCTATGTGCAGTCACTTCTCCATTATGGTATTCCCTTTTGGGGCTCCTCTATCTTCCTTCCAAAATTATTTAAAATGCAAAAAAAGATTATTCGCATAATAACTAATTCAAATAATAGAGCTCCCAGTAAACCTATTTTTGAAAAACTAGAAATCTTACCTCTTCCTTGTCTATACATTCTTGAAACAGTGTCTCTTATTAACAAAAATCAGAACATGTTTATTAAAAACTGTGACCTTCATAGTCATAATACGAGAAGCCAAAATGCATTCCATGTAAGTCAGCACAGAGTAAATAAAACGATTAAAGGGATAGATCATCAGGGAATACTTATGTACAATAAATTGCCTGCTTATATTAAAAATATCAAAAGTTCCTTTAAATTTAAGTGTGCCGTGAAAAAACTACTTTCATGTAAATTATTTTATAGTGTAGATGATTTTCTAATGCATACCATTTCAAATGTATAACTGAAATGTGTTAATTCCAAAAAGTTGTAAATTGTATGTATTTGTACTTGCATATTGTTTGGATTTTGCATATTGTTTTTTTTACTGAAATTAAGTGTAAAACATGTATTGACAAAGCCATGTATAATTCTATGCTAATGGTGAATGAATAAATTACTTCGTAAACAGTACGTTACCGTCGCCATCTTTAAATGATCCATCGTATTTTCATTGAGAGTAAATTAATAGATTTACAAAGATTTCAACTTTTACCCTAATACATTTTCTACATTATGTTTGTTTACAATAATTATGCCTAAATATTACAAAGTTGCAGAACGACTCAAGGAGTTTCAAAAATGCCCATATAACTTCATGCATAGAGCAACATGTACATGGTTTGTAAAGTATCGGGAAGAGTTTCGGAAAAACATTATTTCAGATATTGCTACAATGTCTCAAAATGTTTTCACTTCCGCCAGCGCTTCCCTGGTAGGCGGATTCCGGGTGGTCCTTAAGGGTACGCGGCAAAGGTTCTTTGAAGGCACTAAGGGTCCCATGGTGATGTCCTTTGAGGGAGGATTTCATTTTGGGAATATCAAATAGTCTGCGGGTGCTAAGTCGGGACTATAACGGGGTTGGGGAATCGTCGCTTTCGTTGCAGGTCTTCGCAAGCCGACACTCGACTCTGCTCTTGGTAGTCCGTCAAGTCCTTCGGGATGAGTTTAGTGCAGATATTTCGCATCGCCAAATTTTCAGTGATAATATGTGTGCATTTTCATCTTATCAATGTCAATACGATCTGCGATATTGCGCACAATTAACAACCGACGGTCTGAATTCAGCACTTCACGCATAGGTCAGTGAAAAGTTGTTATTGATACTTTTTATACAAATCTTGTACCATTCACATACGTGCATGGCAATGTTCAAAAAACAAAGAGCCCGTTTCCTAGCAACAGCAGTAATGAGCAGCGCACAAGGTTAAGGGAATTTTATAAAATCTAAAAAAGAAAATCCTTTTTCACCTTTCTAAGACACTTCATGGAATTAGGAATTTCCTTGGTCTGATAAATGAAAAAAATCTGAGAAGTTAGCAGGGGTGGTAGCGGGGGAGGAGTCACAGGCAGCGATGCTTTCCTCTTTAAGTCGGTTGCTCGCGTTGTGCGAAGTGTTCGTTCCGTCTTTTCTCGACCCCTATTCATCCCCTCCCTCCCAATCCCACCCTCTTCAACATCATCCAGAGGGGGAGATCCTGCTGCTTCTCCTCATCTCCGTCTCTCATCCATCCATCCATCAACCCCCTCGAAACCCTCCCCCACCATCCTCTCGCGCCCTCTCGAGGAGGGTGGGTGGCGAGCAACCGTTTCGCAAGGGAACAACTTTTAATGAAGTGTCGAGGGGAGATTTGAAGATGGCGCCCACGCGCAAGAGGGGGAAAAACGATGTACGCCTGGTAGAAGGGACTCGAACCAAGTGGATTCTCCGCAACTATTATCAGCAGGAAAACGGATGAACGCGCATTTTTGGACGCACTGCGATCAATATACCTCATCTCAGTGGACTCCCTAACTACCCCTTTGGAACGGGTATTTTACTCTATTCGGTTAAAGTCAGTCTTCTATTACCACATGATGTACCAAAGTTTGCCATTATATAGACCAATATTCATTTTACGGTGAGCCGGTTACTCTAGAATGATTACATACCCGTTCAACTTAACGAGATCCAATCTTTATCAACAAGCGACAACATTTCAGTTATATTTCTTGCTGAAACATTGCTGAAGCCCCGCACATTCTCAAAATTTTTCGAAATGCCAGGATACTCCCTTTAGTGCAATGACCCCATCAATAAAGGTGTAGGCGGTGTAGAAGTCTACATATTTTAGAAGCGATAAAAAAGTAACGTCCTCACTAAGAGTGACTGTATGTACACAAAGAAGCTGGAGTATTTTTTATGGAAGTGAAAACCATCTCCATTGGCTTCAATATAAAGACCACATAATACGGAATACGAACACGTCATTTCAACAGGTGACTTCAATGCCAATTCCAGCACAACAGCATAGGACATTAATTATCATCAGCTAATATTTTCTGTCAATAACCTTTAAGTTCTCTTATATCCAACCGGAACTACTAAAATCATCTTCATCATGGATGGATTTGGCAGTAAAGGCAAATAGATAAAATTATCATCCCACGGACAGTTCCTTCTTCCTGGTATTTCCTCCTATGATCTGATCAAACGTATATAATCTGCTTTGTCTTCAATTTTATTTCACTTTAACATATTTGTAATACTTTTATTGAAATATATTTCATACATTCTTAGCTTTTATTTTTATCCATACTCATTAACCTTTTTTCTAAATATTAGGATCACTCCACTAAAAGCTTCCAAATGTTAGTTCATTTGCATATGTATATACTTTATTATTCTTATTATAATTTAATAATATTATTCTTTTTTTATTTGATTTTTTCCCCTCTTTTTGTTCTACAATTTATTTTCAACAATGTATCATTTTTCCATGCATTCCCATGATATGTATCACCCTTTCACTGCCATTATGTATCCGCACGTTAGTCATACGTCAGTAGGTTTCGCAGATTTTTCATACCCCCCTTTCTGGGTTGGTGTTTTCCTGCAGTGGGTTTTTTTTTCATTTCACAACTCTTATGCTTTTTCCACAAATGTATATATATTTTCACGCTCCACCCTATTTTATTTTTTCCCAAAGCAGCATTTAATTTAATTATTTGTTAATTTTTTCTGGTATTTTATTTCCCATTTTCCTATAATAATCGTAAAATTGGCTAACCTCTGTTTTATTGAATGTTTATTCTATTAGCTACCTTGGTATGCATAAATTATAACTTCTGCTTTCCGATTCTCGAATTTCCTCTGAGGAAATGTTGCTTTTCCTTTTAAACACAATTCTCTTCGAATGACGCCTTTCGAAAGATTCGCTCTGGGAGTCACGAAAGATTTTAATTTTTCGAGGGAACTGCGAGGCAAACAAAATTAAAGAAACCTTAAGTCAAAACTGTTTTGCTTTCAAACCAACTTGGAGAGGAAACTTCAGGGGTGAAAATTAAAAACTCTTCAATTAGATTAGAATAAGAAAAAAGTGCTGAATTTTTAAAGGAGGAAAGAGGAAACATTTAAAAGAGGAAAACGACAGACGGTGGGATTTGGAGATATTTGAACGTTATTGTATACTTGGGTAGAAATTGTTGAAAGGAAGACACCCGGAGAATATTTAGACTGCACTGAAGTTGAAAGGGAATAGTTAGGTGCGAGAAAAAGCTGCACGTTTCAAGTGAGTCTCACCTTTATGTTCCCAGAAAATTAAGGAAAAGTTTAATTCTTTCCAAAATGACCTTGATTAGCGGTAATGGTTAGAACGAATTGCAGATTAATTTCATTCGTTCTCGTGGTTCATAGATGCTCACAGTTCATCGGGACTTAGAGCTGCAAAATGTTCCCCCAGGAGCTCAAGTTCTCACAACTCATTTTAGCACCACCTTAGTATGCAGACAAGTACACCCCTCCACTCTTGAGAAAATTTCGTCATCAGAACTCAGTGGGGAGTGCCATGGGATCTGCGCAGCGAGTTCGGAGGTGCGCAGGTTTTGTTGGGCCCGTACACCCAAACAGAAGCGGAGACCCACCCATTAAGCTCTCGGTATCCTTTGAGCTAGTCCTCTCGACCTCACCGGTTTGCGGTAGTGTCCCACGTGTGGCTCCGTGGTGTGTGAGGCCTAAATTGAAATTGTTATGGAGAAGGAAACCACGTACCACTTAGGCATTGGCAGCTTATATATAAAGATTAGGTTCAGTAAAAAATCATCTTTATTCATCAAAGAGTCACTATATATGTCAGACTTGCCACTATAGATGCCACAGGAGATGCAGCATAAAAACCCTTAAAAGGCGCCATGAATAAAATGTGCTAATTCAGTCATCCATCTTGTACCAAGGGCACTTTTGGAGGATAGTCTTATCCGCCACCGGCGTCCTTCGAACTTGAGGCACACTGTCTTTAAATGCCAATGGAACTGTTATAACTGCGTCAATCAACGTCATGGGAGCCTTCGCGGAGTTTTATTATTATTAATCAAGTTATTCCAGTGTCTAAAGCCTGACTTTTTCATTACGTAACTTGAAGAAGAACTCTTTCCTTCGGGTCTGAATGAAGGTAGCTACGACGATCCCTTTTCGATTTATACATAGTCAGAGCCTAACATTAGTGCGCACGTTTCCTCAACTGTTGGCTTTGCATGTAAACAGTACCAGGTTTTACAAACACAATTATTTCGACTAATGTGTTAAATAACTTACGCTGTCGAAAAACCTCCAAATCAAAAAATAGTGGTAGTAGTTTTTGTTTTGGGGTGTGTCGACTGCTATAGTCATTTTGCGCCACTTTTAAAAGGTTTGTACTCTCAATTGGTTCCGTTACGTGGAGGACATTCTTTGCTACAGGGAAGGAACAGATAGACAACTCTCATTCATGACCTCAGCCATGACCTCCGTTTCATTTTTACACTTGGCACATAAAAACATAATATTTAAAAGACTTGTGAAGAAAATGTTTAAAAGAAAATGTTGTAGTGCATCGAAACTGGTCGTGATTAAACTTTTATTTCGTGTAAAATTGTACTAGTGTCCATCTCTGTTATTATAACACAACTATAGTCTCCCTATTAGACCTGTTCCCTTCAAAATGTTAAAACTTTATTTAAAGTGTTACGATCATCCCCTAACATTACTTAAATCACCCTTATTTTACATTTCTGGAGCCCTCTGGTATTTGTTGCACTGTCAGGATATGGTTTATCGTCAGAGGTAGATCATAATCTTCGCAGTGAGGTTGCGCTTTTTCCTCCGTGAAGAGGTACAAGTACGTGATGGCACAGTGCCATATCCTCAATCGTGATCGCGACCTCTTCCCTCAAATTTTCCGGATGGAAGAGGACCAGGGGGAAATGACCGCTCTCTATATTGTTCTAAGTTTGTTATTATCCTAGGACCGCCAAGCTTCCTACCACTGGCTCAAAAACCAGGTGCCGCAAGGCTGCCTTGAAGTCCTCCACATGTACCAATGCGGAATCGCTCTCGAACTTACCAAGGGCTTTCTCATTGCCAGGTATACCTCCGTGGCCAGGAGTCCTTGAAGGACATTCTATTCCCCTTTTTAAGAAGTGATTGGAGGGTGGAATGGATCTCCTGAACTAGCGGGTGCATTGATGAGAAGACCGATATGGATTTTAACGCGGTCAACAAGTCCGTGCAAATTAAGAAAGAGCCGTTATTTCTTTTTCTTGCACTTGAGGCAAAGGACCCTACACATGATTTGAACGCTAGCTTCAGCATTTCAAACTAAGAAGAAAATGAAGGAGCTACGCACATCCATTAATTGCCAATTTGATATTCCAATCAGTTACCTTTTAATAGTCAAATGGCTTTTTTCGGATTTTTAGAGTTGTATAAACAATACAAACGTACACGGAGTAGCTCAATCTTCTCATGAGACCTCAAATAAAAAGTATTTTTTGAAAGCATTCGCGCGAGCATCGTACAGTTCGAGTATAGCACTATATAGCATGTAGAGCAGCGTACACACACAGTATACACAGCATGTAGAACAGAAACACTCGAAAACTAGTACTACAGAGAAATGCTGAAGACTAAATTGACAAATAAAGTAAAAAATGGACCTGGAAAGGGTTTCTCTTCCCAGTCTCCGAAGAAAGAAGAGGACCCCCCATGTCCTTACATTCCCTTCCCTGCACACACGACCTGGATTCACCCTCACCCAGTCGCTATTTTTTCTCTCTTGATTACCCCTCCCTACACAAGCTCTCGGGTGTCCGCGACCGCATCACACCTCAGCATAGCGGAACGAGACTTGAGGGGATGGGTTGTCATTAGCGCGGCGCATCCCACCTGTTACGGGGGAGCGACCGAAAGCAGCAGCAGAGCAACCCTCTCTCTCTCTCATTCTAACCCCTTACCTTTAAATATTCCCGGTTACAAACCCCTTCGACATCTACCCGCCCTTTCCAACCCTCTCCCATCATTTCCCAACCACTGCCGCAATATAACGAGGGACGTGCCCCGGCCCAACCCTGTGGTATGATGAGAGATCACGAGCAAGCGGGGAGAGGGATTAGGGCGAAGCCAATACCGATAATACATGGGGGAAGAGAGAAGAAGCTTCACGTATTTTTCTTTTCTTTATAGTTGCCGCAGCACCGGCCCTAGGGTGGTGCGTCGGCGAGAGTGCGCATCATGCACGAATTGAGTTCTGGCGGAGGGAATGGCGGCTTTACGGAGGAGAGCGCGACACGCTTCCGGTCGTCTTCTTTTCCCGGCACAAAAGTATGGCTCGACGATAACCTACCCGAAGAAAACCTTGCGTCGCGTACTGAGTAGTAATAATTGGGTTTTAGGGTGCATCGACAGCTGTGGTCATTTTTCACCACTGTGAAAACGTTAAAAACCTCAATCAACTTTTGACAAATAAACAAATACATAGATGTTAAAAAATGAAGAAAAACAAACGTAAGTTATCCCAGTTTCCAGGCCAGGCCAGTTTGCCTTAAAAATGTTTAAACTAGTTAAAGAGTTGGGATGATCGCCAAAAATACTGCTTATTTTACCCCTCAGTTTAAAAAAGTCCCAGACCCTTTGATATGCATTGCAGTGTTCGGATAAGTTTCATTGTCAGGGACAGGTCACAATCGTTGCAGCGGGGTTGCACTTTTTCCTTCATGAAGAAGTACGAGTGCGTGAGGGCAGAGTGCCCTATTCTCAACCGTATGATCCGATTTTTTCCGATGTAAGAGGGCCATGCCGAAACGACAAATTTTATAGCAAGAGTTTATTATCAATTAAGGACCGTCAAGCTTCCTTCCACTGGTTCACAACCTATTTCCGCAAGGTAGCCTTTAAGTTAAGGTATCGAGTTTGCCCAGGGCTTCCTTCGCTACTTTGTCCGCTTTTTATTTGCCAGCTATACACACATGACCAGGAGCTCTTAAAAAATATACCCTGTTCCACTTTCTCTGGAGGGATAAGAGGGTATACCATATTGGATCTCCTGAACTATCGGGTGCATTGGTGAGAAGATCAATATGGATTTTAAGTCGTTCAACGAATCCGAACAGATGAGGAGAAAGGAGCCGTTATTTTCTTATTTCTATTAGGCCCATCCTGATAGCCGACAGTTTGGCTTTGAATATAGTATACTGTGCCCCTGAGACCCATCGTGAGTGCCATTGGGTCACCTACCTATAATTTGGCCAAATACCTCACCGGAATCCTGTCACCTCACGTCGGACTGTCTGCTGATTGGCCAACCCTGCCCGATACCGCCAAACGCATCATACACAACCGTGTCCGCATTCTGGCGATTGTCCACAGCCACGGGTGGTCCGTGGCAATGAAGTTGGGGGAATCGGAGGGCAACTCGGTGTTGCGCCTGCCTCCGAATGCCATCCCACCCGCCCCACCAACTATAATCGTCCAGGCACCTCCGGCGTCAGCACAAACCGGCTACGGCGGACACCAGCAACAGCAACGCCAGCCCCAAAGCCGAGGTGCGTACGGCCATCAGCAGCAGCCCTTTCGAGGGCTCGGACGATGCGCGGGCGGGCGTGGGTCGTCCGCCAGATATACGATCTAATCCACTGCCGCTGCTCCAGCAGCCACCACCTCTTAACGCTGGCGACGATCAACAACTGGTGCCGCACGGGGCGTTAGGAGAATTCCTAATCTTTCACGACAGTGGTGAACCACCCAATGCAGAGGAATGGATGACGGACTCTTCCGCCTCGACCACGTCATCCCAGTGCAGTGGCCCGGCAGCGGAGCCTTCGGACAACGAACCCGACCTGCCAGACACCGGAGACAGCGGCTGGGATACGGAGGAGGAAGAGGACCCTTTGGAAGTCGAGGTGAGTGCGTGGCGCATTCCTGGGCCCCTAGGCACCATGGGACAGATATGCACACGCGAGCCGCCAGACCCGGTACCATACGCACCGGAAACCGTGGAGCCGGAATCGGACGCGGTCACACCACCGCCCGAAAACGTCACGCCACCATCAAGGCTGGAGGACCTGGAAGAGGAAGAACAGCACTGGTTCCCGACGGCGGGAAAATATCCGTACCAGTGTACCTCCACCCGGATCACTATGGCCCATGGCGCCAACCTCCCGAAGGCACAGGGAGCGCCCAACGTATTTATGCCCACCCGTCCCACTCCCCAGGTGGACAGGTATATCGCGAAACTAGTGAATAGGGGCATATTAACATTTAAACGTGCAACGAGTGCCTTTCCCCTTATCGCTATCCCGAAGGCCAGCGGCGGGGTGCGAATTATCCAGGACTTGTCTGCCTGGACCAAGTTCATCTTGTCCGTGTACCGCATAAATACCCTTGTCTACCGCCTTAAAATGTCTCTTGCAGACATGCAAGAGGGATTAAAATTGTGCATTAAAACGGCCAGCTCCTCCTCGTGCCGATAAAACCTATTGAAGTCCCACTGCAGTATTAAAGTCATTATAAATGTTAAAAATAAATTAATACATAAGTGGGTTAATTAAAGGGTGAGATGACCATCAGTTAAGAGATCGTCGCTTATAGCAGTGTTTCCTCTTCCACTCGTTCGCTAGGACCTTCGCCACTTTCTGATCTAGCAAACCGTCGCCAGAGATTCTCAATCATGTCTCAACGGCTCCCTTGCCTCCGCCCACTGCGGCCGAGCCTGGCCCAATTGCGGTGCCAGACCTTTCTTGGGTTAACTGAATTGCTTTAAGTCCGCTCGCTTGGAGCCATCGCCTTAACAAACGATGTAGTGTTTCTTAGGTCTGTTGCCCTAGCGAATTCCAGGGCGCACCGCGATTTTCACGCGTCCCAAGATCTTGTCTATGGAATCCTACTGGGCTGCCCTGCCGCCACCGACCAAGGATTTATACCATTGCGCAAGAATCCTGGCAATAGCAGTCACCCAATAATGGGATACGGCTGATATGTTGACTGCTCATACGGAAATACTTCGGTTACCAGAAAACATGTAACCACTTTCCACGATTACCAACCGGGAGTTGATGCGCCATCTTACGGCCCCAGCACGGCAGTCAGCAGCGCACTAGAGCCCGGGTACACACTTGAAGCACAGCGTACCCCGCTGTCAGTCACCTCTAAACCCCCGCGCCAATCATCCACACGCCTCAATCTCTGGCCCTGCTAAACCTGCCCGAACCAACGAAATTCTCGTGCGGCCTGCCATTAATAGGGGGACTGCACTAGCACGACTCCGGGGTTCCATAAGATCATCCGATTTGTCCAGACATCACGTCAAAAACGCTCACATGACTCCAACCTAGAGCCCGATGACCCAGAGAACGAGCCGGAGGATGACCCCGATGCCATTATTGCATTCGCAAGATTTGGCCTTGAGAGTCCAGCCTATCTGAATCTGGAATTTAGCCCCTGGAGGGAATGCCATATCTCCTGACAGACCCCCATCAATATCGGACAAGACCAGTAATTGGGCCCCTGCCGGTCGTCAGCGAGTGCCTTAAGATCACAGGTGTTCTCAGCCTCTCGTTCCACGGGGCCAACCAACTCAAAACATATGACGCGCCCGATTTCTTAGACCTTGAATCGCTAGTCTCCGGGAAGTGTTTAACTATATCAATGCTGCTTTACTGGCATATCTTGAGGATTGGCTTCTCATTTTAAACCTTTATACCCCCGAGTAGTTAATGCTAAATTTTTAATTAACCGGAGTGTAACCATTTACGTTTCGTAAGTGTATTATCGCCATTTCAGCAGCTCAATTGCTTGGAAGTTACCATAAACCAGTTCTTGTGAATCGTGGCTCACCCCCACAGCACTTGTTTGTCTGTGTTTAGCCTTTTTGTTGTCCAATATCTCATGCTTTGGATATCTCGAGACTGGTAGGATGTGTGCCTTAGGACTGCTGAATCCTGGAGAAATTTGGAGTGGCTGCAGTACATCTGGGATGCTAATCCCTTTTGTTAACAATGATTAAATGGATTAATACTGCCATAGGCGGCATACACAGCTGCTACCCCCTGGCACTGGCCAGCGAGTCTTCAGCTCGAGTTTGCAGCAATCTTCTACCACAAACTGCCCATATTACAGGCAAAAATCACAGCCACCCTGCTCGATTCCAGCTACCTGCTGAACTTCATTCTGGAGTAGTCCCATATCATTGTTCATATTGACAATTAATGTTATGGCCACCTTGGATCGAATCGGAGGGCTGTTTGTGGACCCATACTCTTAGTTAATTTTTTAAAAAGAAACCATATTTTGTGACCTGGAGATAAACCCCCTTGGCAACAAGCTGCCTGGCCCAGACTTTCCTGCCTCGGTAATCAAGGTAGGTAAATTTCATCACTGATGGGCAAATTCAACTTATTTGGTTTTTTTATCTTTCGGGCTTAATAAAATCTTCTGTAACACCTAATTCTCCTTCAGTAGATGTAAGTAAGATAACAATGACTATCCAGATTGCCCCTCTTCCTACTACTATGTTAACACAAAGCACCTTCTGCAAATTAAATCACTCCCTTCGTGGACTCAAAAATTTAGTAGTGGAACTAAATTATTTTCCTTATGCTTCCAACAAACCATTTTGAATTCAAACATGACTTCACAGCAAAAGTTGCATGAAGAAAAAGCAAATCATTACCCAGGATTGCATGCTATTTTCCAAGCCAGAGGCTTAGATAATACTGAATTGCCTCCTTTCCAGGTCCAATAGAAAACTTTGCTACCACACACCAGCAAACAAAGTTTTACATGGCATCTATGATGAGAAGGACCATGAATTGCAGAAGCATAACCAGCTAACCTATTACAGCTGCTGCACAGTTCAACTGGAATATTCCAGGCACAATCCAGTATAACCCCATCAGCAGCTAAGGGAATAATAACTTGGCACCTCTTAGTGTTCTCAGAAAAACTCCACAGACCAAGAGGAAAGTCAAAATAGATAGAGGACAAATGTAATCTGTACTCTTGAAATAGCCTACCTCCACCATAAATGATCACCATATGGACATTGATGCGTTCATTGAATGAAACAATCCATCTATAGAACTATTCAAGCCTTTCCAAAGCAATTTAAATATTGTTAAGAAAAGTTACAAAAAATGTATAATAGCATGCATATGAAATTTTATGCATGATTGTACATTGAATATACATTACCCCCTAGCTAACTTGCAACAATTTCCTTTAATAATATGGCAATTTTTTGCTAACCTAAAGAAACAAAGTGGTGGCATAAGACTTCAGTATGGCTTGGCAGTGGTCTCTAAACAATAGGACACTAATAATTCAAGCCTGCAGAATCAATTAAAAGACAAATAATTGATTTGGCATTGAATGTAAATGAGTGAATCTAGAATATCCTCCCTTTTAGTCGCCTCTTACGACAAGCAGGGATGCTGTGGAAGTATTCTCACTCCCCTTCCCACAGGGAATCCTAAACTACAGAGGAATCTTTTCTTGAAAGGTACATAGCATGAAATGATTATTATGTTCAACTGATTTTGTATTCAATTGGTTTTGATGATTCATGGAATTGATCTTAATATAAGAGACAAACTAGTATTGCTAGTAAACGAAAGACACCAAAAAGCAAATCATAATTCAAACAAAATATTGACAAAAAGCATGAATCAAAAATATCACCATATCAGATGAATGCAGAATTTAACTGAGATGGATCAAGAACTAAGGCAAACAATACACTAATGAACAAAACAAGAAAACATTAACTTCAGAAATTGAAGTTATTTAAATAGCTGCAAATACAAGGTATTACTACATTCAAGTCTATGCAGGTTTTCAATCAGGCCAGGCTTTCAGCTGCCAATGCTTTACTGGCAAACTCCATCAAGTTCAGAATATTGATTAGGTATAACTAGAGGGCAATAACAGTTGTCCATCAAAGTATCAGCTGATATCTTGATCGAGTAGAAAACCCACAAAGGCTTCACAGGGAAAAATAAATACCTACAACCATATACCACTCTGAAAGAAAAACATTCCCAAATCTAACTTGTACAGAAATAAACATGTAGCAACTGATCTGGTAAAAGGTTCAAAACTTAAAATCCAAATAAATGGAAAATTATGTGGCAAATTTTCTTGGATTAATATCTGATTACCTGGCATACACCAGCTTAAAAAATAATATAAACAAAAAATATCAGGACCGCAAACTTATTCAACAAGTTTACCGTCCCGGTATTTTTTGTTTACATTGATTCACAACCGTAGCTACGTCCCTTGTATATTTAAATTAAGAAATAATGTTTGAATTAACCAAAAATTCTACTTTCAAGTTTTCAAAATTAACTATTACACAATAAAACTAACAAGTGCACCATGATGTATGGAAAATAAAGATAAAGATTTGGATCTCAAAAATTTTTCCATGAAAGAAAAAAATCCAGTTGATAAAAAAATCACAAAGAAATGCTTCAACAACAGAGTATAAAGAGGTTGCAAATTCTGGCATTTAGACCAATGTATCAGAGATTGCGCACTGGGAAGATCATAGTTCTGCCACAACTGATGAGATCTTTGAAACCTGTTTCCAACTAACTTAACAGCAAATAAATGATATTGCTCAGTAGATGCTATTCTTCAAGAAACATCACAGCCTGCTAGGCAGGTAACTAAAGGAGGCAATATACCTACCCCTTAAGAGAATTCCCTGTATTTCCTCTCAGAAACCTGCATTACAAATTATAAATCAATAAAGTAGTGTAGTAGTGGCCATCTTTAGGATGTGTCAATGACCTTGAGTAATTAGCACCACTGGAACATGATTTATGTCCCCAAAACCATTTTAATATATAGATAAATACATAAATATAAAAATACTTTTTAAGTCATATACCCTCTCTCTCTCCTTGTGAGCTTGTTCCTCTTGTCATGAACACTTTTCCAAAGACTCACATGAATAGAATATTTGGAATGCCTTAGATTGTAACATTCATGTTGCAGGGCTTTTTATTGATTTAAAAAAAGCTTTCAATACAGATAACCATTGAATTCTTTTTAAAAAATTAGAAACATATGGTATAAGAGGCAATGCAAAGGACTGGTTTAAATCATATTTAACTGATAGGTCACAATATATTGAAATGAATTCATCTGTATCAAGTACAACTTCTGTTATTTGTGGAGTTCCGCAGGGCTCCATTCTTAAACCACTACTATTTTTAGTCTTCATAAATGATTTACCTGCAAATTTACCACTCCCCAATACAATACTATTTGCTGATGATACTAACTTAATTTTTAATAACCATAATCCCATTCAGTTAATGAACAAGGTAACAGAAACTACACATAATTTGATGAACTGGCTCACTGACAATAAGCTATCTTTAAATGTTAGTAAAACCCATTATTTAAACTTCAATCTCAAGAAGAAGTTAATAAATTTATATCCACAACAAACCCCTCTCCTCACCCACCATCTCTAGTACTTCCTCATTTGTTTTCCTTTCGGTCCATTTCACCTTCTCCATTCTTCTCCACACCCACATTTCTAAAGCCTCCAATCTACATCTATCCTCCTGCTTCAGTGACCACGTTTCCGCGCCGTACGTAGCTATGCTCCATATCAGAGTTTTTACGAGTCTTGTCTTAAAATCCCTACTCAACGTCCCCGTCATCAACTCCCTCCTCCTTGAGAAAGCCTCCTTGCCTAGCGCAATTCTTCTCCTTAAATCCCTACCACTTTGATCGTATTGTTCCAAAACACTTCCGAGATATGTAAATTGCTCTACCTCCTCTAATTTTTCCCCGGCTATTTTGATGTTTAGCTTAGCCTTTTTCTTTCTGGAAAATCGCATAACCTTTGTTTTCTTAATATTGATTTTCATCCCATATTTATCGCACTAAAACCTCCAATTCACTCAGCAATGCTTGCAACCCCTTGGCTGACTGAGCAACTAATGCTTGGTCATCAGCAAACCCAACCAATTTTACGAATTCCCCTCCGACTTTCATTCCTACCTCCAGTTCTTCCCATGCCTCTTTAATCATTTCCTCCACATATACGTTGAACAGCACTGGTGACAATGGGCAACCCTGCCTTACACCTCTTCCTAACACTGCCCATCCGGAATGTCCGTTCCCCACTCGAACCTGAGCAGTCTGAGACATGTACAGGTTGCGGATCAGTCTCTTGTCCCTCCAATCCATTCCTATTTTCTGCAATACATGCATTAATTTTTCCCAATTCACTCTATCAAATGCTTTTTCGAAATCTACAAAACAGGCATAAACGTCCTGGTTGTATTCTATATTCCTCTCAATTAGTGATCTCATTACTGCAATGGCATCATGCGTACCTCTTCCCTTCCTAAACCCAAACTGATCATCCCCTAAGTAATCATTTGCCTTACTCTCTATCCTTTTGTTGATGATCCTGAGAATAACTTTAGCTGCATGGGATATCAAACTTATTGTTCTGTAATCCTCACATGATATAGCCTTTGTCTTTTTCGGAATAGGAACTAACACCAATCTCACAAAATCTTCCGACCAGATTCCTTCTTAATAGATACTACGAATCAGTCCATATAGGGCCTTTTTCCTGCATTTTCCTAAGTTGCCCCATAAAAGAACTAAAGGTAACAAAGTGTTTAGGTATTTGGATTGACTTTAATCTTTCATGGGAGGAACATATTAATAATTTATCTCAAAAACTGGCAAAAATCTGTTATGCATTCCGTGTACTCAAGGAAATCATTTGCATTCAGGCATTGAGGACTATATATTTTGGCTATGTGCAGTCACTTCTCCATTATGGTATTCCCTTTTGGGGCTCCTCTATCTTCCTTCCAAAATTATTTAAAATGCA
Source organism: Hetaerina titia (assembly GCA_037158775.1). NCBI lineage: Eukaryota > Metazoa > Arthropoda > Insecta > Odonata > Calopterygidae > Hetaerina > Hetaerina titia. The sequence goes on from CM073775.1 coordinate 16,104,472, forward strand.
AAAAAGATTATTCGCATAATAACTAATTCAAATAATAGAGCTCCCAGTAAACCTATTTTTGAAAAACTAGAAATCTTACCTCTTCCTTGTCTATACATTCTTGAAACAGTGTCTCTTATTAACAAAAATCAGAACATGTTTATTAAAAACTGTGACCTTCATAGTCATAATACGAGAAGCCAAAATGCATTCCATGTAAGTCAGCACAGAGTAAATAAAACGATTAAAGGGATAGATCATCAGGGAATACTTATGTACAATAAATTGCCTGCTTATATTAAAAATATCAAAAGTCCTTTAAATTCAAGTGTGCCGTGAAAAAACTACTTTCATGTAAATTATTCCATAGTGTAGATGATTTTCTAATGCATACCATTTCAAATGTATAATTGAAATGTTTTAATCCCAAAAAATTGTAAATTGTATGTATTTGTACTTTTCATATTGTTTTGATTTTGCATAATGTTTTTTTTTATTGATATGAAGTGTAAAACATGTATTGACAAAGGTATGTATAATTCTATGCTTATGGTGAATGAATAAATTAAATTTACAAATTACAATAGAAATGAAATATTTTACCTTTGCTCTGACATGGGCCTCTCCGCAGAAGCCCTTTTAGTATTGCTTAGGAAAGACCATAGCAGTGAGGTCTCTTCTTTGACAAGTTCTTTTAGTATTTTATAATTCTATAAACGATTTCCCAAAATAAAAGGTAAGGTATTTTCATTGAAAGCAACATGAAAGTGTATGAAAGTTTTTCCATAGTTTCACCAATTTTTTCATGATCTTCACCCAATCATTTAGCATATTAGTACATGTCAAATCATACAAGGTGTAATTTTCACCCATGAGATATTTTTAATATAGCAAGATATAATAAATAATTCAACATAATGAAAACAATTTTAAAGAATAAATTTTCTTATCTGAATGTCCTAAAAGTTTAATTTTTTTAAATAAATTTTAAAATTAATTATTTTCATAAATGTATAGAAGGAACAATATAAACAACTTTTTTCTGTACCTGATTATTAAGATTGCATATTAAAAATGAGCTAAAACACATTACTTTGTATTATTTTTTAGTGCACACATATAAATTCATGAAAAAACTTCACCATTTTTCACATATGCCAGCCAAAATAAGCTGGCACTAAATGAAATAATCACTAAAAAAATATAAATGATGCAATAATAATCCATCGCTAAAAGGGTCATAGGTACAAGTGGAGAAAGTCATGCTATCAATCATACACTTGCTGAAACAAAATGTTCATTTGCAGCTGAAGTCTAAACACTATCTCAACTTAGATCATGAAATAAAAATTATGAAAATTGCATCTCAATACCTAAGTATGGACAAGAAATAAACAAGTTTTAGTGAAATGTCCTCAATAACTACACACAGCATAGCCTCCGAAGAGTTAACCATCACCATTTATTCATAAAACAAAATGAAACACTAAACTTAGAAAATCAATCAAAGTAAGCAATCACTCAAAAGATTTTTTTGGCAATTAAAAAATAACGAAGGGTAAATATTAAAGAATGTCACATGAAAATACTGAAAAAAAAATACCCATTAACTAAATGCTAGAAAAACAAATTGAGAAATATTACAACAAAGCAGAAGAGAGAATGTTAAAAAAAGGATATCCATTTCAAAACCTGTGACAAAAAATATCAAGATGTTACTTAAAATGAAAAGAGCCAAGCGTAAAACATTCCATCATACCAAATAAATAATGTAGCCTGGCACCTGGCATGGGCACATGCCAACTATTACAGCCCCAACTTTTGCATACTTATGTCCCATCCCCAAGACCTCTTTTTTCAGAATGCATATTACTATTTCCAATCCCTGCAGCACTCAATATGACAACTCAGCATTCACTTCACTCTTTGGGTTACCTAATGAAGTACTACAAATGTGTAACAAGAGCATATATTCAATTAATTTATTTTCTTCACTTATACAACACCTTCCGAAGGCCTGAATACTGGGGATACAGAATTACTGGAAAGTTGAATGCAATCAACATATCACTGTTTTTTTCATTAATTTTGTATATTTTTTCACAAGTCCTTGAAATCACCCGAGGTGTTGGGCAAGAGTAATATGTTGGGATTTTCCCTCTCAAATTCTGACATCTCCCTCTCCCTCTCGTCCTCCCCCCATTCCCCCAGAGTCTTCATGACATCAGGCTGCTTCTTCCGCTCAGCCTCCTCTTTCTGAAAGCAGAAACCCATCACACATATCACCATACCAACCGTCATTTCATATCATTTTTGGCACACACTACTGTCACTTCAAAAAGCTCGGAAAAACTAGGAAACCTGTTTGTCTATTTCTGCAAACTTCTCAAACATGTTGGCATAAATTTTCTTTTCATTTTTCTTCTGCTCTTTGATTTTCTTGTTGCACATCAGAATTTGGTTTGAGGCAGCCTTGTTGTTAGGTTCAATCTTTAAAACGGCTTCGAAATCTTTTCGGCTCTGCTCTGGTTCCCCCATGTTTAGCAGCGCCTGTGGAAAGGATTAACTTTTATGAGAAATATTCAAAGGATAAAAGGAGCACTAAAGTGCACCCACACAAGGTCAAAACAGGCAAAGCAGGCAACCATACCACCATCTTCACCATCTGAATCACTACAAGGGGGAGGGCAAAATAGAAAATATTAAACACAATCTCACTCAAGTTTATCCAAAAATTTGACATATATGCAATAAGGTAATTTTAGGTTAACACTTGCAGCATTGCACTGATACTTAAACTAGCATGTAATAATTTAATCAGGGCAATATGCCATAGCCATTACACACAATGCTAAGTCTAGTCCATATATAATTCAGTATTTAGACTTCAGAATCCATGGTATTTAGCCTTTATTAGCCCATTTTACCTCCTCTGTACTAAGCCCAAACCAAACATCATCTTTTATTTCAACTAATATACTTCAGTATTTCTTAAAAGTTAGACCCAAGTTTTTTTCTGAACTAAGTTCTTTGGCAATCTGGTATCAGTTTTGGCAAATACACCTACTCTTTAAAAAGGATTGCAAAAATATTAGATGAGTGAATTTAGTAAAACCAAATATTTGAAATATGTTTTCTTTGATGCTACACTAACCTGCAACTAATCATGCCTGGCATAGGCAATAAAGGAAAACTTCTGAAGCAAAAAATTGTGTAAAATCCATGTTATCATACGATGGTACTTTGAAATGTTCTCCGAATCACTACCAGATGTCAGGACTAGCACGACAAGTTTCCACAGAGTAATATGTAAACTTTTATTGGTAAACAGGTATCATGTCAGAGCTCTGGGAATAGATCTGTAGATGTCACTTGCCTACAGTTAGGAAGAATTTTGCTGAGAATTCGATTGAAATTATGTACCAGGTAGCCAAGAGCATTACCACTTGAGCTTAACCCCTATCTACTTGGTTAATTCACATTGGATTACCCTGTTCACAGATCCCATGAATGTAAAACATACTGTATGACAACTTAACTACATGCATGAAAATGATTGTTGGACTGGTAAAGCCTTTATTTGGTTAGACAACACATAATACAGTAAATGAAGATAGAATCAAGTTAGGACTACATATATTTTTCAGTAAACAGCCATTAAGATTGCATTCAGGACATGGTCCCACTTTCCCCAATAAGTCAACAACTCAATGTCACCCAACCAGCCATTTCACCAAAATGCAAACACAAAATTAACACTCACCTGCCCCCTTCGGAACAGCCCTTTCACATTCTGTGCATCAAACTCCAGAGCCTTGTTGCATTGGTCCCGGGCTTCCAAGCACTCCCCTAGCTTAAGATAGCACATTGCAAGGTTAAGGTGCGTAGCCAAGAGAACTGCTTGCCTTTCTGTATTTTTCTCCCCTTCAAATCCTGTGGGAATTTCAACATTCCTTTCAATCATTTAAAAGTACATATGCCATCAGCATTTGACAAAAAATCTTAGGCTAAAGAAACTGAGGGAAATGTAACTTCAGAGTCAACCACTATTTATATGCACACAAATGTGATTACTTTAACTTAAAAAAATCATTCACCTTGATCAGGATCTGAGCCCAGAGTCCTTGATTTCCAGCCAAGGGATTTGGTCAGTTAAGCTATCAATGCATCCTCTGTGAATGCCTACATCTAAGAGAACACCTTGATAGCTTAACTGTCCTAAGTACAAAGCCAGAAAATGAGGTAACCAAGGTCAAATACTAGCCTAAGGTAATTATTTTTGCACTGTTTAATTCATGGATTTACAAAACACAAGACCAACACATTCGCTGCTACCATGAGCCATGAAATAAAAAACAATCCTAATTTGACACATTTGATGATCAGCATAGATCTGAATTCTATGGTTTCGGGCTCAACTTTGTGGAGGTTCATTTTTGTTTAAAATGCATACACTTTGTAACTTCCACACAATTTTCTTTGTAACTTCCACACTTATGCCATCGATTGTTCAACTCTCCAAATATGAAATCATATTATTGTATATCCAATTATTAATATAATTGTTGAAAATTGTATATATAACACCCCCCGCCGCACGCCATTGCGGTGGATTATGGGGTATGATGAAGATAATTTTGTTCAAGAAACACTCAAACAATGGCAAAGCCAAACATATTTAGGGCCACATTAGTTCAACTGGAGCTGCAGAGTATTGGTTGTTATATAAAAAACTATCAACTCCAATATTGTTTTGGCTGCAACTGAAATGTAAAGTTGCAAACAGGATGTCAAATTAAGAAAGTTGAACACAGAACCTCTTTGATTCATATTTTTGCTAACTGAAATTAGTATAATAACATAACTGTAGAACATAAATAGAACATAAAAAAATAAATAACAAACAAATAACATAAATGTAGAAAAAATTTTCATGGAGAGAGAATTTGAGTTAGTATACAAAACAGATGCAAAGGAGAATTAAAAGATTTTGAATCACAATACCATAGGAATCTTAACAAGAAAGCTGGATCTTGTAATGTCAGATCTGAAAGACAGTGAATAATTATGGTTTTTAAAAAATTTTAACTGGCAGGGTGGAGAGGTGTTTCAAATCAATTGTAGAATGTCAACTAATAACCATGGTGGTTTTAGTTTTTATCCTAAAAAAGGGAAACATCGGCTATATGTGTGGACTACAGAACCCTGATAGGCTTCATTTCACATGCAGTTAAAGTGAATCAACAATAAGAAGATGGAGAGCAGGGCAAATGATAACTTAGGGGATCATTTTGGGTTCTGGAGGGGGGCACTCGTGATGCCAATGCAGTTGATTATCACCAATAGAGATGAACATAGAAAACAACCTGGATATGCGTGGTTATTTCCTAGATTTTGAGAAAGCATATGATAAATTAAATTGTGTGGTATTATGAATTTATTGCAAAAAATAGGAGATTGGCAGAATAGAAGACATATCTGCAACCTCCACATGTCGCAGATTGTGCAGGGGCAAGTGGCAGATGAAGAGTCAGTATGGACAGTGATAAGATGAGGAGTAAGAAAAGGGAGTCCCTGAAGAAAGGAAATGATGGCAGGGACGTTGAGTAAGGATGTTAAGAAAATGCTCATTAAAACTTTGATATGAAGTGTGGCTTTGTACAGCGAGGAAGCATGGTCACCGTAACAGGATGACAGGCATAGATTGGAGGCTTTTGTAATGTGGGTGTGGAGAGGGATAGAAAAGGTGATGTGCACTATAAGGAAAACAAATGAGGAATTAATAATGTATGCATGATATTTTACAATCCACTCGCAGGATATTCACATGTAGCAATCAACTCACAAATGCTCATTTTCTCAAAGTAACAATTATGAAATACAAAATTTCATTTTGCCTTACCTGCTTCATGCTCAATGAATTTTATGATCTTCTTATATTGCTTTAATGCCTTATCTATTTTATCTGCTTTAAAATAATTGGTGCCCTTTTCCTTAAATATTCCAGCTTGTTCTAATTTGCCATCACTGTCAAGTTCCCAACCTTCTTTGGCCTGAAAGTGAAATTAAAAACTTTAATAGTTACTGTTAATAAGACAGATTCGCATGAGAAAACATCTTGACACCACTTGACAAATAATGGTCACTTTATCCCCAACTACAAAATAAAATTTTTTATTACTTTTCGTAGCATCCTGGATACCTTTAAGGGCTGCAACAAAATCATGAGTTTTAAAATGGTTTTTTGTTTGCCCAGATGAGAAAATCTTTTCCAAGACCTTTTCAAACAGTAATATTTGTCAAATAAAATTAGCAATGAGATGCATTAACAATAAAATATCACCCTCCTAAGCCTATTCTTTGCAGTTCTGTTTGCCTTAGTCACACTTTTTGAAATTCAGAGGAAAATCATTTAAAACAGAAACATTATGTCAAGTAAAATGTCTCCTATTGCCCGAGTTTCAAAAACAAAGAAAATAAAACAGCATCTGCCAAGATTTACACGCGTCTTTACTAAAATCATAAACATTTTCCTTGACATTCTTAACAATTTAATAACACTGTTCCTGATTTTCCAAGATTTACAGATCTGTATGAAGCCCTGCCCCCATTAAAATGTTTCCAATACAGAAACAGGAAATTGGTAATAAAAAAAAGTCCTTGGATATTGTACTAACTCTTTAAATAATCAGCAATTCCAACAGATCACTTTTTCACATTATGGGCCACACATTTCTTAAATTTTCTAAAATGATGCTTTCTCTGTAGTTGGATTAATAATTTTCCTGCAAGTCATCAGTGTATTCAGAACCAATATCCACTCCTAGGGATGGATAACTTTTCCAAAAAGTTTGAAAGTAATAATGAAGAATTTTACAAAGAAAATGAAGGAATGATTGAAAAAAAATTGGTGACAAAAGTGAGATCTCTAATCTTGCTTCATATGAGGATAATGAACTTAGTGCTGGCCCGAGTGGAACTACAGAAACGAAAATATCCCTGCATTAACCGAAGATCAGAGTGAATGCACTGGCAGTGAGTAATTAGTCGAGACAAAACAAAGATAAACAATTGTTTCCTCAAGTGATAGTGATGGAGATATAGGTCATAGAATTGTGAAACATCAGGTGTAATATGGAGTGAAAGTAATGTGTATAGTAGAAAAAAAAGAAAATGGAATGTTGTATATGAATATGACCAAGAGCCTAAAAGAATCCCCTTCTTATCTGGTTAAATGTGTGTTGGACCTCAAGTTCCTACTGAATGTGCCACACCATTGGATTTCATAGATTTTTTACTTACACATTGATAATCAACATATTAAGTAAGACCTATGAATATGCTAGGCATATAATTCAGATTACTGCGTCGCGGTAATAGCATTTGCCGAAATAATTAGATGGATTTTTAAAATTAAGCATTAAACTTCAATGAAAATGCTTACACATCAAGTAAAAATTACATGGGTAGATCACATTATAAGGATCGTTATGGTTTTTCTTTCGTCGGTAGCCTGTTCATCTCCGTTGGATCTGGAAAAGGAGTTTATTTGCACATTGCACCGCTGATGGTCAGTGATACAAATTATGACGACACGATAAAGTTTCCCCAATCACACCTTTTTTCGAGAAAATAGTTGAAATCCCAAAATCCTTAACAATTATACTGATTACTATGTACCAAACGACCACCACCACCGTGAAGGCCGTGGGGGTGGACAGCATTACCGCAGAATCAAATTACGATTAAGAATATGTGGAAGGAAGGAAATAGATTAATTCTTAACATGTAAGAGAAAGGAATTTGGTCTGAAGACGTCAAATCTATCTTAGGTCTGATTGCAAAAAGGGAGGAGGTTTAATGGATGAAGGACCAAAGAACATTTATTTGGTTTGGCACGTGGCTCTCTGGGATTGTAAAGGAGTGGATAATGCGTTCGACAATTGATTACTTTGGGAATTATCCACTACCGTACCTCGGCCAGAAACAGACTTTCATATTAATGTCAAATGTCGTGGATGTTTTTTTTGGTTTTTTGTCATTGCGGCGTTAAGAAAGTGTATACGTAGCGTCTCCTGGGTTCGTGGACACTAAAATTACTAAAATTTCTATCCTAGAAAATTAGTATTTTCTTAGACTAGCTGAAATAGCCCGGAATGTTTCATTACTTCATGAAGGATTCTGGGTTCTTACACCGGGTCAGGGTTTCCATGTTAGCCGAAGTTTCGATAAAGACGATGCACGAGTCGGCTATCGAAACGTCGGCCAACGTGGAACCCCTGACAAGGTGGAAGACCCTAGAATCCTTAATGAAGCATAAACGCCGCTGAAGCACCAGATCTTATTTCATTACTGATTGTAATAAGTTTTCTTTCTCATAGTGTCAAGTATGATTGATACATCATAAATGTTGATTGCCATGCAGTTCATGTTACTTTTCGGCAATCGATGGCAGCAAATTTCTCATTTTGAGCGCATCAATGCCATTTTTTTAAAATTATTAACTCATCTAATTGATATAGAGCACTTTTTAAAGATGTCAGTGTTAGTATGAATAACAATTTTAAAAAAAATAGTTATAAATTTTTAACGTCAATTCCTTTCTATTAACCTCCTTTCTTTTAGAGCACCTTTTAGAGCACCAATTTCACCCTTCTTCTGTAAACTTTCCATATCCTCGCATTGCGTTTTCCACCATTCTTCTTTTGCTTTATTTGTGGCCCTTCTCAATTTATTGTTTAACTCTTTGTACTTCATTTTGCCTAACTCTGTGTTTACATTTTTCCATCTTCTTCACTCATCCATCTTTGCAATCATCTCATCCGTTACCCATGGTTTCCTTATCCTTTTCCCGTTAACGGTTCCTATAGTGTCTTTAGCAGCTTCCAATATCCCTTTCTTGATACATTCCCATTTTTCTTCGATAGTACTCAGTTCTTTACCGTCATCCAACATTTTCTCTACAGCCTGCTGATACTCCTTCCTCGTTAATCCATTTACTGCTTCTAAATTCCATTTCCTAACCCGCCGCCCTTGCCTTATCTTCTTGAAACGAACATTACATTTCATAACAACTAAATTGTGTTCAGAGTCCGCATCCGCTCCTGGGAAACTGTGCGAATTTATCACACTGTTCCTAAACCTGTGCCTAACCATAATATAATCTAACTGATACCTTTCTGAGTCACCTGGCATTTTCCATGCATACCTACGCCTTTTGTGGTGTCTAAACCATGCGTTAGTGATGACTAACCCCTGTCTCCTGCAGAATTCAATTGCTTTCTCCCCGCGTTCATTCCTCGTGCCTAACCCATAGTCCCCCACCTCACCACCATCTCTTCCTTCGCCTACCGTCGCATTCCAATCCCCCATCACTATCAAATGTTTCCCTGCAGGAACACTCGCGATGGTATCCTCTAACTCATCATACATCCTATCGACTTCTTCCTCCTTGTGGTTGCTCGGTGGCATGTATACCTGAATAATGACCAAGTTCATCGGCTCTGCTTTAATCTCTACGAGTAAAATTCTATCAGTCGCTTGCTCTATGTTGACTACGCTTCTTCCTACCGCTTTATTTAAAATTACGGCAACCCCTCGTTGGCTCTCGTCCCCGCCGCTGTATATTACTCTATAATTGTCACTCCAGTAATCCCCGCTATCCTTCCATCTTACCTCGCAGAGGCCTAAAACATCTATGTTACCTCTTTCCATCTCTCGCTTAATATTTTCTAATTTGCCTCTCCTCAACATTGTCCTGACGTTCCAGGTTCCTATTCTAACTACTTTCGCCTTCTTCTGAGTCTTCTGTCCTGCTGAAGTTATTTCTTCCCTGCAAGGGTTTCGTGGGATGACGACCGCGGAAGCCTTGCCTCTCCCGCTGCCGGGCACGACACACGGCCTCTTGGGCCGAGTCCCGTAGTTGCCAGGACTCATATTATCTATAGTGCCCATCATTATATTCTTGGGAATCATAATTGAGGTGGTTTCCCGTTGCCTTCCTCAATAGTGTTTTTAACGTGAAACCATCACTTAATGGCCGCCCCACTGGGGTCAGACGCCATTGCAGCCGCCTCACTGAGGAACAGACGCTGCGTGGACTACCTTTCGTCTGGCTCCTAACCTTCGACCTATCTGGCATGGGTGACCCTTCCAGGAGTAATTATTATTACTCCCGCCAGCACAGCTCTAGGGGTCATCGGAACACACAAACCCTTCCACCACGACAAGGTTGTAGTCCATGGGAGGGAACATATTAATGCTAACGAAAAATCAAATCCTGCTTCAAATGGCGATTAAGAATATCTTTGAATGATATCAGTTTCTCAATCACAGAAATGAAATTTAAAAAAAAATGTTGGATCGGTTGTTATTTAGAAGATTCTTTGGGCGATACCGTACACTTGTTCTAATAGGACGAAAACAAAATAAAAGCCTTAATAAATGGATAAGCGTGAACATACCCTCATCTCAGCTTACTTAAATTTTTATGTATCCGTATTTACAAATGAAAAGAAACTCCGGCATAGCATGTAAAACCATATTCATCTTTTGCAGATTTAGGAATTTCTATCAAAAAAATATGATCCGCCAAAAATATTGAGGAATACTCACTTTCTTCGGCGGGATGAAAGAGGGTCCTCTCATTTCTTTTCCATCAATCGACGTTTTCCCCGTCCATGTCGCGCTAGTTAAAAGAGCGGATTATTACATAAAATAAAACACTAGATGTGAGCGGTTCCAAAGATCGAAACTCCCTCAACCATCACAGGAATGGGAGAAAGACATAGGCCGATCACCCATCCACGTGATAGAGGAAGAAGAGTCAATCACCCAGAGCCACGTACATAAAAATATTAAAACTAATCGCGGGAATACGCCTGACTTTAATCAAAACGTATCACGACCATAATGGTCCAAATCTAAGCCTATCAACCCTTCTGCCCCTGGACGTGGCTCCGTTCTCCATAAGGGTGATCCATTCTCCAATCAAAGTGCGTTCTTTCGTTTCTTCTCTCTTCATATGACGTCTTGTTAGATCCATGTTCTTGGGCCTGCAAGAGAGCGGATTAATTCATACAATGAAACACTAGATGTGAGCGGTTCCAAAGATCAACACTCCAACAATCGCAGAAATGGGAGAAAGACAGAGGCCGATCACCCATCCACGCGATAGAGGAAGAAGAAAATATCTCCCAGATCCACGCACATCAAAATATTAAAACTAATCGCGGGAATACGCCTGAATTTAATCGAAACGTATTACGACCATAATGTTCAAAAATCTAAACCTATCAACACTTTTGCCCCTGGACGTAGCTCCGTTCTTCATAAGGGTGATCCATTCTCCAATAAAAGTGCGTTCTTTCGTTTCTTCTCTCTTCATATGACGTCTTGTTAGGTCCATGTTCTTGGGCCTGCAAGAGAGCGGATTAATTCATACTCGTACAATAAAACACTAGATGCGACCGGTTCCAAACTTCCACCTATAGGTGAATGGTACCTATAATAAAATGAATTAGTGTACACATGCATAATAGTATCAATATGCATATAAAAGAAACAACTCTTCACTCAACTCTATACTCATATTTTACCACCCTTTCATCGATCGATTATTTTGCTACCGTATAACCATATGGCAATTTGTTTGTTGAGCTCACTCTTTAGTTAAGGCCTTAATTTTTATGTTTCTATTTTGGTATACCACTTTCACCCTATATCCAACGGTACCGTGGATTTTTGGCATAAAAGTTCCTTGCTTTTATACCAGAACTGAACTGCGTAATTGTCAGTTCACCGTTCTATGCCTTGTACCATGGCATAAAAGACCACGCCTTTATACCTTTCTTTTTCTGAGCAATTTCGCTATGCGCATTGCAACTGAATGGTTATTTCACCATTCTCCTGATATGGAATATCCGATTGTTATATGCATTCAAGCTGACACAGAATGCTTCCGATTGAGTTCCTTTGGCTCATTTTCTATTTTTTCATTAGTTTCCCTTGCTTCCTTGTTTTCTTCTTTGAATCCATTTTTAGTTCCCTGCAACATAATAGAAAGAAGGAATAACATAGTTAATTAATTCATTGATTCCAAAGATATATTAACCAATTTAATGTTAAAAATTATTAAATGAATATTTTTTCTCCAGTTTGGAGAAGAATTTTACAAATTTCGGATAGCATGTACAGGAAATATTTTTGAAATCATTTTATGATTGGCCAATCATATCAATTTGGCAGTCTTCTTTTTTTGTCGTTGTACTATATTATTATTTTAACTTGCTGAAGCTAAACAAAATTGAGTTATTGTGGCTTTAAAACTGCACCACATAAACAAATGAAAAGATAAGTAAATAAAATAACTACTCGTTAAACAAGGAAAGAAATTTTGAAAAGTATAAGTTGCTAAGAGGTGACAAAATTTTTAAGCGTATCATTTCTATATTAAATTCAATACTCGTCGCATTAGCCAGCGTCTGATTATGCAAATTAGGTGAGAACCAGATGGGTTGTGTTGAGGAGTGCGGGAAGGCACTACTTCGTGAGTTTTGGCTCATGAGATTCATATAAATTAAGAGAATGTTCCTGTAAAAATGAGCCTGCAAGAAAGTTATATACATTTTCCTTAGAATTTCCACACCATCTATTCCATCCCCCAATGTTGGGGGCATTTACGTAAATATTATGGACAGGGTGAACTTTTATTTATTCATCCTCAGTTAGTTTCTTTTAAAAAAGTGATGGAAAAAAAGAGCGTTCTATAAAAAACGAAATGATTCTCTTTAAAATTTCATCTAAAAAGTAAAATGGTAGCCATTTTATTTCTAATTTGCGATTCACCTAAAAATATGCGCTTTAAAAGTAACCTTTAATAGTTAAATAAGCAATTTTCGTCGATCGAATACCATACGATACGATCGGGTGCGTTGCGTGTGCCCATATGCCGCCATTGATCATTGTACACTATTGCAAGTGACATAAAAGATAGGTATTGGATGCGACACTTTAACTATCACCTTTAATGGTAGATAATTAATTGAAATCTTAGGTATTTGTGAAACGTATTGTGCATTCTGGATGCGAAAATAGAAATATATGTGTAAAAATTACTAGTTGCGTGTTTAAGCAATTAGTTTGAGTAAGAACGTTTCGGAAATAATGTCACAAATAACACTAATTATATTATATTGAGTAAAGCCTCTTCAGATTAATTTCAATGTTAGAAAGCCAATTCAGGCGGGAATTTAAGAGAATGGTAGGAATTTTGACTGATTCAGTGATAAAGTGTTTGTATCTTAAGAAATATAGTATTTAACTCTATGGTCCTGGGTTCTTATCGAGCAAATCTCTTTCCTGTTGTCGTATAAGCATTTCTTTCAAGATGATAAACCGAGATAATATCTTCTAAGAAGATGTGATGTTATGATAAAACGACAAGCTTATCGAAATGATTAGAGGTTGGTAAATTTCATGAGTAGAGTGGAAGGATGTCTCTTCTGCGATTGTTTTGAGATTGCATTATTTAACCAAACGTACAACGACAGAAGAGTAGGTTTATAATAATAATACAGAGATGAAGTGTGGAACGGATATAGATAGAAGATAACTTTTTTCCCACGAACGATAGGAGAACAGAATAACCAACCACACAAAGGTGAAACGGGTTTTTTTGTCGAGAGAACCCTAGCGAGTCGCCCCCCACTTTCCGTCCACTGTGATAACTTCTAGGGTACCATGAATGAATGAAAATCCAGGACGTTTCCCGAAAGGGTAAATCCTGATACAAATATTACACCTTAGGTTCTTGCAATTTTGATTTCGGGAAAATTTAATATTCCGATGGACGTCTTTTTTCTTCACTTCATTAAGGCGTTTTACAAAGTACTACCTAGTAAACTTCTCACACAAACCTAAAAAGTATTGCATTACTGACATATTCAGGATTGGATTATGCACCTAAAGATTGGTCGAGCAGTAATTGTGGACTTGGAAGGCATTAATTCATGTGTGATCGAAGTCACTTCAGACATTCACCGAGTAAGTGTTATCGGACCTCTTCAACTCCTCCTTTACGTTAATGGCATTAACTCCGTGAAGTAATGTAGAGGCACGTTTCTATTCCTACGAAGCACTGGCTGAATGAGATATTTATCTCACCGTTTCGTATGAGAATTTACTCCTCGGGGAAGAACAGCCCATTCGGATGATGATAATGCCCTACACGCAGCTCCGACATTTATCATTTAGAGATAAACTTAAAAGAGTTCGGAGTGATAAATGTTAAGAATAGGAGTTGATCCCTTCCGTATGGGGTTCCGTTTAGGAACTGAAAGTTGGTTAACAGATGACATCGCAGACAGCGAAATATTTCCCAAGTCCTTCATAGTTTATAGTAACGACAGAAAGAATAGAGCCGGAGGAGGAGTGTTTATTGCGGTTAAGACCTCTAACGTCAGTAGAGTCGAGTTATTTCCTGACAGCTGTATAGAAAGTGTATGGTGCTCCGAGAAAACACCCAGATCGAAAAGAATATATATCTGTGCGTATTATAGAAGACCCCACGTTAGCATTAACTCAACACCAAACCTAGAAAAACAGATACAAATCTTTACATCCCACAACAGTGACCATAGCCTAATTATCGGAGGCAATTTTAATATTCCCACAATAGATTGGGATTCGTACAGTTTTATAAATGGAGGTAAATACAAGGATCTATTCGAGTCCCTCTTATTTGCGTTCACCCCGAAGTCCCTACATCAATTAGTCACTTCACCAACAAAGGGAAAGAACATTCTTGATCTGTTAGCCACAAATATACCCGAAAAGGTCTTAAATATAGAAGTTGTTGACGGAATCAGTGATTACAGGGCTGTAAACGCTAAATTTTCTCTAAGCGTAGATAAAGTTAACAAACCTAAGGAAAAGGTTTATTTGTTCAAGAAAGCTGACTATGATGGCTTAAAATGTGAATTAAAACGTTATTTTTGTTTATATTTGACGAATTAAGCAAAACTAGTAGTGTCGAGAATACTTGGAATAATTTTCTTACGATAACACGTTCAGCAATACAGAGGCTTATACCTAGTAAATATATATAAAAGAATATTGAACCCCGATGTTACAACTCTGAAGCACGGAAATCTCTTAGGCGGCAAAGGGTGTGCCATGCCAGAATGAAAAACGCAGTTAAAGATTCCTCCCCTGATAAATTCAACGAAACCATACAGAACCGACATTTATCATTTAGAGATAAACTTAAAAGAGTTCGGAGTGATAAATGTTAATAACAGGAGTTGATCCCTTCCGAATGCCTGCTACATTAGGTATAACAAAAAAGAAAGTGTTGGCTCGATTAAGTACTACGGCTTTAACCTCACTCACGACCTCTCCTGTTTGAAACGCATACGGAGAATAGATGGACAACATAGCAAGTAATTAAATTTATGAGAAGCCTATTGGCGTAATATGACGAGGCGGTTGAATAACAAGGTTAGCTCGAATAAATGAAGGTCCTTTTGAACATGACGTCATCACACGAGATTGCAAAGTATGCATTAGTGTGGATGTCCGTATTGATTGTGTTGACATGCTATTTTAAAACAAAATCAATAATTTAACTGTCGAAGGACACTATAGTACAAAATAAAATTGCAAACTCAATTTTAAAACCCCCTAATTAGAATAAGTCACGTTAGAAACTACCACACCTACAAACTCTCAAAGTCGCTAGACGCACAAATCACTTGAATCCACCGATACACCTTCCTTGAAAACATTTGTCACACACACCTCCTCCCCTTATTATGATATTACATGGTAGCATGCGAAAAAAGAGAATTTATTCCATAGCGCCCTTATGTCAATCGCCCTTGATTAAATAACCGACTGTCAATGGAACAACCAGCTCACTACAGTTGTTATATCGAGGAATGCATCACCCTCGCAATAATGTGCATCGACTGAGCATCAATCTAGTGTAATAATCCACAGTGTAATAATCTGGCATTAGTTACTAGTTAAAGGCAACCAATTTGTTGGCAACATTTTCCTCCAGGATTTTAAAAACAATTGTAGGAATTATTTCAATTCTTTCCTCAAAACCTGGTCAAATATTGGATTATACACATAACAGGACAGGCTGTTTACGATCCAAGTAAAAGTCACATCCGTTAATATACAGAGAAACTCAATAACAAACGCAATGCAATTTAATTCACCCGCGAAGTTCAACAGCACAATATATTTCAACTTATACACACTGTTTTTTTTAAACGGCGAGAAAGTCGAATTTTAAGTTATTAGAAAAAGACGCATGCCGAAAACGACATTTAGGCTTAGTCACTTAGCCACTCTTATCAATACAATATGGCAGCCTTAAATTGTTTAATAAACCACATGTTTACTGTTTCTCTCACAAAACCAGATTAAGGCAAATAATCAAAATACACAGCCATTGTAAATGGATACGATCCTAAAATGATAGACCAACTCTTCACCAAACATAAGAAAACACTTTCATTTAAATACACCACACCCACACAATTGAACGAAACAGTCAAATACGTTCTTTTCCCTATAATTTCAACCCGAAAATACAAAAGGCCTCCAAAATATATTAAAAAATAGACACTAACATCAATTTCTGGTAGACGAAAAACGAAACTTCATAGGTCTTCCAAAGGACGAAGCGGCCTCAAAACAAGAATCAGAATACATATGTGCACAAATATTTCTTATACGGAAGAAACATTTTTGTGAGAAATGTCCTAGAGGGGGAGAGTAGGGCAGAGAAGGAAGCTTAAATCTGGCCTTCCATGACAAAGGTCAATGCGACGTCTTTGAGATTAAACCATGTATGCATCCAAAACATTTTCACAAAAAATATTGGAAGTCAATGTATAAATGTCTAAACTTACCATTTCTCCTATTCGCAGGATTCT
The DNA here is from genome assembly GCA_037158775.1 of Hetaerina titia. Classification (NCBI taxonomy): domain Eukaryota; kingdom Metazoa; phylum Arthropoda; class Insecta; order Odonata; family Calopterygidae; genus Hetaerina; species Hetaerina titia. Next base: position 16,121,400 of record CM073775.1, read on the forward strand.
CCGAAGTGCCATTCCCTAGTAATCCTTATTTCAGTCCTGCACTTCCTTACATTCTCCTCTCTCAAATCCGTAAGAGGAATCCTTAACCACACACACTCACACACACCGATCGCATCACTGAAAAGTATTAAAAAACAAATTAGCTAAAATTCGAAACACTAAGAGTGTACATGAAAAAGTTTCCATTTTCAATTTCTTATACGCACTCAAAATAATGCCCAACCCCTCATAATTACGACTTTGAACGTTTTACCCCATTGTTTTTTTGCAATAAGTAAGTTTATTCAGTTATATTTTTGATAGAAATACTTGCAATTCATTAGGCATCTGAAGGTGAAAATATGTAATGTATCGTTTGACCCAACAGCAGCCATGCAAGGTGAAGCCATAAGTGTTCGGAACATGGAATTCATCGTCACCAAAAATGCAATTTCCCCCCAGCCCAAGTCAGAGAGCGTCGTAGTAAAATAGGGCGAAATGCACCTAGTGACCTTGAACCCTTTTACTTGGACAGCGTTGGCTCAAGCTATTCATATTTCCTTCGTCCCTTTGCGACAATCATTCTGACGCCTTGGACTCCGGTTCGTCAAAGTTAAATTAGTACATAAGATCACCATTAGAACAAGTATGAAAGCAAGATACAAAACTTAAAAGCAGTGAACCGGCTGCTGATGGCAAAATCACTTAACATATTAATTTATCTCCATTGGGAGTAGAAAATTGGTTGCGATTTTGGTTCCCTGGCATAAAAAGGGTAAATTAGCAATCTCAGTGAAGAGGCTTACATCGTCGCTTATCAATATCTCTCCTTCTCGGCATTAATTACATTTGAAACCAATCGAAATGACACTAATTCCAGTTTAATTTTACATTTTGACGTAATTTTACTTTTCCCTGGCAAACTTCTAAAAGATACTAGACGAGTTTCTAGAAATCGCACGAAAAATCAGTCTATACTGCTATCCTATAATTACATGGGAATTGACATATCCATCGCTTTCGCAAAAATAATTATAGTACTCCCTCGCACTAAAAGAATGACACCCTTTTTCACAATTGCTGCCTAGAACATAAGGGGACCAACATGATTCATAGAAGGCGCAAAAATTAGACTGGAAAGTATGGACTCACCTCCTTCCACCACGACCATCTGAACGGATTAGTTAATCGAAGGAATAGCAGGTGACCAAAACCGTTGGATGACGTCATTTTTTAAATTTGAAAATATGCCGTTAAGTTAGAATATAAAAATTTAATGACATATATATTTTTACATGTTTCATCAAAATTTTGGTAATGTAATTTTTTTTAATGTTCCCATTATTAATGACAATATTTTTCTTTCAATATTAATTTTTTATGCATTTTCACTTCCCGCCTTTATCTGTTCTTCAGCAACCAGATGGCGCCAGGAGAAATAGTTAGCCACTTGCGCAAGCATTTTCAGAACGGCGACGAAACGGCGAAGGCGCTCAATGGCACGAAGACACGTGCCTGAGAAATATTGGATCTAATCTTGGTCTCTCGCTGCATCCCTCGTTCCTACCAGCAAGAAGTCCCACTGTCTCCTCTCCTGGTAAGAAGAATTGCTCTATCCTCTTGAATATATCTCGGTTACTTAGCCATTGCCAGAGTAGATGCACGTTCACTGAGATGATCGGTTATCAACATTTTTACCAATCACACGAAAAGGGATCCTTGGCGGCAGTCGTTCTGTTGATACTATGAAACATTTTGATGGGCCATAACATAACAAATTTGAGAGTACTTTATAAACATCCACGGGAGAAATTAGAATCGTACTCCGGGCACGGGTGTCGAGTGAACTAGGAGGAGGTGCACCAATACGATCCCAGGGAAACCAGTAATATCCGGATTGGAATCGAAAACTTCCCTCTTTCCCGGGATTAAACCAATCGTCATCAAGTAATGTTATGATTGCATCCCATGTCAGCTATCAATTACTCCCCATCCAAGATTTGCATCACCACCAATCACTGTTATACAGGTATGTTATATTTATATGTTAGTCAGTATGTCTATGCATATGTATGTTAGTCAGTATGTCAGTATGTATATATGTATGTTAGTCAGGTATGTTATACCTACATTTTACAATATTTTATTTCACAATATATTGGAAAATGTAGGTACTGTTAATCCGTTGAGAAGACGCACTTTCTAACAAACCACTTCTTGACAGACGTTCTTTCGAAAAACAATAGGACGACCCTAGAGACTTTTCCAGCTACTACTCGTGGAAGTGTCTTTACAGGAACGGACACTTCACGTTGAACTAGGCAGGACGAAACTCTTTCCACCTCAGCACATACCTGGAGAATTTAACGGCCGAGTTTCGGCATTATACTCAAGTGATTGAAAGGAAAGCTGGGGCGCAGTAGAATTTCCTTATTCGTGTAATTTTCCTTTGCAAGCCTGAAATGTGTTCCCCTGGACACATCCTTGTAGTGACCGCGAAAACGCAGTCTCATTTTTTTTTCTGGTGTTTTTCGCTCATCTTCTTGTGCCTCCAAATGTTGGCCCGTTTGAGCGTCCCTTGTGTGGCCTATTTTTTCAACGCGAGAAGTCCTTTGAGTAATGCGTGTTTTAAGTGGAGGGAATATATCTATGACGCCAATGTCGTAGAACAATCAGCCGAGTTGGTCACAGCAAAACCTGACCTCTAATCATTTCAAAGATTATTATCTTCGTAGGAAATAAGAACTTAGAAGACCCTTCATTTTGTGTTTGGATGCACTCGTATTTCTAACTAGTACAGTGGCCTGTGTGATGCGAGTGGAATTGTTGAAGAAGTTTCAAGCTAAGAATGCTCCTTTGGCTAAGATGAAGGAACATCACCAAAAGTGCGGAACGGAAAAGAGGAATTGAATTGGCTGTACCTTTCGAGAGTACAAGTACGGAAGTAAGTAGCATGCATTCATCATGTTGCTCTATGTTTTCTAAAGTAGTGTTCCTCACACACACACACACCCTTTGCCATGTTCCCCCATAAGGGTTACGCTCTGTCGACTACAGGCTAGTGACATTTTGCGAAAGAAAACCTACTCTCATCCCTTCATTTAGTTCATTAGAGCCTTGAGCTTGCATAATTATTGGACTCGGTTCAAACATTTTCCAGGTCGTAATTATGTATCTTACACATCGGAGTTATTCCTTGAGAGTGAACACATTCACCGCTGTCCGGGCGTCTTTCCTTATTGGAGTAGGCTTGTTGCGGTACCGGGTTTTCCTCTCCGCCCATGCTTCCCAATTCTCTGAAAATTCTACCGCCGCCATGTCACCCAACCACCCCGACGACGTGAATTACCTCATCTGCAAATAACTACTGCAATTAGAACGCATGTTTGATGTCTACTACACAGGAATTTAATTTTCACTATGTCGTACATTGGTCTTTTATTTCACCCTGCCTAAATTATTTCACGTCCTCGTTTTGTCATTCGAAGTCGATCCGCTGCTTCCTCGGACTGTTTATCTCTGCATTATAATGTACTGTATTAATATGTTGTAACCCCTGGGATTGGCTATTTCTTTGAATTAATTGAATCATTCACTTAATAATGAAACCTGGAAAGTTGTTTATTATGAGGATTCCAATGATTCAACTTTTGAAAGTTTTTATCACAGACTTTGCAATTCCCTTTATTAGAATAAAAATTTCCAACAGAAAAAATGCAAAAAACCATGAATATATGATGAGATAATAGGGCAGTCGAGAAGAAGAAAAGTCATCTCTTTGCTGTCCGATTCATTGTCCAGTTATCCGATTCATATGACATCCACCAGAAATAACATAAAGCGAAGTATCGAACAAACCCGCCGGATGATTTTGATGGGGAATTATGACTGTAAAGTTTCATCTTTGAACAAGCACCAATGTTTCAACTTTCTTTTTAAGTCAAGATTTTTAACCTTATTTCACCGACGGAGAAGGGCAACTAGGCCCCTGGTCGTTCGTTTTAAGGATTTTCCCCACGAACTCAATTTTACCTTTCCTCAAGGGTGCCCCGTTTCCTACGCAAAACATCCTCCTTGGCTAACACCAAAGCCGGATATTAATTTAATGACTCATGCGCACAGTAAAGCGATCACGACCGAGTCTGAATACCAAGGACTCTCTAATGCCTTCCTCAGATCGCACCCCTAATTCGTCCCGTTCAACACCGATGGGTCGAAGGCGGAGTCCGCATGTGCCTATGCGGTCGTCTCCCGCTGTCATGGAGTCGTGAGGGAAAAACTGAACCCGCTTTGCAGACAGGTCAGGGTGGGCAAAAGTCAATAATCCAATGGTTAATCAAGTATTTTTTTCTCTTCCATTCATTTCCAAATAAAGTTCATACTATTTAAATGAAACTTTATTAAACAATTCTGCTATTAATTTATGAACGCATCAATTCAGAGAAAAAATTCTGGGCAGAAAACTTCGTCCTGCCCACTCTCTTGCTTCCACCACCATTGGTTTTTGAGGGTCCATGTTTTAAAAGAAATAGTTGAAATGCAGTCAGAATGACTTAATTTTTTTTGAGATTAGTAATTGCTGGATAATGCTATTTTCACTGTATGCACATAGGTCACAATAGTAAATGCTGAAGAACTCTATAGAACAGACATAGGGGTTGATATTATTCAGACTGCCCATCAAAAAATTAATCTTGAATATACAATTATATTTTATATTTCACCAACAATTTGTAACCCAAGATGTAAAAATGCTAAGCGAGGGATTTCAAATTATAAATTCGAATCATAAACAACACTAATATTCAGTATATCTCATGTGATGAATGACACAAATAAGAACATAGGCCAAGCTTAAGGCAAACAGGATTATTTGAAATTTTGCATTCCTAGGGACTTTGTTGGCCATGCCCATTATCAATCTACGCAAATATGAAAGTTTCTGAAGTTTCTACTTCTAATTTTATCTTTTTTGCAAATTCTGCCAAGAGAACTCCTGGAAAAATAAAATTATGACTAAACATTTTAGAAAAGCAATAATTTTCAAAAAGTTACTCTTAAGAACATTGGAAGAGGATGTTTGAGCTTGAGAAGTTTTGACTGAGTTAAAATGCAATTCAAATCAAAAAGGATTGGTAGTACGATAAGCATAATCATCTGCACATGTTCGCAAACTCACCACTCAATGACATCTTCATGACTCTTGTCTGTGGATACCCTAATTTTGTGTTGCCTGCCACAGTGTATGAGCGACTTGGAGGAACAGGTGGTGGACGCTGCTGCGAAAAAACGAGTTAAAGAGATATTCCCATAGCATCAAATATGTAGTGGTTTACCATTAATTACCAAAAGGAGTTCAAAAGCAAACTAGATACAAGACTAGGTCTTACTGCTATTATTACTATTTTAAATTTCGGATAAGGGTTCCATTTTGCTCAAGCACAGGAATGATAAGAAATGAGATATATCATTATTTTTCAAAAATTAGGATGTTGCTTCAATTTCAGATTTGAACACTTGCACTTCAAAACATATAGGCTAGGCATATGCATTTTTTTGTAGTTAATAGAAAAAGTTCAGTTTATCCATTTTAAAATTAGTAGAAAATATATAGAAATAATGATTTGATATCATTTAGTTAAAATATGCTCTCAAAGTCAGTGTTTATACATGCATGCATTCAATTTTGGTGTTCAATATTTTTGTCTTGTGCTCAGTATACAAGGGTATGTTTATACTACTTAACCCTCAATCAAGTGACTTTTTGCTAACCATAGTGCTCAACAATCTTAATTGATATATAAAATCAGCAGCTAGTGCATAAATAATAATGAATTCTATAATTTAAACAATTCAAATTTGAATAATTCTCAAACTATACAAGTGTTTTGGAAAGCTGTATCCATTTACTGTATACAAAAATTAAATTAAACTTTCTAGTCTTAAACCTGGAGTAGCTTCCGAAAATTTTCAGAAAATTGTCTTTTGGGAAAAGAGGTTGAATGTAGATAGTAAGCTTTCCTTTAGGATGCTACTCCAGGTCTAAGTCCAGAAGTTGTAATCTTGTTTTTGTGTAGATTAAATAGATACAGCTTTCCAATACACTTGTATGCTTATACCATATGAAAATATTGAGTAATTATACGTTGGTCCCTAATCAAAAGACCCGATTACTTTTTCATTTCTTTCAATATATAAAATGCTTTTTATGCCAATAAACCTACTTCCCTAATCCTCTCATTAACAGCAAAGCCATTTTCATCTAAAACAACACACTAAGAAATGGAGAGTTGTACATTAAAAATTTATGCCTCCTTAATGCTTAGCTTAGCCTCTTAAGTTCTTGATAATGTATTTATGTAATTTCATTTCCTCACCCTCCTTTACACATCGCAGTAGTCCTGCAATTCAGCAGTTCTAAGATTGCCACCCCTTGGGTGAGTGGCTAACTGAAACATGACCATCAAAAGGTCTGATATAATATAATCAGCTTCCTTCTGATTTTCATTCCTGATACAAGACTTTCCCAGGTCTATCTAACCATTTCCTCTACTGACAGGGGAGTAAATGTGGATAATAACATAGTGAGTGCTTCCCTGACTATCACTGTTCATTTCAAATGTTCAACATATTATAATATCCAAATTATCTTACAATATTATCTATCAATTTCAATCACTCCTAAGGTATCACACATTCCTCTCCTCTTCCTAGAAGCAAAATTGCATTCACCTCAACTATCCGTAATGTGTTTGCTATGAATAAACAAATGCACTCATGCAATGAATGACAACTCACCAGGTCCAACCCAAATAGAGAGCATGTCCGTTGGATCATCTTGTGGTCACATTTTTCCACGCCTGTGGCAAGGGCACCACCTCCAGCACCATTGCCTCCTTGTGCTCCAGCACCATTACCACCAGCTCCACTCTCATCAAGGGGAGGAACTGTTCCAGTAATGGGCTGGGGGCGGGGTCGTGAGAGAGATCCACCCTAGCTTGCCCCCACGCCTGCTGTCCCAGATGCCCCAGTCCCTGCGAGCTTCCCTGCACCAGCATTCACCGCATTGACCCTGGAGTCAGCAAGGATAACGTACACTCATCTACCCTTGACCTCCAGGCTTACCAAATTTTCTGATATCAGAAAAGCTTCCTGCATGAACCTTGGTACTAATTAGGATGCAACCAACTACAATGTCATATTTTAACATATGTAGTTTCCTTTGATGATTTCAATTAAATTAATGCATTATAATATAATTTTTAGTGACAACTAAAATTGAAAACCAACATGTCGCTCATGTGTGAAATGAAACTGGGTCACAAATTAAATCCTGTGACCTTGAAGTGACCTCACAGTTTATAGTCCAGCTCTCTCCTTCTTTCCCTCCTCTCATTGCCCCTCTCTCTCTCCTCCTAGCAGAGTATATAAGAGAGTTGATACTTTCATGTCTCACCCGATGATGTTGCTCATCCATCAAACCAAGGTCATGTGTATGACATTTTAACTGTAGTTCGCAAAAGTTTTCCAGCAATATATTAAATTGATGGAAAACCAAAAAGTTTCAGAGGAACAAATATCATTCACATGTGGAACCTTTGCCTTTGAAATCTACCTTTAGTAGAGCAAAGTTGGCTGTATACTCCTTGTTAGACTTGTGAAAAAATGCCTGAATAATGGTCACCTTGCAGTTGCTCCTGAAGCCTTCCCTGTAGTTGGACAGTTCAGGCCTCCACCAATTTGTGCGAGCTGAGGAGGGGGTAGAGGAGGTGAGGGTGGCTGACTGGGAGGCTGCGATGATCCACCAGTTTGAGAAGTCACTCTCCGTCTGACATCTCCAAGACTAATAAGTAGCGTTGGCCATCGCCTCCTCCTGAAGTGCCAGCCTCACCATGTGCTCTGAATAGTCACGGCTGCCCGGCGGAGACGTTCCCAACGCATTGCTTCCAGCTGCTGGCGAGCACCCTCACTGGAAATGGTGTGCAATATTTATATGTTTCGTTCAGCAAATTTTCAGTGAAACTTAAATATTTGTGAGTGTATGCTACAATTCACCCATACATGCATTCTCACATTTTAGCATGCTGTAAGATTAAACAATGATAAAAGATAAATCATTGCTTAACATAACTCAGGAAGATATGCCTTTTCCCTGATGCCAAACCTGTGCTAACGTTGGACATTGGGATCAGACCACTGCCGGCTGCAATCATTCCCAGTGATAAGCCTTTACCCAGTTGCTGTAAGATGAAGTTACTAAATATTAGAATAGTGACAGCAATTGATTAAATAGATACACAATTCAAATAATGGAGTACTTCTAGGGCTAATTCAGTCAATTCATGAGAATATATGTCAAAATGTTCTAAACATTATTCTGTCTCAGGGAACCAACATAAACCTAAAAATATGCTCTATTTCCTAACCTCTGTATTCTCTTCAGCAAAATGTGGCAGCTTTCATTCAAATATATTTCATAATAGCATATGTCATGTTAGGTAGAAGTGATTTCAAGGGTTGATTCATGAAAAGTGAACATATAAAAATACCTTTAACGTAAAATTATGGATAATCCATTGCACTTAATTCTCTGTATGCCTTAAAAAAGTAGTTTACAACTTAAATTTAACAATGTATCAATAATTACATGGTAAATATTAACACCATATGGAATAAAGTCAAGAGGTGAATGGCTTGAAATAGAAATAGCATTTATCATATCATATCAATTAATGACTTGTTTTATTTGTAACATGACAGTAAATTTAATTGTACTGACAAGGTGCAGTGAAAAGGCATGTTATGGAATAGTTAAAATATTTGACATCTCCAAAATTCAGAGTAATGAGGAATAATACAAATATTTCATTCAGCTCTCCTTATCGGGTTATATGCTGCTGGGCTTGCTGACCAGCACTGCTCCCTGCAATCAGGAGGGCTTGTTAGAAGCACTGAAGGATGAGCATACACATCTCTGCTCCCTCCTGCTGACCTCCATTGCCTCCATCACGCCCACTGGGGGGTGCACAGGGCTCCCTAAAAAGCCTTCCTTTTGCAAAGGATTCGGAGCACTTGGGCGTCTTAAAAACATCGCAGATCTCAAGGTAAATTAAGTTTTCTTGGTAATGTATCGGTAGCACGTCCGCCCGGCAAGTGGAAGATCTGGTGTTAAATCCCGGTTAAGGAAACATTTTTACTTTCGTGATCTGCTCAAAAACGGCTTTCCCAACATGTCCTGTGTTCGCCTTTTAAGTGTTTTCCTATACCCTTTCCTAATACCTATTTCTATGTTTGAATGAATATTTGTGCGACGCATGGCGGGACTTCGTATTTGAATGTATATATATATATATATATATATATATATATATATATATATAAATATATATATATATATATATATATATATATAAATATATCCCTCGCATGGACTACAACCTTGTCATGGGGGAAGGGCTTGTGTGTTCCGATGACCCCTAGAGCAGTGCTGGCGGAAGTAATAATACTTCTCCTGTTATGGTCACCAATGCCAGATAGGTCGAAGGTTAGGAGCCAGACGAAAGGTAGTCCACGCAGAGTCTGTTCCTCAGTGAGGCGGCTGCAAAGGCGTCTGACCCCGGTGGGGCGGCCATTAAGTGATGGTGTCACGTTAAAAACAATATTGAGGAAGGTAATGGAAAACCACCTCAATTATCATTCCCAAGAATGTAATGATGGGCACTATAGAAAATATGAGTCCTGGAAATTACGGGACGCGGCCCAAGCGGCCGTGTGTCGTGCCCTGCAGCGGGGGAGGCAAGGCTTCCGCGGTCGTCATCCTGCGAAACCTTTGCAGGGGAGAAATAACAGCAGCAAGACAGAAAACGCAGAAGAAGATGAAAGTAGTTAGAATAGGAAAATGGAACGTCAGGACAATGTTGAGGACAGGAAAATAAGAAAATATTAAACGAGAGATGGAAAGAGGTAATATAGATGTTTTAGGTCTCTGCGAGGTAAGATGGAAGGATAGCGGGGATTACTAGAGTGAATTTAATGAGTGATATATAGTACAGCGGCGGGAAGGAGAGCCAACGAGGGGTTGCTTTAAATAATAATTAATTAAGTAATAATACATTCACAGCATCACTGCTAGAGAGAGGTCCTTCCAATCCGTATGAAAGAGCTTCAATCTGTAATTTAACCTTCGCTCCACTGAGTGATTACCAGCCAGGCTGCTCCAATATTTTTGTTACGCCACTAAGTTTTAACATAGCAACGTTTTGCAATACTAGCTCCTCTACGCTGCACGCTATCCAATTCGGCAATCAATCCGACTTCGTGAGGATCCCATATGCAAGCAGAAGATTGCGGATGACATTAATAGACAGATCTATCTACACAATATCCATCAAGCCGTTGCAGGGACGTGTGGCAGGGGGTGGTAGGTCACCGGACATTCTACATGACTTCCCTCCTATCCCTCATGCACTTGGCACCACATGAAATCTTCGAAATTAAACGCTCTTCGGCGACGCACAAATGTATGAATACACTGACATAGATTTTTTAAAAACAGAAATACATAGAAAGGACAACGCATTGGTAGTTTTGTCGTTTCGACGGCACGACCGTCATCATGTTTGTGTTTCTATGATTTAAAAAGCTACATCAGAGTTTATATATATATATATATAACAGCCAGGCCCTCCTCTGCCCTAACTCCTAGAGAAAGGTGGTTGGACCACCGAAAATTCAATACCCTAGGAGTCCCTCTTTTGTGTGTCTATGTATCCATTTTCATTATATATATGCATATATATAGTTCTTATATATTATTTATGTATCAAGCACTCACGAAAACAATATAACGGCTAAATAGAAAACAAAATAAAATTGATACCACGTAAAAGGACACTCACATTGCTGATTGTTTAACCTTTTTTCTCTAAGGTCTTCTTTAGGTCAGACTCAGGCCGAAGCTCAAACAATCTACAATGTATTCTATTACGTGTTGTCTATTTTATTTTGTGCTCTATTGTGCCGTTAGATGCATAAATACACTCACACACATATATATATGTATATATATATATTTAGTCACTTTCTTGGAAAAGACACGAACGTGCATAATAAAATTAAAATCGGCAATATATATATATATATATATATATATATATATATATATATATATATAATAAAACAGATAACACGTAAACGGTTGAGTCTGACCTAAGAAGGCCTCGAAGTAGGCCGAAAGCTTAAATCATCTACAGTGTTAGTGTCCTTTTATGTGTTATCTGTTTTATTCTGTGTTCTATTGTGCCGTCCAAAAGTTATATTGCACTCGTGAGTACTTCCGCATCATCGATATATATATATATATATATATATATATATATATATATATATATATATATATATATATATATATATATATATATATATATATATATATATATATATATATATATATATATATATATATATAGAACACAGAATAAAACACACAACACTTAAAACAACACACACACTATAGATAATTTAAGCTTTCGGCCTACTCCGAGGCCTTCTTCAGGTCAGACTGAGAGGTTTTGATGGAAGAGTGCCTGGGGAGGGGAGGGGGGGCGGAAGGTTTAGGGACTGTTCGGAAGGAATTTAAAAATGGCGGTTAAGGGTGGGAATTTTAAAGGATCTGAAATGTAGGATGTATGCGGATTCGCGAGTTCTTACCTCTATGTTGGTGGCTGAATCGGGTAGGGATACTAAAGCTGTTAGGGAAAAGCATTCGTCAAATTATAGGTTGTGTGAACTAGCGCGTATAAGAATAGGAAGAGAAGAGAGTGAAGCAGAATTAAATGAGTAGCGGTGATTTTCATTCGGATGAATAAGGGGGTAATGCATTCGCCTATGTAGAATGAGGCGCATTGTTTGCACGACAAAAGATAGATAATATTTTTTGAGATGCAATTAGCGCGGGATCGGGGTGAAATGACAATGAAGGGATGTGGGGACAGGGGAGCAGATCTGATTAGGAGACATGTTTTTCATCGGGGGCGATTGCAAGTAGGGGAAAAATGTGTGTAAATTTGTCAGGGCGGGGTGTCAAAGGGTTGGTGGATCTCAGAAGGTTTCTCAGATTGCCTGGTCGTCTGTAAGCGACAGAGGGGCATTGGGGCAGTAAGGATGTGTTCGCGTAATTGTCATGTAATATAGGATAAATTTTTTTGAGAAGGGTTTTCAGTGTCTGGGATCCGGGGAAATAGGTTGTGCAAAGGTTGTGTTCAGAGTCAGATGTGGGGTTGTTATTCTGTGGTGTATGTGGTCGGGTGGAGCGGTAGATTTTATCCTGTAGGAGCTTTTCTGGGTAACCGCGTTTGTGGAGTGCATGATGTAGATTGTGGAGGTATTTGTTGAGGGTAGCTGTGGTGTTGCAAATCCGATGTCCGCGGATGGAGAGAGAGTTGGGAAATGAGCGTTTGGTATGAGAAGGATGGCTACTAGTATAGTGTAAGTATTGTTGATGATTAGTGGCTTTGATGTGTACTGAAGTGGTTAATTTGTTATTGTAAATTGAGATGTCTGTGTCAAGAAAGGTGATGGTGGAGTGTGAAATGAAATAAGTGAATTTAACAGTGAAAGAAGAATTTAAGGCCGATAAGAAATTGTCAAAAGACTCAGAGCCGTGTGTCCAGAGCATAAAAATGTCGTCAATGTAGCGGACCCAGAAAAGAGGTTGGAAGGGTTGCAGTGAAAGCAAATTCTATTCAAGGTTGCCCATGAAAAGATTGGCGTACGATGGCGCCATCCTGGTTCCCATCGCTGTGCCTATCGTTTGGAGATAAAAACAGTTTTGGAAAGAGAATGAATTTTTGGTCAGGACGACAGTGGAGAGATTGAGGGGAAATTTGGTCGAGGGGCACTGGGGTGGGGGGCGTAGAGAAAGATAGTATCGGAGGGAGGATAGGCCTTCTGCATGGGGAATGGAAATATAGTGGGAGGTGACATCGATTGTGGCCATAAGCAGGTTTGAGGTGGAGGGAATGGAGAGAGAGTTTAAATGGTGGAGGAAGTGATACGTGTCTTTCGTGAAGGAGGTCAATGAGAGTACGATAGGTTGTAGGTGGTGATCAAGGAATACGGAGATTCTTCTTGTGGGACAGTTGAAACTAGAAACTCTAGGGCGACAGGGTTTGTTGGGTTTGTGTATTTTTGGGAGGAGATAAAACTGGGGTGTTCTGGGGTTAGGGGGTGAGAGTAGGGATATGTCTTGGGAGGTGAGGCCTTCTGGTCCAAATTGGAGGAGAAGAGACCGAATTTCCTTTTGGAAATTTGGAGTAGGGTTGTCTGTGAGAGTCATATAGGTGGTGGTGTCGTTGAGGTGACTGAGGGCTTTGGAAATATAGTCTTGGGTGTTTAAAATTACGACTGAGGAGCCTTTATCGGCGGTGGTGACCACGATGTTGGGATTGGCCTGTAAGGTATTAAGGGCATGACATTCGGTTGTGGAAAGGTTATTTCTTGGTTTTAAAGATTGTGTGAAGGATTTATTAGAGACTTTTTGGAGAAGGAGACGTATGAGTATTTCCACGCGATTATTTGTTTTATTCTGTGTACTATTGTGCCGTCGAAAAGTTATATTGCTCTCGTGAGTACTTCGGCATCATCGATATATATGATATATATATATATATATATATTTGTATTTATATATATATTTATTTAAATATTTATATATATTTATATTTTATATATTATTTATGTATCAAGCACTCACGAGAGCAACATAACGGCACAATAGAAAACAAAATAAAATCTATAACACGTAAAAGGGCAATCATATTGTGGATTGTTTAACCTTCTCTATCTTAGGCCTTCTTCAGGTCAGACTCAGGCCGAAAGCTCAAACAATCTACAATGTATTCTTTTACGTGTTTTCTATTTAATTGGGTGCTCTTTTGTGCCGTTACATACATACATGTATGTATATATTATTATTATTAGGTAATCTACCGGTTAGGGTAGGTTTTTGGATGGACACAACTAGCAAATAAATATTTTGTAACTCAAAACAAAACCCAACCCGGCAACCTAAACCACATCAGGTCCCTCTTCATCTCTGGGTACCTCTGTCCACCCTTCATCCCATCAAACAACCCTACCCTGTTCTTACCCTTTCCTCACTTGCCCAACATTCTCCCCTCTATTACCTTCTTCAACATTCAACTACCACTCAATATGCCCTTCATCCATTTTTCCTGCCTCCATAGGATTTCTCTCAATAAAACCCTCTCCTCACCATTAGTATATGGTGTATGCTATGCATTAGTATATGGCTCTTTACTCATCTTAACATATATATGGAAGGTAGAATTCAAGAAACACTTAAATTTGATGATGCGTACCTAAAGCGGAACAACCCCTGCTACAATGGATTTCCGGGTGCCATGTAGGATGAGAATCAATGTAAATAAACAAAGATTAAGCGATTTTTCGGAAAAAAAGGATAAGCTAAATATTAAAATAGGGGGGGAAGTAGAGAAGGTAGAACAGTTTACGTATCTCGGAAGTGTTTTGGAAGAACACGGTCAAAGTAGTAGGGACGTAAGGAGAAGAATTGCGCCAGGCAAGGTGGCTTTCACAAGGAGAAGGGAGTTGAGTAGGCAGGTTAAGAAAAGATTCGTAAAACTCTGATATGGAGCGTAGCTACATGTATGTACGGCGCGGGGACGTGGTCGCGTGAAGCAGGAGGATAGACGTAGATTGGAGGCTTTTGATATGTGGGCGTGGAGACGAATGGAGAAGGCGAAATGGACCGAAAGAAAAACAAATGAGGAAGTACCGGTGATAGTGGGTGAGGAGAGGGGTTGGTTGGAAGAAATTTAATGGAGGGCAGTGGGATGTTGAAGACGGTCATAGAGGGGAGAATGTTAGGCAAACGAGGAAAGGGCAGGAAGAGGATGGGGATGTTGGATGGGATGAAGGGAGGAAAGAAGTACACAGAGATGAAGAGGTAATTGATGTAGAGTAGCATTTAGGGGATGCGACCGACGGCTGAGGTCATTTTAGGGATGGGCAGGAAAGGATGAAGGGTGTAGAGAAACCTGGCGTAAGCATTAGGCCACTTTTGGCGCCTTAACGAAATGCGCTAAGAGTAGGCTAATGCTGACGAGCAGAGTCGGAGAGTGTTTGCTTACGAATACCTTCTGCAAAGGCATCGCGACCATTCCCCAACCCCTTTACAGTACCGACTTAGCACCAGCAGACTATTATTCCTATGTCCTATAAAAGTGAAATCCTCCTTCCCTCAAAGGATATCACCGCAATGGAACCCTAAGTGCCGCGGTCAAAGAAGCTTCCACGCTTGTACCTTGGAGGACCGTCCGGAATCCGCCTACCAGGGAGCCTTCGAACCGTGGAAAAGCCGCTCTGACAAAAGTGAGTCGACGCTATCAAGAGATGTACTTCGAAGAATGTTGTTCTGTTGTTACGCGAGTGAAGACTGAACACTCGAATCTGTTAGAGTCAGAATCAGAGACTTTTTCTTGTAATTCAATCCCGATGACCCAATCATACGGTGCGATTTGGGATCATTATAACTCACTCGGCACAACTCTCAACTCGGTTATTCCAAAGCTCTCCAAAGGCCTTAGTCGTACCCGCTCCCTTGAGGACTCCAGAGGTTTCCAACCTTGCTCTCGTCGCAATCTCATTTGGGGAAGGGGGGAGGAACTAGGAACCAGGACCTACCACATTCACTCTTTTCTCCATTTGAAAAACAAACAAGCAACAGTTTCCAAAAATGAAAATTTCCCTGAACTTATTACAATTCTTTACTCTACACTTCATCAATGCAACGATTTCAGAGTGAACAAATCATTTGCCTTGATCAGGATTCGAACCCGGATCCCTCGATGTCCGGCCGAATTCTTTACGGATTTGAGCTATCGAGGCGTCCTCTAGCGCTCTGAAATTTTTAAGTTCAAATCCCGGTCAAGGCGAATGATTGTTCCCCTCTGAAATTGTTGCATTGAAATGCATGTCAGCGGATGACTCCGTCTAAAGTTACAATTGAGGCATCTCCCGCAGTTGCTTGGAATTACACTTCCTCCCTTGGATCAAAACAAGACCCGGTCTCTCGTCACAGTTTCGTGAATTTCGGGATTTCCTTGCATTGAGACCGGAATCTCCCGCTGGTGGAGTAACCAACTTCACTGCCCGCTGAATATTATATTATTTTTTAAATAAATTGTTCGGCATGCAATGTGGACGGCGTGAGAGTTGGACAGTAAAAGTGTGTGATGGCTTAGTGGTGAATGATTTGGGACGGAGTGCGATGTTGTTTTCTATGTTGTGAAGCTGAGCAATGTGTGATGGTACAGGTACGGTTAGGAATTTCGAGAATCTTTTAAGTGTAAATGTTCTTTAAATGCATTTTGTTTAATATATATTCTTCTTGTTGCGCATTATAAGGGTGTATAAGTAGACAGTTGTCACTGGGCCATTTGCCTAATCGTAACGGAATTTAATTCATTTACAATTCCTACTTATTCCTCATTACGTGAGTCCACCTGAGGCGATGATGCTACTGCTCATGCTATTAATAAACATTAAAGAACGTGACAGGGATGGCATCAATGAGATGTGCGGGAAGAGGCTTGAAGCAGAGTAAGAGTTCACGGAGTAAGGCCAGGAAGAAGGAAAAGATGCGGATGAGGGACCTTGATAAAAAGGGCTGGATGGGATGAAGGTGAGACCTTCCGGATTCCGTGCGTTCATTTCGGGATATAGGAATCTAGTTTTGGGTAAACATAAGTCTTAAGGGCGAGGAAATGATCGAGGGAGGATAATTATTGACTTTAAGTGAAGGAACAATTTCCAGATGATAGGTGAAAATTAGGGAAGAAAATTGCTGCAGGGAAAGAGGTGGTAGAACGAGAGAGAGGACATCGAGGACCTTTTTGGGGCCAGCAATAGGACCAGAATTATAGGAGGGAGGATGTCGGAGGTAATGTTCTATAGAACCTTCTCAGGGCCAAGATCTGAGCAGGAATAAAGAAAAGGATAAGGCAGCATTGGGACAAAGGCAAATAGTTTTGTCAGGCATTGAAGGTTGGAGCGTCGAGGGTGGAACGGGCGAGTCGATGAATTTACAAAGTTTGTTAAAAAAAGTATTGGTAGCAATTATTTTACCAATGTCTTCGTGACGTGCTGAATTCAGACCTCGTCGGTTGTGTGTGCATGATCGCAGATCGTATCATTGGCATTGATAAAATGACAGTGCACACACCATTATTATTACTGAAAATTTGGCGATGCGAAAGATCAGCGATAAACTCGCCCTGAAGATCTTTGGATGGACGACCAAAGGCATAGGCGAGTGTGTCTGCTTGCAAAGACCTTCTGCAACTGCATCGCGACGATTCCCCAACCCCATTACAGCCGCGACTTGGCACCAGCACACTATTTCCTATTCCCAAAAGTATAATCCCCCCTCATAGGACAGACCCAATGTGCCGCCAAAAAAGCTTGCACCCTTGTACCCTTAAGGGTCTTCCGTCTACCAGGGAACATTCGAGTCTTGAAAAAGCCGCAAGAAACAAAAGTTTGTCGGCGCTAAATTGATGTACTTTGAAGAGTTTTGAAGCATTGCAGCAATATCTGAAAAAAGTCTACTTTTACGAAAATTTCCCGACACTTTTTATAGAAACCATTTACGCCACCACAGCACAGGACATCCAGTAGCTGATCTAGTCCCTTAAACCCTTAACCCCTGTGCCATTTCTGAACCTGGAATAGCAACAATCATTGAGATGAAAGGACAAAAAAATACATTTCAATCCAAGTCCTCCTTCGGTCCAGATAACATACCGCTTTCAAAGTATTCAAAAATGTACCCCGTAACTCCATGCCCTTTCTTTTTGGCCTTTTCAACTCTTGCCTCGCCTCCAGTTATTTTCCCACGATCTAGCTAACGGAAAAAATTAAATTACTTACCAATCTCATCTCCAGCTACCTACTAACCAGAAAACTCGTAGTTTAGAATATATCCTTCTTGACACTTCCAACGATCGCCGCCGCGTCTCTAAAGCTCTCCTCGACATAAAGAAAGACTATTAATGAGAGTTTAGCACAATGGCCTGATTTTTTAAACTTTTCTCTATCAACACTCCGCTTTACTCCATGCAAGTTGTTTTCTACTTTTTTTCAAATCCCAAATTTTTCAACGGCAATAAAAAAATCCTTCTCCCATAAATTCCAATCCGAGCCTGAGTTCCAATGGGAGACGTTTTAACAACGACTCTATAAATGTCGTCATGAAAAACATCCCCAAAACCGCGTCCACTTTATTATTTCTTTTCCTGTTGGCGATACAACCGTACATTCCTCTCAGATCTTGCCTCGATCCTGGCCAGACAAAATGTGGAGAAACACCCGGGTCTGTTTGCCGAACAGGTGCGCATATGAAAAATTAACGCTAACCTTACGAAATGCCAAGAAGTCACATTTGTGCACTCAAAACAAAAGCCGCGAACTCCTCAACTTCCCCAACGTCCCCTTCAACCTCAACCGCGAGACATTTGCCACTGTGCCGTAAGTCAAGTTTTCAACGTTCTGAGCTGAAATTCACCTGCCACTTCAATGTTTTGCTCGTAAAATTCAAAGCAGTAGGTAGAGTACCTGTTCCCCTCTTTCTTCTTTCGAAAAAGCACGCTATCACTGAACTTATACCAACTCCTGTACTCTTCCGTCATCCGTCCGACCGTTTTTACTGCAGTCCACCTTGTTCTTCATTTGTAAGCCCTCCCACCACAACCAATAACAGGCCCAACGCGACCATGATGGAAAACATGGCCATGAGAAAGGTGTGTGCGAGGTTGGTGACGTGAGTGCTCTCGGACGGACAAAAAGAAACTCGCACGCGGATCTGCCAAGAGCTTCTCCACCATGTGAGTGAGGGTCAAACTTTTTTAGATAATGCCCCACCAGCCGCTCAAATGCGTGCCGAAAGGACGTCACCACGACTCGGTGGAAGCAAGGGGCAGGGAAGCCGAGGGCGGCCACTCGCAAGTAAGAAGATGACCACACGTTTTAGGAACAGCACTTTCCCCCTTTGCGCCAAACGAAAAATAGAATATGTTGAACCATCAAGCATTATAATCATTCACAGCCTCTACTCTACATGTTTTAAAGCGTTCGCCGGCACTAAAGAAATGAAAAGATAATTGTCAGTAGCAAGCAAGGAAAACAAATACCGGAAAAGCAGTGTTTGATGGAGCACTCGATAAGAGGAAGAGTTTTTAATAAAATATCAGCGTATATCTACATCTACATAATACCCCGCAAGCCGCCGCAAGGGCGTGTGACGGGGGGTGTTAGGTCACCACCGAAAAAAGGAAAAAAGAAATACCGCGTTCAAAACCAACACACACATGCAAACCCCAATCCACAGCAGTGCACACATTCATCGTAACATCCCATCATTCGACGCGCATGCAAACACACATCTTCCTCCCTTCACTCCGCAAGCATGCAAGTACATAAGCTTAACTACAACAAATAATTTTACCCCAGGATGCAGCAAGAAATTAATCACGATCGTGCAAGCTAGTTTCTAGCAAGTAGCCATGCGAATTACCACAGGAAACACATAAAAGGCGAAGACAGGACATGGTGGGAAGGCGGTTTTTGAGCAGATCACGAATGTAAAAATATTTTCTTAACCGGGATTTGAACACCGGACCTTGCCCGGCGGATGTGCTACCGATTACATCACCACGGAAACCTAATACACACTGAGATATACGATGTTTTAAATCGCCCAAGTGCTCCGAATCATTTGCCAAAGGAAGGCTTTCGGGAGCTGTTCCACCCACCAAAGGAGAAATAGACAATGCACACAAGAAGAGGGGACAGTTGGTTAGAAAGCATATAGTATCATAGAGAATAGGAACAGTATGTTTCATGGCACGCATAGCCAGAAGAAGAGATGAGCCACATTGGCCAGATACACATTCAAATACGATGTGTAGGGTGGGGGAGGCGAGGAAGCTGATGGAAAAATTCAAAGAAAGTAGATAAATAGGATGCGAGAGGTATTTAAATATATCAAGATGCTGAAGGGTATCGCTAAAAGTATTCGTGAAGAAAACAAACAAGAGATTAAGCGTTTGAACGACACCAAGGCAGGTAAAAGCTTCTTCGGGAATGAAGGGGGTCAAGTTTCATTTATATTTTTCAAAATTCTTGAGTATACTGATCAAGTGTCCAGAAAGGCACTAAGTCTACCTAAACACAGCCTATATTAAATATCTGAAATAAATGCAACTTCGACAATACAACGTGCAACCGCTACCAGTAACCTGAGACCCCATGCGCGTATCCTGTGCACACGTGATTTGCTGGACATGTTTGTATTGTTGTTTGCCTATTTTTCCACGCGATTTTTGACTCCGACCTTAACACTCGAGTACCTCAACTTAACGGAGTTTCCAGCCTACATGCCAGCTGAAATATTAGCTAAGCAATAGAATACTAGCCCATATATAATGATAATGTTTACTTCATACATAACTCAGTGGAGCCCTTTAGGCTGTTTTGCTACACGCCGTGTCCTATGCCGAGGGAACGCAACTTCTGGGCTGCAGGTATAATGATCATGGCTAAAGAATTTAAAGGATTAACATATAATGTAAGGTGGGATACTCTATCATAAGGAAGGTCAATTGAAAATCCTAATTTTTTTCAAACTTCCAAGGAAAGATATTTCTTCACAGAAAATATTGAAACTTTTCTAGCAGGCGAAAATACACAAGATATTAAATTCCTAGTTTAATGTTTATCTTACTCATTGAACAATATAAAATATTGAAAAGTCTAATTACAATAAATCGTAGATAGAAATTACATGCATTGCTTTCCTGGTTTCCAACATAGATGAATAAATTGCACCTGGTGTGACTCAGACTCAAATCATTTCTCATAAAAGTTCTAGAGCTGATCTAAATATTAATTATTGTAATGAATTTTCCCTTTTTGTGATTTTTTGGCAATGGAAATTTAAAGTTTTTAAAAAATCTAAGTCAGTGTATTCATACATTTGTGCGTCGCACACGTCCTTGCAACGGCTTGATGGATATTGTGTAGATAGATCTGTCTATTAATGTCATCCGTGATCTTCTGCTTGCATATGGGATCCTCAAGAAGTCGGATTGATTGCCGAATTGGATAGCGTGCAGCGTAGAGGAGCTAGTATTGCAAAATGTTGCTATGTTAAAAACTTAGTAGCGTAACCAAAATATTGGAGCAGCCTGGCGGGTAATCACTCAGTGGAGCGAAGATTAAATTACAGATTGAAGCTCTTGCATACGGATTGGAAGGACTTCTCACTAGCAGTGATGCTGTGAATGTATTATTACCCCCATCGATTTAACGTAGGAGAGATCAAGTCAATTAAATAAGAGAGATTAAGTATGGAACGGATAGAATTTAAGATGCCTTCTTTTCCACGAACAAAAAGGGGTCAGAATATCATTGTCCGACAATGGTATGGTCATATTCGGGGCAACATTATTCCGGTATGTATTCAACCCCTCCCACACACCCCAGCGGTGGCTTGCAAGGGAACAAAAAAATTCCAAATATCTCATTATAAAATAAAAGGGGCATAATCCCAAATAAGAAAGTCAAATGCAAATGAGTCCATTTTTAAACATTTCTTTATTCTATATCTTATGAACTAACATTTAATTAAAACACTAAATATATATTAATAAGAAGAAACAAAATATATTATTTAAAGTATTCATCAATTATTGGTATGGATATTCAATAACATGATTTCCACTGAACTCTGGGGGACCCAGATACTTTTCTTCGAAGTATGACATCATGAGAGACAGATATAACTGCTTCATACTAACTTCATCTTCGAGGTCTTTCAGTTCTCTGGCCCAAGATTCCTTTAAGGCCGTCACGTGTTTTCTATGCTCATGTACTTCCATCAATCCGTTTTCTATGATGTACAAAAGGAACACATTTCGGCGTTCCAGTTCATCTAGCTTGAGCAAAAGGGCATTGACATTTTCTTCCAATGACCTCTCCTTCTCTTCAATAGCCTGCTCAAGTGCCCATGCCGCCATTTTGGAAGACCACCGTTCGCGGCGGCATGGCTTCCGTTCGCGCGCATTCATCTCCTCCTCCACTTCTGCTTCTTCGTGAATTGAAGGGAGACGTCGCAGTCCGCCGACGAAGCCAAGAGCACCCCGCCGCCGACTGAGAGCTCTCGTGGCAACTTTTAGTCGGCCAGCTTCAGAGGTGTTACTCGGTTGGTGGGCCGTTAGATGGTCTGCAGGCTCCCCTCCTTCGACGAACCTTTTCAGCCAGTCTGGGACGTGGAGGGCACATTCCTCTGTGGTTCCACTCTCTGAAGCCGGCTGCTCCTCCCAGGTGAAGAATGCATCGGGCGGCGGAGGGGGCAGCGGCTGGTGCACATTTGGGGGCTCATTCAGGTAAAACCTCCTCAGAGTCCCCAGGGACATATCGAGAAGAAGGCTGATGAAGTGCACGTTTCGTTGCCTCATTTCCGTTAGGCTGCGGGGTTTTGATCCGGTCAAAAACCTGACCCATGCCCTAGCTTGTTTCCGCAGGTGGTCGGGAAGCTTCTGGATGCAACGCAGGGCGTGCGATAAACAATAGAAATATTCCTCCAGCACTTTCTTCTCTATCATTTCTTTCTTGCTTTCGTTGAGCGCACCACTTATATTGCATGACGCCATTGTCGCGAACGCACTTGCAAAGTACTCAATCTTATACCAAACGATAAAAAGAACCGAAAACTTAATTGCTTTTATCCACTTCACAACTAATTGCTTTTTAAATGTCGGTAACTACACATATGTTGTCGGCAGCATTGTTGCGATAGCTCCTTGGTTCCGATTGTTGTATTTCCCGTTAAAATAAATAAATGGATGCATAAAAAAAATAAATAAAATATATGTTTTCTAAGTAAATTCGAAACATTACCTTTGTCTCATCCGACATTTAAGATGTAATTATACCCCCCTATTTACATTGGCAGGGTAGACAATGACCACGAAATTAAAGAGATTGACGAACTGATGGATTCAAGCATTCGTTTTTCCCGCGCACTATTCGCGACAGAAATAAAAGGGGGAGCACATTAAGAGAGTAATACGCACTCGCTGTCTTATGTAAATATGGTTTTAAAAGATTAAATCCCCAGTAAAATATACTCTTCATGCCTGGCGTCCCCCGGCCCTAGTGCCCTTTAGTTAGGTGGGGCATCATTCTCTACCTGGCCTCTGCCGAGAACGTGCGTTCCTGACCTTGCTCGCTGGAACCGTATAGACCGTAGCCGAGCTTACCTGCTGTTACTTGTGCGCCTCTGTGCATATTCTTCCCTAGTGAAGTGTAGTGTGGTGTTAGCTAGTATTTTGTGAAGTAGCTTAGTTTATTTAGTCTTTTTGCTGTTTGTGATTATTTTTTAATAGTGTGTTGGTAATTTAATTAGCGTTTATTTAGTATTATTATTACTATTAATACGTTTTATATATAAAAATACTTCTATGTTTGAATGAATATTTGTGCGCCGTATGGCGGGACTTCGTATTTGAATGTGTGCCTGGCCAATGTGGCTCATCTCTTCTTCTGGCTATGCGTGCCATGAAACGTACTGTTCCTATTCTCTATGATACTATATGCTTTCTAACCAACTGTCCCCTCTTCTTGTGTGTATTGTGTATTTCTCCTTTGGTGGGTGGAACAGCCCCCGAAAGCCTTCCTTTGGCAAATGATTCGGAGCACTTGGGCGATTTAAAACATCGTAGATCTCAGTGTGTATTAGGTTTCCTTGGTGGTGTAATCGGTAGCACATCCGCCGGGCAAGGTCCGGTGTTAAAATCCCGGTTAAGAAAATATTTTTACATTCGTGTAGATTCGTGTAGACTTTGCAATCATTCATCATTTTAAGTATAGCAAAAAGTGCTCGGTAATGGATGTTGACACTTAAAAACAGTCCACCGTATACGCGAGCAGTACGCCGTATATCCGATTCCAAAGCACATGAATAAATCCTAATTTCCTGTTTCACTTGAGACCTACCCTTTGGTTTGTAAAATGTGAGAAATACATTGAGAAAGTAAGAACCACAAATAATAATTAGAATCAGCCCTCCAGGTTCGATTGCTTATCTAAAAGTTTTAAGAAAGCTAGAGGAATAAGTAGTTTACTTCTGGCAACAAAGAAATTTTTTCCAATTATGCCATGAATTATAAAAGAGTAAAAAATGGAACAATAAATATACTATACTTCATTCACTTCTGTTTTATCGCAAGTTTAAGTTTAAAACTTAGCAAAGGTGTCGTATCTACCATCTTTTTAAAAAATATAGATATTGCTTATGGAGACTTGCAGTACATGACGTATATGCAAAACGTTTTTAGAGTAGTTTTTATTTGCCCATTAGGTTTTTAAAAGAGTTCAAAAATACCTCATTCCCAGCGGAACATTTCGGTATCTCTGGCGCCGTAAATGACTGAGTTGGACGAATACGAAGAGAGTGGGAAGGAAAAGTGGATCGTCACTTCATTACTTTTGTCACACCCAATATATCGTAACGCTACGTATATTTGGGAGGGTAAGGAAAAATCACTCCCTCTATCCATCACTCCATTCAAAAATACAACGGTGAAAAATGTACAGTTGATTATACCACCTACGGCAAGTTATTCACCTCTTGATATTCTTCTTGAATCCCCATCGGGACTAGACAAGAATTCAGAGAAAAGAAGAGAGGTTCTCGGCGTTGGAGAGAACGTGTTTTTTTTCTCTCGCCGTACAGAACTCCGGAAGAAAGAGGAAAAAAGAAGGGCAGAAAAAGATGCGTTTTCCCTTGTTCCAGACTACTGAGGCAACCACTTCTCATGGATATTTTGGGATCAAAAAAAGTAATTTTAGGGAAGCTATCGACTTTGCGCGCAATGTGCGAGGACATGTGAGCGATGAAAAATGGTCGATCCCCCGGGAAGCACCACGATCTGACACACGCAGAAGCCGGGTAAACATGGACTTCGTTTGGTGGCAGGCATGATGTGAGATGGTGGACGTGGTTCCGTGGTTTAAGCTGCTCTCACGACCATTCCACGTCGAAGTAACGGCACAATTTTCCATCGGAGGGTAGACGGTGAGAAAGTTAATAGTGCGTATTGAAAAATTAATGGAAAAAGTCTTTCAATCAATGGATGTCATAAGCTTGTTTCGTCCACTTCGTGGGAACGGAAAGGCTGGGGCTTGTGTGTGTGAGTGTGAACATTTTAGGAAATGAACGAGAGCAAGTCGTCAGTGAGGTCCCATAAAACTGATCTATAGCGTCTCGTTTGGAACATTTCGAAGGTTTTGAAAAGCATTTGCATTCAGGAGATTCTCATCCGTCTTTAAACACAGTTGAAGCTCAATATCCTCGTATGACATCTACTCCACCCACACGCATGCCACGGATTTAGTCCCTAGAAAGAGGAGGGGCCTCAATTAAATCAGAATTCGTAAACGGGGTTACCCTTCTGATGTGCAAATAGCTATTTTCGATTAATAGCAGATTTTCTAAATAAATGGTTGACCGATTACACGATAATATGATGGTTTATACTTTATTTCGTTCTATTAAAGCCATAACATTGTTAGTTCCTCTGTTCAGATTGAAGTCCTAGCTTCATCGCCGATTCAATATTTTTTCTTACCAGTAAATTTTATTGGATATAGGATTTTCTTCTTTCCTTGTGACAACTTGTTCAACAGCCAATAGCTCCACATCCTCTATTTGTAGTATGGCAATCCAGCCTAAGTAGCTCAACCTATTACTAACCCTAAGGTTCAAAACCCAGACAACAACTGCTGATATTCACTTCCTAAAACGTTGCAAGAAACACAATGTATTTCCTAAGTTCATGAAAATCACTGCTCCTAGAAACAACCTTAACGCCTCAAAAGCTGTCCTCTTATCGAAAAGACAGAAATCTAACAAAAATACGCTAAACTTGCACATACCGAAACTAAGACTTACAACGTACACTTAAAGATCAAGAAACACTTAAGTTTTATACAACTGCTGACATTCAACGAAAGACTACAAAACATGTACACCTTATACCAACACAGACTGCAGAAAAAACTTAAAACTTTAGACCGCAAATGCCAAGCTATTTACAAAAATATTCCCATTCCTGAAAATAAATCTCGAATCTTAATCAAAATCTCGGAGTACGATTAATAAAAGTTTACATAGTTTTATTTCCTGAGCGATATAAAAATACAAATTTAAATTCTTAAATATGTGCGCATTATGGGGAAATCGCACAATGTTTATCCAATATTCCAAATGTATATCTTAACCCATGTTTGCTCGGTAGAAGACATTCCCCCATCATGAAACCTGCATCTACATCTACATAATACCCCGCAAGCCGCCGCAAGGGCGTGTGGCGGGGGGTGTTAGGCCACCACCCAAAAAAAGGAAAAAAGAAAAAGGAAAAAAGAAACACCGCATTCAAAACCAACACACACATGCAAACCCCAATCCACAACAGTGCACACATTCATTGCAACACCCCATCATTCGACGCGCATGCAACCACACATCTACCTATCCTCACTCCAAAAGCATGCAAGTACATACGCTTACCTACAACAAATAATTCCACCCTAGGATGCAGCAAGAAACCTATCACGAACGTGCCAGCTAGTTTATAGCAAGTAGCCAGGCGAAACGCCACCACCAAGGGAGCGTTCCATACAAAACTCTCTCCCACCCAAGGTGAGGAATCTGGCCCAACGCTGCAGGTGGGAGGAGGGCACACCCGCGGAGAGGGACAAGGGATGGAAGGGTGGAGCAAGAAGTTCGTAAAGACGCTCGGGCATGCGGGAAGGGTTCTGACACAACACACAAGAGGCTAGTGAAAGTGCATGCAATTGAGTTCAACTAATTGTTACCTAGACGCGGAGGGTGGCAAGTGGCATTTTTGTTATCTCCGAGTGTAACCCTAGAGTTGTTATCCCGTATTGTCCGTGGGAAGAAGGAGTCCTTGAGTCTGCTAGTCCTGGCATCTATTTCCCGAATTTTGTACACATGAACGAAGCGACCTATATATGTTGGAGAGCGAATAATTTTCGAGACCTCGGTGCTGAAACATGCGGATCCGAATTTATTTAGTAAGTTTAACCTAGCATTGAGTCGTCTTTCTTCCAATGATTCCCATCCCAACTCCATAAGCATTTCAGTGACGCTTTTCGTTTTATCGCAACAGTTTTCCACGAAACGAGCTGCCCGGCGTTGGACCTTCTCAATTTCCCGAATGAGGCCTTTTTCACACGGATCCCATACGCTACATGCATATTCTAAATGGGGCCTTACAAGAGCGTGATAACAACGTTCCTTGACCTTGGAGTCACTTCTACCGACAATGCGTCTAATAAATCCTAATTTTTTATATGCTTGCCCGCAGACTTTACGTATATGGGTCCCCCAAGTTAAGTCTTTAGTGAATGTAACACCTAGGTATTTCACCGAATCAACTACTTCAAGGTCAACTCCAGCTAATTTGTAAACTAATCCCGTGGATCTTTTAAAGAAATTTACCACCGAACATTTATTAAGATTTAAAGGCAATCCCCAATTTGAACACCATTCATTAATGCTATTTAAATCACGTGCTAGAATTAAACGATCCTCATCCCCAGATATCTCCCGATAAATCACTGTGTCATCCGCGAACATCCTTATCTTACTTTTCACTTTGCGGTTCAGATCGTTAACAAAAATCAAGAATAGTAACGGTCCGATAACACTTCCCTGAGGAACCCCCGAGGTGACTCTTACGCTGGTAGAACTAGCGCCGTCAAGGACTACCCTCTGTTCCCGGTCTGAAAGGAAGTCTTCAACCCAATTTATTGCCCCCTTGTGTATACCTGCGCCCTTTAATTTATGGATGAGTTTACCATGCGGAACCTTATCAAATGCCTTTTGAAAGTCTAAAAAGATCGCATCCACTTGCCTACCACTTTCACCCGATAAAATTAAGTCATGTGTGAACAATCCTAATTGGGTCTCGCATGAGCGGGTTTTTCTGAATCCGTGTTGATTGTCACTTAAAAAGTTAATGTTATCAAGATGTCTCATTATGGAACTGACAATTATGTGCTCTAAAATTTTGCAACTTATTGAAGTGAGAGAAATGGGTCTGTAATTGCTGGGGTCCTCCCTGTCACCACGTTTAAAAATAGGCGTTATTTGCGCGGTTTTCCAATTCTTAGGGACTTTGCACTCAGTGAGTGATTTGTTAAATATAAATTCGAGATACGGGGCGATGTTAGGAGCTAAGTGTTTTAGCACACGAGCTGGTATATTTTCGGGACCCGGGGATTTGTTTGGTTTGATGTCTTTGAGCAATTTGGCAATTCCTTGCTCGTCCACTGTTATTTTTGTCATGGGTTCAGTATATATTGTTTCTTGGAGATACGCGGTGGCTACATCGTTCGTGAAGACGCTCTGGAAGAATTCGTTTAGAATGTTGGCTTTAGCCTCACTGTCAGTATGAATGATATTGTTGCAGTCCCTTAAGCAAGCCACGGTTTGTTGACCCCCATTTATTTCCCTAACATATGACCAGAAAGCTTTGGGGTCAGTGTTCAAATACTCGCAGAGTACTTTACGTTTAAAATCTTGCAAAGCGCTACGTAATTGTGTTTTAGTTTCAACTTTAGAGGATCTATACTTGTCCAACAGCTGTTTATTGTCCAAGGGTGATGAGTTCAGACCTGCTTTCTTTACCCTAGAGTGTAACATTCTTTGCTTTCGAAGGGCTTTTTTAACGCCTTTGTTGTACCACCTTGGGTCGCGATTTGCTTTAACGTATTTTACAGGGATGAAATCTGTTATTCCTTTTTGCATAATTTGGACAAACTTTGTCCAAGTTTCTTCCACGGTGGCAAGACTTAAGCGCGTTTTGAAATCGTGTAGTGAAGAGTTTAAATGGCTGGCAAAAGTTTCAAAATCTGCTTTGTGATAATTATAAATTTTTCTTTTTGGCTTGACATTCTTTTTTTATTTCTACGTTCAAGTTGATAATAACAGATTTATGGTCACTTATACCCTCGTCGGTTGATACACTATTAATGCGTTCCGGTGTGTTCGTAAGAAATAAGTCCAATATGTTCTTTCCACGGGTGGGAGTGCGTACTGCTTGATGAAGCGAGTTTCTTTGAACCAATTTTAGTAAGGAATTGCAAGATTCGCGATCGCGGGTCCGAGATTTAACGCTATTGCTATCCCAGTCGATACCAGGGAGGTTGAAGTCACCACCAATTATATTGATGCATTTATTATTTTTGCGTGTAAATCTATTTATTTGTTCATTGAGGGTATTAAGTGTTTGAAAATCTGAGTCTGGGGGTCTGTAGAAAGAGCATAAATTAATGTTGGGGTGATTGGATCGCAGTATGGTGCACCAAACACTTTCTATGTTATTATTTTCAAATGCAAGTTGTCTGCTTTCAAGATTACTTTTCACAGCCACGAAAACTCCGCCTCCGGGTCTTGTACATCTATCATGTCGGTAAACTGTAAAGTTTATTGGGAAAATTTCTTGGTCATTGATGTCATTACAAAGCCAACTCTCTGTGCCTAATATTATATCAGCCGAATGACATTGGATTATGTGCTCGAGATCCGCTATTTTATTTTTGAGGCTTCTGCAATTTAATACAAGTATATTTAGATTGTTTTTCTCTTGAATCACGCCCTTGTTTGTGTCTGACCGTAATTTACGACACGTTTGTAAAGAAGTGCATGTCAAATGTCTTTCTACGTCAATGCCAGGGTTGTCGGTTACTTTTACATGTCGGTTGTATGTTGTATTAAAACAAGTTTGTGTTTGTTCTGTTATTTTAGGGATCTGTGAGGCGTAACCTGATCTCAAATGACAAAAAGCGCTGGATTCTACTTTATTTATCCCAATATATGACCTGCGCTCTTGCCTTCCAACTATGCTAAACCCTAGAAACGTGTTCGTGTAACCTACGCGCTACACACTGTGATGCCACGGCAGTATAATGGACCCCGGAGCGATTTAGGGGTACCCGACACGATGAGAGGACAGGCCTCAGATCAACGAAGTCCGCTCCGATTTCCCGACAGAATCCCAACAATCTCTCGTTTATACCCTCTATTCGGCTCCAAACGAGCCTTCCGCGGTCAGTACGTGGCACAATACTACAAATACTTAATTTAAGAGGAACCTTCAACTCTGCCTCAACCCGTTTCACCTCCGAGTGCATCTCCTTAAAGGAGCGCAGGATCTCTTCAGATCCACGTTCTGAGGCGTCGTTTGTTCCCACATGAGCCACAATGCGTAGCTTTGAGCAACCTGTATTACTGACGGCCGCCTTCATCGCCTGCGTCGCCTGGGGTACCCCGCCGCCTGGTATACACCAGGACGACAAGAATCCAACGCCTCCCTCCTGTTGAACTCTGCGGCGCAGCGGATGCATTATACGCCGGACGTTAGAACTGCCTAAAATAACGGTTCCCTCCCTTCCCGAGCGCTGATGTCTTACTCTAGGCAGTGCCCTCGGAGTAGGGGTAGGAGCTGCAGGTGCGGTGGTGCTGTCATCCGACAGCACCTGGTACCTGTTGGAGACGGGGATGGTGTCTGCCTCCGCAGAGTCCACTCCTCGCCGCAGCGTTACCATCCCCTTGCCCCGAGATACAACCCTCCAATCGTCAGACCTACGGACAAGAGGTACTCCCTCGTTGAGAGATGGGACACGAGGCAGGTCTCTAATCGCCCAGCCACGTGTAGCATTCCTACGAATCCGTGCATCCCTATGGGCGTGGCGGGTTTTCGAATTCCCACACCGAGTCCCAACTCTCCTGAGGGGAGCCCTCCCTCCGGCGAACTCCGAACGAAGCTCCCGCACCATTCTCTCTAACATGACGATACGAGCCCTTAGAGCTGCGCATTCGCCAGTGCCTTCAATCATGGCAACAGGGGACCTAGGTGAAGCCATCCTGGTTATTAACCGAGTCCCAACAAAAGCTAACCTGTATACACTATGCTAAGATGTCTAAGACGGGTTCCCGAAAAATAAAAGCTAACCTAAACCTGCTATGCTAAAGATATGTTTTTGTTTTATATAGGGCGGTACTATAAACAAAAATGTACGATACTGGTAACTTAATGTAATGGACACTGTACTTGTAACAGTAAGTGGCTACTCAGTGGAAAATAAGAGAAGAAGAGAGATAGTCCTCACCAATAACCAGTCAGAGGAGCGGGAAACAAATAACTACAAGCCACTAAGAATACCCACTAAAATTACCACCACACTATTGAAAAATAATAACAAACAGCACAAAGACTAAATAAACTAAGCTATTTCACGAAATTATAGCTAACGCCACACTACACTTCACTAGGGAAGAATATGCACAGAGGCACACGAGTAACAGCAGGTAAGCTCGGCTACGGTCAAACCGGTTCCAGCGAGCGAGGTCAGGCACGTCCGTTCTCGGCAGAGGCCAGGTAGAGAAGTGATAGCACACGTTCAGCAAGAAAAGGTTCAAATAGAATTGGAAAAGTGGTATCATTATAGAGATATATCGGGCTTGGGGATAGTTTCCCTCAGAATAGAACAATTTAGACAAGACAGGTAGTCTAAAAACTTTCAAAGCATCACTTTTCAACAAATTATCCACATACACTTCAGTGTTGGAATGAGAATGAGATTTACATCATATTGCTCATTGTGATATCAGAAGATATATTATCGAAGCATACGATACTTCTATGAAGCATGCACAGTTTCAATTAATAAAGAAACCAATGGCTGAATAGGCAACATCATTCAAATAGTCTTGCAATAAAACGCTGGGAATTTCTGGTATAAATTCCTGCAGAATTGAAATGGGAGGTTGTAGTGCCGACAAAGTCAATATCTTGGAAAAGAAAGAAATGTGCAGGCTAAAAATTGGTTGTCGATATCCTCAGCTCGTGTCAGACAGTAATACAACGTGGACGTTGGAGTGGCAGTGGTCTTTTTTCCACCCGTCTTCGGATAAACACGTCTGAACTGTCATGAAGTCGATTTCGTCCCAAATGAAAAATGGACATTTTCTCATCGTTTTTAAAATTAGGTTATCTCAGGTACCAACATTTTACTGATGTGCTGAATCATAGCACTCAAAAAAGTCATCATCAAAATATCACACGTCTATTTCCTCCATTTCGTTCACTCAAGAAAAATATTATTCGGATACCTATTTTCAACGCTTCGTACATGAAGTGCCTTCAGTGCACCTTTTTTCTGTCGCACTTATTCATAAAATGCAACTCCTTTACGATTTTTAAAATATAAATCAACACGTTCCACTTTGTAACTACGTATTCATTAAATTCTCATTCGCCGTACCCATTGGACTACATGATTCGTAAGATCCGCGTGAATTATCGCAAAGGATTTGGAAAATATGATTCATTTTCAAAAATATATAATAAACCTGCTTCATGATATTGCAGTTGTTACTATTGCAGCACTTAATACGTAACTTAGGAGAGAGGGTAGATGCCGTTCCTACTTCATGTGTATCAGGATGTGCAAATATGCTTTTCTTCATGGTAAAACTTACGGACTACTTCAGAAAAAGTAAATTGTGTAGTAAATTGTATTCATTATAATGTGAATCAGAGATTATTATCTAAAACGAATTTTCAAAATATGCAGCTGTCCTTAGATCTGAATATATAGTTTTTAGTGGCTGTATTAAGGAGAAAGCCTTCGATTCATCCTAGGGATGGCATATGAGGCCTGGAAGCAGGTCGTGGTAGAGTGATAAAGAACTTATAATATGACTCCACATTCTTTAATTTACTCGTTTAAAATTTAACAATTTATTATACTTTACTGAAAATTCGAATATTCTTACTCACGTTTTTTTACTAATTGAAGGAAATTCATGTATAGGCTCGGAATATTGGACTATCAAAAATTGTGGGCAAGTTCAAAGGAACCTTGAAATATGGGTATTTTAAATGTACCTGTCTCGACTTTTATCTACCTAGGTACCCGATTTATAAGCTTATAGGGGTAGTGGATTGCTATATACAGTAGATATAGATTTTTGAGGGGCGATATTAACACGGTCTTCATAGATGTGTCCACTACTATTCAAGCCTTTGTAACAGCACATTAGGTGAATCTGAAATAATAATTTTTATTATTCCATTCGCAATATTTGTGGCTCCCGCTTGCAATCTTAGTTGAACTGATATATAAACATTCGATAGAATTTGTGAATATGCATATAAGGTATAATTTCCCGCACTTGATTACAATTTGAATTATGAAAAACTTTCTTTGGTATGAACCAATTAAGTAGTTGGTCATAAAATGCCGAAATGAACGATTAGGCTGTTTTTAAAATCCACCAATTGCTTTTACATACAAACATTAAGGGTTCTCGGACGAGGATTATGTTTAATTAATGATTTTTTTTAATTAAAGTTTCAAAATGAAAACTAGGTATCTTTCCACGAGTTTTATTCAAGGGTACAACTAGTTTCGACGCAATGGCTTCATCTTCAGGTACAGAACATTTTTCTTAAACATGAGGTATATATAGTTGTAGAAGGTTGGGAGTAGAGGAGGGGGTGGAATGGGAGTGGGGAGTGGGATGACCGGTGGAGGAGAAAAAAAAAGGGGGGGGGTTAAGGTGGTACATATGGTTGGGTGTGGGTCAGTGGTAATTACGTAGGTTTTGGAAGGGAGACTAGGTGATTAGGGAGGCGGTTGGGCTAATGGTTCCCGGGGGGGGGGGGGGGGTGAACCTCTTCTCCGTCAGTGATAGAGCTGCTTCAAGGAGTGGAGAATGTTTTTCAAACATAATGTCGTTCACCAGGTGTCCGGTCTTGGAATTCCTCCTTATCTCCAACTCCTCTGTCTTGTCCATTTTCTTCCCTTTTTTCATCTGGTACAACACCTTAGGGATGAAATTATTCTCGTGATCTCCTTCACACAGGTGCTTTGCTAATTGGGATTGTAGTGTGTTGTTTCCTAGAAAACATCTTCTGTGCTCATCTGCTCTTGTCTGGAATGACCTCCCCGTGTGTCCTATGTACGCCGCGCTGCAATCATTGCACTCTAGCTTATAAATCCCACTCTTTCTAAATCTATCGGTCTTGTCCGTCGTTCTATTCAGGAATGTTCTAAGGTTGTTATGGTTGTAAATTTCATTTTTAAACTAAGTTAAAATGAATTACCACATAGTTGAGCGTAAAACCATAGAACATAATTTTTTTAATATTCACATCCAAGTTTAAATTTATGAAATAAGTTCAAATGCTATTGATTTAATATTTACACAATACTGATTGATGCTCCAATTTCACATAGATAACCGGTGTCCAAATGAATTATTATTTGCTGTTAACAAAGCTGTCCGAGGCAATGAACGTACTTCTACAAAGAACCTACGGAACCTTTTACATTTCACTCTTCTAAGCTAACGTTAAGCAAAGCATTACATTTATTGTTCAAGGTTTTGTTCAATTGCCTGTATTGTTGAAGAAAGAACTAAAATGTGAAGAGAAAGCTTTAAGTTTGTTATACTGCCTTTCAATGGTCCCTGCAACATCACACCTTAAAGAATTACTGCATTTCAAATTCTGGGCTTTGTCATGATTTTAGGTAAATGCCCACGATTTGCATCGATGATGAAATATGCTGACATACTCTTAGTACCTCTCCAATGTAACCCAAAACTATCAAAATACGTAAAACGCATGCAACCAATACAAGAAAGGGCAAAGCTGAACAAAATGTTTACCTAATCAAATATGTATTCAATCACCTTTGAGACAGTCTGATTATTCGCTGTCTCGGGCGTGACTTCATGGAATCGACTTAACATAAGATAAGATGTACTTTACAAAAGATTAACTTTAAGATAAGGATGTTCGCGGATGACACAGTGATTTATCGGGAGATATCTGGGGATGAGGATCGTTTAATTCTAGCACGTGATTTAAATAGCATTAATGAATGGTGTTCAAAATGGGGATTGCCTTTAAATCTTAATAAATGTTCGGTGGTAAATTTCTTTAAAAGATCCACGGGATTAGTTTACAAATTAGCTGGAGTTGACCTTGAAGTAGTTGATACGGTGAAATACCTAGGTGTTGCATTCACTAAAGACTTAACTTGGGGGACCCATATACGTAAAGTCTGCGGGCAAGCATATAAAAAATTAGGATTTATTAGACGCATTGTCGGTAGAAGTGACTCCAAGGTCAAGGAACGTGGTATCACGCTCTTGTAAGGCCCCATTTAGAACATGCATGTAGCGTATGGGATCCGTGTGAAAAAGGCCTCATTCGGGAAATTGAGAAGGTCCAACGCCGGGCAGCTCGTTTCGTGGAAAACTGTTACGATAAAACGAAAAGCGTCACTGAAATGCTTATGGAGTTGGGATGGGAATCATTGGAAGAAAGACGACTCAATGCTAGGTTAAACTTACTAAATAAATTCGGATCCGCATGTTTCAGCACCGAGGCCTCGAAAATTATTCGCTCTCCAACATTTATAGGTCGCTTGGATCATGTGTACAAAATTCGGGAAATAGATGCCAGGACTAGCAGACTCAAGGACTCCTTCTTCCCACGGACAATACGGGATAACAACTGTTGGGTCACACTCGGAGATAACAAAAATGCCACTTGCCACCCTCCGCGTCTAGGTAACAATTAGTTGAACTCAATTGCATGCACTTTCACTAGCCTCCTGTGTGTTGTGTCAGAACCCTTCCCGCATGCCCGAGCGTCTTTACGAACTTCATGCTCCACCCTTCCATCCCTTGTCCCTCTCCGCGGGTGTGCCCTCCTCCCACCTGCAGCGTTGGGCCAGATTCCTCACCTTGGGTGGGAGAGAGTTTTGTGTGGAACGCTCTTGTGGTAGTGGTGTTTCGCCTGGCTACTTGCTATAAACTAGCTGGCACGTTCGTGATAGGTTTCTTGCTGCATCCTAGGGTGGAGTTATTTGTTGTAGGTAAGCGTATGTACTTGCATGCTTTTGGAGTGAGGATAGGTAGATGTGTGGTTGCATGCGCGTCGAATGATGGGGTGTTGCAATGAATGTGTGCACTGTTGTGGATTGGGGTTTGCATGTGTGTGTTGGTTTTGAATGCGGTGTTTCTTTTTTCCTTTTTCTTTTTTCCTTTTTTTGAGTGGTGGCCTAACACCCCCTGCCACACGCCCTTGCGGCGGTTTGCGGGGTATTATGTAGATGTAGATGAACATAATGAAAAGAAAAACTTTATAATTCCAATAATAGATTTATTAGACGGACCACCCTGATGATGACGTGCCACGTCGAAACCTGGGTCGTATGTCTAATAAATCTATTATTGGAATTATAAAGTTTCTCTTTTCATTACCTGATTATTCGCCTTTAAATAACCTATTTTCCTACTGTGAGCAAATGTACCAAGCTGCTAACGAGAGATAAGGATAAGTTTAATTTAGATTGACGAAGGTTTTTATTATCACCAATCATCTCATTGAGAATCTATTATGAGGTGACTCTTCCTTGTGTTGACAAACTGCCAAAAAAATGCTTCCAAGTGCTAAGTGTAACATAACTAAGTGCTTATTTGAATTATTTAGACCCATGCACCATTTTACCGCAACGTCTAGGGCGTCAAGAAATATAGACTTTTGACTAGAGGAAATATGATTATTAAAAATGGGCACTCTTTTAACGGCGTTAGACTATAATTTAATACTGATCTCTACGTATTGTGTAAATAATTCCGCAGTGCGACTATCGATGTAGACTAAACATGCACGACAGTTACCAAAACGTTATCCAGTGAATCAGAATTTCGGATCCTTATATTACTTTCGATAAAATGCCCAATACATGACTACTGCGACCGGATAGGTGTATTTTACGTACTACAAAAAGATGAAAATTTAAAATTTGACTAATTACATTTTATATTCCCAAGGAATATGACGTTTGACAAATGTAAAAGGAAAAACAAAGCGTTAATCAAATCATATTTTTACTCAAACTAGCAAAATACGCAGGAATTCAAGAAGTGAGAAATGCTTGGAGTTACTACGTAACGTTAAATACACAAATTTCGATTTCATCTGACTAATCTCTCTTCACACATTTCAACTAATGGCGACATATCAATGTATATCATACCCTAATTGCTTCTTCAAAATTGGTGCTCTCAAGTCCATCCCATTTCCCATCAGTCATCCTCTACTAAATTCCGCACAATGCTCCAAAAATACATGTATTGTTAAATTATTTTCTCGGTCTCTGAAATAATCCACCTCAGAAAATGGAGAATTTTAGCATTCACGACAGAGTTAATCAACACGCATACTTCAACTAACAGTATATAACAACAAGCTACGGTTAACCCGAGGCTTATGAGATCAGAGCAACTTTGATCACTTTCACAGGGTGCTTTTTTCCCGCTTATTCCAAATCGATTTATCCAATGAATTTGATCTCTCCTCTAAAAAGGACTGCTTGGCAGTCGAAACTGCCAGTTTCAGGGCACCTCCCTTACCTTTCCCAAAGTGCGAGTTATTGTACTAACGTCGGAAGAGATTCCACGGAAGACCTGTTTGGTTGAGTGAGATTTGCAGGGGCTTAAGTCGTCTAAGCATACCCAAGCAAGCGAGCCACTGGCGCAGGGAGAAATCTCTCGTAAGCCCTATGTGAGTGGTTGAGACTGGTGAGGATCAATGCTATTTAGTACATCCAAGCTAGAGAGTGAGTGATTAATTTGCCTTTATTTTATTACGTTCAATTGGTGGGCCGCTGGCGCTGCCCATGAAGGACCCGGAAAAATATAGAGTCATTTTTTAGGATTACCGAATCGACAATAAGGAGTCATGCTTCTCCATTGTACCGAAATGTTTGCTATCAAGTCATGTTGTTTGCTCATTGATTTTTGGATATTAGCTGATAAAAGATAAGAGAGATCATTGAAGTTTACTTCTCCGTCTCTATTGCTTTCACGATTGCTATAGACATCAACCTCTAAAACCAAACTTCTTGATGAAATGATGACACTAAATAAAAATTCCTGGAATCCTCTTTTCAAATATGTGGATACCTCAATGTTTTTCATAATGTTGCTAATCAAAAAACAAAATGTTACTTACATACGCCTGATAATAATTACTTCCTACTTCTGTTGCATGTTCCGCCTTATCAAATATAAACTCAAATTATTGAAATCATGTAACGCCAAAAACCAACCCACATCTATCTTAGGTGCAGTATTATTCATATTCAGCATTAACTGATCACCTATGCACTTCTGACGAGGAAGACTAAGTTGAAATGCTAAGAATATGAAACTTGAGGAAATAATATAGGCCATGCTATAAGTTAAAATAGGTGACCGATGGTGGAGTAAAATCCTTCAAGTTTCAATAATCTCATCACCACAGAAAAATATTCATTGAAACATAATACAGATTTACAAGACTGGAGAAACTTTACAGTTCATGATGGGTTTATGATTAAAAAAACTTTTGATATATTACACATGTGAGTAACAGCAGAGTGAAGAGAAGGCTTATAAAGGCTTTATGGATCAAAAACTATTCTCAAGTTATCAACGTTCGAAAAAGGTTTCCTACAAATATGGAATGGCTAATTAGCGTACTATTTTAAGCTGCGTGTAAAATAGCCCAAATGACAAATTCAGTACTTCAAGGATTTTTTAAAGGGTTATCACTGATTTACTCTATGAGCAAAATAAGGGATTCACTATTCAATAAAACATTAACAGCAGAATACGAAGATTTCAGTTCAATTAGAAGGTTAACTAGGACTGGGGAAGAACTGACAGAGCAATATTCTGTGGAAGATCAATGGACAAGAATTAAACAATCTGTTTTATCAACTGCAAAGGACATAATAGGTAAAGCAAAAATAAAAATTAATGCAGATTGGTTTGATAATGAGTGCAAACTTGCAATAGAGGAAAAGAATAAGAATAGATACAATATGTTTCAAAGGGAGACTAGATTAACAAGAGGGAAGTATAGGCAGAGCAGGAAAGAAGCTGATAAATTACTGAAAAGAAAGAAAAAGGAGTACTTAAAAAATCAGTTGAAGGCTGTAGAAGAGCTCAATAATGCTAAAGGAAGCAAAAAGTTCTACCAAGCAGTAAAATAAGTGACTAAAGGTTATCAACCAAAAGCGCACTCCTATAGAAATAAAAATGGTCAAGTCATTGGGGAGGAAAATGCGATACTAGAAAGATGGGCTGAATATTTTAATGACCTGTACAATAAGGAATTAACTACAGGGGTTGAAGAGCATGAACAAAGTCACACAAGATCAGGAAGTGCTAATTCTAACGATAGAAGAGGTAATTGAAAGTATTGGAAGACAGAGGAATGATGCAGCACCAGGAGACGATGGTATAACATCTGAATTGATTAAAAATTGAGGGCAAGATTTAAATAGAGCATTACATCAGCTAATTTGTAGTATTTGGAAGTTGGAAGAGTTCCCAGAAGACTGGAAGACAGATTTGATTTGTCCAAAGGTGACAAATTTGATTGCAAAAACTATAGGGGCATTACATTACTGAATATAGCATATAAAATTTTCACCAGTCTTCTCTTGAAACGTATAAGCACCTATGCTGAAGACATACTGGAAGAATATCAGTGTGGCTTTAGAGCTGGTAGAAGTACCATTGATCAGATATTCTTGGTAAGGCAAACAAGGGAGAAATGCTATGAATACTTAATAATGTTGACTTGCATATACTCTTCATTGACTTCAAACAAGCCTTCGACAACGTGAACAGGAAAGAGATGATTTGTGTGTTGAGAGATTATGATATTCCAAGGAAACTGATTAGACTGGTTCAATTGACATTGAATGAATCACAATGTAAAGCCTTTATTAGGGGTAGAGCATTTAGGATGACCTCGGGGGTAAGACAAGGAGATGCTCTCTCAGCCACGTTATTCAACCTAGCCCTACATAATGCAATGAAAGAATTGAAATTAAGAGGGACCATAGTGCATAAATCCCAGCAAGGATTCGCAGATGATATAGCACTAATTGCACGAAATGTGAATGACCTAAAAGAAATGTTTAACATTTTAGAAAACACTCGTAAAGAAACAGGGCTGAAGGTTAGTGAATAGAAGACCAAATACTTGAAAATGTCAGCTCATCAGAACAAGCGGCACGTACAAAAACATAA
The DNA here is from genome assembly GCA_037158775.1 of Hetaerina titia. Taxonomy (NCBI): domain Eukaryota; kingdom Metazoa; phylum Arthropoda; class Insecta; order Odonata; family Calopterygidae; genus Hetaerina; species Hetaerina titia. Next base: position 16,161,682 of record CM073775.1, read on the forward strand.
TAATTGGGAATTATGAGTTTGAGGGTGGCAAGGAATTTACCCATTTAAGAGTAAGACTTAACAATGAAAATAAGATATCCACGGATATTCACGGAGAAGGGTAATGGCATGTACCAGGGCATACTTTGCAAATGTAACAACCCTCAAATCAATGTTACTATCAAGGAACAAAAATGAAGATCTATAAAACATTTATTAGACCCGTGGTAACTTATGGAGCTGAAACATGGACATTAACAAGCCAGGATGAGGAAACACTTAGGAAATTCAAAAGAAAAATGTTAAGGAGAATCTATGGCCCAATTAGAGGAGGAGAGGGATGGAGAATTAGAATGAACATGGAGATAAATGAATTACTAGAAGGGAAGGACATAGTTAGATTTGCCAAGTCACTGCGGCTGGCGTGGTTGAGTCATGTAGAAAGGATGGAAAACGACAGAATGCCCAAATTGATACTTAATAGCAAGATGGAAGGAGTCAGAAGAAGAGGTAGACCAAAGAAGAGATGGCTACAGGATGTGGAGGATGGCTTGAAGGCAATGGGAGTTACAAGATGGAAGGAAAAAGCAAGAAGAAGAACTGCATATTATAGAGGAAGCCAAGGCCCACACCGGGCTGTAGAGCTGCAGATGATGATGGTGATGAAGATTTCAATGTTAGGAATGGCAGAAAATGGTCTCCAGTTTGAATTAGCGGAATGAAAGTGAAAAAAAGTTACTCTAGCCCTTGGCGTTGCAATAGTAAACTATTAAAACTAGTAAAAGTTACTCTAGCCCTTAACCTTGCCATTACTTACTAATAAACCATAAACACAGTAATCAACCCGAAGGTCGGTTTAGTAGGTGATGGTAGAGCTCACCCATGTACCAAGCCCGACGGCGTGTGAATATTCACACATCAGGGTCCATAAGGCCAGTTCCTTTCCCTGTGCCGGTTATGGTTTCCCAGGAAGGTCTGGTACCCGAAAAATCAATTAGCTTGGGTGGAGCTGCAGGTGCCCAGAGTCGAGCAGGCGCCCGGGAATCGAACCCGGGACCCTCCGGTCAGTAGTCCAACGCTCTAACCATTAGACCACCGCGACCCTTAATAGTAATAATAATTATGTAAAATGAAAGCGCTTTTTCATACCAATTGATACGGTAGCATTTAAAGAATTTAATTTTAGTCACCTTGAGAGCTTTGAATACTAATTTTTTACGCTAAGATTTTTAACTATAGACTTTTGGCCTCCCCTCTTCCAAGCTCTACCAATCCTTTCTCTCCTACCTCCTCTTCCCCTCCGCCCAGAGATATGCATATATACTGTGCGTTTTTACCTGATAATGTTATACTATAACGAAACCTATTTCTTGAGAATAAAAAATTTTAAGTGGAAAAGCCAAGTTGTTTCATTTTCAAATGTCAATATGAAGATTTTCCACCAAGTTACGCCAGAAACTGTTTTATTTGCTCAGATTTCTGCTTTAGTTATAGTAGAACTAGCGCATAATAACAATTAATATCAATTGCAATTATTACATTATTACCGCAAGTTGTTTCAATTTGCTAAGCCGTTAAAACATAAATTTAAATTAATAATAAAGGACGTACCAGAAATTTAAATGTCTTCGGTAAAATTTATTAGTCAAATAACAATGATCTCAGAAAGCTGCAAAGCACCAACCAAAAAAAAAAACTAAATTTTCTTATTTTAAATGACTATGCTTGGTTCAATTTATTTTAATTGCAATTATTAGTAATGATTCGCACTGGAGAAGCAAAAAAGATGTCAAGTAGGACGATTAACTTTGTCAAATGTAAGATTCTCTTATCCTTGAGCTCTGAATGTATTTAGAGAAAACATTCTTTTCCCACATTTAGAGGAATTTTTTTTGGCCCTATCTAATGATATCCCGAAATGTAGTATTAAAATGAGTTGTTTGCTATGCACAAAAATCAAGCTACGGATGACAACCCTGACCAGAAAAGAAAACATTCAAAAGTTTAAATTAAAATCCGGTGATTCCACTTCTACGAACTTGGGAGTGAGGCAATGAACTCGCGGATGCGGCACGCTAGACCCCTCGACAATGTTGGCAGCTACAACAATTAGAGTTTGTGTAATAATTGGTTTAAATTAATTGCAAATATTCTTCAAATGTGCATTCATTTTTCTTAAACTTACTATATGCATAAAACTGGGGGAAAATGATTAGGTATAATAAAGAATTCGTTTTCGATATTATACCCCTCAACGCAAATCAAGTAAAACGAGAAAAACCACCACTTACTACTAGCAACGTCCCCGATAGTACACGTCAAAATATATGGTCCGGAAATTAAACAGCACCGCATACACAGGAGAGAACAGAACAGTAAGTAGTAAACAGTTAAGAACAGTAAGCGAGGCTCGAAAACAATCAGCGTTAATTCACGCATGTTGTAGGGAATAGTGTAAAAATTTAAGTTTAGAATTGGCTGAAAGTAGAACTACCTTCCCGAAGAAACGAGACTTCTCAACAAAGAGGGCTCCGGGAAACTAACCTCGTTGATTGCCGATGACAAGCAGCAATTCCTTTGATCACTCGAAGCCCAACCTCTTCAGAGCTGGAGGATTCTGCATTCTCCTTCTTTAGGTGCCGGGTGGAAATCTTCCAAAACTGGAATAAGTCTAGAAGATGCGCTTCGATGTTGTTAAGGATTCCCACTTTTTCTCCTCCATAGGCGTCCACGCTATTTTCAGCAAACGGTTGGCTCGGAAAATTTCTTACTCGATTCAAGATTTTGCTCCACCACAATTGATATCCAGTCCTACCGAAGAGATAAGTTTAACTATCAGTATACACGAAGAAATTTCCATCTTTATCCAAATTAATATACAGAGCAGTCTAAAATGTGAATATTGCAAAACTAAAATATAGAAATAGAAAAAGTTCTTATTCTAATTATTGATGGTATTATAGCAATAGCTATAATCTTTCCTAATTGCTTTCTTATGTTACTATTGCATTGACAAAAGCACGCACGATGAGTGTGCCATAGACAAACCCGCCCGTAAAACCTTCGTGTATATTGCGAGACTAAAACATTTCGACAGTTGTAAATCATCAGATAAGAATTGAATACTTCTGGATTATTTATTACTTAATGTATCATTTAAGATGGTTTAATTTCATCAAATTTGAGGATAATGAGGAAAAAAGCCTGCTTTTGAAAATAGTGAAAAAAGGAATGCCTGCTCGAGTTTGCTAATATTCTTTTGGTGTCATACACAAGTAAACATAATGAGACTGGAATAAACCACAAGAATAGTTAGATAGCAGAGGGAGAACAAAATCCTCTACGCGGGAAATAATTTTAGGTTTCAAAGCAACTCTATAAACATTAATTCGTCACGATAATTCCGTAGCATGCCCGCGCTTTTGGTGCGATTAAATGACATGCTTTATTACACTGTCGTAAGAAAATGTTCAAATTCCAATCATCGGCAGGAGATGGAGAGGTCAGCTATCGAGAATTCTCTTTGCAGAGAATTCTCGATAGTTGTCACAACATCCCCAAACCTTTTCGCGCTTTTAAGGATCTGCTAAACAAAAGCAGTCCGATTTAACTTTGAAAAATAAATTCATTTCTGCTTATCACTTCTAATTATACTAATGGCATTACATAATAAAATTGACAAAATTAGTGTGAGAATTAAGCTAAATCACGTACTCACGTTAATTTGGTGATGAATATAGGACCAGGACCTATATTTCCCCCGGGAAAATCGTGCTCCATGAAATATGCTCATTCCAACTGCATCATCACCATCACCGGTGGGTGAACTGAAAAAAGGCAATGTTACAGTAAGAACAAAACCATTCACGTCATGTATCCCATAACTTGCGAATGTAGAGTTCAGATTGTGCACTTTTTGGGATAAATCATTCTGGTTGGGTGAACTTTGGTAAAATTTGACTACTCAAATAGTAATGGGAATAGTTACGTAGGAAAGTCCAACGTGAAAAATGAGCAACTTAACTCCCCATAGCTCCACGATTAAAAATTCAGTCCGGTTAGAGACTAGGTGCTCAACAAGAGGGAGCAAACGCCATGGATAATCTCACGTCAAAAATCTCTTAGACGGTTAATGCGCTAAGATGCGTTAATTTCCCTGAACGGCAGTATTCACTCGCAAATTTACTCTAAAAAGTGGAATCCGGCATTTAATGTTAAATATTCATAATAAAGTTATTGAAAATGGCTTAGTTCAAGGTTCCAAATCTACGATCACCGGACTAAAATATAACGATATAAATCACGCGTCGAGGTTATTCAAAGATAAAAAAAAACATCCTGAATAATTGCCCGCTTACTAGAATAATTCGAGGCATCTGTGATCCCTGCTTTCATTGATCTTCCACTATGTGTGCCATGAGGTTAAGCCGTCCAGGAGTTCACTCATTCTAGCAGTATACCTCAGTCGCCGCCGGTCGAAAAAATGGATTATGGTAAGGTCTAGGCTGAGGACTGCGGAGGGAGGGAAGGAGAATTGTTCTTCCGAGGCAATGATTGGTGGACGAAGGCGAAGAGAAAGGGGGCGAAGGCTGAGACTTTGAACTGATTAGGAGGGAAAATGTGAGGAGGGGAAGCGAAGACGGAAACGGATAGGGAAGGAGGTGGAGTCCATAGAATAATTCTCCATATGTTTGTCCTTGAAAGGGGAGGTGGAGAGAGGGTACGAGGGCATGTCGTAGACTGTTGACGGCGATATGCGATGGCCAATAATAATGAGACTCTTAGTAGTAGCAGATTTAGGGGAGACAACCAACAGCTGAGGTCACTTGCGATGGTTGCGGATGGCTGGGCAAGGAGGAAGGGTGGAGAGAGTGCCGGCGTCGGTATTGGGCTACTCTTATCGAAAGGTGCCAAGGGGTCAGCAGTACGTTAAGTCCCATCCGACGGACGGCGTACTCACTCAAAGTGCTCTCCACAAAGCACCTCAAGTAGGGATCGTGATACCACTGAAAAATATCTGCCGCCTCCAGGATTCAAACCCGGGTCCTCTCGGTGGGAAGCGAGTACACTAACCTCGAATTTAATGAAGGAACCTCAGATGAAATACAAATATTACGCGAAAGTATCTTTACGTATAGGTCGCAAAATCTTTCCTAGAGGTGAGCACATTCATTGATAGCATGCGTATCTTTAAAGCGAGTAAAAATATTGAAAAGAAGACTGTGCGAGAGGGAAAAAGGCCCTGGAAAAAATAAAAAAAATTCAAGAGGGTCACAAGATAAAGTTTCCTGAAAGAATTAAAAACCATTAATTGTTCAAGAGCATCATATTTGCTTCTGTTTAATTTTATACCCTATCGAATCCTTCCTTCCCATATTCGCTTGGTGGCATGCGGACATGAACAATGACCAAGTTCGTTGGTTCAGCTAGTTGTTTTTTAAAAGGAGGCGGCCGACAGGTGAGGTCATTTGTGCCATTAGGGATGGGTTAACAGAAAGGGTGGAGAGAAACTCGGCGTCGGCATTAGCCGACTCTTGTCGAAATGTGCCAAGGGGTCTGCAGTTTAACGTCCCATCCGACCGACGTCGTACTCACTCCAGGATTTGAACCCGGGCCCGGGAGGGATACGGATTAGGGATATTCGCCAACTTCAAACTCACACATAACCTTGTTGTCGAGTAACTCCTATTCATTCGTAACCCCGAAAGATAATACATGCCAGCCCTTTTCAAACCACTGTTGTCCACACCTTCCCTAGCGCCATTCCAGGAATAATCCTACGTCGACCACTTTCCTTTCTGCAGTTCCTCTGACGCTATCCAATTTCTCACATGACCCGGGAATTACGTAACACTTGGATTTGATTCAATAAGGTTTCGAGCCTGTATTTCCCGTTGAGGAGGGATGCTGTCAAATTTCACACTCATCCTGATTTTTCACTCAATAAGCAGAGCACTTGAGAGTGATTAAAAATGTGGCAAGGGACTTCATTTCACTGGATGCCCACCGATCGAAAAGTCATGGAATCAAGGCGTTGCTCAACCAAACCATTTCTTTCCAGATACTATGACGTCTATATTTCTTCTGAATTTTAAATGAAATGGATATCGCTCGCCAAAATAACTCAATAATGAGTATTCGAGGCATGACATACATACAAACTTGTACGAGCTCGGATATAATAAATTGTATCCAAGGGTACCGGAACATGAACGAGCGTTTTTGTATCGAAAACGACAAGATGGGTATTTCTGTTTTTTCACATTGTTTCGGGCGATGAGACGTGAATACCCTATATCCATGCGTAACAACAAACAACAGTCCGTGTACTGGCGACATTACAATTCGCTAAAACCGAAACAATTCAAGAATATTTTTACTCGAGTCGGAAATGTTCACTGCAAGATGATTTTCAAAGAGTAAGCTGTGAAGTGGGGAGCTTGATAAAAATCGAATTAAATTAATTTAATAAACGTCTTCAGAAATGTAAATATCGAAGTTCTAGAAAGAAATCAGGGAAGATATTCATACTACTCTTAACTTAGAGCGAACAGAGTATGAATCGTTAAGCACCTAGTGTCAACGACGTTGACTAATAAATTTAACATTCCTACGCCGGTTGAAGTGAATGGGAGTTTTTCCAGCCTTTGGTGGGCTGTAACAAGTGTTAAAGGGATACAGATGACGGACACAAAATTGCATATTGAGGAGTATTTTCCCATCCGGATTTGGGCTAGAGTGTGATTATCTTTTGGGTCTAAAGCACGCCCATTCAAGACTTTCAGGGAATTCACTCTAACGGCAATGACCCACAAGACACACATAATATACAAAAGTATTTCTAATAAAGAAACGAATACCCTCTCACTCGAGCTTGTGCTCCATGGCGACCGTCGCGAGGTCAATTCATTCACACACACTCACGGTTGATGGCGAATCACCCCCACGGCAGTGTACAAAATAAAGAAATAGACTTGCTGAAAGCATGCACATCCTCCCACTCATGTGTTGGATAAATAGTGGCCTTTTTGAGGGTCATACACGCATACACTTATGGTTTAGGGGCGCAGAATTATCTCTCGGCAGTGTCCATCAATCAAACACAAAAAAATAGTACGAAACTTACAGAATATTAGGAAAAGGAGCGCCCAAAAACCTACGTCTGATGTTACACCTGCCAAGCAGGGCTCTTCGGAGGAGCCCTGACAGCTATTTGCTTCGCAGTTATATTAGTAGTGGACAAGTTTAGACCAGTTGTGCCATTATTTAAGATAACCGGCCGATTTGAGTAGGGCTTCGCGAAGATGACTGAAGGGTTTAGAGAAATCTGGTGGTAATAGCAAACGACTAATAATGACACAACTAAAAAAACAATAATAATGTAACGTCTCATATGACACCGTTCTACACTAGAAGTAGTGCTTTCCAGCCTAGAGATCGTAAAAACAAAGGTCCATGTTTGAGCTGAATGCTTCCGAGTTTGAAGTCGGTGATATTGCGATATTCCCTCCCCTTTCTCCTCTCCCCGGTTAATCAAAATATTAATCGGGTAACTTTTCCCTTTCAATTCTTTTCTCGATTCACCCATTCGTTTGCATTGAAATCACGACTTGGATATAGATTTTTGATAAAGTATTTTGGGAAAGGGGTCATTGACATACTTACCCTAGTCGCATATCCACCGTCCGTGATTGATCCCTCCCAAATGATTATCTCGCCACAAAATTCCAAATTCTCTTTTTTCTTAACTTATGTTGTTTAAGAGTTAGAGAAAATGACGCATTAAATTTAGAAATCATCAATATTTAAAATCAACTCTGTTGATCAAGAATAAAAAAACGACCGTCAGATTTTGAATTGCCAATTGCTATTAATTAAGATCACCATTTGCTGATAATTTGTCATCAAAATTCATTTCATACTTACGATCGACATTTTTCCCCATCATCCTTATCGATGTCTAATGACTTCCGTGTTTGCTCGTCCCATCCCGAGGTATAGCATATATGAGTACTATATATCTGTGCTATTACCTCCAAAAAGTTAGTATTCTCCTCGAAAGACCACTGGTGGCATTCCTTTCGTCAACATTAAATTCAATGGAGGCTTCGTAGTGAGGTCATAAAAATAATATCAATGGGAGACAAAGCCATGCCAATTGAGGAATCAAATAAGCCAGCTCAAGACAATACAGCACCGTTTAACCTTCTTACTGTGATAGATGTGGAATCTTGACCGTCAGTGAGTAACTCTTAGTACCATTTATAAGAGGGGGCAATGAGGGCAAGTGCGTACTTACCATAAAAGAAGAATGCCTCTAGTTGGAGTCCTAACTCGGATAGGCTGGTAAGTGGGTGGGCAGGCAGAATGAAATCAGATGGTTGCAAACCTGAGAAACCTTTCGCAGACCAGGGGTGGCTTGAAGTGGCCCAAGAAGGCGAAATTCCCGAAATTCTTGGCAGACCAAAAACAATAACAATTAATGTTCCCTGGATATTAAAACGCAAACATTGAAAATGTGGTTCTGTTGAAAGTGGTTCGAATGTTCAAATATTCTATAAATGTGAAAAATTCACAGATTCGATTTCAACTCAAAGGTATTACTTACAGTAAAAAACAACAGAATACTTGATATATAAAAGATCGAAATTATGATTATAAGAAGAAGCTGTTCAAGACGTCCATGCAGATGCGTGGTAAAAGTATCAAACAAACAAACTAACTAACATTACCTTTAGGGTATGCTATGGTGAGGAGGAGATTCATCCCCACCTTCCGTGATTGGGAGGCTAGGAGACAAGGCTAAAGTTTCGGCCCGGTTTCTTCCACCCCTTAACAGTATCCTATTAACCTCCAACTCGCCCACCTGCAAATGACCTCAACTGCCTGTCGCCTCCCGTAATAACCACCAGTCACCACCGTTGCGAAGGATGAAATGGATTGCCGGACGAGCAATGAAATGGGGGAGGGGGATGTGGAGAGGGCTGTAATGAGAGACGTTGGGCGGAGAAATACTAAAACATTTGAATGGAGATGTCAGAGAAGAGGAAGATGGGGGGAGGGTAGCGCACGTGTGGGCAGGGGAAATGTGCGAAGTTGGGGCAAGCGGGCAGGAGCGACGTACGTAGCGGGAGCGTCCGAGCAAGGTCACCCGAAAGCCGGTCGTGAGCAACAACTTGGTTAGAAGAAATCATAATTTCCTGCTCACGACGCCCACCGCACCGGAAAGACAGATCTAGGATTTCGAATTGCAACTGGATGAAATGAATGCTTTCGTTACTCCATGTTTGCGGACCTGAATGTACATATAATATGAGTATGCTCCAATTATCCTCCAATATGAGTATGACCAAATATGTTGCACTTTCGGGGTGCATCTACTTATTATTACAGCACTGAAAGAAATATTCCCATTCTTTTCCCCAATGATCACCCCAATGAAAAGTTACTCTTAAGAACATTGGAAGAGGATGTTTGAGCTTGAGAAGTTTTGACTGAGTTAAAATGCAATTCAAATCAAAAAGAATTGGTAGTACAATAAGCATAATCATCTGCACATGTTCGCAAACTCACCACTCAATGACATCTTCATGAGTCTTGTCTGTGGATACCCTAATTTTGTGTTGCCTGCCACAGTGTATGAGCGACTTGGAGGAACAGGTGGTGGACGCTGCTGCGAAAAAACGAGTTAAAGAGATATTCCCATAGCATCAAATATGTAGTGGTTTACCATTAATTACCAAAAGGAGTTCAAAAGCAAACTAGATACAAGACTAGGTCTTACTGCTATTATTACTATTTTAAATTTCGGATAAGGGTTCCATTTTGCTCAAGCACAGGAATGATAAGAAATGAGATATATCATTATTTTTCAAAAATTAGGATGTTGCTTCAATTTCAGATTTGAACACTTGCACTTCAAAACATATAGGCTAGGCATATGCATTTTTTTGAAGTTAATAGAAAAAGTTCAGTTTATCCATTTTAAATTAGTAGAAAATATATAGAAATAATGATTTGATAACATTTAGTTAAAATATTCTCTCAAAGTCAGTGTTTATACATGCATGCATTCAATTTTGGTGTTCAATATTTTTGTCTTGTGCTCAGTATACAAGGGTATGTTTATACTACTTAACCCTCAATCAAGTGACTTTTTGCTAACCATAGTGCTCAACAATCTTAATTGATATATAAAATCAGCAGCTAGTGCATAAATAATAATGAATTCTATAATTTAAACAATCCAAATGAATAATTCTCAAACTATACAAGTGTTTTGGAAAGCTGTATCCATTTAATGTATACAAAAATTAAATTAAACTTTCTAGTCTTAAACCTGGAGTAGCTTCCGAAAATTTTCAGAAAATTGTCTTTTGGGAAAAGAGGTTGAATGTAGATAGTAAGCTTTCCTTTAGGATGCTACTCCAGGTCTAAATCCAGAAGTTGTAATCTTGTTTTTGTGTAGATTAAATAGATACAGCTTTCCAATACACTTGTATGCTTATACCATATGAAAATATTGAGTAATTATACGTTGGTCCCTAATCAAAAGACCCGATTACTTTTTCATTTCTTTCAATATATAAAATGCTTTTTATGCCAATAAACCTACTTCCCTAATCCTCTCATTAACAGCAAAGCCATTTTCATCTAAAACAACACACTAAGAAATGAAGAGTTCTATGTAAAAAAGTTATGCCTCCTTAATGCTTAGCTTAGCCTCTTAAGTTCTTGATAATGCATTTATGTATATTGATTATGCATTTCCTTACCCTCCTTTATACATCGCAGTAGTCCTGCAATTCAGCAGTTCTAAGATTGCCACCCCTTGGGTGAGTGGCTAACTGAAACATGACCATCAAAAGGTCTGATATAATATAATCAGCTTCCTTCTGATTTTCATTCCTGATACAAGACCTTCCCAGGTCTATCTAACCATTTCCTCTACTCACGGGGGAGTAAATGTGGATAATGTCATAGTGAGTGCTTCCCTGCCTATCACTGTTCATTTCAAATCTTCAACATATTATAATATTCATATTATCTTATAATATTATCTATCAATTTCTATCACTCCTAAGGTATCACACATTCCTCTCTTCTTCCTAGAAGCAAAATTGCATTCACCTCAACTATCCGTAATGTGTTTGCTATGAATAAACAAATGCACTCATGCAATGAATGACAACTCACCAGGTCCAACCCAAATAGAGAGCATGTCCGTTGGATCATCTTGTGGTCACATTTTTCCACGCCTGTGGCAAGGGCACCACCTCCTGCACCATTGCCTCCTGGTGCTCCAGCACCATTACCACCCGCTCCACTCTCATCAAGGGGAGGAACTGTTCCAGTAATGGGCTGGGGGTGGGGTCGTGAGAGAGATCCACCCTAGCTTGCCCCCACGCCGGCTGTCCCAGATGCCCCAGTCCCTGCGAGCTTCCCTGCACCAGCATTCACCGCATTGGCCCTGGAGTCAGCAAGGATAATCTACCCTTGACCTCCAGGCTTACCAAATTTTCTGATATCATAAAAGCTTCCTGCATGAACCTTGGTACTAATTAGGATGCAACCAACTACAATGTCATATTTTAACATATGTAGTTTCCTTTGATGATTTCAAATAAATTAATGCATTTTAATACAATTTTTAGTGACAACTAAAATTTAATACCGACATGTTGGTCATGTGTGAAATGAAACAGGGTCACAAATCAAATCCTGTGACCTTGAAGTGACCTCACAGTATATAGTCCACCTCTCTCATTCTCTCCCTCCTCTCGTTGCCCCTCTCTCTCTCCTCCTAGCTGAGTATATAAGAGAGTTGATACTAATACTTAACTCATCCAATTGATACATAGCACTTTTTAAAGATGTCAGTGTAAGTATGAATAACAATTTTAAAAAAAATAGTTATAAATTTTTAACGTCCATTCCTTTCTATTAACCTCCTTTCTATTCCTCCACGTATTTTACCTCTGTTAGGAGAAGCAGATATCTTTCATCTTTAAAAAATGTAAACCAGGTCACATCAATTCTTTTAAAATTCTCAAACTTACTTTAGCACAAATCCTTTTGTCGACAGACATCATCTAATATTCATCCCAACTGTAAAATTTCAATGCTACGGAAAGGAAAATTATTTCAAAACTTATTTTTTTTCTATTTTTTAATTTATTTCTTTATCGGGAGTGACATTTGGCCTGGCATTCGCCCGGGGTGAAGGGAAACCCGCAAAACCTTCACAAGCCGCCTTACAATCCAATTCACAAGTCCACAGTCCATTCAGTTGGAGTACACATGCAGGGAGGATATTCGTGGAACATTAACAATTTCATATTGAGAAGGTCCAACGCCGGGCAGCTCGTTTCGTGAAAAACTGTTACGATAAAACGAAAAGCGTCACTGAAATGCTTATGGAGTTGGGATGGGAATCATTGGAAGAAAGACGACTCAATGCTAGGTTAAACTTACTAAATAAATTCGGATCCGCATGTTTCAGCACCGAGGTCTCGAAAATTATTCGCTCTCCAACATATATAGGTCGCTTGGATCATGTGTACAAAATTCGGGAAATAGATGCCAGGACTAGAAGACTCAAGGACTCCTTCTTCCCACGGACAATACGGGATAACAACTCTAGGGTTACACTCGGAGATAACAAAAATGCCACTTGCCACCCTCCGCGTCTAGGTAACAATTAGTTGAACTCAATTGCATGCACTTTCACTAGCCTCCTGTGTGTTGTGTCAGAACCCTTCCCGCATGCCCGAGCGTCTTTACGAACTTCATGCTCCACCCTTCCATCCCTTGTCCCTCTCCGCGGGTGTGCCCTCCTCCCACCTGCAGCGTTGGGCCAGATTCCTCACCTTGGGTGGGAGAGAGTTTTGTATGGTACGCTCTTGAGGTGGTGGTGTTTCGCCTGGCTACTTGCTATAAACTAGCTGGCACGTTCGTGATAGGTTTCTTGCTGCATCCTAGGGTGGAATTATTTGTTGTAGGTAAGCGTATGTACTTGCATGCTTTTGGAGTGAGGATAGGTAGATGTGTGGTTGCATGCGCGTCGAATGATGGGGTGTTGCAATGAATATGTGCACTGTTGTGGATTGGGGTTTGCATGTGTGTGTTGGTTTTGAATGCGGTGTTTCTTTTTTCCTTTTTCTTTTTTCCTTTTTTTGGGTGGTGGCCTAACACCCCCCGCCACACGCCCTTGCGGCGGCTTGCGGGGTATTATGTAGATGTAGATGTAGATATCATTACAAAAACACATACACAAAGTACACAGGTGACATACTTGTTTTTTCGCAGTGTATTGATGGTGACTCATACGCACCAAGCACCTCAATCAAACATACACATTCACACAGGTTAGTTATTACAGGTGAAAATCCTAGTTTAATCGAATTACACAACTTAGTGTCCACCAAAACCCGTATTAATCCATCCGTTAGTTAGTGTACAATATACAACAGTGGTTATCTTCTAAGGCTCCTCTTCACCGGATCCATGGAAGGCCCTCTGCGTATCGTCGATGCGCCCGGCCTAAAATGACGTCACACCTACAATCACTTCAGAGTCATACTGCCACATAATTTCTTTTTGTACGTGGGAGGAATCAAAGGAGCGTATTACATAAACAATTTTGAGGCTAAAACAATTAATTTTAAATTCCAATTCGCAATTCCGTATATTCTAGAACTCGCTTCTGAACATGAATGCGCCTGATTACGAACAACTAACATAATTAGTACGATATTCACTAAATATAATTTCAATTTCTCATGGTTTTCTAATAATGAAAATACTAATTAGGTTTAGTTTCAATTCCTTCAAGTTTTATATTATGAAAATCTTGTCGTATTAAACTCAATACATATCAACCAACAAAATTAAATATCCCAAACGATATATATGCTCTACATTTTTAACAAAATCTTACTTAATTCCATTTAATTCAACATGGTCACTCTCGTATTTGTGTATAACATATTAATGCTAACGAAAAATCAAATCCTGCTTCAAATGGCGATTATGGATATCTTTGAATGATATCAGTTTCTCAATCACAGAAATGAAATTTTAAAAAAATGTTGGATCGGTTGTTATTTAGAAGATTTTTTGGGCGATACCATACACTTGTTCTAATAGGACGAAAACAAAATAAAAGCCTTAATAAATGGGTAAGCGTGAACATACCCCCATGATCAACATACATACAAACCCTCAAAATCAAACATATATCTGATATTGTAAATATTGTAGGGTAAGGAGGAAATTCTTAACTTATGAAAACCTTAAAGACTTACTTCTCAGCTTACTTAAATTTTTATGTATCCGTAATTACAAATGAAAAGAAACTCCGGCATAGCATGTAAAATCAGTCAACTTCATCTTTTGCAGATTTAGGAATTTCTATCAAAAAAAATATGATCCGCGAAACTGCTATGCGTTCGATTTCTAAAAATTATACTAAGCGTAGTAATTTATACATGCGACGATTTTTCTAAATAAAGTGTCTGAAATATATGGATAAAATGCATTCGAAATGGGATAACTTGAAAACAGAATGAATTTATCGAATCAGCTCAAAAAACCTCAATTAGTATTAAAACGGGGATTACGGATAGCCAAACATCGTCAGAATACATACGGAGGCGTGATAGAAGTGATGCCTTTAAATCTTTTTTCTTCAATCTAAGCCATCTGTGGTGGTATCCTTGCTGATTGTCGGGCTCCGGCACTATCCTCGCTGTGCTTCTTCCCTATAATCCATTCTCAATTAGCACATGTCCTTGCCTTCTTAAATCTTCAGATGACGTCTTGGTTGGTCCATGTCTTCATGGCTGTAAAAGAGCGGAAGGGTACAAGCAATTAATGCCCTGAGTGTGAGCGGTTCCAAAAATCAAAATTCCCTCGACCATCCGAGGATTAGGAGAACGACAGCATGCCGAAAACAAACCCTCGAATAGAAGGCAAAGAGACAATCACTCAGAGCCACACAACAAAACGTTATATCTAATCGTTGAATATGCATAACCATCATCAAATTTTACTTTGACCCTGATGGTAAATGTTTAAGACACTTAGTAGCAGATTTAACAAGAGCGTGTGAAAATCATCGGCTCAAAGTAACGTGACTATGAATAAAAATGTATTCAGATTAATACGTAGAGTTATATCCATTATTTTAGATGTAAATATATGTATATCAAATATAAGTTATTCCTTGGTAGGGAAGTATTATGGGATAGATCAGTGAAAATATTACTTAGATTAGAAAATTATATTCCTACAATCATTTCAAAGAAACAGGCGTAGGTATCCATTTTAAGTAAATTATTTCGTAATGACATATAAAAATAACAGTCTGCAGTAATAGAACCTCTCACTGACTCACTGACAATAAGCTATCTTTAAATGTTAGTAAAACCCATTATTTAAACTTCAATCTCAAGAAGAAGTTAATAAATTTATATCCAATAATTAACAGTTGCCCCATAAAAGAACTAAAGGTAACAAAGTTTTTAGGTATTTGGATTGACTCTAATCTTTCATGGGAGGAACATATTAATAATTTATCTCAAAAACTGGCAAAAATCTGTTATGCATTCCGTGTACTCAAGGAAATCATTTGCATTCAGGCATTGAGGACTATATATTTTGGCTATGTGCAGTCACTTCTCCATTATGGTATTCCCTTTTGGGGCTCCTCTATCTTCCTTCCAAAATTATTTAAAATGCAAAAAAAGATTATTCGCATAATAACTAATTCTAATAATAGAGCTCCCAGTAAACCTATTTTTGAAAAACTAGAAATCTTACCTCTTCCTTGTCTATACATTCTTGAAACAGTGTCTCTTATTAACAAAAATCAGAACATGTTTATTAAAAACTGTGACCTTCATAGTCATAATACGAGAAGCCAAAATGCATTCCATGTAAGTCAGCACAGAGTAAATAAAACGATTAAAGGGATAGATCATCAGGGAATACTCATCTACAATAAATTGCCCGCTTATATTAAAAATATCAAAAGTTCCTTTAAATTTAAGTGTGCCGTGAAAAAACTTCTTTCATGTAAATTATTTTATAGTGTAGATGATTTTCTAATCCATACCATTTCAAATGTATAACTGAAATGTGTTAATTCCAAAAAGTTGTAAATTGTATGTATTTGTACTTGCATATTGTTTTGATTTTGCATGATGTTTTTTTTTACTGAAATGAAGTGTAAAACATGTTCTGACAAATCCATGCATAATTCTATGCTTATGGTGAATGAATAAATAAATAAAAATAAATAAACCACAATAAAAACAAATTCAGTTTTAATACGGTAATGAGGCAAAGGAAAATATTGAGAAATACTCACTTTCTTCGGCGGGATGAAAGAGGGTCCTCTCATTTCTTTTCCATCAATCGACGTTTTCCCCGTCCATGTCGCGCTAGTTAAAAGAGCGGATTATTACATAAAATAAAACACTAGATGTGAGCGGTTCCAAAGATCAACACTCCAACAATCGCAGAAATGGGAGAAAGACAGAGGCCGATCACCCATCCACGCGATAGAGGAAGAAGAGAATATCTCCCAGATCCACGCACATCGAAATATTAAAACTAATCGCGGGAATACGCCTGAATTTAATCGAAACGTATTACGACCATAATGTTCAAAAATCTAAACCTATCAACACTTTTGCCCCTGGACGTAGCTCCGTTCTTCATAAGGGTGATCCATTCTCCAATAAAAGTGCGTTCTTTCGTTTCTTCTCTCTTCATATGACGTCTTGTTAGGTCCATGTTCTTGGGCCTGCAAGAGAGCGGATTAATTCATACTCGTACAATAAAACACTAGATGCGACCGGTTCCAAACTTCCACCTATAGGAGAATGGTACCTATAATAAAATGAATTAGTGTACACATGCATAATAGTATCAATATGCATATAAAAGAAACAACTCTTCACTTAATTCTATACTCTTAATTTACCACCATACCGTGGCATAACGGTACGATTTTTGGCATAAAAGTTCCTTGCTTTTATACCAGAACTGAACTGCGTAATTGTCAGTTCTCCGTTCTATGCCTTGTTCCATGGCATAAAAGACCACGCCTTTATACCTTACTTGCTCTTTTTCTGAGCAATTTCGCTATGCGCATTGCAACTGAATGGTTATTTCACCATTCTCCTGATATGGAATATCCGATTGTTATATGCATTCAAGCTGACACAGAATGCTTCCGATTGAGTTCCTTTGGCTCATTTTCTATTTTTTCATTAGTTTCCCTTGCTTCCTTGTTTTCTTCTTTGAATCCATTTTTAGTTCCCTGCAACATAATAGAAAGAAGGAATAACATAGTTAATTAATTCATTGATTCCAAAGATATATTAACCAATTTAATGTTAAAAATTATTAAATGAATATTTTTTCTCCAGTTTGGAGAAGAATTTTACAAATTTCGGATAGCATGTACAGGAAATATTTTTGAAATCATTTTATGATTGGCCAATCATATCAATTTGGCAGTCTTCTTTTTTTGTCGTTGTACTATATTATTATTTTAACTTGCTGAAGCTAAACAAAATTGAGTTATTGTGGCTTTAAAACTGCACCACATAAACAAATGAAAAGATAAGTAAATAAAATAACTACTCGTTAAACAAGGAAAGAAATTTTGAAAAGTATAAGTTGCTAAGAGGTGACAAAATTTTTAAGCGTATCATTTCTATATTAAATTCAATACTCGTCGCATTAGCCAGCGTCTGATTATGCAAATTAGGTGAGAACCAGATGGGTTGTGTTGAGGAGTGCGGGAAGGCACTACTTCGTGAGTTTTGGCTCATGAGATTCATATAAATTAAGAGAATGTTCCTGTAAAAATGAGCCTGCAAGAAAGTTATATACATTTTCCTTAGAATTTCCACACCATCTATTCCATCCCCCAATGTTGGGGGCATTTACGTAAATATTATGGACAGGGTGAACTTTTATTTATTCATCCTCAGTTAGTTTCTTTTAAAAAAGTGATGGAAAAAAAGAGCGTTCTATAAAAAACGAAATGATTCTCTTTAAAATTTCATCTAAAAAGTAAAATGGTAGCCATTTTATTTCTAATTTGCGATTCACCTAAAAATATGCGCTTTAAAAGTAACCTTTAATAGTTAAATAAGCAATTTTCGTCGATCGAATACCATACGATACGATCGGGTGCGTTGCGTGTGCCCATATGCCGCCATTGATCATTGTACACTATTGCAAGTGACATAAAAGATAGGTATTGGATGCGACACTTTAACTATCACCTTTAATGGTAGATAATTAATTGAAATCTTAGGTATTTGTGAAACGTATTGTGCATTCTGGATGCGAAAATAGAAATATATGTGTAAAAATTACTAGTTGCGTGTTTAAGCAATTAGTTTGAGTAAGAACGTTTCGGAAATAATGTCACAAATAACACTAATTATATTATATTGAGTAAAGCCTCTTCAGATTAATTTCAATGTTAGAAAGCCAATTCAGGCGGGAATTTAAGAGAATGGTAGGAATTTTGACTGATTCAGTGATAAAGTGTTTGTATCTTAAGAAATATAGTATTTAACTCTATGGTCCTGGGTTCTTATCGAGCAAATCTCTTTCCTGTTGTCGTATAAGCATTTCTTTCAAGATGATAAACCGAGATAATATCTTCTAAGAAGATGTGATGTTATGATAAAACGACAAGCTTATCGAAATGATTAGAGGTTGGTAAATTTCATGAGTAGAGTGGAAGGATGTCTCTTCTGCGATTGTTTTGAGATTGCATTATTTAACCAAACGTACAACGACAGAAGAGTAGGTTTATAATAATAATACAGAGATGAAGTGTGGAACGGATATAGATAGAAGATAACTTTTTTCCCACGAACGATAGGAGAACAGAATAACCAACCACACAAAGGTGAAACGGGTTTTTTTGTCGAGAGAACCCTAGCGAGTCGCCCCCCACTTTCCGTCCACTGTGATAACTTCTAGGGTACCATGAATGAATGAAAATCCAGGACGTTTCCCGAAAGGGTAAATCCTGATACAAATATTACACCTTAGGTTCTTGCAATTTTGATTTCGGGAAAATTTAATATTCCGATGGACGTCTTTTTTCTTCACTTCATTAAGGCGTTTTACAAAGTACTACCTAGTAAACTTCTCACACAAACCTAAAAAGTATTGCATTACTGACATATTCAGGATTGGATTATGCACCTAAAGATTGGTCGAGCAGTAATTGTGGACTTGGAAGGCATTAATTCATGTGTGATCGAAGTCACTTCAGACATTCACCGAGTAAGTGTTATCGGACCTCTTCAACTCCTCCTTTACGTTAATGGCATTAACTCCGTGAAGTAATGTAGAGGCACGTTTCTATTCCTACGAAGCACTGGCTGAATGAGATATTTATCTCACCGTTTCGTATGAGAATTTACTCCTCGGGGAAGAACAGCCCATTCGGATGATGATAATGCCCTACACGCAGCTCCGACATTTATCATTTAGAGATAAACTTAAAAGAGTTCGGAGTGATAAATGTTAAGAATAGGAGTTGATCCCTTCCGTATGGGGTTCCGTTTAGGAACTGAAAGTTGGTTAACAGATGACATCGCAGACAGCGAAATATTTCCCAAGTCCTTCATAGTTTATAGTAACGACAGAAAGAATAGAGCCGGAGGAGGAGTGTTTATTGCGGTTAAGACCTCTAACGTCAGTAGAGTCGAGTTATTTCCTGACAGCTGTATAGAAAGTGTATGGTGCTCCGAGAAAACACCCAGATCGAAAAGAATATATATCTGTGCGTATTATAGAAGACCCCACGTTAGCATTAACTCAACACCAAACCTAGAAAAACAGATACAAATCTTTACATCCCACAACAGTGACCATAGCCTAATTATCGGAGGCAATTTTAATATTCCCACAATAGATTGGGATTCGTACAGTTTTATAAATGGAGGTAAATACAAGGATCTATTCGAGTCCCTCTTATTTGCGTTCACCCCGAAGTCCCTACATCAATTAGTCACTTCACCAACAAAGGGAAAGAACATTCTTGATCTGTTAGCCACAAATATACCCGAAAAGGTCTTAAATATAGAAGTTGTTGACGGAATCAGTGATTACAGGGCTGTAAACGCTAAATTTTCTCTAAGCGTAGATAAAGTTAACAAACCTAAGGAAAAGGTTTATTTGTTCAAGAAAGCTGACTATGATGGCTTAAAATGTGAATTAAAACGTTATTTTTGTTTATATTTGACGAATTAAGCAAAACTAGTAGTGTCGAGAATACTTGGAATAATTTTCTTACGATAACACGTTCAGCAATACAGAGGCTTATACCTAGTAAATATATATAAAAGAATATTGAACCCCGATGTTACAACTCTGAAGCACGGAAATCTCTTAGGCGGCAAAGGGTGTGCCATGCCAGAATGAAAAACGCAGTTAAAGATTCCTCCCCTGATAAATTCAACGAAACCATACAGAACCGACATTTATCATTTAGAGATAAACTTAAAAGAGTTCGGAGTGATAAATGTTAATAACAGGAGTTGATCCCTTCCGAATGCCTGCTACATTAGGTATAACAAAAAAGAAAGTGTTGGCTCGATTAAGTACTACGGCTTTAACCTCACTCACGACCTCTCCTGTTTGAAACGCATACGGAGAATAGATGGACAACATAGCAAGTAATTAAATTTATGAGAAGCCTATTGGCGTAATATGACGAGGCGGTTGAATAACAAGGTTAGCTCGAATAAATGAAGGTCCTTTTGAACATGACGTCATCACACGAGATTGCAAAGTATGCATTAGTGTGGATGTCCGTATTGATTGTGTTGACATGCTATTTTAAAACAAAATCAATAATTTAACTGTCGAAGGACACTATAGTACAAAATAAAATTGCAAACTCAATTTTAAAACCCCCTAATTAGAATAAGTCACGTTAGAAACTACCACACCTACAAACTCTCAAAGTCGCTAGACGCACAAATCACTTGAATCCACCGATACACCTTCCTTGAAAACATTTGTCACACACACCTCCTCCCCTTATTATGATATTACATGGTAGCATGCGAAAAAAGAGAATTTATTCCATAGCGCCCTTATGTCAATCGCCCTTGATTAAATAACCGACTGTCAATGGAACAACCAGCTCACTACAGTTGTTATATCGAGGAATGCATCACCCTCGCAATAATGTGCATCGACTGAGCATCAATCTAGTGTAATAATCCACAGTGTAATAATCTGGCATTAGTTACTAGTTAAAGGCAACCAATTTGTTGGCAACATTTTCCTCCAGGATTTTAAAAACAATTGTAGGAATTATTTCAATTCTTTCCTCAAAACCTGGTCAAATATTGGATTATACACATAACAGGACAGGCTGTTTACGATCCAAGTAAAAGTCACATCCGTTAATATACAGAGAAACTCAATAACAAACGCAATGCAATTTAATTCACCCGCGAAGTTCAACAGCACAATATATTTCAACTTATACACACTGTTTTTTTTAAACGGCGAGAAAGTCGAATTTTAAGTTATTAGAAAAAGACGCATGCCGAAAACGACATTTAGGCTTAGTCACTTAGCCACTCTTATCAATACAATATGGCAGCCTTAAATTGTTTAATAAACCACATGTTTACTGTTTCTCTCACAAAACCAGATTAAGGCAAATAATCAAAATACACAGCCATTGTAAATGGATACGATCCTAAAATGATAGACCAACTCTTCACCAAACATAAGAAAACACTTTCATTTAAATACACCACACCCACACAATTGAACGAAACAGTCAAATACGTTCTTTTCCCTATAATTTCAACCCGAAAATACAAAAGGCCTCCAAAATATATTAAAAAATAGACACTAACATCAATTTCTGGTAGACGAAAAACGAAACTTCATAGGTCTTCCAAAGGACGAAGCGGCCTCAAAACAAGAATCAGAATACATATGTGCACAAATATTTCTTATACGGAAGAAACATTTTTGTGAGAAATGTCCTAGAGGGGGAGAGTAGGGCAGAGAAGGAAGCTTAAATCTGGCCTTCCATGACAAAGGTCAATGCGACGTCTTTGAGATTAAACCATGTATGCATCCAAAACATTTTCACAAAAAATATTGGAAGTCAATGTATAAATGTCTAAACTTACCATTTCTCCTATTCGCAGGATTCTCCGAAGTGCCATTCCCTAGTAATCCTTATTTCAGTCCTGCACTTCCTTACATTCTCCTCTCTCAAATCCGTAAGAGGAATCCTTAACCACACACACTCACACACACCGATCGCATCACTGAAAAGTATTAAAAAACAAATTAGCTAAAATTCGAAACACTAAGAGTGTACATGAAAAAGTTTCCATTTTCAATTTCTTATACGCACTCAAAATAATGCCCAACCCCTCATAATTACGACTTTGAACGTTTTACCCCATTGTTTTTTTGCAATAAGTAAGTTTATTCAGTTATATTTTTGATAGAAATACTTGCAATTCATTAGGCATCTGAAGGTGAAAATATGTAATGTATCGTTTGACCCAACAGCAGCCATGCAAGGTGAAGCCATAAGTGTTCGGAACATGGAATTCATCGTCACCAAAAATGCAATTTCCCCCCAGCCCAAGTCAGAGAGCGTCGTAGTAAAATAGGGCGAAATGCACCTAGTGACCTTGAACCCTTTTACTTGGACAGCGTTGGCTCAAGCTATTCATATTTCCTTCGTCCCTTTGCGACAATCATTCTGACGCCTTGGACTCCGGTTCGTCAAAGTTAAATTAGTACATAAGATCACCATTAGAACAAGTATGAAAGCAAGATACAAAACTTAAAAGCAGTGAACCGGCTGCTGATGGCAAAATCACTTAACATATTAATTTATCTCCATTGGGAGTAGAAAATTGGTTGCGATTTTGGTTCCCTGGCATAAAAAGGGTAAATTAGCAATCTCAGTGAAGAGGCTTACATCGTCGCTTATCAATATCTCTCCTTCTCGGCATTAATTACATTTGAAACCAATCGAAATGACACTAATTCCAGTTTAATTTTACATTTTGACGTAATTTTACTTTTCCCTGGCAAACTTCTAAAAGATACTAGACGAGTTTCTAGAAATCGCACGAAAAATCAGTCTATACTGCTATCCTATAATTACATGGGAATTGACATATCCATCGCTTTCGCAAAAATAATTATAGTACTCCCTCGCACTAAAAGAATGACACCCTTTTTCACAATTGCTGCCTAGAACATAAGGGGACCAACATGATTCATAGAAGGCGCAAAAATTAGACTGGAAAGTATGGACTCACCTCCTTCCACCACGACCATCTGAACGGATTAGTTAATCGAAGGAATAGCAGGTAACCAAAACCGTTGGATGACGTCATTTTTTAAATTTGAAAATATGCCGTTAAGTTAGAATATAAAAATTTAATGACATATATATTTTTACATGTTTCATCAAAATTTTGGTAATGTAATTTTTTTTAATGTTCCCATTATTAATGACAATATTTTTCTTTCAATATTAATTTTTTATGCATTTTCACTTCCCGCCTTTATCTGTTCTTCAGCAACCAGATGGCGCCAGGAGAAATAGTTAGCCACTTGCGCAAGCATTTTCAGAACGGCGACGAAACGGCGAAGGCGCTCAATGGCACGAAGACACGTGCCTGAGAAATATTGGATCTAATCTTGGTCTCTCGCTGCATCCCTCGTTCCTACCAGCAAGAAGTCCCACTGTCTCCTCTCCTGGTAAGAAGAATTGCTCTATCCTCTTGAATATATCTCGGTTACTTAGCCATTGCCAGAGTAGATGCACGTTCACTGAGATGATCGGTTATCAACATTTTTACCAATCACACGAAAAGGGATCCTTGGCGGCAGTCGTTCTGTTGATACTATGAAACATTTTGATGGGCCATAACATAACAAATTTGAGAGTACTTTATAAACATCCACGGGAGAAATTAGAATCGTACTCCGGGCACGGGTGTCGAGTGAACTAGGAGGAGGTGCACCAATACGATCCCAGGGAAACCAGTAATATCCGGATTGGAATCGAAAACTTCCCTCTTTCCCGGGATTAAACCAATCGTCATCAAGTAATGTTATGATTGCATCCCATGTCAGCTATCAATTACTCCCCATCCAAGATTTGCATCACCACCAATCACTGTTATACAGGTATGTTATATTTATATGTTAGTCAGTATGTCTATGCATATGTATGTTAGTCAGTATGTCAGTATGTATATATGTATGTTAGTCAGGTATGTTATACCTACATTTTACAATATTTTATTTCACAATATATTGGAAAATGTAGGTACTGTTAATCCGTTGAGAAGACGCACTTTCTAACAAACCACTTCTTGACAGACGTTCTTTCGAAAAACAATAGGACGACCCTAGAGACTTTTCCAGCTACTACTCGTGGAAGTGTCTTTACAGGAACGGACACTTCACGTTGAACTAGGCAGGACGAAACTCTTTCCACCTCAGCACATACCTGGAGAATTTAACGGCCGAGTTTCGGCATTATACTCAAGTGATTGAAAGGAAAGCTGGGGCGCAGTAGAATTTCCTTATTCGTGTAATTTTCCTTTGCAAGCCTGAAATGTGTTCCCCTGGACACATCCTTGTAGTGACCGCGAAAACGCAGTCTCATTTTTTTTTCTGGTGTTTTTCGCTCATCTTCTTGTGCCTCCAAATGTTGGCCCGTTTGAGCGTCCCTTGTGTGGCCTATTTTTTCAACGCGAGAAGTCCTTTGAGTAATGCGTGTTTTAAGTGGAGGGAATATATCTATGACGCCAATGTCGTAGAACAATCAGCCGAGTTGGTCACAGCAAAACCTGACCTCTAATCATTTCAAAGATTATTATCTTCGTAGGAAATAAGAACTTAGAAGACCCTTCATTTTGTGTTTGGATGCACTCGTATTTCTAACTAGTACAGTGGCCTGTGTGATGCGAGTGGAATTGTTGAAGAAGTTTCAAGCTAAGAATGCTCCTTTGGCTAAGATGAAGGAACATCACCAAAAGTGCGGAACGGAAAAGAGGAATTGAATTGGCTGTACCTTTCGAGAGTACAAGTACGGAAGTAAGTAGCATGCATTCATCATGTTGCTCTATGTTTTCTAAAGTAGTGTTCCTCACACACACACACACCCTTTGCCATGTTCCCCCATAAGGGTTACGCTCTGTCGACTACAGGCTAGTGACATTTTGCGAAAAAAAAACCTACTCTCATCCCTTCATTTAGTTCATTAGAGCCTTGAGCTTGCATAATTATTGGACTCGGTTCAAACATTTTCCAGGTCGTAATTATGTATCTTACACATCGGAGTTATTCCTTGAGAGTGAACACATTCACCGCTGTCCGGGCGTCTTTCCTTATTGGAGTAGGCTTGTTGCGGTACCGGGTTTTCCTCTCCGCCCATGCTTCCCAATTCTCTGAAAATTCTACCGCCGCCATGTCACCCAACCACCCCGACGACGTGAATTACCTCATCTGCAAATAACTACTGCAATTAGAACGCATGTTTGATGTCTACTACACAGGAATTTAATTTTCACTATGTCGTACATTGGTCTTTTATTTCACCCTGCCTAAATTATTTCACGTCCTCGTTTTGTCATTCGAAGTCGATCCGCTGCTTCCTCGGACTGTTTATCTCTGCATTATAATGTACTGTATTAATATGTTGTAACCCCTGGGATTGGCTATTTCTTGTTTGTGTAACTTATGCAATTGGTGTTCCAAGCTATTTACCAAAAGTATACGTTTTCCTTTTGCTACATTTTTCGTGAGTCGTGAGCCATGTTTGGCTAAGTTCAGGAGAAAATACAAAAGAGTCACTAAAGTCATTACTTTCAAATAAACTTTATAATATGGATATTTTGAACTCACCTCTGATAGAAATTTGAATCAATTGAATCATTCACTTAATAATGAAACCTGGAAAGTTGTTTATTATGAGGATTCACATGATTAACTTTTGAAAGTTTTTATCACAGACTTTGCAATTCCCTTTATTAGAATAAAAATTTCCAACAGAAAAAATGCAAAAAACCATGAATATATGATGAGATAACAGGGCAGTCGAGAAGAAGAAAAGTCGTCTCTTTGCTGTCCGATTCATTGTCCAGTTATCCGATTCATATGACATCCACCAGAAATAACATAAAGCGAAGTATCGAACAAACCCGCCGGATGATTTTGATGGGGAATTATGACTGTAAAGTTTCATCTTTGAACAAGCACCAATGTTTCAACTTTCTTTTTAAGTCAAGATTTTTAACCTTATTTCACAGGCGGAGAAGGGCAACTAGGCCCCTGGTCGTTCGTTTTAAGGATTTTCCCCACGAACTCAATTTTACCTTTCCTCAAGGGTGCCCCGTTTCCTACGCAAAACATCCTCCTTGGCTAAAACCAAAGCCGGATATTAATTTAATGACTCATGCGCACAGTAAAGCGATCACGACCGAGTCTGAATACCAAGGACTCTCTAATGCCTTCCTCAGATCGCACCCCTACTTCGTCCCGTTCAACACCGATGGGTCGAAGGCGGAGTCCGCATGTGCCTATGCGGTCGTCTCCCGCTGTCATGGAGTCGTGAGGGAAAAACTGAACCCGCTTTGCAGACAGGTCAGGGTGGGCAAAAGTCAATTATCCAATGGTTAATCAAGTATTTTTTTCTCTTCCATTCATTTCCTAATAAAGTTCATACTATTTAAATGAAACTTTATTAAACAATTCTGCTATTAATTTATGAACGCATCAATTCAGAGAAAAAAATCTGGGCAGAAAACTTCGTCCTGCCCACTCTCTTGCTTCCACCACCATTGGTTTTTGAGGGTCCATGTTTTAAAAGAAATAGTTGACATGCAGTCAGAATGACTTAATTATTTTTGAGATTAGTAATTGCTGGATAATGCTATTTTCACTGTATGCACATAGGTCACAATAGTAAATGCTGAAGAACTCTATAGAACAGACATAGGGGTTGATATTATTCAGACTGCCCATCAAAAAATTAATCTTGAATATACAATTATATTTTATATTTCACCAACAATTTGTAACCCAAGATGTAAAAATGCTAAGCGAGGGATTTCAAATTATAAATTCGAATCATAAACAACACTAATATTCAGTATATCTCATGTGATGAATGACACAAATAAGAACATAGGCCAAGCTTAAGGCAAACAGGATTATTTGAAATTTTGCATTCCTAGGGACTTTGTTGGCCATGCCCATTATCAATCTATGCAAATATGAAAGTTTCTGAAGTTTCTACTTCTAATTTTATCTTTTTTGCAAATTCTGCCAAGAGAACTCATGGAAAAATAAAATTATGACTAAACATTTTAGAAAAACAATAATTTTCAAAAAGTTACACTTAAGAACATTGGAAGAGGATGTTTGAGCTTGAGAAGTTTTGACTGAGTTAAAATGCAATTCAAATCAAAAAGGATTGGTAGTACAATAAGCATAATCATCTGCACATGTTCGCAAACTCACCACTCAATGACATCTTCATGACTCTTGTCTGTGGATACCCTAATTTTGTGTTGCCTGCCACAGTGTATGAGCGACTTGGAGGAACAGGTGGTGGACGCTCCTGCGAAAAAACGAGTTAAAGAGATATTCCCATAGCATCAAATATGTAGTGGTTTACCATTAATTACCAAAAGGAGTTCAAAAGCAAACTAGATACAAGACTAGGTCTTACTGCTATTATTACTATTTTAAATTTCGGATAAGTGTTCCATTTTGCTCAAGCACAGGAATGATATGAAATGAGATATATCATTATTTTTCAAAAATTAGGATGTTGCTTCAATTTCAGATTTGAACACTTGCACTTCAAAACATATAGGCTAGGCATATGCATTTTTTTGTAGTTAATAGAAAAAGTTCAGATTATCCATTTTAAAATTAGTAGAAAATATATATAAATAATGATTTGATATCATTTAGTTAAAATATGCTCTCAAAGTCAGTGTTTATACATGCATGCATTCAATTTTGGTGTTCAATATTTTTGTCTTGTGCTCAGTATACAAGGGTATGTTTATACTACTTAACCCTCAATCAAGTGACTTTTTTCTAACCATAGTGCTCAACAATCTTAATTGATATATAAAATCAGCAGCTAGTGCATAAATAATAATGAATTCTATAATTTAAACAATTCAAACTTGAATAATTCTCAAACTATACAAGTGTTTTGGAAAGCTGTATCCATTTAATGTATACAAAAATTAAATTAAACTTTCTAGTCTTAAACCTGGAGTAGCTTCCGAAAATTTTCAGAAAATTGTCTTTTGGGAAAAGAGGTTGAATGTAGATAGTAAGCTTTCCTTTAGGATGCTACTCCAGGTCTAAGTCCAGAAGTTGTAATCTTGTTTTTGTGTAGATTAAATAGATACAGCTTTCCAATACACTTGTATGCTTATACCATATGAAAATATTGAGTAATTTTACGTTGGTCCCTAATCAAAAGACCTGATTACTTTTTCATTTCTTTCAATATATAAAATGCTTTTTATGCCAATAAACCTACTTCCCTAATCCTCTCATTAACAGCAAAGCCATTTTCATCTAAAACAACACACTAAGAAATGGAGAGTTGTACATTAAAAATTTATGCCTCCTTAATGCTTAGCTTAGCCTCTTAAGTTCTTGATAATGCATTTATGTATATTGATTATGCATTTCCTTACCCTCCTTTACACATCGCAGTAGTCCTGCAATTCAGCAGTTCTAAGATTGCCACCCCTTGGGTGAGTGGCTAACTGAAAAATGACCATCAAAAGGTCTGATATAATATAATCAGCTTCCTTCTGATTTTCATTCCTGATACAAGACTTTCCCAGGTCTATCTAACCATTTCCTCTACTGACAGGGGAGTAAATGTGGATAATAACATAGTGAGTGCTTCCCTGACTATCACTGTTCATTTCAAATGTTCAACATATTATAATATTCAAATTATCTTATAATATTATCTATCAATTTCAATCACTCCTAAGGTATCACACATTCCTCTCCTCTTCCTAGAAGCAAAATTGCATTCACCTCAACTATCCGTAATGTGTTTGCTATGAATAAACAAATGCACTCATGCAATGAATGACAACTCACCAGGTCCAACCCAAATAGAGAGCATGTCCGTTGGATCATCTTGTGGTCACATTTTTCCACGCCTGTGGCAAGGGCACCACCTCCTGCACCATTGCCTCCTGGTGCTCCAGCACCATTACCACCCGCTCCACTCTCATCAAGGGGAGGAACTGTTCCAGTAATGGGCTGGGGGCAGGGTCGTGAGAGAGATCCACCCTAGCTTGCCCCCACGCCTGCTGTCCCAGATGCCCCAGTCCCTGCAAGCTTCCCTGCACCAGCATTCACCGCATTGACCCTGGAGTCAGCAAGGATAACGTACACTCATCTACCCTTGACCTCCAGGCTTACCAAATTTTCTGATATCATAAAAGCTTCCTGCATGAACCTTGGTACTAATTAGGATGCAACCAACTACAATGTCATATTTTAACATATGTAGTTTCCTTTGATGATTTCAATTAAATTAATGCATTTTAATATAATTTTTAGTGACAACTAAAATTGAAAACCAACATGTCGCTCATGTGTGAAATGAAACTGGGTCACAAATTAAATCCTGTGACCTTGAAGTGACCTCACAGTTTATAGTCCAGCTCTCTCCTTCTTTCCCTCCTCTCATTGCCCCTCTCTCTCTCCTCCTAGCAGAGTATATAAGAGAGTTGATACTTTCATGTCTCACCCGATGATGTTGCTCATCCATCAAACCAAGGTCATGTGTATGACATTTTAACTGTAGTTCGCAAAAGTTTTCCAGCAATATATTAAATTGATGGAAAACCAAAAAGTTTCAGAGGAACAAATATCATTCACATGTGGAACCTTTGCCTTTGAAATCTACCTTTAGTAGAGCAAAGTTGGCTGTATACTCCTTGTTAGGCTTGTGAAAAAATGCCTGAATAATGGTCACCTTGCAGTTGCTCCTGAAGCCTTCCCTGTAGTTGGACAGTTCAGGCCTCCACCAATTTGTGCGAGCTGAGGAGGGGGTACAGGAGGTGAGGGTGGCTGACTGGGAGGCTGCGATGATCCACCAGTTTGAGAAGTCACTCTCCGTCTGACATCTCCAAGACTAATACGTAGCGTTGGCCATCGCCTCCTCCTGAAGTGCCAGCCTCACCATGTGCTCTGAATAGTCACGGCTGCCCGGCGGAGACGTTCCCAACGCATTGCTTCCAGCTGCTGGCGAGCACCCTCACTGGAAATGGTGTGCAATATTTATATGTTTCGTTCAGCAAATTTTCAGTGAAACTTAAATATTTGTGAGTGTATGCTACAATTCACCCATACATGCATTCTCACATTTTAGCATGCTGTAAGATTAAACAATGATAAAAGATAAATCATTGCTTAACATACCTCAGGAAGATATGCCTTTTCCCTGATGCCCAAACTGTGCTAACGTTGGACATTGGGATCAGACCACTGCCGGCTGCAATCCTTCCCAGTGATAAGCCTTTACCCAGTTGCTGTAAGATGAAGTTACTAAATATTAGAATAGTGACAGCAATTGATTAAATAGATACACAATTCAAATAATGGAGTACTTATAGGGCTAATTCAGTCAATTCATGAGAATATATGTCAAAATGTTCTAAACATTATTCTGTCTCAGGGAACCAACATAAACCTAAAAATATGCTCTATTTCCTAACCTCTGTATTCTCTTCAGCAAAATGTGGCAGCTTTCATTCAAATATATTTCATAATAGTATATGTCATGTTAGGTAGAAGTGATTTCAAGGGTTGATTCATGAAAAGTGAACATATAAAAATACCTTTAACGTAAAATTATGGATAATCCATTGCACTTAATTCTCTGTATGCCTTAAAAAAGTAGTTTACAACTTAAATTTAACAATGTATCAATAATTACATGGTAAATATTAACACCATATGGAATAAAGTCAAGAGGTGAATGGCTTGAAATAGAAATAGCATTTATCATATCATATCAATTAATGACTTGTTTTATTTGTAACATGACAGTAAATTTAATTGTACTGACAAGGTGCAGTGAAAAGGCATGTTATGGAATAGTTAAAATATTTGACATCTCCAAAATTCAGAGTAATGAGGAATAATACAAATATGTCATTCAGCTCTCCTTATCGGGTTATATGCTGCTGGGCTTGCTGACCAGCACTGCTCCCTGCAATCAGGAGGGCTTGTTGGAAGCACTGAAGGATGAGCATACACATCTCTGCTCCCTGCCTCTGACCCGTGTTTCGCAAACAATGTGAGGGTGCAAGGGAGCGGTATCGATTATTGAAAGCCTTGAGTGCATCCTATGACGAAATCCTGCAAATACAAAAGGTAGCATATGGAATTTTATCTTGTTTTAAAAGGTGAATGTACTCTTATATTCTGATAAAATGTGTTTGCAGGACTTTAGTTTTACAAAAAGAGCAAGAGCTGAGTAATATTAATGAAGATGACTTTGTTGATTTAGTAATTTATATACCTTATTAGAACTTATAAGAACTTAGGCCGACAAGGTTAGACATAGAAAAGGAACATGACGTAGAAGAAGATAGCTTAGGTCCAGGCATACTCGACGATGAAATAGAAAGGGCATTAAAGGAGATGAAAGCAAATAAGGCTGTGGGGGTGGACAATATTCCTGTAGAAATGTTGAAATGGTTAGGGAAAGGTGGGAAAAAGGCCATATATGGACTGATTCGTAGTATCTATGAGGAAGGAATCTGGCCGGAAGATTTTGTGAGATC
Source organism: Hetaerina titia (assembly GCA_037158775.1). NCBI lineage: Eukaryota > Metazoa > Arthropoda > Insecta > Odonata > Calopterygidae > Hetaerina > Hetaerina titia. The sequence continues at coordinate 16,193,571 of CM073775.1, forward strand.
GGATTTAGTTCCTATTCCAAAAAAGGCAAAGGCTTTGTCATGTGAGGATTACAGAACAATAAGTTTGATATCCCACGCAGCTAAAGTTATTCTCAGGATCAACAACAAAAGGATACAGAGTAAGGCAAATGATTACTTAGGGGATGATCAGTTTGGGTTCAGGAAAGGAAGAGGTACGCGTGATGCCATTGCAGTAATGAGATCACTAGTCGAGAGGAATATAGAATACAATCAGGACGTTTTTGCCTGTTTTGTAGATTTCGAAAAAGCGTTTGATAGAGTGAATTGGGAAAAATTAATGCGTGTATTGCAGAAAATAGGAATGGATTGGAGGGACAGGAGACTGATCCGCAACCTGTACATGTCTCAGACTGCTCAGGTGCGAGTAGGGAACGGAGAGTCTGGATGGGCAGTGTTAGGAAGAGGTGTAAGGCAGGGTTGCCCATTGTCACCGGTACTGTTCAACGTATATGTAGAGGAAATGATTAAAGAGGCATGGGAAGAACTGGAGGTAGGAATGAAAGTCGGAGGGAAACTCGTAAAATCGGTTAGGTTTGCTGATGACCAAGCATTAGTTGCTCAGTCAGCCAAGGGGTTGCAAGCATTGTTGAGTGAATTGGAGGTTCAGTGCGATAAATATGGGATGAGAATCAATATTAATAAAACAAAGGTTATGCGATTTTCCAGAAAGAAAAAGGCTAAGCTAAATATTAAAATAGGCGGGGAAAGAATAGAGCAGGTAGAGCAGTTTACATATCTCGGAAGTGTTTTGGACCAATACGGTCAAAGTGGTAGGGACGTAAGGAGAAGAATTGCGCTAGGCAAGGAGGCTTTCTCAAGGAGGAGGGAGTTGATGACGGGGACGTTGAGTAGGGATGTTAAGACAAGACTCGTAAAAACTCTGATATGGAGCGTAGCTATGTACGGCGCGGAAACGTGGTCGCTGAAGCAAAAGGATAGACGTAGATTGGAGGCTTTTGAAATGTGGGTGTGGAGAAGAATGGAGAAGGAGAAATGGACCGAAAGGAAAACAAATGAGGAAGTACTGGAAATGGTGGGTGAGGAGAGGGGTTTGTTGAGAGAAATCCTACGGAGGCAGGAAAAATGGATGAAAGGCGTATTGAGTGGTAGTGGAATGTTGAAGAGGGTAATAGAGGGGAGAATGTTGGGCAAGCGAGGTAAGGGTAGGAACAGGATAGGGATGTTGGACGGGATGAAGGGAGGAGAGAAGTACACCGAGATGAAGAGGGACCTGATATAGATTAGTTTGCTAGGTGGGGAGTCACAAAATGTTTATTTGATAGTTGTGTCCATCTAAAAACCTACCTTAACCGGTAGATTACCTAATAATAATACCTTATTCTATAATATTATACTCTATCAATAATATTTTCAATACTGACAGAGTTCATCTGTGTACCATAAGCCATTATTTTTGCTAAAAAAAATTGTAATTCAAATTTCTTGAGAATTTCCCAAAAAACGTGAAATAAACATCATTAAACTGCCTCGTAAGAGTCATTCTCCGGTCTATTTTGTTTATTTTCTGAGGGTATCTTTTTACCTGAGGAGGCTTATTGTATTAGAGATCATATGAAGTCCCATACATGATAATACCCTACATATAATACCCCTACATGATATATTAGTGAGCCTGCACTGATTTTTGAAATGGAAGAAAGTGGTTTAATTGAAAATCGTCAATGTAACTCAAAATTAAGTGGGTAAGAACAGTTTTTATAAAGTTCATGGATTGGCATTTTAACAGCTGTAAAGTTCACAAACAATGCTGGACTAGTCTGAATGTGGTTGAAATTTGATCACTTCAAATTTAAGTTGTATGATAAAAATATGTCATTGCCTCCAGCCATTAGGTTGACAGTCTCTAATATCTGAATTGATCTGATTTCCCTCCTTACAGCCTGGCGAGCAAATTCCTCCGTTTGATTGCCTCCCTGGGTGCCATTTGGATTGCTTGATGTACCACCCTCATCTGCCCTGATGCATCTCACAAAATGTGGACGTGCATGGACAAGTGTCCTGAGGAGGTTATCCAGTCTTGTGTGGAAGTCCTGGGTCAGTGTTGACACAGGTTCTTCCCCATTTTGTCTGAAAAATCAATCAATGGAGATCAATCTTAATAACAATACAATATTTTCAATACCTTCGCCCCATAAGATAACATACTGGTGTGCAAATACAATTACTGTATGTAATAGGTGCCATTTGAGAAATAAAATAAAGAGATATATCCCAGAGGAATGATCATATTTAGAAATTTTCATGTGAAGGGACTTTGCAGATGGCTTCATGGATTCTTGCTTGATTACAATTTCCCAAGGTAGCAAATACAACTTTTTGTAAAATAAATTTTCATGAAACAGAAGATGAATTTGGTTGACATATTCAGTGAATATGCAAATGTGGAGTAATATGCGAGTTTTAAGTAAATTTTACCAAACAAAATTTAGTATTTCAGCACATGGACCATATAATGAGCACTAATTTCATACCTGATAGGAATGAATCATTTATTGAAAATTGTTAATGGAGTATTCTTTTTTTGTAATCAAGCAACCCAAGTATATTGTTAGAACATGTGAGATATGTGAGGGAAGCATTACCATCAAACTTATATTCTTATCCTACACTGGGGTTGATCAGTGCATATCTCAAGCTATATGAAGGAGGAATATTTTACAGTTACTCTGCCTCCATGATAAAAATGGTGCAATTCAGTAAATATCTTAGCTCTCAAGTTCAGAATAACTTTTCTTATTTATATTGCTTTTACAGAGTAATATTTTCTTTGTTCTTATAATTTGACAATATAAGTAATTAGAATCTAAAGGGGTTACATCAGTTTACATTCTGAAGTTGGTACCTATTAATGGTGATAGGTGGGATAGAAGGTGATACAATTTTGATTTCATCACAAACATAAAACTCAAAGAAGGAATAAAAAAATTATAGAATTGCACTTTATATATTAGGCATAACATTATTTCATGCATGCATACTTACAAATCAGTGTGTGAGGTAGGTTAAATTCTGAATGCCACTCCCCGGGGCATTATGGCTCCACCCTGCTGATGGGTGGATGGGACAGGAGGAGTCATCCCTGGTGCGATTACGTGGGTGGTTGAAGTAGATAATGCCTTCAGCTCGCTCCCAAATAAGTGAGTTTCAAACCCAAAATTTCAGTGATGCCGGTGGAATACACTTACTAGATCATCAGGCACTACATCACGATTTTTTTCTGGAAAAAAAAACTTTTGTAATTATAGTTTTTTTGATCAAAGAAATCCCTTGGAGGTAAAAATAATGCTCATTCAAGAAGTACACAGGTTAAATTTTGGATAAATTTCCATTACCAAAAAATCACAAAAAGGGAAAATTCATTACATTAATTAATATTTAGATCAGCTCTAGAACTTTTATGAGATATGATTTGAGTCTGAGTCACACCAGGTGCAATTTATTGATCTAAGTTGAAAACCAGGAAAACAAGGCATGTAATTTCTATCTAGGATTTATTGTAATTAGAATTTTCAATATTTTATATTATTCAATGGGTAAGATAGACATTAAACTAGGAATTTAATATCTTATGTATTTTCGCCTGCTAGAAAACTTTCAACATTTTCTGTGAAGAAATATTTTTCCTTGGAAGTTTGAAAAAAATTAGGATTTTCAATTGACTTTCCTTATGATAGAGTAACCCACCTTACATTATATTTTAATCCTATAAATCCTTTAGATATACCATTTACTTTAAAAGCAGTTTCTATTACTATTCCCAAGGCATCTTAATAATAGTAGGACTCAAAAAAAATTTGTACTTTTCTCATATTTTCAGTAGTCATTTCAAAAAAATTACAAGAATTCATAAGAACAAATATCCTCATATTTTTAAAATCTCTTCAAAAATAAATCTGCCTAGAGTATTTAATAATCACAGCAAATGAAAACATGCCTGGATAAGGGTAGTTGGCACCTTGAGAGAAACGGAGAATTATGAAGAATAATACATATTTGAAAACATAAATGGCAAATATTGAAGTTCATGGTGGTCGCAATGTGAATTAAATTGGACATCACCAACAGTATTCAGTAAAAGAAATAATTTTAACTAGTAATTTACAAAGAAAAAAATGACAACTTACCAAGGAGATTGGCAGAATCATTTACTACTGTGCCAGCAGAATGCCTGATGGCAAAGCATGTGGCTGAGGATGAGTTCAACGCATGCCGCTGCTGTTGGCTCTGTTGGCCATACTGATATCCATTGACATGGTGCTGAGGACCTCTGCTTTTGTTATTCATGCTGACTTCAGCCACAAGACGTGGGTTATGACAGTGTTGAACTCGAACCTTTTGAACATATGATTCTGGTGTCCCACGAACGGAGCATTCCACGTCCAACGTACTCAGCAGACCAATGCGCTGAGGAAAATACAAAGGCATTTAAGCTTAAAATTTTGAATTGGAACTATTAAGTAATGGTCGCAATCAAACTGCAAATTCGAAGTCAAGCGCCAAAATTACAAGGCAAGATGTGTATATGCTATGGATGAACAATTTAGACTGCTATCTATGGATGATGACAGCATGTAGTTAATAATTGGCGAGCAATAGGTGTACTGTGATTATGCCTTGAATGACAGCAGGCAGCCTGGGTGGGGTGGGAGTAAAAGACAAATGAATCTTCCACATTAAACATAGACTTTCCTTTTCCTCAAGTCATTTCCCAGGGACAACATTATCTTAGAGCACATATTTTTGATAGGTTTAAATTACTATATTAACTACACAAGCCTTATTTATATTTGGATAAAAATAAGGCTTATATTTAAATTTGGATATAATTATATTTATACTCGGATAAAAGATTATCCAAGCTAAAAAATAGCTTAGGTTTCCCTTGTCCTTTCATTCAGGTTTTAATGGATTAACAGAAAATGTCATAGGGTGATGCTCAAAAGATAGTTTCAGGAAGGAAGGGGTAAACAAATTTGATATAATATCTGTGTACTGTTTTATACACATACATAAATGAGTTATACATGCATTATCATGACGATTTAATGTGTATATTTGCGGAGACATCTGGTCCATATATTAGTTAGCAAATGTCCAGGAACAGATTGGCTGTCTTAGTATGTAGGCAATCAACAAATCATTCAGAAATTCCTAGAGGAAGGGCCTGAATAAAGTTTGCCAATTGGCTACACGGGCTATGCAGTGATGGAGTTTTTCATTTTTCATTTATTCTACTCCGTTGATGAATTTCTGAGCATGTAACTATGTTTTGCATGCATATTATTTTATGTTATGATTATTGACGTGCCGTATATCTTGGAAAATGTATGTACCCAGATCCTTAAGCAAATAAAAACTATTATTATTATTACACAACTAATCATATAGGAACTTCCTTGAGGGACTTTTTAAATAGAAGACTTTTAACCAACAGTATGTACTAAGGAATTTGTTCTAATTGATTATGTTGAAGGTCATTTGATTGCAGACAACCCTTTGTTATGTCTCCTCCCTCCCTTAATTCATCTCACAGTGAACTGATTGTTAGCTTGATTTCTATTGAACATGATGAGAAACACATGGGGAATTTTGTCGCTTTTTAAAAATCAAGAATGAACAGGCATGTAGTAATATTACTTTAGTGAAATTAGGCAGGACTGTGTTCATCTCCATGACAAAAGCAGAGGAAAGGGAACCCTGTTGCATTTCAGGGGAGAAATCATAGGATCGCTAATAGATAATGATGAATGACAAATTAATAAAAATATTTACTCACCAGAGATGAAATCAGATCGATGCAAGGCACATTATCAACATGTTCTGCTTGTAAACTGCATTGGATTCCTTCATCTCTACATGATTCAATACTGGATTTGAAGACATTAGTATTGTAAAAATGCTGCATTGTCTCCGCACAGAGGTTAATGCACAGGTGCTCTAGTTGACTTGGCTGGTCAAGAAAGAAAATTAAAAATTTTATTGATTAGGCATTAGGTTATGAGATGTGCTATTACATTTTTAATTGAAATAATCAGGTAACTTCTAGATTGGAAAATTCTTCTAAGAAACTCACTATATTAGGCTATTATGAAAGAAACTATTTTGGATTTCAACTATTTGTTTTATTTTTAAACATTTGCAGCAGATTTTAATTTTTTATTCTGAACGGTTGATGTCATGATGAAAAATAGCTGTTTATTGTGTAGACCGAAAAGGCATTCTTGGAAATACTACCTACCTTAGGATCTTCAAAACCAAACATGCCCAGGATTCCAATGAAGCCATGGGTTGCATGTCTCACAGTATTGTTAAGTGCCACCATTGACTTGCTTGATTTAGAGACAGCTGTTCCTATTGTTGATGCATGTTGACTGCTCACCTAGAAAATTACAGTGCAAAATTGATGCTTAGAAAATTAAGTTTGTCAAACAACACTTTGATACCATTGATTACAAGAGTAAATAAATTTGAAATAAATAATTAGTGCACGCTCACACCTATTTCTGATTTAACGTACTACCGCATGAAAAACCTAACGGTTGAGAATCAAGTTAAAAGTTAATATTATCAGTTTCTTTATGATTATCACATTAATATTTCAGTAAAAACTAACTTAAATGTACAAAAAACTTAACAAATTGGCTTTAACGCTACAGCCCAACCAACAAGCAAGACAGACCCCAGGTACACAGGTAGTTTCAGACATCAATGGGTTATACCTTACCCAAGCTACAATTTAAGCATGGATGGGAAAGTGGATTGTACCCAGTCATCCACTATCATAAGAATATGTGAGACAACTCATAACTCTTACATGGACTGGCATATTTGAAGAAAAACAAGTGGAAAGAGAATTATAGGGGTTCATATTTTCATTGTTTACAGCACTCTCAAATCTCACAACTGCCAGACCCATCATTTTAGGAAATAAGCTAAATGAGGCACACATCAATTTCATTTCTTTTTTCATATGATTAGTAACTTTTTCGATGTATTCAGTTGAAATTAATTATATAAACATACCTCTGCCGCTTGATTGCGAACTGAATCATTTGAATCAGAGCTTAGAGTCCCAGATGTAGATCCGAGAGGCCTTTTCAGACTGTTGGCTCTTCGAACAATGGTTGCAACAGTGCGGCAGTACAATGCTTTGGCAAGGGAATCTCTTGTAGCATTATGCTTAGAAAAGAATAAAAGAATTAGAAATAGAAAAATACAGAACAGAACTACACTTTACAGTCTTTCACAGTTGTTTAGAGACTGAAAAATATTCCAAGATTCTAATACATAGTATCCAGCTCACTATTTACTTCCCTTCTCTCAACATCAGTACACTCATGGCTGATGTGAAAATAATTTTAATCAGGAAAACAACTAAATTATTCAATGGAAATATGCTCCTCAAAGAAAATTAAAGACGTTTAACTCTCCTTGAAAATATTTTTTCTGCAATAATTCTTTGGCTAATTGCATGCCCAAATTCAATGATAGTGCCAACATAGATTATTTTGCAAATGATAGAAAATATTTAGCAAAAGGAATATAAAACTACAATGAAAGTGGAAACAAATGGATGATTTCGATTTTCTAATTTAAAACTAGTTTTCAATATTAAACATAATACAGAAATAGCTGTTGATATAAGGCACAGATTAATTTACGTAGGTTTCCAATTGTGGGTCTTTAAATTGAAATATTATTCCTCGAAGAGTATTTTCATTGTTTTGAGCTAATCAAATACAGCTTACCAAACTTTGGGAAGCTGAATGACACCAAAAGTGCTGTTCCCTGAATGGAATTACTACCCTATTCTTTTAGGCATATGGCTATAATCTGTGACTGGCTACAGTGCCACCTGAATTAATATACAGTTAATATTTGACAAAAAGAGACAATGAACATCTCTGGGTAGCATTACCACTCATCTATTATGAGCCTGAATAGTATAAAAATCCCATATTACGGTAAAATAAATTGTGTGACTTACGACATCTGCATCAGAATTTGTCCTGACTAGTTGCCACCGAACGTTCCTAGTCCTCTTGATCAGCCCCTGCATCAGGGCATCTGGGGCAACACCCAGCAAGGAGGCCACTGTGGCAAGGAGCTCCTCCCTAGATCCTGCGCCCCCAGCCCTCCTGCCCCCGGCCCCCCTGCTGGCCCACCTCTCGCCCACCCCCACATCACCATCCTCCCCCCCACCACCCTCCACACCTTCCTCCTCCTCTCCCTCCTCCCCATCCTCCACATCCTCCCCTCCACGCCCCCCCTCTCCCTTGGCACTGACCTCCCCTTCCTCCTCACACACCTCCCCCTCCCCACCTCTTCCCCCTCCTCGTCCACCTCCTCCTCGCCCTCCTTGGGGTCACCCTCCTCCTCCTCGTCCTCCTCTCCATCGCTTGTTGTGGCATGTCTCCTCAATGCCCGCTTCCCACGTCGCCGCCTCCTTCTCCTCCTCTTCTTCCAACCTGAGCTCATGCCATTCCCACTTGTGGATGACAACGCATTCCCACAGACTTCAACCACTTCTATTGCCCTCGACTGGCTGCCCTCCACAAACTGAATGTTTCCAAGTAGCAATACAGCTGATAGTACTCTAACTACTTCAAGGAATGGAATTCCCAGGATTCCTAAAAAAGTTCCAAATTGAAAAATGAGGAACCTATACATTTGTATCCATACTAATTACACAGTTAAACCTTGAGCATGGCATGTAGCAATTAAACCTCAAGCAATATCTCAAATGCTATATAGTTTACTTCTGGGAGGTTCTGAAATGTATGGGATGTACATGTTCATTGCTAATACTGAGCTTTACTTTATTTGTAAATGAAAAAAAAATATTTTTCTAATTGATACGTTTTTATAGAAAATGTATTCACTCATGGAAACTAATTTTGGCAATTTAAAGAGTATATAAATTACACACAGCATATAATTAATTTTTTAAATGCCACCCAGATTCACTATTAACTCATTATTACCTTAAATAAAAATCCTTATTCTTACCTAAACAGGCTCTCCATGCAAGGAATCTGGATGCATCCTTAGCCTCGTCCTGAGAGGTATTCCCTCTATTCAAATACCTCAAATTTAGGAAGCCATAGTTTTGAAGACCAAGTTTCTCTGAGAAAATAAAGAAGAGGCAGTAATATTCTGAAAACATCCATGATGATGCACATATTAATAGCGCTTTCCTATGTTAAACATATTTACAGAAATAACAAATAGACTATTTGTAATTAAATTATGAATTAATGATTCTAAAATTGCTTCAAATTGATTTTCATAATTTAATATGCTTCAAAATTTTTTTCCATTGAAAGCATTTACACCAACGTCAACAGACAATGCTTAGATTGATTCATTTTTTCAAACTCTTTTTCAATAGATTTGGCATCCATTAGTATTAATTCCCTCTGTGATGGAATTATAGCTGTACCTAGCCCTTGTTGACTGGTTGTTAAATTGCATTGTAATGACAAAATAAAAGAAATTACTCCATGCAGAGACTACTGCAACTCCACAAAGATTCACTTAATACTTGTGTATCTTGTATGGACAATAAAAATGGAAACAGTATATGTTTTTACTTGTATGAATGCAAACACTTTTTATTTGTGTATCTATTTTTTAAATTTCGTTGTCAGCAACATTGCATGAAAAAATTGAAAAAAAAATCAATATGCTTCAATTTAATTAATATAGTTGAAAATAAAAGTACATAGCTGTAGCACCATTTGATATGTTTCACATTTTACTCTTCCATTTATTGAAAAATTCACTTAATTCTCATTTTTCCATTATCAGAGACTAATTATAAAACGCTAATAACATTTCGTTAGGAAAAAATCATTAGATTTTAAAAGGAACTCACTATGAAATATGAAATCAAATGGCAATGTTTCGTGAGTATTATATTACATATACTAATGGTGAGGAGAGGGGTTTATTGAGAAAAATCCTATGGAGGCAAGAAAAATGGATGTAGGGCATATTGAGCGGTAGAGGAAAGTTGAAGAAGGTAATAAAGGGGAGAATGTTGGGCAAACGAGGAAAGAGCAGGAACAGGATAAGGATGTTGGACGGGATGAAGGGAGGAAAGAAGAACACAGAGATGAAGAGGGACCTGATGTAGATTAGTTTGCTGGATTGGGTTTTGTTTGGAGTTACAAAATGTTTATTTGATAATTGTGTCCATCCAAAAACCTACCTTAACCGTTAGATTACCAAATAATAATATGAGTGGAGCATTATAAGTGTGTTAAATAGGCTAATCTCCCTCAAAAATATATATCTACTGTAATCAGCAATCCACTACCTCTATAAGCTTATAAATCCGGTACCTAGGTAGATAAAAGTGGAGACAGGTACATTTAAAATACCCACATTTCAAGGTTCCTTTGAACTTGCCCACAATTTTTGATAGTCCAATATTCCGAGCCTATACATGAATTTCCTTCAATTAGTAAAAAAACGTGAGTAAGAATATTCGAATTTTCAGTAAAGTATGATAAATTGTTAAATTTTAAACGAGTAAATTAAAGAATGTGGAGTCATATTATAAGTTCTTTATCACTCTACCACGACCTGCTTCCAGGCCTCATATGCCATCACTAGGATGAATCGAAGGCTTTCTCCTTAATACAGCCACTAAAAATTATTTATTCAGATCTCAGGACAGCTGCATATTTTGGAAATTCGTTTTAGATAATAATCTCTGATTCACATTATAATGAATACAATTTACTACACAATTTACTTTTTCTGAAGTAGTCCGTAAGTTTTACCATGAAGAAAAGCATATTTGCACATCCTGATACACATGAAGTAGGACAGGCATCTACCCTCTCTCCTAAGTTACGTATTAAGTGCTGCAGTAGTAACAACTGCAATATCATGAAGCAGGTTTATTATATATTTTTGAAAATGAATCATATTTTCCAAATCCTTTGCGATAATTCACGCGGATCTTACGAGTCATGTAGTCCAATGGGTACGGCGAATGAGAACTTAATGAATACGTAGTTACAAAGTGGAACGTGTTGATTTATATTTTAAAAATCGTAAAGGAGTTGCATTTTATGAATAAGTGCGACAGAAAAAAGGTGCACTGAAGGCACTCCCTTCATGTACGAAGCGTTGAAAATAGGTATCCGAACAATATTTTCCTTGAGTGAACGAAATGGAGGAAATAGACGTGTGATATTTTGATGATGACTTTTTTGAGTGCTATGATTCAGCACATCAGTAAAATGTTGGTACCTGAGGTAACCTAATTTTAAAAACGATGAGAAAATGTCCATTTTTCATTTGGAACGAAATCGACTTCATGACCGTTCAGACGTGTTTATCCGAAGACGGGTGGAAAAAAGACCACTGCCACTCCAACGTCCACGTTGTATTACTGTCTGACACGAGCTGAGGATATCGACAACCAATTTTTAGCCTGCACATTTCTTTCTTTTCCAAGATATTGACTTTGACGGCACTCCAACCTACCATATCAATTCTGCAGGAATTTTTTCCAGAAATTCCCAGCGTTTTAGTGCAAGACTATTTGAATGATGTTGCCTATTCAGCCATTGGTTTCTTTATTAATTTAAACTTTGCATGCTTCATAGAAGTATCGTATTCTTCGATAATATATCTTCTGATATCACATTGAGCAATATGATGTAAATCTCATTCTCATTCCAACACTGAAGTGTATGTGGATAATTTGTTGAAAAGTGATGCTTTGAAAGTTTTTAGACTACCTGTCTTGTCTAAATTGTTCTATTCTGAGGGAAACTATCCCCAAGCCCGATATATCTCTATAATGATACCACTTTTCACATTCTATTTGAACCTTTTCTTGCTGAACGTGAAAGAACGTGAACCTTAGGGTTAGTAATTGGTTGAGCTACTTAGGCTGGATGGCCATACTACAAATAGAGGATGTGGAGCTATTGGCTGTTGAACAAGTTGTCACAAGGAAAGAAGAAAATCCAATAGCCAATAAAATTTACTGGTAAGAAAAAATATTGAATCGGCGATGAAGCTAGATAGAACACAGAATAAAACAGATAACACATAAAAGGACACTAAAACTGTAGATGATTTAAGCTTTCGGCCTACTTCGTGGCCTTCTTAGGTCAGACTCAACCCTTTACGTGTTATCTGTTTTATTATATATATATATATATATATATATATATATATATATATATTGCCAATTTTAATTTTATTATGCACGTTCGTGTCTTTTCCAAGAAAGTGACTATATATATATATATATATATATATATATATATATATATATATATATATATATATATATATATATATATATATATATATATATATATATATATGTGTGTGTGTGTGTGTGTATTTATGCATGTAACGGCACAATAGAGCACAAAATAAAATAGACAACACGTAATAGAATACATTGTAGATTGTTTGAGCTTCGGCCTGAGTCTGACCTAAAGAAGGCCTTAGAGAAAAAAGGTTAAACAATCAGCAATGTGAGTGTCCTTTTACATTATATATATATATATATATATATATATATATATATATATATATATATATATATATATATATATATATATATATATATATATATATATATATATATATATATATATATATATATATATATATATATATATATATGTGTGTGTGTGTGTGTGTGTGTGTGTGTGTGTGTGTGTATTTATGCATGTAACGGCACAATAGAGCACAAAATAAAATAGACAACACGTAATAGAATACATTGTAGATTGTTTGAGCTTCGGCCTGAGTCTGACCTAAAGAAGGCCTTAGAGAAAAAAGGTTAAACAATCAGCAATGTGAGTGTCCTTTTACGTGGTATCAATTTTATTTTATTTTCTATTTAGCCGTTATATTGTTTTCGTGAGTGCTTGATACATAAATAATATATAAGAACTATATATATGCATATATATAATGAAAATGGATACATAGACACACAAAAGAGGGACTCCTAGGGTATTGAATTTTCGGTGGTCCAACCACCTTTCTCTAGGAGTTAGGGCAGAGGAGGGCCTGGGTGTTATATATATATATATATATATATATATATATATATATATATATATATATATATATATATATATATATATATATATATATATATATATATATATATATATATATATATATATATATATATATATATATATATATATATATATATATATATATATATATATATATATATATATATATATATATATATATATATATATATATATATAAACTCTGATGTAGCTTTTTAAATCATAGAAACACAAACATGATGACGGTCGTGCCGTCGAAACGACAAAACTGCCAATGCGAGTGTCCTTTCTATGTCCTTTTTTTTAAAAAAATCAATGTTAGTGCATTCATACATTTGTGCGTCGCCGAAGAGCGTTTAATTTCGAAGATTTCATGTGGTGCCAAGTGCATGAGGGATAGGAGGGAAGTCATGTAGAATGTCCGGTGACCTACCACCCCCTGCCACACGTCCCTGCAACGGCTTGATGGATATTGTGTAGATAGATCTGTCTATTAATGTCATCCGTGATCTTCTGCTTGCATATGGGATCCTCACGAAGTCGGATTGATTGCCGAATTGGATAGCGTGCAGCGTAGAGGAGCTAGTATTGCAAAACGTTGCTATGTTAAAACTTAGTGGCGTAACCAAAATATGGGAGCAGCCTGGCTGGTAATCACTCAGTGGAGCGAAGGTTAAATTACAGATTGAAGCTCTTTCATACGGATTGGAAGGACCTCTCTCTAGCAGTGATGCTGTGAATGTATTATTACTTAATTAATTATTATTTAAAGCAACCCCTCGTTGGCTCTCGTTCCCGCCGCTGTACTATATATCACTCATTAAATTCACTCTAGTAATCCCCGCTATCCTTCCATCTTACCTCGCAGAGACCTAAAACATCTATATTACCTCTTTCCATCTCTCGTTTAATATTTTCTTATTTTCCTGTCCTCAACATTGTCCTGACGTTCCATGTTCCTATTCTAACTACTTTCATCTTCTTCTGCGTCTTCTGTCTTGCTGCTGTTATTTCTCCCCTGCAAAGGTTTCGTAGGATGACGACCGCGGAAGCCTTGCCTCCCCCGCTGCAGGGCACGACACACGGCCGCTTGGGCCGCGTCCCGTAATTTCCAGGACTCATATTTTCTATAGTGCCCATCATTACATTCTTGGGAATGATAATTGAGGTGGTTTTCCGTTACCTTCCTCAATATTGTTTTTAACGTGACACCATCACTTAATGGCCGCCCCACCGGGGTCAGACGCCTTTGCAGCCGCCTCACTGAGGAACAGACTCTGCATGGACTACCTTTCGTCTGGCTCCTAACCTTCGACCTATCTGGCATGGGTGACCATAACAGGAGAAGTATTATTACTTCCGCCAGCACTGCTCTAGGGGTCATCGGAACACACAAGCCCTTCCCCCATGACAAGGTTGTAGTCCATGCGAGGGATATATTTATATATATATATATATATATATATATATATATATATATATATATATATATATACACACATTCAAATACGAAGTCCCGCCATGCGTCGCACAAATATTCATTCAAACATAGTAATAGGTATAAGGAAAGGGTATAGGAAAACACTTAAAAGGCGAACACAGGACATGTTGGGAAAGCCGTTTTTGAGCAGATCACGAAAGTAAAAATGTTTCCTTAACCGGAATTTGAACACCAGATCTTCCACTTGCCGGGCGGACGTGCTACCGTTACATTACCAAGAAAACTTAATTTACCTTGAGATCTGCGATGTTTTTAAGACGCCCAAGTGCTCCGAATCATTTGCAAAAGGAAGGCTTTTTAGAGGGGGAGCTGTTCCACCCACGAAAGGAGAAATA